>OY776128.1:53662777-55156674 GCA_963675135.1 Galeopsis tetrahit
TTTTGTCCAGAAAAGATAGTGATAATCTCATTAAAGATTCGACTCTTCATTTCTTCTTCGCAGATTTTGTCATCCCGTGCAAAAATGCAATATATTCTGAACATACATTTCATTGTTTTGAACTTCATTCCCAATTTTTCTGAAGTGGGATTCTGATCCATTACTCTGGGAAATAATGCATCCAGGGATAAAAAACATACTGCGAAGATGACTTTTGAAGATGCATCCAATAATAATTTGGTTCAACTACATGATAGAGTCTATCAGGAATAATTCATATCAAATAAATTACAATACCCCCCTAATCCTCATAAACTTCAAGCATGGCACGACAAAAATTGTGCTGCCACAAAAACAGAATTCACCTGGGGTCAAAATCTAAAGCACCATACATTTCATTTTTTTGAACAAAAGCCTGGAATAATCTGAACATACATTTCATTTTTTTGAACTTCATCCACATTTTAAGAAAAGTTGGGATTCTGATCCATTACTCTGGGAACTAATGCTTACAGGGATAAGAAACATACTGCAAAGATGAATTTCCCAGATGCACCCAATAATAATTTGGTTCAATTACATGATAGAGTCTATCAGGAATAATTGCCATGTGGTTTAATTACAATACCAACTACATTATCCACAAAATAATGTCTATTAAAGAGTTTTGGTTATATGGCTGAAGTATTCATTGGCTTCAAGCATGGACCGCGTTCGCCGCTACATTTACAATAGTCAACCAATGCAAATACACAGTCTGGCCGGGACTATTATCCGGCGCCGGCACTCCGCCGCTCTCCACCACCGGCTTCATTCTCAACCCCGGCGACTCTAGGCCAATTTCCGTTCCCACATCATGGTCGGGCCACATTTGGGGCAGAACACTCTGTTCCCAAGACCCCACCGGCAAATTCTCCTGCCAAACCGCTGACTGCGCCTCCGGATCCGTCGAGTGCGGCGGATCCGGTGGAGTCCCACCAGTCACTCTAGCGAAATTCACTTTGAACGGCGCAGGTGGCCTCGATTTCTACGACGTCAGCCTAGCTTACGTACCCAAAAACTTCATACTCCATAGCAGATTTGAAAAAAGCTTCCGCAAATTTGAGAAACCCTAGCTTGAAAATGACGATGAGGAGGAGAAGTTAGATGAAACCTAATATCGATTTTGAAATTCAAATTCTGGGATGAGAGAGACGAATTGACGGCCATAACCTGGAAAAAAGGGCCGATTTGACGTCGTCGGAATGGGAGAGGGAGCTGACAATCGCTTGTACGGTGATGCTGCAAAAATACTCAAAGTAGCATCTATATCCCCAATATAATATTTGATTGGAATGGAGGGCAAAATGGACAATTCTGCTTTATTTGAGAGTTAGATGCTTGAAAAAATTGTCAGGAAAAGGGAGTGGGAGTCATCTGCTTTTATTGGGCCAAGGTGGGAGTCAAGAGTAAAAAATCTCTTCATTATTCCCACTTTCCTTTTTTGGTTGTCCAATTTTATTATGCCCATACCCTTTTTGGAAACAATATTATTTATACTACTTTATCTCCACCCTCCTACCATCACTTATTTACCTACTTTGTCATTCACTTTATTCATAAACAATCATTTATTTACAAATGGACCCCACAATACACCATCATACTCTCAACTTATCTACTTTATTAATAAACTAATCAATATTCATTAAAACTCGTGCCCGGAGAAGTGAGCATAATAAAATTGGACGGAGGGAGTATATTTTATCTTAAAACATGTGCCAAAAAATATGAGCACACTTTTCATAGACAGATGTAGTATATTTTTTTATTCTAAATCCCTGAATTTCTAAATTTAATTTAATTAGTGGGTCCTTAAATTTAGGGGGTAAGTTACTAAGTTAGTCGAGCCGGCTCACGAGCTACTCGAGTAGTTCTCGAGTTTGAGCTCAACAATAGTAGACTCATTAGGCTCGCAAGCCTAATCGAACTCACATAATTTCACAATTTTATTCCTAATATGCTAATTATATAGGAATATAACAAAAAACTTTAATTATAAATAAAATAAAAATGTTCGAGTCGAGTTTTCAAACTTCGAATAATCTAATCAAGTCGAACTCGAGTTTAACACTACTTGACTCGGCTCATTTAAACCACTAGTTAAGTTACAATTACGATTAGCTTCCTCAATTTCTTGATTTGTGATAAGTTTGGATCTTGCCCGCAATTCTGGATGTTGCGGAGAGCAATTAAATAGAAGTCTTATTTGTTATGCAATTTAATAACGACGTGGGTTATATGCCCACCATGAATGTTATATCCCCTCCACTTTTATTAATTAAATATTCACGTAAAATATTATATTTATCTTTTTAGTAAAATATTAAAAATACACACACAATCTTCTTCTCAAAACTCTAACCCTAATTAAATTAATCCTAATTTTAAGGCTGTAGATGTCGCTGTCGCCGACACCATCACCCCCGACAGACACCTCCACCTCCTAAGGCAGATGCCGCCGCCGCCACCACTCATCCAAAAAAAATATTCAAAAAATTAAAAAAAACTTAAAATTCTAGAAAAAACATTTTTTTCATTTTTTTGACAAACCACTGGTTTGTCGACCATAAAGTATATAGTCGACGAAAAACACCCTCATCGACAACATTTTATCGAAAGAAATTTTTTAAAAAAATCAGAATTTTCGATAAGAAATTGTCGACCATAAACATTATGGTCAACAACAATTTGTCGACCATAATGTTTAGGGTCGACAATTTCTTGTCAAAAACATAAAAAAAATAATCAAACCCTACCTGAAAAACGTGAAGAAACAAGGAGGGAGGGGGAAGGGGGCGAGGCGGCGGCAGCGACACTGGACGAGGGAGGAGGGTGGCACCGCCGCCTGTATGTAGAAACGAAAAAAAAAAAGGAAAAAATGGCCGCGTGGGCGACGACTGTGGTGTGGGACGACCGTGATGAATTATTGCCCTGCCATGGCCAACGGATTTGCAGCTGCTGAACATTAAAAAAAAAAAAAAAGGAAGAAGATCAGGGGTCAGGTGGGATGTGGCGGCGGCGGGGGACGACGGTCGCTGCCGGCGGAGGGTGGAGGCAGAAGGTTGAAGAAGATGTAGGAAAATGAAATTAGGGTTTTATGTGAGGATTCTAGGGAGAATGGAGAGCTTCTCTCTCTAGAGAGTTGCTCTTCCCCTTCTTTACCGACGGTCCTCCGCTCTTGCCGTCTTGTCGGCGTCGCCGATTTGTCTCCGTATGAAATTAGGGTTTTATCTGTCTCCGTTGTAGATTCTTGCCTTTGACGCCTTTTTCGTCGCCGTTCAGTAGTTGTTCCGTCGCCGCCGCCAGACTTTGCTCCGACTTCTTCTTTTTTTGTTTTTTTGCAAGATCTGGGAGCAGATCCACAGATCTGCGTTAT
The DNA here is from genome assembly GCA_963675135.1 of Galeopsis tetrahit. Lineage (NCBI taxonomy): Eukaryota > Viridiplantae > Streptophyta > Magnoliopsida > Lamiales > Lamiaceae > Galeopsis > Galeopsis tetrahit. The sequence continues at coordinate 53,666,196 of OY776128.1, forward strand.
TCCAGACCGGAAGTCGTCACCGCCACTCCGCCGTCGTCGCTCCGGTCGTCTCTGTTCTCCCTCTTTTTTATGTAGTTTTACTTCGTTTTTCGTTGGGATCAACGTATAAATTATCCCTAACGGAGCTACGGTGACCGTTCGGGTATTTTTCGTTGATCCCGTTTACTGTTTTTTATAGGTAGTTTATTATTTTTCTAGTATAGACTTTAGTTTCTGCTGGTTGTTATCGTTTCCTCTTTGGCACTCTGTTGTTATGGTTGCTATGGTTGTGGGACTCTATCTTGTGATGGGACTCTTTTGGGATCGGCTCTAGAGTCCTTGAACTTTCTTTGGGAATCAGTACTTGGTGAAACTTTCACTACAAAATAGTTGGGAAATGGCATCGGGGAAGGCATCGGATCTGCCGTCCCCAACGATGAAGGCATCGGCAAAGGGGACGGCAGTGTGCCGATGCCAATATGGTCGATGCCATTTAAATGGCATCGGATTTGGGGAAAACCGATGCGAAATGGCATCGGCAGGTCGCTGTTACCATTTCGCATCGGGGCCCACTGCCGATGCCATTTCGCATCGGGGCCCACTGCCGATGCCATTTTGCATCGGGCCCATTGCCGATGCCTTTTTATTAAAATTTAAAAAAGCCGAATCTGGGTTTCGAACCCAGGTCGAAAGGCCACCAACACACACCCCCCACCGCTGGGCCACCCCATTTTTCGGAAATCTGGCCATTTTCGCGATTTCTGGGGTTCGAACTCGGGACCTCGCGGTCTCGGAGGCTTTTGAGCGCCCCTTGTGTGCCGTTTAGGCTAGGAGCTTTTAGTCGACATGTTGTGAATGCAATTAATATATATTCAATTTAATTTGAGTTTTTAATTCTTTAATTAATTTAATCCATTCTAATTTTAATTGTTCCTTATTAAATTATTTATCAAAGCATATCATAATTATTTCTAAATTATGTTTTTCAAATTAACTAAATTATGTTTTTCAAATTAAATAATTTATTTACGGTATCAATTCACACTATTTAAATTTATTCTAATCCTCAATTTACAACATTTTAATTCTTTAATTAATTCAATCCATTCTAACTTTAATTGTTGCTTATTAAATTATTTATCAAAGCATATCATAATTATTTCTAAATTATGTTTTTCAAATTAAATAATTTATTTACGGTATCAATTCACACTATTTAAATTCATTCTAATTTTTAATTTCACAACATTATAATTACATACAACATTGAATATAATTATTTTCACTTATACATTTAAATTTATTCTAATCACATCATTTAAATTCATTCTAATTTTCAATTCACAACATTAAATATATATAATTATTTTCACTTATCCATTTAAAAATATGAATTCACTTATCCATATAATTAAAAATATTTTCATCTATTATAAAATTATTCTCTAGTTCATTTTCAATTAAAATAACATCATATGACAAACAACATTAATTATAATCATAATTAGCATGTTCACGTCAATTAAAATAATAACATCACACACAACATTAAAATAAAAATTAATCCTCAACGTCAATGTAATATAATAACATCACACGTAACAAAGTAATATAAAAAGATATCACTCCTCATCATCACCACCATCATCCTCAGTATCATCCCGATCCTGAACCTGGCTACTATCACGAACGTTGTGCGACGCCCCCGACGGCCTCGGCTCCCCACCCATCCCACCCATCTGACCCATCATCATTGCCATCTGATCCTGAAAATGCTTGAGTAAGCGCTCCTCCTACTGCCGCATTTGTTCCAGTAAGCGCTGCTCTCTATCTTCATTGACTCTCCGTTCTTCAGCAATAGCATTGTTCATGTCTTCCTGGGTGAATCGTCCATAAGCCGTACCACTTGACGTCTCGCCAGGACCGGAGGAGACCCGTCTGTTCTTGCCTACTTGTCCAAGGCCCCTAATACGTCCATGAGACCTGCCGACCTTCTTCACGTACAGTTCAGACATCTCGGGTATAGGTGGGGCCTGGGAACCATCCTCTGAACTAGGTTCATCTGACGGATCTCTTGTAGTATTATTGGTGAGCTCGTCCTGTATCTGGTCCTATACGTGCACATTTAAAAGTGGGTTAATACATTTTCAAGTACAATTAAATATATATTTGTTATATATATATATATATGTACACACTTACAAGTAAATCACCCATATGGCCACAAGTGTATGTCCCGTTTTCGTAACGGTGGTAATATTCAACTATCTCCCAGTCGTATGCAGGGCGTCCCATCCTCTCCTCCTGTATTTTGAATCGAAGACATATACGAATAAATAAACTAAATAATTAACTAAAATTAATTATATATAATTGACCACAAATACTTACAATGCGCCGTGCGACCTCTGCTGCTCCACGAGCTCCGCCTTTATGAGTACCATGGCCAGTACTCGGACCTCCAGGCTCGGATAAGCGGTTCTTACGAGCCTGCTCGCTCTTCTTAATTGTTTCGGGGTTGTTCCAGTGACGAACTAAGTCGTTCCAAACATGCACATCCCACCTCGGCCTCTTGTTATCATTCACCCACGCCTTCTTGATTTTTGATAACATGTTAGTGTACCGACTTGCAACTCTTTGAAGAAAGAGTCGGTACACCTCTGTAGAAGATGTGGCTTCAGGGTCCCACCTGACCTCGGTCTGCAAAAAAAAATTAATTAACGAATTAATATAACAAAATAACAAAATGTTAATGTAAAGTTATTTTATACCTGGAATGTATCCCACCACCGCTGTACCGTGCCGGGTGATACCAAAGCCCAGGTGTGTGCACCAAGCTCCATATTCCGATACATTATCGATCTGATCGTCCTCGAAATTAAATTTGAAGGCATCAACCTGTTACACGTATTTTATAATAAATAAAAAATTATTAATAAACATGTTATACATACGTCTAATGAAATTTAAATATAATACACTTACGTATCCCGGTAGATAAATAGTCGGATGCGACTGTCGGGTGCATCAGTCGACATGCTGGCCTGTGTCCCGACAGACGGAGGTCTAACTGGTTAATGTATCGGTGGAGGGGATTGTTCCTGTGGATGTGGAACCATATGAGGCAACTGAGGCACCTGAGTGTAATAGGAATGTGGGTTCATTCCGGGCATCTGGGGCAACATTATCGAAGTCATATCGGGCATATAAAAACCCTGTGGTATCTGCACAGTCGGTGTCTCATCCACCGGCTCTCCTCTACCTCTACCTCTACCTCTACCTCGCCCCTGTCCAGAAGCACCCTGTCCAGAAGAACCCTGCCCAGAGCCATGTCCAGAACCATGTCGACGACCACTCATCTGTCAAAATGAACATTAAAACATTATTAACATTGAACATTAATTGTAACAATTAAAAAATATTATATATGAACATCACTGTAACGATTAACACTAAAATATAAATAAGGAATATAATTAAGGAATTAATATTTAGATAACATTGTCTAACAAAGTAATATTTAGATAACATTGTCTAACAATTAACAACATCATTCATCTTCAGCTTCATCTTCGTCGTCTTCTTCTTCATCTTCTTCATACTCTGCCATTTCCATCATTGTACCGGTGTCATCAGTTAACATGACAGGATCATCATCTACTTGCACAATCATTTGAGTCTCTATGTTATCCTCTTGCCACGCGGGAACTTCATCTTCAGTAGTATCTTTTGCATCCACCAAGTATCTCGGTTTGACTTTACAGACAAATATCCAATCAGTACGGGATCCGGGGTATGGACAATAGTAGACTTGTGTGGCTTGACTTGTTAGTATGAATGGATTGTATCGGCCGTAAGATCGCCTCTGATTAAGCTCCACGAGCTTGTAGTTAGGATGAACTTTTGTCCCATTGTTTGAGGGATCAAACCACTGACACTTGAACAAAACCACTTTCTTCTCGTGGTACCCCTGATAGTCCAATTCGACTACTTCCTCGAGTTTCCCATAGAAATCTTCCTCATCCGCGTCATAGTTTTTTCCCTTGATACAAACCCCACTGTTTGATGTTGCTCTAGATGCACCATAAGCCATGGTGTGGAATTTGTACCCGTTCACGTAATACCCTACGTACGTAAGAACTTGACCAGACGGACCGGCCGAAAGATCGTATAAAAACCTGTTCTCGACGCGATTTATCTTCACCTATATATATATATAAGCCGAATTAATGTGAGAATTTCTATAACTTAACACTTTACACAGATCGTTATTTTAAGATAACTTACAATTTCTTCAAACCACGACGCAAATCCATCTTGTAGTCTTAAATCTGATTCAGCGGCCGAGAGATTTGGTTGAAGAACTTGAAGTTGTTGCATGAATAGCCTACGTACGATCGATATAAGATTAATAAGACATGTCAACACTAAGTATTTGATTGACAAACATTTTGGTCGGATTGACTTACTGAACATATGGCTGCACCTCATCACAATTCAACAACACGTACGTATGAGCAACTTTTTTCTCCTCGTCTAAAATCCATCTTTTCTTAGGCTTTCCTAATCGTTTGCCAGGCGCCTTAAATATGGAAAAAGTGCCCTCAACATACTCGTGTACTTCGTCCCGACCATCGTAATTACGAGGTACATTGTGTATCCTTGTCGTAACATGGTCCTCGAAATAGTGAGAACAAAACATTGACGCCTCTCTAGTTAAATATGCATTTGCAATCGAAGCTTCAACACATGCTTTGTTACCCACGCTTAATTTCAAGGTGCGAAGATACCTGATTAAATTTTAAGAATCGTAAGTTCATATAATTTGAAGAATCGTATGAGAAATTAATTAAATTACCTCTCGTATGGATACATCCATCTGTATTGAACTGGACCACACACTTTTGCTTCATATGCAAGGTGCACAGGTAGATGTTCCATAGAGTTGAAGAAGCTGGGTGGAAAGATACGTTCCAACTTGCACAAGATGATTGGGATATCTGTTTCCAGTCGAGTCATGTTGTCAACTGTGATGGTCGTAGAAGTCAACTCCTTAAAAAATAGACTAAGCTCAGTGATTGCTTTCCACACAGTGAGCGGCAGAATTTTGTAAAAAGCAATCGGTAGTAGTCTCTGCATAAACACGTGACAATCATGACTCTTCATCCCATACAATTTCAATTTCGACCAGTCAATGCAACGAGACATGTTAGACACATATCCATCTGGAAACTTCAACTCACTTATCCACTTACAAACAACATCCTTCTACTTCTTATCAAGCGAAAAAGAAGCCTTAGGATACTTTGATGTACGTGGACATTTCTTGAGAGAGGGACGACGACAATAATCATTCAGCTCGTCTCTTGATTTAGACGTGTCCTTTGTTTTCCCCTCCACATTCATCACCGTGTTGAAAACGTTATCAAACACATTTTTCTCAATATGCATCACGTCTAAATTGCGTCGTATCAATAAGGTACTCCAATACGGCAACTCCCAGAAAATGCTTTTCCACTTCCACCCTCCATCAAGTTTTTTGTTGTGAGCCTCAGCACCATCCTCTGTAACCTTTCTATATCCCAAATGATCAATTTCGTATAGGAGACTTGCACCCGTTCGAATAGGCGGTGGATCATCTGTGACTACTACTCCGGCCATGAATGCAGTTTTATTCGTTCGCCACGTGTGATTCGGTGGTAAGAACTTTCGGTGGTTGTCGAACCACGACTGCTTTCGACTTTTATTCAAGTAGAATGCATCGGTGTACTCTCCACAATATGGACAAGCAAGCCTTCCGGCTGTACTCCAACCAGACAACATTGAGTATGCTGGGAAGTCACTAATGGTCCAGATAAGTGCAGCTCGCATCCAAAAGTTTTGCTTTCTAGCAACATCGAAAGTTTGCACCCCATTTTCCCATAAAAATCTCAAATCTGCTATCAGTGGTTGCAAAAACACATCAAGTTTGTCCTTCGGACTTTTAGGCCCGGGCACGAGAATCGAAAGAAAGATGAATTGATCCTTCATGTGCATAACCACGGGGGTAGATTGTACGGAGTAAGTATAACTGGCCATGACGAATATTGTTTTCCCGTCATTCCAAACGGTGCAAACCCGTCTGTGCTCAAGCCTAACCTCACATTCCTAATTTCAGATGCAAAATCAGGATACGAACGGTCCAAATTCTTCCAAGCCAGCGAGTCTGCTGGGTGACGCATAACACCAGAGTCATCAGAAGCGCACGAGGCATGCCATATCATATCCTTCGCAGTGGCCTTGGACATGTACAATCTTTGCAAACGAGGAATTATCGGAAAGTAGAACATCTCCTTAACCGGGCGTTTCTTTTTCAACCGACCATCTACATCAACCCTACTCGGCTTATACCGTGATCGACCACAAATCTTACAAAAATCTAGTTCGCTGTCTGCACCCCAAAATAACATGCAATTCTGGGCACAACAATCAATCCTTTCTACCGGAAGACCCATCCCACTCATCAAATGTTTGGTGTCGTTAAATTTCTTGGGAACCTTATTTTCGGGAGGACAAATCTCACGAATCAACTCAACAACCTGATTGTATCCCCTTTCAGACAATCTGTTTTCCGTTTTAATGTTCAACAATCTGGAATTGAATGACAACTGCGAATGAGATTCACAACCAGGATACAAGTCTTGGTCCGCTGCACGAAGCATGCCGTAAAACTGTGCCGCATTCTCGTTAGGGGGTTCTTCATTAAGTGCCGCCTCTTCCACGTCGATTCCAAAATCAATGTTTGGGCCACCCATTAACTCTTCTACCATAGTGTGGTACGAACTAGGTCCCGCTGGGTCAACGTCGTTTGAAGTTGACGCATATTGATTAGTGTTTTGATATGGACGTGGACCCCAACTCTCTTCCCCGTGATAAATCCAATTATAATAATTCAGTGTAAAACCATTTCGATATAAATGAGATTTCACTTCATTAGGATCTCTATAAGTTTGATTTCGACATCTAGCTTTCGAACAAGGACACCTAATTTTTCCTTCCCAAATCGAATTCGGATTACTAGTAGCAAATTCAATAAATTCATTTATTCCACTAACAAATCCGGGGTTCATAATCCCATTCACTAATCTTGGACTATACATCCAACTACGAATTGAATAATTCATGTCAATCGACGTCTAGCTACAACACACAAACAACCAACGTCTCATTTCCCAACTCTATTAAAATCAATTAATATAATTCTAATTATATTCTAATAATTATTCTAACACCCTAATTAACAAATAAATTCATATAGACATATAACACAAATATAATTCTAACACCCTAATTAAAAAATAAATTCATATAACTTAATTATTAAAACATACGTACATATAATATGCATAAAAAATCTTACAATTAACACATGCATGCATAAAAATTAAAAATTCTAACAATTTTATATATACATACAACATATATGCATATATATACATATATATACTAAAACTATATATACACATATAACTTCAAATTTAACCAATGAAAACAAAAAAAATTACCGTAGAAATGCTCCCGTCGAAGTGTAGAACACAAATGGCCAAAAACCGAGTTCGATCTGCAAACGAAGGTGATTTTTGAGTGGGGAGGTGTAAAACTCGAAGCTTCAATGGAGGTTTGGGGGAGGGGGGTTGCGGCTGTTACGTTATGGAAGAAAGGGGGTTTGGCCAATTTATATTCAATTAGGGCATCGGGGAAGGCATCGGGCCCACTGTCGATGCCATTTTGCATCGGGGGGGCCACTGCCGATGCCATTTTGCATCGGCCATTAAATGCCGATGCCATTTCGCATCGGGGCCCACTGCCGATGCCATTTTGCATCGGGCATTAAATGTCGTCCCCTTTTCGCATCGGCCGGCCTGCCGATGCCATTTGCCGATGCCTTTTGGGAAATATTTTGTAGTGTTTGTATATCCTTAATTTGAAGACACCTTAGTGTGGGGTTGACTAAGTTAAAGGTTTGAGACCTGGGCCTTTATCAAGACAAAGGGAACACTCATTTTTCATCTTCACACGATTGGAGAGGACAGCGATACCGTCCATTTGGTTTGAAGATTGAAGTTGTATTCTTATGATATGATCTTGTAAAACCTTCCTTAAAAAAAGAAAAGAGATTAGGGTTTTATGTGGGAGTGTATCTATTTAAATGAGTTTTTAAGAAAATGAGTAATTTAGATAATTTGGGGGAAGTGCATCTATAATATGTCTATTTTAGGGAGAGTGCATGTATCGAGGGAGTACATCTAACATTCTTGGAGGGGCTCGTTTTTGTGCAGGACGGGCCATGTACACTGGAAAGCCCATTGTCACCCACAACCTTTTGACAAATTTAAAATTTGTTAATAGTTTATACTTTTGTTATGTCTTCTGATACCAATATGGCTAAGAGTCCTAACTGTCACATAAAATAAGAAAAAAGAGTAATGGTTAGAATTAAAATTGTTTGTATATATTTTTAAGAGTAATGATATTTTATATAAAATTGTGAATAATATTAGATTCTCGGCGTTGTTCTAAAGTGAATATTAAACAAAAAATAAAAAAAGGATCAGATGTTGAATGAGAATCATCAAACTTTTCTGCTTTGACATTTGACTATTCAACTAATAATTGAGCCAATAAAAGTCAAATTTCTACTTGTCCACTACAATTTATCTTCAAGCCAAATTGCCAATAAGTCAACCAAGATACATAAACAATGATTTTTTTAGCTCCCAACTTCCTATATTTAAATCAACCTAACAAGTAACAACATTATCAAACAAAAAAATCCAATGATATCTACCAATCTCCAAAACCTTTTCCTTATTTCCCTAATATTGATCTCCCATCAATCCTTAGCTCAACCTCACACCACATTAGTAGCACCCCTCAAGAAAGATGCCTCCACTTCTCTCTTCACCATAATCCTCAACTCATACGAGCCCTACGTCGTCGACTTGAGCGCTGCCTTCTCGTGGTGGCGCTGCCCCTCGCGCCACCACCCCACGGTGGCTTGCTTCACTTCTGAATGCATTCAAGCCACCTATCTCCCATCCTCTTGCTCCCTACTACCTCCTCCATCAACAACTACTCCTTGCACTTGCATGGTCACACCTTTCAACCCCATTGCCAAATCTTGTGAAATTGCTCAATTGACATCAAGAAATTTCACACTATCTTCAACTTATAATACCGAAATTACCCTCAATGATACATATTTATCATGCGCTTCGCAGTCGATTTTTTCGTCGTTTCCTAGAGGAGCATTAGGCCTTGCAAGCCTCTCTCTAGCTCCCTTATCACTTCCATCTCAATTCACTTCATTTCTTGGAGTTGGCAAAAAATTTGCACTATGTTTACCTAGCTCGACTTTAGGCAATGGGGTTGCTTTCTTTGGCAACGGGCCATATAAACTTCGTTCCAACGCAAAATTTAACGTGTCGAGTATTTTATCCTACACACAACTTCTTAGAAATCCGAAAAGTGCGGATTACTCCATTGGGATCAATGCCATGATCATAGGTGGAAAATCAATTCTCTTTTCACCTTATGAGGGGATTAAGCTTAGCACGGTTGTACCTTACACTATACTAAGAACAGACGTTTATAAGCCCGTTGTCGAGTTCTTCAACAATGCAATGAAGGGCGTCCCTCGCGCAAAGAACGTGACGCCCTTCACTGTATGTTATAATTCTAGCTTCGATGTTCCTCAGATTGACTTGCAATTTGATGATGCTAAGAATTGGACAATGTATAAGGCTAATTCTATGAAGATTGTGGGAGATTCGGCTTGTCTTGCGTTTTTAGACGGCGGGGAAAATGCGGAACTCAAGGTTGTGATTGGATCGTATCAAATGGAGGATAACTTCTTGTTGTTTGATCTTGATCAATCGAGGCTTGGATTTAGCTCTTCTTTGCACTCAAACAAAATCTCATGTAGCAACTTCTAAGGTTTGATATTTTGTTAAAATGGAAATGCTGCTTTTGTGGCAAATGTAATCTAGTTTTTCATTAAACAAAGTGTCCTAAAGAGACATATATATATTTTTAGTTTTTCATTAAACAAAGTGTCCTAAAGAGACATATATATATATATTTTTTTGAATTACCTCATGACTCGAACCCAGATCTAAGGCCTAGGTAGTGGTACTCTAACCACTTGAACTATCCCACTTTGTCTAAAGAGACATATACTGTATATGATAATAGTTCGATTCAGACGTTCTATTTATCATGTCAAATCATATATTTAAGTTGTTAACTTTAAAATAAAACTTCATTCCTTCACATTTTTTTTTCATTCTAATTTTTTCCTTCTTTGAGTTCTAACTGCAATTCTATAATATTTTTCCTTTCGCAAAAATTTGTGTGAGACCGTCTCACAGATCTTTTTCTGTGAGACGAATCATTTTAATCCATATTTCAAAATTTTGGGTAGGATAACCCATATTTTTAATTTTGCAGATTTTGGTTTGTAAAAAAAGTGATAATGTTTAAGTAGAAAGTGATAATATTTTTAACAAAAGTGATTATCACTTTTTACTCAAACACTATCACTTTTTGCTCAAACATTATCACTTTTTATATATGAGGGTCGTTTCACGAATCAAAGGTATTAAAAAAATGGGCCTCTAAAAAGTTAAATATTGTTAAACCTAAATCGATTGCTTCGTCGGCGATAAAGTGGTAATATATGGAGTATAATATATCAAATTTCATGAGATATTGAAGAGAATTGTACGTGTTGTCAGTTGCGGTGGTGCACGGGTCTGGTACGTACGGGTGGGAATAGGTCGGGCCGGGTCAGGCCTTAAGAAAAAAAGTCTGGGTCTGGTATATAATATTTGGGTTCAAGCCTAGCCTGTGGCCTATTATAGGCTTTTTTTAGAGGCTAGGCCTGACCTTTTTAGTAAATAGGCCTAGCTCGAAAGTCTTTTAAAGACCTCTTTAATGTTATTCAAAATTAATTTTTACCACACTTGTATTACCATTAAATTATAAAAACTAACTTTTTAAATCTTAAAATGAAGAAATAAGAACAATAAAAAATTAATCAAAAGGATCCATAAAATTATACTCAAATGCAAATATTCATATCAATTATTTTTAACTATTACAAAGAAAAATAAAACAAAAAAATATATAATTTCTTCAAGATAATCTCATCATATATTGAATATTATATTATATATTTATTGTATTTTTATATATTATATATTTATACATATAGAAATAGAGTTAAATAGGCGGGCCTGTTGGGCTTCAAAGGCTTATGAAAAAGCTCAAGCCCGACCTATTTAATTAAAAAGGCTTTAAAAAAAGCTTGAGCCTGGCTTGTTTATTAAACAAGTCGAGCCGAGCTTTAGAAGGCCGAGCCGTAGGCCCCTGTCGGGTAGTCTGGCCCATTCCCACCCCTATTCATGCGCTTTCGATTTCACTATTCCACTTTTTTTTTTTGGACTAAATAATTAATAAATTCAGCAAGCGTTTTCCCCTCATTAACGGTGAGGGCTAAGCGATTGGATTACGGTTGTCCAAGTTGACGAAATAGCAAAGCGCAAAATGTTGTACAAACTATAGCTATATCTTACCAAATGACGAGGGTGTCCTCACAAAAAATGGCAAGGAGCAAATTAAAACAACAAGAGTTAAATTTTCTCGTCAATAAAAAATGGCTAGAGTTTTTCTCGCCTGTGGTAATTTTTTGCAACAAATTGATACATGCATGTATAGCCAGTGTCATCCAAAAGCTGCCAACTTATGAACTACTAGATAATTTTAACCCCGGCCACAAGTACGTGGAATTGATCGAAATCATATATACCTAAACAATTAAGGTAGTGATTTAAGCAGCAGTTAGATACAAGTGCTCAACCATATGGACATTAGAGAAGCATGACTACTTTTTCATGTATGGGAGCAACACAAGTATTGTGTGTTAACTCCATCACCCAAATTTCCAGCTTTTTCACAGTTACTTACTTACTACCCTTCAATCTCAAATAACAACCTACAAAACTGCTACCTCTCAAACTTTAAAATACACTAATCATCTTTTTTTCAACTTCATCTCTATTAAAATCGGCCCCAAATTCTGGTCCCGGCCAGTCCAGAAAAATGCGAGGCTTATCGCCAAATTACTCTAGTACTTATATCTCAGAAAGAGCATCCACAACTAGTCATCAACACGATCAAGAATCAGACAACATCCATGAAGGCTTCTTCAACGTGCACCTTGTTCGAATGGTAAGAATCCATGAAACGGAGCTCCATTTGATCATTACAAAGAAAACGGCCAAATTGCTCATCATTTCAAAAAAAAAAAATATGTCCAAAAATGCCATCTTTTTAGCTCCATATGAATTGTTAGCCAGTTTTTTTGAAGCAATTTTGATCTCGTACCCACTTTATAACTACGAGACCAAAATTGCAACGAAAAAGTGCAATTTAGCCCAAAAAAAATAAAAGGAAACAGAGAAGACTGATTTTGTATGAAGTAAAAACAGGTGTTTGCAGAGGCAATAGGGACGTTCGTGCTAATGTTTTGCATCAGTGGGATAATTGGAAACTTGCATTTTATGGGAATCCAAACAGGGCTTATCGAATACGCAGTTACAGCAGGTTTAACAGTGGTGGTTATAGTCTTCTCAATAGGCTCAATTTCTGGTGCTCATGTTAATCCTGCTGTTACAATTGCATTTGCCCTTGTAGGTCCATTTCCGTGGTCCAAGGTAACTAACTATTTCATCATCTAAATATCTTGATTTACACATTTTAATTTATATGCTGAATAATGAATACAGACAATTTTTTATTTAAAGGTTCCATTCTATGTTGTTGCACAAGTTGGAGGTTCTGTTTTGGCAACATATGCTGGAAAATTTGTTTATGGTATTAAACCTGAACTTATGATCACAAGACCTCTTCATGGAAGCTCATCAGCCTTTTGTGTTGAGCTTTTCGCCACTTTCATCGTCCTATTCTTGACGTCGTCCTTATTCAACGAATCACAATCCGTAACAATTCTTCATCTTTTCTTGATTGATCGTCACAAGCTCGATCATATTATTAATATAACACTTTCCTTTTCAGCTACGCACGGTATCTGGATTTCTTTGTGGGGTGTCTATTTGTCTAGGAGTGCTAATTTCAGGGTAAGAAATTTCAACATCCATGTTTAGGTAACACATTATGTTATAGTATTGTTTAAACTAAGTTTTTTTTTTTTTAAATTATGAATTATATAGGCCTATTTCAGGAGGGTCAATGAATCCAGCTAGATCACTAGGACCAGCCCTTGTGTCATGGAGATTTGATCACCTGTGGATATATCTTGTTGCCCCTACGGTGGGAGCCATTGCCGGAGTTCTCGTTTATCGTGTATTACGCCTCCAAGGCTGGTCGTGCGAATGCGATCCTTCGCTGAGAAACACTCAAGTTAGCCATAGCTCATTGCAGTAGAGAATTTCAGGGCATTCTCTTCATTGTGTTAGTACTGAAGATTAGAAATATTTAGGTATGAATTAATATAAAGATGTGGAATTTAAACATTACTATAAATAAATTAATTCTTGAAAATTGTTTGAGATGAATTAGTGAACATGATAATCAAGTTTTGATCATTGATGATGAGGATTTTTTAATTTTATTTTTAACTTTTTATGTTATTTAGGTTGTTTTGATTATCTACATGATTACAATAATTAAGGGGTTGAGAAACATAGTACTATTAGGTATGGGGTTTTCAAAAAAATTTAAGCTCAATTACTAGACATCTAGCACCGGGTCCTGTCTGCCCGTGTTCTTAACTAGGACGAAAAATCTGCTCCAAATCAATCATGAGATTGTGGTCAGTGTCAAGCTTGCTTTGCTAGTTCATGGGCTATCATATTTTAGATTTGAGGGATAAAAGAAACATCGCACACTACGACTTCCTTAAAAAAAATCAAGGATCTTCTTCAGCATAGCTTCTTCTAGGGTCAGAATCGTTTATCTTCTTCTGATGGTTCGCACCGAATCCATTGAGTCTGAGAAAACTCTAATCGACGCAATGTACCTCTGTTTGCATAAGTCAGTACATCGTGCAAGAGCTTGTAGCTCATTTACATTTACCATGACTCTCATTAATATTCATCGCATTTGTAAACCAACTTGTGTGAAATCGGTTAAGGGTTTAACATAATCAACAAGAGCATGAACAAGAAAGAAAAACACTCAAGTATATATAAATTAATACCATAACGATGTGGATGTGGAATTCAAATATTATTATAAACAATTCCTTTGAAAATTAATCAAAAGTTTTGATCTTTTTGATAACCAGGTTGTTTTTCAGTGGGCTTTGATGCAAATTGGGCCTAAATGCTTTCAACCTGAGCCCAAGAACCAGCCCAAATTGTTAGAAAATAAATAAGGCCACAGCTAAATGTCCCCCATTCTATTATGACTTCACCTATTGGATATTTTCACCCAATCTTATTTTCCAAAACTACCCTCCCCTCATTAACAATAACCCCGATATTCTTATACCCTTACTTAGCCTCCCTTCACCCACCTTCCCTTCCCTCCTCTCTCATTTCCCTTTCCCTGCCACTCGCACGCTACCAACCGTTAGCCACCTTCGCGAGTCGCCGCCCTCGGTGCAGACGTCGCGAATCATCGCCCGTACAGCCGCCGCGAAACGGTGACTGCCTGCTCTAGTCATGAACTGTACTTTTTCCATACTTTCTAGTTTTAATTTCTCTTTTTTTTGCAAATTTTCGGAATATTTTTTTCGATTTCTTGCTCTACGTTTTCAGAACTTATGTTCAAGTTTTTTTATATTTTTTTCCTAATTATATTTTTTGAGATTGGTGGTTAATTTCGATAGTTTTATCTTTAAATTATATTTTTTCAAATTTTTTTTCTAAAAATATGGACTACTCAATTGCAACTTGGTTGTACAATTAGAGTTTTAATGAGTTAAATTTAATTTAATTGATAAAAGGTTGATATAGTATTTTTACATATAATTTATTTTCAAAAACTCTTTTTTGGAGTGAACTCACAAAAGCAAAAGGAGGGGTGCATTTAGCAGTGACCAATAAATAAATTTAGAGTTTATTTAGTGTGCTAAAATCACTTGACTAAAGCATTCAGTTCAAAAAATATTTTGAATTATTAATAGTTTCAAATTGATGTGCAATAAACCAAAAATGCCCCTTAAACTTACTATCAATTCATTTCTTCATCAAACATTTCCTTTTTTTTTTTTATAGCTCTTACGATTAATTGCGCTATTTTATCATTTTCCTCTCTCAAAATATTAATTTTATCTTATACTGTAGACTGTAGTAACTTAATTTTAGGGATCCTTCCATGTATATGTACGTATTTCCGTTTTGAACATGATATTCTTCATTTTTTTTTCGCTCAAATGAATTTGATTGTGTTTGAATTTTAAATCCAATTTAAATTAGATTTTCTTATTTTGATGGATTAATTTCCATATCAATTAATTTTTTTTGTTGATTTATACAATTACAAATTTTTTCAAATTTTGTTATGAATTTTCTAGAATTGTTCAAATTTTGCTATGAAATTTGGGTTTTTCTATAGTCAGGAAGGGCGATCGCCCTTCCTGACAACAGGAAACCAATAAAAAACTGACACGTCGTCTATCTTCGCCATAGTGCGATCTAGCTTTGCCGTGTAATTAAATAATTATATTTTTAAATAAAATATTTAAATTACCAAAATATCCTTATAAAACTCAAATTTTACATATTTTTAAAAAATAATGAAAATATATCTTTTAGTCCTCTTTTTAAAAAATAATGAAAATATATCTTTTAGTCCTCTGCCTCCATCACCACTGTCATAACCCTGCTGCCACCACCGACCCCCACCCTGACCATTCCACCGCCGCCACCACGGCCCCACCATCTCTCTCGCTGGTTCTTCACAAAAAAAATTGAGTTGTACAAGAAATCTTCAAATCCCCAAATTTCCAAAAATCTCAAAATTCTATTACACCAAGATCTTATTTCATAAATCATTAGCAATTGTTTCCTTATTTCAAACTGGTTTTGCAGACCGAGGTAGAGATCGGTGATAAAATACTAAAATCTTGCTTCAAAATTCAATCCCCAAATTTCAATTGATAGCGACTGATTTCTTGGTGAGGAATTAAATCTTCCTTTTTGTTTTTAATTACTGCAATAGTTAAATAAAAAGGAATTAATTAAATCAATCTTGTTTTGGTGTACAGTTGGAGTGATGAGGACAATTGGGAAGAAGAGGAGATGAGGGGAAACTCAGTTTTTTTTAGAGTGAATTAGGAGAGGAGATGAGAGGAGAGAAGACAAGACGAGACGAGATGAGATTAGATTGGTTTAATACTCAATTAGGGATGGAGGTCCATAAAAATGGTAGAATGTTTCTGGGACGGCGGCTTATATCTAGAGGAAGAACATTTTTTTGTTTTTAGATTGATGACAATTTTATATTGTTAAAAGTGTTAATTTGTTTTAATTTAAAAAATGAATGTTTGAATGTATTTTTTATTTTATAATTAGATATTTTTACTACGTGTCATGTTGTTAGGAAGTACGAAGCCTTCCTGACCGTAGAAAGACCCATGAAATTTTTGGATTTGTTTCAATTGTGTTATAAATTTTATGGGTTTGTTCGAATTTTGATATGAATTTTTTGGGTTTGATTTTGAAATTGTTCATTAGTGCAAACAAATTTAAGTGTTATGCAAATTTCATGTTGATTTATGCAATTACAAGTTTGTTCAAGTTTTGTTATAAATTTTATGGGTTTGAATTTTTTTAATTTGTGCAAAGCATATTTAAGCGTTATGCAAATTTCTTGTTGATTTATACAATTACAAGTTTTTTTTCGAATTTTGTTATGAATTTTTTGTGTTTGTTCGAATTTTATTTAATTTTAGATTTTTAATATTTGAGGTTTTAATTCAGCAATTTAAATTTTGTTTGAAGATTGTAATTAAAATTTTTTTTTAATTTAAAATTCAGTCAAAATTGTATAAAAGTAAATTTAGGTGTCATTTTAAATCTAATTGTAACTCTAAAATTTCTTTGAACTAGAATGTAAAATCAAAGTGCTAAATGAATCTTTTCATAAATTTAAGTCCAACACCAACTCTACGTTCGTTAGGACTTAGGTGTATATGTCAATTTGATCGAGATCTGAAGTTTGAATCCTAATTGAAAGTTGGAGAAAGTAATTCAGACCGTTCAATGATAAGATCGCGGAGTATAATTTGAGCATGACGCTTTAACAATTTAAAGAGTTAAAGTGTTTTTTTTTTTTTTGGTTAATTTTAAACGATTAGTCTTTGTTTTAAGTTGTGACTAAAAAATGTAAAATAGAAAAAAGTAAAGAGGTAGGTAAATGTTAGAAGAATTTATGAGAACACGTTTTCAATTTTTTTGTTAGGGAACATTTATGAGAATACTTAGTTCCAAGTCCTAAGATCCCTGGATTCTTGACAAATTCTAGTGATCACCCTGAATTGACACATTATTCTTTTCATATGTATACGAAAACACCCTTGGATTCTTGACAAATACTATTCCCTCCATCCAAAAAAAAATAGTTTTATTTGTCTTATATTCTTTGTACACAAACAATCATTTTATTCACAATAGACCTCACAATACCCTACAATACTCTTACTTTATCTATTTTATCTATTTTTTTTCTTAAAATATGTGTCTCACTCCAATAGAACTACATTTCATAGATGGAGGGAGTACAAAATCTAGAATTATTGTATTTGTTTTCTCTTTTCTTTAATCTCGAAGATCATTTTAAAAGAAAATACAATTGCAATTGAGACAAAGTGGGATAGTTCAAGTGGTTAGAGCACCACTACCTAGGTCTTAGGTCCTGGTTCGAGTCTTGAGGAGGGGAAAAAAAGGGATGGGTATTTAACTTCCATCAAAAAAAAAATTGCAATTGATAAAAAAAGTAAAAAAACTGAAATTTATTTTATAAAATCTAATAATCAAACAATAGATAAAATCTTGAAAAATAAATTAACAAATAAGATGTTTTGGATATAATTAAACTAATAATGTGTTCCTTTCGAACAAGAGAGAACGTCAACATTCAGCTTAGTCACTCGATTTTTAAACAAGGGCTAGTCACTTTTGTTAGAAAATATTATCACTTTTTACTTAAACATTATCACATTTTTTACAAACCAAAATCTGAAAAAAAATATGGGTTATCCTACCCAAAATTTTGAAATATGGGTTAAAAGGATCCGTCTCACAAAAAAAGATTCATGAGACGGTCTCACACAAGTTTTTGCCTTTAAACAATTAAACTTTTGATGGCAAAGTGCCTTTTGGAGTGTAAACAAATAATGTCTCCCATACAATAACTTAGGATCCAAATAAATAATGTTTTCATCTCAACTACTTGATTGATGACCAGAGCACTTTATTATTTTTGGTTTGATCTTACATTATTGATTTTGACCACATATATAATGCGGCTAAAATATGTCATCATATGAGGAGACGACACGTGAATAAGCGATGAATTATTCTTACTAAATTTGTATATGCGTTTTGTGAAATGATTAATACACCCTTGATTACATGTTTTGTAAACAGCCCAATGAACCTCTTAGGAGCCCAATTATATCGAGAATAGGTCCATGGAGTGGCCCAAATTGGTAATTAACGAAAGAAGTGGGCTCGAGCCCTTGAGAAATGAGTAGAAGAGACAGGCTTAACCCTCGGCCCAGACCCACGTAGGGGTGTAAGTGAGTCGAGCCTACTCGCGAGCTACTCGTGCTCGACTCGAAAAAAGATCGAAATCGACTCGAAAAAAGATCGAAATCGACTCGAAGTTAATCGAGTCGAGTTTCGAGCTACTCGAGTAGCTACCGAGTTCGAGCTCATAAATACTCGACTCGAAAGGCTCGCGAGCCTAATCGAGCTTGAACAATATTTACTATTTTTCCATTAATATATACTCCGTAATATATATGAGTAATTGAGTCGAGTCGAGCTCGAGTTTATTTTAGAAAAAAATATGTTTTAAAATTAATTTTGAAAACTATATAGGTAATCAAGTCGAGTCGAGCTCGAGTTTATCGAGTTTCTTATCGAGTCGAGCTCGATCTTTAAAATTTTAGGCTCGACCGAGTCGAGTTTCGAGCTTCGAGTATAACAATCGAGTCGAATTTCGAGCTCAGCACTATTCGGCTCGACTCGACTCGTTTACACCCCTAGAACCAGGGATAAATCTCGGCCCATATCTCTGACCCAAGTACAAGACTGCGTAGACTAAGTCTTAGTCAAGAAGAGACTTCTGATTTCGGAGGGAAGTTAGAGCTGGAGGGTTGCAACTGACGCCGAGGATCTAGGGACGAAGGCGTGGATGTGAAGAAGATGGGCCCTGGACCGAGTCCAGGGGGTGGTGGTTGAGGAAAAGGGGGGAAAATAATTTTTTTTCCCAAGGTACGATTCTAAGAGTCTTAAAATAGTCATTATTCACAAAACACAAACACATTATTCATTCAAGACACGTTTTACACTAAAATACTTGAGTTTTATTCATTTACACCACGAAGAACATAAACATTCTTGAGTATACACCATTCTTGCGAGAGCTTTTCCTTGATTTGGGTGGTCTCACCCTAATTCTCTCGAGAGTGATATCTGACTTGAGCGTCGGAGATTCCACGCTGGAATCTCCTCCAACGTGTTTTTGCAGGTCTTTGGGAGCGTTGGAGGGATTCATTCGCACATAGTCTCATTCAAAAGTGGTGATTCAAGCTCGAGAAGATTTAATCCAGTCCATTGGATTCAACATCACATTCCGTCATTTTTTAACACAACAATATATATACTCTCTTAAAAAAGTTTTACATGAGATAGCCTTTCGTTTAAAATGTGATGCTTCTATATTTATTTGTAATACTCAAATTAATAGAGTAGACAAACTTTTAGGTAAAATTTGTTTAAAACTTGATCCATACTAAATATACTAATATTATATTTTTCACTATAACATTTTACCTACATAAACACGTAGAATTTTATGAATAAATGTTACTCCCTTCCCTCCGTCCCGGAAAAGCTTTCACTTGATAGTACAAAATTTAATGAAAACTTTTCAGAGAAGGAGGTAGTATGATATTAATTTATAAGGGAAATATCAATTGATATGTGATATATTATTAGTTAATAAGTGCAATAGAACAGCTTTATACGTCGAATAAATTTAAGTGAAGATTAGGGTATGATTGATAGAGTGGAATTACCCATGAATAGAATCATCATTCATGGGTTCATTACCCACGTCGAATTAAAATAATATATGATCTCAAAAATATAAATAATAATACATTAAATTTTAACATAATATTATTTTTTAATAATATTAATATTAATTATAAATATATTAATATAAAAAATAATTTAATAATTTCCAAAAGTATAAATAATATATTCAATATATTATTTTTAATAATATAAAATAATAGTATAATAATTCTTGATAATATAAATAATTATATTAATTTTAATTGATTTAATAGTAAAAAAAATATTCTTATTTAAAAATAATAAAATTAATAAGACAAATCTGATAAATATATATTATTAATAATAACTCTATCACTAATAATAATTATTAAAATATATATTAATAATAATAATAATAATATATTTTTAACAATAATTAATAATATTATTATAATATTAATATTAAAATAATAATATTATTAATATAAAATGATAGTAATATATTTTTAACAAGACTTAATAATAATAATTTAAAATAAATTTATACAATACTGCGTTTCATTCATACGTCCATTCCTATGTTATACCAATCATAAAAATTGTCATTCTTATGTCATTCCATTTAAATCTTCATTCAATTCATGAGTTCATTGCATTCACCCACAATTTCATTCTATTGTACCAATCATGCCCTAACTATTTAAAGTATTATAGAACTACAAAAATATCAGTCTCTTGCATGATATCGACTTATACATATTTTTGTAATTATATGATTGATTTATATATTTTTATTTTTGAATTTTGCTCTAACTATTTAAAGTATTATAGAACTACAAAAATATCACAGTCTCATGCATGATATCGACTTATACATATTTTTGTAATTATATGATTGATTTATATATTTTTATTTTTGAATTTCATATCAATGTAAATTTTGGATGTGGACAAAGAGAAGGGGCTGGCAAGAATATTAATCATCTTTTTGTTAACATGCACTTAATTGAAAATGAAAATGGTATGTTTATATTAATCTGATGTTGAATTTTTAATGGAACCAATAAATCATCTGCACTTGTATAACTCGCCGTCATTACTCTTTATATTAATTCACTTTTGAGATAACTTAAATTCCATATCCATATTTTTATAATAAAGTACACTTTGATCATTGCAATTCCATCACGAGACCGTTAACCTTTTTTTTTTTTTTTTTGGTGTGGGTAAAAAAAGGTTAGTGGTAAAATCAACACTATCAAAAGGTCATAAATTTTTTTGTTATTTTTTCAAAGAGTTCTAATTGTCACGTTACCAGTAAGTCGTCGAAAAACAACGTCGTGATAAAATTGCAACAATTAAAAGGTTTTATACAGTATTTAAAACATTAAAAACTCGATCATGATACACTACAAGAAAATAATTAATTGGCTAGAGAATATTTTGTAGGTAATAATTCCAATTTTGTAGGCATTTATATTTACCTACGGAATACCAACGAAAACCATTTGTATGAAATTCGCTCGTAGGTAATTCGGGTGCCCACGAAAATTTAATCCGTACATTTCGGTAGGTATTGATTACCATAATAAATGAAATTCCGTAGGTAAATATCAACTACGAAACATTTCGGTGGAAAAAATTTTAATATATATTTTTTAAATTTTTTATTAATAAATTATTTTTTTAACCTTAGCCTACAAAATAAATTCATTCAAAAATGGATCAGCCAGTTCAACCGGTCCAACCATGAATCAATCATAAAAACCGATTCAAAAAGTGTTAAAATATATAAACATTTTAAAAATACAAATTTAGATGCACACTAGACACCTTTTATAATGTTTTTCGCTCATGTTTCTTATACTCCTTATTCGATGTGGGACAAAAAATTTATGTTTGTTGATTACTAACTTATTAATACTACTACTTTTATATTGTTTTTTCTCTTATGTTTTTGCTACTCTTTCGATGTGGGACATAATAAAGTTCATATGTTTATTTGTTACTAACACTATTGCTTTTCTAAATTCCTAGCTAATTTTGTAGGTAATACAATTAGATAATTTATACATATAAATAGCTAGGAAAATTTTCGTAGGTAAATAAATAAACAAATCACCTACAATTATTTTGGTAGGGAAATGCTATTTTGCCTACGAATTATTTTGTAGGTAAATCAATATTTTCTAAGTTCCTAACTAATTTTGTAGGTAATACAATTAGATAATTTATACATATAAATAGCTAGAAAAAATTTTGTAGGTAAATAAATAAACAAATCACCTACAATCATTTTGGTAGGAAAAATGCTATTTTGCCTACGGATTATTTTGTAGGTAAATCATTATTTTTTAAGTTCCTAGCTAATTTTGTAGGTAATACAATTAGATAATTAATACATATAAATAGCTAGAAAAATTTTCGTAGGCAAATAAATAAACAAATCACCTACAATCATTTTTGTAGGGAAATGCTATTTTGCCTACGGATTATTTTGTAGGTAAATCAATATTTTTTAAGTTCCAAGCTAATTTTGTAGGTAATACAATTAAATAATTTATACATATAAATAGCTAGAAAAGTTTTCGTTGGTAAATAAAAAAAATCACCTACAACCGTTTCGGTAGGAAAATGCGATTTTACCTACGGATTATTTTGTAGGTAAATCACCATCAGATTTTTCCTTGGTAATTTCGTGGGTGAAAATGTGTAAAATAATTTATAAAGATCCGTAGGCAATCAGTAGGCAATTCTCAATATTTAAAGACGGAATTATTTTCGTTGGAAAATTTTGTAGGCAATTCAACAATTTCTTGTAGTGATACAATTGGATTAAAAGATTAAATTCTCAAAAAAATATTAATAGCTAGTTTAAATCAATTTCCAATTCATCTTATTCACAAATTAATGAACTGTAGATATTTTTGCTAATGGAATATCCACCAATTATAATATTCAATCTTGTTGATGAGCATAGTCATATCCTACGAATCACTGAATATTTAAACAATAATATCTTAACTGAATATTTAAACAATATTCTCAATTAAATAAAGAAGAAACGTCATAAGATTCAAATATTTAAATGGTCCAAATTAAACTTCCAACAACTATGGGGCATGACATCTCCACAATCCAATTGACTTGGAAATTAAAAAGATGAAAAAAAAATGGTGATTTAATTAATTTCATCTTCAAATTTTAAAAATTCGAGGGGGACCAAACCCCCATCTTGAACTAAATATCCCAGTGATACCTCCAATTCTTGCTTCGTCAAGGTGTACTTTGGATGTGAGAGTAAAGGTACAACCTATTTAAGCGTGACCACATATAATTTATAATTGGAATAATTGATTCCATGGTGAAGTCATTTTCCATTGTTGGAAGGAGTCCCAAGGTATGTGGGATTTACTTTTAAAAAAGGTTTCTAGTATATATCCATCCAGGTCTTTTTCTTCACAAGAATGGAATCCACGTCTGTTGGTTGATCATTATAATTAATAATCTACAAACAACATCACAAATTTATTAATATATATATATATATATACTTGTTTAGATTCTGATGTAGGATATACAAGTGTAATAGAATTTGTTTGATAGCGGGCTTCATATTATTTTATTTGGTATGATATTGTCCATCTTGGGACACTCAAACTCTTACACTCAAACTCTTACGATTTTACTTTTGAGTTTTTCTAAAAAAGACCTCTTATAAATAGAGATATTAGTCCACTTTTTTATACTCCATGATCCTCAATGTTTTTATCGACGTGGAACATTGTTTGACCCTCAACAATCTCCCCTTCAAACAAAGGACCACGTACCTCCCCTCAAACAACCCGCTCTAACTAGAACATCCCGCCTAGTTCACCGAGTCAGTTTGCTCTGTCTAGGTCAATCTCACCTAATCCATAGAGATTATGTCATTTCTCCAAGGGTTAGTTTGTCCTACTGTTTGAGAAATTCTCCTCTTTCACATTTTGACATATCTTGGACCACTCTATTTCTTTCCACATACGGCACCATTTGTTGTGTTCCTGGACTGGACTTGGACCCTCCATAGTATTCCACTTAATATGATATTGTCTATTTTGGGCTAGCCAAACCCTCGCAACTTTGCTCTTGAGTTTTCCCCAAAAGGCTTCATACCAATGTAAATACTATTCCACCCTTTTATGATCTTCAATGTTTTTTTCGATGTAGGACATTGTTTGACCTTAACAAGAATAATGAAATACTCCTTTTATGTTCATTTTTCGGGACACGAATTTTAATCAATTTTAATTAATTTTTGTATAAAGTAGATATGTTGGAGATATAATGAATTATTGTGTGATTCACTTATAAATAAATAGTCTTGGGTGAGACCGACTCACGGATGAGATTCCGTGAGACAGGTCTTCCTTAGGGGGTGTTTTCAAACTCTAAAAACTGCTTCGAGAATCACTTTTTTTAAAGCTGCCCTCTCACAACTTTTACTTTTGAGAAGTGTTTTTAAGTTGTTTATAGAGTTTGCAAACACCTCCTTAATCTTTATGTAAAAAGTGATAATGTTTGAGCAGTGATAGTGTTTAAGGAAAAAGTGATAGTCACTTTTGTTAAAAATATTATCACTTTTTTTTATAAACAAAAAATTTGAAAAAAAAAATCGATTATCCTACCTAAAATTTTAAAATTTGGGTTAAAAGGAATCCGTCTCACGTAAGAAGATCCGTAGAACGGTCTCACGCCAATTTCTTAAAGTGAATGACAATTTTACCATATCCCGCCAAGTCAGTGGGCTATGCCTAATGCAAATTGCCCTTGTTAAGATTTAAAATGCTCATTTGAACTTCCGAAGGATGGAAGTATGGTACTCCCTCAGTTCCGCGGGGAAAGCTCCTCATGAGCTCTGATCACGGAGATTAAGAAATACTAATATAATAAGTAGATGTATTAGAGGTGATGTAATTAAAAGAAATAAGAATATAATAAAATGTGAGAGAGAATAGTTACTAAAAAGGAATGAATAATTTTCATTGGAACGGACGAAAAAAAAAAGTTAGATAGTTTTAACTGGGATGGAGGGAGTATACAATTTAGGCACACATACAAATATTTTCACTCATACAGAAGTATATAAAAAATAGTACTCCATCCGTCCTGTAAAAGTTTACTCAGACCTAATTTTGGGTCCACAATGTATATGTTTATTCTATTTAAATAATTAACTTTTGAGTATTTTTTGTACTTTATTAACAAGATTAAGTATCTACCCACCATATTCTTTACTCGTTATTCCACATATAATTTATTTTTTATTCAATGAAGAAATATATAGCTTAGCTATCACAACCACGTTCTTGTCTACAAAATCAATCAAATGAATCACTGTCGGCGATTGATAAAAGATAAGCTAAGGACCACATTCAAATAATTATCCTTCCAAAATGAATATCTAGAGGGAGATAAATATAATATATATAAATAATCACAAATAAATTATATGTGACAATAATTTTAATTGAAATGTAACATAACTTTAACCAAAATGTGGCTACATAATCAAATGTCACGTATCATTTTATGTTACATTTTAATTAAAATTAGTGACACATATCACACACATATATATATATATATATATATATATATATATATATATATCACATGGTCAAATGCACCTCGTGCATGTACCAATGACAATAAAAAGGTTTTGGATTAAAAAGAAGAAAAAAAAAAAGATAAAGGGCATACGTTCACAAGTCGAACCAAAGGTCAGTGTGTCATCGAAAAATGGTAAACCTCTAAAAAAAAACGATATAGCAATAAAAATGATTAAAAATTTCGAAAAAAAAAAACTGATCAATCTAAAAATCTGAAATCGGGTAAAGGACTATGGAGAGTCAAATGCATCGCCCTAACTACCTTAAACTTGGAGATACGGGTGAAATCATTATCAAGTCCAATCGATTATTACATTTTAATTAAAATTATTGACACCTATTATGTATTTGTGATTATTTATATAAATTATTATTATTCAGTTATATTAAATTACATGTTTTAATTAATTATTAGTATTTATGTTTCACATTTACACTTGATGTCGTGATGCAACTTGTAAATTGAAAGCACCTCTCACATATATGTACTATATGGATTAATTATAATTAAAATAAATGAAATTTGTAGTTCGGATCAACGGGTAGATCCTCTCTAACGGTGTCACAATGATCGATCGTGTGAGTCATCCGTTGATTCCATTTTATTCTTGCATTAGTATTTTGATTTTTATTGTTTAGCACTGTAGTTGGTATTTTCTTTCTATTTTTGTTGTTATTTTTCTTCGTTTTATGTGTTTCCTCGTCTAGTGCAATATCTCTATCCTTTATAGGTCCTTTATTGCTCGGTTGTTTGAATTTGGTTGGAGTTGGTAGTCCTTGAGGTCTTATTTTAGTGAGCTGGGAAGATGTGGCGTGAGTTCGTAGTGTGCGATAATTTGTTACCGGTTAAAGCAGATATGTTACCTTTCAAAATCAAGAAACCTAAGTGCATTCCATTCTCTCCAAGTCTCCATTATCTCACGGTTAACTTGAAACATATTTTGTTTGATTGGTTTGGATGTTGCGATGATATATATGTATTTTTGTCCATCGTAATTTTTTAATCAATCCACCTCTAAAAAAACACAGACATGAAATGTGAATGTTAATTCCATATAGCAATAAACCCCATTAATAATCATCATCACCACTTGCACTTCTCATCAGTCAATTCATAATAATTCATCCATCTTCATCATTTTATAAATTTTATTTACCTTTTACCTAAAGTTATTATGTTTCTTCCTTCGTTTCATAATTACTTGTACATTTTTTTTATTGGAACGTTTTAAAATTATTTGTACACTCAATATTCTATAAAATTAATAACCTCACAACATCATTTTATTTTTTAAATTGTCACTCCTTTTTTTCATACATTTCACTTTACGCCTCATCAAATCACCAAAATACCCCTCATCAAATCACCAAAATACCCCTCATTTATCTTACATTATAAACCACTAAGGGCGTGATTGATATGTGGTAATAGACTTGGAATGGAATGAGCATTCATGAGCTCATTCCTAATTTCACGATTGGTATATTTTTTTTCGTGGAATCCCAATTCCTTAAGGAATGATGATTCCCAAAAATAAAGAATTTTGATTCCTCTTCATCCCCCTGTCTTTCCCCATTCCATTCTGTGTGGAATCGAATTATATTTTATTTTATTTTTTAAAATAATCACTCAAATTTTATTTTTACATAATTATCCTTTTCAACAATTAACCCACTTCTCCAACCCTAATTCACAATTAAATACGCGATTTATTATTAACATTCTTCAACCTTAATTCAAGAGAGAAGACGCTGAGAAAATAAAATATGTATTATTTTTTCTCTCTATATACAGTATGTGCAAAGAGAAGATGTCGTCACTCTTGTTCATGTTTGTTAAATTAATTGAACCATCGATATCCTCTCTATATATATAAACTGGTTTTTATTAAAAAAAAATCCTCAAATCTAAATTAAATATGAGAGTGGGGAACGGCATGAAGGTCGGCGGCAGAAAGGTGGGAGACGACGGCGCATTTACAGTTGAAAGAGAAGAAGAACCGTGTTTTTTTAAAAAATTTAATTTACTTAATTTTTAATTATTTTTACTTTTGGATAATTGATTGACTAATTCAAATCAGAAAAGGGATATACATGAGATAAAAATAATATTTTCTCTATATTTTAATTATTTTATATTTATTAATTTATATTATTAGTAGAGATGAGCAGACGATAAAATATATATTGAAGGGTATTTTAGTCATTTAAGATAAAATATATACATTATTTTGCATTTCATTTTAGTATACCAATCATGAGAATGGAATCAATCAAGGAATTGTTTTTCCATTCTTAATCAATACCAATCATGAGAATGGTCATTCAGACCTCATTCCATTCAAACCTTCATTCCATTCTTGAGTTCATTCCATTCAGCCTTAAATTCATTTCATCATACCAATCATGCCCCTAAATCTCATTTTTTTTTTAAAATGTGCCGATCAAATTATGCAAGTTATCCGAGAATGGTAAGAGTAGTTTTTTTTTTGAATAAAAAGTAACACTACAAAAAACGCATCGATTAAAGATCGATTTTGAGACTGTAAAGGCAGTCTCAACACACGTTAGAGACTGATTTGTGACCGATTTATGGGGGTCCTTATTTCATTGGTACCTAATATTGAGAGACCGAATTTATGACACAGTCTCAAATTAGAGACTGACCCAAATCGGTCTCTAAATGAGAGATCGACAATTCGGTCTTAAAACGGTCCCTAAACGTGAGTCGGCCCGACTTATTTTCGGGCCCTAAAACACAAATCGATCTCTAGTCCCAGCAACCGATACCAGACCCAGCAACCGACACACCCACCCTCTTTATTTACCCACCCCGACCCGACCCGATACCAGACCCAGCAACCGACACACCCACCCTGACCCGATACTCGACCCAGCAACCCACACTCACACCCACTTTATTTAAATGACCATTTTATTTTGGCCTTTGTGGGAATTGATCCCTGGTGGATGGGTGGTCAGTAATGGGCACCTACCACTTTGACAAGTAATTGTATTGTGTAACTTTTAAAATTAATTATATACATATATAATTTATTTATTTATTGTATATGATCGGAAATGATATAGTGTTCACCGCCTAGTTGGCATGCCCACGTCAATAAATTATTTTTATTTATATTTAATTTGAATTTAATGTCATATTAATATTTTATTTTATCTTTTTTAAAATTGTAAAATCTTTTTTACAATTTAATTTAATATTATTTCTATCAAATCACACACGTCATTAATTTTTTCTCATGTCTTCCATTGCCATTAATTTTTTTCTCAGAATCTCTTCTCCACAAAATTAAAATTAATCTCTTCTCTACAAAATAAAAATTAATCTCATTGCCATATATAACAACATTTTAGAATATAGACTTTTGTTATCAAATGAGAATTTCATTCATCACAACCTCATTAAATGTTTTGATAACTCAGTCAATAAATCAACTAAATGTCGACAAAGTGAGGAAATATAAAAACTCTACATCAAAAGAAACATAAATAATAAATAAAATTTATTCCGGAGTGTTTAGAGACCGCTAAAATCGGTCTCTAAAAATAAACAACTTGATTTTGATACCGATTTGAGACCACAAAAATCGGTCTCTAAACATAATCGCCTGATTTGGGACCGAAAAATCGGTCTCCACTGTTTAAAATTATCTATATATACAATATTAGGGATAATATTTTAAAATTTTGTATCTTTAAATATTATTCATATCTCTTTAATCGCTAATCTGATATGTCTCTCCCAACGATGGACAAATATTTCTCTTCTCCTAAATTCGATTCCTCTATCTCGAACAAAGTCATAGAGCCAGATTCGTTGGAAGTGGAGACGGTGGTGCCCGATTTAACTGATTTAGAGATCGTAGTGCCTGATTCAATTGATTTAGAGATCGTAGTGCCTGCTTTAGTTGATTTAGAGGATGTAGTGAAAGATTTAACGAATTTAGATAGTGTAGTAAAAGATTCTTTTTCGGATGTGGATACTTTATCCAAGCTTAAAGGATTCTCTCCCGATCCCGACGGTAAGTGATCAATTCACATACGTATAAAACATTTATACCAATTAAAGACTGAATTTTTGGTCTTCAATTAAAATTCAAAATCAGAATTTTAATTTTGGTTTAGAGATTGATATTCGGTGGCTAAGTGGTCTGAAAAATATAATATTAAAGACCGAACTGAAAATAGTCTCTAAACGAACGGTCAAAATTGGTAATCAATTAAAATTTTGGGATTCAGAATTTTTGATACCAATTAAAGACTGAATTATCGGTCTCTAAACAAAATTCAAAATTTTAATTTTGGTTTAGAGACCGAAATTCGGTCTCTAAGCGGTCTGAAAACATAATATTAAAGACCGAACTGAAAACAGTCTCAAAACTCGAATTTTTTTCGGATCGGTCTCAAATAGAGACTGATTTATGTCGGTCTCAAAATTTTGGTCTCTAATTGATGCATTTTTTGTAGTGTAAGATACAGGGGACAACAGATAAAATTGTAAGATAAATAGAAGATTAATGGAATACCACATTCTTAAGCTATCTATTTTTATTTAATTATTTATTAATGAAATTATTGTGAAAAGAGTAATAAATTTTCTTTACGATTTTTTAAAAAATATATTTTTTTTCATTTCTTCAATTTACCTCATTTAAAAGATCTCTAGTATTTTTTAATTTTCAATTAAGGATATATTTTTATTTTATATTACTTTTAATTCTTTACACTGTGTTTCGTTTGGGATGGCTCATTCGAATTTGAATGAGTCATCCTCCATCCCTCACCATTCAAATACACATCTAAATATTTATTTATTTTCTTTGGAATCTGTAAAATTTTATTAATAACAGGGATATCAAGTGAAAGAATTCCGTCTCATCTAAAAGTCCGAACTTTTAGAGAGGTGTGGAATTAATTCTTGTATATTAATTCCTAACACTCCCCCTCACTCGTGGGCCGGATTAACACCTCTTACCCTTTTTTGGGGAGGAGGCCCATCGAGTGGACAATTTAAATGGGTGGAGTGCTTTCAACAGGAATCGAACCCAGGTCGTTTTGCCCGGTTTGCTCTGATACCATGAAAGAATTTTGTCTCATCTAAAAGTGCGAACTTGTAGAGAGGTGGAGAATTAATTCTTGTATATTAATTCCTAACATCAAGAATACCCGCGGGCAATTACATTACGAAAGGGTAAAAACTCGACAAGACATAAAAAAAAAGTACATAAACGAACAGCTTCCCAATGGATATCAAGAAAGACAATGCATTGGTTCCTTCCTCCAATCGTCGAAAGTAGTCCAGGAGTGTAACATCCCCTTAGCCCTCAACCACCTAAAAGCCACCACTCTAATATTGTCTGCTGCCTCCCCAGGGTCGAAGGCAACACCATTAAAGGTGGAGTTGTTTCTTGAATGAAAGCAGGCCAGTTGGAGTATGAGTCTTTCACTCTGGGGGCCGAGGGCTTAGATATGGATGGGCCTCTGACAGATTTAGGCAAAGGGATATGGGCTGCTTCAATCAACGGGGCCAAATCAAATGGGTCTGAATCCGGCTGGGCCTGGGAAGGAGGATCCTTAGAGTTCGGCCCAGAAGAATTTGAGCCTGGTGGGCTAGAAGAATGAAGTGCCTTTTCCGAGGGAGGAATGGGCCCCGAGGCAGAACCCTCCCTGTCGGTCCCACCCAAGCTTGGGCTAAAACTATTAATGCACGCATGCATCTCCACCTCCTTGGGACACGCGAGATTGTGTGGGACCTCGGGTATTTCCTCTATAACAGATTTCGCCGCCATTGCTTGATTCTCGATACCAACTTTAGGGTTTTGGTCCAATAATAGTGGTGCGCCGTTATCGGGAGGTCGGTGAACCGTCTTCCTGTCTGCCTGGAGACGAAGCGTCAGAATCGAGATCGGAGCTCTCCAAGTACGACGACTCATCTGCGCCAGCAAAGTCCGATTCAGAATCCGGTTCCAATCCCCTATCAATCTGCTTGAGGGCACCCAACGGAGAGTCATCCGTCGCATCTTTCACCCAGATGGAGTACACTTTTCCTTCAACCATTACCTCAATATTAGAGTTGATAAAATTCCAACAGTTTGTAGATATTTTTATTCTTCCTTTGGAAATATCCGATTTGCTATCGGATCTAGAATCAATACATTCAAGTTTACCGAAAAAGGCACTAATGGCCCTAAAAGACCCTGTGTTCCATGCATGAAGGGGGAGACCGAATATATGAATCCACGTACTTCTGACTTCTATCACATCCGATGCCTGCCATTGTCTGAGATAAGCGAATCTGCTCTTAATCCAATCTGGTTCCTCCTCAAGGATATTGCCACCACCAGAAAAAGGTTTGGGGACAAAAATGACCTTCTTTCCCCCCATAGCTAAGGCAAAGTAGTGCTCATAGCCTTCTCTTATCACATCATTTTCAATGGACTCAAGGAACTACACACTCCAGACCTCACCAATAGCACAATTACAAGCCCATGAAAGGTCCTCAACTGAAGTGGAACATTGAATGGCTGCCTCGGATGGGGGAGGGGTACGTTCTCCAGGGGAGGATTAGCCACTTCCACAAATTTACGCGAATCTCTCTTTGAGCCCTTGGACCTATTGAAACTGTGGATATGCTTCCGAGCGACTTTCGGTTATAAAGACAACATTAGTCTCTCCTTCGCTGCTTTGATCTTTCTGGAACCGATCCATGTTTTTTTCTAATTCATTAACCACCTCTATGATGTTGGTCGACTCCGCGAATGTTACAAACGCGAATCTTCTGTTATGTTTCGTTCTCCGGCCAGGGATGAAGATATTGGACACTCTACCATAGCGACGAAGCCATTCAAAGATATCCTTGTCCTTCCAATCATCTGGAAAGTTAGACACGAAGACTCTGGACGGGCGTCTACATAGGCTGGGCTGCGAAAAACCGCACGAACGAGGGTACACTGATCCATGGATAGGCTTGGGGTGTGGGTTTGGGCAAGCCTTGGAGGGGACGGGCTAATTTTATGTTCCTTAATTTTATTGTAAATTTATGAGAAAATACATAACGCGAACAAAAATGTAGTATTCTATATTAAAATTGGGACTCGATATCACTACTGTAGTTATGAAAATAACGATTGGTAGAAACAAAGTATTATTTAAATTTTATTATTTGTGCTTAAGCCACAAATCAATTGGTCATAGGATTTACTGAAATTCCTCTCCAACGGAACCCTACACTCTAACCATGTGTGATTTACACATAGTGAAGGGGAAACTCAATCTGACGCACGCACACACTGGCGGCCCTCGCCGGACTGCTTCCTTTAGGCAGTCCAACCACTGAGGCAAATGCAAACACATTACATGAAAAAAGAAACTGCGAACACAAGTGCGGTCGCTGCCCATGGCCTCCATCCCTAGGTCGCCGCCCACTCCCACGGCCTTGAGGACGGATTGCGACCAATCGTCGGGCGTGGCGCATCACCCCGGTTTGCCCTCTGATCCGACGACCTATGATTGGCCGCCCCTCGCCGTCATTTGATTCCCGGCGACAGTGTTCGTCCCAGCCTGGGCCTTTTGGATCCTTGCACCAAACCACCTCTCCTACCACTCCGGTACAAATGGCACAACGTATTACTAATCGGTTTTCAGGCCTGGTTTTCTATCTGGACATCCCAATTGGTGACCACCTCCTAGCTTTAGGAGAAATTCCCAGGGCTTCTTGCCTTTCTTGTACACCTTGTTGGCACATTAGTGAAGTTGTCATCTCCTACATCAACCGTGTCTAATTTAGTTGGGCAGGTTGTTTTGGCGTCGGTGGCACATAACCCACTTATGCTGCCAAGGCTGGTTGGTTTGCTTATTGGCACATCCACGAGTCTGATGGTTTTTCTAGGACACATGTGCCCGTGTAAAAAGGGTGATAATTTCACTATTTCGATTGATGATGCCACGTACCAGACTAGGGTAAGTGAATTTAAGGATGCTTTGATTGGTCGTTTGTTTTTTCCTCATGGCAAAGCTCTGATCCTATATGCTGATTTGTCTAAAAGACTCATCGAGATTTGGTCCCTCCAAGGAGTTTATCCGCTATTCCAATCGGAAAGGGATTCGTTGTTCTCAAAATTCACTCTTTGGAGGAGTGTGATCGAATTTTTAGGAGAAATTTGGCAGTTGGCCCTAGGCTCCATTCGTCTGCAAAATTGGTCATCCAGTTTCAATCTGAACTAGGTTCCGACTTCAATGGCTCAAATATGGGTCCGCCTAGTTGGTCTTCCATTTGAACTTTGGCAGCCCATGATTATCTCGGCAACGACCTCAGCGGTTGACACATTTGTTAAGATGGACAGTCAAACCTCAGCAAAAACAATGGTGCGGTATGCTAGAATCTTGATTGAAATGGATATGAAGCAACCACTTTTGGAGCGGTTGGTGCTGGAATGTGAGGATCGGTCTATGATTGCAGAAGTGCATTATGAGAGGCTTCCAAAGTATTGCAGTCATTGTATGATTATCGGACACATGACTGTCCACTGCAATAAGGGTAAGGTACCGCCACCTCGTGACTCAGGCAAACGTGGTCGGAGTTCTTCCCATCATAAAGGACTTGCACTGCATAATTTTGTTAATTAATTTTAATGTATACAATAGCTTTATTTTGATATCGCATAATTCAAACTAATTATATAATTTTTTAAAATAGCATTTCATATTCACGTACTTTATACTAAAAAACTACATATAAAATATTTTTACAAACATATATACATTAATATGCATATATTAGTACTATATTTGTATATAACGGGTCCGAGTACGGGTTTGGCAAAAACTATGACCCGTCTCATACCTGCTAAACGGGTCCATACCCGGCTCATGCGGGACAGATTCAATGCGGGTCTGAATTTAGACCCGTCTCATTGTCATCCCTAGTGGTTGTGGCACTTTTGGACCCACCCGCCGAAGACGCCCTTGATCTTGCTCTTGCGGTTACTACGACAAAGCCCATAGACCCCCTATTGGTCAGTGTGGGAGTATCACAACGGCAACCACCTGAGACTGTCATACCGGTCCGCTCTATTTTGAAGAACATCGGAGGCACCCATTCGTCTGGGCAAATACCGGAGTATGTCATCGACGAGTTTAACTCCATTGCTACAGAGGCCTTCACGGTTGATTTTTCATCACCCTTTATCGATGAAATGCGTGGGGTGACGTTATTTTTAATATGTGTTTTTTTTTACAAGTGGGAATACAATTTTTTATATAATACCCTCTCAAGTGGGCCGCCTTCAATATTCATCATACATGCGACCTTAAATTAATTTAAAGTAACCAAATGAATAGATTTCAATTCATTAGAATCTAGCATTAATTTAATATTATTAAAGTTTGTGATTAGATTCAGACAATTATCATGAACATGGATTCAGTTGACTTTAATTAGTACACAGAAAACTTGGGTCCATCCATAGTTTCAGATATTAGAAACGTGGACATCTTTGATTTTTTCTCTAGGAATAAATAAACAAGTAAATCGCATTTTTTGTTGATTTTTCTCTAAGCAACAAAACAATGGACATAATTAAGCATTACTATAACATTTCAGTACACTAATTTTAATAACAAAATTCAACTAAATTAATTTTTTATATTTTTCACATATCATAGAAAAAAAGTTGAAAAGTATTAATTCATGTGATGAAAAATGTCAATTTATACCATGAAAAATGTGTCAAATTTTAAATAAATTTGACTTAAAATTACACTAATTACACTGACACGTGGCAATTGATTCGCGTAGGTTTTTTTCCAAATTATAAATATGGAGAGACCTCATAATTAATGGAAAACTATGTAAGATTGAATTGAAAATTTTGTTACGAATGTATTTCAAATCATCAAATAATTACTCAAAATCCATTTTCAAATAAGAGTTATGAATAAATTAAAGTTGGTTGGCAATTAGTGAAGTTGTTATTGTATATTAATTCTAAAAATTAATCTTCCAATCAAAACACATGCAATCTAAATGAACAGTTTCATAAAAAATAAAAAAACGTTATTTATCTTTACAACTATTGTGGATAGATAAAAACATTGGCGCTCGAAAGAAAGCTGAATGGTCTAATTTTGTTGATATTAGTAATATATAATTCATTAATTAATGTAAATAAAAAAATTATAGTAACTTGTTATAGACGAACCCTTTATCATCCATATGGTTTAGCTAGCTCAGCCTAGTATATATTATGGTGACGTTTCGTTTTGTTAATTGAATAAATAAATATATGGGCCATATTATATTGATTGATATTTTTGTGTAAAACTTCGTCCAATTTATAAAGAAAGTGAAATTACGTCAGAACGTCACTTTTTATTTTTTTCGAAATTTCATTATCAATTGATTCAAGGATCGATTAATTTTTTAAACCAATCATACCGTTAATTCTACTTACGGAGAGCCCCGCATAGAATCAGAGCAAATCTCTATATTATATTGATATTTTTGGTCCCAAAGTAAAAAGCACCCCTTAATTGTGTAAAACGACTTGTCTCAATCAGGAAAGAATTAATGGTTGATTCCATAAACTAAATTTAGAGAAATTTATTTTCTTTTATGTCATTTTTCAAACCTCCTCCTTCTTTCTATATATTAGAACATACTCCTAATATTTATAGTGAATTTATGCATACGAAATATCATATCATTGTTTAGTAATTTTAAAACATACTGTAATAAGAACTCCTTCTTTCTATATTTTAAAACATACTGTAATATATACTTTACATGTTAAAATATGATAGGGTCTCAAAAACAAAAACATGATAATTATAACTTTTATTTTAAAGAAGAAAAATGTCAACCTTATTCATAGAAAACCTATTGATAACTATGAACTCTCTGAATATAGTCAATATTATACTCTCGTCGTTTCAAAATTAATGCTAGTGACATACAATATTTTTTGTTAAAAAAAAAAAAAAATCACATGCAAAAATCAAAACTAATCGGTGGTTGAGTTTCTATAATGCTACTAATAAAAAAATGTGATTGAATGAACTAAATTAAACGAAGATAATAGTTTCATTTTGTTGAATTTTTTTTTTATAAACACATTTATTTTAGGAGGAAATATATATACAGGGTAAGAATCACGTCTTTGTCGCACAGCACCAAAATTCCACCACTACCAATAATTCAGCCTAGCCTTATTTAGTTGAGATTGAGGTGACGTCGCTTTTATATTTTTTAATTATGAATTTATGAATCTCGATATGATGTCACATACTATTGTTATACTTCTCGATTGTTTGAAAGTCTGTACGTATGTTGAATAAAAGGTACTCCCTCCATCCCCTCCCTCCATCCTGTAAGTTTCCCACTTTTCTTTTATGAATGTCCCACAATAAGTTTCATGATTTTCTCTCTCTCAATCACATCACTTACACTTTATCAATTATTTTATCATACTTCATCTCACACTCATCTATTATTTTCTTTTTCACCATCACATCACTTGTACTACATCTATTATTTAATCATATTTCTTAATCAAAACAACCAAAAGAAAGGAAAAACTTATACCGGAATGGAG
This sequence comes from Galeopsis tetrahit, assembly GCA_963675135.1. NCBI lineage: Eukaryota > Viridiplantae > Streptophyta > Magnoliopsida > Lamiales > Lamiaceae > Galeopsis > Galeopsis tetrahit. The sequence goes on from OY776128.1 coordinate 53,703,738, forward strand.
GGAGTAGTATTTTTTTAGATACATCTTGATGTTTCTTGTGTTGGAAACTGCTTACACCGTGTAAAACTGTAACCTGCAATATCGAAGATTTCAGATAACAAATATGGTAACACAAATAAGTCGAGTCAAGGGAATCCCTTTTCCCGCAGAACAGAATACGCCCAGGATAGTGCTCGACTGTTACGGCGTTCCGTTCCCAAAGGTAAAACGACTTTCACTTTCTACACAGTAGCACCACTGTGTAGGAAGTCTCGGCGAACGTACGTAGTACGAACTGAACACTCTCGGATATAAATCCGGCACAAGAAAGAACAGTGTAAGGCTTTCGGGAGCTCAACACACTGCGTAGGGACGAGAGGAGAGTAGAAGGGTAGAGGGGCGAATTTCAGCGTAAGGATTTATGAGGGAAGAGTCTGATATTTATAGGCAGAAGAAACCCTAGGAGGGAGTTGGAAAAACACGTGGGCCCAGGCCCGATTCTTGGGAATATATCGCGAAAATATCGCAGTGGTTGAGATAATATCTCGCACGTGGACAAGTCTTGAAGACCGAATCTTGAAGACCAAGTTTGAGACTTCCAGATTATTCTGGAACATTCTTGAAGTAATTCGAATGGGCCAAGCCCATTCCTGAGTTGGGCTTTCGGAGTTTTTGGGTCTGCAAAAAGATAGGCAAGCCCCAAAGACCAATTGCCAAATCCGAAGTCGAAGTCGAAGCCGAGCCGGCCGGCGCACGCGCGTGTGGCTCTTAGAGGAGTGTACCTCTTTTAGATAGTTGAACTACCAAGCTACTTCAATACCTTTATACATCATAAATGTTTTGTAGGTTTACTATGTGGGACAATTTCCCACATTCTCAAACTTCCAAGTTGAAACTCTTCAACTTCAACAATTAATTTCTCACTCACCTTAACTCGGTTTTGAGATATTAAATATACCACGTTCATCTACTCCGCGAGTAGATCGACTATGTCACGTTCAATTATTTCTTAATTAACGTTTAGTCCGTCTAATTAATTAAATTAGACCAGGGTGTCAAAACCCAATTAATCCCATTAATTCCAACAATCCCCCACATGAGTGAAAATCGTATCTATACAACATCAGACTCAGTGTTCAGTTCGAGTGAGATCTCCGTGCGTCAGGATAAGTGGTTTTTGGCCTTGAACTTTCTGTAGCCAAACACTATCGGATATACCGGCGGCTTAGTGGACGCGATGCCTTGAACTACTCCTCCATAGTGTATACCTAGTCAACAGTGTCAGCACACTTCAATCTCGTCTTTGTAACGTTCTCACGTTTTTGTCCGTTTTGGCCATGGACGTCCTTTGTATTCATAAATGTTTGGTCGAAGCGGCCCTCACTTCTCATTTATATAGGTAACTTCCTTTCGAGTATCCTGTTATACTCTAGGAATCATTAAGAGTCGAAGACTCAGCCTTTACCACATCTTACGGGTCGTTAACACTTGAGATAGTGTTGTCCGGAATAGTCGTATTTTTCAAGTGTTTTATCACTAACTTCCACAGCTTCGTTTTCCCATTGAACCAAGTTCTTGGGATCTCCAGTCATCATGGTTGGGTTACCACTGCTTTAGTTTTTCTTGTGGGTTTTAGAACCATTCCTTCTACCAGCTTGTTCAATTGATCTCGGTTTATGCTCTTCGTGAGCGGATCCGCTATATTGTCCTTAGTATTGACATAATCAATGGACATTACTCCCGTGGAGATCAATTCTCTAACGGAGTTGTGTCGACGACGTATGTGTCTCGACTTTCCGTTGTACATGACATTCGTAGCTCTCCCAATGGCAGCTTGACTGTCACAGTGTACCGTCACCGATGGTACCGGCTTTTTCCAACATGGAATGTCTTCTAGAAAATTACGCAACCATTCAGCCTCTGCAGCGGCTAGGTCTAACGCTATAAATTCTGATTCCATTGTGGAACGTGCAATACATGTTTGTTTCTTGGACCTCCACGACACTGCTGCTCCTCCAATAGTGAATACATATCCACTAGTGGATAGCGAGTCTTTCGTGTCTGATATCCAATTTGCATCACTGTATCCTTCAACTACAGCTGGATGTCTTGTGTAATGAAGCCCATAATCAAGGGTGTACTTCAAGTATCTTAATACCCTTTTCAACGCTTTCCAGTGCTCATGACTTGGATTGTTCGTGTATTGACTCAACTTGTTCACCGAACATGCAAGATCAGGGCGTGTACAGTTCGTGATGTACATCACACTTCCAATGATCCTTGCGTATTCTAGTTGAGCCACTGGTTCTCCTCTATTCTTTTTCAAGTGAACATTGAGTTCCAAAGGTGTCTTAGCAGGTGGATCGTCAAAGGCTTTAAATTGCTTTAGTACCTTCTCCACATAGTGAGATTATGTCAAGGAAATTCCATTGGACGTTTTCTCTATCTTGATTCCAAGAATCACATCTGCTAATCCCATGTCTTTCATGTCAAAGTTTCTACTTAACATGTTCTTCGTATTAACTATGATATCGTGATTGTTACTCATGATTAACATGTCATCGACATATAAGCACACAATAACATATCCATTTGGTGTATCCTTCACATATACACACTTATCACATTCGTTAATTCGAAACTCATTTGACAACATTGTATTGTCAAATTTCAAATGCCACTGTTTAGGAGCTTGCTTAAGTCCATACAATGATCGAACGAGTTTGCACACCTTTTTCTCGTTTCCAGGAGCAACATATCCTTCAGGTTGATCCATGTATATTTCGGCATCCATCTCACCATTAAGAAATGTCGTCTTAACGTCCCATTTGGTGTATTTCGAGATTGTGCAACGCAGCAATGGCGATTAACACCCGAATGGAGGTGATCTTTGTCACTGGTGAGTATGTATCGAAGAAATCATACCCTTCCTTTTGTTTAAACCCCTTTGCAACAAGACGAGCTTTGTACTTATCAACAGATCCATCTGCTTTGTACTTTCATCTAAGGATCCACTTGCATCCTAAGGGCTTACAACCTTTGGGGAGGTCAACCAACTCCCATGTGTGGTTTAAGAGAATAGACTCATATTCACTTTTTATGGCTTCTTTCCAGAGGTGTGCATCTAGTCTTGCCATAGCTTCTTTGATAGTTTTAGGTTCTTCTTCCTCCAAAACATAAGTAATGAAGTCTGAACCAAAATCTTTATCAATTCTAGCTCTCTTACTGCGTCTCGGTTCTTCACTCTCTTGAGTGGAAGGACCAACAGTGTCGTCTGTTGCTTCAAGTGTTCTTTTACTCGAACTATCTTCCTCTTTCTCCTTAAGAGGAAAGATGTTTTCAAAGAATACTACGTTCCTTGACTCAATTGTAGTGCCTTCTGTCATATCCGGTACTTCGGATTTGTGAATTAGAAATCGATAGGCGCTACTGTTTGAAGCATATCCTATAAAGATACAATCGACGGTTTTAGGACCGATTTTAACTTGTTTAGGAAGCGGTACTTCAACCTTAACCAAACACCCCCACACTTTGAGGTAGGTGTATGAAGGTTTTCGTTTCCTCCATATTTCATAAGGAGTTTGATCCTTAATTTTATGAGGAATCTTATTCAGAATGTGTTTAGCCGACAGAATGGCTTCCCACCACAAGTTCTGAGGTAGACCGGAGCTGATTAACATTGCGTTCATCATCTCCTTTAGTGTTCGGTTTTTCCTTTCCACAACACCATTAGACTGAGGTGAGTAAGGGGCTGTCGTTTGATGTATAATCCCTGATTCAATACATAATTGTTCAAACGGAGCTACGTACTCTCCACCTCTATCACTACGAATTGATTTAATTCGAGTGTCCAATTGATTCTCTACTTCAGTTTTGTAACGTTTAAAAGCTTCTATAGCTTCGTCTTTACTCTTTAAAAGGCAAACGTAGGAGAATCTTGTACAATCGTCTATAAAAGTAATGAAATACTTTTTCCCTCCTCTAGTTTGTACAAACTTCAAATCACATACATCCGTGTGAATTAAGTCTAGAGGAGCAGCAGTGTTCCTTTCAACAGTTTTAAAAGGTAGTTTGGTCATTTTTGCTTCCGTACATATTTCACATCGTTTGGATGTATCAACGTTGTCAATTTTAAGTAAATCGAGATTTACTAATCACTTTAAGGATTTTAGATTCACATGTCCTAATCTAGAATGACATAAAGAGGAACACTCAACAATATAAGCAGAAGTGAAAGCAATTTCATTAATAACTTGTTTGCCTTTGGGGCTTACAACCATTGTGCTTAATTTAAACAAACCATTCTCGAGATAACCCTTCCCGAGAAAGTGACCAAACTTACTTAGAACTATCTTATCCGATTCAAAGACTAGTCTAAATTGATTGCAAACTAGAAGAGACCCCGAAATCAGATTCTTCCGGATGTCTGGGACATGCAGCACGTTCTTCAATGTTAGCTCTTTTCCAGATGTCAGTTTAAGCACCACTAACCCAATTCCAGCCATTTCAGATGAGGCTTGATTGCCCATGAACAACTTTCTCCCATCAGATGGAGAATAGTCTGAGAATGCAGATCTCTCCGAGCAGACGTGGCAAGTGGCACCAGTGTCCACAAACCACTCTTTCTTGTTGTCCACCATGTTGACCTCCGTCACACCGCGGACATGTCCAAATCCGTAAGGTTCACAGAATCTTGTACTTTCTGTTTGCCTTTTCCCTTATCGTCACGACGAGGTTGACGACACTCACTGGACCTATGGTTCGGTTTCCCACAGTTGTAGCAATTTCCAGTGAATTTCTGCTTTGTGGCTGGACCCTTCCCCTTCACAATCTTCGTTGTGTTGGCAGCAGATTCGTTTGGACGTCTCCTTTTCCTTGACGGACCCTCTTGTTCCATCAAGTTAGCTTTGGCTTCAATCTGGAGGGCAGATCCCTTGCCTTCTCTCTTCCGATTGTCCTCCTTAATTCTGAGACGGATAATTAGATCCTCCAAGCTCATCAGCTTTCGTTTGTGCTTTAGATATGATTTGAAATCCTTCCACGATGAAGGCAGTTTCTCGACCACGGTCGCTACTTGAAATGCATCAGGTAACACCATATCCTCAGCAGCAATCTTATGGAAAATAATCTGCAGTTTCTGGACTTGATCCACTACAGACTTGTTATCGTCCATCTTAAAATCGTACAGCTGTGAAACGACGAATTTCTTCAATCCGGCACCTTCAGTTCTGTACTTCTTCTCCAAGGATTCCCACAGTTCCTTGGCAGACTTTATGTCACAGTAGACACTGTAGAGTGTATCGGAAAGTCCTCCAATGATGTGATTTCTGCACAGATAATCACCACTCAACCACTGATCATAGAAGATCCTCTCTTGTTGGCTAGCACTTGCCTCAGGTTGTGTAGGTTTCGTTTCGGTTAGAAACCTATCCATTCCAAGCATGGTTAGGTAAAAACGCATCTTACTTTGCCATCTCTTGAATTCAGTTCCGGAGAATTTTTCCGGCTTTTCTCCTTGTACGACCATTGGCCTCGGCCCGGGTACGGAGAAGGTAAACATCGGATCCCTTATGGGATTGTGGAAAGCAAGAAACGATTCAAGCGGATTGCTTCTGTTCCCAACTCTTTCCGCATGATTACTATGTTTTCCTTGTGATTTCACGTCGGAACTGTGAGAGTCTGAACGATCAGGAGACGCTCCGTTATTAGCATCGTTGCCAATATTTTCAGTACCATGCACTGCTTCCGTATCAATGGGATCGACATCCATGTTATCATTCATCTTTGATACTGCAGTAACTTAATTAAATTAATTAAGTCCGAAAAATTAATTAAGTCCGAAAATATTAATTAAATATTATGTTCTGCGATTGTTGGAAACTGCTTACACCGTGTAAAACTGTAACCTGCAATATCAAAGATTTCAGATAACAAATATGGTAACACAGATAAGTCGAGTCAAGGGAATCCCTTTTCCCGCAGAACAGAATACGCCCAGGATAGTGCTCGACTGTTACGGCGTTCCGTTCCCAAAGGTAAAACGACTTTCACTTTCTACACAGTAGCACCACTGTATAGGAAGTCTCGGCTACCGTACGTAGTACGAACTGAACACTCTCGAATATAAATCCGGCACAAGAAGTAGAAGGGTGAATTTCAGCGTAAGGATTTATGAGGGAAGAGTCTGATATTTAAACCCTAGGAGGGAGTTGGAAAAACGCGTGGGCCCAGGCCCGATTCTTGGGAATATATCGCGAAAAAGTCTTGAAGACCAAGTTTGAGACTTCCAAATTATTCTGGAACATTCTTGAAGTAATTCGATTGAAGTAATTCGAACCTGAGTTGGGCTTTCGGAGTTTTTGGGTCTGCAAAAAGATAGGTGGGCTCCAAAGATCAATTGCCGAAGCCGAAGCTGAGCCAGCCAGACGGGCGGGCGCACGTGTGGTTCTTAGAGGAGTGTACCTCTTTTAGATAGTTGAACTACCAAGCTACTTCAATACCTTTATACATCATAAATGTTTTGTAGGTTTCCTATGTGGGACAATTTCCCACATTCTCAAACTTCCAAGTTGAAACTCTTCAACTTCAACAATTAATTTCTCACTCACCTTAACTCGGTTTTGAGATATTAAATATACCACGTTCATCTACTCCGCGAGTAGATCGACTATATCACGTTCAATTATTTCTTAATTAACGTTTAGTCCGTCTAATTAATTAAATTAGATCAGGGTGTCAAAACCCAAGTAATCCCATTAATTCCAACATCTTGTGCTCTATTGATATAAATTTTAATATATTACACGTATCATTAATTATAATTTTTTATGACTACGTTTATTTCTTGTGCTATGTTTACATGTGTTAATTTCTCTGAATAAAATATTAAATTGAAATTAGAAAATTTTCATTTGTTGACAATTACATGATAAAATCTAGGTTGTTTTTTATTCCACGAATCTGAATATAAGGAATACTAAAGTTTATATTAAGAGTATCAAATAATTTATTATTAATAAATTTAAATCTTGTGTATTTTTTAAAAAGTATACTATCAAACTATAAGAGAGAATCATTAAAAGTTTTTTTTTTTTTTGAAAGTATTAAAAGCTAAAAAATAGATACTATGTAAGGTTATCGATTAATACGTACGTAAAGTTACCAACAAATTATTACAAATATAATTTCTTAGTAAAACGGCGCCTTATTTAGTAGTGTAATTAAGTGAACTTAATGCGACGATGTTGTAAAGCAACGGCAAATTAATGGAATTTTTAACGCTTAATCTATAATTATGATTTTTTTTTTTTTAATATCTATAATTATGCAATTAAACACAAGTGGTTTTACTTTTTTCAATTATATTTTTAGCTAACCTATGTTGCTTTTAATATTGGAGGTTGATAAATTGAAAAATAAATATATTTACAAATTATAATCTAGTAAACTAATAAATATCAAACAACAAAATAAAATAAATAGACTCAAATCTTTATATATATATAATGGGGACGAAACTCTCTTACCTTCCGTCACATGTCAATTTGATGCTCGTATGCTTTTGTCTTTGTGTCAATTGAGACTCTTCTATTTCTATCATGTATTAATTTGTGGTAGATATAGCCTCAAAAAAAAAAAAAAAAAAATTAATTATATATTATCCTTTGGGGGTGGGTTTAACAAAATAAGTTAAAGCGTAACAAATAACCAATTTAAATGGCGCCTTCTAAAAGTGCAGGGTAGAGGACAGAGAAGGGCGCCCTTACATTATGGCGTCCCTTCTGAACATGACATGACCTCTTAGTACAGGTGCAGAATTTTGCAGTTGACTGGAGACAGAAAGACGCCTAATGAAGAGGCGCCCTCTGCAGGCCTACAAGGCCTATTTTTTTACCATTATTTTTTTGACCGTTGACGAGAGATTCGATTTTACCATTATATATGCAATAATTCTATGAGTTATTTTCCTCACTTCCTCCCATTCTTACATGAAAAACAGAAGCACAAATTCTCTTCTCATTATTAAAAAAAAAACTAGTGTAGAACCCGTGTATTACACGGAATTTTAAATATATTTTTAAATATTTAATAATAAATTTTTATTTATTTACTTAATTTAATTTTTTATATTTTTATTTTGTATGATAAATTATTATAATTATATTTTTAAAAAATGAATTATAGTAATTATTTTGTTAAAAAAAATTAACATTTTTTCAATTATATTTATTATAACGTTGTATTATAATATAAAAGTTTAACTAATATAATATTTTGAGTTATACAAAATAATTACACTTATGTTAGTTAATTTTATAAAGAAAATTTGTGAGAATCAAACGAAATGAGACGTTGACATTTAATAAATATGAAAACAACTTTTAAAATAATTATAAAATTTCGAAAACAAACAATTTAAGTAATATTAAAATAGCTCTTAATAATTTGTAAGTTTTTGGAAACAAATAATTTAAGTAATATTAAAATAACTCTAAATAATAAATTGTAAGTCAACCTTCAATATCAACCACAACACCTTAAATAAATATTTTAGTTAATTGCAAATTATATCATAACCTTTTCCTCATTTGCAATCTAATCTAAACTTTAAGTTAATTGCAAATAAATCACAAACTTTAAATGTGTTGCAATTTAGTCTTTTTGACAATTTTAATTGTGTTCGAATCTAACATAATTTATATTACTTCTTAAAGACATAACAACACCATAATAAAACAAAATTGTTTTTCAATCAAACCAAATATCAAAAGGTATGATTTAGGGACAAAGTAGACATCTAAGAAGTCTAATTTGCAATAATATTTAAAGTTTGTGATTTATTTGCAAATTCTTTTGTGGTTTAGATTAGATTACAAATGAGAAAAAAATGTTGTGATTTAATTTACAATTAACTCTTTTTAAAATTAACAACTTCATTAAATTATGACACATAAGTCAAATCAACCACAAAATGACACATAAGCCAAATTAACCACAAAATGACACATCATCAATTTAAACTCCCTATTAGTATATAAGGGGATTCTATATTATAGAAGAGTAAAACATCTATAAATTAATACTCTATAAATTAATAAACTCTCTAAAATAATAAAATCTTTCGGTCCAGACTTGGGCCTTTGTAAAAAATCATCAAATTCGATAAGATAATAAGATAATAATTTTTCGAAAAATCCTTTTATAAATATTAGGTCACATTAAAACTCTAAATTAATAATTCATAAATATTAGTACATTTATAAATATTATGGTATGACCTCTCTTAAAAATCTTTTTGAGTGCATGTGGGATGGTCTCGATCTCTTATACTCACATAATACTTTACGCATTTGATTATTCATGAATGGTTTTGAGATGTCTTTTAAATGAGAAGACATGTTAATTGTATACAATAAATTGATATTATACATGAATATATTTAATTAGTTATAAAGAATTGGTTGGTACATGAATATAATCAATGAAACATATATAAACTCATTTATTTTTAATACACATGTACTAAATTTGCTGAATTTAAAAAATCTCTCTTTTAATTAATAAAATATTAATTTATCGATAAATTAATACCTATCTAAATTAATAAATTTTCATGGTCCCAATGTTATTAATTTATAGAGGTTTTACTGTAGTGTATTATGTATATATAACAAATTTTTTAATCATGTAAAATAATATAATTATATAATAAGTTTTACATATATATTTTCGAGCTCTATTTTTTAAATACATTAAACTTATACTTAATAAATTTAAAATAATTACAGAAAAAATTACTTGAGATATAAGATAAAAGTAATTATAAAATAAAATTTAATAACTAATTAAATAAAGAATTGTACACACCAATAAAAATACATTTTAGATTGTATTTTACTCAAAAGTACATTAAATAGTTCAAAAATAAATTAAACTAAAGAATAAAATGAATACTACAAAAGTAAATAAAATAAAAGTTAATTTAATTAGTCAATATTAAAATAATAAGAAATTCAACATTTCATATCAACCACTAACACCTTAAATAAAATAAAAATTGAATAGTTAATAAGAATATAATATTTTGAAAGAGTTTATGAATCATATTTTACTCAACCAATAACTTAATTACACATCATATTTTTTAAAATTAACAACTTCATTAAATTATGACACATAAGCCAAATCAACCACAAAATGACCTATAAGCCAAATTAACCACAAAATGACACATCATCAATTTAAACTCCCTATTAGTATATAAGGGGATATTTTTTAGCTCTATTTTTTAAATACATTAAACTTATACTTAATAAATTTAAAATAATTACAGAAAAAATTACTTGAGATATAAGATAAAATTAATTATAAAATAAAATTTAATAACTAATTAAATAAAGAATTGTACACACCAATAAAAATACATTTTAGATTGTATTTTACTCAAAAGTACATTAAATAGTTCAAAAATAAATTAAACTAAAGAATAAAATGAATACTACAAAAGTAAATAAAATAAAAGTTAATTTAATTAGTCAATATTAAAATAATAAGAAATTCAACATTTCATATCAACCATTAACACCTTAAATAAAATAAAAATTCAATAGTTAATAAGAATATAATATTTTGAAAGAGTTTATAAATCATATTTTACTCAACCAATAACTTAATTACACATCATACTTTTTAAAATTAACAACTTTATTAAATTATGACACATAAGTCAAATCAACCACAAAATGACACATAAGTCAAATTAACCACAAAATGACACATCGTCAATTTAAACTCCCTATTAGTATATAAGGGGATACGCTTCCACTTCTATAAATTTTTGGGAGAAAAGTTAAACTTGTGTCACTCTTGTTCTATTTTGAGGTATGTTCTTGTATATTATTTAATATTTAATTTATATAATAATTTAATTTATATTGAATATATAATTTATTTCATAAGAGTTTTTTTTTTTTTTTTTGTATTGATTTATATTTTGAACTTGTAGTGTTGATTTTGTTAATAGTTTAGACTAAACTCTATGTTTACTATGAAATTAGAAAAAATAGTTACTTAAAAATTAGATTGATCTTGTCTAAGATAGAAATTGTAAAAAATTAGTTACTTTAAATTTGTATAAATTAGAAATTGTAAAAAATAGTTACTTGAAATTAGAAAAATTAGTCACTTACTTTAAATTCGTATAGACTAAGATTTGTGAAAAATTAGTTACTTAAAAAAATTAGGATGACATTGTATGAGTTAGTAATTTTGAAAAATTAGTTACTTGAAATTTCTATGAGCTAAAATTTGTGAAAAACTAGTTACTTAAAATTAGAAAAATTAAGATGACTTCGAATGAGTTATAAACTGTGTAAACTATATTAATTAATTACTTTAAATTTGTATAAGCTAAGATTTGTGAAAAATTAGTTACCTAAAAAAAAAAAAGGATTTCTTTGTATGAGTTAGAAATTGTGTATTGCCATTGTGGAGGCTGAACTTTAATATAGGCTAAGATTTAAAAAAATTAGTTAAAATTTGTATTGCCATTGTGGAGGTTGGACTTTAATAAATTAGGATTTCTTTGTATAAATTAGTTAGAAATTAGGATTTCTTTGTATAGGCTAAGATTTGAAAAAATTAGTTAAAATTTGTATTGCCATTGTGGAGACTGACTGGACTTTAATAAAATATTAGGATTATTTTGCGTGAACTACAAATTGTAAAAAACTAGTTACTTAAAATTTGTATGAACTAGAAATTGTTAAAAAATAGTGACTTAAAGTTAGAAAATTAGTTACTTATAAAAATTATGATGACTTTGTATGAGCTAAAAATTGTGTACACAATAATTAGTTACTTACAAAAATTAGGATAACTTTGTATGAGCTAGAAATTGTGTACACAATATTAATATAGTTACTTACAAAAATTAGGATGACTTTGTATGAACTATTTGTGTAAACTATATTAAAAATTCGTATGAGCTTGAAAACTATATTAAAGTTAGAAATCTAGTTACTTAAAAAAATTAGGATGACTTTGTATGAGCAAAAATTGTGTACTCAATATTAATTAGTTACTTACAAAATTTAGAATGGCTTCGTATGAGCTACAAATTGTGTAAACCATATTAAAAATTTGTACAAGCTAGAAATTTTTATGTTTGAGATTGTCAATATTAAATATATAGGAATAAATTTTTAATTGATAAATCTAATCATTTTGTGTTGAAATGTAGGAATAATGACAAATTCAAATGATATTGCAATTATTGTCAGATGTGCTGAAGTATGTGTTGGATTACATAGGGTTGATCGTAGGATTGATTATAATGATCTTCTACGTTTATTGTCTGAGATGACTGACTTTGACTTGAATCTCTATTCTTTGAAAGTATCTACAAACTACACATATAATAACACGTCTCAAAATTTTCCTATCAAGTGCAATCGTGACCATCATTTCTTTTTTGATCTGAATACTGGTTTCAGAACAGTTGAGCTATTTGTTGAGGCCGAAATGATGCGTCTGTTACAATCACCTCATGATCAAATGGAAAATCCGTACTGATGGTCCTGAATGGAGTATGACACAAGTGTATGGGGGGGGGGGGGAGGAATGCACTTGTGTATGCAAATTCTTCTCTTTCTCAAACTGTTTTACTTTATCAGGAAAGTTGTCTTGTCAACTATTATGAGTGATAACTTTAATAGATACTTAACCTACTGAAAACTATGAAGTGATCAGTTGGATAACTATCTAAAAGAGTTGTTAAGTGCGGAATGTGGTTGACCTTTTCTTTGAAAGAATACTCCAATTTAGTATCTGAAAAGTCAGTTAATCAGGGACTTTGTCTAAAAACTGTTTTGCTTAACTTTGCTGAAATCTAGTGCTCAATCTCACTGAGTTAAGACTGTATTTTCACTTAACAGTCCTTAACTCCTCACTTATACAACAAACTCTACTTCACTCAATGAGGTAAGGGTTTGAGGTTTTGGTTCCAACTAATAGAGATACCCTTTACAATAAGTACAGTGTAAAGGTTATAGGATATCTCAGTGTTAAGCTTGGGATGTTACAAGAATGGCTTAGCTTTTGAAGTGATCGGGAAACTTAGGATTCTATAGAGCAGCTTTGGTTTCCTTTGATTGCTTGATAGTAGTTTGATAGCAGATAGTTGGATGCTTGAATCCTTAGATCACTTCTGAATTTATAGAGCAATTTGATCAACTATCCATTGGAGAGATAGCATTTCAAATTGTCTATTTGCAGCTTCATTGAAACGGCTATGGAGGCCAACCTTCTATTATCCAATGTGTAAGAAGGTCCTTCAATGGTTGCTTGAATGAATGTGTTGACTTCTGAAAAATGCGGCTGAGATGACTTGTGTCAGCTTCCAAATTTGCACATTTTCCAAGGTTGATTGTGGCAGACTTTGTACTCCACCAACGGTTAGATGGGACAAGTGCCCTGAACATTCCTGGTGCAAGTGGAATGTTCCAACATTCATTCAATTCTTCAGTCTTTAATGCTTCTAAGTCTGCAATGCTTGTTCAGGCTTGATGACATTAAATGTTTCATTAATTTTGTCTTCTGTGAATGCATCATTCAATGCTCTTGATCTTCAAGTCCTTAAGCTGATCTAATATAGCTCTTATCAGTACCTTACAGCCTGACTTCTTGTCTTTGATCATTCAGCCATGTTGTCCTCTTCAGCATACTTGTCTCTTTAGAATCAGTAGACTTGTCCTAAGAGACTTAAGCACATAAAGCTGCCTAACATTTTCAGCTTTGGACAACTATCCTGAACTAGAAATCTCACAACATTTCTGAGATTTGGACTTAGGCATTTCTACTGTCTCAACTACCCTGAGACAACTAGACTGATGCTATCTCATTTGTATCTCAACTTATCTGATCATCATCAGTCATGGTTTTTGTTATCTTAATCAAAATCAATTTATTTCCCAACACGTACCATCCGTACATGTCTTACATTGCTGGTGAATCTGAAATGCCTCAGTTCACTAATGCACATTCTTCTGGCCATGATGCTACTTATGGTCTTCCACCTGATAGTGATGATGATGCTTCCCGCCCTTGTAACGGTTTAGGGAACCATGATGCAACTGGGTCAGAGTCGGAACCAGAGCAAAATAATGATGATGATGAGCAAGTTTGTGCAATGACTTGACACATACCGCAAGCTGCAACACAACATCCTAGTTTCTCGAATGTACCTTTTTTCGACTCAGCATTCGAAAATGTGTACATTGATTCATTTGGTGATCAATCATGCGGTGATTTTACATACGATGATGAGCAAGGAGTTCTGAAGAAAGGAATGATATTTGCAGATAAAAAGCAGTTGCAGACAGCTGTAAAGAATTATTCAATAAAGCATGCTAGGCGTGAGTATGCAGTCAAAGAGAGTTCTCCAACCATTTGGAAGATTGTATGCAAGCAGAACATGGGGAGAACTGAATTCGATTCTTCAGAACAACAATGCAATTGGTTTTTGCGGGCCATTTGTTCAAAGAAGAACAACCAATGGAAAATCACTCAGTTGGGACCACATAATTCTTGTCTTATCAACCCCGTCAACACAAGGCACACAAATTTGTGTAAGAATCAGATTGCCGAAATGTTAGAGACGATGGTGAGGGTAAAGCCAGCATTCACACTCGATGATGTTCAAGTATTAGTGAAAGAAAGATTTAATTATGACATTTCATACCATATGGCATGGCACGCGCTAACACGTGCATTGGAGAATGTGTACGGCACCTGGGAGAGCTCGTGTCAGTATTTGCCAAAGTTCATGACGGCTTTGCAAAGGTACAATCCGGGATCAGTTGTAGAATGGCGTCATTTGGAAAGTGAACCATTGGGTGGCTTCTACACGTTGATGTATGTATTTTGGGCGTTTAAGCCATGTATCGACACATTTCAGCACTGTCGGAAAGTTATTAGTGTGGACGGTACACACCTCTACACTAAATATAAGCAAAAGTTGTTGATTGTCGTAACCATCGACGCAAATCAGATGGTCCTTCCTATTACATATGCCATCGTCGATGAAGAGAGTTTTAGATCTTGGCACTGGTTTCTACACATGTTGGCTACACACGTTGTTCGTAGCGCAGAAGGTGCGTGTCTCATTTCGGATAGACACAAAGGTATACTAAAAGCAGTTGAGTATATCCAGGATTTTCAGGAACCGAAGGGTGTGCATCGGTTCTGCTTGAGACACGTCGCCTCAAATTTTAACACCAAATTCAAAAATGTTGAGTTGAAAGATTTGTGTTACAGTGCAGGGTCAGCGTTAACTATTCGCAGATTTGAACGTATCATGCAGCAAATTAAAGAGTTGAATAGTCATGCCTTTGAATATTTGTCTGAAATCGATCCATGTAAATGGACATGTTGCTATGACGAAGGTTGTCTGAAATCGATCCTCGAGTAGTTGTAGATATAGCAATGATATAGTGTTGCGAGAACTATCTGGCATTGATTCGGGTGGAATTTACGCGTTTTAGATGCACATGTGAAGTATATTTTGATGTGGATTTCATTGAATTATGCATGGAATATGATTGTTTTAGCCAAAATGAGAGAAATGTATTGTTTTGTCGATTTTATAGGTAAACGATGGAATTTGGAGCAAAACACATACCACAAGTGATCGGACCGGAAAGAGGAGTGCACCGTTGGATTCTTCTAAAAAAACGGAGTGGAATGAAAAAAAGAATCGAGTCAATCGGAGGTCGGAAGCTCGAGATACGAAGGGACGAAAAAGCATGCCCGGGTAGAATCGACCCGGGCGGGTCAAAACCACCCGGGCAAGGGCAGATTTGAGAGATGTTCAAATTTGGCCCGGGTGAAACGCACCCGGCCGGGTGGTTTCGACCCGGGCAAGGCCAAAATTGATGGACGTTCGTGTTTTGGCCGGGTGGCATGCCCGGGTGGGAGCCACCCGGCCGGGTGACATCATTCTCGGGGGTTTTTGGCCATTTTCTCCATTTTTGAGGGACCAACTTGCAATTTTGGCATCCAAACCCTTCCCCAACACTATATAAGGCCTCATTCTTGAAACCCATGACATCCTCCCCCAAATCCACACATAGTTACACATACTTGGAGGTGTTTTGGCCATTTCTCTCTCAATTCTTCATCAAATCAAGGAAGAAAGGATGCAATAGCTCCCAAATTCCATTCCCTACCACATTCTAGACTAAGCTTTCTCTTTCTTTTTCTTTTTATTTAGTTATTTCATTTGGACTTTGTAATTTGATTATGTTAGTAGTTAGCTAAGCACTTTGTGATTCTAAGGCATTGTAAGACTTGGATTGATGTTTATGAGTAATTTCTTGCTTTAATTGGTGTTTATCTCGTATTTGCATGTTTAATTATCCATTGTAAAGCATGTTATTAGTGGCCATGATGATTTGCTTGATCCATTGTTAATTGGGGTAGTATCGAGAGATTTATTCCATTTAATCGTATGCGAATATGCAACCCGGTATTATTATGATCTCGAGAGAGGATTAATTATCGGAGAGGGAATTGAATGGTCTTAGGAGCTATTTTAGATGGTGTAACGTTTGTGATGTAGACATACGAGCTTATATTACATTGCGTCTTTGGATTAATTTGTATCGAGAGATCGATTAGTTCTTCTTTTGCGACCACCTTATATGAGATAACCTTAATGGCCCTTTAAACGAGATAACATTCATAAACGGACATCTAAGTACTACAATTGCCTTGGAACCCACCTTCTTTCTTTAAGTTACATCCGTTTTACTTTCGTTTTCTTACTTTGCATGATTAGTTGATCGATTTTATATTTACTCTTTCGTTGTCTATTTGTGACACATAGTTAGGAAATTTTAGAGTAATTCACACCACTCAATTTATCGATCACGTCTATTTAGAATTCGACTAGCAAACTACCCTTTTATGCTTTAACCTTCTCGTGGGATCGACCTCGTGTTTATCACGCTACAATAAACGCCGTACACTTGCGGTTGTTTATTTAGTGTTGCATAATGCGTGTATCAAGTTTATGGCGCCGCTGTCGGGGAGGTTTTTATGAGCTCTAGAGTGTAGGCTAGGAGAGTTTTAGTTTAGACAATTTATTTGCTTTCTTTATTTGCAAAAAATCCAAAAATATTTGTGTTTGTTATCTTGATCTTAATTGCAATTCTCACTCTCGTTTGTTCTTTTGATAGACATGGTTTATGATCACACGATCTAGGAGGAACCAACAAGAAGTGTTACCCTTAGATCCGGAGATTGAAGCCAATTGTCGAAGAAGGAACGCCGAAAGGAGAAGACTAGAGTTGGAAAGAATGAACCGAAGGGAAAATCCGGTTGAAGAAGAGGAGGAACTTGAGAATCAAGGAGTGGAAGGAGTTGAGGAACCAAACGGGAATGGAGGTAACCGACCTCAAGGAGTGCTAAGGGACAATTTTCGTCGGAGAGTTGAAGAGAATATTGGTATGGATAGAGATGGTAGACGAAGGGAGGACGAGGAACCACAAAGAGTCTTGAGAGACCACTTCCGTCCTATCCCAAGGCCCTATGGAGGAGCGGGTCGAGACCCCGTTGATGCACACAATTTTGAACTCAAGCCGGCCTTGATCGTGATGGTGCAAAACAACCAATTTGGTGGGCTCTCGAAAGAAGATCCTAACCTCCACTTGTCTCAATTTCTCGAGATAAGTGGAACGGTTAAGATCAACCGTGTTCCCCAAGACTACATCCGCTTGCAAATCTTCCCTTTCTCACTCCGGGACCGAGCAAAGCAATGGTATCTCTCTCTTGACTTGAGGACCATTGAGAATTGGGCCGACCTTGTTGATGCATTCCTTATGAAGTACTTTCCTCCAAGCAAGACCATCAAGATAAGAGGAGAGATTTCTTCATTTATGCAAGATGACGATGAGTCGTTAGCCGAGGCTTGGGAGCGTTTTAAGGATTTGATAAGGAGTTGTCCTCAACATGGGTTCTCAAGAGACCAATTGATTTGTTACTTCTACAACGGAATGGATCACCGTACGAGAGGGATGGTAGATGCCTCGGCCGGTGGAGGTTCTTTGTTGGGAAAGACAACGGAAGAAGGCTATGTGCTATTGGAGGAAATGGCTAAGAATGGCAATCAATGGCCATCCGAACGAAGGCAAAATCGAAGAGTAGCTTCCACTCAAAATTCGGAAGAAAGTGTCAACTTATCCAACAAAGTGGATAAGCTAATCTCTTTGATGACGGCCAAAGCACTAGTGGAGCCCAATAATGATCAATATTAGGAGGCCCATTTCATGAACAACCAACGGGATCGTCATTTTCGAGAGAGAGGTTGGGGAGAAAGACAAACCCATGGGAACTATCACTCCTCTAATCCGAACCAATACCATCCCGGTTTGAGAAACCATGAAAACTTCTCTTATGCCAACACAAGGAACACCATCATACCACCTCCGAATTTCAACGTAAGAGATGGTGAAATTGTGGAATCTCCATCAAAGTTGTCCTTGGAAGAGATGTTTGGTGCATTCATGGGAGAAACGAAGAATTTCATGAAAGAGACTAAGCAAAATGTGGCAAAGATATGGCAAAAACTTGATGAGCATGGTGAGATGATCAAAGATGTGACCACTCACATGAAAGCTATGGAAAAGCAAATGGGCCAACTTGCCACCATCATTGGAAAGCAACATGTTCCGGGGCAATTCCCCTCTAACACGGAGTTAAATCCTAAGGAGCAATGCAACGCCATAAGGCTAAGAAGTGGGACAAGCTACGAAGGGCCCAAGATGCCGTTAGAGGAGGAAGTGGTAATGGCACCCGAGGGTGTTAACAAAGATGATGGCTTAGTGAAAGAGAAAGAAGGGGAGAAGAAGAGTGGGGAGGCAATCCCTCCTTTGTTTAGTAAAAATGTAATGCCCCTCCCATATCCTCAAAGGATGAAGAAGAAGAACTTGGATAGCAAGTTTGTCAAGTTTGCGGAGATGTTCAAGAAACTCCATATCAACATCCCTTTCGCCGAAGCTCTTGAACAAATACCACATTACTTCAAATTCTTGAAGGAGATAATGTCACACAAGAGGGAAATGGAGGCATATGAGACGGTGCATTTAGCCGAACATTGTAGCTCCATAATTCAAGCTAAGCTACCTCCAAAGCTTAGGGATCCCGGATCCTTCACTTTACCATGCACTATTGGAGATGGAGGTACATTAAGAGCCCTATGTGATTCGGGAGCAAGCATCAACCTCATGCCATTGTCACTCTTCAAATCACTTGGTTTAGGAGAGCTCACACCAACCACAATGAGCCTCCAATTGGCGGATAGGTCTATGACATATCCTTTGGGTATAGCGGAGGATGTATTGGTCAAAATCGACAAATTTCTCTTTCCGATAGACTTTGTGGTTTTGGATATGGAGGAAGACAAAAGCACTCCATTGATATTGGGAAGACCATTTTTGGCAACCGGAGGAGCCAAAATTGATATGAGGAATGGAGAATTGGAGCTTCGAATGAACCAAGAGATAATTACAATTGACATGTTTAGAACTATCAAGCTCCGAAATGATGAGAATGGAGAATATGGGTTTCCCAAGGGAGAGTATCCCCCAATACCCATGAGAAAGGAGGTGGAAGAAGAGCCCAAGATAAATATTGTGGAGGAGGACCCCCAAGTGGAAGAGAATGAATTGAAGATGGGCAAGAAGGCCAAGTTTGGGGGAGTTTTCTTTAAAAACTCCCCCAAATCAAGAAAAGCTACTTGTGCAAGCTTGGGGATAGATGAGGCATCAACCTCCTATGACATGATTGAAGAGCCGGATGGAGTAGCTAGTGGATGCTTCAATGGTTTCAAGAAGGTTGCATGGGCTAAGAAAGTGAAGAACAAGGAGGATGATGGGGTGACTTGATATTCCCCTCAAGGAAGAACCGTCCGGCATAGGACGTTAAAAATAGCGCTTCTTGGGAGGTAACCCAAGGTTTTATTGCTTTGTTAGTGTTGATAGCTTGGTTTATTTTGTAGGTATGGATGAAGAGTACTATGGATAGCAAGTCTTGGAGAATGAAGAAGAAGCAAAGTCAACTTTGGAGTGGAGGAAGCAAGTGTTGTAATGGTGATCTTTGAAAAAGCATTGGATGTGCAAGGAGGGAGGTAACAACTTGTAGCCCCAAACTTAGAATTTATACATAGTAAAATTCTAAGTTTGGGGGAGTTATTTTTCTTTTATTTTTCTACTAGTTGTTACCCTTGCACCGGTTCGTCATTCTACTTGTGTCACATTTTGCACCAGCGCACACTTGGCTTTCACATGCTTAGATTGTTTAAGTTGGTTTTGATCACATGTTGGGTAGTGGACCTTTGGTGAAATGTGAGCATGAATAGTCATTGGGATCCATTGTTGAGTAGTTGTGGTGATGTCTCTTTGCTTTGAATGTTTGCATGATTGGTGTTGGAATATGGTATCATGTTGTGTTCATATTTGTGAGCTTTGATAGCATGGATACATGATGTGTTGTTGTTTGGGAACATTTGATGAATGTGAGAGTCCTATTGAATAAACCGGTGAGAATTGAGCCCTAAATCGAGCATGTAATCCGGTTTAGTTCATTTGAGAGTGGACTAGGTTATTGCTAGTGATCCTAGAACTTGCCCAAGTTCTTGTTTGAAAGCATGATTGTGTGAAACTTTGTGATATGATATAGGCCATCTTGTTCTAAGAAAGTCACTTAGCCAAAATTTCCCAAAACCGAAGTAATCTTCCGTAGTTAGCCCCTTGAGCTTAATCCCTCATTTTCTTGGCAAACTACAATGTTAACCACTTAGCCTTTTTGAGCCTTTGATACCTACATCTAGTGGAGGATAAAAGACAAAGTGGAAAGCATGTGCATTGAATGAATATCTTTGGTGAAAGGAGAAAGTGGAAAAGTTGAAAGAAAAAGAGAAAGATGAAAAGAAAATTAAGGAAAAGAAAAGAGGGACAAAGAGCCCCAAAAGCTTGAAAAGAAAAAAAAAAGTGTTCAATGGTTTCGTGGTGTAGAATGTGCTTAAAAGAGAACAAATCAATTGTGGAAGTTAGAGTTTTTGAGTTGCAATCCGCGCAATTGTAACTTTATCTTGAGAAGTTTTTGAGATGTGTCTATACGTCTTTATCTCTCGCTCTCCACTATTTATGAGTCACTTCATCCAAATTTACCCCACCTTGTCCAAAGAGCCAATGTTAGATCCTTGATTAAGTCCTATTGATCACATTGTTGAGCAATTGAGTGTTGTGAAAAGTAGAAGTTGGGCAAGCATATGGTGATTGCATAGCATAACTTGGTTGATGAGTGCATTAATCCTCAATTTGTTTGTGTGTTTGAGAGAAACACTTTGTCATGTGAGTAGAGGACTTGAGCATTTGGATTATGTTTCTCATTCACAATGTGTTGTGTGTTTATGCATTCTTTGATCCATGAGTGTGAATTGCAATAATGAGCCTATGACCTTCATTGAGAAATGCACTTTGAGAAAGAGATATCATTACATCTTACTTTGCATGTGTGAATTACATTGAATATTCCATTGTGATCATTCCACCCTCATTGCTTTAAGTGCTTAGTTGTTTGAGGACAAACAACATTTTAAGTTTGGGGGAGTTTGATTCGGGTGGAATTTACGCGTTTTAGATGCACATGTGAAGTATATTTTGATGTGGATTTCATTGAATTGTGCATGGAATATGATTGTTTTAGCCAAAATGAGAGAAAGGTATTGTTTTGTCGATTTTATAGGTAAAACGATGGAATTTGGAGCAAAACACATACCACAAATGATCGGACCGGAAAGAGGAGTGCACCGTTGGATTCGTCTCTCGAAACGGAGTGGAATGAAAAAAAGAATCGAGTCAATCGGAGGTCGGAAGCTCGAGATACGAAGAGACGAAAAAGCATGCCCGGGTAGAATCGACCCGGGCGGGTCAAAACCACCCGGGCAAGGGCAGATTTGAGAGATGTTCGAATTTGGCCCGGGTGAAACCCACCCGGCCGGGTGGTTTCGACCCGGGCAAGGCCAAAATTGATGGACGTTCGTGTTTTGGCCGGGTGGCATGCCCGGGTGGGAGCCACCCGGCCGGGTGACATCATTCTCGGGGGTTTTTGACCATTTTCTCCATTTTTGAGGGACCAACTTGCAATTTTGGCATCCAAACCCTTCCCCAACACTATATAAGGCCTCATTCTTGAAACCCATGACATCCTCCCCCAAATCCACACATAGTTACACATACTTGGAGGTGTTTTGGCCATTTCTCTCTCAATTCTTCATCAAATCAAGGAAGAAAGGATGCAATAGCTCCCAAATTCCATTCCCTACCACATTCTAGACTAAGCTTTCTCTTTCTTTTTCTTTTTATTTAGTTATTTCATTTGGACTTTGTAATTTGATTATGTTAGTAGTTAGCTAAACACTTTGTGGTTCTAAGGCATTGTAAGACTTGGATTGATGTTTATGAGTAATTTCTTGCTTTAATTGGTGTTTATCTCGTATTTGCATGTTTAATTATCCATTGTAAAGCATGTTGTTAGTGGCCATGATGATTTGCTTGATCCATTGTTAATTGGGGTAGTATCGAGAGATTTATTCCATTTAATCGTATGCGAATATGCAACCCGGTATTATTATGATCTCGAGAGAGGATTAATTATCGGAGAGGGAATTGAATGGTCTTAGGAGCTATTTTAGATGGTGTAATGTTTGTGATGTAGACATACGAGCTTATATTACATTGCGTCTTTGGATTAATTTGTATCGAGAGATCGATTAGTTCTTCTTTTGCGACCATCTTATATGAGATAACCTTAATGGCCCTTTAAACGAGATAACATTCATAAACGGGCATCTAAGTACTACAATTGCCTTGGAACCCACCTTCTTTCTTTAAGTTACATCCGTTTTACTTTCGTTTTCTTACTTTGCATGATTAGTTGATCGATTTTATATTTACTCTTTCGTTGTCTATTTGTGACAAATAGTTAGGCAATCTTAGAGTAATTCACACCACTCAATTTATCGATCACGTCTATTTAGAATTCGACTAGCAAACTACCCTTTTATGCTTTAACCTTCTCGTGGGATCGACCTCGTGCTTATCACGCTACAATAGACGCCGTACACTTGCGGTTGTTTATTTAGTGTTGCATAACGCGTGTATCAGGCATCATGAAACCACCCAGCATAAGAAGTGCACAACCTCGTGCATACTGAATCACAACTATGTCTGGGGTATCATCTGTAATGTCAATATTTTGAAGATGATCACTCAATGCAGATAGGTAGAGTCGTGATTTACTCTTAAAATGAGCTTCAGCGGGTATGAATCCTAAGAACTCTCTGCAATACCACCTCCATATGTCCATTGTATAATTCGGATCAGGGCAAATAACAGGTAGACCATCTATAGGTAATCCCCAGATGATCGCCACATCCTGCAACGTTACAGTTGCCTCTCCGACGGGTAAATGAAATGTATGCGTCTCTGGACGCCATCTCTCAACAAGTGCGGTAGTCAGATGATTATCAATTTGTATATATCCACATCTGGCAACACGATAAAAACCCATAACATCTAGAAGATCTAAAACGCGAGGGTGCAAATGAAACGCATTTTGATCGGTCCTGAAGCTCCAAAATATATGTGATGAAGCATGAGTTGCCCTCAAGGTGTCATTTTCTTGTATATTTTCATTAAAAATATGTTGTGAGCGATGGCTACCCTGATCCGACAGCACAGATGGGTCTTGTGGACCATAAAACTCTATATGCTAAGTCATCCTAAAAAAATTGCAACACAAAAATTAGATATAAATTAAAATTTAAACTATTAACAAAATCTAGCATAGATTGAAATTTTAATTTAAAGTCTAAGAGCATATTAGAAAAATCAAAACATACATTAATAAAAGAGAAAATTTAATACAAACCTAAAACTTTAAAAAAAAAAAAACTAATAACGTCTGTAAAAAAAAAAAAAAAAAAAAAGATAATATGTTACATGCATGCAAAATTGATATATACAAGAATTTGTTGAGTAAATATATATACATTAGTTAAGGTCGATAATGATTGAGGAGAGTAATTAAATTGGTTTTACAAAGACTAGCTAGCAAGCTCATTTATGAATATATTAATTCCAATAACTATTTACTACTTTTAATTAATACTATAGAGAAATGATATATGGAGCCCATAATGGGCTCCTTATGGAGTCAAATGATGATGTGTCATTATCTACATCATTATATTTACTTACATAATTAACACTATTTTATGGAAATTTAAAAAATTAAAGGATATTCCTATAAAATTAGGAAACGTAGGACAAAGATACCATAATCAAGATTACCAATGCTAATTATTTTGATTTTTTAATTAATCAAGATTAATTATTTTAAGATTTTTTAAAATGATTTATTAACGGGTTTTATTATCAGTATATAATTATTAAATTAAAAAAAACCATACATTTATATACATAATTTTTTTAATAACAAAAAAATTAAGATTAAAGTTATAAAAATAATTATTTAAAAAATAATGACTACATTAATTAAACTAAATCATAAACCCTAAACTCTAAACCTTAAACCCTAAAAAAAATCATAATTTTCAATTTTAGGGTTTCAGGGTTTAGTGGTTTAGGGTTAAGAGGTTTAGGGTTTTAGGATTTTAGGGTTTAGGGTTTTAGAGGTTTAAGGTTAAGAAAGTTATAAAAAATAATGAATTAAAAAATAATGCAGTAATTTATTTATTCTTAAATCTCTAAAACCCTAAACCCTAAAATCCTAAACCTCTAAACCCTGAAACTCTAAAATAAAAAATTATGAATTTTTTTAGGGTTTAGGGTTTGGAGGTTTAGAGTTTAGGATTTTAGGGTTTAGTGGTTTAGGGTTTAGTTTAATTAATGTAGTCATTATTTTTTAATTAATTATTTTTATAACTTTAATTTTTTTGTTATTAAAAAAATTATATATAAAAATGAATGTTTTTTTTAATTTAATAATTATATACTGATAATAAAATCGTTAATAATTAAAAATAATTAAAATAATTAATCGTGATTAATTAAAAAATCAAAATAATTAGTATTGGTAATCTTGATTAGGGTAGCTTTGAAAGTTTCCTACATTTTATAGGAATATCTTTTAATTTTTTAAATTTCCTTAAAATAGTGTTAATTATGTAAGTAAATATAATGATGTAGATAATGACACATCACCATTTGACTCCATAAGGATTCCATTATGGGCTCCATATCATTTCTCATAATATATATATATAGATAGATCAATTATTAACAATATGCAATAAATACTATTTTAAGGTAGTAAAAGATAATTGGAGTAACTCATTTTTAATTAATTAATATAGAATCAAACTATTAGTAAAACCATTAACGCAATTAATAGTTCATATACTAGTATTTTCTAATTTAAATAATTCATTCTTTTAATTTCATACTAATTAATATAGAGTCTAAAATATTAGTAAAATCATTATTAACATAATTATAGTTCATGCTAGTATTTTCTAATTTTAAGTAACTAATTCTTATAATTTCTAACTAGTTTATTTAGAGTAGGGTTGGCAACGGGGCGGGTATGGGACGGGTATGGCTTGTCCCAGGACCCGCCCCGCAAAAAAAAATTATACCCGTTACCCGCCCCGCCCCGCCCCGCCTCAAAACACGCCAGAACCCGCCCCGTCATTTTTTTTTTAATAAAAAAGAACTTTTATTTAAATAAAATAGAACATTTAAAATCTCCTCTTAAAATCACAATAAAACATCAATTTCAACATTAAATAGAACATAAAATCTTAAAAAACATACATATTGTTCAATGCAAAATTAACTTAACAAAATCAAATGCATAACACAATTAATATCTCAATTCTCAACACTCGTTGATAGATAATTCTTCACGTACGTCTTTTTTCTCGAATTAGAAAGGCAGAAAGCAGTGCGTGTGTATGTATGTTCTGTTGTTGTGTAAACCTTACGATTAGAATTTAGAAAGTTTTTTTTAATATATATTTATTATACTAATATATATATATATATATATATATTATATTTTTTAATTATTATATATATGTGGGTCGGGTATATACAATCCCATTACCCGTCCCATACCCGGCGGGTATTCGTTGACCGGGTATTTACCCGTCCCGAAACCCGTTTGACCGGGTATTTACCCGCCCCGTGCGGGTCCGAGTTTTTACCCGTCCCATTGTCAACCCTAATTTAGAGTCTACCTTAGTAGCAAAACCATTAACATAATTAGTATAGCTCAAGGCATATATTTTCTAATTTAAGTAACTAATTCTTCTAACTTTTAATTTCTAATTTCTAACTTCTAACTAATAATATAAAGACTAAACTATTAGCAAAATTATTAACCTAAATTAAAATTTAAAGTATTAGCAAAACTTAGCATAAATTAAAATTTTATTAGAGTCTAGAAACACATTAATAAAATTAAAACATAATTTAAAATCAAAATTAAATTAACATAAATTAAATTATAGGTAAACTATTATACAAATTAAATTATCATACAAGTTAAATATTAAATAAAATACAAAAATATACCTTAACAAGAGCAAGTAAAATTCTGCTTGATAAATAAAAATTAGGAGAAGAGCTCCTGAAGGATTTGAAGGATGGTAAATAAATATGAGTATAAGAGAATGAGGGGGGTGGTTTTTTTTTTTTTTTTACCGAAAGAAGGCTTGTTTTTTAAAGGGTTTTGGTTTGGTAATATAAAGGAGAGAAGGGCTGTGTTTTCTTCCGAGAAAATTGTCGTTTTGGTCCCACCAACCATGCCCCCTCAAATTTTTGGTCCCATGACTTTCACATTTAGTCCCAATATGATAAATTTTATCACATTTAGTCCCACCGTTAAGTTAGCCGTCATTCAATTGTTAACGTTTTTGGTCCCGTTTACTAATTTTCCATTTTGGAGCAAAAATTGGCGCCAACTGCAGTAATAATACCAATTGGAGGGAAAATTGGTATCAAAAAGGAGGGAAAATTTATGCATCTATATATACACTCTCCTACCTCATTATTTTGCCTCATCTACACCCAACCACACAAAAATAAAAAACCTAAAAAATCATGTCCACATCCTCCACATCCAAGATGAAAAATGTGGAATGCCATTGTGGAAAAGAGGCCCGTACGTGCATTTCAAAGCAAGAAAAAAGCAAAGGTAGGTTGTTTTATACCTGTTCCGATTCACTAAGTGGTGTTGGATGCTCGTTTTTTGTTTGCGCCGATGAACTCGAAATCGCCGGGCAAGGAATGTTTCCGGGCATGGTAAGGAGAATTGACTCACTATTGCTTGAAAATGAAGACCTCGTCAAACAGCTCAATAATGCAAAAATAGCTGGAGAAATGTATAAGGACTTATCTGACCATCTAACATCAGAGGCAAGCTTTCAAGATAGAAGAGCTGAAGAGCTAAAGAAACAGAGGAACTTTCTTATCGTGGCCCTAATATTTTGTCTTCTACCATATATTCTCAAGTTTATAGCCTTTATGTAATCCTAAGTTTATGCTTCTAATATGTACTCCTAATTTCTGCTTTTATGCATGTAATGTACCACAACAACAGCCTTTATTCCAAGGCAATTTTCAATGAAAAATGTTGTTTATCTATTAAATAAAGCCTCACATCACATTCACATAAACTTGCAAACATACAAATAACAATTCAAGTAAAAAACAGAGTCTCCATTACCACAATTCCAAACATGAAAATAACAAAAAACAGAGGGCCCATTACCACAATTCCAAATACAAATCCCACACAAATTCCAAATACCAATCTGACAAATTCCAACTAACAAACCAAAAGAACAAAGTCTCATAAAACCAAATATCTTCTAAAGCAAAATAGAATATCATAAACAGAACAAATAAATCAAAGTTTCCATCTAACTAATTCTTCTTTCCCTTCCCCTTACCTTTAGCCTTTTTGTCATTAGCAACCTCCAATAAGCTAGACATTGTAACAAACTTCTTACCTCCAGAAATTGTCACCCTAATTCCATCCTTGTTGGTTGTTGAACCACCACTGCCCCCCACATTCACATTACATCCAATGAATGTATTTGGACTAAAAGCCATTCTGTTGGATGGTGGAGGTTGCATACTTGTATCTCCAGAAGACACCAATCCTGAACCAATAAAATTTTGGGGATGAAAACCCATTGGTGCAGGTGTACTGGTTTTATCACCACTTGCAGTGCTTGAACCAACATTTTCTCCACTCCATGTTTTCTGCAAATAAAATCATTGTTAGGACCAAATAAAATCACACAAGATCAAATTTTTTCTCTAGAATAATACCTTGCCCTTTGAAGACATTGATGCTGCATTTTTTCTTTTCCCCTAAATAATTAACAAAACATTATATTTGAGTCAAATTCATTAAACCATCTATATCAATAAATTAAAATTTACCATGATTTTTCTCCCTGCCCTAGTGCTTGGCCTAATAGGCCTTATCTCATCACCACTCTACTCTTCTGGCTCCATGATCTGCATTTGTAAAATAAAATGTATAAAAATTGGAGGAATTTGAGAAATGTATAAAGAACATTATTCAAACAAATACAACACTTACAGTATCAAGGTGGTCTTCTTGTGTGTCAATTGGAGGAATATCTTGTGTTTGTGTCATCTCTTCAGGTAGTTCAGGAGGTGCCCTGTCATCATGTACCTCAGTAATGGACCTCTCTTCTTGTGCCATACTTGTTGAAGCACCCAATGCCCTTTCTTCTGCCTCAAACTCTGCTGTAAAATCTTCAGCAATCTTCTTCCACTCACAAGTTTTTTCCATGTGACCCTCATCCTTACAAAACTTGCAATCAACCTTTCTCTTCTGTTTTGGTAAGTCTTGCCCAATTTGACTCTGTCCACCTTGCCCACCTTAACTTTGTTTCTTCTGCCTCTTCTGCTTTGGCCTTACTTGCACACCTTTTCTCTTCTTTCCATTTCCACCTTCATCTGCTGCCATTCTTCTTTTTGTGGTAGGCCTACCACGCTTTTTCTTGCCAAAGTTTGGAGGCAGTGGTGGTATGTACCCTGTTTTCTGCCAAAGCTCTTCTCCATTCATTGGGCTAATTGAAAACTGATACACAGCTTCATATGTCTCAACAGAATAACAATGGTTTACATAATCCTCAATGTCATGATTTTGAGATAGGATTGCACTTACAGCATGCTTGCAAGGTATACCAGACAACTCCCATCTTCTGCAATCACAAGTATGAGCCCTCAAATCCACTGCATATCTTGAACCATCAAACACAGAAATCTCATAGTTGAAGTCATTTGACTTCACTGGAATACAATCCTTTGAAGCATCCATTTCTTTGTAAATGAGAGAAGTAATCCTTCCAAAAGTTTTTCTGCCTTCCCACTTTCTCTCACATTTTTCTCTATTCTTCTGAATTTTTATCATCATGTATTCTCTGATCCATTCTAGCATAATCAATATTGGCTTCCTTCTTGCTTCTAAGATCACAGAGTTAAGTATCTCACACATGTTGTTCACCAAAGTATCACATTTTGCAAAGGTGCTGAAATGTGACCTTGACCACTAAGAAGGTGGTTTCTCTTGAAGCCATTGAAAGCATCTGACATCTATGTCTTTCAATTTTTTCATACATCTGTCAAAATATGGGATTGTTGTTGCCTTGGCAGCAAACCACAAAGCCTTCTTGAATGCATCACCTTTGAATCCTGCCTTCTTCATATTCCCATGCAAGTGCCTAACACAAAACCTGTTTTCCACACAAGGCAACACCTTCTCAAAAGCTGGGATCAACCCTTTTTGCTTGTCTGGCATAAAGATGTATCCATCTTCCCTTCCTTCAATTAAGTCTTCTTTCAACAAGGTCAAGAACCATTCCCAGACTTCCTTAGTTTCTGATCCAACTACTGCATATGCCAATAAAAGAGGATCATTATTTGGATCAATGCCAACTGCAGTAAGCAACACACCTTGAGCAAGTCCCTTTAGGTGACAACCATCAACACCAATCCATGGTCTGCATCCAGCTTTGAAACCCATCTTCAATGCATTCAAGCACACATATAACTTTGAGAATTTGTTACCAGTGGGTGTTTGATCCAATTTCAGTATGACTGTTGAACTAGGATTCTTCTCCCTTAAGGTGTTGCAGTAGTCCCACAATTTGTTGTATTGCTCTGTGATTTGACCCTCAATTGCAAGCATTGCCTTCTTTTTTGCCCTGTATGCCTGATTGTGAGAGATGAAACATCTAAGTTTCTTCATTGCTTGGTTTTTTAAGCCACTGACTTCTTTGTTTGGTTCTATCCTCAAATTTTCCTCATAAATCTTTGCCAACCATCCATATTTCACATTCTTAACATGGTAACTCCTAGCACATGTGTGATCTGGATTGTATTGTCTGATTTGAAATTGTTCCTCACCTGCCATCTTCAGTGCATTAATGTGCCAATCACATCCCTCTGCCTTGCATCTTGCATAGATCCTCCTCCCATCATTCTTTGTTATTGCCAAGGTTCTCCCTGTTTTCACACTGTGGTAGGTAATTGCATCTTTGAATAGCTTTTTTGTCCCAAATATTTGCTCAAGGAAGAAAGAAGGGTTTTCAACTTGAGATCTCCTGAAAACAAGATCTGGCCTATCACCATCTTCATCAGCTTCAGATTCCCCAAGACTGTCAAAATCAGATTCATTGTCTTGGTCAATTTCTCCCCCCTCACTTGATGAATCCGAATTAGAATGGTGGTCATCAATACCACCCCACTCAACTCCACTGTCAACATTCTCATTATAAATGATATCATTTATCATTTCTTCATCACTTTCCTCTCTACCAATGAAATCAGAATCTTCATTAGAATCTGAGGTATGCATATCCTCATTAGAGTCATCAATATGAATTCTTTGTTTTCCCTTGTTGATAGCATGATCAACATTCTCCATATGAGCTTCTCCATCACTACAAAGCTCCTTCTTCACTTCCAAAATGTGTTGAGTTTGAGCTTCATCATCAAAGATGTCTTCATTTTGCTCAAAATTACCCCACTCAAACTCCTTCTCAATCTGCCCCTCAATTTCTTTCTCTTTGTCTTCATTATGCACCTCAATCTGCCCCTCAATTTCTTTCTCTCTGTCTTCATTATGCACCTCAATCAGTCAATCTGCCCCTCAATTTCTTTCTCTCTGTGTTCATTATGCCCCTCAATCTCCTTCTCAATTTCTTTCACTCTGTCTTCATTATGCACCTCAACTTGCACCTCAATCTGCCCCTCAATTTCTTTCACTCTGTCTTCATTATGCACCACAACTTGCACCTCAATCTGCCCCTCAATTTCTTTCACTCTGTCTTCATTATGCACCTCAACTTGCACCTCAGTTTCTTGGTCTTTGTCTTCATTTTGCACATCAATCTGAACATCAAACAACTTCAACAACCCTTTCTCTACCACATCACCTTCATTGAAGAACTCTGCCTCCCCTAAATAATCATCACATTCATCTAGTATGTTTATTTTTATGCCAACCAAACACACTTCGAACACCCTAGTTTCAATGCCTAGGTTAAGTAACTTCTGTATGTCAAACATACCTACAACTTCCTCTAATTTTTCCTCTTTGTTCTTTCCATAATATTTCTTATCCCCAATATAGCCTAGTTGCTCACATAACTTACCTATATAGCCAATATTTGCCCGAGTTCTATCCACAAAATCAAAAACACTCATTGTCCCACCATTATATACTAAATCTCCATTATCATTTGCACTAACAGTTCCCCCATGTTGCAATACCATTGTATAATATTTCCTCATTCCAATGGCACCTACAAATATTTAAACGACAATTTTCATTAACATAAACAAAGATACATGTGAATTCGACCATATAAACCCAAAACACTAATGATATTTTTTCAAACTAAATAAACAAATTACAGTGAATTTGAAAAATCAGAATCGATTTTACTAGTTACAGTGAAAACCCATCTAAAATCGACTCAAAACAACCCCATTCACCACATTCGTTTACATTTAGTTACAGTGAAACCCCATCTAAAATCGACCCAAAACAACCACATTTAGTTCATTCGCAAGAACATACTACAAGTAAGCAAAAATCGACCCATAAACTTCATTCTTGAGCAAAAATCGTAACAAATGTTTGTAAGAATAAGAATGGTAGAAGTGAAATCGAAATTTACAATATGGGGGTACACCTTTCTTCATCTTACGCCTTTGTCGCAACATTTCGCGTCAATTACACACGAATTCGTTGTTTGGAATTTGGGGATTTTGAGTTTTCGACTTTGGGGATTTTTTGTTAACGTTGGGAAATTTTAGGGTTCTTGCACGATTTGAGAAATTTTGTGAAGTGTTGACGTTGGTAAGTGTGAAAAATAACGACTGACGGCCACGTGATGGGCACGTGAGTCCGTCCGTTAAAACTTAACGGGGCTGGTATGAATTTCAAAATTTGCACAATATTGGGACCAAATGTGATAAAATTTATCATATTGGGACTAAATGTGAAAGCCATGGGACCAAAAATTTGAGGGGGCGTGGTTGGTGGGACCAAAACGGCCATTTTCTCGTTTTCTTCCACATAATAAATATTACAGTCAAAGATGGTAGGTAGTATGGTGGTAGGCTTTGTGTAGGGGTGCAGTGGCCAGACGCCTTTGAAAGAGGCGCTTCCCCCTGATGGTCAAGCTGACATGTCATATGTCTGAAAAGGCCTGAAAAGGCGCCGTATAAAAAGGCGCCCTCCTCTGCCATACTGCCACACACCTGCAACTAGAGCCGTCAAAACGGGCTGGGCCCGTTGGGTCAGCCCGCCCCGCCACTTAAAATAGTGGGTTGGGCTAAGCTTTTCCAAGCCCGCCAGGAAGCGGGCCCAGGCGGGCCGGACCGTTTGGTTCGCGGTCTTTGGCGGGTTGGTGCGGGCTTTGGCGGGCTGGCCCGCCTTTTTTTTTTAAATATTATATTTACTTAAAAAATATAAAAAAAATGTATTTTATGCCTTTTATAGGGGTTGAACTCAAGACCTGACTAGGTAATGATGCTCTAACCATTTGAACTATCCAACTTTGTTTTAAAAAAATATACAATAAATCTAACTAAAAGAAAAAACTCTAGTAAATGACAGATTATAGAAGCAGCTCCATTTTTTTTTCCTTCTTTCTTCATTTTCTGATATATATAAATAATATTATTGTAATTTATAGTGTATTGTACAATTAATAATGACAATGTTTCTAATTAGTTTTTTTGTTGTTAATTATTAACACTATAATTCTTGATATATACTGTAATTTTTGTGTTTCTTAATAAATTTAATAAATACTTTTGTAAAAAAAAAAAAAAAAAGTTGGCCCGCCTAAACCCGCGGCCCGCCCATTTTTGGGTTGGGTTGAGGTTTTTGCAGCCCGCTTAACAAACGGTCTGGCCCGCCCCGCCCCGCCAAATGGCGGGCTTTTGCGGTTTTGGCCCGTCCCGCCCCGCCGGCCCGTCTTGACAGGTCTACCTGCAACGCTGTCTAAATTTCTTGGAGTCTTCCCAATGGCGCCAGTAGAAAGGGCGCATGTACTGTTACAACAGAGAAGCGCCTTTACATAGGGCGCTTCTATTTATTTTGTTAAAGCCCCTCAAAACAATAATATTTTGTTAAACTATTTTGAAAAGTTTAATAATTAATTAAAAAAACCTCTAACTTTTTTGTTATGTGTTTATTTTTTATTTACACATCCTTAAATAAAAGGCTTATAATTATATATAAACACTTTTTTCAATTTTCTTAAAAATTAATCTTTACACAGAGGAGGAGACAGGGGCGGACCGCAGATCCATGATTGACTGTAAGGGGGTCCAGAATATTGTTCAACGTTAATAACTCAAAGAATTGACTTAGGTAGTGGTGTAGGCTTGAGACTTAAAATTATGCTCTTTTTTAAATCTCAGTTTCAAAATCCCTAATGTGATGAATTAAGAGTACTTGAGGGATGCCAGGTTACCCCAGGGGTGACAAAAATGAATGAATCACCTTTATACAGGTAAAAAATTATATTGTGCGATTTGCTAAATGTTCTCTTAATTTTGTTATTGTTTAGTTACTCTTTGTCTTGATCAATTTTCTATAATCAGAGGAAAGACATAAAACCTTAAAGTGAAGTGTGGATAATAGATGTGATTAAGATACTTTGAAGTTAATTAACTGTCAGTTGGTTTGACATCTACCTTTAGGGGGTGCATTTAGAAATTATTCTTCATGAGAATTCACAATAAGCTCTATTTAGCATTTACATTTTAAATTAATGTAAATTGAAAGTTGATAACATGCTAAAGAGGATACTTAACATACGGTTTATAAATTAAACTCTCACTAGACTGTCTACTTGTTACATTTAAAAAAAATTGTGTCCGAAAATTCTCGGACACTTTTATGGAAATTCTTAATAGATTTTAGCTCAATTCATGAACTTGAAATTCAATTCATCAACAGGGAAGGGAAAAAAAGGGACCATATAATCGATTTGCAATAAATTAGTAATCTTTTTTTATTTGTAATACCAAAAGCATTTTAATTTATTTTCAAAACTAATTAGTATATCTAGCTAGTTTATTTCAGTTTCACCTTATCTATACGTGGGTATGACTTTAGTGATAGTTATGACTTTTAAAAGAGTGGGTTTGTTTTGAAATTTAGTTGGGGAGGGGGGGAGCGTGAAATTTTTTAATTTTTTATATAAATAGTAAAAGTGGGTGTGTTTTGAGATTTTGGTAAGATAATTTACTCTAGAAATGATTGATTACGTTCTCTTGAACATGAAGAACGGGTAATAGGGTAGCTCATCGATCATATTAACTTTGTTTGGCTTTTCTTGCCATTTGAATTTTGATTCGAATTTTGTACCTGCTCATATTGAGTATAAATTAGTGGTTTTGTTATATAGGTGTGTCGAAGACGGAGCCACTGCCCCAATTATTTTTTAAATTATTTATTATATACTATAAGTATAATAAAAGAGGTTACTAATTACATTAATTTCATTTTAAAAGAAGGACATAATTGGAATAAACAGTGTAAAAATTCTAAAACATCATTTAATTATGTATAAAAGAAAAGTTCTAAAACATTACGAGCACACTTTTACTTTTAATGGATAGAGGGAGTATATAAAGAAAAACGGGGGGAGTATATTTTAAGTTCTATACTTCACTACGGAGTATTATTTTTGGCAAGTTTCAAATCGTACATGCTATAAATAGTTTGCATTTTTTTCCTTTTCACTTTATTTTTTTACGTTTTAGTTTTAATTGTTCCTCAGTTGTATCTATATTGTCAACCATTAAATCTTTTTTAAAATTATTATTAAAAATATCCTTTTCGATCGAAGTGTGTTTTAATTTTCTTCCCAAATTGCAAATACATATACTTGAAGGAAACAACTAAATTATTGATTAATGAAGATATTTAGGGGGTGTATTTAATTGGGATTTTATTGGATTTTTTTGGACTTTAAAAAGTAGGTGGATTTATAAAATTTATAGAGTGTATGTAGAGTTTGACTGACTTTTTTATTGATTTATATGGATTTTCATAAACTTAACAGGATTGTGGAATTTTTTTTTTTTTTATGGATTTACATAAATTTTTCATAAACTCCGATATTGATGGGAAGAGTTTTTTTTTAATGTGAGGTGTATTTTTTAAATTAAAATATTATATATATATATATAAAATATATTTTACCAATAAATATATATATATATATATACACTATATAAAATTTATATATTAATTCGGGGCAGGCGGGTACCCACACGTCAGACATAAGACCTAGACCCGATTCATACTCAATATGGGGCGGATCTGACCTGACCCAAAGCTCGCGGTATGGGGTGGGTACCCGTGGGTCTGGTCAATATTGTCATCCCAACTTCTGATCTTTCGTCTTTAGAGTTCTCTAAGAGAATCAGTTGAAATCTCTAGTTTTTAGAAGAGATTTTGGATAGTGAAATTTGTTTATATTTTTTAAGAAGAATTCAACAAAATCCATAGAGTATTAAAATCCATAGATTGTTGAATACCTAAAGATTTTTAAAGACTTTTTAAAATTCGTATTGAATACCTCAGAATTTTTAAGGGTTATAAACTAATAAGGTCATTTCACTACTAGTTTTTTCTAATAAAACCTACACCATAAATTCTTGTCTAATAGAGTCAAAATTTGATTTTTTTGTCAATTATGCCCTTCCATCATATTTTGAAATTTTGAATTTATAAAATACATAATTATTAGTCAACTAAACATCCAATCAATTATTAAATGCAATTTTTCGAATTCCCGAAAATCTATTACTTTCTAAAATTTAAAAACTTTCCTAAAAGGTAGGTCTCTCCATTTATTTCGTTTAATTTTGTTAAGTTAAGGGATTCTGGAAATCTGCATTTCAACCCACGTATATGCAGTGTCGAATGCATATTCATATGAACTTGTAACCTTTTAACTATAGAACCACGTAAACTATCAACAACTAAAAAATTGCATATCCGTATGACATATATCATGTGCATACATAATAATATGCGTGAGTAGGTGCATATCATTTAAACACTTAAATATCTATAGAATATGTTTGTGCACACGACATGTCTGTACATGTTTCAAATGCAGAAGTTAATGCATATCATTTAAACACGCATAATTCAAAATAATTTCTTTCAATTTAATTAGAATCTGATGATTATTTTGCATATAACATTATGTATAATTTAAAATATGATGATTATATTGCATATCACGTTATGCATAATGCATTCGATTGAAATATGTCAACTAATAACAAAATTTCATTAACACTGCATAACCTAAAAAACACTTTTAATGTGACAGCTGTATACCATTGGAGATGCTGTAATTAAAAAAGAAGAGAATACTTTAGAAAAGCATAAATTATTATTTGCAGCAGAATCTTTCCATTCACCTTCATTCAACACCTCCATCGTCATTGCAGCTCATCTTCAACTAAATTGATTCTGCATTCAACTAAATACATGGATGCTGCGGCCACTTCTTCATCTCCTCTCCATGTTCCACATGCTCTTCAATGGAGTTGCTATACTCTCTGTTTTCTACTACAGATTCACTACTCTTTTCCACATATTTCACACCAGAGAGATTCCGATTTTGCCCTATCTAATCGTTATTATCTTCGAGATTATACTCACCCTTCTCTGGATTCTTCACCAAGCCTATCGATGGATGCCCGTTCAACGAACTGCCTATCCCGAAAAGTTGCCGGAAGACGAGAAGCTTCCTCCGATCGACGTCTTCGTCTGTACGGCGGATCCGAGCAAAGAGCCCCCTCTCGGGGTCATGAACACCGTTATATCGGCGATGGCGATGGCTCTCTGAAAAAAAAAATTATTGACGCAACAAAATTAATTGAAGAGATGCAAATAATACATTTCTTCGACGGCCAATAGATCGACGCATCGGAGTCGAGGGGGTTGCAGATCGGCGGCTGCTTCGTCTTCGACGGACAGGCGGCGGTGGCCACAAGGCTTTCTTCTTCGGCCACTTCGTCTTCTCCGGTCAGTGCGGCGGCAAAGCAACGACGACAGTCAAGGTGTTGCTTCGTCTTGTTTTGGGAGGCGACGGTCGTGTTGGTGGGCGGCGGCCATGGTTCAGCGTCGAAATCGAGGGGGGCGGTTGCAAGAGAGGGAGGCGGTGGGAAAAGGGGGCGGCGGCAGAGAGGATGTTGGGGAGGGGCTAGGGTTTTAATTTTGGTTTTTGGTGAATGGAGAATGAATTAAATGAGTATAGGATTCTTATTTATTTATATAAGGGTATACTTGTATTTTTAACTCTATTTTGACTCTATTAGAAAAGTATACATATTGGTGTCTCTATTAGATTAATGAGTTATAATAGTGGACTTATTAGGCAATAATCTCAATTTTTAAAGACTTTTGAAAATCCGAATTGAATACCCCAAACTTTAAATGTCCAAAAAAATCATACAGAATTCACAACCAATACATCCTCCTCAGTATTGTGGTCTAAATATAGTTGGTACCATTCAAATTGGTCATTAAAATTGAACATTTTGATTTTGAAACATTTGAAATTTT
Organism: Galeopsis tetrahit; assembly: GCA_963675135.1. NCBI lineage: Eukaryota > Viridiplantae > Streptophyta > Magnoliopsida > Lamiales > Lamiaceae > Galeopsis > Galeopsis tetrahit. Next base: position 53,741,964 of record OY776128.1, read on the forward strand.
AGTTTAGTTTTTCCAGGTATTGCACATTTATATTTAATAGTATATTTTTTTTTTAAGTAAAGACTTGTCTTTATTTAGCATGAGCAAACCTCAATCAAAAGGTTATTCATAAAGCTTGAAAGCTCGATCCAATTAAAAGGACTAGAATAAAATTTAGGGGCTCTGGTAAAACTATGAACAACAATGTTAGCACTCAGAGGTGCTAAATTAATCGAAAATTGCAGTAATGAATCTAAAATGTTAATGTAGCTCTCAACATAATTACTGAATACTGAATTAACAGGCTCTCTTTAGCACTACATTGCATGTACACAATTTTGGTGTCCTTCAGCTTAACGGAGCCTTGCCTAGGCTTATGCCAGATTTTACAGGACAATCGTTGGGAGTTAGCTTTTAATTAAAGAAAACAAAATGATTTGCTTTGTTTTAATTTTGATAATATTAATATCTTATATATATAGCAATTTCAACATCGTTTCGTCAATTTATGATCAGCTGAAACAATCAATTTTTTTAAATCAGCTACGTTTATATTAATGGAATGAGATGTATTAAAAATTTATAAAGAAATTTTTGGTAGGTACTCCTTCTGTTTGTATTGCTTTTTTTTTTTTAAATGTCTCACTATATATTATTCATATATTTTTTACAAGCATTTTATCTATTATATTTTATTATACTCTATTTATTATTTTATCTCACATCACTTGTATTTTTTGTTATACTTTTTAATTTGTATGTTCAAAATCTATGAATAATATACAGTGGAACAAGAGAGTATAACATTATTTTATCTATATAGCAAAGCTGATCGGGCCCTCTAGAATTACTGGCTAGTTGTATTGATAAAAGTAATAATAAATTCCCTGTCAAAAAAAAAAGTAATAATAAATTCATGAATATACAGTGTATTTTTTAATGTGATTTGAGTGTAAAATTTTAAGTTGTATTAAAAAGTTGTAAATATATCCAAGTGAATCTCGTACCAAACTTAGCGTTAATGAGAGTGAACCAAGTAATTTTTCCTTTTCTTTCACCTTATCTACCCATGCATGTAAGTAATTTTACCTTTTCTGAAACTCTGAAAGTCTTTAATGAGAACCAATTCATGCACTGTGAAGTGTGATATTTTTATAAATTTTTCTATAGTATTTTACAGTTTTAAATTAAAAAAATTATAAAAATATCACATTTTTCATGGTCCTTTTTTGACATTAGGAAAGAAAATCAGATTAATCTCAATGGCAGTTGATTCGTTATATAGTAGAACCTGGAATACACCCGACGCCACACTCGATTAAACCCCCTTTCACCAATGCACCTCCAGTGCGTGACACGTCATCCCAAAAATCCAAAACAGCAGTGGGTCCCACAAAACCACACCTTCAGAAACACGGGAATTATCGCCCATACGTGGACCCACCTCGTATTTATATTTCAGTACTCCATTCTTGATATTTTTACAATTCGACCCCTGACTGAGTTATTCCTTTCTCCCACCTTACCCCTAAACATTAGTAGCAAAAATATAATAATAATTTGTGCTAACATTTATACAATTGAAATTAAATTACAATTAAAAAAAAAAAAAAAAACTTCGTACATGTGCAATCCTAAAACTACAAAATGAGATTTACTTGAATTTCGTAAAATATATTTTAGAAGTTGAGTAAATTATAATTACACATATTTTTTTCAAACTTATATGAATCTTAGTACAAATTAACTAAGAACACAACAAACACCTAAAACAATCAAGATTTTCTACAAACACCAAGAACAACGATTATGGCAAAAACAAACATAAATGATAATGAGTTTATTTTATTTTTTTTAGAGGAAAATGATAATGAGTTTATTGAATTTTACAATCATGATTTTTCAAAATTCAAGTAAATGATATCATATCATGTTATTCCATAATTCAGTATTGATTGGTGAGATTAATTCAATCTATTCGAATTTTATTAAAATGCAGAGTAAATTTGGACAAAGACTTACTCAAGTTTAATAGATACGATATTTCTATAATACAAATTATCCATTATAACTTAAATATTTATGATGCATATTAAATTATTAATACATTGTCACATTAGTCAAGTTTTTTTAGATAATAAATCAACGAAATGCCCATCATATCTTCAAGATTGTTATTATCCACGAATAAAATAAGAACAAAAACTTATGGAAATAAATTACTAGCTAGGGAAAGAGCGTCATAAAAAATCAATCAATTGTTGAGACCCCCTCAAAAAAAAATGTCGAGAAGCATAGATGATGGATTATTCAAAATTCAAAAGTAATAGTAACACATTTTAATTATTTTTATATATGCTCAATTAATTTATGATTTTTATATTAACCTTTATTGACATGAAAAATCATGACACATTGTGCACAGTGCAGTGAAAGTGAAGCACATTATTTTCTTCCTTGTAATTATCACAATTAAAAGGGAGTGAAGTGTAAGAAGGCATTATTCGGGGGAGGTGAATTGCAAGTTTTCAACTTATCCTGATTTTTTTTAAAGATAAAATGAAAGCTCCATCTGCAATTACAAATCTACCCTCGTCTTTCTTGTTATAAAGCGAAATCGCCCCTCACCAATTTTCCTCTCCATTATATCTCCATTCTCCAGTCCCTTCACTCACAGAGTTAACAATTAGAGGTTTTTTGCATATATCTTTTGTGTGTGTTTCCATTCTAGAGAGATGTTAGGAGTTTTTAGCAGCTCAATAGTGTCCCCGCCGGAAGAGCTGGTCGCTGCCGGAAGCCGGACGCCGTCGCCTAAAGTGACGGCGGATAAGCTGGTGGCGCGATTCCTCGGCGCGAATTCGTCCGCGGTTTCCGTCAAAATCGGCGATGATGTCCAGCTGGCCTACACTCACTACAATCAGTCTGCTTCACAGCCGAGGTACGGTAATTTATTCATTTTCAGACGAATATGTACGATTTTAATTGATGATATCTGGTGATCAGACCTTTGATCGATTGATGTGATGATGTATCATTTATTGGGATTTTTGGAATTGGGATCGATGTTTCCCAGGAAAACTTATTCCTGATTGTGATTTTTTTTTTTTTTGTCCAATTTATTACTTATTTGAGTTATTGTTCTTATTTCATTTTATTATTTTCCGAGAGATATTAAACTGTTTTAGAATTGAGATGATTGAAATGAATTTCCAAATTTCCGGTTCATGATTCCATTCTGGTAGTGGTAGCCACAGAGTTGGGATTTGCGCGTCTTGATTTTATGCATGGGTGCCACGTGTTGAATACAGCCCAAAAATCTCTCTCTCTCTGGATCAGAGACAGAGACGAATTCGACTCGACCATTCTATTTTTTCGAATCCGATTATCATTAATATTTTTTAATAGAAAAGGTTGTCTTTATTTTCTTATTTAATAGGGTAGATTAATTAAAGATTTATGTCTAATTAGGTAAGATGATTGTATGCAAATGACAAGAAAAATAAAAAAATATACTATCTTGAATTTAATTTGAGTCTGTTAAAATATTCCGATCATAATAACCCATCATGGCTATCCTGGAACTCATAGATACATATCATCATGCCACATGTTTATTGATGTCACTACTGAAATTTATGGTCTAATAAAATATGGAGATTTTTTTTTTAAGATGATGATACAGTGAATCTAGTCAAGTATAGAATCTACACCATAGAATTAGTTGAATCATCGACAAGCCTTTTCCGTTGATAAGATAATATTTGTTGACTTTTTTTACAAGTAATTACTATTTGTCAAATTTCATTTTGCCACGGTGGTGTCATGATGGTTAATTCTTTTGTGTCATGATGGTTAATTCTTTTGTTCCAGTGAAAGCTACCAAACTTACTTTAATAAAAGTTATTGATTCTATTAATTAATTTCTTAACAAAATATTATCTCTTATATTTCATTATATTATTCTCTTTCTCACTAATACATCTACTTATTATATTATATTTCTTAATCTCTTTGCACAAAAGTCATAGGTAGCCTTGAAGTATATTTTTTTATTTTATAAAAATATCTCTCTTGATGTAAAATTCTAGATCTGTTTTGGTGGTATCCCATCATGTGTATTAATTTCTAAAAGTATTAATATTTTTAAAGAAAAATAAGAAAACGTTACTCTGCCCATATTTCATCAAACGTAACATTTATTCATCCACTACAAGTTATTTTACTTGATTGGCTTTTATATGGGGTGCAACCTTTTGTGGGGCTCATCAAGAAAGATAGATAAGGTGGTTGAGACATAAATGGACAACCTAAATAGTATTCAGTGGTGCTTAATGGACCATGTCTAATTTGTATGTTAGGTAGGTCCATTGCTGACTCGAGTCTGCAAGTGTGATGAGAGCAATACCTTTCACTTTCTTACCAACTAAAACTGTCGCTAATTAGGATTTTAGTCATCTTAAATATTATCTCTATGTGCATCTAGTTTTTTAATTTATCGTGTTTATGGTTTAATAAACCTGTTTTTGTTGTTAATTAAATTTTAAGCACTAGTGTTAATTTGTTTATCATGTTATGGTTTTGCCCACCTGATTTTCATGTTGATAATATGACAGATCATTTGCGGTTAAAGATGAAATATTCTGCTTGTTCGAAGGAGTGCTCGACAATTTGGGAAGCCTGAAGCAGCAATATGGGCTGGCAAAATCTGCGAACGAGGTGCTTCTGGTGATCGAGGCGTACAAGGCGCTTCGTGATCGAGCACCTTATCCTCCCAATCATGTTGTTGGCCACCTTGAAGGCAGCTTTGCATTCATTGTTTTTGACAAGTCCACTTCCACTTTATTTGTGGCAACTGTGAGTAATTATACCTACATTTGACTTATATATATATATATCGAAATCACAAAAGATTATTGGTTTATGTGGCTTTCTATAACACATTTGAGTTGGTGGTGGTGTGAACAGGACCAACATGCTAAGGTCCCTCTGTACTGGGGAATCACTGCTGATGGAAATGTTGCGTTCGCTGATGATGCCAACTTGCTCAAGGGTGCTTGTGGGAAGTCTCTTGCTTCGTTCCCGCAAGGTGAGAAGGGAAATTTCCCGTTTTTAGTGCTGTATGAATTGAACTGAGTCTAACTTTTGATAGTTTTAGTTTGGCTTCTTTTTTTTTTAATCAAGGGAGGATATAAATGAGTTTAGTTAATATTTTACTGAATAATGAGACTAATCTTGTCAATCTTATATCTAGTTTGTTTATTTTAGCGAGCCTAATTCAACGAGTTTTTCTCTAGTCTAGTTTCGAAAAAAACATGAGAGGCTTAGTTTGTTTACAATTCCAGTTGTTTTGCTTTCTAGGAATCTTGTGGAGTTGATGCGGGCTCAAATAATATAGAATATTGCGTATACAACATACTTCGATATTACCACTAGCTATTTTGTCACTTTCTCTATCTTTTGTGGTAGAGAATTGTTATCAGTGCAAAGAATATTCCCGAATTTAACCAGAATTTGTTGCTTGATTTCTCAGGATGTTTCTACTCCACCGCAGTTGGGGGACTTAGAAGCTACGAGAATCCCAAAAACAAAATTACTGCTGTTCCTGCTAAAGAGGAAGAAATCTGGGGAGCCAAATTCATGGTAATTAAAACTGTTATCCTTCAATTATTTGGACACTTCGTCTCATGACTCATGTATTACACTACTTGTTTCACACAAAAATTTGCCGTAAAATAGTTTTTTTTTTTTTTTTTTCTCTGTTTTTTAGTCTTGCAAGTTACCCCTATTTCAATTTTAGTCATGTGGACTTTTACGAATTGAAAAAATTCTTGTAACTTTCAATTTTTTGACATTTTGGTCTGGTGATTAGTTGTAAAAGGTGAAATATTTGGTTGACCATTCACACATAGTCACGTGGACAAATTAGATTTTGCCACGTCAACGTCAACCCAATATTGCACACCAAAAATCAGACTAAAAAGTGTCAAAATTTTGAAGTTGCATAATTATTTTCAATTTACGGGAGTCGGCTGGATTGAAACCAAAACATGGATAATTTATATATAAAAAAAGAGAATCCAAGTACTCAGATCCATGGCATATTTAAGGGGACCATTATCATATATCCTTTATTATGTTCAGTTTCAGTGGGCCTTTCTACATTTGTGGTCACGCCTCTGTTAGACGTGAATAGTGTGACATAGTTGAGTCGTCCATATCGTAAAAACAATTTGTTATTGCAACAACTCAGAGAAGTTCAACTCCCTTGTTCACTCTTAACTGTAATTAATTAATATAGTAGGTCACTTGTGAGGGTAAGTATTACTATTTCACCATAAGATAGTCTCACACAACTTGCTTGCTATGTGCGGGAAAGCTTCTCACCGTTTGTGGACATGTCTATAATATGGGATGATGGGTCCTAGTGTGGCATGGCATAATTGGGAAAAAAAAAAAAGATCATCAATAATTGAGGGCCTAGTGCACATGAGGATTTTATGATTTGTGCTTTGGTTGTTGGTTGATAGTTGACATGTATCCACCATTATAAAGTAACAAGACCTTGCAGCCTCATCTTCATTCTCCTGACTTTGTATAAATCCTTCTCGTGTGTTTGTATGATATTTCAGGTGGAAGGGCCGGGCATTGTTGCAGCCACAAACGCGCTGTAAATCTATTATCCTCGAGGAAAGGAGGGGGAAGCTTTAAGGCATGAGAAGTGAGAGCTATGTAAATAAATGGGGGGAGAGAGAGAGAGTCAGTTGTGTTTGCTGCCTTAAGAAAGTAGAAAAATCAAGGCTTAGTTTCTTTTTTAAGTTGTGCTAGTTTGCTTCCTTTTTACATGGTTGCTTCTTGGAGCAGCTTGTTTTCACCCAAACCTTTGTATAGACTTGTGTAGTTGTGTTATAATAAAGCTTGTGTTGCTTGTTGGGGCTAACGTTGTGTTTCACTTGGTCTGATGGTAGGTGCAATTAGGGGTGTAATTGAGTCGAGTCAAATTGAGCTCAAAACTATATGTTTCACAATAACTTTTACATTTTATTTTCCCTATAATTTTTTCATCTTTAAAATAATTTTTTTTTTATAAACTTCACCCACATAATATTCACAATTTTACAAAAAAAAGAAATAAAAAAAGTCAATACTTTTGGGTCAATACATATACACAAATTGACTCTTATATTTAATTTATACATATTAGTTTACAAAATTACCTTAAAATTTCTATCAATTATTACATTTTTTTTTAATGTGTATTAACCTAAGTGTGAAAGTTACAGTGTACTAAAGAACTTAGTAAAATACATGAAATTAGCAAAAGTTAAATAGACAAAAATGTGCAAAGATGGTGAGAACAAATCAAGAAATATTATGTAAAACCTGCAGTTTAAAGGTGTTCACTGTTCACGTGGAGGCTACGGTGACAATGAACAAGCATATCACATGCTAATCAAATTAGGACATGTGGACTTAACTGGTTTACTACAGTCCAAACATATTCAGGAACAGGAATTGACTATTCACACACAGTGGTTCAAATTGTCACAAAATTCACTAAACCTTGGCAAATCCCCTTTAAAAAAATTCAATAATAATGTGAAGTCATTAGAAATTTAAACAATTTGTAGAATTGATTAAAGATAAAATAGATTAATAAATAACAAATGCAGCACAAAATCAGCATCTATATTAATCATAGTTACATAGTAATTAAGTAATGGTAGAACAAAAACAAGCATATTTGAAACAATCTGAATAAGTAATATCAGAATAATTTGTAAGAGATGAAAATTACATATGACAGATCTCAAGATATTAAGCTCTACTTACATAAGATGAGGATGTCACCTACAATTTTGGATCAGGAGATGATGATGGATCGATTATGTTGTTTTCAAATCAGTTTGCACTTAGGGTTTCTTATTTCATTTTTCTGATTAAAAATAAAATAAAAAATCGGTTCAAACTCGTCCTGAGTCCAATAGGCCCATCGCCCAATGGGCCTTTTGGACCGGTCAAATTGATCCAGTTTATTTCAGGCCACCGAAAAATAAGGCTCAGTCTGACATGTTAAGCAGGCTATCCCATCGGGCCGAACTCGTTTTGACAACTGTAGCTATACTCGAAGATCGAAACTCAATTCGATTATGTCGAGTCTAAAATTTTGAAACTCAAACTCGTTAAACTTGAATTTGACTCGACTTAATTACTTGTATAATTTTTTAAATTAAATATAAAACATTTTTTTAATATAATTAATGACAAAATAAATTTGAGTTCGACAAGCCCAACATCAAATTGTCCACATGACCAGCTTTTAGCAATCAAATAGGTTGGTTATAAGTAGGGCTGTTACACGAACCGAGCTGCTCGTGAGCTCGGCTCGGCTCGGCTCGGCTCGATAAGGCTCGAGTTCGGCTCGGTTCGTTCGTTAAATGAGCCGAGCTCGAGCTCGTTAGATACTCGATTTATTAACGAGCCGGCTCGAGCTCGATTTGTTAGGCTCGATATCTAATTTTTTTTCTTTAAATTCCATTAGGCTCGACTCGATAGGCTCGTTAGACCCTTTAACGAGTCGAGCCGAGCTCGCTTCTTAGCTCGTCAATGTTATCGAGCCGAGCCGAGCTCGGCTCGATAAGAACTCGAGCCGAGCTCGAACTTCAAATACTCGACTCGGCTCGAATAACAGCCCTAGTTATAAGTCAGGTAACTTCATTTCACTAAACTACTCAAATGTACTATCCTCCAACCTCCACCAACTCATTTTGAGGCCTACGAATATATAATACCTTGTAAATGTACGCAATATCATACGTATTTTGGATAAAATTATATTGTACAAAGGTAAAAACTTGTGTGAGACTGTCTTACAAATATTTTTCTGTAAGACGAATCTTTTTAACCTATATTTTAAAATTTTTGGTAGGATAACCCATATTTTTTTTTAGATTTTGATTTGTAAAAAAAGTGATAATATTTTTAACAAAAGTGACCGTCACTTTTTACTTAAACACTATCTCTTTTTTGTTAAACATTATCACTTTTTTTATATATGAAGGTTAAGAGAGACACGTCTCACAGATCTCATTCTGTGAGATAGTCTGGCTTGTTAACGTAAGGAATTTTGCATAGACATTAAATAAAAACACGAATAAAAAAATATAGGATTTTTTTTCATAACCAATGATTTACCTTCATTTTGAACTACAGTAATTACATTCAAATTATTTATTTTAAAAACATCTCACCAAAAGAGAAACTATATACATAAAATAGTCCCACTCCTTCCTCCATCCCTCTATAAGTTTTCCACTTTTCTTTTATGGATATCTCACTATAAGTTTTTCATTCCATTTTTTACATACTCCCTCCGTCCAATTTTATTATGTCCACTTCTTCGGGCACGAGTTTTAATGAATATTGATTAGTTTATTCATAAAGTAGATAAGTTGAGTAAATAAGTTGAGGGCATGATGGGATATTGTGGGATCCATTTGTAAATAAATGATTGTTTATGAATAAAGTGAATGACAAAGTGGGTAAATAAGTGATGGTAGGAGTGTGAAGATAAAGTAGTATGAATAGTATTGTTTCCAAAAAGGGTATGGGCATAATAAAATTGGACAACCAAAAAAGAAAAGTGGAAATAATGAAATTGGACAGAGGGAGTATTATTTTCTATCTTCCAATCACATAACTTATACTTTGTCTATTATTTTATCATATTTCTTAATCAAAATACCCAAAAGAAAGGGGAAACTTATAGCGGGACGGAGGGAGTATCATTTATGGTTTACACACTTCTTAAAAAATAATAGTATTTTTTTTTTAAAGGTTACAAAGATCGGATCTAATAAAAGAGAAGTCAAATCCAAGCTCTAGATCTTCAAATCAAAGACAGATTCAAACGACGTCATTGTCACCTCCAATTGTGAGGAAGTAAAACAACGAGCGACAACTTTGTCCACCAAAGAAGCATAGATCTCCATTTCTCAACTCGAGACACCCCACACTAAGGTATCAACAAATCAAGAAAACTAAAGATAGAAAAAATAAGGACAAAGAATCACCAAGCGTCATATTCATCACACATAACCAATTCACATGGTCCGTCTTAAAACAGGACAATCAGGAACCAATCACCCAACATCTCAAAAAAATCAAATTTCACCAAGGCCAACACCATAATAGCGCTGCCAAACACCACAAGGGAAGAAAAACCACCAAAACTGGGGAAGGGGCTTCATAACAAAAACTAAAATCTAACTAAGAAACAAAAGAGATAGAGAATACATCAAAAGAAAATAAAAGCAGCAACAACTAAAGAAACAAACTAAAAATGCAAGAAATAAAAAAGAAACGAAAATAAATACAGAAAATAAAAGGATCAACGGATGATTCACCCGATCGGTCACCGTAGCGCCGTCGGAGAGGATCCATCCATTGATCCCAACTAATATCCTAAAAAGAAACCCCTAACCCCACTCGATGATTTACTGAAAAAGATGAAGAAGAGGAATAGCGTCACGACGGGCGGCGGTGTGGTGGCACGACGGGCGGCGGAGCAGTGGCGCAGTCGAACAATACGTTAGCGCAAAAACGAGCGGTACGACTACCCTTTTTCCTTCTAAATCAAATCTCTTTAAAATCTATATAATGGAGATGATGTGAATGTTGGATGAAACTGAGGGGAGAAGGAGGAGCTTGATTGGAGATGAAGGCGGCCGTGGGCGGTGGAATGAAGGATGTAGAAATTTCTAGAGAGAAGGCTGAGAAAGATTTCTAGAGAGAAGGCATAATAAAAAAAAAAACATAAATAAGTAAATAATAGTATTAAATGAACAGTGAAAGATACGAGTTAAAAAGATATAAAAAAGAGAAAGAGTAGAAAGAGTAAAAAAGAAAAAAAAAATGTAAAGAAAGATAGGAAACAAAAAAGGCAAAGAGATAGTGAAATGTTAACGAAAATAGAAATAAGTTACTTAACCCGAAGCACCCTAAATGATAAAATGAGGGACTTAGCCTGAATCATTGATGTTGTAAACGAAACAAATAATTTTGATCGATTCGATATTTGTATTCAAATTTTGATATTCGTATTCGAAATTTTATTATTTAAATTCTTATACAAATACAATATAATAATATTTATTTCAATATTTGTAAGGATTCAGTTATATTTATATGTTTTTATACCCATTTTTTAAAAAAATCTACTCTAACCTATATTCACCTTCCTCATTCATTTTGTCTCATGTTCTAAGTTATTAAAATATTATTTTACATATTTTATCCATAAAATTTTAAATCGAATAGTAACAAATACAAATAAATTTCAAATCAAATATTCAAAAAATATTGTTTAGAATATGTTTAAAAAAAAACGAATCAAATTGTATCGAATACTTAATCAAATTTATTATTTAAAAAATAAAACAATACCAATATTTGAATATTTCCACGAATTGAATACTACAATTCGATTCGATTCAATTTATTTACAACTCTACTCTCATATACCTATGCACACATTTATGTCATTATGTGCAAGGGAGAAATCAGAATTATAAATGGGTGGGCTAACGATTTGCTAGCGACAAGACCAATTCCAAAGTCAATTCAGAAGGAAACCAAACAATCTAGTAGCAAGGGAGTGATCTATCTTACCTACGCTCCCTTCATAACGGGGAAGAGGTTGTGATTACGGTTGTGCAATTAGATTAGACGGTTAGGCGAGAAACTATTGAGGTTTCTAGGGCAAAATACATAGGAAAGCGAGGTGCTAGAATGTCTGGTCGGTAAGAGCGCAATTCTTCCTATCAAACCTAGGGACATTAGGGTACCCATACGAAATAAGGGCACTAAGGGCACGGCACCTTTGCAACCCCCCACAAGAACAGAAATACACAGGGGACCCGCATTAAAGATTACTTCAGTTGAACTCTTTTCGAATAGGGCCCTTGCGGACATTATGCCTAGTAGGCTACATAGATAGGGCGTGGGGAGGGCTTAGTTACCCTAACGGACAGAAAGGATGGTACTGGGATTTGAAGGGCTTTGGGGCGAACAACAGAGCTCAACTCAAGAGCTCAAGAACAAAGCAAGGGAACGAGGGAAACAAAGGGTTCAAGGCCAAGAATAGGAATCTCTCCAATGACCGAAGACAAAATAGAGTACTCCTTCATCTCACCATCTCCTCTCCCGCTTCTGTGACTCAGCTTCATCGTACAAGGGACTTAAGGCTCATCATTCCACTTCGACTGGTAGGGGTTTTCTATTAGTGCACTTCGGTGGGAATAAGTCTTACTCTTTTCTTTCAATCGGAGGGAACTGAAAAAGATGCTTCTCCCTCGGATCGGTAAATCCGAATTCGTGACCCAAACTCTATCTAGTTTAGTTACATCAAAGGTTTTTTTTTTTTATGGAAGTTAAATACCCATCCCTTTTTCCCCTCCCCATGACTCGAACCCAGGACCTAAGGCCTAGGTAGTGGTGCTCTAACCACTTGAGCTATCCCACTTGGCTGCCGAATAACCGAATAAAAGGGGAAACTTTGCCTGCCTTCGGTAACCCTAACCCAGTTATCAAAAGAAGGCGCCAGTTCGGCTTTCAAGAGAGGGGAGCAGCTCTTGTCTTCGATGAATACGAAGGCTTTGATGAAAGGAAGAGGACAATTTACATTTAAAGTAGGTAAAGTAGGGCGCTTAGGCTGGCTGAAAACAGATAAAGGAGACATGTGCTTGGACGGGCGGATGTCCTTTCTCCTTTGAAACTTGGTGAAGTCGGAAGGTACTTCCAAAGGATTTATCAGATCAGAATGAAAGTAGACCTCTTCGGATAGACCAATTAGAAGAGAGAGATGCCATTGACTTGGAACTTCAGTCCGCTTCGACTTATCCTTGGAACTTCGTACCTGCAGCTTGTCTTTGTTCGGTAGCAGGTCCTGAGAACATTACCAACTCACAACACCAGGACTTACTGCTTTTGATTTAACCACTGCCTTTTCAACTCAACCGCTAACTCCACCACCGGCTGAGCTTAAAAAAATTGCTTATATTTTTATTAAAATCTGAAGGTTATATTTGTTTTCGTGTTTGAAATTTGGATATGAAATTTTAAAATCTAGCACCGGTTCCACCTTGAGATTATAGAATTCGAATTTTAAAAAAGGTTAATTCTAAATAAATACATCACTTTTAGTCTCAATATTAATTTAATCATGACCTTTACGATTATTGTAAAAAATTTCAACCTTTCGTCGTGTTGCAATTAGATACACATTTTTTTCCTACGGCCAACAATTGATGACGTGGCTTGCCGGAGCTTGCCACGTCAGATTACACATTTTTTTTCCACATCAGATCACACTTTATAGAAATAAAAATAAAACCCAGCTTCTTCGGCGTCTTCTACGCTTCTCAAACTCAATAGAGTTCCGACAAGCCACAATGTGTATCTAATTGCAACACAATGAAAAGTTGGTATTTTTTACAATAATAGTAAAGATCGTGATTAAATTGATATTGAGACTAAAAGTGTGTATTTATTTAGAATTAACCCTTTTAAAAATATACTATATAAATACTTATAAATCTTATAAAAGTTAATTATATAAATATCTACAAATCATATATAAGTAATATATATATAAAAAAAAAATTGGTGAATTTTAAACTCTAATATTTATAATAAAATGTATTTATTTTGGAATTTAAGTAAATTATAATTTAATTTAATGTTAAAATCGTCATAAATTGTAAAACAAAGATTGTAGTGTACCCTAAGGTTGTACTTTTAATTTAATTGAGATTTTAATTAGTTTAAAGAATTTAATATTTTTGTCGATTATAAAAGGACTCGCTAAATTAATCGGGTATAAAATTTAAATGATTATTTTAAATTTGATTTTGTTAAAATTATATATTTGATTAGATGTTACGGTGAATATATATGCAACTTTCTTTCTATTTTTAAGCATTAAATTATTATTAGGTGGTTAAATAATTTTTTTTAAATATTCGGTCCAAAAATCAACTCATTTTGAGAGACTAATCTTATTACCGTTCACTTGCTAGAGTCAAGTTTAAAGTTAGAGCTTATGCATAAGAAAATCTAAATGGTTGTACGGGGCTACAACCCCCGGCCCAACCAACCTTATGTTATGACGTCTCTTCTACTGATCGAAACCTCAGTTCAATTGGACAAGAGAAATTATACTACTATCATATAATGTAATATTCATTTCGTTTAAACTTTTTACGTATGCGGTTTAGTTGTAAATAAAATAATTGGATATAAAAAGCAAATGACTTTCAAAATAGCCAAATTAAAAACTTATCTAGGAACTTAGGAAATATAATATAAGTGTGGATTAATATAATAATAGAGTGACAAAAAAAAGTTAAGTAGGGTCACTTTCGGTAGTGCAGAATTATGGAGTTTGGCCAACCAAATTTTCAGCACTCTGTTGTACACCTGTGCACTTTTATACATACACATTATATATATATACACACACATATATGCGTTTATACATACGCAATGAATTTTTTAGGTTTCGGAATGTCTATGGATCCAACGAGTTATTTATTCTCAAAAAACCTAGTTTGATTCCTATAATCCTCTATTCAATTTAATTCGCCACTCTCACCCGCAAGTAAACGGTAAGTAAACTCAGTTTCTTCTTTTTAATTTCACTGTTTTTCTGCTCAGATTTTAATTTTCTAGCGTTTCTTTGTTAGGTTTTCGATCGGTCAAACGAAGGCTGAAGTTCAGAACATAATTTCATACCGTGGTATTGATTTTTCCCTGACGTCTGTGTGCTGCTTTTCGCTTTATTGTCCTGCTATTTTTGTATGATTTTTTTTGGAAGATGCTTTTTTTGCTTGTATCTGGGCTCAGATTCTTAACTTGAAGGCTTTTATGGAAGTTAGATTTATTGGAGCTAATTTTGTTTGAACATGCGTATGATGAGTAAACTTAGAAAAAAAAAAACAGATAATTTGTTGAAGGTAAAAGAGGAAAATTTTGGGAATTAGTTTTAGTTCTTATTTGGAAATTGTTTCTCTATGAAGTTTAGGGATGTAGTATGATGATATGCATGGTTAATCAAAATGGTCTGAAATTCTTACTTAATATTATTCTCTTTAATAAGTTCCTTTTTATTTTCTTTTTTTGAATACACTATATCTGGATTAGGTTGATATGAGGGATGGCTCAGATGAAGGAGTTGAGATTTGAGTCCCCTATACTAAGATGTAAATTTTGAATTGGACATGAAAGACTTGCCACATAATGATTACACAGTAAATTGATCTTGAATTCTATAGTACAAACTTTTTGGGGTTGCTTGAGTGTTGAGTGACATGGCTATGTGAAAGAGTTCCATGTTTGAAATGCCCCTTTTGAAGTCTGTAATTAGGACTGAGAGGTTTGCAAAAAGGATCCAGTGACAGGCTTTTTGGAACTTTCTGGTGAGTAAAACTCATAAGTAGTCTGGAATTGTTTTGGAACTTTTAAGTCATGCTCAAGAAAACAGTCCTGATTTTCTTCTCCTCTGTCATAGAAAACTATATTTGAATCTTTGCAGAGTACAATAATACTCCATCCTACTCAATAAAAGTGTAACATTTCTTTAAAGTACAACTTTTTATTTTTGGTCCACTAATTGAAGTTGCAACATTTTATAAATTATATGTAATCAATTCTCACTTATGCCTTCCATTTATTTGGTAGTTTAACTTGTTCAACCTTATTTAACTCTTCCCCCTTTCCCTTTGTCATAAGGACAACATAGAAATTTTACTTTTAAAATCATTAGCTGTTCATACAGGCACAGGACTCTCTTTTTGGGACAAAATCTGTGTTAAACAAAGTATTTTTTTGGGATGGGATGACTATATCATTTTCCAAAATTATTCAGATTTATGTGTAATCATTGGTCAAGTTTGAGTCCACTATAGCAATGCCAATATGTAATTCTTAATCGGATGCACTTGCTTGTGGGTCGTCCTTTTATTTTCAGCTCTTAATTTTATAGTTGACCATACATTTGATGTTCTAAAATCCTAAACTTAAAAGTTGTAAAAAGTAAAAACCAATAGATCAAGTTGCATGCTGAATCTTGTTGCGTGTATCTACAGTCCACTATGACATTATGTAATTCTTTTTCAGCTGTAATTGTTTGTGGAACTTCCCTTTTATTCCTTAGCTCTTAATTGACCTAATACAGTAGATGTTTTAAAATTCTAAACTTGAAATTGTAAAAACCATTATTGATACATATCTTAGTTAAATCTAATTTTAGCATTTGATGTCAGTTGATGCTTTTGTAGTTTGTATACATGCATAAGATATACACAATACTAGATATTTGAATTGTGAATACATCTAGTTGCATGTTGGATTTGTTTTCATTCAAACCAAGATTCTGTAAATAAACTAGAACCTCTTTTCCTCGTTTCAACATTATGTGGTCATTTACATCTCCTACACTAATCGGTTGCTATTTCTGATTGTTACGATTTCAATGGAAGTTGATTGTCGTAGCATTTTGGCTGTTACACTGGCCGTTATGATGTTATCAAATTATGAAATTTTTTTTTAGCAAATGATAGTGTTTTCCATGCTTCAGGCATTCTAATTTTTTGCATTCAATTATACCTTATTTTATTAAGCAAGGTTTAAGAAAGTTGTTAAAGCGTCGCTAAGATATTTATGATAAATTGTGAATATCCTTATCCAGATTTCATTAAATTCTCTCTTGCCCTTTGACATATCCATTTGTTTGACCTTTTTTTTTCAGTCAAACTTCTTCACAAGATAGTCCAATTATGGAACAACAAGGAAATGGTCAAACTCCCGGTATGGTTGTGGGCAGCTCTGCTCAGATGCCATACGGTGTGAACCCATATCAACCTAACCAAATAACTGGAGCCTCTTCCCCCGCTGCCTCGTCTCAATCTCCCCAAACTGCCGGCCTTTCTGCCTCGCCAGCTCAGATGGCAGCACAACACCAAATCGCTTATCAGCACATTCATCAGCAGCAGCAACAACAACTGCAACAACAGCTCCAGAACTTCTGGGCCACTCAATATGAAGAAATCGATCAGGTGAACGATTTCAAGAACCATAGCCTGCCATTAGCCAGAATCAAGAAGATCATGAAAGCAGACGAAGATGTCAGGATGATATCAGCTGAAGCACCCGTTATCTTTGCCCGAGCCTGTGAGATGTTCATCCTTGAGTTGACTTTAAGAGCCTGGAATCACACCGAGGAGAACAAAAGGAGAACGCTTCAGAAGAACGACATTGCTGCCGCGATTACAAGGACTGATATATTCGACTTCTTGGTTGATATTGTGCCCAGAGAGGACTTGAAAGACGAGGTGCTTGCTTCAATGCCTAGAGGAGGCCTTCCTGTTGGAGCTCCTACTGAAGGGCTTCCTTACTACTACATGCAACCACAGCAGCCGACACCCGTTGGAGCTCCGGGGATGTTTATGGGGAAGCCTGTGGATCCGGCCCTTTACGGTCAACAGGCCCGCCCTTATATGCCTCAGCAGATGTGGCCACAGCAGCCACCACCACCTCCAGATTCCTAAGCAGGTATAATATGAGTGCTCATCGTATCTAATATTAGACTGCTTTTCACTTATTTTCGGTGTTTAATACTCTCTCCGTTCCTAATTATCTGTCTGATTCCGTCCAAAATGGTGTTCCTAATTATTTGTTACTTTGCTAAAATCAAGAAAATCCTATCTTTTTTATCTTTTTTCGCCAATACCCCTAATAAATACTAGCCCTCTTGTAATTAACAAGCTCATCAAGTAGTAGTAAATTAGGGAATAATAGTCTTTTGATATCCTAATTAATGAAAATTTGGTCTGTCTGAATGGATAAAATCAGACAGCTAATTAGGAACGTAGGGAGTAGTGTTTACTCTTTTCTTATTTCTATTTTAGCATGTTCCAGTAATATAATATATATCTACGCCTAAAACCAAAACTTCATTTTTTTTTTGCAAGATGCAATCCTTTTAAAATGGTCAATTTAACCATGATTTTATCAACTGGATGCAATTTTTGCCAATTTGTGAAAATGGGCGTAAAATTAGATGATGTGGAAGTCTCATGGATTGAAAATTAAACTGGGTTCTTTTTAGGTGATGTTTAATTACGACCTTTAAAATCTGATCTATCGTTTGCACCCAGTTGATAACATAATATCTTAAATTGGGCCATTAAAAAAGAATGTGGTCAAATTTTGCCTAGTTTAGGAATTTATCTTGGCAATGAGATTGATACGCATCTGGTACTTATGGACTTTATAATCGAAGGTTTGCAATATAGACGCGATATGCATATCCAGTGCAATATAGACGCATCTGGTACTTATGGACTTTATAATCGAAGGTTTGCAATATAGACGTGATATGCATATCCAGTGCAAAAGACGGTAATCTTTTTTAGGACCCATCGTATATGCGTGGTTACAGGTTGTTTTTCTAATGAAGTTGCATGTGCAGAAGTTAGTGATGGACCACCCTGTTTGATGGAGCGACAAATATGGAAGAATACCCAACTATTGCAGTGCCACCATCAGCAGATCAGCGTGCACTTTTCTGAGCATTTACTTCTGTAATATATATCTCTATTCTAGTCTAAAACTTTCAGATGATGAACTTAGAACTTGGTAGTAAACTTTGTTGACTATATGTGCGTTATAAATTATTGTGGCCTATTTTAGCGGAACAAATTGCTCAAAAATCGCGTGCAGCTGCATGTTATTGCTTTGCTTGATTGTTTAAGGATATGAGTGTTTGACCCTGGTAGCAGTCCAATCTATATATTTTTGTACCGTGCATTTTAACAATTTCGTACTCTCAACGTGTTTTTATTATGTGATGTGCCTCCGTTATGGTTCTTTTGAACTCTAGTATGGCGATTTTTTTATGTTTTGGATTTACTAGGAAGTCTTGTGCAGGCTACAAGGCGCGAGATGGGTCGAATGTAAGACGATTTAAATTTAAATGCTGTATACCCATTTCTCGTTTTATGCGTGTCATCCTTGCGCAGGGTTTCAATTTTAATTGTCGTATGCAAGCCATTAATTAAAGCCCTACATTTTTTATCCCTCGTTTAACAAATCTCGTAAGCAACTATGTTGAAGAAGGAAGAGACTCCCCTCCTATACAGGATCCAAATCCATTAAAGAAGGTCGAGGAGTGAGTTGTATATACCATATTGACATATTCTTATTCAGAGAATACCACAAGGGCATATAAGTGATACTCCATTCGTTTCCCAATATATGTCGTTTTGGAGAAATTTAAAAACATTATTTGGAGTGAATATGGAAGAAATGTGGAAAAATATCTAAAGAGGCAATAAATTAGAAACAAACTCTAATGAATCAACCACTAAAGTGCCTTATTATGAGAGTATTAGTTTACAGGAGTTGATTTCAGACAAACTAAAGCTGCCTCAGCTAATGTTCCTCCAGACAAATTTTATTGATTGACTGGACAGAATTCCTCCAAACTGCAGAAAAACAAAAGGAAAAATTAGCATGTTTATATACATTACAGAGCATTGAAAAGAATTCCAGTTACTGTAATTTGATGGTGACATCAGTCCACCTCGTTCCCAAGTGTTGGATTATATCTGTGGTGAGGGTAGATCTTCTGCAACTCTCAAACGCAAGCGAAGCAGCCTTTCGCAACAAAACGGACCCTGCAATGCACCCCATAGCCATAGGGCTCATGCTCCCCTCCTCTTTACCACCACGCTGCTGACGAGCCCATGAAATGAATACAGCAACGCTGAACCAAACATCTGTTAGAATGTGTCCTTTTCTCAGTTTAAATTTTCAAAATTACTCAGGAATGTCTTGCGTTTACATAGACGGCCGGTATAATGAAGCTGAAAATTTCTTACCTTCCAGAAAGTATATCACCCTGGCCACCACAGCGCCTAAGAGAACCAAAACTGCTCACGGTGCTAACTGTAAAATCACCAAACGAAATAAGCATTAATCTCATCTGCTCATTTTAAAGATTATTTTCAACGGCATTGAGATTTACAGTTATTTCTTGGTAATTTTTATTATACTAAGATATGAATAAGCAGAGGACAAGAGGAAAGATGAATGTGAATGAAAGAAACAAATCAAAGTGGTTAATTTGTGATGCCTGATTGGTCAAGAGTTCATCACCGTAATATATTTGTATATCAATTGCATTTCCTCGACTCTACTGTTTACTGTTTTGGCTATCCAAATAAAAGAAAAAGGTACCTGTTTCCCCATTGCTGATATAATCAGATACTCCTTTCCTTAAAATGGTCACACCTCCTATTCTGATCCAGGAAAAAAATATAATTCAGCTGTTAGTAAATTATTTTTCATTTCAAGCAGCTAAAAGACGAATGCATGTCCACTTTTTTTAAATGGCTAATGTGCAATAAAATTTATCTGTGAAAAGAGTTTTATTTTCAAATCTGCATCAAAATGAATAACTCGTAACGTGGTCCAAAAATGACAATAAGGCTTCTACATTGATGAATTTACCCTTTTGCAAGAGAAAGTAACTGCTTAGTTCCATCTTGATCATTCACTCCAGTTTGTAAAACCTTTTCGACAAGACGCTTATACTCATTAACATTGGGAGTCAGGACAGCCAAAGGATAACCCCTGATCAAATCAAGAGAATTTGTAACGAGGAAAAGCCCATCCTGAGAAAAACGAGAGTTTACAGACCCTTATCACTTTGCAACATTAGGTGCATTCATATCTTTTCAAAGAGATGTAATTTATTGGTTTTACAGCTTACTCCGTCTATGACCATTGGGACATTCGATTGCTTTGCGTGCTTCATTATATTGCTCACACAGTACTGGAGACAATCGACATTTACAAATGATTATTGTCATACGAGAGGATATTTAAACAAACAATGCAAATGAGACGATGAAAGGTATATTTTTATCATAAAAACAGATAGCTTGACTGTAACAGAAAGGTATTACTCCCCGCGTTCCTAAGTATCTGTCTGATTCTATCCAAAGTGGTGTTCCTAATCATTTGTCACTTAACAAATATCAACAAAAAATTGCCCTTTTTTCCACCAATACCCCTAATAAATTAATTAATTGTGGTCTATTTATCGTCAAGTAGTAATAAGTAAAGTCTTTTGATATCCTAAATAATGGAAAATTAGTTTGTGTGAATGGATAAAATCAGAAAGATATGTTTTAAACTGATAAATCAACATTATAGAGAGACTTGTGCACAGAATATTTTTCTATAATGATACGAACCAGGAGAAACGGATCCCTCCCTAGGCCTGGACCAATAACCAGACAATCGAATCTCTCCATCCACCTATCAACCTCTTCGATGATTTTGACTGATATTGATTGCATATCTTCATCCCTGAAATTCACAATTTAAATTTTTTGGACTCTAAATAGGATTGAAGATGAACGAAAATGAAAAGGTGATAATAGTTAATTTAACATCAATCTTCACCTAACACTATATGACTCTTCCAGTATAGGGTGCACAATTAACTCAGGGCTGTAGCTTTTTATAACTGGAGCAGCATCTTTCGTACAGAACACATGTGACAAGTCTGCACCCTGAGAATCATCAACATTTTTTATTCACAATACAGGAAAATAAAATAGCAAAAACTTCATTCTTTTAAATTTTTGCAATAACAGGAAAGGGAAAAGAGAAAATATAGGCAACGAAATCGAGGACGAGAAAGGAGACTAAAGTGAGGAGGACTAACAATTTTTAAAGCCGAAATAGCAGAAAAGTATGGTGCACCAGTGTATTCGCGGCAACCTCCTACAACTGCTATCTTTCCTGGTAGAGGATCAGATAATAAAATAGTTTTAGGTAAATAGACAGAAAATTGGGTGCTTCACCATGATCATGGTAACACAAATTTTACTAAAATATAAAATAAACATCTCTTAGACTATTGCCCTCAAAATCCTAATATAAATTGACAAAAAAATAGTGAATCTGATAGAAAAGACTGGAAGCAAGAACTATGAGAAAGAACGAACGGAAGGAAGTATGATAGCAATAATCCCAAATTGGGCCCCAAAGGAAATAACCCCTTTGTCACAAGCTTTTCAGCTGCCAATACAAAACGATTCTCAATATCCTAAACTAATCAAGTCTGCCCCTATACATACACTTGCCCACTGCAAGGCAACTAACCCAAAGACCAAAACATAACAGAAACAATAACCAACTGTCAACTAAGAAATTAATAGCACACATCACAAACTTATTTCCCTTTTCCTCTTCTCTTATAAACTTTAGTATCTTGTCGTCTATCAGAATCCTCCGTAAGTTGTTGGCAACTAGACAATCGACAGTATGCGAATCTAGACTACGGTGGTTCCTGTGGGATTGATTAAACACTGAATCTATGTACCATGCCCATTAGAAGCCGGAAAATATATGTTGATCATTCTAATGTTGTATCAGTCATTAACTGGATCACAAGCAAACAACATTAGCTCTTTTATAGCCGGTTGGGGCTAAGAAACATGTTTTAGGTGAACAACATATGCATTGCACAAGGCACTGTCCATTCAGCAAAACTTATACCCTCCCTGAAAATAATACTGTGCACAAATTTCTTCCTCAAACTAGGCCATTTTTGTTAAAATCCTTATGATAAATCCATTCACTTCGAATTTATCTAGTAAACACATAAAGACCCTAAATTAGTTATTTATCGTCCAATACAATAGTTGACAGAACCTCAATCCAATAATCCAGAATATTAACCAAGATTACACACACAAAACAAGGAATTGCAACAAAAATATATACTAAACAGATTTTGATTACCAGCTTGGCCTTTATGCTTGGAAGGATCAAGAGAAGGAGTGATTGATTTCAAAATGCTGACAGCATCAACCTCCAATGAACCACTCACTAAAGATTGCATTTTTTTGCAAGAATTGCTGCTAATACTCTGATCTCCTAAGCACCTCACCAGAAACTGTTGCCTCCTCAGTACAGAACCCCAAAAACCCACCATTAATTTCACCTTAAACTCTCAAATACAAGGCAAAAATGCTCGATATTTTTATAAATAAATAGGTATACGACGCACAGATTATTGATAGAGTGAAAAAAAAAAGGTTTAAATAACTGAAAAGAAAATAGAGTCGAACTAAAAACTCACAGAAGAGAGAGGAGAGGAGAGGAGAGGAGAGGAGACGCAGATGATCAAACAAGGAATGCTTAGTGTGGAGTGTGGAGGAGGAAAGGTAACTGTACCAAACCGTATGAACAAAAAGCGTGGTTTTACCACTGCAACTAACTTTTTTTTAGTAAACCCACTGCGACTAACTTAGGGTAGGGGTATTTGCACAAAATTGTACTTCCTCCTATATACTATTCCCTCCGTTCCATGATTTTTTGCATAGTTTGACCGGCACGCTTTTTAAGAAAATGAGATTTAGTGGTTGATGTAAGATAAAAAAGGGGTATTTTGAGTTATTTAATGATATGTAAAGTGGATTTGATGAAAAAAATGAGTGACAATTTTGAAAATAAAATGATGTTGTAAGTAGGGGTGTTCACAAGTCCAAAACCGGACCGGGACCGGTTTGGACCGGGACCGGAATCTCTCCTAATGCATGGACCGGAAACCGGACCGTAATTAATCCGGTCCGAGTTTGGATCGGATTTTTTTTTTTTAAGTTTTTTTTTTCAAGTTTATGGAAAGATTGATAAATTTGTGTATGAAAATCAAAGTGTTTCTCTTTATTTTAAATCAATCTACGCTAATGTGAATTTTATTTACATTATTATTAATGATCTTTTGACCCTAAAAATAAATTAAATATGTTCGTTAAATTATATATTTGAAAAAATGTACTGTAATAGATGTCAACAATTTTACCTCACATCCTCACCAATTACTTGGCTTTGAAAAATAAGTGAGAGTGCATTAGTAAAAAAATAAAATAAAATAAAAATTCCGATCCAAACCGGTCCGGACCGGAAAATTCCAGTCTTAGACCGGACCAGAAAAACCGGAATCCAAAATTTAAAGGACCGGAGACCGGACAAAAACTACTGGTCCGGTTCCGGTCTTTTTTCCGGTCCGGTCTTTTTTTGTGCACTCCTAGTTGTAAGGTTATTAATTTTGTGGGGGTATTTTCATATTAAGAATGTGCAAATAATTTTGGATCGTCCCAATAAGAAAATTAAAGTGTGCAAATAATCACGGAACGGAGGGAGTACGATATTAGTATTGATTTTTGAAATATTGAATTTTTTATATGTTATCGATAATAGTGTTGTTAAACGAATCGAGCTACTAGTGAGCTCGACTCAATTCAACTCTTTTAATAATATTGAATTTTTATGTTATTGATAATAGTCTTGTTAAAAGAATCGAGTTGCTCGTGAGCTCGAATTCGTTCGTTAAACGAGTTGAGCTCGTTAGTTACTCAATTTACTAACGAGTCGCTGTTCAATTCGTTAGATTTAATATCTAATTTCTTTTTTTATTATTATTAAATTCTATTAGGCTCAGTTTGCCTCGATAGGCTCGTTAAACTCATTTAGAGCTGAGCAAAAAACCGAAAAAAATAAAATCGAATTGAACCGAAATATGAATTCGGTTCGGTTTTTCAATTTCGGTTCAATTAGTACTTTTCTTAGATTTCGATTTCAGATTCAATTTTATTACTAAAATATTCGGTTAATCGAAAACCGAACCAAATTTGGGAATATATAAATACCTAACCCTAATTCATTTGCCTCCCTCTTTCCTATTGTGCAATCTGTACAACACATAGCTGAGTTTTTTTTTTTTTTTTAGGAAGGTTTACAAGATTAACAAGATCATAACAAAATAACATAAAACTTCACGAACAAGATCTTGATCTTCAAACCGCTGCGAGTATCGTTGTCCCCTCCAATCATGTGAAGAGGAAAAACGAGTGTCCCTTTGCCTTAAAAACGTCCAGGTCTTCAACCTTAAACCCGAGACAACCCCACACTAAGGTGTTCTCAAATCAAGAAAAGAAGACAAATAAAAAAGATAAAGTTTCACCAAATACTCAAACCCAGATACCAAAACCCAAGACTCTCGAGTCAATCTCAAAAGAGCCCCCACTTCCAAAAAAAGTCCCGCAACAACGTATCCATAAAAGGAGAAGAGCACGCACCACAAGGGGCAACATAAACCCAGCAAGCAAAAACTAAAATACTCAGAATCTAAACATCTATAAGCATCATAAAACTAGCTAAAAAAACAGTAAAAGGGGATCAACGAGAAAAGTACCCAAACGGTCACCGTGGCTCTGTTAGGGATACTTTAAATGTTGATCCTAACAACAGACGAAGAACACTACATAAAAGGGGAAGAAACACGGCGGAGGCCGGTGACGGCGGCGGCAGAGGCCGATGACGACGGTGGCTACGAGAACTACCGAGGAAATAAGTAGATCTGAAGATCTACTACCTAAATCTTGGAAGATCTCGAAAAAGAAGAAAAAATGAAGAAAGCGAAAGGCGCAACTCACCGGCGACGAAACAAATGGAAGAAAGACGACGAACGGACGATTGCCCCGATGAAACAGCGGAAGAAACGGAACGGCGGCGACGGGCGGCCGGCGGAGACTGGATTGTCCGATTGAGTAGGGGAGAAGCAACTCTAGAGAGAGATGCTCTCCCCTCTCTCTGAAAAATGGATCTGACTACTTAGTTTCATTTTTTCTAGTCTCTACTACTTAGTTTTTCATTTTTTTCATTTACTTGTTTTGTTACTAACTTAATGTTAGTGTTAGATACTTAGTTGGGACCTTCTACATGTAGTCAGGGTGTCGTAACGTGTCGTAATGACTACCTTAGTCAGTTAATCTAAACCATTAAAAATCTAATCTAAAGGTTTTGATGACCTGTTACCTTTTGTAAATTTTACGATATGTATTGTCATAATGTGTCATAAATTTGTATTTTGCATTAAATTAAATTAATTAAAATATATTATTGTAAAATTACATTTTTATACTTATACAATAAAATAATTTATTATATTTATTAATCTAATTAAAATATGTAATGTTAAAACTACTTATTTATTAATTTAATTAAAATCGCTGGCGGTATGGAGTAGGCTGCAACGGCCGGCCGGATGAGCCATCGCCGACCACCTTGTTGGGGGGCAGCCTGAGCTAATTCGTCGCTGGGAACACGGTCGCGTGACTCCTGTAATGTGCGGCCGGACAGGCCATCGCCGCCACCCAAGTTTGAGGTGATCGTGGATGGAACGCGAGCGTGTGAATCAAAGGCCCGATCAGGTTGGAGTCCGTCGTGTGAATTGAGCAGCGCTGTCAGCGGCAGCGTGCACAGCAGGCGGCAGAGCGATTCGTTGATCTGGGCCGCAAAAATCTGGATCGGGCAATTAGGGAACAGAGGTTCTGATCGTCGCCATCTGGTTGAGGCATGGGAGCAGCCTGACCGGCGTCATGAGTTGCAGCGAACGACGACGGGTGTTGAGGGTGAAGATTTGTATCGCGGGTTGCAGCGATTCCAGTCACGATTCTAGGTCGGCGCCGACAAGGGGCGGTGTGTCATCAGGGTCAGCGGCCGATAGGTTTGAATGGAGGAATTATGTATCTTGAATGATGCTATATGTATACGAAATTCCATATGTTCAAAGATTTTGTATGCATTTGCTCAAAGAGATGCAGTTTCTGAAGGGTATTGAAGCTTTAAAAAAAAGGATACCTAAGTATTTCTCCGGCGACCGGAGGCCAATTGGAAGATGACAGCGCCTAAAATTTTATAATAGATGCCATTCGCTGGAATTGGGAATATGAACCCTAATTCATCATTTAATTAATTAGGTTACTTTTATTTAATTTTTTAATTTGTTTATTTAGTTTTTTAAATAATGTATTTTGTATTAAAAAGGGTAAGGGTAGGATAATAATTTTATTTGTTTATTTAGATTTTTTAATTTTTAAGAAGGGTAATATAGTAAATAATAAAATACAATTTAAAAAATGATAAAAATAATTTAAACCTGTATAACAGGTAGTAGGTCGTTACGACGTTTACGACGCCACGTGGCGCGATTCGACAAAGTGACTATATAGTCACTTTGTAAAATTTGACTACCGTAAAAATTACCCTACTTAGTTAATTAGATTAGGTAAATTTCTATTAGTGTTAGTCTGTTTGTTAGATACTAAGGGCATATTTGATAGTAATAGTAAAGATGAATTATCTAAAATTAGAATGATAATTAAACTTTATAAATTTTAAAGCATAATTTATCCTTAATTTAACGACCAATAAAAATGATATATAGTTAATCTAAGTTTAATCTAAGCTATGAAATATGACCTAACAATTTAAATAAATTAGATTAGGTAAATGTTTATTAAATGTTGTTGAGAATCTTAAAATTTATAATTTGTGTATTAGTTTGTAAATTTCGGTTTTTATTTCGGTTTTCGGTTTTTACCGAAACCAAATCGAATAATTTGGTTTGGTTATTTTCGGTTTTACTCTAATGTGGTCCAGTTTCGGTTAATTATGATGAATTTTTCGGTTCGATTTCGATTTTTCAATTTCGGTTCGATTCGATTGCGCTGCACACCCTTAAACTCGTTAATGAATCGAGTCAAGCTCTTTTTTGACTCGTCTATTTTATGAAGTCGAGTTGAACTCAAACTTCAAGTATTCGACCCTACTCAAATAACTACTCTAATCGGTATGCTTTGATATATTGTACCAACCCCCAATGTGAGAGAAACAACAGCTGCGGGAAAAAAAGGAGTAGAAGAAAAAAGAAAATGGGCGGAGCAACGACGAAAATGAACGCGTTGAGATCGGGGGTGGTGGTGCTCGGAGTTTTAGCATTCGGCTACTTGAATATTCATCTCGGTTTCAAACCCTATCTCGAGAAAGCCCAATTGGAGCAACAGCGCCAGGAAGCTCTTCTTCAAGCTCAATCCGCCGCCGCCCAAGATAATTCCGATGATGCCTTTCACACGCCTCAATAAATATCTCCGACGGGCCGTCAGATTCGGATAATAAGCTATGAGAATTTTTTATATTTCTTTCGTTACTTCGTTTTAGGTTTGATTTTTGGAGGGTTTTGTAAATTGTTCGTATGATGTATTTCTCAGTGACACCGTTACATTCAAGCTGTTTTATCTAATTTAGTTTTATTGATTGCCGATAAAGTGCTTAAAGTTGGAATTTTAAAGTTTTTGGGTATGGCTATTATGCATTTGGGAACTTCTTTTAGAACAATCTTAGTTTGTTTGTCAACTAGAGCATGATCAACTTGATTAATTATCTTAGAGTAGTGAGTTTGAAATAGCTAACCTTTTATCATAGGCTTCAAACTAGACAATTGACAGACAGCCTTGCAAGAAGACAAAGTTGATTGTTTGCATTTTGTGTGTATTTTTAAATAGTATTAGTTGTTTCACTAAAACGTACTGTATCAGGATTTGAGTAGTAGTTGTTACATTAACACGTATTAGTTGTTTTCTTTTAAAGCAATACAGTAGTTGCAAATCTGCACGGCAAAACTGTTTTACATTAGACCAACTCTTACAAGAAAATGGTTCCCGATATTAGGTTTAAATTATTCACAAGAGATTGATTACATTGTAAAGTTAATGATGCATTATTGCATTGCTTCATTTCTTGTAAGAATTCATCATATGTTGACTGTTATAAGTGGTCTCTTTTTAGTTTTATTTGTTAACATGGTAGATGATGCTGTGTAATTAGTATTTAGCATGCCATTAGAGCTGTTGAATCTGAAGTGTTTTTTTTAAGACACGAAAAACATGTTACCGAAGTGGTATGTTAGAAGGTGAAAATAGGGCATGCTTGATTTTCTGTTCGACCCTGATTCACTACTCAATAGTGAGAATCACTTCTTGGACTCAAAAACTGTGAGGGGCAGGTTTAAAAAAAAATGTGATTTTGTCCCCTCACTTGAGTTTGCAAACACCCCCTTGCTGGTACCTAGTGATAAAAGGACGTGGATTTCTAGTGTATCATAGTTTTTCGTTGTTGAATAAATGTGTAACTGGTATACAATCAGCATCCATATTACTCTTAACAAATAGTAGTGCTTTAGAAGTTCGATTTTCTTTAAGACTGCAAATGTTTAGATGGTAACTTTGGCAGGAAAATCAAGAATGTAGATTGCTTTACAAAATCAAGCCTTTATCTGCAGTCACTACTCAGGCTTCATGTCTTGACTTGGACCACATTGATATCTTTAGTATTTTGTCATTATTTGCAGGTGAAGACGGGCCGTTTATAGACTTGGTAGAACTTGTCTCTTCACCAGGTTAACTTCTACTCTTATCATCTGGCTATGCTAGTTATGAGTACATCAACTTATCCTTGGTTTGCTCTCTATATGTATGGATGTGGTGCTACCCTATTAAAGGAAAGGGGGTGTTTGCAACTGTCTCTACTCTGAGTAAGATGATTTAAATTGATTTGTTAAAGCGAAAACAAATTTTGGTAGATATTTGAAGGATTTACATTGATTTGTTAAGCAAAAAAGAAAAAGGGCAGCAAGTATAGCATGACAAGTACAAGTGGCTGGTGAGTGAATTGTCATCACTCACCAGTAAACCTGGCCTTATTCACCCACCCATATGAATGAATTTGGTTAAGTTGGAGTAATGATTTTGGTAGGAATATGCAACCGTTTCTTGGGCTTAGTTGAAGTATTTATAACTAGTAAGTATTTCCATGGTAGGCAATTTGTACTAGGCTTTTCCATCCGTTTCAAATCAGTGGTTTACAATTTCTAATTCCTACAAACTGGCATATAATCAGGTTTGGTTCCCAAATCGTGGATTCTCCGTTCAAAAGTGTCGATTAAATTCTAAAATCGGGGGGTTTGAAACAGTTTGCGTACTCATACTAGTTTTGTAATACTGCAGTTTATGCATATATGATTGGTGTTGGTCTTCCAAAGTTTGTATTTTGTGGAATAAGTTCAAATCTTTCAATATCAACCTTTTGCGCCCGTGATGGGTACACAAATTTTATTTTAAAAATTTTGTGGAATAAATTAAAATCTATCAATATCGACTTCTTGTGATCTATCGATTCTTCTGTGACTGCTTTGTATTTTGTAATACGAACAAAAGGTGATTGTCCCCCCACCTTACGATATTTATAAAATTAGATGGTTTCATACCTAGATAAATTCAATTTATTATATTATGTGATTCGTATATAACTACTCCCTCCGTTTCATAAAGTTTGTTGCATTTCTCATTTTGTATAAAATTAAGGAACATATTTTTTTGACAAATTTACCCCTCGTTATTTTCTTCTCCTTTCTTCTCTTTTTCCTTTTATTTTTCCACCTTCCTTTTCCACCATTTCTTTGACCTTTCCAAAAAAAATCGTAATTAATATATTTCCAAAAGAATATGGGCAATTTAGGGAGATCATTGGTAAAATTAGGAAAATCGACAAACTTTTTGAAATAAATTTAAAGTTCAAATGCGATAAACTTTTTGGATCGGAGGGAGTATAAGACATCAATCACAATCATTAAAAAAATCAAAGATTTATGTGGAGTTTCCTCCAATATCAATAAAAATAAATATTCCTTCCTTATAGAATGAGACGAAGAATTTTCTTAATATAACTTTTTTTCACATTAATATTTAATGTAATATATATTACTCCCTCCATTTTTTAATAAGTGTCATTTAGGCTTTTTTCAACAAATTAAGATAATAAATTGTGGTTTATATTACCTTCATTAATTATACTAATTTTAATATAGAAATTTTATTTGATAAAGAATGTGGTCAAGAATGTAGTTAGTATTCATAATCAAATTAATTTTGGTATAAACAATTTTTGTGGAATTTATTTATGAAAAATATTTATGGTAAATGTATAAGGGTAAAATAGTTAAAATTAAAGGAAAAACTCTAGAATGACACTTATTTTAAAATTAGTTAAAAAGCCAAAGTGACACTTATTAAAAAACGGAGGGAGTATTATATTTTATACCCAATAATTATATGATAAATTATAGTATACATTAGCATACAAACCTCATAAGATTCTTTAGTTTTGAATAACTCAAACATCTCACTTGTAATCAAGAATATAGAACAACGCGTGTCAAACAAGAGAATGAATAGTGAAAATAACAATCAATGTACAAAGGTTTAACTATTTGATCATTATGGTTTCAAAAAAAAAAAAAAACTATTTGATCATTATCTAATTTACATTGAAGGTAAGCATCATAAGATTACTTTAATTAAAAACAATATGAACTCTAAGGAGTTGACCTAGTATTGTAGACTTGAGACTTAAAAGTGTGCTTCTCTCTATGTGTTCGAAACTCTTTATCACCAACAACTCAATTTCGCTAAATTGAACTAACTTTTCGACACAATCGTTATGAAGATCGGAAACGGGTTAATTCGAGACTTTTACTTATAAATTAATGTAGGTACGCATTTGAATATGCACTTTTGTTAGCCGTTATTAAAGAGTATCCATTGAGCAACTAGCTATGATGCAAAGGAATACTACTATTTTAATAAAATATTTTAAACTATTAATTAAACTTAAACATTCGTACGGTGGTTCACTATTTCACATATTAATATGCGTGATTGACGAATGGCATCGGCCACATGTGATGTTCATATTAATATAGTACTCCAATTATTTTAGAATTTTTGTAATAAAAAACAAATTAGTAAAAACAAAATTAAATTAACGTTGGCAACTGAAATGTCAATGGTCCATTCTTTTATGTAGACACATCATTATGTTTTATGGCGTTACCATTTTGTTAAGAATATAACATGCCGAGTTATGCCAATGTTGGAAGAACGTGGGTCACTCTTTTAATAAAATACTCCAATATATAAATATAATTGTATTTTCAAATCTAAAATTAGATTATTTTTTTCCTTATTATTAAAAGGCAAAAAAAAGTATCCATAAAAGTCAAAAATAATAAATTGGTAAGCCCTTGAATAAGTAAAGTAAATCTAGAACGAGAATACCAAAATCCCAATTTAATGATTTATTTCCGTTCAATAATCTTGATTTTATTTATTTTTTATTGAGATTAGGTAGTGTTTAATTATAAACTTTCCATATACTAACAAAATTTGATATTTTTCCTATGTCTATTTATGTGGAGATATTTGTACTACTAATTTATAACGGCAATAATGCACCGCAGCAGATCCTATCTATATTTGAATTCAAGAAACACCCCCACTACTCCATCATTACTCCACTTTCCTCCATTGATGGTACCTTGCTTCCCACACACCCCTTTGCAACTAATCACACTTTATAGCACAAAAACACAAACAAGTAAAGAAGCGAACAAAACAAACAGAGTTCATTAACTCTTCAAACTCCCAAACTAAACATGCAATGATGATTCAGTTTGTTGATTTGCTTGCACACCACATTTCTCTATTATTATTATAGCCTATTTATATATTGAAATCCCAAATCTTGATTTAGAATCTCCCAAATGTGCAACACCCCATCTTCGGAAACCTCTGAAACTATGAGTTTCATGGGGTTTTACAAGAAAGTGAAGCGTTTTCGCCTGTTTGAGCCCTCAGTGGGGATTCTTGGGTTGGTAATTTGTGTTATTTTTTTGTTTTTTCTGTTGGATTATACAAGTGTGAGTAAAGGGGTGAGCTTTTCATCACAGAATGAGAGGCTTTTGTGGATGAAGATTGATGGTGAGAATGGTAGGAAAAAGGTTGATTTTTTGAATGGTGGGTGTGATGTGTTTAGTGGTGATTGGGTATGGGATGAGAGTTATCCTTTGTACCAATCAAAAGATTGCAGGTTTTTGGATGAAGGATTCAGGTGTTTGGAAAATGGAAGGCCTGATTTGTTCTTCACTAAGTGGAGGTGGCAACCTAAAGATTGCAACTTGCCCAGGTCTGTGTGTATTTCTTATTTTCTGTCAATTGCTAGTTTGTTTATTGTTTTGATCTTGCTTGGAAGTTGAATGAGTGTTAGATTCTTGCAACAATCTGATAAAATTTCCTGTCCTTTTTAGCATTTTTTTTCTCAATTGGGAATTTGTGCTTAACTTCCTGTTATTGATTTGAGAGTTTTCTTTTTTAATCTTGATTGGAAGTTGAATTAGTGTAAAATTCTTGCCCTGTGTATTGAATTGGTATCTTCTGATTAAGTTGAATAAGTTTGTATTTTTCTCTGTTGTGTTTATCACTTGTTGGCTTCATGCATGATTTTATAATTTGGGATTCTAGGCCATCTCTTGGTTTCCTGTGTTTTTTCTGCTTTTTTTGCAATTTCTTTATGCATGTGTTTCTTAATTAGAGTATTTCTAACAGATTTGATGCAAAGATCATGCTAGAGAAGCTACGGAACAAACGAGTAGTGTTTGCAGGAGACTCGATTGGACGAAACCAATGGGAGTCTCTTCTATGCATGTTGTCTTCTGCAATTCCCAACAAGAAGTCAATATATGAAGTTAATGGAAACCCCATCACTAAGCACAAAGGTTTCTTGATCTTCAAATTCACTGATTACAATTGCACGATTGAGTACTATAGAGCCCCGTTTCTCGTCCTGCAAAGCCGACCTCCTGCTAAATCTCCACCGCAGATCAAAACCACTCTGAAACTTGACGAAATGGACTGGATGGAATCCAAATGGAAAGATGCTGACGTACTCGTTCTCAACACGGGACACTGGTGGAATTACGAGAAGACCATTCGAGGGTATTCTCACATCCCTTTGTTTATCATTATGCTAACATCTAATGCTAACAAACTAGTACTCCGTAATACTTATCTGATACCATTTAAAAATACACTTGAATACAAGTTTTTGCTATTCTGACATATGCTGATGAAAACTCATATGGATTATCAGAGGTTGTTATTTCCAAGAAGGTACGAATGTGAAGATGGACATGGAAGTTGACGTTGCGTACCAAAAATCCTTGGAAACAGTCGTGAAATGGATACATCATCGAGTGAACCCTGTAAAGACACAAGTATTTTTTAGGACATATGCTCCTGTGCACTTCAGGTTCGTCTCAATGCGCATCGCGTTACGTATTGTTTGTGATGATGGTTTCAATGTCTTTCCTCTCGTCTACTTTCTGTCTCTCGCAATTAAAACTACGTAGTTTTAGTAATCTAGTGAGATCCAATGTCCCACTAATTGCAATTGGTTGTTATGGGATCATTGTAGATTAAATCACGAACTTTGCTTCAATTGCAATCAAAATCAAACTTTTGGATAATTGCAAATCAATCCACCACCTTAGTACCCGCTGTAACCCAAACCACAGGCAGTTTTTGAAGGTTTCCAGGTGATGATGTGGCACACACTCTGGCAACATTCAAACTACCCGCTCAGGATGCCACGGGTACTTGAGGTGGTGTATTGTTGAGTTTTGATTACAATTGAAGGAAAAGTCGTGATTTAATATGCAATTAAGCCTTATTAAAACTACGTAGTTTTAAGTATGAGACAAGTGGGACTCGGAAAGTGGAACAGAAGGTGAGATCTACGTGACACCACTTGGCTGTTACCAAAACTACGTAGTTTTAAGAACAAGGCAAGTGGACACGGAAAGTTGAACATATGATCCCGTCTATTGAACCATATATGTTAAAGAGTTTCACATTCATTTCACATAAACAAGATTCATCATCTTTCCAGAGCCTAAAACACATTCAACAATCTAGCACAATGCCATTTGACAATGTACAACAAATCTTGATTCTTCACACGATTTATCCATAACTAATTTTGTGTTTTGTCAGGGGTGGTGATTGGAGAACAGGGGGAAACTGTCACTTGGAAACTCTCCCAGAGCTCGGTTCTTCTTTGGTACCGTCTCACACGTGGACTAAATACAGCATTTTCAACCAAGTATTAAAATCTAACCAGAATTTATCCAATGTAAGATTGTTGGATGTTCTAAATATAACTCATATGACATCAAGAAGAAAAGACGGGCATTCATCGCTATACTACTTGGGGCCGAATATAGGACCAGCACCTATTCATAGGCAGGACTGCAGTCATTGGTGTTTACCGGGTGTTCCTGATGCATGGAACGAGATACTCTATGCTCTTGTTTTGAAGCGTGCGGTGATTCCATTAAATTCTTCGAGTTTTTATGCACAGGTATGATCGATAGCCGTTGGTGTATATAGTATTAATGGTGGAAGAAGATACAAATTTTGATTGAGATTTCTGACTTAGGATAGCAGAAATTTAGGTGCATTTTTTGTTAGATTTTTTTTATTAATATTTACTATTGGTGAATGAAAAAATATTTTTATTTATTTTTCCCCTTCACTTTATTATTGCACAAATAGTTGTAGATGGTAAATTTATTGATCCAATGATTGATATTTGAATTGACATATTTTGAATAGTAGTAGAGTATTTGTAAAAAAATGTAGTTAAATTCGATGTGTTATTTTGAATGTTTTCTGAAAAGATTTTATACAAAAGGATCCTCTATTCCAACATTGTGTTTCATCTACTATTTCACGCAGTTACTGTAAATTTCCTAACAGAATTTCGCTCCAACATCGCAAAAAACTCATAAAATCTCAAAACTCTAGTTTTATGTTTATGAATTAATTTGCACAAGCTAATTTCATAAACAAGAAACTAGTTTGTGTTTGTGCCACCACTAAAGCAAGAAGCAAAATTTATGGGGTTGGTCTGCTATGGACTCGAGTGCATGAAAAGTGCACATGGACTAGGGTGCACAGCATGCACTCGAGTGCATACTAGACTTTACCAAATTTATGAGATTTGCGATTTCTTGAATTTTTAGAGTTTATTTTCTATAGAAAAATTATGTGGTGAAACAATAAATATTTTGAATTTTGATTAAATTCACTCCAAATTTCTCTTTGCGTCAATGATGAAATATATTTTCTTGTGATGCTTAGCGAGTTTTTGTTAGGAAACTTACTATAAGAAAAGACTAATGTCGTTGTGATGAAATCTGAATGCGATGTTAGCGAAATTCTCTTAGGAGCATTAACGTCGTTTTGAGAGAAAATGAGAGTTTTGGTCCCACCAACCACGCACCCTCATTTTTTTTGGACCTAACTTTCAAATGTAGTCTCAATAGGTTAAATTTTATCAATTTTGGTCTTCGTATTGTACAAAATTTATAATTTCGTCCCAGTCCCGTTAAGTTTTAACGGACTCACGTGCCCATCACGTGGCCGTCAGTCGTTATTTTTCACTCCAACCAACGTCAACACTTATCAAAATTTCCCAAATCGTGCTAGAACCCTAAATCGTGCCAAAAATTCCCAAAGTCGAAAACTCAAAATGCCCAAATTCCAAACAACGAATTCGTGTGTAATCGACGCGAAATGTTGCGACAAAGGCGTAAGATGAAGAAATGTGTACCCCATATTGTAAGTTTCGATTTCACTTCCACCATTCTTATTCTTACAAACATTTGTTTCGATTTTTGCTCAAGAATGAAGTTTATGGGTCGATTTTTGCTTACTTGGTAGTATGTTCTTGCGAATGAACTAAATGTGGTTGTTTTGGGTCGATTTTAGATGGGTTTTCACTGTAACTAGTAAAATCGATTCTGATTTTTCAAATTTCTTCATTTTTTAAAATGGGAATTCCCTGTAACTTGTAATTTGTTGATTTAGTTTAGAAAATATCATTAGTGTTTTGGGTTTTATATGGTCGAATTCACATGCATCTTTGTTTATGTTAGTGAAAATTATTGTTTAAATGTTTGTAGGTGCCATTGGAATGAGGAAATATTATACAATGGTATTGCAACATGGGGGAACTGTTAGTGCAGATGATGATGGAGATTTAATATATAATGGTGGGACAGTGAGTGTTTTTTATTTCGCGGATAGAACTAGGGCAGATATTGACTATATAGGCAAGTTATGTGAGCAACTAGGCTATATTGGGGATAAGAAATATTATGGGAAGAACAAAGAGGAAAAATTAGAGGAAGTTCTAGGTATGTTTGACATAGAGAAGTTACTTAACCTAGGCGTAGAAACTAGGGTGTTCAAAGTGTGCTTGGTTGACATAAAAACAGACATACCAAATGAATGTGATGATTATTTAGGGGAGGAAGAGTTCTTCAATGAAGGTGATGTGGTAGAGAAGGAGGCAGAGTTGTTCAATTTGTTTGAGGTGCAAATTGAGGTGCAAAATGAAGACAAAGAGAAAGAAACTGAGGTGCAGATTGAGGTGCAAAATGAAGATAAATAGAAAGACAGAGAAAAAGATATTGAGAAGGAGATTGAGGTGCAAAATGAAGACATAGAGAAAGAAATTGAGAAGGATTTTGAGGTGCATAATGAAGACAGAGAGAAATAAATTGAGAAGGAGTTTGAGGTGCATAATGAAGATAGAGAGAAAGAAATTGAGGTGCAGAATGAAGACAGAGAGAAATAAATTGAGAATGAGATTGAGGTGCAAAATGAAGATAGAGAGAAAAAAATTGAGAAGGAGTTTGAGTGGGGTAATTTTGAGCAAAATGAAGACATCTTTGATGATGAAGCTCAAATTCAACACATTTTGGAGGTGAAGAAGGAGCTTTGTAGTGATGGAGAAGCTCTTATGGAAAATGTTGATCATGATATCAACAAAGGAAAACAAAGAATGCATATTAATGACTCTAATGAGGATATGCATATCTCAAATTCTAATGAAGATCCTGATTTCATTGGTAGAGAGGAAAGTGATGAGGAAATGATAGATGATATCATTTATAAGGAGAATGTTGACAGTGGAGTTGAGTGGGATGGTATTGATGGCCACCATTCTTATTCTGATTCATCTAGTGAGGGGGAAGAAATTGACCAAGACAATGAATCTGATTTTGGCAGTGTTGGGGAATTTGAAGCTGATGAAGATGGTGATATGCCAGATCTTGTTTTCAGGAGATCTCAAGTTGAAAACCCTTCTTTCTTCCTTGTGCAAATATTTGGGACAAAAAAACTATTCAAAGATGCAATTACCTACCACAGTTGGCAAACAGGGAGAAGTTTGGCAATAATAAAGAATGATGGGAGGACAATCTATGCAAGATGCAAGCCAGAAGGATGTGATTGACACATTAATGTACCGAAGATGGCAGGTGAGGGACAATTTCAAATTAGACAATACAATCCAGATCACACGTGTGCTAGGAGTTATCATGTTAAGAATGTGAAATGTGGATGGTTGGCAAAGATTTATGAGGAAGATTTGAGGATAGAACCAAAAAAAGAAGTCAGTGGCTTAAAAAACTAAGCAATGAAGAAACTTGGATGTTTCATCTCTCACAATCAGGCATACATGGCAAAAAAGAAGGCAATGATTGCAATTGAGGGTCAAATCACAGATCAATACAACAAATTGTGGGACTACTGCAACACCTTAAGGGAGAAGAATCCTAGTTCAACAGTCATACTGAAACTGGATCAAACACCCACTGCTAACAGATTCTCAAAGTTGTATGTGTGCTTGAATGCATTGAAGATGGATTTTAAAGTTGGATGCAGACCATGGATTGGTGTTGATGGCTGTCACCTAAAGTGACTTGCTCAAGGTGTGATGCTTACTGCAGTTGACATTGATCCAAATAATGATCCTCTTCTATTAGCATATGCAGTAGTTGGATCAAAAACTAAGGAAGCATGAGAATGGTTCTTGACCTTATTGAAAGAAGACTTAATTGAAGGAAGGGAAGATGGATACATCTTTATGTCAGACAAGGTCAAGAACCATACTTTTTCCATCTTCAGAGAAAAATGGTTGATCCCAGCTTTTGAGAAGGTGTTGCCTTGTGTGGAAAACTGATTTTGTGTTAGGCACTTGCATGAGAATATGAAGAAAGAATATGAAGAAGGCAGGATTCAAATGTGATGCATTCAAGAAGGCTTTGTGGTTTGCTGCTAAGGCAACAACAATCACATATTTTGACAGATGTATGAAAAAATTGAAAGACATAGATGCTAGATGCTTTCAATGGCTTCAAGAGAAACCAACTTCTCAGTGGTAAGGTCACATTTCAGCACCTTTGGAAAATGTGATACTTTGGTGAACGACATGTGTGAGATACTTAACTCTGTGATCATAAAATGTGATACGTACGGGCCTCTTTTCCACAATGACATTCCACATTTTTCGTCTTGGATGTGGAGGATGTGGACATGATTTTTTGGGTTTTTTGTTTTTGTGTGGTTGGGTGTAGATGAAGCACAATAATGAGGTTGGAGAGTGTATATATAGATATAGAAAAAATTCCCTCCTTTTTTGTACCAATTTTCCCTCCAATTGTATTAGTATCCAATGTTAGCACCAATTTTTGCTCCAAAATGGAAGAATAATTAACGGGACCAAAAACGCTAACAACTGACTGACGGTTGACTAACGGTGGGACCAAAATTGACAAAATTTAACCTATTGAGACTACATTTGAAAGTTATGGGACCAAAAAAAACGAGGGTGTGTGGTTGGTGGGATCAAAACTCCCATTTTCTCTCGTTTTGATGAAATCTGAAGATTAGACACATAACATTTATTGGAGGTATGAAATAATAGATGAAACACAATGTTGAAATATGGAATTCGAGTAAAAAATGGCATATAATCTACTACAACTTTACTCATTCTCTTCTCCTTAGTCATGAAAGATGTGATAAGGGGAGCCGTGAGCATCGGTCCAACTAATGACTTGAATAGGTCGAATAGGGCCGGATTTTACAAAAAAAAAAAAAAAAAAAAACTCATAGGGCTAGTTTTATGTAAAATATTGCATACATGCATTTAATAATTAGATCAAATTAAAATTCTAAGCTCATTTAGTGTAAAAGTCAATTAAGATAATTAAAAAAAATTCACGGGTCATAAGCCCGGATCAGGGTTGCCCAGAAAATTCGCGAGTCACAAACATGTTGTTTACTACATGATCAAAATATTGTTACTACAAGATCAAAAAATTACCACTACAAGGCCAAAAATTTAATACTACATGTCAAAACATTCTGACAAATTCACCCCAAAAAATTAAGTGTTCAGAATATTTTTGGACATAAAGTAATACACTTTTGACCTTGTAGTGATAAAATTTTGGTCTTTTAGTAACATTGTTTTAGTCATGTAGTAGTCGATAAGTTAGAATTATTTTAGTAATTTTGCCCCAAAAAAATAAGTGTCCAAAATATTTTTGTACTGGTAGTAATACACTTTTGACCTTGTAGTGACAAAATTTAGGTCTTGTAGTAACATAGTTTAGGTTAGGTAGTAAGATAATATTTGAGAGAGAAAATAAATATTTTAATTAAAGTTGACCTGATTTGACCCACAAATTTTGACCTAATTAATCTTAAATACTCCCTCCGTCCCACAAAGATAACTCCATTTGACTTTACACACAGATTAAGAAAAATCAATAAATGTAGTTAAATTTAGCTAATGTGTCAATTTTGCCCTTGAAATCACATTCTTCAAAATCTGTTAAAACTTTAATTACTCTTATTAATTAAGAATAAAATTGACAATAAAGCATTTAATACTAAAGTAAAAAAGGAAATGAAACTATAATTTAAGACATTCAAAAAAGGAATATGTAGCTATCTTTGTTGGACGGAGTCACGGAGAGAGTATAAATTTTTGTCACGATTTATTATTTTTTCTTCTGGTGTTCTTCTCGATATGTGAACATTTTTACTTTTCAAATTAGGCATAAATGTGAAAAACGTCTAAATTGTTAAGTTGTTAAGTAAATTAAGTTTGAGATATATTAGTATTACTAGCCCTAAAACGCGGGGTCAGTTTATTAATATAATAATAATTTTAAATATTATATTAATTTTTATATTTTTAAATGTTATATTAATTTTTATATTTTTTCATTGTTAAAATAAAATATTTGAGAGTTAAATTTTTTTTATTCTAATATATTTATAACGTTTACATTTCTACAAATTTGAATGTATATTATTGTTTTTATATTTTTATATATTATAATATTTTTTAATATATTAATAATATATGCATTAATGAAATTATGATTTTAATTGTAAAATTATTAAGATATTTTAATAGGTAAGGGAATTATAAAATAAAAAATTAATAAAAAAAATGTATATATAATTACAAATTTCTAAAAACTTGTACAAAATTCAGGGGATGTTGTTTTGAAATTTTGAGAATTTTGAAATCTGGATTTTGAAATTTTAATGATTTGTATGTTTTGTGTTTGTTTTGAAATTTAAGTAGATATTTATATAGAGTTTGTAGATATTTATATAGAGTTTATAGGTATTTGTAGGATAGGATTTAAAAATTTTAAATCTAAATTCTAAAGTAGAAATGGGTGAGATTTTAAAATTCAAAATCCGAATTTTCCATCCCAAAACAAATATCACCTTAAAAACTGTGACATCTGTCTAGTAACCTATTTTCATGGCACAAATCAGATTTTAGATCAATAATAAACTCTCAATTGAATAAAAATCAAAAGGGAAAGTTACACCCCAGGACACTCCTTTTAGCAAATATATCCAATTTTAATCTGGTAAACAATTAAAGACAATTTAGTATGCAGTTGTACCAATATACACTTTATATTCAATTGCATGGTCATGTAGAATTAATCAACCCTTTTTAATTTAAAATTCATAATCAATTTTAATTCCCACATTTCAAAACTTTCCATAAATTCAAACCTTTCCAAAATACATTATACCTAAAATACGGTAATTAATACACCTTCAAAAATTCAAAACATTCCTAAAAAACGAAATTCAAAACATTCTTAAAAAAACCGATATGTGAACTAATCAGATCCATATCCATACTGTTTTTTTTAGTCACGATAATTAATCAACTGGATATTCATACTTTATTTTATTTTTTTAATCACAGTAATTAATCAACTACACCCTTAAATTAAATTGAAAAGAATTTGAAATTAAAAAAAAATTTAATTTAAGTGTCTTTAATTTTGTAAAGTCAACAAAACAAATATGTAAAATCTGAAAGATCTTTACTCGATAATCTACGACCATTGTTTTATGTTTAATTAGGATTTTTATTATTTTTTCAAAATTAAAAAAAAAAAGATTAATTTTCCATTTACAGTATTATTTTTTCAGAATTCAAAAAATTTAATTCTCTCAATTTGATTCCCAAAATGCACACAATCAATTAATGCAAGGTTTATATATGCAACGAAAATTGCATACTGCAAATATATGCAATAAATTGAGTTTATATATGCAACGAAAATTGCATGCTGCAACTTAAAATACTTCATAATATACAAAAGAATAATATATCTGTAATAAAATGTTCTTTACATAATATTAATTCTATTTAAAAATATTCAGAATATGCATTATACATACAAATATATGCAATAAATTGGTATACATATGCAACGAAATCTGAAATCGCACCCCAAAATCACACTCAAAAGTAAAAAAAAAAAAAAAAACTCTGAAATCGAACTCAAAATCGCAAAACCTGAAATTGACTTGGAATCGCACAACAAATCGCACGCACTCAAAAGCAAACGACGGCGAAGGCAGCGGAGTTGTAGGTGGACAACAACTTCGTCTTCAGATTCGTACAGATCGGTGGCCAACGACGAAAATGGAGACCGCGACGGTCGGCACAGATGGAACCGCCCTCGAACCAGGCTCGCCGGAGATGTAGAAGTCGTCGTCTTCGTCGGAGAGATGGCAGGGGCCGCACGCGGTGGGTGAAGATGGAAGCGATTGCAAGGGCTCCATTCGTCCGGTTATGGCGGCGGGCAGAGCCAAAAATTGCTTGCTGAATATAATAGACAATACATCGATCAGAAGAAGATTGCATGTGTCATTTAGAAAAATCACACAATCAATTTGATAGAAATTTTTATGGAAATGCAATTCCTAATTGGGATCGCGCATATTGATGGAAATAGAAAGATTGAGGGAATATTGCATTTAATTCGGTAGAAACATATTGAATTTTGAGAAATTATCAGTCAATTAAAATTTCAGCTATTTACGAGGGAGGTTAAAGATATTAATATGTAATTATTAGTTTAATTTAATTATTGAGGGCATATTATGTATTTTAAGTATAAATTTAGCCTTAATTGAATTGTTGAAATTTTTTGGTTTTAATTGAAGTAGGAGTGTGGATTTTAGCTCTTAATGTCAATAAACTCCCATCAAAATATATCCACTATTAACATAATTAAAGTGTGTATTACTTTTTGTTAGACATAATAAAGTCACTCGTGTGTAGTTCTTAATTTTCACGTCAAATTTTTTTCCTTTCAATTTTAACATTGTATATACGTACAACAAATATTTATTAGACACTTCAATTAACTAATCAAACTTAGTTGAAAGAATTTTTTATTAAAAATTACTAAAACTTTTGTAAATAAATTCTCTTAAATTATTCTAGAATACATTCAAATGATTTTTTTATTCACCATTACTAAAAATTCTCTAAAATCCTCCACAATACTGTATATATAATCTTACAAATTT
The DNA here is from genome assembly GCA_963675135.1 of Galeopsis tetrahit. Taxonomy (NCBI): domain Eukaryota; kingdom Viridiplantae; phylum Streptophyta; class Magnoliopsida; order Lamiales; family Lamiaceae; genus Galeopsis; species Galeopsis tetrahit. The sequence goes on from OY776128.1 coordinate 53,785,538, forward strand.
TTTAAATTATTATATATATATATATCTTACAAATTTTTTAAAATTATTTTAAAATGCATTCACAATCTACTTAAAATGTACGAAACTCCACAATGTCAATTACATGTAATAAAATAACATGAAAATTAACTACTTTAAATATGTAGAAGAGAAACTCGATCCTTACTGCAACCTGATTATGGAGTAGAAATCATTATATCATTTAACCCCGCGTGACGTGACAACATCAAAATTAAATCTTTCCCTGAACATAACGGCAGAATTCATCAAAGATTCATCAAGAATAGAACTATATACACACAACAATCCTCCACCATAACGGGGACCTTCTCTCGGTTGCGATGGCCTCCTCCTGGTCTGGCTTGGTTGGTTAAAGGGTCCGAATCCCCTGCTGGGGCAAGAAAACCAGCACCTTGTGCTGGCTATAAATCGACAGCGTTTTGGTTAATTTGATGGAAACTTGTATTTTTAATGCCTTATGTAAACTATGCCCTTTATTTATTTTTTAATAATTTATTGTAACTGTTAATTTATGTATAAATTATGCATATTTTTAAAGAAAATTAATTCAACCGTGCAAATAATTTATTTGTTGGTGTTAATTTTAAAAAGAAAATACAAGATTTATATATAGTTAAGTAAATTATGATTATTTTTAAAATTTTATATTATATCTAATCTGGGCTTGACAAACTGTGTAATAGTGTCGTGTTTTGTATTGACGCAATAGTGATATGTATCCAATTTTTTATTTTTTTTTGAAAACTGTAAAAGTTTTATTCATGGGTACTATAGGAATACCCTAAACAGAAATTAGGGAAAATTAAAATTTCTCTATTTCAATCCTTTAAATTATTCCATGAGTTCAATAAGGCTTTTGCAATGTGACACGCGATAAAAAAAAAAAAAAAACATTTAAATTGGTTGTTAATATGGGCTAATGGATTGCTAGAGGTATGTTCTTTAAGGATTTTTTTTACTAAAGGTTATTAACGGGTCAATACGTTATTTACCTTAATTAATGGGTTGATACGAATCTCGATAAAAAAATTACGTTTAAATAATAAATTTTCTGTGTTGTTATTGTGTCGGCATAAAAAAATACTTACCCTATCCCGGAATACCTCTAATAGGTAAGTGAACTCACTTTTTAAAAAAAGTGTAAATTATATAAGTAGAATTTTAAGTGATAATTTTATTCTTTATATATAAAATAAATAAATGAGTTTGACTTGTGTGTATGTGTGGACCCAAAACTAATGACATCAATACAAAATACGACACGATAACATAGTTTGTCAAGCCTAGATTAGATGTAATATAAAACTTTAAAAATAATCATAATTTACTTAAGGGTTAATTCTAAATAAATACACCACCTTTCATCTCAATATAAATTTAATCACGACCTTTACGATTTTTTTTTAAAACTCCAACCTTTCTTAGTGTTGCAATTAGATACACATTTTTTTTTCTCCGGTCAACAATTGATGATGTGGCTTGCCGGAGTTCGCCACGTCATATTACACATATTTTTTTTTATTTTACACATAAAGATTACACTTTATAGAAATAAAAATATAAAATTTTATAAAAATAAAATTTCACGCGTCTCCTGTGCTTCTCAAACTAAATCAAGTTTTCTTCTACCATTCTCAAACTAAATCAAGTTATTCTCTTCTAACCAAAAAAATCATACAAAAGAAAAAAAAAAAAAAAACTCACGCATCTAATGACCATTGGTGATTTGGTGGTTTATTTATTCAGGAATTCTTAAATTATTTAATAATTTTGTTGTTTTGTTCAACTAGTTCGAGAACTATAATTTTTTTCTGGTGGACCTCAATTAATTATTGTATTTGGGTATATGCTGAAGATAACCTTGTTGGTGGTTTTTTATTATTTTGTTCAACTAGTTCAAGGACTACAATTTATATGCTTTATGAGAGAGGAAAATATTATAGGAATTAATGTGTTTAACACTAATGATTATTGCAACAAAAATGTTCTATACCTTATGATTTTGATTTTTAGGATTGAAGAGAAGAATTGAGTTTGAGAAGTGAGAGAGACGCACATAACAAGAACTCTGTTGAGTTTGAGAAGCGAAGAAGACGCAGAAAACTTATTTAGTTTGAGAAGCGGAGGAGACACATGCAATTTTATTTTTATTTTTATAAAATTTTATATTTTTATTTCTATAAAGTGTAATCTTTATGGGGAAAATAAAAAAAATGTGTGTAATGAGTTCCGGCAAGCCACATCATCAATTGTTGACCGGAGAAAAAAAAAAGTGTATCTAATTGTAACACGATGAAAGGTTGGGGTTTTAAAAAAAAATCGTAAATGTCGTGATTAAATTGATACTAGACTAAAGGTGGTGTATTTATTTGGAATTAACCCTTTACTTAACTATATATAAATCTTGTATTTTCTTTTTAAAATCAACACCAACAAATAAAAATTATGGGAAATTATTTCCAGTAACCCCTTCCACTTTAAATTTTGTTTAAATAACATTTAACTAATATTAATCAGAAACCCCCTAAATTTTCCTCACAAGACAACGCAAAAAACAGTCAATTATTTAAAAAGAGGGCCATTTAAATAAAAAATTAAGAAGGAAGACCTTTTAAACGAGATTTTATGTTGACTAGCCCATTTAAATAAAAATCCCATAAATTATTTGCACTGTTGAATTAATTTCCTTTAAAAAAAAAAGCATAATTTATACATAAATTAACCGTTACAATAAATTATTAAAAAATAAATAAAGTGCATAGTTTACATAAGGTATTAAAAATACAAGTTTCCATCAAATTGGCCAAAACGCTGCCGTTTTATAGCCCAGCACAAGGTGCTGGTTTTCTTGCCCCAACAGGGGATCCAGACCCTTGGTTTGGTTAAAGGCGGATTTGGGAGAAAGGACAGGGTACATTCACGATTTTCATTTATTTCTAACACGTTTAAGGAAGGAGATTTCGTGCCTGTCCTTTCCCCCAAACCAAGGACCGTCCAGGTTAAAATAATTATAATTTTTTTTAAAAAGTTTTTAACTTATTACTCAAAACACACATATAAAACTAAATTAAAATAAAATTCAATGAAGTTATATTTCTTTGCACAAATATGTTAAAAAATTATTATATCCAAAATTTCCAAAAGGAACTGATAGAACATAAAATAATATTAACATTCAAACATTCGAAAATATTAAACAATTAATTAATAAAATACTTAAAAAAAATATATACTGAAGCTTAAAAAATGTATTATGAAAATTAGATAATATGAGAAATTACCATGTAAAATAATGTGAATAATGAGAGAAGAAAAGAAAATTATATCTCAAAAAAATTGTATAATATAAAATTATTGTTAGAAAAACACATATAAAATTAAACTAAAATTAAATTAAAATTAGAAAAAATTGTATTTCTTTACCCACAACATATTAAAAAATCATTATAAAATTTAAGTATAATTAATTTCATAAATAAAATGAAGAAACATTATAAAATTTCATTTATGTATAAATAAAATGAAAAAAATGAAACACCAATATTTTCATATCATAATATGTGAAAAATTCAAAATTATAAATTCAACATTAAAAAAATCACACCATAATCAAAACTTAACAAAAATGGTCCAAATTAAAAAAAAAAAAAAAAATTAATCATATAAAATTTGAATTTCAATATTGACATTACTTTTTTAGAAAAAAATATAGGGCGTGAAAATATAACAAAATATTAAAATTGATATGAAAACATTAATCATATGAAATTTGAATTTCAATATTAACATTTAAACATTTGAATAGAACGTGAAAATATAACAAAATATTAAAAATGATATGAAAACATTAATCATATAAAATTTGTTGACATTCGAACATTCGAAAATCATTATTCCCATCTACTACATAAATATATAATTTGGAAACTTTCCTTTTGAGAAGAGCGTGAAAATATAACAAAATATTAAAAACGATTAATTAATAAAATACTAAAAAAAAAAAAAAAATATAATGTAAAATAATATGAGATAAAATAATATGAGAAATTACCATGTAAAATAATGTGGGAAGATAAAAAAAATTATGTACTACGGAGTATTTAGAAGAAGAGATTTAAAAGATAAATAAATTACTATTTCTATATTAGAGAGAACAAATACAAAATAATGAGAATATAGGGAGAAAGAAGAGGCGAGTATAATGAGTATGTAAAAATTGTAGAAAAAGAATGAAAAAAAGTGAGAATAAGAAACCTAAAAATTTAATAAAAGAGAAAAAGTAAAAGAAGAAAAGTTGTTGTACCAAGAGAGTGACCAAAACACGTTGTTTTACTGTACAGAGGAGAGGGTGACCAAGATAATGAGTTGGCTATAAAAAGATTAGAGATTTAACTTTTAAATTTTAAATAATTAAAAGAGATAAAATTATCAATGTGATTATATAAACCGTGACATTTAATTTTATTAATATTATTGGTAAATTTACAAATGTTATAAATTATAAAAATTAATATTGTGAACAAATATTTAAAATTAGTCAAGATTTTTTTTTTAACGATAAAAACACTATTTCAAAACTAAAATTTCTTAATAATTTAATATAAAAATCTTCAAAATTATGTACATTTAAAATCTTGAGGAGGAGAGAGATTTGAATAGTACAGTGATTAAATTTTAAAAAATAAATTGGTTGGGATTAAAGTTTAAAAAATAAATTTAAAATAATAATTATGATTTAAAATTTAAAATTTAAAAATAATAATTATGAGTATAATATTTGAATTATTATTTTGAGATTAAAATAGGAAAAATGAATTTTTTTAATCAGATGCTCAAGAATTTTGAAATAGACGATTTTAGTGAAGAGAAATTGTGATAGAGTGATGAAATTGTGACACGTGTCTCATTATATTCTCACAAATATAGAGTATTAAGATATGATTTTTGTCTACCATTTTTATGAAATACTCATGTTGGTTTTTTTTTTAATTGTCATACTCGTCACGTATCAAAATTTTATAACCTTCTCGATTGGTTACTTTGAACACAATTGAGAATTGATATTTTTAAGAGAAGTTCACGTTATTTATTAGTAATTGACCTTAAACCTTGCTAATGGTCATAAACATAATAGACCATCAGTAAAAAATATTTTCTTTGAAAGTTAAAAGGGAATTCAATATCCGATGGAGTCACCCTCCTTTCAACTACTACTAAAATCGATAGAGAGAGATGTCTAGAGAGAGAGGGGGAGAATGGATTAGGGTTGGCAGGCGATGCCTCTCAACAGGCGACGGGAGACAGTCCCCGACAAATTGGAAGCCTCATCAGGACAGGAGATGGTTCGATAAATCGAATGCGACGTACTATGTTTGTAACTTTCCCGAAGATTGCAGCAAAAGCAAGTTGGTGAAGAAATTAAACACGGTCGAACGGGTAAGGGATTGTTTTATAGCGGACAAAAGGGATAACAGAGGCATGAGATTCGGCTTTGTAAGATTCGGAGGCCATGTGAACAAAAGCATGGCGGAAGAGAGACTAAACAACATTTGGTTTGGATCCTACAAACTTAGGGCAAATCTGTTAAGATTTGAAAGGTCGTTTGCAGACGAAAAACCAATTGTAAGGAAAGAACATCATAACCCTTAGGAAGCCATTATAGCAGAAAGAAAATCTACCTCAAGGAGGGATGAGGTCACATACAGAGACATCATCAAAAAGAATGTTGGCGCAAGTAAGACAACAAAAGTTACGGCCCACGAGGCGGGACAGAGCGGTGGAGCCTCAGATAGGGAGCCGAGGCGTTGGAAGAAGGGTGCTACAGAAGGGTTTAAAGGAACTAGCTACTTCTCAACTGAGGAAGATCGGAAGTGGTTGAATGACTGTTTTCTAGGGCACATTAGAAAACAGTTCTCCTAGCCGGAACATGGAGAGGAAATTATGAAGGAATGTGCCACGGGATGGAAAACTTTTACGCTGGGGGGAGACCTGGTTTTAATCAGACCAATAAACAGTTCAGAATATGAAGCGATTGACCTTATAGCTTCGGAATGGACCTCGCGGGGGGTTCGAAGAAGTGGTACCATGGGCACCAGACTATGCAGCAAGTCGAAGAGTTTTATGGACAAACTGGTACGATATCCCGCTCCACGCTTGGACAAATAAATTCTACAAGTTGATTACGACAAGGTTTGGTAGCATTGTCAAGATTGACGAAGATACGATCAACAAAACTAATCTTCAGTTCGCAAGGATTCTGATCAGAACGTTGGCTTTGGAGATCCCAAGAAGGCCGTTACGAGTGCAGATTGATGGTCGTACTCACGATATAAGGATCAAAGAGGAAGACGAGGATTTTGACCTCGAAATGGATAACTGGGATTCAGAATATCATGACATTGCTGCGAACGATGAGGATGAATGGGAAGAATGGGAGTCGACGGAAAGGCTGGTGGAGCTCACCGGAACGGTGACATACACGGCTGCGGAAGACGAAAAGGTTCACATTTCCGACGGGGTCATAAATGAAGAGAGAGGATCTCCTTTAATTAACTTGCCGCCTTGCATCTCGGACGAAGGAGCATTAGTTGCATTAAAGACCCTTGAAGAAACTTCCAAGATGCCTTTATGTCGGGAGAGCTCCCCAAGAAAATTAATGGAGGGGGAAAAGTCATCCGGAAAACATTATTTAGGGCCTAAGTATTCAAGAAGTGTTGGTGGGCCCGGAAGTTACTTTAGGCAAAGCCCAATTGAAGAAGCTCTCATTAGGGCCAGGCTGGTGGAGAATGATGTTGGGCCTGCGATAAGCCCATTCATTCTGGATTTAAACTCTCTTTTTCTGTAAAATGAGACTCCAAGCATAGATGAGGATGGATTTCAACCCCCTGATGGCCTGGGAAACAACACTAAGAATTTCAAGGACCAAGGGTCGATGGGCTAGTTTGACAATATTAACACAAATAAGGGAGACCAATTCAAAGCGAAGGATGAAGATGACTCAATAGGGACATGTGGAGACTCTTCAGAAACCGTGAGTGACTCATCATCTGTGGACTTAAAGGATTCCAGAAATCAAAATAAAACAAAGACTACTGGGGTAAAGAGAGGAAAAGGGAGAAAGAAGAGGTATGCGACGATGGAGGAAAACTTTGACGTCAGAAGATGGGATCACACGAGGGAGGAATAGAGGATTCGAGATGAAGCAACGCAAATCTGGGACTTGGGTAAAAAAATAGGAGTCACCGGTGTGGAAACGGACGAGGTTACGATAAAACGGCTGGAAAATTTGGAAAGAAGAGCAAAGAAGAAAGCTAAAAAAGTAGCAGCTATGTTGAAAGGAGGCAAAAACAGAGCAGATAAATGAAGCTCCTGAGTTTTAATGTAAGAGGGTTGAGAGGCAAAGAAAAAAGAAAAGAAATTAATGAGATGATTAGGAAAAACAACACCGAAATTTGCTTCATACAAGAATCGAAAATTGAAAGAATGGATAATTTTATTGGCAAATCAGTGTGGGGAAACACAAAATTTGAATGGGACAGTAGACCAGCGGAAGGCAGATCCGGAGGCATAATAACTATCTGGGACGACGAAGTCTTCACAAAATCAAGCGCGTGGCATAGTAAAGGTTTCTTAGTAGTTAAGGAGATATGGAAACAGGACGGACGAAGCTGCGTTTTGGTAAATGTGTACGCCCCATGCAACACTAAGGAAAAAGCAGAAATTTGGGACATACTGTTGGGGGTAGTGGAACAAAACTCGCATGCATACATCTGCATTGCTGGTGACTTCAATGCAATTAGATCCACAGATGAAAGAATTGGGAGGGGTGAGCGTGAAGATAGACGGGATATGGCTGCGTTTAAGGATTTCATTAGCCAGGCAAATCTAATTGATTTACCACTCTCAAGGAGGAAGTTTACTTGGTACAGGCCTGATGGGACGTGCAAAAGCCAACTGGACAGAATTATGGTGAATTGCGAATGGGCTGAGAAATGGCCTGAAGCTTCGCTAAAAGGGTTCGCGCGTTCAATTTCAGACCATTGCCCGATATACACGGTTTCGCAAAAAGAAAGATTGGGGCCCAAAGCCCTTCAGATTTTTCAATGCGTGGATGAAACACCCAAACTTCAAAGAGTTCGTGACAACTAAGTGGAAGGAGTATAATATCCAGGGATGGAGCTGTTTTATATTGAAGGAAAAATTGAAGCTACTTAAAGGGGACCTTAGAACGTGGAACAGAGAAGTCTTTGGGTGTCTAGAGACAAAAATCGAGGATAAAAGAAAAGAGATTGACAGATTGGACACGATCGATGACGTCTTTGGACTAGAAGAGAGTGAGGAAGCGAGAAGAAGGAAACTACTAGCTAGTATCCAGAATGATTTAAGGAGCAAAGAAGACCAGTTACATCAAATGGCAAAGATAAATTGGTTGAAAGAAGGTGATATGAATTCGAAACTCTTCCATAGGGTGATCAACGGTAGGAAATTAGGGAACTCTATTAATGGCTTATACGTTGACGGTCGGTGGATGGAATCGGTGCAACAGGTCAAGCAAGAGATCTTCAAGCACTTTAGTTCACATTTCAAATCCGAGGGGTTCGCCAGATATGATAAGGCGTAAACTGGACTTGTGTGATAATGCTCTTCTTACAGCAGAGTTTGGTGAAGGGGAGGTGAAAGAAGCTGTTTGGGATTGCGAAATATCAAAAAGTCCAGGTCCAGATGGCTTTTCAATGGGCTTTTTCAAGGAACATTGGAGCTGCTGAAACCTGAGATTATCATGATGATGGCAGAATTCCATCAACACGGCCGTCTGGTGAAAGGTTTGAACCCCTCGTTCATTGTTCTGCTGCCGAAGTTTGATCGGGAGGAGTTCAGACCCATATCTTTGATCGGGAGCTTGTATAAAATAATCGCCAAAACCTTAGCTAGGCGATTAGCAAAGGTAATGGAGTCCATCATATCCGATTGCCAATCTGCGTTTATTGGAGGGCGGCAAATCTTGGATGGAATTTTGGTTGCACATGAGGCAATTGGTGAGGCAAAGAAAAAACAAAAGAAAAGGGCTTTTTTCAAAGTAGATTTCGCAAAGGCTTTCGACTCAGTTGAATGGATGTATCTCGATAGCATGATGGAGGGCATGGACTTTGCACCAAGATGGAGACTGTGGATGAAAGAATGTGTTTCTATGGCTGGCGCGGCAGTGCTCGTAAACGGAAGTTCATCAGGAGAATTCAAACTATAAAGGGGGCTTAGGCAAGGGGACCCGTTATCGCCGTTCCTTTTTCTATTGGCAGCAGAAGGGCTGAACTGTATTGTGGAAAAGGCAGTAGAAGCTAGCGTTTTGGATCCAATTAATATGTATTGAAACAATGTGCAGGTTCCACTGCTACAATATGCGGATGACACGGTGTTTCTTTGTAACGGTAATTGGAAGGATATTCGAGCAATTAGATTTATCTTGAAGCTGTTCGAGTTAGTCTCCAGTCTAGGCGTGAACTTCAACAAGTGCAGCCTCTTGGGTATTCATATGGGAGAGGAGGAAAAACAAGAGATGGCCAATTTTTTGGGCTGCTCCATTGGCAGCCTTCCGATGGATTTTCTGGGAATGAACGTTGGTCTTAATCATCATAAAACGACCTCTTGGGATGGGATGCTCAAGAAAATTCGGGGTAAACTTGTTGGTTGGAAGGATAAAAATATATCAATGGGTGGTAGAGTTACTCTTGTGCAGGCCGTCTTATCAGCTGTTCCAACATATTATTTATCTTTCTTCAAGATTCCGAAATTGATTCTGAGTGAGGTAACAAAATTACAGAGAAACTTCTTGTGGGGAGGAGGGGCAGGGGATAGAAAAAAAATTCCGTGGGTAAGTTGGGCCGATGTTTGCAAAGGAAAATAAAAATGAGGTCTGGGCATTAGAGACATGTACATGTTTAATAAGGCACTCTTTGGTAAATGGTTATGGCGCTTTGTCACAGAGAAAGATAATTTATGGGTGAGAGTTTTAGAGTCAAAATATGGGGGTCTAGAGCATGAGGAGTCGAATAACCGCTGCAGGAGAGGTCGCACAATAGGTGGATCATGTTGGTGGAAAGAAATCAAACAGCTGTACAAAGAGATAGGCGGCAGCGAGGCGAGGAGCAAAATCCGCAGAATCATGGGCAATGGCGGAAAAACAATGTTTTGGAAGGACTGTTGGGTCGACGGAGTCGGTCCATTATGCGATACTTTCTCAGGCCTATACAACATAAGCAGGCAGAAACAAGAGGCGGTTGGAAACATGGGATCATGGGGTGATAATGGGTGGCAATGGGAATGGTCATGGGAGAGGATTTTGAGCGACAGTGAGATCAATTTGCTAACTGAGTTACTTGCTTTCTTGGACAGGTCAAAACTCTCACAGGGTATTGAGGATTCTTGGAAATGGGAGCTCGCGCCGGCTGGAAGGTACTCTACGTGTGTTGCCTACTCGAAGCTGCTCGAGGATGAGGCAGTCGAAGGAGATATGACAGAGAACAAACCTGAGTTTAAAAATCTGTGGAACAATTATGCACCACGGAGAGTGAAAATGATCGGGTGGAAGGCGTTAAAGGGGAGACTAGCAACGATAGTGATTCGGGTGGAATTTACACGTTTTAGGGGCACATGTGAAGCGTGTTTTGATGTGGATTTCATTGAATTATGCATTGAATATGATTGTTTAAGCCGAAATGAGAGAAAGGTTGTGTTTTGTCGATTTTGTAGGAAATACGATGAAATATGGAGCAAAACACCAACCATACCTCACTGGATCAGGAAGAGGAGTGCACGGTTGGATTCGTCTCGAAAAACGGAGTGGATTAGCCAAAGGAATCGAGTCAATCCGACACCCGAGGCGAAAGTTATGCATGAAACGAGAAGGGGAGGAGGCAACTCGGCCGAGTGAGTCAACTCGGCCGAATCTGAAACTTTTGACATCACTGCGCACTCGGCCGAGTGACCCAACTCGGCCGAATCTGCAAGTTTGGACATCACTGCGCGCGACCGAGTTGAGTTGAAAGCCGTAGGTGCTGGATTTGAAGACCACTCGGCCGAGTGACCCCAACTCGGCCGAGTCTCGGCTAGACAAAGTCGTGGCACGCTTTTTAAGTGCTCCACTCGGCCGAGTCACTCCAATTTCGGTGCCAAACTTGTATTTTCTCAATTTTTGAGGGATCAACTTGCAATTATGCCATCCAAACCCTACCCCAACACTATATAAACCCCCTTTCTTGAAATTCAAGTCATTCTCCCCCAAATCCACACATAGTTACACATACTTGGAGGTGTTTTGGCCATTTCCCTCTCAATTCTTCACCAAATCAAGGAAGAAAGGATGTAATAGCTCCCAAATTTCATTCCACATCACATTCTAGACTAAGCTTTCTCTTTCTTTTTATTTAGTTATTTCATTTGGATTTTGTAATTTGATTATGTTAGTAGTTAGCTAAACACTTTGTGGTTCTAAGGCATTGTAGATACTTGGATTGAAGTTTATGATTAATTTCTTGCTTTAATTGGTGTTTATCTCTTATTTTCATGTTTAATTATCCATTGTAAAACATGTTGTTAGTGGCCATGATGATTTGCTTAATTCATTGTTAATTGGGGTAGTATCGAGAGATTTATTCCATTTAATCGTATGCAAGCATGCAACCCGGTATTATTATGATCTCGAGAGAGGATTAATTATCGGAGAGGGAATTGAATGATCTTAGGGGCTATTTTAGGCGGTGTAATGTTTGTGATGTAGAGATACGAGCTTATGTTGCATGCGCTTTTGGATTAATTTGTATCGAGAGATCGATTAGTTCTTCTTGTGTGAATGTGTGATCACCCTATATGAGATAACCTTAATGGCCATTTAAACGAGATAACATTCATAAACGGACATCTAGGTGTTACAATCGCCTTGGAACCCACCTTCTTTCTTTGAGCTTCATCCATTTTACTTTCGTTTTATTGATTTGCATGGAATTTGATCGATTTTGTATTTACTCTTTTCATTGTTTACTAGTGACAATTTTAGTAGATAATTTAGGGTAATTCAACACTTTCAAGTTATCGATCACGTCTAAATATAACTCAATTAACAAACTACCCTTTTACGCTTAACCTCCTTGTGGGATCGACCTCGTGCTTATCACGCTACGATAGACGCCGTACACTTGCGGTTGTTTATTTTAGTGTTGTATAACACGTGAATCAAGTTTATGGCGCCGCTGCCGGGGAGGTTTTTATAGCTCTAGAGTGTAGGTTAATAGAGTTTTAGTTTAGACATTTTACTTGCTTTCCTTATTTCTCAAAAATCCAAAAATATTTGTGTTTGTTATCTTGATCTTTCTTGAAAATCTCACTCTCGTTTGCTCTTTTGATAGACATGGTTTATGATCACACGATCTAGGAGGAACCAACAAGGAGTGTTACCCTTAGATCCGGAGATTGAAGCCAATTGTCGAAGAAGGAACGCCGAAAGGAGAAGAATAGAGTTGGAAAGAATGAATCGACGGGAAAATCCGATTGTAGAAGAAGTTGAAGAGGAATTTGAGAATCAATGAGTGGAAGGAGTTGAGGAACCAAACGGGAATGGAGGTAATCGACCTCAAGGAGTGCTAAGGGACAACTTTCGTCGGAGAGTTGAAGAGAACATTGGTATGGAAAGAGATGGTAGACGAAGGGAGGATGAGGAGCCACAAAGAGTCTTGAGAGACCACTTCCGTCCTATTCCAAGGCCCTATGGAGGAGCAGGTAGGGAACCCGTAGACGCTCATAACTTTGAGCTCAAACCGGCACTAATCATGATGGTCCAAAACAACCAATTCGGAGGGTTGTCGAAGGAGGATCCTAACCTCCATTTATCTCAATTCCTAGAGATAAGTGGAACGGTTAAGATCAACCGTGTTCCCCAAGACTACATCCGCTTGTAACTCTTCCCCTTCTCACTCCGTGATCGTGCAAAACAATGGTACATGTCTCTTGATCTAAGGACGATCGAAAATTGGGCCGACCTTGTGGATGCATTCCTAATGAAGTACTTCCCTCCAAGCAAGACCATCAAGATACGAGGGAAGATCTCTTCATTTATGCAAGATGATGATGAGTCGTTAGCCGAGGCTTGGGAGCGCGTCAAGGATCTCATAAGAAGTTGTCCTCAACACGGGTTTTCAAGAGACCAATTGATTTGTTATTTCTACAACGGGATGGACCACCGTACGAGAGGGATGGTAGATGCCTCGGCCGGTGGAGGTTCGTTTCAAGGAAAGACGACGGATGAGGGTTATGTGCTTTTAGATGAGATGGCTAAGAATGACAATCAATGGCCATCCGAACGAAGGCAAAATCGAAGGGTAGCTTCCACTCAAAATTCGGAAGAAAGTGTCAACTTATCCAATAAAGTGGATAAGCTAATCTCTTTGATGACGTTCAAAGCACTAGTGGAGCCCAATAATGATCAATATGAAGAGGCCCATTTCATGAACAACCAACGGGACCGAAATTATCGAGAGAGAGGTTGGGGAGAAAGACAAACCCATGGGAACTATCACCCCTCTAATCCGAACCAATACCATCCCGGCTTGAGAAACCATGAAAATTTCTCATATGCTAACCCACACAATGCCATTCAACCACCGTCGAACTTCAATGTACGAGATGGTGTGAGAGAAGAGTCTTCGTCAAAGCTCACTATGGAAGAAATGTTTATAACATTCATGGGAGAAACTAAGAAGTTCATGGGAGAGACGAAGAGTTTTATGACAAAGACTTGGCAAAAGTTTGAGAGTCAAGATGAGAAAATTGGTCAATTGGCAAATGAAGTGATGGGAATCAAGAATGATGTGAAAGCCATTGAGATTCAAGTGGGCCAATTTGCTAATATGGTTGGAAATCAACACAAGCCGGGTCGATTCCCCTCAACCATGGAATTGAATCCCAAGGAGCAATGCAACTCAATTAAGTTGAGGAGTGACACAAGCTATGAAGGCCCTATGATGCCAAAGGAAGATGGTGAAGAGGAACAACAAGAAAGGAAAGTTGAAGAGAAAGATGTTGAGAAGGAGAAAACAAGTGAGAAAGATAATGATGCATATAAGCCTCCATCTCCACACAAGCCTCCAATCCCATACCCTCAACGACTCAAGAAGACAAGTTTGGATGCAAAGTTCATCAAATTTTTGGAGATGTTCAAAAAGATACACATCAACATCCCATTTGCGGAGGCCCTTGAGCAAATGCCTCACTATGCCAAGTTTTTGAAGGAGATTATGTCCAACAAGAGAAGGATGGTAGAATTTGAAACCGTGAACCTCACCGAAGAGTGTAGTGCCATCATCCAAGCTAAGCTACCTCCAAAGCTTAGGGATCCCGGTTCATTTACATTGCCTTATGTGATTGACAAAGAGGGAACTTATCGTGCTTTGTGTGATCTTGGAGCAAGCATAAACCTCATGCCATTATCACTTTTCAAATCACTTGGCTTGGGAGAATTGACGCCTACTACCATGAATCTTCAATTGGCAGATCGCTCCATAGTTTATCCCTTGGGAACGGTTGATGATGTGCTTGTCAAAGTTGGGAAATTCATATTCCCGGTTGATTTTGTGGTACTTGATATGGAGGAAGATAGGGCAATCCCCTTGATCTTGGGAAGACCGTTCCTAGCAACGGGTGGAGCCATCATCAACGTAAGAAACAGAGAGCTTGAATTACATGTTGGTGAGGAGAAAGTCTCATTCAACATCTACAAGGCCGTTAGATTCCGTGATGATGAGGATGAGGAGGAAGAGTATGTGTATTTCAAGAGAGATCCTTATTCAAAGCCCATGGAAGAGAAGGTGGAAGAAGAGCCCAAGATAAATATTGTGGAGGAGAACCCCAAGGTGGAAGACAATGAGTTGAAGATGGGCAAGAAGGCCAAGTTTGGGGGAGTTTTCTTCAAAAACTCCCTCAAATCAAGAAAAGCTACTTATACGAACTTGGGGATGAATGAGGCATCAACCTCCTATGACATGATTGAAGAGCCGGATGGAGTAGCTAGTGGATGCTTCAATGGGTTTAAGAAAGTTACATGGGCAAAGAAGGTTAAGGACAAGGAGGATGATGGGGTGACTTGATATTCCCCTCAAGGAAGAACCGTCCGGCATAGGACGTTAAAAATAGCGCTTCTTGGGAGGCAACCCAAGGTTTTATTGCTTTCATGTTTTTATTGCTTTAGTAGTGTTAATAGCTTGGTTTATTTTGTAGGTATGGATGAAGAGTACTATGGATAACTCATCTTGAAGAATGGAGAAGAAAGCAAAATCAACTTTGGAGAGAGGAAGCAAGTGTTGCAATGGTGATCTTTGAAGAAACATTGGATATGCAAGGAGGGAGGTAACAACTTGTAGCCCCAAACTTAGAATTTATACATAGTAAAATTCTAAGTTTGGGGGAGTTATTTTTCTTTTACTTTTTTTCTACTAGTTGTTACCCTTGCATCGGTTCGTCATTCTACTTGTGTCACATTTTGCACCGGAGCACACTTGGCTTTCACATGTTATATTGTTTAGGTTGGTTTTGATCATATGTTGGGTAGTGGATATTTGGTGAAATGTGAGCATGAATAGTCATTGGAATCCATTGTTGAGTGGTTGTGGTGATGTCTATTTGCTTTGAATGTATGCATGATTGGTGTTGGAATATAGTATAATGATTGTGTTCATATTTGTGATCTTTGATAGCATGGATGCATGATGTGTTGTTGTTTGGGAACAATTGATGAATGTGAGAGTTCTATTGAATAAACCGGTGAGAATTGAGCCTTAAATCGAACATGTAATCCGGTTTAGTTCATTTGAGAGTGGACTAGGTTATTGCTAGTGATCCTAGAACTTGCCCAAGTTCTTGTTTGAAAGAATGATTGTGTGAAACTTTGTGATGTGATATAGGCCATCTTGTTCTAAAAGAGTCACTTAGCCAAAATTTCCCAAAACCGAAGTAATCTTCCGTAGTTAGCCCCTTGAGCTTAATTCCTCATTTTCTTGGCAAACTACAATGTTAACCACTTAGCCTTTTTGAGCCTTTGATACCTATATCTAGTGGGGGATAAAAGACAAAGTGGAAAACATGTGCTTGAATGAATATCTTTGGTGAAAAGAAAAGTTGGAAAAGTTGAAAGAAGAAAAAGAGAAAGATGAAAAGAAAATCAAGGAAAAGAAAAGGGGGACAAATAGCCCCAAAAGTTTGAAAAGAAGAATGGTTCAAAAGATGAGGTGATGAATGCTTGAAAAAGAATGGAAAAAGAAAAGTGAGGATGAAGTTTGTAAGCTTTGAAAGTGAAAGCACACATTGTAAAACAACAAGCTTTATCCTCCACTAGAAGAGTCACAATTCCCAAATTCATCCTACCTTGTCCAAAGAGCCAATGTTACATCCTTGATTAAGTCCTATTGATCACATTGTTGAGCATTTGAGTGTTGTGAAAAGTAGAAGTTGGGCAAACATATGGTGATTGCATAGCATACCTTGGTTGATGAGTGCATTAATATCCTCAATTTGTTTGTGTGTTTGAGAGAAACACTTTGTCATGTGAGTAGAGGACTTGAACATTTGGATTATGTTTCCCATTCACAATGTATTGTGTGTTTATGCATTCTTTGATCCATGAGTGTGAATTGCAATAATGAGCCTATGACCTTCATTGAGAAATGCACTTTGAGAAAGAGATATCATTGCATCTTACTTTACATGTGTGAATTACATTGAATATTCCATTGTGATCATTCCACCCTCATTGCTTTAAGTGCTTAGTTGTTTGTGGACAAACAACATTTTAAGTTTGGGGGAGTTTGATTCGAGTGGAATTTACACGTTTTAGGGGCACATGTGAAGCGTGTTTTGATGTGGATTTCATTGAATTATGCATTGAATATGATTGTTTAAGCCGAAATGAGAGAAAAGTTGTGTTTTGTCGATTTTGTAGGAAATACGATGAAATATGGAGAAAAACACCAACCATACCTCACTGGATCAGGAAGAGGAGTGCACGGTTGGATTCGTCTCGAAAAACGGAGTGGATTAGCCAAAGGAATCGAGTCAATCCGACACCCGAGGCGAAAGTTATGCATGAAACGAGAAGGGGAGGAGGCAACTCGGCCGAGTGAGTCAACTCGGCCGAATCTGAAACTTTTGACATCACTGCGCACTCGGCTGAATGACCCAACTCGGCCGAATCTGCAAGTTTGGACATCACTGCGCGCGACCGAGTTGAGTTGAAAGCCGTAGGTGCTGGATTTGAAGACCACTCGACCGAGTGACCCCAACTCGGCCGAGTCTCGGCTAGACAAAGTCGTGGCACGCTTTTTAAGTGCTCCACTCGGCCGAGTCACTCCAATTTCGGTGCCAAACTTGTATTTTCTCAATTTTTGAGGGATCAACTTGCAATTATGCCATCCAAACCCTACCCCAACACTATATAAACCCCCTTTCTTGAAATTCAAGCCATTCTCCCCAAATCCACACATAGTTACACATACTTGGAGGTGTTTTGGCCATTTCTCTCTCAATTCTTCACCAAATCAAGGAAGAAAGGATGCAATAGCTCCCAAATTTCATTCCACATCACATTCTAGACTAAGCTTTCTCTTTCTCTTCCTTTTTATTTAGTTATTTCATTTGGATTTTGTAATTTGATTATGTTAGTAGTTAGTCAAACACTTTGTGGTTCTAAGGCATTGTAGATACTTGGATTGAAGTTTATGATTAATTTCTTGCTTTAATTGGTGTTTATCTCTTATTTGCATGTTTAATTATCCATTGTA
The DNA here is from genome assembly GCA_963675135.1 of Galeopsis tetrahit. NCBI lineage: Eukaryota > Viridiplantae > Streptophyta > Magnoliopsida > Lamiales > Lamiaceae > Galeopsis > Galeopsis tetrahit. Next base: position 53,803,375 of record OY776128.1, read on the forward strand.
AAGCATGTTGTTAGTGGCCATGATGATTTGCTTAATTCATTGTTAATTGAGGTAGTATCGAGAGATTTATTCCATTTAATCGTATGCAAGCATGCAACCCGGTATTATTATGATCTCGAGAGAGGATTAATTATCGGAGAGGGAATTGAATGATCTTAGGGGCTATTTTAGGCGGTGTAATGTTTGTGATGTAGAGATACGAGCTTATGTTGCATGCGCTTTTGGATTAATTTGTATCGAGAGATCGATTAGTTCTTCTTATGTGATCACCCTATATGAGATAACCTTAATGGCCATTTAAACGAGATAACATTCATAAACGGACATCTAGGTGTTACAATCGCCTTGGAACCCACCTTCTTTCTTTGAGCTTCATCCATTTTACTTTCGTTTTATTGATTTGCATGGTATTTGATCGATTTTGTATTTACTCTTTTCATTGTTTACTAGTAACAATTTTAGTAGATAATTTAGGGTAATTCAACACTTTCAAGTTATCGATCACGTCTAAATAGAACTCAATTAACAAACTACCCTTTTACGCTTAACCTCCTTGTGGGATCGACCTCGTGCTTATCACGCTACGATAGACGCCGTACACTTGCGGTTGTTTATTTTAGTGTTGTATAACACGTGAATCGGATAGACAATTTAAAAAAGCGAGGTATTCAGATTGCAGACGAAGAGGCAAGGTGCTCCTTGTGCGAAAGAGAACCGGAGAGCAACAAACACCTCCAATCAATCTATTTTTGTAGTACAATCCAATCAAAGTGAATCAAGTGGTATATGATCCTTAAGAACATAAGAAAAACCGTAATTAAAAAGTTACTACTACTCCCTCTTTGTAAAATTTTGCTCAAACCCATTTATGGGTTCATAAAATATATATTTATTCTATTTAAATAATTAACTTTTAATTATGTTTTCTACTTTATTAATAAGACTGAGTATGTACCGGTAATATTTTTTACTCATTATTACACATATATTTTTTATAATTAAAATATAATTTTTTTAAAAACACATATAAAAAGAAGTGAGCAAAATTTTACAGAACAACAGAGGGAGTACTATATTTCATTTTGCAATATATATTTGATGAGGTATTCTTGTCAAATAGTCTCACATAAACTATCACAATTAATTATTTAATTAAAGAATCAAGAGTAGAATATATATATACTCCCTCCGTTCCAATTTAACTTTCATACCTACTTTTTCGATCCTTTAAAAATTCTATCCATACAATATCTAAAATATTATATTTAATGTTATTATTTTTATGGTACATACATACACATAAGTCAACTCACTTATTTATTTTTTTATAAAATTATATTTCAAAATTTTATTTATTAAAATATTTTTTAAAAAGAGAGTGAACAGTAAGTATGAAAGTTAAGTTGGGACGAAGGGAGTATATCACACCACACCACGTTGAATGAATGGATTGAGGATTCCAGAAGTTGATTCTCTGTTAGTGGGTGTTTGCAAACAAAACTATGTGCTTAAAAGCACTTTTTTTTTTTAAATAGAATCACTTTTGAAGTGTTTGCAAACACAAGTAAGTGATTAAATTAATTACTTAAAAGCATTTTTGGTCAAGCACCCCTCCCCATGCTTCTAATAACTTCTAAGTGCTTCTAATCATTACATTCACTAATTTTACAATTTTGTCCTCACAATTTAAATAATATTTTATTTTTACCCATTATTTATTCAAATGTAATAAGGGTGTTTTTTGTAAAATTATAAAAAAGTGATTTGTATGGCATACACCACAAAATTTAAAAAATTGTTTAGAAGTGCTTATTTTTAAAACACTAACTACTTTTAATTTTACTACAAAAATCAACTTTAATCACTTTGAATCAACTACTATTGTTTGCAAACACACCCTATTATCTTGTAACCAAGGCAATCCTTTGTCTATGTAAGTTCTCTACCTATCTTCATAAAAAAATTCTTTGTCCAAAAAAAAAAAGTAAATGAATAAGTGAGAAAAAAAATACATTTTGTTTCACACCACACCGAGAACTTGTCATATTTAATTTCTTCAGAGTACTATGAATAAATTTATTCTAAAATTATTGTGTAAATTATATTTAAGAATACTAACTATTTTTTTGAATTAATTATTTATCCCAAGAAAATTTGTACCAATGGGATTGCACACTTTTTAAGAAAAGGTAAGAAACAAAATGTATTGAATAAAATTTTGAGGAGTAATTTTAGGTTGTATTTGGATGGAGGGATTTAGGTATGGATTTTAAATCCATAATCTAAATCCACTCCACTGTTTGGATTAGGTATTTGGATGGAGGAATTTAGGTATGAATTTCTAAAAAGGGTATGCGCATAATAAAATTGGACAACCAAAAAAAGGAAAGTGAGAATAATAAAATTGAATGAAGATATATGAATAAATATGTCTATATTTTAAGAACGTAAATGTTTCATTTTTTTTAAGTGCAAATAGGGGTGGGAATGGGCCAGGCCTCGGTAGGCTTTAAGAAAAAAAGTCTGGCGTGTTATATATTTCTTAGGCCCGAGCCTGGCCCATGGCCTGTCATAGGCTTTTTTTAAAGGCTCAAGCCTAGCTTTTTAATAAATAGGCCTGGCCCGAAAGCCTTTCAAAGTCCTCTTAATCTTATTATCGTATTTAAAAAAAAAAAAAAAATCTACAACAGTATTATAATCAAATTATAAAAATTAACTCTTTAAATCTCAAAATGAAGAAATGGAAATAATAGAATGTTCCAAAAAAAAAAAAAAAATTCAACTATTTTTTCAACTATTACAAAGAAAATTGAGGGTGTATTCAATTGAGATTCTGTTGGATTTTTTTGGACTTTAAAAAGTCAGTGGATTTAGAAAATCCATAGACTCTATGCAGAGTTTGACTGACTTTTTTATTGATATATATGGATTTTCATAGATTTGACGGGATTCTAAAATACACATTTTTTTTATTAATTTACATGGATTTCCATAAACTACGCCCCTAAAACTATGGATGCAAACGTATATCGAACACACTTGTATATAAAAAAAATTATCTAAATTATTTAGAAAAAATACCAAAAATATATTAGTTCAAAAAAAAAAATTATTATTCTGCATTATTATTCTCATCTTCATTTCCACGGTTATACCTCGGCTTCAGTTCTGTGTTGTAATTGGCTTTGAGAAAGCAATTCCAAATTTTCTCTTCCATGTCGAGATGTGGTGAATCTTGATCTTCTTCATATTCAATTGGAAATTCATGACATCCTTTCCGAAGAAAGTTATGTAATCCAACCAATACTAACTTTGCTTGTGTTTGAAATGGGAACAGAGGTGGGTTTTGAAAATTGTGAATGACGATTTGAAAATACCAAAAAATCTCTAGCGAAGATTGAATAACTCAATTGCATTTCTGGGGTAACCTTGACCACCAAAATCTTTTAGATGATATCGAACACCACCACGCGCTAACTTTAACTTTAAGATCGTGAATAAATGTTCTTGAGATCTTAACGATATACTATAATTTTTAAAGAGAGAACATAATTTTAAAATACAGAGATGTAATAATGATGGTGAAGAATCTGTGATGCTTAATGAAGAACATAGACGTTTCTTGATATTATTTCGTTTGAAGAAGAGGGCTGTGTAGGATTTTGTGGTTCGAATTACAGGAAGAATGTCTGTATGTGCTTTCGGAGGAGACTTTGAAATTTTGTTAGAAGAACAACAAAGTTTTTTTTTCTTCTCTTTCAGGACCTTTCGAGAGAATCCGCTGAAATCTCTAGTTTTTAGAAGAGATTTTGAATAGTGAAATTTATTTATATATTTTAAGGAGAATCCAACGAAATCCATAGAAATCCATAGATTATTGAATACCTAAAGATTTCTAAAGACTTTTTAAAATCCGTATTGAATACCTCAAAATTTTGAAAGACTTTTAAAAATCCGGATTGAATACCCCCAAATTTTAAAAGTCCAAAAAAATCCAACAGAATCTCAATTGAATACACCCCTCATAGAATGTTCCAAAAAAAATATTTAACTATTTTTTCAACTATTACAAAGAAAAATATAACTACTATATTTTCTTACTTATTTATTTATTTAAAAATCACATATTATATATTTATACACTTACAATATATATATATATATATTTATATATATGTGTGAAGTTATATAGGCCGGCCTGTTGGGCTTAAAAGGCTTACAAAAAAGCTTGAGTCCGGCCTATTTAGCTAAATGGGCTTCTAAAAAAGCTTGAGCCCGACTTGTTTATTAAATGAGCCGAGCCGAGCTTTAATAGACCGAGCCGTAGGCCCCTGTCGGGTGGCCTGACCCATTCCCACCCCATATAAGTGTACAAATTTACGTCTAACAGAGAGCAACTCAATTACAATTGCAAGCATACGAATACGACTCTTTATTAAGTTTTTCTCTTATCTTTGATACAAGTGCGCAGGTTAAGACTTATAACACCCCCAGCGTAAATTTTAGGCTACCCCGCGCCGGAACCTACTCGCTCGTCTCCTTTCGCATATTTACAATATCGGCCGATTCCACAAAGTCGCATTCAGATTCAATAAATCATTACCTATGTCGCTATTTATAAAAAAAACCCTCAGCAATCAAAATTAGCACATATTGGATATAGATAACTGCAGAGGCTACTGCGAACGTATTTGAAGATCCTTCGCTCACAATTTCGCTTCAAGAGCAGATTTTTTGATCAAAAAGCTTTACTGTGAAAGAAGATGGCGGTGTCGCAGCCCAGCAGATCAAGGGACCTTGACAAGCTCCTTCTCCGGCCCGGTCACCTTGTCGGCCCGACCTTTGAGCCCGGCGCAGAAGTAAACTCTCTCTCTATTTTCAGTGATATCACTAACACTCTCGCGCATTGCAACATTTGTTCTGATTGTTTTCGACTTATTTTCACATTATGTCTCTCATACGGAGTGTTTAAGCTTTTGTCCGCCTGTAGTTTCTTCGAACAGTTGGTGCGCATTGTTTTTCAACACTGTACACGGTTTGATCTGTACTTTTCCGTTTTCGATTGTTGCAGCTGAGGGAGGACATAAAAGAATATGTGAAAGTTTTGGTGGTGGGGGCAGGTGGGCTGGGCTGCGAATTGCTCAAGGACTTGGCTTTAACTGGGTTTCGAAACCTTGATGTAATTGATATGGACCGCATTGAAGTCACGAACCTCAATCGCCAGTTCTTATTCAGGTACATTTGATGTTTGTTTTTTCCTGGACTTGTAGAGTTGTTTTAACACTGAGCATAATTGACTAGCATGTGAGTAAAATTTGAGAATCATCTCAGTGGATATTGTCGTTTTTCAAGTTCTTAGGTGGTTTAGGGTTTATTAAATAATTGCTCCCTAATACAGTAACTCCATTTTATAATGTAGTTTGCTACACATCTGTCTGTTTGGGTTCTGAGATTGGACTATTATAATCTCTTGTAGGTGGTGAAGTCCCAAGTTCCACATCTTCATTTTCGATAACTGGCTTTTAAGTTGCAGGAGTGATATTTTTATCAGGCACAGATTTAGAAAATGCACCTTCAATCTTGTTGTAGTTATTATACTTGGCCTGAACTTAGGGACTACATGAGAGGGTAAAACGGGGATTTATATTAATGTAAATAGTTTTCTTTAATCCATAGATGCTAGCCTTCAGGATTCGAATTCTTTCAAAACCATAACAGATTCATTTTAAATAGTTTGGCAATTTCAGGTTTGTGCTGTAGATGAGATTGTTTGAGCTCGTTAGAATTGTGTATTCTGTGGAGCTTGAAGGAGCTTTTGACAGATAGAATAGGGTCCAAACTTTACCTACAATTCTTACCTATTGTTAATGCATTTCTCTGTCTGGAAATGGATGAAACTATCTTAGTGATATTGAATATTTCCCTCTGTGCAGTCTCTAGCTAATTTCTGTAGTGTGAGTTAAAGTTCAGTCTTAAGGACCTTGTCACCCTACTTAATCCTGCCAATGCAAACCAAAGTTCATTTGGATTCCAAGCTTCAAATTACGGGTCAATTGTCAACTAACTCATTGTTTTTTGCTATGGCGTAACACTTCTCAGTAGAAAATGCGTTCACATCCAATATATTCTATCCCCACATTATGCAGTGATCTTTGCTGACAATGTCTTTTAAGCATAATAACACTTCATTCTAAAAAGTGTTTGTGTCCTCTATGTAGACTTGAAGATGTAGGAAAGCCAAAGGCTGAAGTAGCTGCCAAACGAGTTATGGAAAGAGTTAATGGTGTAAATATCACACCACATTTCTGTCGCATTGAGGATAAACCTTTGGATTTCTATAGTGATTTCAGCATAATTGTCCTTGGGCTCGATTCAGTTGAGGCTCGGAGCTACATAAATGCAGTGGCTTGTGGCTTTCTAGGTTTGGCTTCTCTTCCCTATTATGCTATTTTGAAAATGAAAATATCTGGTAAACAATTTTTTTCTTCAGCGGTTTCAGTAGCTACGAGGCTTTTTCCCACTCTCCGTTCTCTCACTTACTCACTCTCACTCTGGTGGTGTCTTATGTTAAAACCCTTCTTCTATGATTTGCCATGTTGTGAGCTGTTGTTGGCTTGGCAGGGGCATTTTAGATTTCTCTGGGGTAAAAATATGTTTGATTTTGAGATTTCTTTATAAAAAGGATATAATGCCTTGCAGGCTACAAATATTCCACCTTTTTTATGTAATCTCAAAGATTCCTATGTGTTTTTGAATGTTCTTCCTTTTGTTACTTTTCCTTCGTTCCCGGGATTTATATGTTAGCTGATACATGTAGTTAGGAACAGTTAACTTCATAAGTGAGAAATTCCAATAGCTGAAACTTGGATGCACTGCAATTCCTTTTCTAGTTGTGTTTCCTTGTTAACACCAATTCTTGGATTCCTATTCTTAGCCTAAGGCTGTCCCTGGGTGCTATATAACAATATCTTTTGCGGAAAAAAAAAAAAAAAAACTATTCTATTAGCTGCTATCTATCGAATATGTCCAAATAAAGCACAAAATCGATTGTGGTACAATGAGCTTATTTCACTAAATTCCAGCTCCCTTAAACCATCAACAAATAAAATTGTTAAAATCTTAAGAAACAAGTGCTTATAGAACAGTTTTCTAGATATAATTTGTAAATTTGCAAAATCTGCTAAACTTAGAATGTGTCTCTGTTTGTGGTTAACAAGAGCATGACTCTGATGATAACCCTCGAGAGGAAACTGTGAAACCTATGGTGGATGGTGGAACTGAAGGATTCAAGGGGCATGCCAGGATTATAATTCCAGGAACAACACCATGTTTTGAGTGTACTATTTGGCTATTTCCACCACAAGTCAAATTTCCCTTATGTACTTTAGCAGAAACTCCAAGAACCGCTGCTCATTGTATTGAATATGCCCATTTGATTAAATGGAATGAGGTAAGCATATAATCTTAAATTCTCCTCCTTTTTTACCCTATAGTCATGCCTAAGTTCATTGGAATAATATTTTTCTCAGGTTCATGGTGGCAGAAGTTTTGATCCAGATAATCCTGAGGACATGCAGTGGGTTTACTCTGAGGTAATAATCAAAATAGTGCATATCTTTTTGATGAGTATATATTTTTTCTCTCCTTGTTTCTCCATTCCTTTAATTCATTTAATCCGTTTCTCAAAGGCTGTCAAGAGGGCAGAACTTTTCGGAATTCCAGGAGTTACATATTCTTTTACTCAGGTGCGCAAGTGTCTTTCATTCTTTACATTTCAGCTGCATTAATAGTGGCAACTAATATTTAGGGGGTGCTGATGTGGCTTTTAGTTAATTTGTTGGCTATTGACAACTTTCAATGAAAGTATGCTCATTGGTAGTGCAAAATTTTGTGCCATTGATATGTTAAAATAATTATTTTCACCTTGTTGCTTATAACCATATTGTTTATGCAATAAGAAGTGGTTTTATTTATAGGGTGTGGTGAAAAATATTATTCCTGCTATAGCTTCTACCAACGCCATTATCTCAGCTGCATGTGCTTTGGAGACCTTGAAGATTGTTTCTGGATGTAGCAAAACACTGTCAAATTACTTAACGTATGCCTCTAACTTTTAGTTCTGTTCTAGCTGAAGTGATCAAAACTTTTATCTTTTAGTTCGTTCTTTTCAATTCATTAACAGGTATAATGGAGTTGAAGGTCTACATACCAAAGTCACCGAGTTTGTGAAGGACGCAGACTGTCTAGTTTGTGGCCCAGGCGTTCTTATTGAGTTGGAGAAGTCCATTACTCTAAAAAAGGTGGGTTTTTTATTACCCAAATTACTTTTATATCAGTAATTTCGAATCTTTAAACTTAATTATGCTTCAACAATTCTTGAAACAGTTCATTGATCAACTGGAAGATCACCCTAGGCTACTTCTGGGTAGAGTGAGTGTTACACACAGAGGAAATAACTTGTATATGCAGGCGCCCCCCGTTTTAGAAGAGATGACTCGATCAAACCTGGAAAAACCTCTGTTCGATTTAATGGGTGCAATATCAAAGGATATTATTCATGTTAATGGTATGGCTGGAAAGGGTGATAAGAAGCAATCATGTTTGAGGAAATTGCGGATTGCATTCAAGGGAATTGATGGGGTAGCAGATATTGATATGGCTGGTGGGGCATAATTGTCATTCCACTCTTGGTGCCTCGATTCCACAGGTGCGGTTGCATAATAGATGTTTGTTTTGATCACATAATGTTAGGCAATTATGCGAAAAATCATCATCAGTAGCAGGAAGCCAGGAACCTATGTGGCTGATGCTTTCATTTTTTCTCATCTCATCTTAGATTAGATTGAATGAATATTGAGAATTATATATGAATGAAATCGAGATTTTGCTTCTATTTTCAAAATGGTGGCGAGCTTGCATCGTATTCATTATCGCAGTTACATTCTATTATCTTATACAGTAATACCCTAGTTGTGCTATGGTGGTTCTCTAGGCATAACTGTGAGTCTATTGCCCAACAAATAATGGACCACAAGGATTTTGACAGATTTCTGGAATAGATAAGCCGGGTCTCACACACACACCAGTGTAAGTGAGCAAGAATGGGGCAGTCACGTTAAATTGGTTTTAAGTTTTATTGCAAGTGATTCAGAAGTTGTCCTCCCCCTGTAATTTTGACTAGAACTAGAATTAGAATATGGTGAAAGAGTGGTATGGTATGGTCCATAAAGGGGTGTAAATAAGCCGAGTCGAATAGTTTGAGCTCCAACTCAACTCGATTGCTATAATCGAAACTTGGTCGAGCCTAAATTTTAAGCTCGAGGTTGACTCGACAAGAAACTCAAGCCCGGCTCGACTACTTGTATAATTTTACAAAATTAAATGTATACCATATTTTTCCTAATATAATTGACAATAAATCCGAGCTCAACTCGATTCGGTTACCGGTATATAATAAATATATATTATAGCTCGACTTGATTACATGTATAATTTAATTACAAAATTAGATGTATAACATATTTTTCCTAATATAATCGACAAAATAAATTCCGGCTTGGCTTGACTCGATTAGCTATATGACTGTATAAATATAAATTGTATAATTAATGACAATAATAAATATTGTACAATTTCGACTAGGCTCGCAAGTCTAAAATTCGACTATTTACGAACTTGAACTCGATAGCTACTCGAGTAGATTGAAACTCGCTTCGATTAAATTTGAATCGATTTTAAATATTTTTTCGAGTCGACCATGAGTAGTTCGCGAGTCGGCTCAACTTTACCATAAAATCTTGAATCTAACCAATTGATAGAATGGGAATCTTACAATACCCTATTCCATCCAGAGTAAGTGGATCCCATTCATTGTTTTGATTTTTCTTCACCTTCAACCTCTGTCTCGCATCACATGCACTTATGTACCAAATCACGCTCAATTATGTATACTATATTCGATGGAATGGGTATGGTGTAATATTTAATGTGCATGTCACGTGGGTTTGTGACGATGAAATGTGGATTTTTTTTAGTGTAAACTTAAAAATATACTTAATAACAAAAATTTATACTATAAAATATTTGAAATATGAAATATAGCTAATTAAGGTAAATTTAAGGTCAAAATTCGTTGATTAAACTCGGGTCGACGCAAGTCAATGCGGGTCAAACTTAACTAATTTTTATTTTTTTTATTTCAAGTATTGTTTTACTACATGATCAAAACTATGTTACTACATGATTATAATATTGTCAACATAATGTCAAAAGTGTAGTACTACACGTTAAAATATATTCGAAACACTTAATTTTCTGGGCGAATTGCTATAAATTTTTTAACATGTAGTAGTATGCTTTTGATCTTGTAATAGTAATATTTTGGCCTTATAGTAACAATATATTGATTATGTAGTAACCATCTGTTTGCGATCTACAAATTTTTAAATTTTTTGTTGCTTTAATTAAATATATTTCATATATAAAATATTTGAACGCTGGTACTTAATTCACCCATCTTATCATAATTTAAATTTTGTTACTTATTGTGACAATGTTGAGATTATTTATTTATGATTTTAATTTGTATAGTTTCGTGGTGATATCAGAAGAGATGAGGGAAAATTTTGGGATAATGTAAAAGAGAAGTTATCCAATATTTTTGTTGATAAAAAAAGAGCAATTGTTAGAATCAAGAATCTTAACTAGTTTGGTCCACACAAGGCTACAAAATGACCCACACCAGCTGCAACATTAATATATACATAAATAAGTGACAGTGTGCGTTTCCAAGAATCAAGATCATCAACCTAGTGGATGAGAGTGAAAGTGGTTGTACATTCACAACCAAGTATATTTGGTCTCATCACATTGAAATCTATCAGATAATCTTGTTTGTGTCTTTTTCTTCTTCACATATCCTTTTACCCCACAACTGGATAATGTATGTCATCAACAAAAAACATAAGATTGAATTATGTTTATCATGAATTACGAGCTAAAGACCTAAATTTTAATTAAAATATTACTCCGTACTATATATAACATGCATTAGTGATCAGTTTACATGACGGATTATGTTTTCATAGCAAGTCTTAGTATAAAAATGGTTTATATTATACTTTGTCGTTAAAAATATATGTCAGCCCTTAAAAGATTGTAAAAAAAAAAACATACACATACTTGTGGGGTTTGTGTGGACTTCTGGCCAACTGGCTTTGTAGACCCCACCAACTCACATGCCCAGCCCATGTACATGTACTACCCTTTACCTTTTTTTGCCTATTTAAAAACACTGTGGGCATCTCATTCAATTGGAATTAAGAGAGCAAAATTAAGTACAAAACACAAATATGGAAGCTTCTTTGGAGTTAGAAGATGATATTTTCTTTAAAGATTTGAGCAAACAAATCTCCCTTTTGATCATGGATGATGATGATGAACACTCCTTTTCTCATGCCCCACCTCTAAATCTTCAGGTACACATCATTCTTCTTAGGATATGTTTGTTTTGGGTTATAAGAAATGCAAATTTTCAACTCTGTTTGTTAAATTGAATTTTCGTTCACTTTCTCTCAATTTAAACATTTACTCTACCAGCAATACTTGTGTGAAATATTTTACATGAAATATGTCGGATTAAGAACTTTAACTAACTATATTTTAAAATATTTCATATAAGTTTTTTTTTTGTTACTTTACTGTATATAATAATCTCATGACTATCACCTTTAATGTTATTTTGAAGATGGGGTTTAGTGAAGCAATGAATCCTGCAGTAGCAAGAGAAAGAATATCATTTTTAAAGTATAATGAATACGTGGAAAAAAGCAAAAGATGTGCAGGCACAGGAGTGTTCATCCCTCGTTGTAGTTCAAATTCAAGAAGGAAAAATCATGATGTTAAACAAGGAAGATTCATGGCCTCTGGAAACAAGTTTCAAAGGCCTGCTTCTGATTACAACAACTCAACAGGGCTTCCTCATAATCAATCACATGATCATTCGTTTAAACTTACAAGATTTTGATCATCTATGGTATTCAAGAACTCAATATGATTGTAGTAATCCAATTATAAATTAATAAGAATGGGTTATTTAAAGAGAGGATTCACTAAGTGTTTGTACCTTCTCTTGTGTAATTTTGGATTGATTAATTGTTGTGTTATGGTGAGAGTGATGGAGTATTATTTTTGTATGTATTTTGTGGGGTATGTGCAAGTGTTGTGTAACGTGATTAGACAATTTTTTTTTTTTTGTATTTTTTGTAAATGAGATCAAAGATGCATATAACTAAGTCTGGTAAATCGTGCTATCGAACACGATAAGGATATGTGTCGACACGACATAAACACGATAATTTTTGTGTCGACACGACACGACACAATAATAGCATGATAATTTTTGTGTCGACGTGACACGACACGATAATAACATGCAACACGATAACGATACGATAAGGAAATAAATCAATTTAAAATTGCTTTTAAATATATAAAAAATAATATATTTATATAAATATAAAAAATTATCGTGTTATTATCGGATACGTGTCATTATCGTGTCGTGTCATATCAGGTAAATAACAGGTTAATGGGTTACCTGTTAATTTTATCGTGCTTAACGAGTCGACACGAACCCGACACAAACACGATACAAAATTTTCGTGTCGCTATCGGGTCGACCCGATAAGGCCAAACACTGGCCCACAATTTTTGTGTCGTGCTATCGTGTTGAAAATTGCCACCCCTACATATTACCTTTGTTAAATAAGGAAATCCCTTGAAATTGATAAACCCTACAAAATTCTATTGGCAAAGTCTACGTGTGAGAATACTCCGGTCATTAATTTGGCTTTAAGAAGGTTCACAAAATTCTATGACAAGGTAACAATGACAAATTATATGTGACAATGTGAATGCTATTTATTAAGTTTCTATTACTTAACTATTTATTTTTAATATTAAATTTTAAATAATAAATTCCACTAAGTGTGATTGTATGTTGTTGTACATGCTTTGATCGGGTGATCTGGATGTGGACTTCGTAAGCAACTAAACAATCATGTATTATTATCGGGGTTATTACGTGTATTTAGGAGATTAAACGGGTAATTTATGATGAATATATGAAGAACAATAGATGAAGATCATATATAGCTTCTTGGAGAAGCTAAAAAGCTTTAGGAGCTTTGGATGTGTATTGCTTTGGTTATTGTGTAGGAAATTACAACTTATGGCTACAATGAGCCTTTTAGGCATTATATAGTAGGAATTTGGGCTGCCCACACTTTACACGTGGCAGGCCCTAACTGGTTACGAGATCCCATCACAAAAAGGTGATGGGAGGCCGCATTTAATGCACCTCGAAGGTTGTTCTGGTGCTAAACCGCCTTACTGGTGGTCGTCCTTGCCCTCATCGAGGAGTTGGATCATGGTGGTCGTCGGAGACCTGGTCGTCCGACCGTCTTCACGAAAGGTGATCGTGCTCGCCCATTCTTAAAAGGTCATAAACACTTGGCTTTTCTAGATAACTCTGCATGTGCTCGTCAACAACTCTTGGGCGAGCACACACTTACATTTCTTCATAATGTTGACTAGTCGTCGCATGACTTGGTTGACTAGTCGTCGCCACGCAAGCTGATGACTAGGATTGACTTGTCAAAGATTGACTTCTTTGACCTGGTGTAACATTTGCCCCCTGGTCGCCTTTCTTCGTATTTGTATTAGGAAGGCGGGCAGTGTGATCGTCTTCTTGGAAGGCGGACCTGTCTGAAATTCGAATCATTTACGAAATCTTGATGACGATTTTTTACGGCGGTCGCTTCGTTTCCCGCACCGAGCACGCTTTGATGACGTCAGATGTGATTAGTGTCAGGCGCGTGAACGGCGCCCAAAAAATTGAATTTGGCGCGTGCGAGGACTCAAAGGTCGCGCGTGGCGACCAATCGACGCCTCGATTTCGGGGACGACCCCCGATTACTGGGTATTTTGCCTATAAATATAACTTCTCTTCTCTTCAAATCACTTTTCCACACCTTGCTTTTCTGAAATTCTCCCGGGCCTTCTTCTCGAGCAAGTCTTCAAGCATTCCAGCGACTTTGGGCGTTTCCGATCGGTGTGAAAGGTAAATCATCTTTGTTTTCTTCTTAGAACTCTTTTTCCCCCCCATTTCTATAGAAAAAATGGAGGTTGGTGGCTCTTCCGGTGGTGGCTCGCCGCCGTTTGGTGGTGGTGTTGGACCTTCCGGCGATAGCCCTCGCCGGGATCTAGGAAAAAGGGTGGTATTTTCTGATTCCGGCATACTTTCGACCAGCCCCCTTAGAGTAGGGATCCCTAACCTTCCGGCCGATAGTTTGGAGGAGATGTAGGAGGTGATGGGTGTTGTGGTCGCCAATGAGACCGACGAGTCTGAAAGAGATGATGCCGGCAATGATGCCGAGGATGAGATTGAGGAGGTCGACTCGGATCTAGGCGACCAAGATTTGAATGTGGAGATGGGCGAACAGATTGACCCGGCCAGAGTTGAGGGCACTCTAACAAACACTCTCCTCGAGGAGTATGAGGACATTGCTCGCTACGCGGAGAGCATAAAAGATATATTGAGTGGCCGAGAAGAGCTAGACGGGGACGAACTTTCAAGGGAAACATATTTTCAATATGTTTCCGAGTATCCGCTTAGACCGATTCCTCGTCCTTTCCGAGAAGCATATGAATCAGAATATGCTGCTATGGAATATGCGAGCACAGTTTCGTCGTTACAACTCTCCAACTCTCGGAAGAAATATCAGCTGCCTCAAGATGTATGCTTCTTCGTTCCGCGAGAAGATGAGAGGGCCGACCAGCCTCCAGAAGGGATGGTCGCTGTTAACAATGGAATGATGGAGGCTGGCCTGAGATTTCCCCTTCATCCGGCAATTAGCTTTTACTCGAACTTCCTAGGATTGGCCCCTTCCCAAGTGACGCCGAATGGGTGGTCGAACATCATAGGACTCCTCACAGTGTTCGGCCTTGAGGCCGCCGAGAACGGTTGTCGCAACATATTCCTCACTCCTCGAGAGATTAATTACCTTCTCCAAGTATCCCAAACCGGCAAAAAAGTGGGAAAATGATGGTTTTACGTGAAGAGCCGTGATCAGTTCAAACTTGTAGAGGGTGTTCCCAACAAAATTCGTGATTGGAAAACCAATTGGTGGTGGGTCGCCGACGACTGGAGAAGTGTTGTGAAGCTCGATTGATCCTCTGATCGCATTTCGATCGATTATAGAAGAATTCGCAGTAAGTCCTTTGATTTTATGCTCGTTCTTGTCTATACTGAATAACTCCTCGCTTTTGTAGGTGATACTCCTCGTGCGAAAGTTGGCGACCATCTTCTGTCACCACTATTTCAGTATCACATCTGTTGCGTCGCTCGCCGTCGCTACTTGGAAAGGTCGTGTCGTTTCCTGAACCGCGAGTGCATACGGGAGTGAGCAGGCCTTCGAGTACCTCCTCACCATATCACTAGAGAGTTTCCTCCAGGTATCGAAACATTTCTTAAGTACCTTTTTTGATTTCTTCTTATAATGCTGACACTTTGTTTTTAGTAGTGATTCCTTCGAAGGTAATCACCTATCTTTCCCCGACAATCGAACTGCAAGAAGTGATGGTTAACCGATCTCTCCGAATGGCGGCCGTTAATCGCGAGCGCGACATTGTTGAGGGAACCAACAAGAAAAGGAAGGACCGGGCAAAAACCACGGAGCCTCCCCCCAAAAAAAATCTAGCACGGCCCGTGGAGGACATCGCTCCACTGCTGCCGACTGGAGGCCTTCGCCTCCGAGGACCTCTCCGCGGAAGAGGCACTCGCCGCCTCCCAAGAAAACGATCCCTGTTCGTAAAACAAGACAGTCGCAGGAGGTTGTCGCGACCTCATCGGCCGAGCAGAGGGCACCTGAGGACATCACGGTGCTCGGTTGGAGTGCCCAACGGGTTGCCAAGTGAGTTTCTTCTAGAAATATCTTCACCTTTAAGTGTACTTCCTTCTGATCGTTTCTATCCATTTTTCAGGCTTGCCGAGCCCCCGGATTCTGCTCCCTGCAGCGAGGATCTCCATAACTACTACCGGTCGCGAGATCCGACCGACGACGATTCGGTAGATCAGCTCGCGATTCGAGCAATGAAAAATTTGCCCCGATCGCTCAGTAAACCCTTCGCCGAGGAGGTTGATTGCCACAATACAGCCGAGAACGCTCGATTGATCGCTATCAACGCTTGTCGCTCGGCCTACGTGGCCGAGCAGCTCTCTCTCCAAATTCACGAACTCAGGAAAGGCAATGAGGAGAAAGAGGTAGTAATCGCCCAACTGATGAAGGTCAACAAAGACCTTGAGAAGAAAATGGCCGACCTGGGGGCCCAACTCGCAACTGCTCAGAAAGAGAACAAGGCGGATCATCAAATGATCGAAGATCTCCGCGCTCGTCTCAAGGCTGCCGAATACGAGAAGGTAGAGAACTCCAGCGCACTAACTGCTGCTCGCGCTCTGACAGCCTCTACGCAAACACGTCTGAAGGCTGCAGAGGATGAGTTGGCTAGCATTGGGCGTGAGCTAACCGCTGTGAAGAAAGAACAGGATGAGAAAGCCTATCTTGCTGAATTTGGGGCTTGCTACTCGGCGGCCTTTACTGCACATGAGCTCGTCCGCCATTTCAGAGATACTCACCCCGAGGTAGATGTATCTATCTTTGCAAACTTCATCGTAAATCATCTCCTCGAGGAGGATCCGAAAGAGGGCTCCGTCCTTCCTCTGCTCGACCTAGTGAAAATGGGTCTCATGTTTCCTCGTCTATTGGCGAGAAAAATTCTATTCGAGAGCCCGCCCCAAATAGATGACCAGGCGGCCGGAGAGGAGACTGCTCAAACTGTCGAGGTGGTCGGAGGCGAGGAGGTTGCCAATGTTGTAGGCGAGGAGAATGCTTCCGCTGAGGGGAATCCCCCTTGAGCTCTTTTTTGGCCATTTGGGCCCTTTCTTTTGTACCTGTTCGGCCGATAAGGCCTTTTGTAGTGTTCGGCCTCTGAGGCCTTTTTGTAACTGTTTGGCTTATAAAACCTTTATATATATGAACTTTTTGCTTATGATGTGTGTTCGTTTATTGAGTGATCGTCTTCGTCACTTTCTATCAATCTGTTTTTTGACTTTGATGATTTTTGCAAGTTTATCCTTCAATGAATACTTTTCTTTCCGGACCTCTACCTTTCGGTTTACGTCCGTATGTGTTTCGAGTTCAACCTTTCATTGGTTTGTGCTCGTTTCCGGACCTCTACATTTCGTTGGTTTATGTCCGTATATTTTTTTTCGAGTTTCAACCATTCGTCGGTTTGTGCTCGTTTCCGGACCTCTACCTTTCGTTGGTTTATGTCCGTATGTTTTTCGAGTTTCAACCATTCGTCGGTTTGTGCTCGTTTCTAGTTGGCTTCGCAGAGCCTTGATCTAAAAATCTAAAATTTACAATAACACTTGATTAAACTTAAAACTTGACATGTATTGAAACGATTCTAGATACAAACTATACAAATGTACAAAAATGAAACTTACTGATAATATTTCTTCAACTTGACCGCGTTCCATGGGTACTGGCTCGGCTTGCCGTTGAGATCTTCTAACTCGTACGATCCATTTGAGTACGTGCGCGTTATGCCGTACGGGCCCTCCCAAGTCGGGCCAAGTATGCTTATTGACTGCTCCGTCGCTCGGCGAAGTACGAGTTGGCCAATGGTAAATTGTCGAGCTCGTACTTTGGTATTGTAATAACGTTCTGACCTTTTCTTGTAGACCACGTTTCTCTCGTCCGCCGTTAGTCTTCGCTCTTCTAGGAAATCTAAATCGAAGAGTTGTGCATCGTTGTTTACCTGCTCGTCATAGTTTTCCACTCGGAAGGTGGCGACTTGTGCTTCTGCTGGTATGACAACTTCTGTTCCAAACGCGAACGCGAGCGCGAACGGAGTTTCACCTGTAGAATTCCTCGTGGTTGTCCGATATGCCCACAACACCATGTGCAGCTCGTCCGCCCATTTGCCCTTCAATCCTTCCAGCTTAGCTTTCAAGGTATGCTTGATGATTTTGTTGATCGCTTCTACCTGACCATTTGATTGTGGATGATAGGGTGTTGAATTTTTTTTCTTGATGTTCCACTTTGAGCAGAATTCTAACATGTCTTAACTTGTGAATTGGCGTCCGTTGTCTGTCACGATCGCTCGTGGTAGGCCGAACCTGCAAATGATATTTTTCCAAATGAAGTTGGTCATTTGAGCCGTTGTGGTGGTCTTCAATGCCTTCGCCTCCGTCCATTTGGTGAAATAGTCGACTGCTACGACTACGAAAGTTACTCCCCCCACGCTTGGCGGGAAAGGTCCGATGATGTCAATGCCCCATTTCGCGAAGGGCCAAGAGCTATAGAAGGAGATGAGCTCGTCTGGTGGTGAGTGTATGGCGGGAGAAAAAACTTGGCATTTCTTGCACGTCTGGGCGTAATGAATTGCATCCTTCTTCAATGTTAGCCAAAAGTAGCCCTGTCTCATGATTTTTAAAGCGAGTGCTTGCCCCCCTGTGTGATTTCCACATACTCCATCGTGGATTTCATGCATGACGACTTCCGCTTCTTCCTTTCCAAGGCATTTCAATAGAGGTGTATCTGGCCGACCTGAGCTGCAGTCTGGTCGCCTTAACTTTGTCTGCCGGGAGCTCGCCGGTCTCGATGTATTTGATGATCGGCGACATCCACTCCTCGTCGCTGGTCGCTTCAACCTGCATAATTTGATTTCTACTCACTGATGGGGAAGAGAGTTTTGTGATTGTAGTTTATGAAAATATTGCCTCCCCCTTTGAAGTGGCCAGCCGAGCTAAAGCGTCTGCTTGCGTATTCTCCTCCCTAGGGTTTTGCTCGATGTGGATTTGATCGAATTGCTCGAGTAATCCTTTCACTAAGTCTTGATACTTCAACATCTGGTCGCCGCGAGCCTCGTACTCGCCCATAATTTGACATACTACTAGCTGAGAGTCTGCAATTTTTTTTTCAGTTTTCTGGCGCCCACAGCCATTGCCATCTTGATTCCGGCGACCAGAGCCTCGTACTCTGCCTCGTTGTTGGTCGCCCGGTACTCGAACTCGATCGCCGAAGCAAAAGTTTGTCCGGACGGGCTGGTGAGGACAATTCCTGCCCCCCCTTTGGTGCTTGTCGATAAGCCATCGACGAACAGGGTCCAAGGAAGTTTAATTTCCTTGTCAACCTTCTCTGGAAATGTGAGCTCCACTATGAATTCTGCCAAAACTTGCCCCTTGACCGCCGTTCTTGGTGCGTAGGTGAGCCCAAACTTCCCGATTTCCACTGACCATTTCAACAGTCTTCCAGTGGTATCCGGTCGATGTAGTGCTTGTCGTAGAGGAAATATTGTAAGAACCACCACCTCGTGGTCGAAAAGGTATTGCCTTAGCTTTCTCACGCTCATGACCAAAGCGTAAGCCAATTTTTCCATTGGGGTATATCTTAACTCGGCATCCCTCAGTGACTGACTTACATAATAAATTGGCAAATGTGTGCTCCCTTTTGCTCGGACGAGCACTAAGCTGATCGCGCACTCTGTGGCGGCCAAGTAGAGGTATAATTTCTTGCCTGGGACTGGCGTAGATAGGATCTTCGGATCCGATAGATATTCTTTCAGCTTCCCGAAAGCTTTCTCGCAGTCATCGGTCCATTCGAACCTTCCCTTTTTCAATGCGTCGAAAAAAGGTTTGCATTGATCGCCCGTTCGTGCAACAAATCTGTTCAGTGCTGTTAGGCATCCTGTCAATCTCTGTACCTCTTTTACATTTCTTGGGCTTTGCATATCGATTATTGCTTGAATTTTTGTAGGATTCGCCTCGATGCCCCTCTGGCTAACCATGTGCCCTAGAAATTTCCCGGAACTGACTCCGAAACTGCACTTCTTGGGATTTAACTTCATGTTGTATTCTTTCAAGATATCGAACGTCATGGCGAGGTGATGTAGGTGATCTTCTTTCCGCAAGCTTTTGACAACAATGTCGTCGACATAGACTTCCACCATCTCGCCAATGTGCTGATCAAACATTTTGTTTACCAGTCTTTGGTACGTTGCCCCTGCGTTTTTTAAACCGAAGGGCATTCTCTTCCAGTTGTACATGTCTGTCGCTGTCATGAAAGTTGTATGTCTCTGGTCGTCGGGATGCATCGCGATCTGATGATATCCCGCGAAAGCATCCATAAAAGTTAGCATTTCGTGCCCCGCTGTACTATCCACCAGATAATCGATGTGGGGCATCGGAAAGTGATCTTTCGGACATGCATCGTTTAGATCTGTGAAGTCTATACACAGTCGCCACGATCCGTTCATTTTTCTGACGAGCACTGGGTTTGCCACCCACTCTGGATCAGTTCCTGTTTTCTCGATTAATTTATTATCGATCAAATTTGTTACTTCAACCGCCATAGCCGCATATTTATCAGGCCCAAACTTTCTTCGTTTTTGCTTGATAGGTCTCCTTGCAGGATCAATATTCAATCTATGGCAGACATGACTCATGTTGATGCCCACCATATCCTCGTGCGACTAGGCGAATGCTCAAATGCTTTCTTTAAAAAAGGTGATAATTTCTGATCGTAATGGTTATGACAAATTTGAACTTATAAAAACATCAAGTTCTGGACGAGCTTCGTCTAAATGGATGGTTTCGAGGTCCTCCGCTGGGGTCGCCCGTTCTTTGGGTTCTTTCCAACGAGGGTCCTCGATTCCAAACTCTAGCTCAAAGCCTAGCCTAGGTTCCAAATCTGGAACCTGGTCGTCGATCGCCTCAGGGAGTTGATCGTTTAGTTCAGTTTGAATGTGCTCATCTATTTCCATTTGGGTATGCTCGTCCACCTCTGGTTGTTGGTCGTCAATTTGCTGACTTGACTCCCCTATCTCTATTCTTTGGTACTTGTTGGGAAAACCCTCCAAGTAGTTCATTTGTGTTTTTTCTTTCTGACACTCGATATATTGTCCCTCCATGGGAGAATCTTTAGAATGACGCTTAGCAAAACGGACGAGACACTCCCTCGCCCGCGTCTAGTCGCCCTTTAGGGTTATAACTCCCTTCGGGGTTGGAAACTTTACACAGTAATAAAAAGTAGAGGCACCCGCCTTAAATTCATCAAAGAAAGCCCGGCCGAGGAAAGCGTTGTAAGATGGTGGCATGTCGACGACCATAAAGTCGAGCTGCCGAGTGTGGCGCATTTCTGGATCTTTCGTTGACGCCAATTCCACTGATAGCCTAATTCTTCCGATGGGGATGGAGCGGGTATCTCCGAACCCCACTATGATGTCGTTGCATGGCTTGATGTATGCCGCATAACCGCCGAGAGCATCCAGGGTGTGTTTGAAAAGGACATTGGTGTATTCCCCGGTATCGATCATCAGGCGATGGACGACGGTTCCCATAATTTTTTCGGTAACAACCAAAGCATCGTTGTTTAGTTGTACCACTCCGTTCAAATCATCGTCCGTAAAAAGGACTTGGTGTGAGATGGGCTTTTCAGCAGCCGCGACGACACACACTTGATGCACATTGTTCAGTGTTCGCATCTCGCTCTGCTGTCGGCGAACAAACAGAGCTGTTCCAGATTGGGTCCCCCCAAGGGGGCCTTCTATCACATTGCAACCTCCGCCCACGAAATCAACCTCGCCTGGAGGAGCATTTGGGATTGGGGGCATCAATTTCTGACGGTTGATCTGTTGGCGCAAATCCTGGTCGTCGTCGTCGCGACGCTTCTTGCCCCGCTGGTCGCCATTGCCTTCTCGGGGCTTAATATACTGGGCGAACTTGCCCTCCGTTAGGAGTGTGCAAAATAAAACCGGACCGGAAAAAAGACCGGAACCGGACCGGTCCGGTCCTCGGTCCAAATTTTTTTAAGATTCCGGGTTCCGGTCCGAAACCGGAATTTACCGGTCCAAGACCGGAAACCCGGATTTACAATTTTTTTTTTATTTGAATTTTAGAAATTACAAATCCCACCTCTGGCTCTTCGACTTTCTCTGGCTCTTCGACTTTCTTAAACCTAATTCCCCTTTTTTACCATTCTCAAAATTCTTCAACCTTTATCTGAAACGGCGCTCACCAGCCTCACCCAACCGACAAGGGCGACAACCCTTCTCCAATATCCCCTCCTTGCAATTGTTTGTGTTAGTTGTGACTTGTGACTCACCCATTTTGAGAAGGTGTGTTAGTTGTGACTTGTGACTCACCCATTTTGAGAAGGTAATAAAGCCGGCGCAACAGAATACTCCACCCAATCTTCTTGCACTGTAAGTTTTCTTGAGTTATTGAGAAGGTTTAACCTATTTTACAGTTTATAATCGTAATAATTATTTTTAATTTCTTGTTTCAAAATTTTAGATGGATAGTACTCAGTCACAATCTCAATCAAAATCTCAATAAAAAAGAATACCGGTGTTTTCTGATCAATCGGCTGATGCCCTTACTAATGAAGAACTCGAATGTGATCTACTCTCCACTTCTTCTCATACACTAAGGAATTATAATAAATTAAAAAAAAAAAAAAAAGAAAAAAAAAACCGGTCTGAAACGGTCCAAACCCGGACCAGACCGGAATTTACCGGTCTGGTCTGGACCGGTTACATTCCGGTCCGGTCCTCGGTCCGTAAAATTTTAAGATTCCGGTCCCGGTCCAAACCGGTCCGGTTCTGGACCGGTGCACACCCCTACCCTCCGTGTACAGCTTGTACAAGTTCTGTATCAAATCTTGGCACCCATTCGTCCGGTGGTCGATAGAGTTGTGGTAGTCGCAGAACTTCTCCGGGTTCAAGGTGTTCTCGTTTACATGCATCGCCCTTACCGGAGGAAGCATATTCTCTCCCCTAAGTGCATTGAAAATGGACCTGGCATCAATGTTGAGAGTTTCTCTAAACTGTGTTATCTCTGGTGCTTCTTCAAATGGCCTGAAGTTCGCCGGCCTAGCACTATTTCCCTGATTTACTGCCTTTTTTGGCTGGGCTGGCTCCCCAGTTGTAAAATTCTTTTTCGGCCACACTTTTTTGGCCGCTTCAAGCTGCTCGTTAGCCTTGGCGGCGTCCATAATTTCTTCCATCTGAATGAGGTTTCCAGCCCGGTTGCGGAAATCTGCATAAGATTCTGGAAAGAGTGTATGCATAGATTCACAAAGTTTAGAACCTATCCTTAGGCCGGAAACAGCTGAGATCAGCTTCGTTTCGTCATTCACTGCCTTCCCATCGATAACCAACCTATCGAATCGTTCGATAAAGTCTTTTCTTGACTCGGTCAGGGTCTGGCGAACGTTTGCCAAATGCTGCTTGGATGCTGGGCGAGCAGCAATTGATCCGTAGTATGTTAGGAACTACTGCCCCAGTTCGATGAAGGAGGTGATGGACCCGACTCCCAAAGTTGTATACCAACGATGGGCCCGGTCTCCCAAAGTCAGGGAGAAGTTTCGGCATTGAGTGGCGTCTGTTGCCCCGATGGAGGCCATGTAGTTCGAATACTTTGACAAGTGCACCCGGGGGTCGGACATGCCATCGTATGTTGCCATTGAAGGCATTTGAATCTTTCTTTGTATGAGGGCGGTGAGGATCATGAAATTTAGAGGTGAAGCGGGAAGAGTGACTGGTGGGATATTTCCTCTTTTGGTTGACCACCAAATTTCAATGGTATAGGGCGAGGAGCTTTCGAGTCCTTGTCGCCCACGCGATCGAAAACAAAGTTTCGACCATCTTTTGAATCCCCGGTATGACTGTGGTGGGAGCACTCATAAACTTTAGCCTTTCCTTTATCACGGGGATGTTTGTTTAAACCAGTGACCGAGTACGACCTCTGCTCGTCCTCGTTATCATCATTGGCCCGGGCTTTCGCCTTTCTAGCATTTTTCCTGGCCTGTTCTTTGGCCTTTTCCAATTCCATGGCTTCGTTCTTCCTCCTCTTTTCGTTGAGGTAGTCAGTAAATTCTCTCAAGTATTGGGGATCGTTCAAGATTTCCCCAAGATTGATGTTTGCCGCCGGATTGACCGGAGCTATCGGCGGTGGAGGGGGTTCGTTCCCTCCGTGAGGTGGGATTTCGTCTTGGTTTGTATGATGAGACATCTTTGAGAGTGATTTCTGGGAACTGGTTACAAAGTATGAACTGGCCTAAGCTTTCGGCGCTAAAAAACACAAGATTTGAGTTCTTTCGTAGAAGAACGTGCTATTTGTAGGTCCCTAGTTGAGTTAATAATATTGAGTAAGCTAGTGAAAATGTCTAGAGAGGGGTGAATAGACTTTTCAAAAAATCTTTCAATATATTAGAATACGAATGCGGAATAATCAGAATAACAATGAGCCCAATCAAGTTTATACTCAACTAATTCGCGAACTTCTGTATGAACACTCTACTAGTCTTGTTCTTAAGTATTTAAATCAATTAAGCAGTTAATCAATTAAACACAAATAAAAAAGTAAAGTAAATCAAACACGAGATTTATAGTGGTTCGATAACTTGTCTACGTCCACTCTCACAAACCCAGTTGTGATATTCTTATTAACTCGTCCAATAGAGTAATGTGTTCTTGTAGCTTTAAGTCCCAAGAAATAAGACTTAGATCTTCTCGATAACACTACCAAGTGCTTCTTCGATCTAACTAGCTATTTAACAAGCAACTAGCAACTTGAAACAAAAACAATAAAACTTCTCTTTCTTCAGTAGTAGCCTTCTTGAGTCTTCACTTGTCTTCTGGCTTCTTTCTGAATTTGAACTCTGTGAGTTTCTTCTCTTGAATACTTCGTAAATTCTCCAGTAATATGTCAGTATATCAGTACTTCAGTAGTCTTGAATCGTTGAATACACCAAGGTATTTATAGACTTCCAATTTCAAGAACTTTCTGTTATGTAACTAGCTTTTCTTGAAAACTGATTTCTAACTTATCCTTCTTATCCTTCCACGCGTTTCTTCAGTTAATTAGTTATTTCTATAACTAACTCTTCAATCTTTATCTTCACACGCGTTTTGATAACTAACTTCTTTCTTCTTGTCTTGTTGCGCACCTGTCTTGTCTGGTTTCGACACTTAGACAAATTCTGAGTCTTCTTCTTACTCATCTTATCTTACGCAGGTCTTCTTCTATGTAGACTTCATAATAGAACTAATCTAGTCCTATCATCTAATCTTAACAAGACTATTACATTACATTAAGCTTTATAAATCAGCTTAGTCAACTTAAGATCTATACATTGAATATACAAATACAAAACAAAACATGAGCTTCTATACGATCTTGAATAGCTCAGTATAAATCCTAAAATACAAACACACACAAAGTACTTATAAAACGTACTTGTCTTTCAATCAATAAAACTTTTCTTTTAAACTTATCATTTGAAACTTCTTCTTGTCTTGTGAACTCTACTGATCTGCTCAAGACGACTTCCATAACTAGACTAGATCAGTCAACACTTAAAAAATATGCAAGTCTACTTTTGGCTTATCACAACTCATCTTATCTTTTCATCATTTAGGACTTGTCTTAGGATTCATATCCCAACACTATTACAACTACAAACTTGCAAAGTAACAACAAAGGAGTGCTAAAACAAAATTTCCAGGAGATCAAACTCCAAAATATGCCCAGAATACCGAAAATATTCAAGAACACAACGATAATAAAATACGTAATAAAATACGTAGGTGATGTTCTAAAAAGTATTTCTACCGATTAAAACCTGATTTAAGCGAGTTTACAAGCCGATCGTTCGATGATCGGTTGAAACTTGATGAAGAACACGTAAAAGGACCCCCTCCTTCTTGCGCCAAATGTTGTACGGGTGATCTGGATGTGGACTTCGTAAGCAACTAAACAATCATGTATTATTATCGGGGTTATTACGTGTATTTAGGAGATTAAACGGGTGATTTATGATGAATATATGAAGAACAATATATGAAGATCGTATATAGCTTCTTGGAGAAGCTAAAGATCTTTGGGAGCTTTGGATGTGTATTGCTTTGGTTATTGTGTAGGAAATTACAACTTATTGCTACAATGAGCCTTTTAGGCATTATATAGTAGGAATTTGGGCTGCCCACACTTTACACGTGGCAGACCCTAACTGGTTACGAGATCCCATCACAAAAAGGTGATGGGAGACCGCATTTAATGCACCTCAAAGGTTGTTCTGGTGCTAAACCGCCTTACTGGTGGTCGTCCTCGCCCTCAGCGAGGAGTTGGATCATGGTGGTCGTCGGAGACCTGGTCGTCCGACCGTCTTCACGAAAGGTGATCATGCTCGCCCATTCTCAAAGGGTCATAAACACTTGGCTTTTCTAGATAACTCTGCATGTGCTCGTCAACAACTCTTGGGCGAGCACACACTTAGATGTCTTCATAATGTTGACTAGTCGTCGCATGACTTGGTTGACTAGTCGTCGCCACGCAAGCTGATGACTATGATTGACTTGTCAAAGATTGACTTCTTTGACCTGGTGTAACATATGCCCATTTCCAACAATTTACAATTTTAGATTGAAAAATTGGACGAGGAGGAGTGATGATGGGAGACGACCTTTATTAATTTAAGAATTAAAAATGAATGTTTATGTTTATGTTTATTCCGCTGCAATAATTCACATAAATTTTTAAAGATTTAATTTTTGACACGTTCAAAGTTAAGTTATTTTAACTACTTTTTGAAAAGTCATTATTTTTAAATTTGGAACATGACAATATTTTTTCTGATATTTTATGAATAAATTGGTAATGTATTCTTGAATTATAAAAAATTATGTGCAAAGATTGGATAATTGAAAAAAAAAAAAAAAATACCAATTACTCCCTTCATCCTATACATTGATTTGAGCACAAAAATTAAGAAAAAATGATAAAGCAGTACTAGTATTTTGTAAAGAAATGTAATGCCATACTGAATAAATAAGTGACAATTTCAATGGTAAGAGTCATGAAAAACTCTTTTATAGGTGTGAAAATTAACGTGAAAAATAAAATAAAATTGATTTAGAACACATCAATCAAGTAAGTGTTGGTTATTGAGTTTTGGATTATATATATAGAACTTTCACTTGGAAAATGACATAAAATATTAGAACGTCAAACACAAAAGTTTATATGAATTCAGTGAACGTACGGTTCACATGAATAACATGTATGAGATGTGTGTGAATCTCACTGATCATATTCAACAAAATTTTAAATGAATTTTATATAAAAATGAAATGAAGTTTATATGAATCAAATTTATTACTTTAGTCTTAATTTTTGGAATTCTCATGACGAATTCAATACTACTTATTCTATATACAAAACGATACTTATTTAACACATGAAGTATCACATTTTAATGATTTTAAAAAGAATAAAATATAAATCAAACATTTAAAACGTAATAATTCATGTACCAAACAATATCCATTTGAAGGAATTTAAACCAACGTGAATCACATTAGACATACTTGGCAAACAAATAAAAAGTGATCTATATATTGGAAAATTAATAAAAAAATTATTTGTCTATCTCATTTTATAAATTTAAACTTTAAGATAAGATAAAATTATTTTATGGTATCATAGTTTGGGATCGCCCATATTTTATAGGAGTATTATTTTATAAGGGGAGTCTCATTTTGTTCTATCTTATTAGTTGAAAGAAAATTCTTCCATATTAAATTGATTATTGGATTGGTTGTGTTTGAGTTGTGAGATGTATTAAAAAATTAATATAAATTAATTAATTAGATTTAAAAAAAAAAAAAAAAAGAATAAAAATTTGAACCCTTTTGAGTTGTATTGATTTTGGCCAAAAGCAAAAGAACCCCATTTGACAATTTGCACTCTATGGTCGGTGCATCTTTTATTTGATTGATGGACTAAAAATTAAAATCGGTCTTCTTTAACAATTTAAATAAATGCAATTACAAAATTAGGTCCCACATAGATGTAAATCAATATGATTGAATTCAAAGTTATGAATTATTTAGTTGAAAGAAGAAACCCACTAGTATTTATTCATTCTATTCCAACACCACTTGGGGAGATCAAGAAAAAAAGTAGATCCAAGATTTAAAATGTACCATAAAAAGCAAATAATGCATTTTCAAATAATTCACCCCATGACATGACAACTATTTCCCCCTTTTCTCATTTCCTTTCTCATGAAAAATAAAATAAAATAAAAATTAGTTTGGATTAGATTATTTATATTTATTTTATAGCTTACTTTAAAGTTTTTAATTCATCCTATAATAGTAGGTCTAAGATTTAAATTGATATGAGACATCAGGTAGAAAAGCAAATTTAGTTGTGAATAATTAATCGACACTCCAAGTTCTTCGTCAACGATGGTGTTTGGTTCGAGATGAAGGTGTTCGGACCTTCAGGTCGACGTTTCGTCAAAGCTCAACTCCGAAGAAATCATTAGAAATTGTACTGAAATATATATCCACTCAATTTAAAAAATTTGTGACGGTCATATTCATAAACTAGTAAATCCACGCCCAACACTATATTTGATGTAATTTTTGGAACATTCAAACTTATCCAAATCTATTAATTAAAGGCCATTTAAACATTTCTTTTTATTTAATTAAATAAAAAAAATCAAAATATATTTAAAATAAACTAGTAATCTGGACAAGCAATTAATTATTCTAAATCCCGAATCTTTTTCAGTAAGAATGCGAGTGCAGAAATTCGCACGGATATCCAAAACATATTTGGGATGCACAATTAAGTACTCGAGGTCACCGTCTCTTATAGGCTGAAAAAAATGGAGAAATTTTCAGTTATATCAAGGACCGCCTATGGTCTAAGTTACTGAGATGGAGGGTTAAACGACTCTCAAAATCGGGTAAAGAAGTTTTAATTAAAGTAGTGGCTCGGGCTATTCCCATGTATTGTATGTTAACCTTCCTCTTACCGTCCACCCTCCTAGACGATCTGCTTTCTGATGATGTTAACAAAGTCCTAAACCCTTAATCTAAGAACTCATTTATGATGACGTTAGCAAAGTCCTAAACACTCATTTCCCCCGGTGGGAGTAGTTGTTAAAATTGGCTGACACTTCAACCGTGATGATTATTACTCAGTTAAACTGGCTAATAAATTTGTAGCACATGTCACAGATAACCCAGAATATAAGATGGATGACAACCAGAAGGCCATTTGGAAGATGAACTTCCCTTTTAAGGTGAAGGATTTTGTTTGGAGGGCAAGAAGGGATTGCCTCCGTAACAAGGTGAACCTTTTCTCCAAAAGAGTGATATAAGATAAGTCGTGTGATCGGGATGTGGAGACTAATTGGCATGTGCTTGTTGATTGCCCCTTTGCTCGGGAATATTGACAATTGGCTAAGCTAACGTCAAAGCTGGACACAGGTATTCCAGTGATGGGGAGTTTTTCCGAATTGTTATTCTTCATGATTGACAGTTTGAGCAAGTCGATTATTGCAAGCTTTGGTATGATGCTTTGGAAAATTTGAAAAGAAAGAAATTCAAAAGTGTGGGAGGGTGGTTGAAATGGCAAATCATTTTGTCTGGAGGACGACAACGAACCCCTGAGCAAATTTATGCGCTCGCAACCACAATGGTATGTGATGCATGACATAAACCCCCTCATAGGCGGTAGAAACTCAATGCCGACCCAACTTTTTTCAGTGATACGATCAAACAAGAATTGGAATGATAATCTACAATGACGCGGGCCACATAATATGGGGTAAATCAGTGGTAATCCTAAGGGTTTTGGAGGTTGACGTCGGTGAGGCTATGAGGTTCTACGAGGCTGTCTCTTGGCTGAAGAGCTTGGACATGGATAATGTTATCGTTGAGGGTGATGCGAAGATTGTCGTTGATGCCATCAATGCCTCGAGTCTTATGATTTTAGTTTGTTTGGATTTTGTTCAGTCTTGCAAGAATTTACTTAATACTTTGTCGAATATTTCTATTTCTTTCACAAAAGGAGCACAAATACGATGGCGCACGAACTCGCCGGAGCTACTTGTGACTTTGAGAGTTATTTTTGTTTAGTTGACCCACCAAATATTGTGGTAGGACTATATGTTTCAATTTGTTGATGGGCGCGGTTATACACACGCACACCAACCTATTAAGTGCACCCACCAGATAAATTTTCATCTTAAAGGACATGTTAAATGTCCTTTATACCCTTTTTGTAAAATTTAAAAAAGAAATATGAAGATGAGTACACCTACCCATTTCATTTTTCCAGAATCATCCCCATCATCACCATATTCTTCAAAAAAATTCTTTAACAAACACAAATTAGAAAAAAAGAGATGTTCGCAATTTTTTTTCCAGATAAATCAACATTGTCCGAAAAAAAAAAGAGTTCGGAATTTTTTTTCGAACAAATCAACATTGTTCGAAAAAAAAAAAAGTTGTTCGAAAATTTTACCAGAACAAAATCAAATTGTTCGAATATTTATCCTGAACAAACTGATAATGTCCGAAAAAAAATCAATGAACAAACAAAAATTCCTTAACATTATCAGTTTTTGACTCGTAAAAACCTTAATACACTTGAATCTATAAAATAATACATTTGAGTCCCTAAAATTTCTAAAAACCCTAACACAAAACACAAAAAAATTCGAAAAAAAATGCTTGTAAAAACCTAAAACACTAAACTTATCGGAATCGGAGAGGTGAGACGCGGCGGCGTGAGCGGCGGTGTGGGGCGGCCGCGCGAGGGATGGGGAGGGGAAGGGGAAAGGCCCAACCACCAGGGGAGGGGAGGGGTTGCGGCCGCGAACGACCGCGAAGGGGAAAGGAGGGTGATGCGGCCTAAAAATGTCACCTAATAAGGAGTCGACACGTGTACAAAAGATAAGATCGAAGTAGAAGGATTGGATTATCTAATACTCTCTGGATAAGGAATCCCCTCTGGAGGTCTCTCTGGAGGGAACTCCGTCTGGAGAGGAGCATCAGAAAGAAGCAGTCTTAACGTGCAGTTGTGGACCATAAATGTAGGGGACTTCCGCCATTTCCGGTCAAGACTTGATAAAAGGAAGACCTTATCCTCCTTTATCTTAGGGAATAAAGTCCACTAAGAAGGAGTGTCGCCGAGTCTTTAGGTAGTGGAGAGAAAGGAGGATTTCGTCCACTCAGCAGGGCCGAGTCTTATGGGCAGCTCCGAAATAAGAGGAAGGCTTGACTTCCTCTCCAGAAAGTATCTCTATAAATAGGTAAATTCGAGGAGATTTCCAGGTTAGACATTCTTATACTACAAACTTGATATATTAAACACAAAACACCTTTCTGAGATTCTTCGAGAACTTATTTGATTTATCAAGGATCTCGAGATCCTTGGGAGAGATTGGCAAGCCCTATACTGACTTAGGCATCGGAGTGTCCACACCGGACTCCCCTCCGGTGTGTTCTTTGCAGGTTCTTGAAGATTTCGAGTAAAGGCAGCATACTGGAAGCGATTGTACGTGTTTGAAGAGTGGGACATCCAATCCAGAGGACACGCAATCCTCTCGTGCAAATTTTGGCACATCAACTGGCGCCGTCTGTGGGAAAGAGTTGAAAGATTTTCTCACGAATTTCTACCTGTTCGAGCAAATGGGTGGCGGAAACAAAACATCTACTTCTGGAAAGAAGAATCTTCCAGGGGAAAATTCCCCTTTGCCAACGGATCCCCCACCAAGGGGAGGCCGGGGGAAAGATCCAGTCCATACTCCTTCTGGATCAAATCAGCCATTGGCACCTACTCCAGGCTTGGGTGAGGAAAGTCATCCCCTACCGGTCGGGGAGGGAATAACAGGGAACCTTGAAGCCCCAGAGTTCCAGACCGCAGATCCTCAGCGAGAGGATATTCCAGACTCGGGGCCACTCCTAATCTCTCCCGATCAATTGAACGCCCTCATCAAGCAAGCTGTAGAGAGAGCCTTTGCGGATCAAAGAGATCGGATTCCCAGAGCTGCACCAGGGAATCTGGAGGTACCTGCCCCGAGACCCCAGGATGAAGCACCTGGAGCCTCCCAAGTGTTGTCCAAGGAAATGGGGATGCGGGCGGAAGAAGACGATAAGGTGCCCTCACGAGCGGAAAGAAGCATTCCCCTTCGGAGTACAAGAAGGAATGCAGATCTGGCACCCCGAGGGACAGAACCCCTTGAGACAGAAGAAAGCACGGATGATACCTACGGAGGGCCAGTCAACGACCAATTACTGGCCCTACAGAAAGAGATGAGAGATATGAGGAAGCAAATGAGCAACCGAACCAGTAGATCCGCTCATGCCTCTGGATGTCAGTTCTCCCCTAACATATTACAGGACGAACTACCATTCAATTTCAAGCCCCTTAATTTTGAATACGATGGTACGGCAGACCCGTACGAACACCTAGTAAGGTTCGAGAATGCTGCATTATTACACCGCTATGGAGAGGGAATAAAGTGTAGGGTATTCCTAACTACCCTAGCAAAAGCCGCACAACAATGGTTCACTCAGTTGGAACCCAATACAATCCGATCCTGGGAAGAATTCAATGAGCTCTTCCTTCATCAATTTGCCAGTGCCCGGAGACAGCCGAGGGCCACTTTGACCCTCTTTAATCTGAGACAGGGAGAGGGCGAGAGCTTAAGAGCTTTTCTCCGGAGGTGCCATCCAACCTTTGGGATCAGTAATGTTACAGGTAGGATTGGGGGACGCTCCAGCTCGGAAGGTCCACTTGGTGGAGTTCCTTATTGTAGACATCCCCTCATCATACAATGTCGTGATGGGACGACCTAGCCTGAACCTCTTTCAGGCAATCATATCTACATTTCATATGAAAATGAAATTTCCTACAGCCACAGGGGTGGGAGAAGTAAGAGGAGACCAGTACCAAGCACGGAAGTGCTATGCAGAGTCTGTGAAGATGGCGGACAAAGCCCTGACTAAGGGCCTGGAGCGGACGAGAGGAGGTGACCCTGAGGTCAAGAGGAAGAAAGTAGAGGGAGCAACACCTGAACAGGTGAATGTTAAAACAGACGAGGAACTGATGAGCGTGGAGCTCTTCCCAGGGAAACTCGGCTTTGTCACTAAGATAGGTACCCAACTGGGACCTGAACTCACAGAAAAGGTAATATTTATATTACGTCGAAATTCCGATATATTTGCATTTTCTCCAGCTGACATGACAGGAGTCCCTCCGGAGATAGCAATACATTGCCTTAATGTTGATCCAAAGGCAAAGCCCGTGAAACAGAAACTACGAAATTTTGGAATTGAGAAGAATAACATTGTGAAAGAAGAAGTCGAGAAGCTATTGAAAGCAGGGCATGTGGTGAAAGTCCAATTCCCAGAATGGCTCTCCAATGCTGTGCTAGTGCCAAAAGGGGGGAGGAAAGTGGAGAATGTGCATCGACTTCAGGGACCTCAACAAGGCATGCCCTAAAGACCACTATCCGCTACCAAGGATAGACCAGTTAGTAGATGCAACTTCAGGCTTCGAGCTGCTAAGCATGATGGATGCATACCAAGGATACCACCAGATCCAACTGAACCCTTCAGATGTCTCCAAAGTGTGCTTCATAGCAGCGTGCGGAACGTTTGGATATGTTCGGATGCCATTCGGATTAATCAATGCCGGAGCAACATATCAAAGGATGGTCGATGCTATCTTTCGAAGACAGCTGGGAAGGAACGTGGAGATATATGTAGATGATATGCTGGCTAAAAGTGTGAAAGCAGATCAGCATGTGGAGGACCTGGAGGAAATTTTCCAAGTAATTCGAGAGAACGGCATCAAGTTGAACCCGGCCAAATGCTCTTTTGGAGTAAAATCAGGGAAGTTCCTCGAATATATGGTCACTCAAAGAGGTATAGAAGTGAATCCAGCCAAGGTGAAGGCTGTACTGGACATGCAGCCACCAAGAAATGTAAAAGAGCACCAGACGCTCAATGGGAGGATTACAGCATTGAGCAGATTCATAGCCAGGTCTGCTGAAAAGAGTCATCCCTTCTTTAAAATTCTCAAGAAAGGGACCAAGTTTGAATGGAACGAAACATGCCAAAAGGCCTTTGAAGACCTGAAGCATCATTTGTCTCAGTTGCCGAAGCTGGCAAAGCCTTCTCCGGGAGATACCCTCATTTTGTATCTCTCCGTAGGGGAATTCTCACTAAGCACCGCCTTAGTCAAAGAAGAGGGATCTCTGCAGCATCCTATTTATTATGTCAGTAAGGTCATTCAAGGGGCCGAAACTCGATACTCAGAAATTGAGAAGGCTGCTCTGGCCGTGGTAGTTACAGCACGAAGGCTGCGCCCATATTTCCTTTCTTACAAAATACTGGTCCGCACTAATTACTTGTTGAAACAGGTTATAGGGCGAGCAGACCTCTCCGGAAGGATGGTGAAGTGGGCAATCGAGCTCCAAGAATATGACGTGGATTTCGAGCCGCGGAAGGCTATAAAAGCCCAAGCTTTGTCCGATTTCATCCAAGAGTCGACCAAACCAGAGGAAGTCGAGGGATGGAAGGTGTATGTAGATGGCTCAGTGACCCTGAGCGGATGTGGAGCAGGGATTGTGCTAGTGGGCCCTCGAGGAGAGGACCTACAATTTGCAGTGAGGTTTCAATTCATGACCTCAAATAATGGAGCAGAGTACGAAGCTTTGATCAGAGGAATGGAGATGGCATTAGAATTGGGAGCTCCAAAGGTAACTCTATACTCAGACTCCCAATTAGTTGTTCAGCAGGTGAATGGTGAATATGTAGCCAAAGATAGCAGGATGGCTGCCTATCTGGAACGAGCCAAAGAAGTGATGGGAAAATTTCAAGAGTGCGAGGTAGTCCAGATACCTCGAGAGAAGAACATGCAGGCGGATAGCCTCTCCAAACTCGTTAGCTCCACAGAGTTTGATGGACAAGGAACAGTAACTTTAGTAGTTGCAGAAAGAGAGACTCTGGAGAACCCCATTGGTTCCATTGAAGAGGAAGATGATTGGAGAAGAGCTATATGGATGGAACTCACCAAGGGAGCAGATGCCCCTACCACCAGAGAGACCCGAGCCCTTCGGATCAAATATTGTATTATCGGAGGGCACTTATACAAGAAATCATTCACACAACCATATTTGAGGTGTATATCAACTCGAGAAGCTATGTACACACTCAAAGAGATCCACGAAGGTGATGCAGCCAGTCATGAAGGATACAAAGCAGTGGTGAAGAAAGTCTTAAGGGCTGGATTATATTGGCCCTCCATGACAAAAGACGCTAGAGAATTTGTGAAAAAATGTGTCAAGTGTCAGAAAAATGGTCCATTGATAAGGACCCATGCGGAAGAGATGGGAGCTATGCACTCTCCCTGTCCCTTTGCTAAGTGGGGAATCGACTTGGTAGGACCCTTCCCTCCAGCCTCCGGAGGGAGAAAATTTCTGATAGTAGCAGTGGACTATTTTAGCAAATGGGTGGAAGCTGCTCCTCTGGCTACGATAGATGAAGAAAATGTGATTAAATTCTTAAAAAAACAGATTTGTTGTAGGTTCGGAGTACCCAGAATATTGGTCTCTGATAATGGAACACAGTTTAACGGAGAAAATGTACGAGGATGGTGTGCAAGACTAAACATAATACAGAGATTCACCTCTGTAGCTCATCCTCAAGCTAACGGACAAGTGGAGGTTACTAATCGAACGATAGTAGATGGAATCCGAACAAGGCTGACGAAAATAGGAGGAGGATGGGTGAACGAGTTAGATAATGTATTGTGGTCATATAGAACTAGTCCGAAGACAGCAACTGGAGAGTCCCCATTTCAGCTGGTCTACGGAGCCGCGGCGGTGATACCTCCAGAGGCCGTGTTGCGATCGCACCGAATTGCCCAGTTTGAAGAACATCAGAATGAAAGATTGATGAGAGAGGCTCTAGATTTGATGGAAGAGGAAAGAGAGATGGTTAGAGTACGTGCTGAAAGATATAAGAGCAGAATTAAAGCTGCATATGACCGAAGGGTGATCCCGAGGTCCTTCAGAGCGGGGGACCTGGTGCTAAGAAGAGCTGATGCCCTGAAGAATACAGGAAAGTTAGAACCCAACTGGGAGGGCCCTTATAAAATCACACAGGTACTGAAAGGAGGAGCCTATAGACTGCAGAGTATGGAAGGGGTCGACATAGCTAGACCCTGGAACGTTTGCCATTTGAAGAGATTCTTTATTTGAAGAAAGTGTAAGGTCTTGAGACCATTTATGACTTTTGTTTTGTGATTTTTTGCATTGATTCATATTTTGCTTGATGTATTTTGTGGCTTCACCGGAGCTCTTTTTCCCTCTCTACGGGTTTCCCCTTTGGGGTTTTTCCGTAAAGAGGTTTTTAATGAGACCGGCGTAGGTTATCTATGGCCTATGTTGAAAATTGACAATAAATCAATGAAGCCTTATCCCTTTTTGATGAAAGAATTATTCAGAATTATTGTGTCTTGATTATCTTTCTCATATTTGAATATGCGATGTATGAATATAACAATGACGAGTGTGAGAAACGCTCAGAGGCCTAGAGGCCGAGGTGCTCCAGAGAGCCCTCATCTTACTTGAGACCCAAGTGGGTTACTGAAATGAGAAGATTTTATGAATTAAAATCTTTTAAGAATACGAGTGAGAAACACTCAAAGGCCTAGAGGCCGAGGTGCTCCAGAGAGCCCTCATCTTACTTGAGACCCAAGTGGGTTACTGAAATGAGAAGATTTTATGAATTAAAATCTTTTAAGAATACGAGTGAGAAACACTCAAAGGCCTAGAGGCCGAGGTGCTCCAGAGAGCCCCCATCTTACTTGAGACCCAAGTGGGTTACTGAAATGAGAAGATTTTATGAATTAAAATCTTTTAAGAATACGAGTGAGAAACACTCAGAGGCCTAGAGGCCGAGGTGCTTCAGAGAGCCCTCATCTTACTTGAGACCCAAGTGGGTTACTGAAAGGAGAAGATTTTATGAATTAAAATCTTTTAAGAATACGAGTGAGAAACACTCAAAGGCCTAGAGGCCGAGGTGCTCCAGAGAGCCCTCATCTTACTCGAGACCCAAGTGGGTTACTGAAATGAGAAGATTTTATGAATTAAAATCTTTTAAGAATACGAGTGAGAAACACTCAGAGGCCTAGAGGTTAATTGATGAAAGGAGAAGATTTTTGCGAACCAAAGTCTTTTAAGTACAAGAAAGTGAAAAGAAAGAGAAAGGCATAGAGGCTTAGAGACCGAGGTCCCCCAGAAAGCCCTCACCATGCTTGAGAACTACAAAGACTAGATAATGAAAAGGACAGGTTTTATGATCCAGGAGTCAAGGAAAGAGGGAGGATGTCCTCCCATAACCAAGTCACCTGAAATCAAAAAACTGTATAGCCAAGAGGTGATTCTAACGTAGCCTACAAGACCAACAAAAAGGGGGGGGGGGGTAAGAGAGCACACCTCCAACACATTCTTTGCTGGTCTTGTAAGTTACTCATGCAAGAAAGAAAAAGACAACAAACAAGCAATATCAAGCTAATACGATTACTACAAAAAGCCCCCACATATCCAGGAGTGTGGGGTCCCCTACAAAGTATGGAGAGCAAGTATTATGAGCAGAAAGTAAAAAGTGTAGCAAAACAAGAGAAAAGTAAATTGTTTGTTGTGACCATGGAAATGTGAAATTTAAACTGCTTTTTCAGCAGCAGTTTCCTCAGCAACAGTCCCCTCGACCTCAACTCCTTCAGCTCCTCCAACAGCGCCCTCCTCTTCAGCAACATGGTTGCTAGATCCTCCGCCCTCCTCTGGACCCTCTGTACCTCCCACGGTATCTGCAACGCCAGTCCCTCCATCCACCTCTGTTGCCACTTTTGGAGCAGAGGCATAAGGATAAACAAGATGCTCCAGAGGCTTTAACTCAACCATGTTCACCTTGGCAGCCTGCAACTGAGTGATGGCCTGACCCATGCCGGGTAACCACCAAGGACTGTCGGGGCTCTCCGTAGGATCCCCCAAGAATTTTGGAGGAGTAGCGAGTCGATCCAGATGGAACTCACGGGAGTAAGTTCCATCAAACCCCGGGGCTGAATGCTCGGCTACGGCATTGCTGAAGCCGTGGTCGATAAAGTGAGGGATATGCGGCCCCATGGCACAGAGGAAGCTCGAGCTCTTTAGGAAGCTGGACAGCCACTGAGTATGAAGAGTCCCCAAGAACTCTTGACCCAAAGAGGAAGTGAACAGGGACTTAATGCAAGCCTGCACTCCGACGTCCGGCAACTCGCGTTCCATCCGTCCCACCTCCTGTACCAGATACTTAATCCTAGCTGTATCCTGCTTGCTTTGAGCCCGTAGGAGAGACAACTCCTCAGATAGAGCTTGAGCACGCTTATGAGCTTTGTCCTTCTCTGTAGTGATACCCTTGAGGGTTGACTGGAAAGAGGACGCTTCAGCCCGGAGAAGTTCGAGCTCAGCCACCATCTCAACACCTTGATCGAGTATCTTAGCATAGGTGAGGCCAAACTACAGAGGAAAAAGAAATAACGCTTAAAGATATGAAGAAGGCAGAAACTGTGAAAATGGAAAATAACAGAAAATACCTCAGAAAGAAGGTGAGCGCCATGGAGCAGTCGATCCTCAGGAAGAGGCGTGTCGGATAACTCAGCATTAGGAGGAGCAGGACATCGGTCAATAAGGCGATGGAAAGGCTCGTATACAATAGAGGGGGGAATTTCCTTCTCAGCACGGGTAGCTTTTCCCTTCTTCTTCTTAGAGGTGCCGCAGTCAGAGAAGAAGGCGTTGGCAGCTGAGCGGGTTCTCCTGGCAACTGAACCAGGGATTTGAGTAGATGAACTGGGGAGAGGAGGAACCTTTGAAGGACTCTCTGGAGCCAGAGTCTTTGCTGAGCTCTCGAGAGCAGGAGACGGAGGAGCCTTTGGAGGATCTTCTGGAGCGGATAATACAGGGGTCTTCACTATGCTGAGAGCAGGGGCATCCCGTGAGATGTGAGTTAGCCAACTCATTGCTGCAGACAACCAAGAAAATGCTCAGAATGCAGAAAAATGACCATATACGAGAAGAGAAATACAGTAATAGAAGATTTTTTACCATCTCGAGAATCTAAAGGGAAATCTTGAGGACAAAAGCCGAAGTGGGAGAGGATGCGAGGATTTTTGCAAATACCAAGGATATCAAAATAATCGTGCAGAAGGACGTGGGTATTGAGACTAGCCATAATAGTATGATTTGAAACAGAGTAAGATTTTAAAGGAGGAGGGAGTACTCCTGGATTGTGGAATATCCAATCCCCATGAGGGAATGCCCAATCAGTGGGGCTTGTAGCGAAAAAATAATAATCTCGCCAAGATGAGTCCTCTTCATGGAGTTTTTTCAGAAATTTACAAACACGGGACCTTCGCCCACTAACATAGAAGAAGCCATCATTCACCTTACAAGAATGTTGGCTCAGAAACAGTTCGGCAGACGGGTCACCCCCATTCCCTTTCACCAGGATGAAAAAGCCTATCATGGTACGGATAGCATTCGGAGTAAACTGGTTAAGAGGGATCTGCATGCGGGTCGATATGGCAGCCAAATAGGGATGAATCGGAAATCGTAGTCCTGCCCTAAGGTGAGCTTCGAAAAAAGCGAGAGTTCGGGGTTGGGAGAGATCTGGGCGTTCAGTTGAGCGAGGAGCGCGAAAGGCATACTCCGATGGAAAACCATAGGCATGAGCAAGGTTAACTAGATGAGTATGGTTGATTTGGGAAGCAAGGGAAATCTTATTCTCTGGACTCCCCATCAGAGAGGGAGTCAGTTCGGAGGAATTTTGGCTAATGGCTTCCGGCGGAGAAAGGGGGTTTGACATTGACTAAACAAGTACGAATAAAAGAAGAAAAGAGGGATAGCTAGGTTACCTTGGTCGGGAAGACTATGGAATCAGTCGGAGTGACCGGCGACGATGAGACCCGGAATGAAGAACGCCTGAAGAACAGATGGAGACAACGAGAGATTTTTGGGGAAGAAATGAAATTCAAAAAAGAAAAGAGGTGGTTGCGTGGAGTAAATGGGAGAAGATGTGGGGAAGAATCGAGGATTTTCCTCGGGAGAATAACAAAGGAGAGAGAAAAGCGATCGCGTGGGGCCCACGCGCGGAAGCCGAAAAGTCTCCCAAGTTGGAGGCGGGAAAAGCCTTCAGAGAAGAACATGTTTTGAAACTTCCTCTCTGGAGCAAGAACGATACACGTCTCTCCAAAAAGACCCTTGTGCCAGGTTCTGGGAAATTTTTCTACTCTCACAAAAGATGTCCCCCTTTTACGAGAGTAGGGGGGAGTAGATGATGCGGCCTAAAAATGTCACCTAATAAGGAGTCGACACGTGTACAAAAGATAAGATCGAAGTGGAAGGATTGGATTATCTAATACTCTCTGGATAAGGAATCCCCTCTGTAGGTCTCTCTGGAGGGAACTCCGTCTGGAGAGGAGCATCAGAAAGAAGCAGTCTTAACGTGCAGTTGTGGACCATAAATGTAGGGGACTTCCGCCATTTCCGGTCCAGACTTGATAAAAGGAAGACCTTATCCTCCTTTATCTTAGGGAACAAAGTCCACTAAGAAGGAGTGTCGCCGAGTCTTCAGGGAGTGGAGAGAAAGGAGGATTTCGTCCACTCAGCAGGGCCGAGTCTTATGGACAGCTCCGAAATAAGAGGAAGGCTTGACTTCCTCTCCAGAAAGTATCTCTATAAATAGGTAAATTCGAGGAGATTTCCAGGTTAGACATTCTTATACTACAAACTTGATATACTAAACACAAAACACCTTTCTGAGATTCTTCGAGAACTTATTTGATTTATCAAGGATCTCGAGATCCTTGGGAGAGATTGACAAGCCCTATACTGACTTAGGCATCGGAGTGTCCACACCGGACTCCCCTCCTGTGTGTTCTTTGCAGGTTCTTGAAGATTTCGAGTAAAGGCAACATACTGGAAGCGATTGTACGTGTTTGAAGAGTGGGACATCCAATCCAGAGGACACGCAATCCTCTCGTGCAAATTTTGTCACATCAGAGGGGGTGCAGCCGCGAACGGGAGGGGGTGCGACGGGAGGCCGTCGGCGACGAGAGAAGACAAAAGTTGCAGATTTTTTTTATAAGTGACTAGAGAAGACGACGGGAGGCCGCCGGCGCCGAGGGGAGGGTAAGACGGCGACGAGAGAGGGGGATGACGGCGCCGCTCATGGGAGGGAAGGGGAGGAGGCGAAAATGGGGTGGGTGTACAAAATGAGTGAAGAATTTAGGGTTTTAATGGGGAAAAGGGTATTTTTTAATTTTTACCGTGGGTGTCCTCATCTTCCGATGTGTGTGTTTATCCGGTAGGTGTACTCAATATATTGGCGTGTATAACCGCGCCCTTTGTTGATACAATAATGAGAGCTAAGTTTGTTTGGGATGAAAAAAAAATGGGTGGGACTATTTACACCTCCATTTCAGTTTAGAACACTCTCCCTGAAAGTTTAATAATAAAATAATGATGTAAAAAACCAAAAATACCCTTTAAGTTATATTACACTACTAAATGCACCCCTATTACTAACTGCACCCCTCCTTAACTTTTAAACCTAAGTTTTATATATCCAGCCACCACCACCTCCGCCAGCCGCCACCACCACCACCACCACCACAACCTCCGCCCGCCGCCACCACCACCAAACAACAAAAAAACAACCAACAACCAACAAACAACAACACAACAACACAACAAAATTTCTCCCCCAAACAAAAAAAAAATTCAAGAACTTAAAAAATTTCAATTCTTTTTTTAAAATTTCGACAAACCAGCGTCGACCATATTCACTATGGTCGACACTGGTTTGTCGAAAAAAAAAAAACTTTACAAATTCGACCTTCTTAGGTCGACCATATAAACTCTCATCGACACCCCGTTGTCGACGAGAGTGAATATGGTCGACCTAAGAAGGTCGAACTTTTAAAAAAAAAAAAAACTTAAAGTTTTCAACTACGTAATGTCGACCATGTAACCTCTCGTCGACCACATGTCATCGACGAGTGGTTACATGGTCGACATTAAGTAGTCGAAAATTTTAAAAAAAAATTAAAAAAAAAAGTTTTTGCTGCAAATTGCAGAAAACCCTAAAACTTCAAAATTGACGTCGATTCAGTCGGCGGCGGCAATACACTTA
The DNA here is from genome assembly GCA_963675135.1 of Galeopsis tetrahit. Taxonomy (NCBI): domain Eukaryota; kingdom Viridiplantae; phylum Streptophyta; class Magnoliopsida; order Lamiales; family Lamiaceae; genus Galeopsis; species Galeopsis tetrahit. The sequence goes on from OY776128.1 coordinate 53,845,549, forward strand.
CCTGGGGTGGGGGTGGCCGACATCTTCGACCAGGAGGCGGGGCGGCATCATCGATCGGGAGCAGGCCGAGGGGGAGGGGATGCCGCCGCGGCAATACACTTACCTGCAGAAAAACAAAGAGAGAGGGAGGGGGAGGGTATGCCGCCGCGGCCGAGGGGAGTGTGGGGAAGGCCGTCGCGGCCGCGGCTGAAGAAGGGGGAGCGGATGCCGTCGCGGCCGAAGGGAGGGAGGGGAAAAGTCGTCGCGGCCGCGGCTGAGGGAGAAGGAGGCGGCCGTCCATGAAGAGACAGGGAGGAAGGGGCGGTGGGCGGCAAGGGGGCGGCGACAGGGGCGGTGGGCGGCGGCAAGAACAAATGGGGAGAGAATTAGGGTTTTGAGGGAGGGTGTGGTAAGTAAAATGGTATTATATAGATAAAAATGAGAAAAGGGTAATTAAGACAATTTCAGGGAGGGTGCATCTATTTTTACAAATTTCAGGGGGGTGCATCAATCTGGGGAGTGTTCTAAACCGAAATGGAGGTGTAAATAGTCGGACCCAAAAAAAATGTCTACTCATAGTATCCTCGGGTGCCTTTAGCCGCGCCCTTGTAAAAGGGTCTGACTATATGCACCTCCATTTCGGAGAGATGCACTCCCCCGATTTATACACACCCATCAAATTGGCACACACCCCCCCTAAATTGTCATAAATACCCTCCCTTCATAAAAACCCTATTACTACACACACCCCCAACCCTTCATCTTCTTCCTCCCCATTTCCCCCAACCCACCCCCTCCTCACCACCACCCACCAATCGCCGGCGACGCCCACCCCACCCACCCTCGCCGCCGCCCCCTCCCCTTCGTTTAAAAAAAAACTGAAGCTCTGCACTCGCGCGGCCGCTCCCGTCCGTCGGCCGCCGCGGCCGCCCCATCCCCCTCCCGTCCGACGCCGACCCCAGGTTTGCCCCCTTCCTCCTCCCATCTGAAAAAAAAAAAAAAAAGATCTGCGGCCGCGCGGCCACTCCCTTCTATCGGCCGCCGCGGCCACTCCCTTCTATTGGCCGCCGCGGCCGCTCCCTCCCCACCCCCTCTCCGACGCCGATCCACCCCCAGCCCAACCCAGATTTGCCCTCCTCCCAAGGGTTTTCTGCAAAAACCGTATTCTGAAGAAAAAAAAAAAAACCAGTTTTCTGTAGAAAAAGCAAAAAACCCTAATTTTTTTAATTTTTTTTTCCATTTTCGACTATGTAATGTCGAATAAATATACTCTCGTCGGCAAATTGTTGTCGACGAGGGTGTATTTGATCGACATTACATAGTCGAAAATGGAATTTTTTTTATTTTTTTTTATTTTCGACGAAATCTTGTCGACTACATACACTCCCGTCGACTACGAGTTGGTCGACGTGAGTGTATGTGGTCGACACTGGTTGGTCGAAAATTATAAAAAAAAAAATTGTAAATTTTTTGAGTGTATGGTTGATTTCTGTATTTTTTTTTAGCTTGATGATCGCCGGAAATAGTGTCGCCGGCGACCGAAAGTTGTGGGTTAGGAAAAGGTGAAAGAAATGAAGGGGGTGAGTAGGGGTGCATCTAGTACTGTATATTTAGGGCATGTTTGATAGCAAAGATGGATTATCTAAGATTAGGATGATAACTAAACTTTATAAATTTTAAAGCATAATCTACCCTTAATCTAAGTTATCAAACAACCAATAAAAATGATATATAGTTAATCTAGGTTTAATCTAAGCTATCAAACATGGCCTTAATGTATATTTAATGAGGGGTATTTTAGGTTTTTTACCTTATTATTTTATTAAAAAATTAAAAGGGGGAGTGCATCTCTCCAAAACGGAGATGCATATAGTCAAACCCCTTGTAAAAATCGTTCTTATTATTTAAGATTTAAGAAGCCCAGGCCCAATCCTTATTCATTACCGTTAATTTTTTTTTTACCTTTTCTTCGACTGGACTGCAAATCGAATCAGCTTTCCAATGGCCGGAGTGTATTTCTCGTTTTTCTCTCTCTTCCTCATCCCACTCTCTCTACTACTCATTCTCTACTTCATCGTCCGCCCCAAATCCGTATGGATCCCAATCAAGAAACGCCACGTCTTCATCACCGGCGGCTCCAGCGGAATCGGTCTGGCACTTGCCCAGCTGTGCGCCCAAAACGGCGCTGACGTCACCCTACTCGCCCGCAACCTCACTAAGCTCGAGGAAGCCCAGAAATCTATCAAGCTCGCCACGGGATGTGACGTCAAGGTCTTCAGCGCTGACGTCAGGGATTTCGCGGCTGTTAAGCGTGTGGTTGAGGAGGCGGGCCCGATCGACGTCCTCGTCTGCAATCATGGGGTGTACGTACCGCAGGAATTGGAGGAGCAGGATATGGAGGAGATCAAGTTCATGATCGATGTGAATTTGACCGGCACTTTCCATTTGATTAAGGCCGCTTTGCCCGGTATGAAGAAGAGTCGGGCCGAGAGGGGGCCCGGTTCAATTGCTCTCATGTCTTCTCAGGCAGGGCAGGTATGATTATTTTCTCGTTCAAAAATTGTATGTTCAAACAGATCCAATGGATGTGTATGTGTGCGTGTTTAATCCTGTCACAGTTAGAGTGAGATTTACTGTGTTCTTTACTGGTTAATGCATATAGGTCAAGTGTTAAACTGATTGGATTTGAAATTCAAGGAGCTTGTAGTCAAGGTCTTTTACGGTTCTAATTATGTTGAATTGGGATTTATGCAATCCTTCTGTGTTTTCTTGATGTTTTTACAAGCATAGGCAAATATGATTTATGAAATTGTTGATCTAGTAAGTAGAATTGAATGGCTAAATTTGTAGCTGAATTGGATTTAAAGAGAGTTAGCATTTGAATCTAACAATGTGAATGATCATACTATAAGCCTCTCTGTTTTAGTCCTGGTCTTTTGTTGATTTTGGAGTTCAACCTTTTTGTTAATCATGTGCTGCAATTGCCTTCCTTGTAAGATAGGTTTAGATCACTTACAGGTCTATATATTATGGCCCATCTCTGCAATTAGGAGAAAGCTTGCTTGAATTGAATTCCAAGTCAATGAGGATGTTCTCTATATTTCCTATAACTTTCCAGCTAGTTGCATTTTCATAAATACTCTTCATAAGACTTTTGAGAGTCATTTGAATATTACTTATTCAAATCACTTGGTATCCAAAATTTAAACCCCCTCCAAACTATTGTTCAAATAATGGATTAGAGATATGTTATATGGAATTAATAATAATAATAATTATAGTTTTGGTTAATCATTTCAGGTTGGCATTTATGGGTATACAGCATATTCAGCTAGCAAATTTGGCCTCAAGGGTTTGGCAGAAGCCCTCCAACAAGAGATGATAGCACATAACATTCATGTTAGCCTCATTTTCCCTCCAGACACTGAAACTCCTGGTTTTGTTGAAGGTCCATACTTTCCTACCTGTTAATATCACAGCATACATCTTATTTTATTTCTTGTTTGCATTATTAGTTGAGCAATTTACAGTGATCACTTTATATTACTGCGATTAGATAGATGCGTCAAACATCTTTTAAGGGGGCACTTGGTTCAAACTATTTTATGGGAATGGTAAGGAGAATCACTTTATAGTGAATTACAATGAGAGAGATGCTTACGTTGTTAGTGTTTTGCTCTAATCTTTGATTAGCTGCTGACAAAGTTGAGGAATAATGGAATGATTGGGGAGAAATGTAGTTAATCAAATGGGGTAATGATGAACTTAGTTTGAGGTTTATTTTCTCGTACAAAATATGGTGAATTATTCCCATTAACCACCACAATTACCCTATGTTCATGTTCATTCTCATTATCATTCCCATTGAAGAATTTTGAACTCTGAATCGTATGAGATCCTATCTGCTTTCTCTGAAACCATGGAGTATCTCTTTATGTTAACATTGCAGCACTTTTCCTAAGTCCTAAAGATAAAAATAGACCGTATCTTGTATCTCAGATGTTCAATTCCTGCATTTTCTTGAACATACTTTTAGATTGTAGGCGTATTTATTTCCAACTGCTATTTACATTTATCTCGTTGTGGCAGAAAACAAAAGAAGGCCACAACTTACGAGTGTAATAGCAGCTTCATCTGGTGCAATGAAAGCTGATGAAGTTGCTATAAAATCCCTGAATGGAATTCAATCAGGCACATTTATCGTCCCCTGCAACTTGGAGGGATTCTTGCTTTCTGTAGCAACTGCTGGTCTATCTCCTCAGAGATCGTATCTGATGGCATTCGTGGAAGTAATGACTTCTGGCTTAGTACGTCTAGTTGGCTTGTTTTTTCAATGGAATTGGTATGGGAGCATTGAGAAATGGCATTCTAAGAAATAGTTCATTCCACGAGCAACTGCATTTGATCTTTGTTGCCCAAAGAAGCAAAAATTGAAGAGCTGCTGAATCGAATCATTTTCCAGAAAGAAATTTCCTCGTCGATCAAAAGGGACTGGACGTGGAATCGTATTTCACACGAATACGTGTGGATCTGTGTGAAGATATTGAAAGTGGATGCTTGAATTTTTGTTTCAGTGTTAATCTACATTCTTCCCTACATTTCACTAATTTTTTTTAACACCTCATTAAATTTCTTTTATACCTCACTAAATCACCAAAAATACTTCTCATTTATTTGACCCCACACCTTACTAAATTCACATTTCTTAAAAAGTGAAACGTATTCAAGTCATTACGGGATGGAGGGAATATATTTTAAGTTATACATTTGTCTAATAATTTTAACACCATTTAATTTCACCTATTATGAGTCGAAACAATCAAAATTTATAATGAATTAAATATAATATTATTTTATCTATTATGTCCCCTTTAATAAAACTTTCAATTTAGCTTTATTCTTCCAATTTCGTATATGTGTGTCCCCCTATAATTGTTATTTTATCTAATATTACTGTATATGTTTTCATGTTTAATGTTCACAATTGACATGTAGAAGTGGTCATGGTAGTTTAGAGAGTAAGGCATAGACACTAGCTTGCTCAAGAATTAGTATAGGTAGAGGCAATATTGACAATTGATCAACATTCACAAACCATAACAATCACTCAACATCTAAGTGTGCTCCTATACAAAATGAGAAAACATCTAAAAGAGCTCATATATCATCTATGAGAATTTTTATATCATCATGGTCCTTACATCATTTGAAAAAACTCTTTACCATTTGAGAGGGCTCCTACACCATTTGAGAGAGCATCTCAAAAAGGCCCTACAAACAGTGCATCACACTCATTTCATTTATAGTTCTTAAGCATCATCTCCAAGTGCATCAATAGGGTTGTGGATCAACAATTAGTAAGTTATTGATACGACCAAATGAAAATTAGTATGACTTTCCAAATACATACATTTTAATATTGTTTTTTTTAATGCATTTAAATTATTTATTTTACTGATGTTATTTCTTTTAATATTATTTAACAGGTTCCTACCTCCACAAATTACTAAAGTATCACCAAGGCTATCAATATTGAATACGAACAATCATGACATGAATGGAGCTAGATTCCTGAATATGTGAAGAACACGTGGTTACAATTTTTCAGGTGATAGCCATAAGTTTATGAATATATAATTGCTAAAACTTGTACAATTTAGTTGCATTCTACTTGAACATTATTATTTTTTTGATAATTCAGGATTATATATAAATCTAAAATGTTATTGTTTTTTTTTTTTTTTTTGAATTATTGTAGATGGGATCTTGAACAGGAAGATGAAATTAAGCGAATATGAAAACCCCAGGTCTTATGCGTTCAAGCTTGTTTGATATTCGCGGGAAGAAATAAAAAAGGAAACAATTGTATATTTTAGTGTTTGAACCGCTTCGAACCAAATGGGAGACGAACTCTAATTTGATGAGGATGATGGTTAATTCTAGGATCTTGGAGTAATATTTATGTTATGTACTTAGTTTCTTTTTATTGTTGATGAGAATTAAAATGATGATTAACACTTTGATATTTATGATTTTGATTTATAGAACATTTTGCTTATGTTATAATTATATATATTTATGATATGTACTTGATTTTAGGATTGTTATATATTTTCTTACCAATATTATATATGCGAATTTAGTTGGTGTGTTTTGTTATTTCAAATAATTTTGACAGGACTTTTTATTATTGAAATAAAAAAAATATTTTAAACAAATTTCAATGCAAAAATATCATTGAAATTGATATCAAAATTCATATTGGACAATTTTCTATTACTAAAATTCATATATTACGTGTCTGTTGGAAATAAAATTCCAACAGAATGATGTCGATGGAATTGACGTTGGAATCTGCATATAATAATTTTCCACAATGAAATATTCCATCGGTTTATGTCTGTTGGAATTTTAATTCCAACAAAATAATGTAGTTGGAATTAATGTTGGAATTTGAGATAAATAATTTTCCAACTGTTAAAATTCCAATGGCTAAAATGAGTTGGAAAATTCCAACAGAAAATTATGGATGGAATTAACAATAAAATTTACGTTGGAAAAAATTCCAGCAACTTTATATTGCAACGATAAATGTATGGTGGAATTTATATTCCAACAAAAACAGTTTTGTTGGAATCTACGATGGATAATTTTCCAACAGTTGAAAATCCAACAGTCAAAATTTGTTGGAAAAAATTCCAACGGAAAATTATCGTTGGAATTTGCAATGGAATTTTCATTGGAAAATATTTCAACAATCCAAAATTCCATCTGTCATAATCCGTTGGAATGTATCGTTGGAATTTTTTTCTGTTGGAATTTTCATTGGAATTTTGCAATTCCAACGCTAACTTTTCCAATGGTCGAATTTTCGATGGAATTTCTGTTGGAATCAATGATTCCAACGGAAAAAATGTAAAAATCCGCTGGAATTTTTCTGTTGGAATTTGACTGTTTTCTTGTAGTGATAGTAATGTAAATTCGGGCCCCCCAATCTAAAATTTCTGGCTCCGTCACTGTGCCACGGTATCCGTTCGAAGGACCGACTAATTCGAGAGGACCAATCTCACTGTCCATTTGCGAGACTTCAATTTAAAGTCAGAGTTTTGCACTTTGTATGAAAAAACAGCTCTAATCACATGAGGTGATTCAGTGCTATTGCTCTGCACAAGAATTTTTTTTTTTTTTTTAGTCTTAATATCCGACCCAAAAATTAATTAAAGTCTTAATATTTGATTCAAGGATCAACATGCATGCAGAATTAAACTTGTCCTCAATATCATAGGGTTGTGTTGTTCTCGTTCACTTAATTCTGCTGATGTTTTATCATTTTTTTCAACCGAATCGATTATAACTGAATCGAACTGAATTCATGTAGTCAGTTGGTCAATTTGGTAAAAATAAAATTGCACACATCTTCCATTTTTTTTGAGTTTCTTATTTAATCTCACATGATTTAAAATTATATCAAACACTTGATCATATTCTTATTAATTTCTTTCGGTTTTGTTCGTTTAATGATAGCATAATTATCTCTCTACAAAAATCTCTCTCCCCCATCATTCTCACCGGAAATCGGCACACCCTCTCCCCCCTCTTTTTCAACCCCATATCCTCTTCTCTCCCCTCCCTACTGTAGAGCTTATCTCGTATAAAAGCTAATGAGATCGGGCCCTTGCTACTGTTGCCGCCCAACACAACCACCGCCGTCCAACACCGTCACCGCCGCTAGCACCATCGACTTTTCTCCCTTTCCATCACTCAAACCTTGTAGAGAGATAAAGAAAGAGGTAGATCGGTTGAATCCGTCTAAAATACAGTAGAACCGCTACCGTCGGACCACCGCCGTCGAGTCGCCGGACCATCGCGGCGCCGCCGTAGCTCCGTCTTGACCACTCTTGTTTCAGATTTTTCAGTGGGTAAAGGTCTTATTCAGGGATTTAGTTGGAATCAATGGGTGAATCTCCCCGTCGGAGCGGTGGCCGATCGAGTGAGTCATCCGTTTGATCCCATTTTATTTTCGTTTTAAGCTTTCTGCATGTTAATTTATTTGGTTTCCTAGTTTAGATCTGGCGTTATTTTAGTTTCGCTTTTTCCTGCATAGTTTTTCTTTTCCCCTGTTCTGGTTTCCTCCCCTACTATGCTTGGGTTTATCTTCTCGTTTACGGGTTTTTTCCATGGTGGCACTTTGTTGTGTCTGTTGGAGCTGATAGTCCTTGGGTCCGTTCTTATGTGATTTGGGAGGTTTGTAGCGCGAGTCGTTGTGTGCGACAGTCTGTTCCTTCTCTGGAGCCGATTTGCTATCTTCTTAAATTGCGGAGCTTCAAGGTATGCTAGTTTGATCTATGATCCTTCCACTCTCTCACAATTGAGTCTGGAAAATGTGATCTTCCAGTAGAACTTCACTATATGGATAGGTGAGAGTGAGTGATATGTAAATTATTTCCTATATGTAATTCTACCCTTAAAAAAAATAAAAAATTCTTTCGGTTTTGATTTTGAAGATTTTAAAATTGAACCGTGTGAGCTATGAATAATATGATGTATATTTCTTTCTTCTATACAAAAAAAAAAAGGTTAAAAATGCTCAAAAATGCAATTGTAAAATAAATGATAAATAATTATTGATTTAAAATTCTAATGATATATAATGTTAAATTAATAAACATAAAGGATTATACTAAAAATAAATAAATTAATTAATATACATAAACAAAATTTGGGTTGGTCTGCTATGGACTCGAGTGCATGTTGTGCACCCTAGTCCATGTTGCACTTTTCAGTTACTGACTTACACTTTTTGGTAAACGGTGTTGCACTTTTCAATTATTAAACTGTATAATTGAAAAGTGCAACACTATTACCAAAAGGTGTAAGTCAGTAAACTGAAAAGTGCACATGGACTAGGGTGCACAGCATGCACTCGAGTGCATACTAGACTTTACCACAAAATTTTGGTCCGGGTTATTTCAACTATCAACCAAACCTAAAATCGAAATATTCTAATTTTAAATATCAAACTGATTACTCCGTATTTAATAAAGTTAACAGAATTTCATTATTTCGGAAATTTGATTTTTCGTTTTTTTTTTTTTTTTTTGGCTCAACCTGGTCGTATCCCGTTTAATGAACAAGTTCTATAATCCTATTTTCCAAAACCCAATGGTGAAAAAAAAAAAAAAAACTATTTTGTAAAACTAATACTCCATTGTTTTCAATCATTTCAATTCACTTGTTCTACACTTCGTATTCCGTCATATGTTTCACCATACAAATCGTTGATTATTTTCAATAATACACTTGTTATGTATCTAAATAATGAAACACAAATTGAAATTGATAAAAAGGTAACACTATTTTCAAGTCACTGCAGACAAATGCACATGGGAGAAGGGGCAACTATAATTAACACTACATCAGTGGAAGCCAATCTTGGTCTACCCTCATTCTAGAGCATCCATCAACAAAGAGGGCCATACTGGCTTTCACTTCAAATTGTAGATAAAGGGGTTCGTGGCCAAGGTGACGATCCTAGGGTCCGAAACAGACACCAATGGACAGGGTGGCACAACCCTAATGGTATGATTATAATGTATATCTATCTAACATATAAATACAGGGTGAGGATACTTCATGTTGGCTACAAGCAAAGGTATATGCGATGGCCTGGAAAAAAGACGAAAAGTATCATAGGTACACTAAGTGATCAATAGTGATCTTGTATCCTAAACAAGAAACGAGAATGAAATGGCTATATATGATATTAAATTGGTTTTCTAAAAAATCGCCAGCCTGCCTCTAGGTGGACAAGAAGTCAAGAACTATAGTTTTGGAAGTATCATCCCTCTGTGCAGCAAAAAATGAAAGCTAAAATGGAAAGACAGGTAATAGAGCAAAAACATATAGCAAAAAGCCGAGGAAGTTCACATTATCAAGGTAAAAGTGCAGGATGAGTACTCTGTTTTTAATTTATATATAAATATATGTGAAGTTATTGCAGCTACCACAAGTCTTGTGCAGGACGCTTATCAATCATCCATGTAATGGAACTGCATTGATTTTCAGTACTCGTCACTTGCAAACACGAGCCAAGCTTCCTATATTGCTTTTCCTGAGAGACAAAATCTGTGCTCAAAAGAAATGAAACGGATACTGTATATCAGTTTAACATAAAAGGACGAGTATTCAAACCAGTTGATAGAAAAACTCCTAAGCCTCCAGAGTTGCTTCTTTTGAAGTCTCTCCGCTAACTAGCCAAGGTGATAGAACAGCCGAGCCATCTTTGGCAGTTGTACCATTTGATGAAGGAACAGAAACTCCGCCTCGTTTTTGAGCGATCATCCTCGCAAATCCAGCAATGCCTGCGCTCATCTCACGCTGAACACCTCTACTTAGTTCCTTAACAGAGTCATTACGAGCAATTAATTTTTCCTTCAAGCTGTGACTACTCTTTGAGATTGATTCTTTATACCTGTCACATTTTGTGGGACATCAAATTCATTTCAACAACAAAAGAAATATGAATTGATTGCATAAAAATTCACGACGTTTTCACCTTTTTTTTTTTTTTAAGTACGACATCTATTATTTTTAAAATGCGTAATTCAATCAATACACAGACTTTTAAGTCGTTGCAATTATATCATATGACTATTCTCTGGCAACTTATGCTGACATGGCAGCTAGGGAAACTTTGAAAAAAATTGCAAATAAATCTACAACTTCTTTATTGCAATTTCATACATTGTCACATCAACAGGATTTTCCGGAAATATAATCATGTGATAGAATTTCAACAGTTTGAAAGGTCGTGTATGAAATTGCCTAGGGCGGTTCTCTTCCGGATTTTCTGAAACTGGAATAAAGGGTCTGAAGGAAGCAGTGGTTGCCCACTTGATCCAAGATTCATTCCTAAAATTATTTATGTTGTACTTGAAAAGGTCGTGACCCGTGATTTATTTTGCAATTAATACAGTATAAAATCACTTACTTGATTGAAGCAGTGGAAATTTTCGACTTGAGAGACTCTGAGAAGGCTGCAAACTCAGAAGAGCTCGATTTCCCTGGATTTTGATTTGGCGATTGACTGAAAAATAACCAATTTAATCAGAGGTCAGCAGTTGTAGAGAGAAGATGAGAGATGAAGAAATATAACCAAATTTTGACAACATAGTAGCATCCATAACTGCAAAATTCGAATGCTACCTTGAATCAGAATCTATGTTCTGATGCTCCTCTAGAGATGAACCATTCGTGGGAATCATCTCTCTTCTCCTTCTAGCGAGGTTACGAGCTCTGCTAGCTATAGCAGCAACATGTCGCACAAGTGGCTGCTCATTGCCCTGATTTTCGGGGTTAAATGTTGGTGTGGACCTTAAGTTCTTCACACTCTCAACTGAAGCTAACAGCTCTTGGCTGTAAAGAGAGATAACAAAGTCAGTTGAATGAGCTAAGTTCAAAATGATCATATGTTAGCTTTCTTGTATAATCAGTACCTGGAAGGATCGCTCAAGACGAGATGGCGCAAACATACTGGACATTCAATGCGTCTCTGGGACCTAAAGAAGCAAGGATTTGTTCAAAATTGGAATATTTAAGCTTGGTGAGAAAAAGTGAATACAAGACAGATAACTTACCAGTCAAGAATACAGTGCAAATGATACTCATGCTTACACTTGGTAACCTGAAAAGGGAAAATACTTATTTACGGTGGGCTAATTCAAGAAATATAGTACCAATTGTAGTGCATTCAAATGTTCCTAGTTCCAGCAACAACATCTAGAGAGAAATTGATTGTGCATTTCAGAGATCAAAGGCGGCTAATCATAACACTCGTAAATTAACTAGCAAATTGCAAAAAACCCTATCCCTTCTTCCATAAATCACACATATCAACTAAACAAAATCCAATTCATGTATTGGAGTTGGAACAGACATATTCACAAACACATTGCCTGCGTGCTTGATTGCATTAACAGAGAATCAAACGATTATGTGTCAATCACAAGAGAAACACAGTTTGTAGAAAAAACTTACAGAGGGAGGATCAAGATAGGTGAAGGGCTCCAGGCAAATGCTACATCCATCTAAATAGACGTCATCAACAACATCATTATCTACAAACCCAGAATGAGATGAAGTCGCTGATAACAGAGCAGTATCGGAATTCATCTTGTCCATCATCAAATTCACCAAAAATTAATGTAGTGCCAATTAAACAACGCTCAGAAACGGCGGAAAATTCGAGAATGTAAGATCAGGTAAACGATAAATATTACTGTATCAGTAGTATTACTATTTGTGCAGTAAAAACTCAGAGAAGAAGTGGAGAGAGAGAGAGAAGTGTAAATAGCAGAAAATAAAGGAAGATTTTCGGTTGCGTTGTTGAGACGGTTGGTGGAAAGGAATGAATCAATCAACTCTTTTGTATTCGCAAATATTCTCAATACTCCATATTTTTTCATATACTCCTCCTATTTAATTTAAATTTCGTTTTAACTTTTTTTTTTTTTTTTTTTAATTATGTGCATGAACTTAGAATTAGAATGACATATATTTTGAATAGAATAAAATATTTAATTTTTATGTTACCAATATTAATATTGAAGATAATTGATATTTTCACAGTAAAAAAAATACTCCTTAAAAGAATATCGATAAATAATGGTATACAATAATAATATCGAAAAAATTATTACATTTTTAAAATTTCGATTTGCCCCTACATTTTACTTTAAAAAAATGACAAACCTTTTGATTTGGAGAGAAAAAGTCAAAAGTGGGCAGGTGACAATTTTCAAAGGTAGATTATTCCTACTTAGGACGGACTGTAAATATTGCAATATTCGTAATTGAGGGTGGAAAATCAGCATCTTCATTTTCTTGACCCATTTTTGCAGTGACAGTTATTTTATTTTCAATAAAATATAAGGTGTGTTTTTGACCTAACTATACGTGGAAATGGAAATATTAGTAAATAGAAATAATGAAAATAGCCTGAATAGCACTAAGTTATTGCATTTTACAGTGCCGAGTTAATTTTTTTTTTCTTTTTAATATGGTATGACTTTTTTTTTTTTTTGTCTATTAGAACAAAAAAGTGCTCATTTCAAACTCATGTTGAGCCCTAATAAAAAATCGGGCTAGGATTGAAAGTTGGAAAACAATTTTAATTCAAATCAAAATTTACATCCTCACTACAAACTGCAAAAGTCGATATCTAACGCTAGAGATTTTCATTTAGGCATCTTTATTATTTCTTTGGATTTCCTAGCGTCTAAGTCTGATTGCTCATTCGAGCAATTGAAGCAAACATTTTTAAGTGAAATTGACGCTCTGAACAAAACACATGGCTTTACCATGATGTATTAACTTTTTTTATACTCGTCGTTCCACAATAACTTTTACACTTTTCTTTTCAAGACCCACAATAACTTTCACAATGTTAAAATTGAAAATCATTTATAAACTCCACCCCACAAAGTGGGATAACTCAAGTGGTTAGAGCACCACTACCTAGGCCTTAGGTCTCAAAAAAATTTATAAACTCCACACCGAGGGAGTATAATTCTATTGTTTAAAGGATGAAAACTTCATTTTTATAATTTTCGACTTTATTTTTACAAATTTTAATTAATTTCTTCAGGACCTCTTTACCATTTCCTTCTTTTGTTAAATTAGGGTTAAATATATATTGCTTCAGAATTTTACCTAAAATATTAAAAAATATACACATCCGTCTAAACAGCGTAGGCTCATTAGTCAAACTTAGTTGCAAGCTTTTTATTCGAATAAAATGAAATATATCATGATAGCAATACCATAGATAGAAAATAGAGGTTCCATCACCCGTGCAAAAAAATCATATCATTCATAATTATTATTATGTGCGATAGAAGATAAAAAACACTAAAAAAAAATAAAAAAGTAAATACATTTTTTATCACTTAAGCTGTACTCCGTAATTATTTTTGTTGATCCCTAAACAAGTATTGATGGTGGTAAAAGTCTAAAGGAGGTGAATAGACTTTTAAGATTTTCAAACTTTTTGATGTGCAGCATGTGCTGATCAGATGAGACGATCAGAAGAGCTAGATGCTCTATCGTCTAATGCAGATAATATGATCTGATCTTTGAGTGCGAGTGTGAGTAGCAGATAAAAATAACAAACCTATTTGATTGTTATAAATCAAATGGTCAGTTGGAAAGCTATCTCAAGAACTAATAGTGAAGAATTGTGTAGGCCCTAAATATTTAGACTCGTAAGTTGAATGAAAACCTTTGAATAAAGAATGACTTTATCAAACAATGAATGATATCAGTTCATAGTGATATCTGCTGATTGTAAAATATATACTTAGTGAATTTTGACTCTTTTGAAAACTTATGATTTGTAAAGTATGAATAAGCAATATGAGCTATAAACAATAAAACAATAAACAACACAAGTATTTATAGTGGTTCGAACAACTTGTTCTACGTCCACTCTCACGACTCAATTCCTGATATTATATTCCTTGCTAACTTTATAGTTCCAAGAGAAGACTTTTGATCAAGATACACTCACCTTGGTGTATACAGATCCACTTGTTGAGGTAGAGAACAAGTACTCTTTACAGGGTTGGGTTTCTTACAAATAAAATAAAGTTATGTGTATAACCAACCTAGTGTGAAAGGAACACACTGTTCTAAGCTATAAAGATAGGAATCTTGAAACGGGTTTAGGATCGAAAACTTAGAGCTAAGGATGTAAAATGCTTTCAGGCTCTATAAAATTTGATTGTAGGTTTTCAGAATGCTTAAGTGTTCTTGAGTACAATTGGTGAGTTCTTTCGCATGTAGAGTTTCCGTGATTGTTCCAATGAACAAAGTCTTGTATTTATAGAAGGATTTGAGCTCCAAACTAGCAGTTGGTGAGAGAACTAGTCGCTGCAAACAAATCTTCTATATTTGGGACGAGATCTTCATGATTTGATGTATTTCTTGATTTCTGGTATGACATTACCTTAGAAGGAAATGTGCATTTAATGTCCATTAAATGCTTAGTACGAATATGAAAAGATCTCTGAATCTCTAGTCTTTCACTAATTATAATAGTTACCAGTTCTCAATTTAATTAATTTTTTTTAATTAAAATAATTTAATTTTAACACTACAATTATTACCATTTTCACAGATTTTAACACTATAATTATTACCACTTTTCACTAATAATAGTTACCACTTTTCAGTATTAATAGTTACCACTTTTCAGTATTAATATTTACCACTTTTCAATATTAATAGTTACCACTTTTCACTGATAATAGTTACCAATTTTCACTAATAATATTTACTACTTTTCACTAATAATAGTTACTACTTTTCAATTTAAAAAAAAAAAATAGATTTTCATTTTAAAAACAACAGAAAAAACTTTTCTAAACTTAAAATAGATCTCCACCATAAAAAATATCAGAAAATCATTCTTTCAGTTAAAAACAAATTTTCATTATAACAAGATTTACACTTTTTAATAAACAAGACTTAACTTTTTAATAAATAAGACTTACACTTTTCACTAATAATAGATACCACTTATTAATAACAAAAATTTACACTTTTCAATAATAAAATTACTACTTTTCAATGAAAAAACATATTTTCACTACAAAAACATCAGAAAACATATATCCACCATAAAAAAATAACAAACATTCTTCAGTTAAAAATATTATACAACAAAACATAAAAACCGAATAATATAATCTTCTCCAAATCACACAAATTCACCACCACTCTCTCTTTTCTAAAATTTTCCTTTTCCTTAAATTAAAGCGAACCGCCGTCACGCGCCTGTGTACGCGCCTTAGTGTGGGCGATTACACCTCTCTTCGGTGCGATTATCCCAGCAAACTGAGAGTTCATCTCTCCCTTTCTGGCTTCTCTTGTAAGCATTTTGCTCTTCCTCCTTTTTGTTTCTTCTCTTGGGGAGTGGTGTGTGAGATTTTTCTAATTATTGTTTCTTTTGGATTATCTCGTTCATCCATTGGCCCCTTTTTTGTTCTTCTTGTTCCCGAGAGTTCTCATCGTTTTTTAGGCGGTTTTCTCTTCCTTTTCATTTAATTCACCCCCCGTTTTGTCTGATTTCTTGTGATACGCATAATCCACTCGAGTGCTTTGCTTGGGAGGATGTGTTACGCTACCCAGATGGTTCTCGATTTTGTGGATGCTATATATTGGGGGAGTTCTTGTAGCCTGGATTATTACTCCATCTTCAACCATTTTCCTAAAGTGCAACCAACCTTTTGTAGTCCTCTTCTCTTCCCTATGGAGGAATCCCTAAGCGTTATGATGAACCGATTTTCACTACTAAAGATGAAAATCCTGGGATCAATGTCCCTCGACATGAGCTTGTTGTGCCTAGAAATACACTGATCGTTCGATTCGCTTCTAGAAGGAGGTTTGGAGCGGCGGATATTGGAGATATCCTTCGAAAGGCCTGGAATCTTGAAGGCTCGCTGAAAGTTATTTCTGTTGGTGAGGGCCTTTTCACTTTTGAATTTTCTGAAAAGGTAGAAATGGCCATGGTGCTTCATAGACAACCATGGAATTTCAAGAAAGCTCTAATGGTGATGAAAATGTTGGAAGGACATGTTAGACCGACTGATGTTTCTCTTACCAAGGTGCCCTTTTGGGTGCAAATGCATGACCTTCAGATCTGGGCGTTAACCAAGCCAGTAGGATTTCGTGTGGGTGTGGTGATCGGACAGGTGGTGGAGGTGGAAGGCCCGGATGATGATAATATTGGGGGTGGTTGTCTGTGTGCTAGAGTTATTATGGATGTGTCCCAACCCCTTCGTCGTGGCTCCTCTATTACCATTGATGAAGAGACAGTCTATGTCTTCTTCAAGTATGAGAAACTTTCTGATTTTTGTTATCTGTGTGGTAAGGTGGATCATGGATAGAAGGATTGCTTCAAAGCGCTGGGTAAAACGGAAAAGCGGTGTGTCGCCAACCGTAGGTTCTTGCCTTGGCTCAAATCCGATGAGCGTAAACCACCTACCCTGGAGGAAATGCAGTAGTGTATTGAAGCGACTGAGCGTATGGCGGCGGAGAAAAGGGGGGGCTCATCTTCCTCTAATAATGGTGCTAGAATGGACAAAGGCAAGAGGATCCTCATCGAAGAGCCTCCGATCACTTCACATTCGGAACCAAAATGAAAACCAAGACAGGTGGTGAGCTCCTTCGATCAACTAATGCTACATGCAAGGGGTGCTACGAATGCTAACTGGGTTGCACCACATGTGGGCTATGCAAAGATTGACCCCGGTTCAGGTGATGTCCTTGAGCCTCTTTCGTTTTCAATTCCGGATAATTTTGAGTATGACTTGATTAAGGAACCCCTATATACTGTTGATAATGGGTGTGATTATCGTGTTACTCACTTGGTTGGGAGGAGCATTAGTGATTTTGATTACACAACTTTTATGGAAATTATTGGCGAAAGAGAGATGTCGTATTTGCCCCCGATGGTTAGGGTTTTGTCTCCTCAGCAGCCTATGGTCTTGGGATCTTCCTCAGATGCGGATTCACCTACTTCTGCCAGGTTTGTGATTGAAGCGGCTCCTGAGGCGGTAATGAAGAAAGGGACCCAAACAAATATAGGTTCGTCTCATCGGATGATTAAAGTCCAGCGGAGCCACCCAGAAACGGAAGATAAAGACCCGGTCAAGAAAGTGAAGTGCAAAGGTGGGGGGAGCAGTAGCAAAGGACGTGTGTTGAAGGTTAAAAAGGCGGCAACTGGGAACACTCAGCTCCGCCGCCCGGAATGAGTGCCTTAGTTTGGAATGCACGGGGCCTTAATAATGCATGTGCGTTCGGTCACCTCCGTAGACTGGTTGTTATGCATCATCCTACCCTTTGTTTTATTGTTGAATCTCACTGTACTAGTAGCTATGCTTCTGTTATCCGTTTGAAATTGGGCTTTTCGGCCTGCTTTTGTGTTCCTTTGAATGGTTGTAGTGGTGGACTTTTGTTGCTTTGGAATGAAGTTGATGTTTCGTTGTTATAGTATTCAGTAAGGCATATTGATTGTACGGTTATTTCTGATGTTGGTTTGTGGAGGTTTACGAGGTTTTATGGGAATTATGTTACCTCTTTACGCAAACACTCGTGGGAGTTGCTTCGTAAACTTCAAAAGAGTGGCCCTTTGGATGTTAAATCTTGGATCATTGGGGGTGATTTTAATGAAATTTTGCATTTCCATGAGAAAAAATGGGTAGGGCTAGGCCTTTTAATCCGATTTCTGCTTTTCGAGATGTTATTGATGAATTAGATTTACACCATCTTAGAGCTAAAGGCCCAAAATAAACAAAATGGATGCAATGCTATTTTTGAATGCCTGGATCGTTTCTTGTTAAATGATGATGCACGTTCCCTTTTCCCGTTTATTGAAGCTCGTAATTTGGATTTTGTGAGTTCGGACCATAGACCTATCTTGCTTGTGCTTCACCCCCAAAATCCAATTTCGAAGCGAGATCAATCCCAGCCTTTTCGTTTTGAAAATGGTTGGACCAAAAATTCCAATTTCATCGATACTCTTAATGATTTTTGGAAAACACGACCTATGAATGAGAGCTTGCATACTTCTCTCGATGCGTGTAGTAAAGTCTTACATACCTAGGCAAATGAAAAGGGAGGATCTTTTAAGGATATTAAGACAAAGAAAGCAACTATCCTTAATAATGAAGATACTATTCCTGTTTGGCCTGAGGTAAAACAATTGGATGATGCATTGGAGAAGCTGTACTCACAAGAAGAGATGTATTGGAAACAGAGGTCTAGGGTTTTGTGGCTTAAGGAAGGGGATAGGAATACAAAATTCTTTCATAAGAGAGCAAGTGTGAGGCGCCAAATAAACTGTATTAAAGGTTTAATCTCTAAAAACGAGTTATGGTCTACCTCCAAGGGGGATATCCAGCATACTATCTCGGAGTCTTTTTCTGAATTGTTCACCTCTTCCAACCCTAGTACGACGAGTTTGTTGAGAGCCACTGATGCTTTGAATGTAGTTGTATCTACTGATATGAATGCTTTGCTGAATGCTCCTTTTACAAAGGAGGACATAGTACGTGCGTTGAAAGATGTTAGTCCACTTAAGGCTCCGGGCCCTGACGGTTATTCAACAGTTTTTTTCCAAGCTGGGTGGAGTGTAATTGGAGAAGCAGTTATGAATCGAATGTTGGACGTTCTTAACAATGGACAATCGTTGAAGGAGTGGAACAAAACAGTGATTACTCTTATCCCAAAAATTAAGAACCCTACGCTGGTGGCACACTTCAGGCCTATAAGTTTGTGCAATGTTACATATCGTATTTTGGCTAGGACGATTACAAATAGAATGAAGTTGATTCTTGATGCTGTCATTGATCAAGGCCAGAGTGCATTTAATCCGGGTAGGTTGATTACAAATAATATTCTCATTGCTTTTGAGTGTCTACATTGGATCTGGAATAAGAAAAGCAGGCAAGGGGTTGCGGCATTAAAGTTGGACATGAGTAGGGCTTACGATAGGGTTGAGTGGAACTTTTTAAGAGTTGTTATGTCCAGGTTGGGCTTCTCCGGGTTATGGATTTATTTAATCATGTGATGTGTGACATCGGTGCAATACTCCTTTAAAGTGAATGGTGTGATTTCAGGAGATGTTCTCCCTTTTAGGGGCCTCCGACAAGGTGATCCGTTGTCTCCCTACTTATTTGTGATTTGTGCCCAGGCCCTTTCTTCTTTGATTTATAAGGGGGTAATGGAGAAGAAATTCTCAGGAGTGACAATTGCGAGAGGGGCGTCAGTTATTTCTCACCTCTTCTTTGCGGATGATAACCTCATTTTCTTTAGAACCACGAGGAGGGAGTGTGAGAATATTAAGGCCTATTTGGGCTTGTATGAGGCAGCTTCGGGACAACTCATAAATTATGATAAGTCGGCAATCACTTTCAGCGAGGGTACCCCTTCTTTTGAGAAGTAAGCTATTGACACGTGTTTTTACCAACACGTTCCCCTCAAGTATAAGAGTTTCGTGTGTAATAAAAGCAAGGTCCGGTTAAATTATCGATCCGCGAGACTAGTATGTAAAAGTAGCCTTAGTGCTATGTATTGATCTTTGAATATAATGAAAAGTCATGGTTTGTGCAAATGTAAAGAAAGATTACAAATAAAAACTAATGATAAGCAAATAACTAAGAAGATAATGATAGAAATCAAGTGGAGAGAGGTAGTGTTCAGGTGTTCGTCCTTGTGTGGAATCGATGTTTATAGTCGAATTCTATGTGTAATTCATTGGATGGAATTTGGTAGAAGCAATCACTAAGCATATATCGAGTAAAGCACCTAGGATCGAGAGGATGAATAGAGGCTTTCTTACCCGGGTAATCACACGACTAGGGGGTTCGACTCTACCTAAATTATACTAAACTAATCCCTAGTTATGCTTTTCCACTTGAATACTAACAACCAAGCTCCTGTGGCCTTCTCACTAATCACTCAAATGTTAATTCAAGCAATTAATATAGATAAATGGGGTTCTAATGAAATTTACCCAACTCTCGTTGCGATAAACCAATATTAACTCATTCACTCGATTTCCAACCCTCGATTATACTATCTACCCCGATTAACCAACTCTCGTTGCATTAATTGAGTTTCCAATACAACCTATTAATTGAGTTCTAGTAAATGATCTATCAAAACCCATAAACCTAACCAATGAACCTACCAATGAATTCCACAATCAAAATCAAGCTAAAACATTAATTCCATCACAATTATACAACACCCAAACACCAATATGCTTAGCCCATAAACTAAATTAATAAAAGAAAGCAAGCTTATGAAAAATAAATAGCAAAACATTAAATTTAAGAAAGGTATCACCTCAATTGGTCTTTAAATCCTCCAACACTTACAATAAAACAAAATACTCCATTGAAAAGTATCTAATAAATTTAAACTAAGTGTATTGAGTGAGGTGGAGGAGGAAGGATGGTTTCGCTGCGTGCTCGCCGAATCCTCCCACGGCTTCTGTCTATTGTTCCCCAATCAGCTGCGTGTTGGCCGAATTGCCTCTTTTCCTCAAGCTGCTTTCGGCAATGCCCCCCAAATTAAACAATGGATGGGCCTTTTTGTTTTGGGCTTCTAGGATATGGGATCTCCATGCATATGCATTTTAGGCCCATTTCTTTCAATTCTAATTCACACTGGTTATGTATATCTCCAATTAAACAATTAAATGGGCCCTGCTGTAATGAATGTAGAAAATGAAAAATGGGCTCTCTAGTAATGATAAATGGGTCATTCTTCGAAACAATTAGTTGGTGTTAATAGGGGCTGCCATTTTTTTCTCCTTTCTCTATTTTTCTCGATTTATTCCTTCGATCGACTCCACAATATAATTGAGGCGTGCTTTGCTCTAAAAATGCTCATTTTCCTATAAAAAATAGCAAACCACACCACTTCTCCAAATCAAGTGCAATTAGTCAATTTAGTGTGAATAATGCACAAAATCCTATAAAATTATGCAATTTAAACACATGAATTTCAAGAAATTTTCACATTAATCATTTATTAAAGAGGAGCTTGGGGTTAGATTGTCCCAAGGACATGAACTTTATCTGGGCTTACCTACCTTTTCTGCGCGTAACAAAAGAATTCAATTCCAGTATCTGGTGGACCGGATCATGTCTCGGTTGGATTCGTGGAAAAATAAAGCCTTCTCTAAAGGGGGTAGGGAAACTCTCATTAAAGCGGCTCTCCAAGCTATTCCTTCTTATAATATGTCATGTTTTAGAATCCCGGTCTTGACGTGCAATAATATTGAACGAGTGATTGCTAATTTTTGGTGGGGTAGGAATTATCATTCTAATAGACTTCATTGGAAGAAGTGGAATAGTTTCTGTTTCTCCAAGGGTGAGGGGGGTTTGGGTTTTCGAAGGATGGTTGCTTTTAATCGTGCTTTGTTGGAAAAACAGGCGTGGAGAATGATGTCTCAACCCGGCTCTTTGGTGGCCCGATTGTTCAAAGCCAGGTATTTTAAATTTATTGATATCCTTGATGCTGAACCTGGTTCTCATCCTTCTTACTTATGGAGATCAATTTATTGGAGTATGCCACTGTTGAAAGATAATATTAGATGGAGGGTGGGTGATGGGAGATCCATTCATATTTATAAAGATGCTTGGGTGGATGGATTAAAATCTGGAAGAATTGAATCCCGTATTGCAAGTAGCTCTAACGTTGATCGATTTATTCAGGATAACTTTACTTGGAATGAGGAGCTAGTCCGCCAAGCTTTCCTTCCTTTTGAGAGCGAGGCCATTCTGAAAACGCCAATTGAGGGTAATGGTAGGGGTGATTTGCGTCTTTGGCCTTCTAGGCAAAATGGAGTGTATTCGGTGGCTTCGAGCTACGTGTTTGAAAATGGGATTGACGAGGAGGCTGGTCCGTCGAATAGGAGAGGGTTGAAATCTTTCTGGGATAGGATTTGACACTTAAAGATCCCACCCAAAGTTTGTATTTTTGCTTGAAAAATGGCTAAAGAGATAGTGGCAACTAAAGGCAATCTCTTGACATATCATGTCCCGACTAGGGCTTGTTGTGGGGTGTGCGGTTTCTCCTTTGCATCTACAACTCATTGTTTTTCTGCCCCTCAGTGAAGAAAGTCTGGAAAGGAATTGGTTTTTGGCCCTTTCTAAAAAATAAGGAACACCTGGGTATCATTGACATCCTGGACAATAAAGAATTTGGTAAGTTCAATGTTAGCTTGGATAAAATCTTTATGATCGCATGGGCGATTTGGAAGAAGAGATGTAATTGGACCCATAATCGTGATCAGCGGACGGGACTGGGGTTTGAACTTAAGGAATCCTCTATTGAATGGGCTGTAAGATTTTTTGACGAATTCCAATCTAAGAACACTAAGGTCATTGAGAGAGATAACCCTCGGTTCTTTGCTCATGGGGATGCCCAGTGGCTAGTCTTTGTGGATGCTGCGTATAACCCTGCTAGGGATTTCTATGTTATTGGGTATGTGATTGTCTCTTTAAGAGGTGAAGTCTTCGCTGCTGGGACGCGAAGGATTGCGAGTACTAGCTCGGTTTTGGAAGCCAAACTTGTTGCAATTCAGGCTGGTATTGATAAATGTCTCTCGTTGCAACTCGCGAAAGCTAGGTTCTTCACTGACTCAGGTGATGCTGAGAGGATAATTTATGGCTTAAGAGTTTGCACAGGTAATACGGGTTTTATCATCTCTGATATTCACAATCGCTTGAGAAATTTCCTAGTGTGGGAAATCTGCAAAATCTCAAGGTATTTTAACGTGGTTGCTCATAATCTGGCACAATCGACTGTTGACTCTCCTTATCCTCAAGATTGGATTGGAGTAGATGTTCCAACATGGATTCAAGATCAATTTTCACAATACTTGTAATCTTTCTCTCGATCCTGAGACTATGTTCTCAAAAAAAAAAAAAAAAAACACCTCTATTTTTTGAATGACATGAAATTTATAATGGTTTGTTGGGAATAAAATGAGAATTTTGATTAAAATACCAAAATCCCTTAAGACATGCCAAATAGATAAGTCAAATATAAATGAACATGATTCAGGAATGTTGGAACATGTAGTTAAAGGCTAGTTGAGAAGCTGGAATGTTAGGCAGCTCTTAGTACATTTAGATGCACAAGTTGAGGGGGAACACATGCTTAGAAGATTACAAGAATCAAGTCCCCTCAAGGCTCAGAATCAAATTGACCTCAAATCTGCTGAAGTACCTAAATGGACAATTGTGTTGATCAAGTTTGCTCAGTAGTAGACAACCTCTCTGAAGATCAATTGAATGGAATGCATCATCAAGACCAAGTCTTCTGATGTATATGCTAAAGTTCAGAAGAGTTAACCAGCAGAGATGTCTCAGCACACTTGAACCAGAACTGTTTCAAAGACAAGCCCAACTGTGCTGATATGGTCAAAGCTACTGAAATAAAAGCATGAATGCTCAAAGACCATCAAGAGACATGAATTAAAAGAGAAAGAGCCAATTCATCTGAAGAGCAAAGCCAACAGTGCTGATAAGCAAAGCCTGCTGATATTGATAAGCAGTGCTGTCCAGTTGATAAGGAAAGTTATCCTTATAACAGGACCAATGATCAGAAGTGATGTCCATGTTTGATCAAGTGAATCTTGAAGTCAGACATTGGGAAGAGTGCTTCAAAGTCAAGACAAAGTGCTCACAGCCGTTTACTTCCAAATTAAGGACATGTCACTTTCAACAAAATTGTCTTCCAGTTGAAGAGTTCAAGGAAGACAAATATAGGCATTTTGAGGTTGTCTCTCCAACGGACAAATCCTCAAATTGTTCTATAAATACATGAAGTGTGGAAACCATTTGAAGTAATCCAACTGAACCAACAACTCTGAGATTCAAAGGAAACTCAAAGCCTTCAAGCTTTCAAAGAAACATTATTAGTTTCCAGAAACACTTCAACCTAAGCTGATCTTCATTGTACATCAATCAAAGCTTAGAGAGATATCCTATCCTTTTACATTGAGCTCATTGTAAAGGATATCTCAAACTAGTTGGAACCAACATCAACCCTTATACCTTTCTAAAGAGAGAGATAGAAGGTTGTTGTAGTAGAAGTGTAAGAACTCACTGTTGAGAGAAGAACAGTCAGTTCTGAGTTGAGAAGAGGGTACTAGGACTCTGATATCCTAGGGATCAAGGCACCAAGGAGTGGTGTGGTTGATCAAGTGCACCTTGGCACTATAAAACAAGTAATTCCAAGAGATAAGGAATTATCCGGTTCAATCAGGGAAAGTGGATGTAGGAGCTTGAGTCTCTGAACCACTATAACTCTTGTGTTGATTTATTTTCAAGTACTTTCATTCAAACAACACATACATCCACTGCACACAAAACTTTTCTTAAAAGACATATAATCAATACTGTGCAAAACTGTTTTGGACAAATTTACCACTTTTCAATAATAAGAATTACACTTTTCCGTAACAAAATTTACCACTTTTCAATAATAAGAATTACACTTTTCAATAACAAAAACTACGCTTTTCAATAATAATAATAATAACACTTTTCAGTTAAAAGATCTATAACTTTTCAAATAATAAGAATTACAATTTTCAATAACATAATTTATCACTTTTCATAAAATCAAAGAATATAAACCAAAACAAATCTTATATCTGCATATTGAATCAAAGAATGAATAAACAAATCATATTTGTATCATCTTTGTTCAAAATATAATAAAAAAACAAACACTGCTATTGATCTTTTCAAACGAGCTCCTCCGTTGATATCGTATACAACAGTTGATTCAACCAACTCAGAGTAATAGCAATTTGTGGAAGCATAAATTAATCACCAGTATTATGGAGGTTGTTCAGCGCATAATTAAGCAGAAATAGTCGGTTCATCAGATATAGCCTTCACAGTATCCAGCACCCGCTTACTAATTTCCTTAGAATAAACCTGTAGAATCTCGATCCCGTCGTCATCGGCGGTTGCGGCCATCCCCGCCTCTTCGAAACGGTGTCGTACCGCTTGGAAAGGATGGAAGGGGATGCGAGGGTTTCAACCAGGAAGTTTCTAACGGCCTCGCGTGTGTGTTCCGTTGCAGAGGTCTGAGATTGTGGCGGTGCTTGTTCTGTTTCGGCCATGGCGGTAGCGGTTGCGGTGGCTGAAGTGGGAAGTTGTTGCGCTTTAAACTATGCGGAGAAGGCTAAGCATTAACTTAATTGTAGAGAATTCGAATTAAATTGAATAAGAGCGGGTTAGGCATGAGTCAAGCGGGTCAAATATTAGAGTGCACGGATCCCTCTTTGGTGTGTAGGGTGCATATAAGACTTTTCCATAAATATTTTTTTATCTGCATTAATATATATAAATGCAGATCTTATATATAAAAAAGAACCTAAAAGTCATAAGATCACGTTAAAAACCTTGTTCGAGAAAACCCTCCTTAGGGATAAAAATCTAGTCAAGGGAAAAAGGTAGACCCCTCTACTTACACAAATCTGAAAAATTCCATATTAAGATCATGTAATGTTTGAGGTGTTCCGGTGGCACGTCATGCCAGATGAAGTTCCCAGTAGTCAACGGAGCCAATCTGTCAGCTGCTGCATTTCCTTCACGAAATATGTGCGTCACTCTTAGTTGCGCTCCCTCCACCTCCTTTTCTCTAAGTTGCTCCCAAAGCAGCCGTATTCTCCAAGGGGCCAATTTTGTTGTTGTTGTTGATAACATCATAACCACATATGTTGAATCTGTCTCCAGCCATATGTTCTTCCAACCCCGATTGAATGCGTGGCGCAAAACATACAGAGCGGTGAAGAGTTCTGCCTCGTACGCAAAACCTTTGCCATAACTCATTGCGAAAGCCCCTAAAAATATTCCCATGTGGTTTATGTATATTGCTGCCCCCTTAATGCATCTTGGTGCTCCTGTCGCTGCTCCATCCATGTTGATTTTAACAGTCTCTGCTGTCGGTGGACACCATTTTACCGAAACCACTCTAGGCGTTCTCCTGGGTATGCAATTTAATGTAAAAGCTTTGATGACAGTAAAATTAAAGCATGTATTGTGCATGTGGCCAAGCTTAGCATATCTAGCCTCGCCAACCAGTGCCTAGACCGAGACTCTCAACGCCTTCGGAGTTGTTGTTACATTGTCAAACATTGCCGCGTTGCGCGAATGCCATAATTGCCGAACTAAGGTAACAATAGGGAGTCTCCATACTGCTGAAACTTGGGGACTGAAGCGCACTTTCATGGCCTGCAGTAACCAACTCAAAAAACCCTCCTCTAGATTGATCCGCACCTGAAACAACCCCATGAGCAATTAAAATGAGTGTTTGAAAAAAAATGCAGTTGCTAAATAGATGATCATCACATTCTTCTCCGCGCGACAAAGAGAGCAAACACCTGGGCCTTGTAAACCCATCTGGCGACGAAGAAGATCCCATGTTGGTAATTTTTTTATGAATCAACCTCCACAAAACTGTCGATCGTCTAGGTGGGATAAAAGCATCCTAGATCCATACCCCCCAATTCACCTCCAGAAAATGATGTCGAGAGTGCTCATAGGCAATCTTCGCTGTGAGAGTTCCGTGAGTTGAAGAAGGCCATATTAACTCGTCTCCGCCAGTCGCGCGCTCGTAGTTTATGATGTCCTCTATGATAAACGGATAAAGCCTTACAAATTCCGCATCCAGGTACTAGGTGCCATCTATTAAGTAATCTGATACCGCAAATTGATATTTTCTTCGGGCTCTCTCGGGTATGTGCAACCGATCTGCAATTGTGTATCCAAACCAATTATCTAGCCAGAATTTGACCGAAACCCCACTGCCGACAATCCATCGTGCCTTCTTCCCGACATGCAGCAAGTGTATCCTCATCCCCCTCCAAATTGAAGATGACACAGATTGAGTTCGTGCCCTGCCTCTCGGCATGGATCTCTTGCGCAAGAATTGCATTGGCAAGCTTTGGTCCGTTAGCACTTGCCAAGCGAGCTTCCGAAGGTATGCATCATTTGCAGCCAGAATCGATCGCACACCGAGCTCGCCTTCCCGACATGGCGCCGTTACTTTAGACCAATAAACAGAGCAAAATGGACGTCTATCAATATCTCATGTCCAGAAAAAATTCCTCATGGCCCTTTCAAAGTTTTTAATCAACCCCCGCGACCATTTGTAGATCATCATCGTGTGGACCAAGGATGACGTTATGATATGATTCACCAAACAAACTCTTCCACCTAGTGAGAGCGAAGATCCCTTCCAATTAAGCGGTAAATTTATTGAGGACTTTATCCGCTATGCCTCTCATCTGCAGCGTCTTAGGCGTACCTTTAAACAGTGGCGCTCCCAAATATGTAAAAGGTAGGGTGCCTGGACTCATACCCAGCAAGGTGCGAGCATATTTCCTGTTGTTATGTCCGACATATTTACCAAAATAAGCACAAGATTTTCGGGGATTGAATATTTGGCCCAACATTTCACCGTATCGCTCCAGCGCGGTGTGCACCGCTCGTATACTTCCTCTCGTTGCGCGACAAAATATGAGGATATCATCCGCATAAAGAAGATAAACCGGACCTGCAAGACCACGGCGTATGAAGGTCGGTTGCAAAGTACCCTCACCCACTGCCGCATCTAACAATGCTGCGAACACCTCTCCCGCCAAGCAAAATAAAAGTGGAGACATCGGATCACCTTGCCTTACTCCTTGGGAGTACGGAAAATACCCATGTGGACGTCCATTAATTAAAACCGGCATCCGCGATGATTTCAGGATGCAGCGGATTAGGTTGCAGAAATTCTCTCCAAAACCCAACCTTTGCATTACCTCTATTAGAAAATCCCACTTGACAGTATCAAAGGCCTTTCTTATGTCGATCTTTAAAGCTATATTACCGTAGACCCGAGTTCTGTCTAAGCAATTTACCCCTTCTGATGCCAGTGCAATGGCGTGGTGAATACTGCGGCCAGGTATAAAGTCAAACTGAAATTCTGAGAGAATAACAGAAAGAATGGGACCCAATCTCGTTGCCACAATTTTTGACAAAACCATAAACAATAAATTACCCAGCACGATTGGCCGAAAGTCCTCTATTTTGGTTGCTCCCACAACTTTAGGAATTAGGGTAACCCAATTCGAGTTCAAACCATGTGGAAGAAAGGTGCATCTAAAGAAATATTGGGCTACTCGGACAATGTCGTCTTCTATGATTTCCTAGGCAGCCTGAAAAAAAGACCCATCGAAGCCATCCGGGTCGGGAGCGCTGTCCGCAGATAGATCAAAAATAGTTGTATGAATTTCCGCATTAGAAGGTATCTCCATCAAAGAAGTATTTTGGGTGTGGGTGACTCTAGCTGTCAGCAAGTTATCCAGAGTGACGAAACTGGGCTCATTGCAAGGGGCTGAAAAAAGTGTTATGTAGAAGTCTGTGATGTGTGTTGAAATGGTGCCCATATCCGTGCAGAGAGTCCTGTTAATTTCCATAGCCTCCAGTGGCCGCCTCATTTTTTTCAGCTGGTTTAACTTGTGGAAAATTTTGGTATTTCGATCTCCATTACCTGAATTAAAAAATGGACACTTTTGAATTTACAATTAAACCTTGATAATATAATAAAGTTGAGATTGGAGAAAAATATTCATTTAGCAAGTTTATTCATTTATCGATAACTGAATAAATTATTTTAAATACATCTCCCACAATTTATGGTAGAGGGTAATACAAGACTTTGAAAAATAATGCACAATTTTTAATATATAGAAATTCAAGCCAAGAGAAACCGAATACAATTATAAGTAATGAAATGGGAAGGTTACAATAAAATGTATAATGTATAGAAGAAAAAGGGAAAAGAGAACTTGGAACATAAGCTTAGTTAAGATTGGAGTGCAGTTAAAACCTTGTTTGGAAAAATTCTCTGATAAAACTCGAGATCAAGAAAAAAGTGAAGTGATTCTTGATACTCCCTCCATCCACCAAATGTAGTTCCATTGGGGTGGGGCACAAGTTTTAAGAAAAATGTAGATAAAGTAAGTGTGTATTATAGGGTATTGTGGGGTTCATTGTGAATAAAGTAATTGTTTGTGAATAAAGTTGATGACAAATTTAGTAATTAATTAAGTGATGGTTGAAGGGTGGTAGTTTCCATAAAGTGTATGAGATTATATTTGGTGGACAAAGAATATGAGGTAAATGGGACTATATTTCGTGTACGGAGGGAGTGCCATTTATAATGTTTGGATCAATTATATATATTTTAACAAGGAAAATTCATCCGCGCAAGATACATTCAATTACTAACAAGATTGATGTGAATATTCAGAACCCTATATATATTCTAATAATAAAAAAAATAAGATGAATATTTCTTGGACAAACAGGATTATGTGGGCAATGAAGTCCAATTGATATATTCATACCCTTCGTCCAAATTTAAAATAGAAGCAAAAAATGAGCTTAATTGAGAAATGAATCATTAAACTCAAGTAGAAGCTTTTTATTCATATAAAAAGTAATATGTCATGATAGCAATAACATTACACACACATATGTTAAGTATATAAAGCAAATAGAGAGGTACAACACGTGCATGCATGAATAGTTTGAAAGAAATTAGAGGTTCTTAAAGATGATAGGGGCACCATATTGAGGTTGAATGGTGAAAGCAACGGTAGGGGCATGTACGTAGGTTGGTGAAATTTGGAAGGAAAAGTTACGAAGGAGCATTGCCAAGAATATTTTTGATTCGATCAACACAAAGTTCATCCCGATACAGATGCGCGGGCCCCACCCGAATGGAATGTAGGCCGCCTCTCCTTTTGTCGCTTTCGTGACTCCTCCAGCGAATCTATCCGGCCTGAATTCTCCAGCATCTTCTGTTGGAGAAATTGGGTTTTTATTCAATTTCTTAATATTTAATTGATTTTAATTAATCAATTATTTGAGGGTATGAATATTTAATTTCCGAAGAAATAAATATTGTAGGATCGTTCTACTCTCCGAGTAGATGATCGTAGTATATTTAAAATTTCAAAACCGAATTTCGGTGAGTGAGAAATTAATGTACGAAGTTTAAGACAAAGTGATGCGTTGGGAGTAGTTTTAATAACTATCCCACATTGATAAATGTGAGAATTAACTACCTCCTTATTAATAGGAGTTAGTTAAGAATGTTCAAATTGTAGTGACTATTGAACCATTCAATTAGCCACACGCGCGCGCGCGCCGCCCGCCCATCCGGCCGTGCCGTGCCGGGTCCGTGGTCCTGGGCCTTGGCCTTGGATCTTGGCAATTGGACTTTGGGTGGACTTTGGGCTTGGGCCTGGGGCCCCTTCTATCTTTTTGAGGTTCTAAAAATGTGGGCCGTGGAAGTTTAAGAATGGAAGTTACTAATGTGCTGGATATTAAGAATGGGAGGTTACCATTCCGGAAACTGCCTTATTAAGAATGGGAGTTACCATTCCAGAAACTGCCGTATTAATGGGTGACCAGCCGTTACTGCCTTAAATACCCGTCTGTTCCACACCTGGGTGACACTGCCTATAAATAGGAGTGCATGGTTTTGGGAAAAACTTACTTTTGCATACAACAAAATTCACCTGAGTTTTTCCAGAAAAATTGCATACTACTTTCAGCATTGCATAGCATTTTAGAGTGCGATCCGGTTCTAACGTGTAATCTGTTCGCTGGAGCTTTGTACGCTGCGGTGTTGCTCGTGCAAAGAGGAAGCCGTTTTACCTTTCGAAGCAACTCGTCAATCCGTGAACACTAGCCGGGACGTGTTTGTTTTACGGGAAAAGGTATCACCTTGACTCGGCTCTTTTCCCTAACTTTCTGTTTATCTACAGTGCTGTTTTCTTCCCTTTCTGGACCTGCTATTCTAAGAAGCTGCTCAAACAAGGAAGCTGCCTCTTTTGGAAAGTTGAAGAACTCGAAGAATTTGTAATTTCATTTACTGTCTTTATTTTTTTCCGTCTAAATTCTTTGTAAGCCATTGTTGGTAATCTATAAACCAACAATCGTAAAACAAACACGAAAAAAAAAAAAAAAAAAAAAAAAAAGGTACCACAATGGCATCTGACGGAAATGGCTCCGATAACACCCCTATCGACAACACCCTTGTTGAGAACACCTCGAACCCAACTCCAAACGTTGTCCCCAATAACACGTTTTTACCCCCCATGTTTTTTCCACCCTCTGAAACTCGCAATTTCATGGTGCATGGGGAAAAACCCGAGAAGTTCTCGGGTACTGATTTTAAGAGGTGGCAACAAAAGATGTTGTTTTACCTCACGACACTTCACCTGGCAAGGTTCCTCCGGGAGGATCCGCCCGTTGTCGCTGAAAGTGAAACGGATAATGCTAGGAGGGTCGCATTTGACCAATGGTCTCATGGCGATTTCTTGTGTCGGAACTACGTCCTTGGAGGACTAGTTGACGCGTTGTATAACGTGTACCAACCGATTCGTACTGCCAAAGAACTGTGGGAGTCTTTGGAACGAAAGTACAAAACCGAGGATGCCGGAACTAAGAAGTTCGTGGTGGCGAGATTTTTGGACTTCAAAATGGTAGATGGTAAATCTGTCGTTGAACAAGTTCAAAAATTTCAGTTAGTCCTACATGATATCCTCGCGGAGGGTATGGTCCTTCCGGACGCTTTCCAAGTAGCCGCAGTGATTGAGAAACTACCACCTTCTTGGAAGGATTTTAAAAGTTATCTCAAACACAAGCGAAAGGAAATGAGCCTAGAAGATTTGATCGTCAAACTTCGAATTGAAGAAGATAATAAAAGGATGGACGGTAAATCAAATCAAGTCTCGGATGAGGCAAAGGCAAATTTAATGGAACGTGGTGAATCGTCTAAAAAACGTAAAAGGCCTAATGACAAAGGTAAAGCACCTGTTCCTGCAAAACCCAAATTTAATGGTAATTGCTATAAGTGTGAAAAACCGGGCCACAAAGCAACTGATTGTCGCGTCTCTAAGAAAGTTGATAAAAACAAAGGTAAGAGAGGACAATCAAGTGCTAATGTGGCACAACATAATCTCACTGAAATGGATATGTCTGCTGTTGTGTTTGAGACCAACATGGTTGACAATCCAAAGGAATGGTTCGTGGATACCGGTGCTACTTGCCATGTTTGTTCCGAGAAGGGTGTCTTCTCGACTTATGCTCCTGCTGATGGGAGAAAGCTCCATATGGGAAACCATGCCTCGTCTGATGTGGCTGGTATTGGAACTGTTGTGCT
The DNA here is from genome assembly GCA_963675135.1 of Galeopsis tetrahit. Taxonomy (NCBI): domain Eukaryota; kingdom Viridiplantae; phylum Streptophyta; class Magnoliopsida; order Lamiales; family Lamiaceae; genus Galeopsis; species Galeopsis tetrahit. The sequence goes on from OY776128.1 coordinate 53,878,348, forward strand.
CAAGCTCACTTCTGGCAAAGAGCTCAAGCTGAAGGATGTGTTGTATGTCCCGGACATCCGCAAGAATCTGATCTCCGGCTCTCTTCTAGTTAGTCATCAGTTTAAACTAGTTTTTGAGTCTGATAAAGTTGTACTTAGCAAGTTTGGACAGTTCCTTGGTCGAGGTTATCTCGAGAATGGTCTGTTCAAAATGAGTGTAATGGTTGTAAGCCGTAAAGGCAAGAAAGTTATCAATGAAAACGTTTCTACTTCCTCTTACATCGTAGAGTGTTCCTCTTTATGGCATTTAAGATTAGGACATGTAAATCTAAAATCTATAAAGCGTTTAGTAAATCTTGATTTACTTAAAATGAACAATATTGAAACACCTAAAAGGTGTGAGATATGTGTTGAAGCTAAAATGACAAAGTTGCCATTTACTTCTGTGGAAAGGGACACTGCTCCTCTAGACTTAATCCATACTGATGTGTGTGATTTAAAGTTTGTGCAAACTAGTGGTGGCAAAAAGTATTTCATTACTTTTATTGATGATTGCACAAGATTTTGCTACGTTTATCTCTTGCGAAGTAAAGATGAAGCTATTGAAGCTTTTAAACTTTACAAGAATGAAGTAGAAAATCAACTTAACACTCGAATTAAGGTGATTCGAAGTGATAGAGGTGGGGAATACGTAGCACCTTTTGAACAGTTATGTGCTGAGTCTGGCATCATACATCAAACTACTGCTCCTTACTCACCTCAGTCTAATGGTGTTGCGGAGAGAAAGAACCGAACACTAAAGGAGATGATGAACGCAATGTTAATCAGCTCGGGTTTACCGCAGAACCTGTGGGGGGAAGCTATACTATCGGCTAACCACATTTTGAACAAAATTCCACACAAAACAAAGGATCTGACACCTTATGAAATGTGGAAAAAGCGGAAACCATCCTACAAGTACCTCAAAGTGTGGGGGTGTCTTGCAAAGGTTGAAGTGCCTGCTCCTAAACAAGTTAGAATTGGCCCTAAAACGGTCGATTGTATCTTTGTAGGATATGCACTCAACAGTAGTGCCTATAGGTTTCTGATTCACAAATCAGAAATACCTGACATGTCAGAAGGCACTATGATAGAATCAAGGAATGCAATATTCTTTGAAAATATCTTTCCTAATAAAGATAAAGATGAGGTGAGACCTGAAAATAAGAGGGCTCACGTAGAAGCAGAGGCTGTTAGTTCTTCAGCTCAAGAGCATGAAGAACCTAGACGCAGCAAAAGAGCAAAAATTGCCAAAACTTACGGTCCTGACTTCATCACTTTTGTGATTGAAGATGAACCTAAGTCTATCAAGGAAGCTCTGTCAAGACCAGATGCATCATTCTGGCAAGAAGCTATCAATAGCGAAATTGATTCTATTCTGCAGAACAATACGTGGGAGTTGGTTGATCTCCCTAGAGGTTGTAAGACCTTAGGATGCAAGTGGATCCTTAGAAGAAAATATAAAGCAGATGGATCAATTGACAAGTATAAAGCTCGTTTGGTAGCTAAGGGCTTTAGACAAAAAGAAGGGTATGATTTCTTTGATACTTACTCCCCAGTAACGAGGATTACATCCATTCGTGTGTTAATTGCGATTGCTGCTTTGCACAATCTCGAGATTCACCAAATGGATGTCAAGACTGCGTTCTTGAATGGGGAATTAGCTGAAGAAATATACATGGATCAACCTGAAGGGTTTATAGCACCTGGCAACGAGAGAAAGGTGTGTAGACTCGTTCGTTCACTGTATGGACTCAAACAAGCTCCAAAACAGTGGCATCTGAAGTTTGATGAAACTATGTTGTCCAATGGTTTCAAGATAAACGAATGTGACAAATGTGTGTATGTGAAAAATACACCAAAAGGATTTGTTATCATGTGTCTTTATGTGGACGACATGTTGATCATGGGCAGCAGCAATGCCATGATTATGGAAACAAAGGCTATGTTAAAACGTAGTTTTGACATGAAAGACATGGGATTGGCTGATGTGATTCTAGGAATCAAGATCGAGAGAAAGTCTAATGGAATCTACTTGACACAATCTCACTATGTTGAGAGTGTGTTAAAGAAATTCAATGCCTTTAATGATCCACCTGCCAAGACGCCCATGGAGCTCAATGTACACTTGAGCAAGAATCGAGGCGATCCGGTTGCACAACTTGAATATGCAAGAATCATTGGAAGTGTGATGTATATTACAAACTGTACACGCCCGGATCTTGCCTGTGCAGTGAACAAATTGAGTAGATTCACTAGCAATCCAAATAAAGAGCACTGGAAGGCTCTTAGAAGGGTCCTTAGGTACTTAAAGTACACTATTGACTACGGGCTTCACTACACAAGGTTTCCGGCGGTACTTGAAGGGTACAGTGACGCCAATTGGATCTCTGACACGAATGAGTCATTTTCCACTAGTGGATATGTGTTCACTATTGGAGGTGCTGCTGTATCGTGGAGATCAACGAAACAGACGTGTATTGCCCGGTCCACGATGGAATCAGAATTCATAGCTTTGGATAAAGCTGGTGAAGAAGCCGAGTGGCTTCGAAATTTCCTCGAGGACATTCCATGTTGGAACAAACCCGTGCCTACTGTGATGGTACACTGTGACTGTCAAGCCACAATTGGCAGGGCTTTGAACGACATGTATAACGGAAAGTCGAGACACATACGTCGTCGACATAACTCTGTTAGACATCTGATCTCGAGTGGTGTGATGTCAATTGACTATGTAAGGTCAAAAGACAATATAGCGGATCCGCTTACGAAAGGAATAAACCGAGATCAGATGAATAAGTTGCTAGAAGGAATGGGTCTAAAACCCACAAAATAACAGCTGAAACAGTGGTAACCCAACCATGTTGACTGGAGATCCCAAGAACTTGGTTCAATGGGAAAACTAAGCTGTGAATGTTGAGTTGGAACACTTTAATATTCAAACCATTCCTTAGAAAAGCACAACACCAAGTGTTGTCCCATAAGATTTGTAGTAAGGCTAAGTCTATGACTTTTAATGGTTCCCAAAGACCTCCGGGAGGTAGAGTATTGCGGGATACTCAATATGGGAGTCCACCTATATAAGTGAGAAGTGGGGCCGCTTCACGAAATGCACTTATGAACTCAAAGGGTGTCCATGGCCGAAATGGACAAAAACGTGAGAACGAAACACGTTTGAGATGTTGTTGTGTCAGCACCGTTGTCTCAGTACACACTAAGGAGGAGTAGTTCAAGGCATCGCGTCCACTAAGCCGCCAGTGTACTCGATAGTGTTTGACTACGGAAGGTTCAAGGTCACAAGCCACCTTTCCGGATGCAACAGTGTCTCAATTGAACTGGATTGCGAGTCTGCATGATTATGGGTAGTAATTTCCACTCATGTGGGGGATTGTTGGAGAAATTGGGTTTTTATTCAATTTCTTAATATTTAATTGATTTTAATTAATCAATTATTTGAGGGTATGAATATTTAATTTCCGAAGAAATAAATATTGTAGGATCGTTCTACTCTCCGAGTAGATGATCGTAGTATATTTAAAATTTCAAAACCGAATTTCGGTGAGTGAGAAATTAATGTACGAAGTTTAAGACAAAGTGATGTGTTGGGAGTAGTTTTAATAACTATCCCACATTGATAAATGTGAGAATTAACTACCTCCTTATTAATAGGAGTTAGTTAAGAATGTTCAAATTGTAGTGACTATTGAACCATTCAATTAGCCACACGCGCGCGCGCGCGCCGCCCGCCCGTCCGGCCGTGCCGTGCCGGGTCCGTGGTCCTGGGCCTTGGATCTTGGCAATTGGACTTTGGGTGGACTTTGGGCTTGGGCCTGGGGCCCCTTCTATCTTTTTGAGGTTCTAAAAATGTGGGCCTCGACCCACACGGATTTAGGCAGCCCAAGTCTATGGAAGTCAAGCGGAAGTTGACTTCTGGAATTTGAATTTGAATTTGAAATGTGATTGTCTTAATTGCGTGGAAGTTTAAGAATGGAAGTTACCATTCCGAAACTGCCATATCCGGAAACTGTCTTATTAAGTGCTGGAGTATTAAGAATGGGAGTTACCATTCCAGAAACTGCCGTATTAATGGGTGACCAGCCGTTACTGCCTTAAATACCCGTCTGTTCCACACCTGGGTGACACTGCCTATAAATAGGAGTGCATGGTTTTGGGAAAAACTTACTTTTGCATACAACAAAATTCACCTGAGTTTTTCCAGAAAAATTGCATACTACTTTCAGCATTGCATAGCATTTTAGAGTGCGATCCGGTTCTAACGTGTAATCTGTTCGCTGGAGCTTTGTACGCTGCGGTGTTGCTCGTGCAAAGAGGAAGCCGTTTTACCTTTCGAAGCAACTCGTCAATCCGTGAACACTAGCCGGGACGTGTTTGTTTTACGGGAAAAGGTATCACCTTGACTCGGCTCTTTTCCCTAACTTTCTGTTTATCTACAGTGCTGTTTTCTTCCCTTTCTGGACCTGCTATTCTAAGAAGCTGCTCAAACAAGGAAGCTGCCTCTTTTGGAAAGTTGAAGAACTCGAAGAATTTGTAATTTCATTTACTGTCTTTATTTTTTTCCGTCTAAATTCTTTGTAAGCCATTGTTGGTAATCTATAAACCAACATCTTCGCCCCAACTCTCTGTGCTCCGATGTAACATAACTGACGGCAAGGTGATTAGTGAGCCTTTCGGAATCATGTACTCGTTGATCTTCGTGTCTTCCTCAACTAACCTCGTTAGTTCCATTATTGGTGGGTACAAACGGAGTATTTCGTTCATAATCATCGTGATCTGCATTGAAAATTCAAAACTAAACTAAAATGACTTTTATAATATATATATAATTAATATTGACCAAGTGAAAACAACTACTCCTACTAATTAATTAAGTGAAAACACTAGCTACTTACGATGTTAAGTTTGTTGACATCATCTGAAGTGATATCTTTCTTGTCACCTAATACTTGAAAAACTTCATCTCTAGCACGATTTTGCCAATCTTGATGAATTGAAAGCATGATCAAGGTCCATGTCAAGGTATTGGAACTAGTCTCAAAACCTGCAAATTAAAGAAAAATATTTTGCATTCTCCAATTGCAGCATCAATAACTCTGTTTCGATCCCTTTTCTTTGTAATTTTTCCTTCATCATATGATTCCTCCAAGAATGCATCTAATAAGTCTCGATTCCCAATTTGTGCTCCACTTTTTTTCTCTAGCACTACAAGAAACAGGGGGAATAGCGACGAAAATTCTACGACAAATCTAAATATCATCGCTAAAATCAATTTTTAGCAACGAAATATAATTTTTCGTCGCTAACTTGTTAGATTTAATATTTGCAACAAAATTTATATATTTCATCGCTATATTAGCAACAAATTGCTTCATTTTGTTGTTAATAATCAAAACAACAATGAAAATTATATTTCGTCGCTAATATTTTGCGATGAAATAGAAATTTTTGTGGCTAATTTCTTGAAATTATTTTTTACAACAAAATTTATATATTTCATCGTTATATTAGCAACAAATTGCTTCATTTTGTTGTTAATAATCAGAACAACTATGAAAATTATATTTCGTTGCTAATATTTTGCGATGAAATAAAAATTTTTGTGGCTAATTTCTTGAAAAAAAAATTTGCAACAAAATTTATATATTTCATCGCTATATTAGCAAAAAATTGCTTCATTTTGTTGTTAATAATTAGAACAACAATGAAAATTATATTTCGTTGCTAATATTTTGCGATGAAATATAAATTTTCGTGGCTAATTTCTTGAAATTAATTTTTGCAACAAAATTTATATATTTCATCACTATATTAGCAACAAATTGCTTCATTTTGTTGTTAATAATCAGAGCAACAATGACAATTATATTTTCTTGCTAATATTTTGCGATGAAATTGAAAATTTTGTGGCTAATTTCTTTAAATTAATTTTTGCAACAAAATTTATATATGTCATCGCTATATTAGCAACAAATTGCTTCATTTTGTTGTTAATAATCAGAACAACAATGAAAACTATATTTCGTCACTAATATTTTACGATGAAATATAAATTTTTGTGGCTAATTTATTGAAATTAATTTTTGCGATGAAATTAAAATATTTCATCGCTATACTAGCAACGTATTGCTTCATTTTGTTGTTAATAATCAGAAAAACAATGAAAAAATTATTTTGTCGCTAAAGTTTTGCAATGAAATATAATTTGTTGTGGCTAATTTATTGAAATTACTTTATGCGATGAAATAAAAACATTGCATCACTAAACTATCAACAAATTCTTTTATTTTGTTGTTAATAATTAGGACAACAATGAAAATTATATTTAGTCACTATTATTTTGCGATGAAATATATTTTTTGTGGCTAATTTCTTGGAATTAATATTTGCAACAAAATTAAAATATTTTATCGCTACACTTTTAACAAATTATTTTATTTTGTTGTTAATAATAAGAAAAACAATGAAAATTATATTTTGTGGCTAATATTAAATCAATTATGCATATTAAATCAAGAAAATCGATTTATATAATTAAATGTTTAATAATTCTCCTAATTTTATATCTTATAAATCAGTATGAATGTTAATAAAAATATTTATAAATATGATATGATGCAAATGAAGATGGACATAAATATGAGAGAATGAAGATTGAATTGAATATTTATTGATTTTTTTAATTGTTAAAGTAACATTGATTTTTTACAATTGGAATTGTTTTAAAAATTACAATATATATACATATATAATTGTTACAACTTACAAGTTAAAAATTAATCAATTAATAAATGTGAAATAAATTATTAAATGTGTAAAAATAACTACTAAATTAGTAACAATTGAATACATATATAATTAATATTAAAAACTGAATCAAAGAGTTATCTGCCCGAGTGGTAGGCGTCCAGCTATGGGCGCCCATCCACCCGGGATCAATTCCCATCAAGATCAAATAAAATATTTATTTAAATAAAATGGGGGAGGGGGTATGTGGGTGTGGGTTGGGTTGGGTTGAGTTGGGGCGGGGCACGGGTGGGGGTTGGGTGCGGTGCGGGTCGAGTGCAGAAGTGGGTTTAGAGAACAATTGAGTTGGTTCGGTTGGGGTGGGTCGGGTCGGGTGTGGGTGCAGGTTGGGTTGGTCGAGTACGAAAGTGGGTTTAGAGAATGATTCGTAAATCGGATATCATAGCCAAATATTAGCGACAAAAATATGGGTTTCATCACTAACATTTGCAACGAAATTAAAATATTTTTCACGAAAAAATTTGTCGCTAATTCTAATATTTTTGTCACTAATGTGAATTAGCAATGAAATAATTTTGTCGCGGGATTTGTTGCTATACACCCGTCGCTAACATGTTTGCGACAAATGTTTGATTTTCCTCGCAAACATTTTGTGATGAAACTCATATTTTCGTCACTAACATTTTGCGATGAAACTTATATTTTTCGTCGCTAATATTTTGCGATGAAACTCAAATTTTCATCGCAAATATTTGCGACAAAATTAATTTTTTTTGTCGCAAACACGTTAGCGACGGGCGTATAGGAACAAATCCTGCGACAAAATTATTTTATCGCTAACTCACGTTAGCGACGAAAATATTAGAATTAGCGACAATTTTTTTCACGGCTAAATTGCAGTTTTCTTGTAGTGTAGCCTTTGATTAATCATACTCCTTAATGCATCTCGTATGGATTTATCGATTTCGTTGGCTCTTCGATTCCTTGGAGTTGGTAAGTACCTAATCAAGGAATTAATTAATTAATTTTTACTATATAGAAGTACTAAAGTGCACGTTTAAAAAAAAAAATAGACTTACTTTTCACCGGGTATATTGAGTATCTTGGAAGCTACCTTTGCCAAGAATGCGAGTTCTGCCATTTGCACAAAAGCGTGTTTTATCTCTTGAGTATACTTAGTGCCAAACATCAATTGCGATAAAATCGAACTTGTAAAGATTTCGAGACGATGGAACACGTCAATCACACACGACCCCCCCCCCCGGCCTTCTTTTGTTACCATCTCCTTCCACTCGTTTAAAATGTCAGGTGCCAAAAGCTATATATATACAATGACGGAGGCACCAAGGGCCCGGGGGGCAGTGGGCCCCCCACCAATTTTGTAAAAAAATCAAGGGTATTTTAGTAATTTTACACATATATATATTTAAATAATTAAAAATTAAATATATGGTAATATGTGCCCTATTTTCTCTGGCCCAATACTGTACACGCAATTTTCATTATAAAATTCTCAACCTATTTCCCTTCTTTCATTCACGGCGTTTATATATTATAATCTGCAACTCCTCAACTTCTCCACTCCTCCACTCCTCCAAGGTAATAATTTTTTATATTATTAATTTAATTATATATATTCTTTATTGTTTTAATTAGTTTATAATTAAATTTATTTCTAGTCTTTTGTCTCATTGTTGAATTTTAAATTTGTAGGATTCTTCATATTTAAAGATCAAGAATATATATACACCTTGTTGTTACTCTATTTTCTATAATTATAGAGCAAAAATTTATTGGATTGTGAATTTTGTGACATCATGTGATAGGAGAAATAATTATTTATTTATGTAACTTAAATTATAGTTATTGAATGATTGTTTGGTTACATACATTGAAAAGGATGTCTTTCAGAAAGTCAGTAACGAAGCTATCATGCAACGCTTCCAAAATATGAAGAATCGAAGAGGAATGTTATAATTTAATTATATTTGATTTTTATTTTTAAATGTTAATGTAATTAAATTTATCATTTTTATTATATAAATATTAGTAGTATTTCATGAGCTTATTTTAAATTTTCACTTTTTAATTTTTTTTTAGTGTTATTTTTTGGGCCCCCTACTTAAAAATCCTGGCTCCGTCACTGTATATATATATATATATTAAACATCATAAAAAATAATCTATATATATCAATTTCTTCTTCTTCTTCTAATAATTAATAAATAAAATTGTTTTGAATTTATTTACCTTTAGCTTGTCCATGTGGAAAGCGGGGTTGAGCCTTGAACGGGTTTTATGCCACTCATCACCTTCTAGTGTAGCCACGCCGTCGACTATCATTCTAACTATATGGTCAGATATTTTGAAATTCTTTTGGTAGACACGGTATTTATTTAGAATGTGTCTCGTCACAGAAGGATCGTTTATGAATATGCGTGGTCTTGGCCCCGACCATGAGAACGAATAATTTCCTGCACGTAAAACCAGATATAAAAGTCAATAATATTATACTCCCTCCGTCGATCCGGAATAATTTGCATAGTTTGACCGTCACGTTGTTTAAGAAAAGTAGATTTAGAAATAATTACCATATTTTTGTACGGCATGGTAGATATTAGGCATGACACGTGGTGCAATATCGTCATTAAAAGAAATGGGCTTTGAGTTGGCTATCTCGTACATCTCTGTAGTTTCCTTGGAATCGCCGACGAGAAGCTTGTAAGAGTTCCCTTTCATGCCTTGTTTCCGAAGAAACCGCTCAATTCTCTTAGGTTTCAACCAAACCCAATTCAATAATTGCCATGTCCACACGGCCAACACTAGAAGAAACACACCTAATTTCCACATCTCCATTGATCACTTTTTCTCTCTCTCTCTCTCTCTCTCTCTCTCTCTCTCTCTCTCTCTCTCTCTCTCTCTCTCTCTCTCTCTCTCTCTCTTGTTTTAATTTAATTTGCTGCAGGCGTGACATATATATATACTTGTAAAAGGAATAATAATTAATTGGGACATGAGGTCCACGAGTGTAGCTAATACTATACTACAAAATTGGTTGTGAGGACATGAAATGAGAAAATGATGGGGTTCTTATAAAGTTGGGTTTTACAAGGACAATTCATCTGCCCACGACACACACTATACATTTTGACATTATATTATTATGTGCACGACAAAAGAAAGAGAGATGATGAATATCGATGAATGAAACCAATCCACATAAATAAATAAATATGGAGTATATATAATGTAAAAATCCAAATCATAATTAAATATATAATTTGAAGAAAAAGAATCTTTGGAATAATAATCCTTCCTCGCTAGCGAACTTTCCCATAATTCGTGGCAAGAAAGGTTAGTAATTTGACCATCTTCAATAATATAGTAGTACTCATCTCATCCACAAATTTGTGTCATATTAACTCACTCCTACATTTAAAAGTAGTAGTAATTTATATGTATTAATATATACATCTACTCATTAATTACAATTGCTACTATTACTATCTTCTGTCATTTAATTTATTCAATGTTTTTTATTTTATTTTATTATGTATTTATTTATGAATTTATATTCATTAATTTTAATTGTATTACTTGTTAATTATTTAGTACATTAAATTAATGATATTTTTGCACAAAATTCTGACATATATTTTAATTTTTTTTAGAAATAAAAAACAAGTACTAATGTTAAAATAAATTGCAATAATACTTGAAAGATAATGGATTGTGTTTGTCAGGACGGAGGGAGAAGTATTTTACTTAATATCTTTCGTACTTTTAAATTTTAAATCCTTGATCCGCCACTGTTCATGTTACTATGGTACTAACGACTAGTTTTACCGTGATGAAAATATTAAATAAATTTTCACAAATTAACACATAAAAAAGAAAAAAAAAAACATCTTTACCGACTTGTTGATGTCCTTGCTGGTCCACAAAGTCGACTTTATTTTGATTTGGTGCAACAACGAATATTTATCACTCAATTTTTTCTTTCCTAAATCATACCCCCACCCCCAAAATCCAATAGAACAAATTATTGTCATTGTCAAATTTATAGCTGCCGTTGAAGGTGCTCTTAATGTGACAAAGTTTGTTAATTTTACTTATAAACTATATATAAATGGGATGCGTTTACGATACATTCGTTAATTAAATATGAAAACTAACATGTATAAAAAATGCGTCAGTTTGATTTTGCTTCGGTGTGCTATATGAAATCCTAACATATAATCCAATTGCATCTCTCTTGGCTCACGGAAATATACTTACATTGATCACCTTATGTTAAAACTGGGACCAAATTTTATTAACTTTCCACTGCAACTAATCGATTCACCAATGCCATAAAATCACAACAAATATCATAGCAAAGTGTAAACAGTTCCTCAGACCCTCTGTTTGTTGGCTTTGGCATCTCAAATAACCCAAGCCACTATCAAAGTACCAAGAAAATAGACTTCATATTTTCTACACCAATTGTACCATGCAACTCGGCCTCATTCAACTTATCCTTAATAAACCACTGCCTAGGACAGGGTAAGGAAAGAAAGAAGAAAATTAAGTTGCACAACTGTGTTGTCCAGCAAAATAATAATCCCAGGTTTTCACCAAAGATTTTGAGGGCCCATTAGATAACCCAAAACTACATTCTAAAAATCAACACTCTCAAATATCCGACTCAGCTCTCTCCTCTTTAGGTGGTGCAAATTGTCTAGTGAGTCGAGATCTCATCCATGGATCCATAGGTGGCCTCTGCGGTGGAGGTGCGGTAGGTGGCTTAGATTGCCTGAGTTCGTTTTCCCTATCTACAAACCTGTTTGTATAAAAGAAAGAAATTAGATGATGCACTGAAAGAGAGCAATAACACGGTTGTTATTGCTTATAGGAGAAAAAGGACCTACTCAATGTAAGCCATTGGGGCAGCATCGCCAACTCGAATTCGAGTTCGCAGCATTCTCGTGTATCCACCAGCTCTATCTCTGTAATAAATAAATTGTGCAGTTTATTATTATCATACAAACATTGGAAAAAGTTAACAGCATTGAGATTAACTTGTATCTATAGGCCAATTCCGTAAATAACTTGTGGATGACATCATCCCCACGAACAAAGGCACCAGCACGCCTTGCAGCACATAGCGTACCCTGTAGTATTTTGAACACATTACGTACTGGGAAGAAGTAAGCAGATTTTCACAAAGAGTTTATGAAGCACCAATCTAAAAGCGCTGCAGGATATGGTATTGATTGGTGCCCAAATTACAAAATGATTTGGCAAAGGCTTAAACCATATAACTGTATTAAATTACAAAATGATTTGACAACATATACCTCTTTTCCAAGCTGTACCATGTTATCAGCAAGCCGACGGACTTCCTTTGCCTACAAAAAGTAACATGAGAGGGATTGCTATAAATATGTAAGTATTAAAATCAATAATCAAACCCTAAAGTTCTTGTCAGGCTGTTTAAGACATTATAATAACAAATACTGGAGTAGATACATAAAAGAATAATCCTCCAACACATAAATATTTGAGGGGGAAGCAAGAAAAAGAAAATTGGTCAGACCAAACTTCCTTATGCATATGTTAGTGAGTGGGAAATGGGAATATACAGAGTAGACAAAATTTCAATCTCCTATTAGTCATGGTTCATTCCCTACTACCTGCTTTTGCTTATTTACGGGTCAATTGAAACACATATACCAACAAGCAAAACTGAAGCATTATATCCTTGTCATGCCCCTTATACTTATTTCATATACCCAACAAATATGTTTCCTATAATTAATCTACTAGCCCCCAAATACACATACAAGCTTTAAAAAATAAAGCAGTGACATAAACCCCTAAAACCTCAACAGCAAAAAAAAAAAAAATTAAGGAACCTTGGCAACTGTGGTTTCGATCCGCTCATGCTTCACTAACTGAGACACCATCGTCCTAAACACGCATAATCAAAACATTACCTAAAAATCCAGTGAAGAAAATACAAAAAGAGAGAGAATAAATTTAACAATTGTGTAATTACCTGAGCATGGACATCCTGTGGCCTGTAGGCCGATTAAGCTTCCGGAATTTTGTCATGTTGCGAACCAGAGAAAGACCTCGGAAATCTGAAAAGAAAAAATGAAGAAGAAGAAGAGAGTTAAAATGTTAATAATGGGCTTTGGAGATGGCCCATTCTATATCTTGGCAGGCTAAAAAATTATTCCTGGGCTGCTGGCTAAAAAACCCTTTTTTTCTTTTTTAATGACTTCATTCTCCAAAAAAATTACACAAATATTACCCTTTCAACTCCAATTTACACATTAACAATTTGCATTCGAATCAACCGAGAGTCACCTCCCCTATTTCGGATTTTTTTTCCTAAAAAAACATGATTTTGAAAAGAAAAAAAAAATAGCAAATTTTCGGGAAAAAAATTCCGACAGCGAACTTTCAGGAAAATTTGAATTCTTTTATTTCTGAAATAAATTCTAAAAAAAGAAAAATAAATCTGAAAAACCAAAAAAATACGAAACAAAATCTTAAAAAATCTGAATCAAGACAAATAAGTTTTGAACCAAAAACACCAAATCTGAAGAAAAAATGCCAACAGTCGTTTTTCTTTAAGGGCCAATATGGAAGAAAAAAAAACTAACCTGTGCGTGGAGGGGCGGCGTGAGGCAGCGAAAATTGAAGAAGATGGGGGGTATGGTGTGTGTGCTAGGCGGAGGCGAGAGAAAAGACAGGTGAGAGGCGGCAGAAAAATGAGGAAGGAGGGCGGCGACGGGGGAAGGCGGATGGTTGGACGACGGAGGTAGGCTGCTTGGAGAGGGAGAAGGGAAAAATTAGGGTTTGCGAGAAAAAATGAGGAGAAGCAGAGTTATAAGGGAAGGGTAGTTATGGAAAATGAGGGGATTTGACCTGGGGTGAACTCATACATGGGGTGACCAACAAAAATGGGGGGTATTTAGCCGTGGACTTCTTTGTTCTTTCATTTTTCCCAGACAAATTCCTAGTTTAGAACACAGTGTACACAATACCCATATCACGAAATTTTTGTTATAAATTGAGAAAACTTTTTTTTAGTTTAACGGGGTGTATTCAATTGAGATTCTGTTGGATTTTTTTGGACTTTAAAAAGTTCGTGGATTTAGAAAATTCATAGACTCTACTGCAGAGTTTGCCTTTGTTGTAGTTGTCTTTGAGAAAGAAATTTCAAATTTTCCTCTTTCATGTCAAGATGTGGTGAATCTTGATCTTCTTTATATTCGACTGGAAATTCATCAGAGCGACCTTCTTTTCGAAGAAAGTTATGTAATCCAGCGAACTTGTGAATTGCAATTTGAAAATACCAAAAATTCGATTGAATACCATAGCGAACATGTGAAGTGCAATTTGAAAATACCAAAAATTCTATTGAATACTTGCATTTCTGGGTGACGAACCTTGACCACCAAAATCTTTTAGATGATATAGAACACCACGTAATGGGGAATTGACGTCGATTAGATATTATTGACGGTGTCCGATATACTATAATTTTTAAAGAAAGAACATAATTTTAAAATACAGATATGTAATTTTTTTCACGATAATAATGATGGTGAAGAATTTGTGATGCTCAAAGAGCATACTTAACACAGTTTTTTTTTCTTCTCTTTCAGAGTCTTCTAAGAGAATCCGTTGAAATCTCTACTTTTTTAGAAGAGATTTTGATTAGTGAAATTTATTTATATTTTTTAAAGAGAATCCAACTAAATCCATAGAGTATTAAAATCCATATATTGTTGAATACTTAAAGATTTCTAAAGACTTTTTAAAATCGTATTGAATACCTCAAAATTTTGAAAGACTTTTAAAAATTCGGATTGAATACCCCTAGATTTTAAAAGTCCAAAAAAATCCAACAGAATTTCAATTGAATACACCCTCCTAAGTTTCAACTTTATAAAATACGTCATTTACCTTTCAATTTTAATCTCTTTTTACATCAATTTTAATCCTTTAAATTTTGAAGGAATTAGAATTTGCCACATCACTCTCCCCTCTCTCTCTATATTTTTTTAAAAAAATGTAGAGCTAATAACACCCCAAAATATTCTATACACACCTCAAAATTATAAATTAAAAAATAAATGTATATAAAATGACTAAATAACTCTTATATAAATAAAGAGTAAAATAACTTGAAAAAAAACTGAAATTTAAAATGTAATTAAAATTTAAAAGTATTTTAAAAAACTAACTAAATCTTTAAAATTAATTAATTTGTTTGAAAAAAAATTTAGAAAGTTAAATAGAATCTGAAATTAAAAAATAAATCATCAAAATAAAATAAAATTAAAAATATTGAAATAATTCAATAAAATGTAAAAAAATAAGTAAATTACAAAAAATCAATAAAAAATACGATTTTATTTTTTATTTAATTTTCTTAATATTTATTTTTGTTTGAGTTGATTTTTCTTTCATTTTTTATTTTATTTAGTTTTTTAGAAAATTGAATCAATTGGTATTTTTAATTTAATTATTATATAAGTTTTATTTGATTTATTTAATTTTTTAGATTTTATTTGAATTTAATTGATTTTTCCATTCATATATTTTTTAATATTTAGTTCACTTTTTAAAATATTTTCAAAATTTATTTAGTTTTTCGTATTATTGAATATTTTTTTAATTAATTTTTAAATTTTATATATAGTTTTAATGATTTAGTTGAATTTTAAATTATATTTTAAATTTTTATTCAATTTTAATTTGTTTTGGGGGATAAAGAGTAAGTAGAAAAGAATTGGGATGTGTTTAGTAATACAAATTGATTTTAGTGGGTGTGTATAACATTTGAGGTTTGTATATATATTTTATGGGGTGTTAATAGCTTCACCAAAAAAAAATCATATGCATCTACTCCAAACTAATTAATCATTCTTCTATATATATGAAAAAAATAAAAAATTCATTGCATCTACTATAAACTAATTAATTAATTTATTTGAAATTTATTTATTATTAGCTCTACATTTTTTTTTAATATCTTAATCTTATCTTATCTTAATACTCTATATATTTGTGAGAATATCTCTCTTCACCAAAATCGTCTATTTCAAAATCTCTACATTCTCAGTCAAAAAAAATCCAATTTTCATATTTTAATCTCAAAATTATAATTCAAAATTTTAAATTATAATTATTATTTTTAGGAGGGTGTATTCAATTGAGATTCTGTTGAATTTTTTTGAACTTTAAAAAGTTAGTGGATTTAGAAAATCCATAGACTCTATGCAGAGTTTGACTGACTTTTTTATTGATTTATATGGATTTTTATAGATTTGACAGGATTCTAAAATACACATTTTTTAATTAATTTACATGGATTTACATAAACTACGCCCCTAAAATTATGGATGCAAACGTATATCGAACACACTTGTATATAAAAAAAAATTATCTAAATTATTTAGAAAAAATACCAAAAATATATTAGTTCAAAAAAAAATTATTATTCATCATTATTATTCTCATTTTCATTTCCACGGTTATACCTCGACTTCAGTTCTGTGTTGTAATTAGCTTTGAGAAAGCAATTCTATGTGAGATGTTTTATCTTCTTCATATTCGATTGGAAATTCATGACATTCTTTCCGAAGAAAGTTATGTAATCCAGCAACGACCTTGACCACCAAAATCTAAGTTATGTAATCCAGCAACGACCTTGACCACCAAAATCTTTTAGATGATATCGAACACCACGTGCTAACTTTAAGATCGTGAATAAATGTTCTTGAGATCTTAAAGTTGGCATTAATGCTATAAATTAGGCGATCGAGAATATATTATTGCTAACCTAACGGTGTCAACTGTGCCGATATACTATAATTTTAAAGAGAGAACATAATTTTAAAATACAGAGATGTAATCTTTTTCACGATAATAATGATGGTGAAGAATCTGTGATGCTTATTGAAGAACATAGTTACGTTTCTTGATATTATTTCGTTTGAAAAATAGGGCTGTGTAGGATTTTGTGGTTCGAATTACAGCAAGAATGTCTGTATGTGCTTTCGAAGGAGACTTTGAATTTTTGTTAGAAGAACAACAAAGTTTTTTTTTTCTTCTCTTTCAGGGCCTTCTGAGAGAATCCGCTGAAATCTCTAGTTTTTAGAAGAGATTTTGAATAGTGAAATTTATTTATATTTTTGAAGGAGAATCCAACAAAATCCATAGAGTATTAAAATCCATAGATTGTTGAATACCTAAGGATTTCTAAAGACTTTTTAAAATCCGTATTGAATACCTCAAAATTTTGAAAGACTTTTAAAAATTCGAATTGAATACCCACAGATTTTAAAAGTCCAAAAAAAATCCAACAGAATCTCAATTGAATACACCCTCCTTAATCTCTCCCCCCTTCAAATTCTTCCATTTCAAAATCCAAATATTGTCAGGCATTCTTATTAAAAAAAAATTAATTCTTCTAATTTGTCAAATTCTTCCATTTCAAATCTTAATCTTATCTTCCCATATTAACTTTCATAGGTAGATGGACACATAAATTAAGAAAGTGTAATAATGAGTGGAGTTTTGAGGGGTAATTTTATAAAACTTTATGTATAAAGTGAGTTGACTTTTGTGTATATGTGAAGAAAAAGTAATGACATTTGTGTAAAATTGAGTATATTTTAAGGGTGAAGTTTATAAAGAGATTTTCATTTTAAGGGTGTGAAAGTTATTGTGGGACGTCCCAAAAAGGAAAGTGTGAAAGTTATTGTGGGACGTGTGAAAGTTATTGTGGGACGGAGGGAGTAATATTTATCTTTATCTTTATCTTTAACTTTATACTCTATATTTATGAGAATATAATGGGACACGTGTCACAATTTTATCACTCTACCACAATCTATCTTTTCACCAAAATCGTCTATTTCAAAATCTCTGCATTCTCAGGAATTCTAATTTAAAAAATAATGTTTTTCTATTTTAATCTCAAAATAATAATTTAAATATTAATTATCTACTCATAATTATTATTTTTAAATTTGAAATTCTAATTATTATTTTTAAATTTATTTTTTAAACTTTAATCACAACATTATTTATTTTTAAAAATTTAATAACGTTATTCTATTCTTAACAACACTCTAATCAAATCAATAAATCTCTATTATCTATTCTTCCTTTTTTATCACTTTTTTATGACGTTATTCTATTCTTAATGTCACTCTATTCAAAATTAATAAATAATTATTTTCTACTTTCTTTCTTTTTAAATATTTTTTTAATGAAAATTTCTCTATTCTCCCATTTTGAATACTCCATACTTAACACAATTTTTACTCAAATTCGGTATTCTGCATTCTTATTAAAAAAAATAAAATTAATTCTTCTATTTTAAAATTTAAATTTAAATTTTAGATAACCATGATTATCTCAACAAGTTAAATCTCTAATCATTTTTATATCTGATCATTTTAAGTCATTATTTTATCTTCGGCCACTCTGTTTTTTTTTATTTTTTTTATTACAAGTTAAATACCCATCCCTTTCCCCCTCCCCATGACTCGAACCCAGGACCTAAGGCCTAGGTAGTGGTGCTCTAACCACTTGAGCTATCCCACTTTGTCATTAGTTTCACTCAGGTGAGTGTATTTATGTGGCTTTTTTATGCTTATATTTTATATTATTTTTTTAATATTTATCTTTTATTAAATTTTTAGGTGATTTTATAAAGATTGACTAATTCAAAATAGAATGTGAGACGTTTCAAAACTTCTAATTTATCACAATCTTTATCTTTATATAACATTAACACAGAATAAACTTAAACTTGCTGCTTTATGTATCTGTTATTGTATTTAATTGGTGGTTTATTTTTTTAATATACATTTTTCTATTTCTACTCAATTTCAATTGAAGAGGTTTGTGTTGCAATTTCTACAAAAAGATCATTCTCTTGCTTTCATTTTTTTTTTCTGCAATTTTTCTCATTCTTTTTCTATTTAATAAATTTTTGCTTTCATTTTTTAATTCAATTTTATTATGTTTTTGGTTTTACTTTCATTTTTTTTCATCATTCTTTTCCTATTCCTATTTAATAATTTTTTGCTTTCATTTTTTTTTCAATTTTATCTCATAAAAAAGAATAACATTCACTCATTCAATATATAGGTTGGCAATCTTCCAGGGATGAATGATTTTAAAAAGAGGTATATGTAGGTCCCCAAGTTGAGTTAATATCGAGTAAGCTAGTGAAAATGTCTAGAGGGGGGTGAATAGACTTTTCAAAAATCTTTCGATATATCAGAATTACAATATGCGGAATAACGAAATTAACAATGAACCCAAGTAGTTTATACTCAACTTCTTAATTCGAGAACTCTGTTCTAGGTATACTCAACTAGTCTTGTTCAGTTATGTATGTAAACAGTTAAGCAATTAAACAAAACAGTAAAGTAAACAACACAAACAATTTATAGTGGTTCGACAACTTGTCTAAGTCCACTCTCACAACCCAGTTGTGATATTTCCACTAACTCTTCCAATCGAGTACAAAGTGTGTGTTCTTGTTCTTTTGAGTCTCAAGAAAAAGACTTAGATCTTCAAAGACTATACCACCAGATACGTCTACGATCTTACTAGAAATTTAACAAGTATCTAGCACCTTGAAAATAACAAACAAAAATGCAAACACTTATTCAGTAGCAGTCTTCTGGTTTCTTCACTTGACTAGCGGACTTGCTTTCTGAACTTTAACTCTGTGAGTAAACTTCTTCGAATGCTTCAGTATGTAGAATTTCAGTCTTTCAGTAGTCTTCAATCAATAAACACACTAAGGTATTTATAGACTTCAGAATTCAAGAACTAAGTTAGTTGTAACAAACTCTTCTTGAAAACTAACTTCATAACTTCTTCAGCTTATCCATCCACGCGTTTCTGTTAGTAATTAGTTATTTCTAACTAACTTCTTTTATCTTCACACGCGTTTACTTCTAGTTGACCTGTCTTGTTGAGTCTTGTAGACCACCTGTCTTGTGTAGTAGACTTCATCCTTCTTGTCTGGTCTATTCTTCTTGTGCAATCTTTAACAGTAGACTATTCTAATCCTAACAAGACTATTACATTACTTTAAGCTTATAGCTTAGTCAACTTATAACACTATACAATCAATCTATCTATTACATACGAAAAATCATGAGCTTCTATACAATAATTATCATAGCTCAATAACAACCTATATAACTTTGAACAACACATATGAAGTACTTATAACTCGTACTTATCTTTTAATATATAAACAATATTTGTTCTTTATTTATGTGAACTCTACTGATCTGTTCAAGATGACTTCTTCTTAACTAGACTAGATCAGTCAACACTTAGAAAATATTCAAACTACTTTTGGCTTATCAAAACTTCATCTTTATCTTTTATCATCAATTAGGACTTGTTTCAGGATTCATATCCCAACAATTTCTCCCTTTTTGATGAAGCCAAAACTACTTGAATCTTTTCTCAATTGTAGACTAGTTAAGTAGTTATCTTGTCTTTAAACATCAAATAGTACTTCATTTTTCATTCATTCAAAATAATACCAGTAGATATTACACATACTAAAAAAACTAACAATCAGAGCAAATAACAACTAATCTGAAAGAGTACCTCCTTCTGGGTTAGGAACACAGAATGCATCTAGGAGTCTCTTGTGAATAACTCTGATGTGATCTTCATTATCAATCTTCTCTTTATCCAGTAGCTCCTCTTCATATTTCTTGATTTGATTAAAATCAACTCTCTTACCTGAGCTGGTCATAGGAGTCTTCCACTTTGGAAATGCAGGAACAAGAATGTTGAAGTTCGCAGCAGCAGATATCCTTATAATCAAGTTCCACAACAACTTGTTCTGGCCTTCCATGAATTTGTCAAACATAGCATACAACTCATCTGGGCTTTCAGAATCACCATACTTCCTTATAATCCAGTGATCAAGCTCCCATTGTCTCTTCACCTTCATCCATTCAGCTCGATGCTCATTATCAATGAAGTAATCAATCAACTTGTCTTCCATTTGATCTTCATCTGGTTTCAGCTTCTGCAATCTTTCAATGTGTTTTTCAACTTTCTTCTTGCTCGCATAATGAGCTTCATCATTCGGATTAACAATCTTCTGCTTCTTCTCAACAATTGCAGCAGGTTCTTCAGCTTCTTCAATCGTTAACTTCCTTTTGACTTGTCTTGTCTGAACCTCAGCTTCAGCTTCTGAAGATGCAACTCCTTTGCCTTTCTCCAGTCTTTTCTGCTCATCAGTTTTAGCTTGCTCAAGCTCTACAGTCTTGACTAGCTTCCTTCTCTTAGGCCTCCTTAGCTCTTGCATAGCCGTAGCAGCTTCTTTCTCTTCAGGTTCAGCACTAGACTTAGCTATCTCAGCTTTCTCAACTCTACTCGCCTCTTCCCCCTTTTTGGCTTCATCATGCGCCTTGAGAGTGAAAAGACTTGTAAAGCGAGTCATCTCTTCTTTCACAGCTTCCTTCATCGCCTCAGCAGCCAACTCGATCTGCTTTTGATGCGTCTTGTCATGACTCATCTTGTCAAGACGATCAGTAGCCAACTCCAGCTTCCTTGAACTTGAGACGAGTTCATCCTTAAAATATGTAGCTGTCTGGCGAAGGAGTCTGTTCTGCTCAGTTAGCTCGGTGAGAACTGCTCGAGAACGCACCAACTGATCTTGTGCTTCTCTCCTCTGTTCATCAGCAATCTCGATCTTAACCCTGTAGAGTCTCTCCATCTTGCTTGACTCTTCAGCTAACGAACGAGCAAATGAGATAGATCTCTTCTCAGAGAAATCAACTTGCTTCTTTAAGAAACTTTCAACTTCAGCATACATTTCTTCTCGTAAAGATGAGTCCATCTTGTTGACCTCACCAACAATCAACTCTCTTGAGCTGTCAACAAGTGTTTTATTCTGCTCAACCAGCACATCTTTCACTTTCGAGTGCAAGAACTCATCAATAGCAGAGTGAACAACATCTTTCAAGTCTGTCTTCAACTCTTCAAGATAACCTTCAGGAAAAGCTTGAGTAGTCGACTGAACTTCAGCAACTACCTCCTCTTGAACGTTTTCCATAAGTTCATCTTCACCAAACATGATGGCTTCAACAAACTCATCATCTTCAACACCAAGTTCAAAAGTATCTACCTCTTCAGAACTTTCAGCCTCTTCTTCATCTTGCGCAGGAGCATCTTCTAACTCCAATATGGGTTCTGAGGTCTGAATAGCAGCATCAACCAATTCTGCTTTCATCTCTTCTTCCAGAAGATCAGTCTGAGTTCCAACATCAAATGAGAACTCTTCACTCAAAATGCCATCTGGAATGCTTAACATTTTCTTTACCAGATCAGTTAAGGCTCGGCGAGGAAATAATTCAGAGTGGTCTTGAACACCACTGTTTTCTTTCTGCTCCATCTCCCAATCCATGAAATTGGAGATTCCACCCTTGCCTTGAAATGACTTCGAAAAGATCATCTGTTGAGGACTTCTTTAATGCAACCCAAGTGTAAATCTTGAGAAGTTTCTCAAACTGCTCTGATGAAGTGTCGACTTCAATAGTCGAGAGCTGTTTCTTCAAATTGTTGGACATCTTCGAGCGAATTCTCTTCTCTCGTAGGCACATTGGATAATACACTAAGGATTTAAATCGTACTTCAGACGGGGTCTGAGCAGGTGGGGTCCCTGTCTCAGCTATTGTAGTGGCAACTGGCGTCTTGTCTGTAGTAGATGGGTTGATGGGTTCAACATTTTCTGTTGAGGGTAGGTAGAGATTTTGGTCTGTGGTTTCTGGGGGCTCTGATATGGCTTGGTTTGGTGTGACAACTGTCGGAGTATCAGTTGTATCCTTTATAGGAGTGTTTTCGGGATGACTGGCTCTTAGCGGTAATGCTGCCAGTACTTGTGAGGTTGAGGGTACAGGTCTAGGCCTAGGTCGATGTGACCTTGCCTTGGTTCGAATAGAAGAGAGAGAGAGAGAGAGAGGAATTGAAACAGATTGAGTAGAGGTACCAACCTGAGGACTCGACTCGTCTGGTTGAGTAGGCGACTCTACTCTTACTAAGCGATAGACTTGGAGATCTTCAGCACCAGTCTCCTCTTCTTTTTCAGACTCTTTCTCAGATTGAGTCTCCTCTGAGTCTTCTGCACTCGACTCAGCTTTCGCAACTTCCTCCGATTCTTCATCATCTGACTCGTCTTCAGAAGAACTAGACGAGGCAGCATAAGGCATTTCTTCCGATGAATCAATCTGCACTTGCCTTGGGGCAGATGGCCTTGCAGCAACCTGCTTCCTCAGTGCCTCCTTCTTCAGGTAAAATTTCAAAGGGTGAAATGACTTCCCTTTGCTCCAATCAGATTTGTTTGGCATCAACAAGGGTAGGAGAATACTGAGCTTGTTTCCATATCCAACAACATTTGACACCACCCAACTGCAAGAGTCGGTGTCAACCCTAACACTTCTTTCGAAGTACATAATCCGATCGGCCATCAATTTGAACCAATTACCCTCAGTAATTCCATCGTATATCGCCGCCATCACCCTTGCCTTAGCCTGAGTGATTGAATCATGAGAGCCAGTGGCACATAGTAGCATCTTGCTTGCTATGTCCAGTAGAGTGCGATATTTTTCCAGTAATTCCTTCTTCTTTACGGCTGGAACTTTGCCATCTCGATTCAATCGGATCTTCTTGCCACAGAAGATACTCAAATACCTTAACTCCTGGCCAATAGCATAATTTTCCACATCAATCGATCCGATGGGCAACTTCAAATGCTCAAAAACAGCCTCGCGAGTGATTTCAACTCGACTTGCTCCAACAAACGATTCGATGACATCTCCTCGTCTGGTGGCGTTGGCATAGAATTCCAGTATCTCCTCTTCCAAGACGACTTGGGGAAATGCTTCCAAATACGGTTTTAATCCACAACGAATGCACTTAGAGAGAATTTCTTGATTGCCCTCAGTGTGAAGCCCTTTAAAGAACATCGAGGGTTCCACATGCACCTTGCCTTCAGTGATGTACTTGCCAAGGTCAAACCTGGCCTGCATGTTCGTTCTCACATCAAATAGAGAGATAATAGACATCTTTAGTAGATAGAGTAAGAACAGGGAAGTTTGATTTTGCAAGAAATTTGAAAGCTAGAATAGAGGAGTTATGAAAACGTGGGGCAAGTTGTGTAGAAGTTGGGTTTTGTTAGAACTGAAATTTCAATCCAATGGCCAAGATTAAAGAGTAAGATCCAACGGTTGGGGCTTTTGGTATTCAGTTACAGAATCGAGAATATTATGTGATTTGATATTGTAAAATTTGAAGTCCGCCACCTCTATTAGTTAGGTCAGGGGAGTGTACTCATCCGGCCTAGCATAGTAGAGTAGGATTCGAAATGGGTGTATACACCTCATTAAAATGGGAGTGTATAAATCCAATTCTAGGGTTTTCAATTTTTTTTTGACATTATCGAATTACTATAATACCCTTAATTCGTTTGATTAAACACTTAGAGTATTTGGGTCAAAGGAACACTTATCTTGTATGTTCGAGTCTATCCAGAACAGACGAGTAGACTTATGAACACAAGCCGAGTTCCCCCTTCGACTGTGCTTGTCTGTTCCGAACGTCGAACGACTTCATGTACCTAACTTATCATATGCAACGCGTAATCGTAGGTAAAAGTAGAGTAAAATAATTAAGATGAATATCAATCTAAAGCAATGATCAAGTTTTCGATCAAGATGACTGTTAACAAACATAAAAGTCAACATGAGGATATTTAAGAAATCAAGGATTCCCCCTTAAATGTTTATTCCCTTAGTATTACCCCCAGCTTTACCAGATTCCTCATCGGGTTATTTGGTCATCTAGTCTAGCCTTGTATACCTGTCTGTTGCGTGAGTAGACGAGTGTTCTGTTCTAGTGATCTTGTCTCCATATTTCTTTGATGTACCTGTCTGGTTAGTACATAGCTATAGGCAAGTAGGGTCTAGATCAATTAGTCCTAGACTAATACATAACTCACGAAAACGTGCCTCAGCTAATGGTTTTGTGAAAATATCAGCTCTTTGAAAATCAGTATGAATCTTTTCCATGCGAATATCCTTCTTTTCTACATGATCACGTATGAAATGATGCTTCACATCAACATGCTTGCAACGTGTGTGCAAAACAGGATTTTGTGTAATGGCAATGACACTATTACTATCACAGAAAATAGGAACATTTGATTCATATATGTTGTAATCTCTAAGCTGTTGCATGAGCCAGAGTAGTTGACTACAACAGCTACCAGCAGCCATGTACTCGGCTTCGGTAGTAGAAGTAGCAACACTAGTCTGCTTTTTCGAAAACCATGAAATGAGTTTTGTGCCTAAAAATTGACAAGAACCAGATGTAGATTTCCTATCTATTCTACAGCCTCCAAAGTCTGAGTCTGAGTAGCCACTTAAGGATAGATCATCATTTGAGGGATACCATATACCACGATTGATGGTCCCTTTCAAATATTTCAAAATCCTTTTAGTGGTTTCCATGTGACTTTCCTTTGGATTGACTTGGAAACGAGCACAAACACCAACAGAGAATGCAATGTCTGGTCTACTAGCAGTTAGATACAGTAAGGAACCAATTAATCCACGATGATAATAAGATTGGTCAGCACATTTACCGTTTTCATCTGGATCCATTCTGTAAGTTGGTTGCATCGGTACGCCAGTAGACTTACAAGTTTTAATCCCGTACTTGTCTAGAAGGTTTCTAGTGTACTTTGCCTGATTTATGAAAATCCCTTCTGGGGTTTGTTTTACTTGAAGACCAAGAAAGTAATTCATTTCACCCATCATTGACATCTCAAATTTACTTTGCATGAGTGTTGAAAAACTTTCACTCAGCTTTTTGTTAGGTGACCCAAAAATGATGTCATCTACGTAAATTTGGACGAGTAAAATGTCCTTCCCTTCTTGTCTTCTGAACAAGGTTCTATCGACCTTGCCCTTAGTAAAACCATTTTCTAATAGAAAGAGAGAGAGAGTATCATACCATGCTCTTGGAGCTTGCTTTAGTCCGTACAAGGCTTTCTTCAATCTGTACACCTGGTTGCCTTTGACTTCGAAACCTGGAGGTTGTTAAACATACACTTCTTCCGCAAGAATACCGTTAAGAAATGCACTTTTAACATCCATTTGATATACAGTAAACTTCATATGAGCAGCATATGCAAGGAACAAACGAATAGCTTCTAGTCTAGCAACAGGAGCATAAGTTTCATCATAGTCTATGCCTTCAGCTTGTGAATAGCCTTGGGCAACTAGTCTAGCCTTATTCCTAACGACTAAATCATTCTCATCTTTCTTATTCTTGAAAATCCATCGAGTGCCAACTACATTATGATGTTTCAGCCTATCGACAAGTTCCCAGACGTCGTTTCGAACAAACTGGTTCAACTCATCTTGCATAGCGATGATCCAATTACTATCAGCCAATGCCTCTTTAACAGTGGTAGGCTCAATAGCAGAGAGGAAACAACACCAGCAAAACATAGTTGGACTAGGCTGTTCTTGCGACTCAAAGAGTTGTCGTCTAGTCTTCACACCAATAGTAGAGTCACCAATGATATTTTCAGCATCATGCGCAAATTTCCATGTTTTTCTATTCTTAACAGGAACACTATCATCATCTATATCATGTACAACATCATGCATGTCAACATCATTTGTCTCATCAACAAATTTAACAGGAGTAGTAGAGTCAACTAGGGCAGGCATGTCAGCTGGTC
The DNA here is from genome assembly GCA_963675135.1 of Galeopsis tetrahit. Lineage (NCBI taxonomy): Eukaryota > Viridiplantae > Streptophyta > Magnoliopsida > Lamiales > Lamiaceae > Galeopsis > Galeopsis tetrahit. Next base: position 53,904,938 of record OY776128.1, read on the forward strand.
TAGAAGACTTACCTTGAGCACTTACCTTCTCTTTGTCATTAGACTCGAGAGCTTTCATGAATGGATTGTAGGCTTGAACGGATTCATATACCTCTGATTCTTTGTCAGATTCGATCGTTAGATCAGTTACTTTCTCACTGATCTTGTCGGCAGACGAGTCCTGTCGAGATTCATCGAAAACCACATGTGGTGTTTCTTCCACACAAAGAGTTGAGTAGTTGAATACCCTGAATGCTTTGCTAGTCGAGGAGTATCCTAAGAATATCCCCTCGTCTGCTTTGGCATCGAAGGCATTCAACTTGCTCTTTCCATTGTTATGGATGAAACACTTACAACCAAATATATGGAAATATGAAATTCTGGGTTTTCTACCTTTCCAAACCTCATAAGGTGTCTTGCCTAGAGCTTTGTTGATCGCGCTTCTGTTCTGTGAGTGGCATGCAGTGTTAATAGCTTCTGCCCAAAACTTTTGAGGAGTTTTGTACTCAGCTAGCATGGTCCTACAGGCTTCTTTGAGAGTTCGATTCCTTCTTTCAGCTACACCATTTTGTTGTGGCGTCCTAGCTGCACTAGTAAGATGCTGGATACCACGTTTAGCACAAAAATCTTGGATATAGCAATTAATGAACTCAGTTCCCTTGTCACTACGAATCTTGACAATAGACTGGTTCTTCTCAACTTGTAACTTCTTCAACAGATCAGGCAGAAGTGTTTGAGTATCACTCTTCTTGTGTAGAAAGACTACCCAAGTAAACTTAGAATAGTCGTCTACAACAACAAGTGTGTACCTTCTACCATTCAAGGTTGGAGGAGTTATTGGACCACGAAGATCCATATGTAGGAGTTCTAGGACTCTACTAGTTGAGAGAGTAGGAATTGACTTAAAAGAACCTTTCACCTGTTTACCCTGTTGACACGCAGTGCATGCGTGTGACTTGTAGTAAACTTCATTGGGAATACCTTCCACAAGGTAATCTCTGGCTATCTTATTAAGAACCTTAAAGTTTAAGTGACAGAGGCGTCTATGCCAGAGCCACCCAAATTCTTTAGGATTCTTAGTAAGTAGACAGGTGTCCCTCGGACAACTGTTCTAGTTCACTATGTACACACTACCTTGTCTTACTGATTCGGGTGGAATTTACACGTTTAGAGGCACATGTGAAGCATGTTTTTGACGAGATTTCATTGATTTATGCATGGATTATTATGATTTAAGCCAAAATGAGAGAAAGGTTGTGTTTTGTCGATTTTATAGGAAATACGATGGAATTTGGAGTAAAACACCAACCATACTTTACTGGATCAAGAAGAGGAGTGCACGGTTGGAATCGTCTCGAAAAATGGAGTGGAATAGCAAAAAGAATCGAGTCAATCGGAGGTAGAAAGCTCAAGATACGGAGGGATGAAAATGAAGGACGGAGCCAATACGAAAGTTTGGCCCGGCCGGGCCACATTACCCGCCCGGTCGGGCGGCAAAATGCTGAAATTTGGCCAAGTTACGAAACTTTGGCCCGGCCAGGCGACATCATCCGCCCGGCCGGGCGGACGAGAAGCCCAATATGCACCCTCCTTTACGAAGATTCCGCCCGGCCGGGCGGCACCACTCGCCCGGCCGGGCCGACCATGCCCTGTTTCCATTTTTCTCGACCAAACACTCCGCCCGGCCGGGCCGCCTTATTTTCGGTGCCAAACGCGAAATTTCTCCAATTTTGAGGGACTTACTTGCAAATATAACATCCAAACCCTACCCCAACACTATAAATACCCACCATTCTTAAAATTCAAAGGGAGATCACCCCCATCACCACCCACAAGCTCCCTAACATCCAAACTTCACATTCTTAGCTTAATTTCCTTAGTTTAGCCATAGAATTGATTAGATTTTCATAGTTTAGTTGTTAATCGAAGTTGTAATTTCATTTCAAGCAAGGGATTCAAGGTTTTGTTGAAGATTTCAAGGTTTATTTCATATTTGCAAGACAAGAGGTGATATCTTAATTTGATTTGAGTATTTTATCATTAGTAAGCATGTGTATGTTTGTTTTCACACTTATTTCCTTCAATTTCCTTAAGTTAGCCATGGGCTAAGCATATTGGTGTTTGGGTGTTGTAGAATTGTGATGGAATTAATGTTTTAGCTTGATTTTGATTGTGGAATTCATTGGTGGGATAATTGGTTAGGTTTATGGGTTTTGTTGGATTATTTGCAAGAACTCTACTATTAGGTTGTATTAGAAACTCAATTAATTCAACGAGAGTTGGTTAATCGGGGGTAGATAGTATAATCGAGGGTTGAGAATCGAGTGAATGAGTTAATATTGGTTTATCGCAACGAGAGTTGGGTAAATTTCATTAGAACCCCCATTTATCTACATGAATTGCTTGAATTAACATTTGAGTGATTAGTGAGAAGGCCATAGGAGCTTGGTTGTTAGTATTCAAGTGGAAAAACATAACTAGGGATTAGTTTAGTATAATTTAGGTAGAGTCGAACCCCCTAGTCGTGTGATTACCCGAGTAAGAAACCTTCTATTCATCCTCTCAATCCTAGATGCTTGCTCGATATATGCGTTAGCGATTGCTTCTACCAAATCCCTTCCAATGAATTACACATAGACTTCGATTTTTAACATCGATTCCACACAAGGACGAACACCCGAACACTACCCCTCCTCACTTGATTTCTATCGTATTCTTCTTAGTTATTTGTTTACCTTTAGTTATTATTTGTGATTTTCATCTATATTTATTTGCACAAAACATGATCGCTCACTATATTCAAAGATCAATGCATAACACTAAGGCTACTTTCACAATCTAGTCCCACGGATCGATAATTTAACCGGGCCTTGCTTTTATTACACACGAACCTCTTATACTTGAGGGGAACGTGTTGGTAAAACCACGTGTCAAGTTTTTGGCGCCGTTGCCGGGGATTAGTTTTGTTTTTACGTAACTTAGTGTTTGTTGGTCGTGAGTACTAGTGATTTTATTTTTCTTTTTAGCAAGTTCTTGTTTGTCTTGTCTTTGGAAATTGATACTTGGTTGATTCTATAGGTGCATGAACACAAGAGGAAGTGGGATCGACCCAATTCCTATTGATTTGGAGATTGAAGCTACCGCTAGAAGAAGAAATCGAGATCGGAATCAAAGACTTGAACAAGAGAGAGAGATGGCGGAAAACAACAATCAAAACATCATTCATCCTCCGGTAGAAAACCGAGTCATTGGAGCGGGGAATGAGGGTGGAGTTGATCGTGAGGAAGAGAGAACAATTAGGGACTACTTTGAACCCCCGGTTCAAAGGTACTATGATGGGATCGAGCGCCCTCCGATTGCGCCCAACAACTTCGAAATTAGCCCTAGTCTAATTCGAATGTTAGAGAAGAGACAATTTGGGGGTGAGCCACTTGAAGATCCCAATCAACACTTGTCCCGATTCTTGGAGTACGCGGATACGATGAAGATTAATGGGGTACATGAGAATACATTGAAGATGAGGCTATTTTCTTTCACTTTGAAAGATAAAGCCAAGGAATGGCTTACCTCAATGATCAATAACCGTGTGACCACATGGGACGAGCTTAGCAAGAGGTTCCTATTGAAGTTCTTTCCCCCCTCCAAGACTCTTCAATGCAAGACCGAGATCACTCAATTTCTCCAAAGGGAGAATGAAAGCATCTATAGTGCATGGGAGAGATTTCAAAGTCTTTTGAGGAGATGTCCTCAACATGGATTTGCGGAGGAGCAAACTATTAGCTTCTTCTACAATGGATTGGGGCTTTCTTCGAGGCAATACATTGATGCATCCGCGGGTGGGCAATTGTTTGCAAAGAGTGCAAGAGTAGCAAAGGAAATCATTGAAGCAATTGCTACAAACACCTACGACTGACCTATTGATGGAAATAGACCCAATAGAGTTGCTCAAATTGGGAATAACTCCACATCATTGGGTGATACAATCAAGATGCTTTTGGACAAGGTTGAGTTGATGGAGAACAATCAAAGGAGAGAAAATTTTGGTGGGGGAATGGAGATGCCTAACATGTTGAACCAAGTTGAGGATGCTAACTACATGGGAAGGCCCCAATATCCTCAAGGGAATTTTCAAGGAAATTTTCACCACCCACCATTCTCAAACCAAGCTCCTAATCAAAACCGTTTCCAACAACATGCTCAAGCCCAATTCCAAGGAAATCCTCCTTACAACCCAAATGCTCGGAAGCATGAAAACTTTTCTTATGGAAATCCTAAAGCCGCTCTCACCCTCCCTCCGGGATTTGATCCGGGTGCTCGTGCACCAAAGAACGAGGGGAGACCTCAATTGGAAGACATGTTGTATACCTTCATAAACATGAACAAAGAAAAAATGGACAAAGTGGAGGAGCAAATGGTCTCACTTACTAATCAAATGAAGAACATGGAGTTTCAAATGGGCCAAATTGCTTCTTCAAGTGGTGCAAATCAAAAAGGCAAGTTCCCTTCTACCACGGAAGCAAATCCTAGAGGGAATTGTATGGCAATTAATCTCCGTAGTGGCACTCAATACGAGGGACCAAGCATGCCAAATGAAGACGAAGATGGAGAAATGAGGATAAGAGAAGAGATGGAGAAAGAAGAGAAGAAAGAAGAAAAGAAAGGATACCGAAGTGGAAGAAAGCTAAGGAAGCAAGAGAAGCAAAGTATGAAGAGAAGATAGAATGTGATGGGTGGGGAGTGCCAAAAACACTTGTTCCACCACCATTTCCCCAACGGTTTATGAAAAAGAAGCTCGATGAGAAATTTGGAAAGTTTCTTGAAATTTTCAAGAAAGTCACCGTTAATGTACCCTTCTTGGAGGCTCTTGAGGAGATGCCCACTTATGCAAAATTTATGAAAGAAATTCTTTCAAAGAAAAGAAAAGTGGAAGAATGTGGGACGGTGAATCTTCCTATGGAATGTAGTGCTTTAATCCAAAAGAGTCTCCCTCAAAAGTTGGAAGACCCCGGGAGCTTCACATTGGTATGTGAGTTGGGCAATGGAGAAAAGAAGAAAGCTCTTTGTGATCTTGGAGCTAGCATAAATTTGATGCCCTTCTCAATGTATGATCGTTTGAAGCTTGGAAGTATGAAGCCAACCAACATGACTCTACAATTGGCGGATCGTTCCATAGTTTACCCGGAAGGGGTTGTAGAAGATGTAGTGGTGAAAGTGGACAAGTTTAACTTCCATGCCGATTTTGTGGTGATGAATATGGAAGAGGACCCCGAAATTCCTTTGATTTTGGGGAGACCATTCTTAGCTACGGGGGGAGCAACAATTGATGTGAAAGATGGAGAGATCAAGTTGAAAGTGGAGGAGGAAGAAGTGACATTTGTAATGAAGGATATGAAAAATTCCTCACACTCAAGCATAAGCAATGCTATACTCTCCACTTCTCAAATTCTTAATGATTCACATTGTTCTAACAAATCTTGTGTGACTAATATTAACTTTCTTTGTTGCCTAGGAAGAAAAGTTAAGAAAAGAGTTGATCCAAGTTCAAAAATTCTCAAGAAGAAAGTGAAGGATTGGTATGACAAGAAGAAGAAGATGAAGAACAAATCAAAGAAGCACCACTATGCTTCTTCTTCAAAAGAAGTTGGTGGTGTCAAGATGAAAGATGAAGTTTGAACTCTATAAGTTCCGTCCGGCTTGAAGACGTTAAACTTAGCGCTAAATGGGAGGCAACCCATTTTTACTTGCTTTCATAGTGTAGTTTCTTTTATGTTTTTAGATGATGCTTTTGATGGTTGGATGAGCTTGATGGTTGTAGGTACATTCTTATGGATGTGTGGTCTAAAGGGGTGTAGAAAGATGTCAAAGTGGGACCAATTCAAAGTGATAGGTGGAGAAAGAAAAAGAGGTGATAACCATCATGGAAGGTACACCCTTTCCCAAACTTGGATTGCTTAGCAATTCTCAAGTTTGGGGGGGTAGGGAAATCTTTCTTTAATTTTTGGTACTTGGAGTTTATTTCATATGAGCAAAAACAAGTGGTGATTGAGAGTTTCTTAGAATATGGGTTTGTTGTTTGATCTAGATTGATTTCATTGATGGTGAATGTATATGTGACATGGTGTTGGTAGTGAACAAGTGATAGTGCTTGGTGCAATTTAATTTAACACTTATTTCCAAACTTTTAATTGCATAGCAATGAAAAAGTTTGGGGGGATGTGTTCGTTTTTAAGTAAATTTGCACCAAGCACATGTGAGTCATTGTGGTTGATGATTGTGTGAATTTGAGAGACCTAACAAAAATTTTTAGTATGAGAACAGGGATTGAACAAAGCAAAACAAACTTGGGAGAGAGGAAGCAAGTGTTGCAATGGTGATCTTTGAAGAAGCATTGGATGTGCAAGGAGGGAGGTAACAACTTGTAGCCCCAAACTTAGAATTTTTACATAGTAAAATTCTAAGTTTGGGGGAGTTATTTTTCTTTTTATTTTTCTATTAGTTGTTACCCTTGCACCGGTTCGTCATTCTACTTGTGTCACATTTTGCACCGGCGCACACTTGACTTGCACATGATTATATTGATTAAGTGGTTTTGATCACATGTTGGGTAGTGGATCTTTGGTGAAATGTGAGCATGAATAGTCATTGGAATCCATTGTTGAGTAGTTGTGGTGATGTCTATTTGCTTTGAATGTAGGCATGATTGGTGTTGGAATATAGTATCATGATTGTGTTCATATTTGTGATCTTTGATAGCATGGATGCATAATGTGTTGTTGTTTGGGGACATTTGATGAATGTGAGAGTCCTATTGAATAAACCGGTGAGAATTGAGCCATAAATCGAACATGTAATCCGGTTTAGTTCATTTGAGAGTGGACTAGGTTATTGCTAGTGATTCTAGAACTTGCCTAAGTTCTTGTTTGAAAGCATTATTGTGTGAAACTTTGTGATGTGATATAGGCCATCTTGTTCTAAAAAAGTCACTTAGCCAAAATTTCCCAAAACCGAAGTAATTTTCCGTAGTTAGACCCTTGAGCTTAATTCCTCATTTTATTGGCAAACTACAATGTTAACCACTTAGCCTTTTTGAGCCTTTTGATTCCTATATCTAGTGGAGGATGAAAGACAAAGTGGGGAAACATGTGTTTGAATGAATATCTTTGGTGAAAAGAAAAGTTGGAAAAGTTGAAAGAAGAAAAAAAGAGAAAGATGAAAAGAAAATCAAGGAAAAGAAAAGAGGGACAAAGAGCCCCAAAAGCTTGAAAAGAAAAATGGTTCAAAAGATGAGATGATGAATGTTTGAAAAAGAAAGAAAAGGAAAAGTGAGGAAAGAGTTTGTAAACTTTGAAAAGAAAAGCACAAATTGTACAAAAGCAAGCTTTGTCCTCCACTAGAAGAGTCACAAATTCCAAAATTCATCCTGCCTTGTCCAAAGAGCCAACGTTACATCCTTGATTTAGTCCTATTGATCACATGGTTGAGCATTTGATGTGTGTAGAAAGTAGAAGTTGGGCAAGCATATGGTAATTGCATAGCATGACTTGGTTGATGAGTGCATTAATATCCTTAATTTGTTTGTGTGTTTGAGAGAAACACTCCATCATGAGTAGAGGACTTGAGCATTTGGATTATGTTTCCCATCACAATATGTTGTGTACTTGTGCATTCTTTGATCTATGAATGTGGATTGCAATAATGAGCCTATGACCTTCATTGAGAAATGCACTTTGAGAAAGAGATATCATTGCATCTTACTTTGCATGTGTGAATTACATTGAATATTCCATTGTGATCATTCCACCCTCTTTGCTTTAAGTGCTTAGTTGTTTGAGGACAAACAACATTTTAAGTTTGGGGGGGTTTGATTCGGGTGGAATTTACACGTTTAGAGGCACATGTGAAGCATGTTTTTGACGATATTTCATTGATTTATGCATGGATTATTATGATTTAAGCCAAAATGAGAGAAAGGTTGTGTTTTGTCGATTTTATAGGAAATACGATGGAATTTGGAGCAAAACACCAACCACATTTTACTGGATCAAGAAGAGGAGTGCACGGTTGGAATCCTCTCGAAAAATGGAGTGGAATAGCAAAAAGAATCGAGTCAATCGGAGGTAGGAAGCTCAAGATACGGAGGGATGAAAATGAAGGACGGAGCCAATACGAAAGTTTGACCCGGCCGGGCCACATTACCCGCCCGGCCGGGCGGCAAAATGCTGAAATTTGGCCAAGTTACGAAACTTTGGCCCGGCCAGGCGACATCATCCGCCCGGCCGGGCGGACGAGAAGCCCAATATGCACCCTCCTTTACGAAGATTCCGCCCGGCCGGGCGGCACCACTCGCCCGGCCGGGCCGACCATGCCCTGTTTCCATTTTTCTCGACCAATCACTCCGCCCGGCCGGGCCGCCTTATTTTCGGTGCCAAACGCGAAATTTCTCCAATTTTGAGGGACTTACTTGCAAATATAACATCCAAACCCTACCCCAACACTATAAATACCCACCATTCTTAAAATTCAAAGGGAGATCACCCCCATCACCACCCAAAAGCTCCCTAACATCCAAACTTCACATTCTTAGCTTAATTTCCTTAGTTTAGCCATACAATTGATTAGATTTTCATAGTTTAGTTGTTAATCGAAGTTGTAATTTCATTTCAAGCAAGGGATTCAAGGTTTTGTTGAAGATTTCAAGGTTTATTTCATATTTGCAAGACAAGAGGTGATATCTTAATTTGATTTGAGTATTTTATCATTAGTAAGCATGTGTATGTTTGTTTTCACACTTATTTCCTTCAATTTCCTTAAGTTAGCCATGGGCTAAGCATATTGGTGTTTGGGTGTTGTAGAATTGTGATGGAATTAATGTTTTAGCTTGATTTTGATTGTGGAATTCATTGGTGGGATAATTGGTTAGGTTTATGGGTTTTGTTGGATTATTTGCAAGAACTCTACTATTAGGTTGTATTAGAAACTCAATTAATTCAACGAGAGTTGGTTAATCGGGGGTAGATAGTATAATCGAGGGTTGAGAATCGAGTGAATGAGTTAATATTGGTTTATCGCAACGAGAGTTGGGTAAATTTCATTAGAACCCCCATTTATCTACATGAATTGCTTGAATTAACATTTGAGTGATTAGTGAGAAGGCCATAGGAGCTTGGTTGTTAGTATTCAAGTGGAAAAACATAACTAGGGATTAGTTTAGTATAATTTAGGTAGAGTCGAACCCCCTAGTCGTGTGATTACCCGAGTAAGAAACCTTCTATTCATCCTCTCAATCCTAGATGCTTGCTCGATATATGCGTTAGCGATTGCTTCTACCAAATCCCTTCCAATGAATTACACATAGACTTCGATTTTTAACATCGATTCCACACAAGGACGAACACCCGAACACTACCCCTCCTCACTTGATTTCTATCGTATTCTTCTTAGTTATTTGTTTACCTTTAGTTATTATTTGTGATTTTCATCTATATTTATTTGCACAAAACATGATCGCTCACTATATTCAAAGATCAATGCATAACACTAAGGCTACTTTCACAATCTAGTCCCACGGATCGATAATTTAACCGGGCCTTGCTTTTATTACACACAAACCTCTTATACTTGAGAGGAACGTGTTGGTAAAACCACGTGTCACTTACGCCGACTAGTAGGACTGTGTGTGTCCTTTTGTCAATGATTTCACATTTGCGGCTCTTGAACTGCACCTTGTATCCACGATCACAAAACTGTGAAACAGAGAGTAAATTGTATTTCAAACCTTCAACATATGAGACATCTTGGATCTCTACGTCTCCATTCCGGATGTAACCAAATCCTTTAGTGACAGCAGTGGAGCTATCACCAAATATCACTTTTGGTCCTTCCTGCTCATGGTAACTTGATAAGAGAGCCTTGGTACCAGTCATGTGGTGTGAACAACCACTGTCTATGTACCAGGTTTCTCCTACTGAGCCACCCTTCTTATACAAGTCAAGTCGACCCTGCAATGAAGATATTCAATAATTTAGGTACCCATTTGTTTATTGGGGTCCTGGGGGGTTAGTTGAGTTAAGAGGAATCCAAATATACATTGGAGTCTTGAACAAGTTCGATCTCTTAAGCTTTCGGCCATACTTGTTACAGAATAAGACCTTGTTGTCCTTATCTGGCCTATCATTCGAGTTCGGGTCTACTCGTTTGAGATAGCCTTTCGACTTAATCTCTACTTGAGCAGACACTGGTCTATGATAGTCGGAATAGTGCTTGTATGCATTAGGTCCATACGGTTTATAGGCTCGTTTAGGTCTTTCCTCACTAATAATATCATATGACAAAGGTGGAGGATATAGGACAGCTTGTGTACGATATTTTGGAGCAACCTGTCTAGGCCTAGATGAGTAGAGCTGAGACTGCCTTATAAAAGGAGGTCTAGGCTCTTGTCGTCTAGTCTGTACCTGTCTAGTACTCGTCTCCTCAGGATACCAGTCCTCGTATCTGACCTGGTTTGGTCGTCCACGATTAGTGGTCCTTTGAAGATTAGTTCTAGGTGGAACAGGCTTGTTGTTACCATTCTTTTTACCTCCCTTGGTAATCGGAATGTTAACTCGAGCTTGTTTAGGTACAGTACCTTTAGATGGAGTTCCAATATCGTATATCATTGGTCCTTTTCCTTTATCATTTGGCAAAAGTCTTGAGTTAGTAGTAGTAGGGTTCTTAATGACTCGAGTAGACGAGCTAGATGACTCAGCACCTATACCTGTCTTGTCACCTGGATCTCTATACCTATCTGACAGTTCAAGGTTAATCTTTGAAGAGTTAACCAGGTCAGTAAGTTTGAGATCTAATGTGACAACCTCGGTCTCTAAGAACTTATTACGTTCTTCAAGTCTATTGCACTTGCCCTTTAAAACATTGAATTCATTTCTCTCAGTTGCATGTGTCTTAAGTAGGTCTTGATATAACCTGTCTGTCAATGCACACTTTTCTTTGAGTTGTCTCAACTCTTCAGTCAAGCGTTCATTTAGGACTGTTACATTAGGATCTACTTTAGACTGAGCTTCCTTAAGATCAATGATTTCTTGTTTCAAGGCAATGTTCTCATCACTGACTTCAATGAATGCTTGATTAGCTAGTAGGAGGTCGTCTTCAACAACACTAGTAGAGTGATGAAGACTACTCCCTACTTCACTACTGGCAGTATCACTTTCATCAGTGTCTGAATCATCACAAGATTGAAAAGAAGTAGCAGATGATACCTCTTGGTCGATTTTAGCCATGCAGCATAGGCCATCATCTACTATGAATGCTTCATCGTGATCTTGATCAGATGGGTAGCTAGATAAGGACGATGGCAACTCGTCTGAATCCGAATCAGAGTCATCATTGGCCATCATTGCCTTCTTGCCACGGTTGTATCTTCTTTCCCTTCGTGCTTTGCGTTCTTCTCGATCATCAGTGCTTAGGTCGGGACACTCATATATGTAGTGACCTGGCTTTTCACAATTATAGCACAAAAGATCATTAGTAGCCTTTTTAATAGGAGATTTATCTCTACGCTTTTCACGTCTATCAGAACGCTGAATCTTCCTATCATCAGACTCTCTATCTCGCCTGTTACCTTTTGAGACTTTGTCTCTCCTTTCGGACGAGTTTCGGTCTCTTCTGGTTTCAGACGAGTTCTTAGAAGTGGACGCTCTATGATCCCTATAGAACTTCTTATATCTACCAAAACGTTTATTCAGCCTATCAAACTTTCTAACCATGAGGCTCACCTGATCCTTCAGACTAAGATCAGTATCTAACTCGTCTTTCACAGAGACAGACTTAGTCTTAGACTTCGACCTGTCTACCTTAGAGGACTTAGAAGAGCTTGACTTAAAGGCAACGTTCTTAGACACAGCATGTTCTCTATCACTACTGACTACTGGTTCATCTTCGTCTAGATCAAACTCATGAGCCTTTAGAGTTTGAAACATGGTCTCTGCACTCCACTTGTCTATGTCTTGGGTATTCTTAACAAGCATCTTTACCATTTTCCAACGAGGATCTAAGCTCTTAAGAATCCTAAGATTGATTTCACGAGGAGTATATGTTTTACCAAGAACTTCCAGATCATTCATAATCTTAGTAAAACGAGTATCCAGCTGGTCGATAGTTTCGCCAGCTTTCATCCGAAATGATTCAAATCTTTGGACAACAGTGGATAATTTGCTCTCTTTGATCAGGGATGTCCCTTCACAAATGATAGCTAATCTGTCCCACATCTCTTTGGCAGTTTTACATTTTAACACCTTTCCTAGATACTCGTTAGGAAGTGTGTGTAAGATGTAATTTTTTGCCAAACTATCCAAATTATTTTGACGCATTTCTTCTGAGGTTAGATCTGACCTGGGTTTCTTGACGAGAGTACCAATTGGTTTGTCTTTGTCGAGGGTAGCAGTATTTGGGACCATTGTCACGATCGGACCCTCTGTGACAACCGATATCATTAGGTCGTGCGTGGAGCTGAAAATTGCCTCCATTCGCAACTTCCAATAGTCGTAGTCCTGAACCTGGAACTTGGGTAACTTGTTAGCACTGATCTCAAGAGACATGATTTCAAGAAATAAGTACTAAGCAGTTTTATGATCAAGAAGCAGTTAAGTCAAGAACAGGGATTAAGAAACAGATATAACACGAATGTTGATCAAGAACACGTAAGCAGATACAATCACAGACCAAGACTTCACCCTAACTCTTAAGTCAGTTATCAAGAAACAGCAGTTCGTAAACTACTGCTCTGATACCACTTGTAGGTCCCCAAGTTGAGTTAATATCGAGTAAGCTAGTGAAAATGTCTAGAGGGGGGTGAATAGACTTTTCAAAAATCTTTCGATATATCAGAATTACAATATGCGGAATAACGAAATTAACAATGAGCCCAAGTAGTTTATACTCAACTTCTTAATTCGAGAACTCTGTTCTAGGTATACTCAACTAGTCTTATTCAGTTATGTATGTAAACAGTTAAGCAATTAAACAAAACAGTAAAGTAAACAACACAAACAATTTATAGTGGTTCGACAACTTGTCTACGTCCACTCTCACAACCCAGTTGTGATATTTCCACTAACTCTTCCAATCGAGTACAAAATGTGTGTTCTTGTTCTTTTGAGTCTCAAGAAAAAGACTTAGATCTTTAAAGACTATACCACCAGATACGTCTACGATCTTACTAGAAATTTAACAAGTATATAGCACCTTGAAAATAACAAACAAAAATTTAAACACTTATTCAGTAGCAGTCTTCTGGTTTCTTCACTTGACTAGCGGACTTGCTTTCTGAACTTTAACTCTGTGAGTAAACTTCTTCGAATGCTTCAGTATGTAGAATTTCAGTCTTTCAGTAGTCTTCAATCAATAAACACACTAAGGTATTTATAGACTTCAGAATTCAAGAACTAAGTTAGTTGTAACAAACTCTTCTTGAAAACTAACTTCATAACTTCTTCAGCTTATCCATCCACGCATTTCTGTTAGTAATTAGTTATTTCTAACTAACTTCTTTTATCTTCACACGCGTTTACTTCTAGTTGACCTGTCTTGTTGAGTCTTGTAGACCACCTGTCTTGTGTAGTAGACTTCATCCTTCTTGTCTGGTCTATTCTTCTTGTGCAATCTTTAACAGTAGACTATTTTAATCCTAACAAGACTATTACATTACTTTAAGCTTATAGCTTAGTCAACTTATAACACTATACAATCAATCTATCTATTACATACGAAAAATCATGAGCTTCTATACAATAATTATCATAGCTCAATAACAACCTATATAACTTTGAACAACACATATGAAGTACTTATAACTCGTACTTATCTTTTAATATATAAACAATATATGTTCTTTATTTATGTGAACTCTACTGGTCTGTTCAAGATGACTTCTTCTTAACTAGACTAGATCAGTCAACACTTAAAAAATATTTTTGGCGGTATATATGATTTGAATTATAAATTATTTTATTTTATATTAGTGCGTAATAAACTTAATTATAATTTTTTATCAATTCACGCTTGATTCTATCAAAGATAACGAAAACATTTAATTTTTTTTTTATTATTATATATGTTGATGTTGATATGAGTGTTCTGTTTAATGATCCAACACTGACAGCCGAATGTTGTGTTTAATGTTCCCAACACTCATGACAACATCAGAATTTGCCCTTCCTTTTCTCACTAACTCTTATCTTACGCTTGTTGTTTAATGATGTCCCCAGAGCAGTTAGAAGACGTGGACAACACCAAGTCATGCCACTGCGTGGGAGTGAGAAGTCATTAGACATGGTATAACAAGTTCCTAAATTCTAGGAGTGGTGGAGAGAAGTTCTACAACCGCATGATCTCAATGTTGAGGTGATCATGTGAGTTGATCGCAGTTCGTGGATGAAGCCTATAAATACAGAAGCTGCCCTCAACACAAGATACACAAGAAGGAAAGCTAAAATCGACTACTACTCTATTGAACGCTATATACGCTTCTAGTTAGGAAAATCTTTGTTTCTTCTTGTAGTTCTTCACATTATTGTAAACCCGAATAATAGTGTGTTAGGACATAGTCTTATTTACTAGGTTGTGTGATTAGATCTATGAGGGAGATAGTTTCATAGGATCTAGTAAATCATTATACACTTTCGTAGTGTAATTATACACCTCTAAGAGGTTGTACTCGTTTCACATATTTTTATATAGTGAACAACGTAGATTATTTTATAATCTACGCAAATTTTGAATACTTCCATTTTCACTACGTGCAATTTAATTTTCACTGCATAGTGTTGTCTGGATTGTGTCAACACGACATACAACATCTCTGATTTCGCACGCACACACACTTTCAGTTGGTATCAGAGCCAACTACTTGATACACTAAGTAGAGATTCTGCTTAGAGTGTGTAAATCTGAAATGGAGTATCCACTTTCACCCACACTAAAACCTCCGATTCTAAATGGCACGAACTATGTCTTCTAGAAACCAAAGATGAGAATGTACATCAAATCCATTGATGAACGAGCCTGGAGGGGTGTTCTTGCTGGTTGGACTCAACCAAGAACTGCTGCGGATGAAGACAATGAAGCTCGGATCAAGAGAGAGCTCGACTGGACGGCTGAAGAAATCACAACCGCAAGTTACAATTCAAAGGCGTTGAATGCAATCTTCACCTCAACTGATGCCTCAATGTTCAAAATCATATCAAACTGCATTTCATCGAAGGATGCATGGGATCGATTTCATGTTCATTGTGAAGGATCGGATAGTGTACGAAGGACCAGACTACGTATGCTTGGAACCAAGTTCGAGAATCTGAGGATGAAAGAAGATGAAACCATTTCATCTTACAACGAAAAGCTGACTGAGATTTCAAATGAAGCACATTCTCTTGGAGATCCAATATCAAATCAAAGGTTAGTACATAAAATTCTTAGATCAGTTCCTATACGTTTTGAACCTAAGATATGTGTTATAGAAGAAGCTAAGGATACTGATGTGTTAAGTCAAAATGAATTGATTGGTATTTCGAAAACTTATGAGATGAATATTTCTGAAAAGACTGATAATGAAAAGAAAGTACTTGTTTTCAAAGGTGCCTCATCATCTGCATCATCAGGTTCTGGAAAGTCTCCTTATGTTACTGAAATTGATTCTGATGAAGATGATATTGAGGAATACCTTAACAATCCTGATTATATGGCTTTCATTACTAAACAGTTTAAGACATTCATGAGAAACAAGAATAATAGATTTAAGGATAACATTCAACCTAAGGTTCAGATTAATAATACTCAATAATTGCCTATTAGGAAGAACAACTTTAATCCCTCTAGACAATTAGAAAGAGGAAACAGGTTTAGATCTGACCAAGATTATAGGAATAATGTTAAATGTGATGCATGTTCTGGATATGGTCATTATGCTAATGAATGTGCTAACACCATTCTAAAAAAGAAACTTAATTTCAGTGCTACTTTAAGTGATGAGTCTGATGTTGATCATGATCCTGAAAAAGATATTGAAAAAGCTTTCTCTGCTAGAATTCTGTATGATGATACTTTTGATGATGATTTGGATGATTATTACGATGTGAGGACAAATGAGCCATCATTTGGGAAATCACTGAATAATAATGCACCAGAATTTAACTATTTCACAAGTTCTGTTAATGAGACAAGTACATCAAATAAAGCAGGTTTATCCAGAAGAGATGCTGACATTCAAGACTTGTATAATACTGTTTTCAAACTGGAAAGTCTTTTAACAAAGAAGGATAAGGAAATTTCTAAACTTAAAGAAAGACTAGATGTGTCTGTTCTTGATTTTAAGAAATATTCTTATGAAAAACCTTTAACTAATGAAAAAGTTTGCAAAATATCTTCTGAAAATGAGAAACTTAACCACATCATTAAGTCTCTGAACTTTGAAAATTCTGATTTAAGAGAATCTATTACCAAGCTTGAAGGCATTCTAACAAGAAAATATATTGAGATATCTAAACTTAAAGAAAGGTTGAAGGAAGCCTCTCTAAGTTTCAAAAGATTTTCTGAAGGGAAGAACAAACTGGAAGACTATCTTATGACCAACAACTCAAGAAAAACAAGTATTGGCTATCAAGGTAAAAATTCAAAGAAGTCTGACCCTAAGAAACCTACTGTTTTTGTGAAAGCTGAAGTGAATTACAATTCTAGTGTTTCTGCTAAGACTCAGATTAATGCAAAAAATGTTATATGTCATTACTGTTTCAAAAAGGGTCATAAAAGTCCTCAATGTTTGAAGAAGAAAAACCATCTGAAAAATTCTGTATTGCCTGGAATGACTCAACATTCAAGATCACATAGTAATAGTTCTGCATGGATTCCAAAAGAAAATACATCTTGTAATGTTGTTCATATGTCTCTAAAAGCATGTATACCTGGATTATGGTACTTTGATAGTGGCTGTTCTAAACACATGACAGGTCAGATTGGTTATCTTACTGATTATACTGTTTATAATGGTGGTAATGTCACTTATGGTGGTGGATCTAAAGGAAAAATCATTGGTAAAGAGACGTTGAATGTTCCTGGTTTTCCTAAGTTATCCAATGTTCTGCATGTTGATGGATTACTGGCCAATGTTATAAGTATTAGTCAATTATGTGATGATGATTTGCATGTTAAGTTTGATAAGAATTCATGTTATGTGCTAGACAAAAACTCTAAATGTATCATGATGGGAAACAGGTCTGCTGATAATTGTTATCTCATTGAATCTGAACTTATCTGCAATAAGGCTAAAGTTGATGATAGTATTCTATGGTATCATAAACTTGGACATGCTAACTATAGACAGCTTGATAAACTTGTTAGATTGAAAGTTAGCTGTTACAGGTTTACCAAATCTGAAATTCTCAGATAACAAGGTTTGTGGACCTTGTCAAAAAGACAAACAAATTAAAGTGTCTCACAAAATGTTGGGACATTGCTCAACCAAACATTGCTTCGAATTACTACACATGGATCTTATGGGTCCTATGGAAACAGAAAGTATTGGAGGTAAAAGGTATTCTTTAGTTGTGGTTGATGATTACTCTAGATTCACATGGATTGAATTCTTAAAAGATAAATCTGAAACTTTTTCCATTTTCAAAATCCTGTATAAAAGATTCAAGAATGTTTTTAATTCTAGAGTATGCAGAATCAGGTCAGATCATGGAAGAGAATTTGAAAACAGTTCTTTTACTGAGTTTTGTGAATCAAAAGGTATAATCCAAGAGTTTTCTTCTCCTAAAACTCCTCAACAAAATGGCATAACAGAAAGAAAGAATAGAACACTTCAAGAAATGGCTAGAGTCATGTTATGTTTTAAGAACTTATCCAAAAGATTTTGGGCTGAAGCTCTTAATACTGCTTGTCATATTGCTAATAGCATTTATATTAGAACAGATTCTACTAGAACTCCATATGAAATTCTGAACAATAGAAAGCCTAACCTTAAATATTTCCATATTTTTGGTTGTGTATGCTATATCTTGAATGACATGGATCAGTTACATAAGTTTGACTCAAAGAGTGATAAAGGTTTCTTTCTTGGTTACTCAAGAAACAGCAAAGCCTATAGAATTTATAACTTTAGAACTGATACTGTACAAGAATCTGTAAATGTTGTTTTTGATGATGATACAAGCATTACAGGTAAAAGCATTGAAGATGAAGACATTTCAGACTTGATTAATGTACCAATCATTACTGAAAATGTTGAACAGGTTCAGAATGTTGAGAAGAAAGCTGACACACCAGAGGAAACATCTGATAATACAGATCCTGAAAATCTGTATAATCTCCAGAAAACTCCTTCCATAAGGACTCAGAAATATCATCCACAAGACCAAATCATCGGTGAGCAGTCTACAGGTGTTCAAACCAGAAGAAGAATGGGGATGAACTCAAAGGATGTGGTAAGATCTATATGTATGTCATGCATGTGTAGTAAAGTTAATCATGAATGCTATCACTCTGAAATTGAGCCTAAAACTGTAAAAGAAGCATTAGATGATGAGAATTGGATTGAAGCTATGCATGAAGAACTTAATCAGTTTGTTAGGAATGATGTGTGGACATTAGTTCCTAGACCAGACCATGTTAATGTTATAGGGACTGAATGGATTTTCAAAAACAAGACTGGTGAGATGGGAAATATTATTAGAAATAAAGTTAGGTTGGTTGCTCAAGGGTATACACAGGTAGAAGGTGTAGACTTTGATGAAACATTTGCTCCTGTTGCTAGAATTGAATCCATTAGGCTCTTACTTGCCATTGCATGCTATATTGATATAAAACTGCACCAAATGGATGTTAAAGCTGCCTTTCTAAATGGTATTCTAAATGAAGAAGCTTATGTTGAACAACCTAAATGCTTTGAAAACCCTGATTTTCCTGATCATGTCTATAAATTGAAAAAAGGCTCTATATGGCTTGAAACAAGCACCTAGAGCATGGTATGAAAGATTGACAGATTTCTTGATTGAGTTTGGTTTTGTAAGAGAAGAAGCTGATAGAACACTGTTCATCAAACATGATAAAAATGCTATTATGATTGCTCAAATTTATGTTGATGATATAGTATTTGGTTCTACTTGTGACAATATGCTTAAACACTTTGTGAATGAGATGACATCTACCTTTGAAATGTCCATGGTTGGTGATTTAAATTACTTCCTAGGATTACAAATCAAACAGCAAAAAGATGGGATTTTTATTTCACAAAGTAAGTATGCTAAAAGTCTTGTAAAAAGGTTTGGATTAGAGAGTGCTAAATACATGAAAACACCTATGGGATCAACTCAGAAACTTAGTAAAGACAATGTTGGCCAAAGTGTTGACTCAACACTGTACAGGTCTATGATTGGCAGTCTGTTATATTTGAGTTCCAGCAGACCTGATATTATGTTTAGTGTCTGTTTATGTGCTAGATACCAAGCTAGCCCCAAAGAATCACATATGAATGCTGTTAAAAGAATCATTAAGTATGTTGCAGGTACATGTGATTTAGGTATTTGGTACAGCAAAGACACAAACTGTACCTTAATAGGATACAGTGATGCAGATTGGGCAGGAGACAGTGATGATAGGAAAAGCACAAGTGGTGGCTGCTTCTATATGGGAAACAACTTAATCTCTTGGCACAGCAGAAAACAGAACTGTGTGTCTCAATCAACAGCTGAATCAGAATACATTGCAGCAGGGAGTTGTTGTACTCAATTACTTTGGTTGCAAAAAATGTTTCATGATTATGGCTTACCTAGTGATGTTTTGACTGTGTACTGTGATAATACTAGTGCTATAAATATCTCAAAAAATCAAGTGCAACACTCATTAACAAAGCATATAAGTATTAGACATCACTTTATTAGAGATCTTGTTGAAAAGGAAGTTGTTAAGTTGGAGTACATATCTACTGAAAAACAATTGGCTGATATATTTACTAAAGCTCTTGATGATAAGAGGTTTTCTTCTCTACGAAAATCTCTTGGCTTATGCAATATCTGAAAATATGATCAAGGGTGTTGTATCAAATGCGGCAGCATTTAAGACAACACTAAGATAAGTCACTTATGTGTTTCATTGCTTTAATTTTCGTAATTATTGAATTAATGAAATTCCTTGTGATTGATATTTGAATTCTGAATGACTTGTGAAAAATACTAAAGAGCCTATACACCTCTCAAATGCTACAAAAGAAAAATCACATATTAGATGCTTTATAAATCACTGAGTAACTATGGGACACGAAGTTCGCTACTACGATGATCTCTTTTCAAAAGGTGATATAAATTGCATCAATATATTCACAAATCCATTGAGTAACTATGGGGCACGGAGTTCGCTGCTACGATGCACTCTTTTCAAAAGATGGATCAATGTGAAGTGTGATAAAAATATTAGAGCAACACATATGATGAAAAATCATGAAAAAACTGTGTTGAGGTGTATAGAATGCCAACAATAGTCAAAACACTCGTTAATTCAGATTCTTATCCCAATTTTCGTGGAATTAGTTATTTTTGATAATTATTAAATATTATTCTCTGAAATATTTAATTTGACTTAGTCTTGCCTAGTTTTATTATTTCAGTTATTTATTCTGCATCGTATTTAATTTTGTTTTTCAGAATTCTTATTCTCCCTGTTAACCACGATCAATTAGTGGGGAAGTTATTTCCACTACTTCACTTCCCTTACTCTCCAAAAATCGTGTAACTCCTTCCTCTCAATTCTCCATATAAGATGAGTCTCCATTACAGTGTTGGAAAATACTTGAAAAACTTTGTTAACTCTTTTAAGCCTGGTAATTACTGATCTTAATTGTATTTACAGCACTCGAGTACATCTAGTTCTTATGTCACATCTTTTTTTGACTCACACTGTTTGAATTCTGGTTTGCGTCTATCTGTAGAATTCGAAAGGTCTCAAGAATTAATTTTTGTTGTCTTGTTTTGTGTGTACAACTCCTAATATGTCTAACACTCCTCAGATCGCTGCTGCACATTTGAACTCAAACTCAGGCGACAAAATCTCTCCAAACCCTCTCAATCTCCTTGCTGAAATGGCATCATCAAACTCACCAAACTCTCCATCATTCATCGTCGGAACCATCGTTGTTCCCTTTGCTACTGAACAAACTCCCACTCAAGCAACTCCTCTTGAAATTTTTCCCTACAATCCGTACGACATTCGCACTGAAATCGCGAATGCAAACGCCACTGCAGAAATTTCAACCTCCAACCCACTAGATGAGCCCTCATCTGAAGCTCCTGCACCAGAAATCACTCCAGTAACCTTACACTTCCCTCTGGGCACTCCTTTCAACACCTTGAAAGAAGCCTTCAAAACCCTAAGCCTGAAAACAACACACCCTGTTTTAGTGCTTGAGGGAGAAACACTGGATAATGCCTTGTTCAAAGGCAATGTGGACATGCAGATTCAGCCGGAATCCTCTGATGAAGAAGTCTTGGCCGCTAAGTTCGAGAGAATTCATCGGCAGAAAAAGGGCAAAAAGAAAGTTGTTGTTGTTCCAACTGCACGAAAATGGCCTGGTGGAAAGAGAAAGTACCAAAGGAATCTGGGCAAGATTGTTGATTACACAGGAAAGGGGAAGAAGCCCAGAACGGATGGGAATGCGTCTAAGCCGATTGCTGTGTCTGATTCTGAATCAGAACCAGAAACAGAGGCTGAACAACCTGCACCTCCAGTGGAAGAAGAGGTGGCTGTTAATGAAGGGGATGTGGACGAAGTTGCTGAGGAAATGAAGTGAACCCACTCCACCAGTCCGACGATCAAAAAGGCTCCGAGAGCCCGAAAGTGTTGCCTCTCCGATGGCAACACCAGAACCATCAGATCCTGAACAGTCATCCAGTTCTTCAGAAGAGGATGAAAATGAGGTACTTTTCTCTTCTGATGATAGGAATAGTGATTCTGATGAAGATTACAATGATAAGTCGAGCATACAGTATAGAACCATACGAACTAGGCAGATTCTAAGTGAAAGATTGATTAGAACTTCTGACTTTGAAGATATGAATCTGCTTGATTGGCTTAAAGAAAGATCTTTACTGAATGCTTTGCAATTTTCTTGTCCTTATATTGTTGATTGAATTTATGAATTCTATGCGAACATCCCTCAATTTGCTGGTGATCCAAACTCTACAAGATATGGACATTTTTGGTTTAGAGGAAATAGGCATATGATTACCCCTAGGAGGATCAATATTTTACTTAAAACTAAAATTATGGAGGATCCTGTTGTTACTGATTATGATTTGATGATAAGCATCTTGACCGGGGGAGTAATCAAAAAATGGAGAAGAAGAATTTTGGCCTCTAAACTCACAAGTCTATATTCTGTTTTGCATAAGTTGGTGTGTTTTAATTGGCTGCCTACTACAAACAACACCACTCTCACCTTAGAACAGGCTGTTTTGATGTACAAGATTGGGCACTTGAAAAGGTTTAACCTAGGACAGGTTATTTTCTCCAATATGATGACCTTCAAATGTCTGGTAGAGGTATCCTACCCTACCCATGCCTTGTGTACAAATACTTGATGGACAAAGCATTTGAGAGATTTGAAAATGAGGTTGTAAGCACCTATGTCCCAAGTTTCAGCATCTCAAATCAGTTCCTCATCCAAGGTGAAAGGGTGGTTGATCTTCCTTTGAGAAGGAATGATGATGAAGCAGGCCCAAGTAATGTTCCAGCAAATGATCCATTCCACAATACCACACTGCCTCCAGAAGGAGCTGCCTCCTCAATCTATTTATCTTCACATTACATTATAAGGCAGATTGATATTTTGCAGGGTTGCATTCTTAATTTGCAGCATTCTGTGGAGGATCTTCTAATCCAAAAGAAATTTTGGATGGATCTTCTTTCCACTTCAACAGGGGGAGTAGCTGACAGTTCACACAATCAGGCCACTAACATTGTTGCTCCTACTGTAGATGAATCGGATTCAGTTCCTGGCCGAGCTGAGAACCTGCTGCTGACACAGCAATGACCGAGGGAGATGAACAGGATATGGTGATCTGGATACATGATGAGCTTGAAGACAGGGGGAGAACTTACACAATGGGGGAGTAAATGCAGATTATGGAGATGCAGCTAAAACACATTTCAGCCCAATCCTTTCCCATGTGTTAATTCAGTTCTTTCCTTGTTGTAAAAGCTTTGTACTTATGTTTTTTTTATTTTTCAAACTCTGCTATTTAAATTCTGTAATTATTTAGGATTTATTTTTGCCTTAGTGTTTAAATCTAAACAGGTTTTTTGGTTTAGATGTTGTTTACTTTAATTTGATCTTATACACATTGTTTCTTCAAATTTATGGAATATCAATTGTGTAAACTTCTTAATCAATATCTCTGTTGTGTGAACTTCAGTTGTGTTGATGTAGAAAGGTCAAATTGGGGGAGATTGTTGATGTTGATATGAGTGTTCTGTTTAATGCTCCAACACTGACAGCCGAGTGTTGTGTTTAATATTCCCAACACTCATGACAACATCGGAATTTGCCCTTCCTTTTCTCACTAACTCTTATCTTACGCTTGTTGTCTAATGATGTCCCCAGAGCAGTTAGAAGACGTGGACAACACCAAGTCATGCCACTGCGTGGGAGTGAGAAGTCATTAGACATGGTATAATAAGTTCCTAAATTCTAGGAGTGGTGGAGAGAAGTTCTACAACCGCATGATCTCAAGGTTGAGGCGATCATGGGAGTTGATGGCAGTTCGTGGATGAAGCCTATAAATACAGAAGCTGCCCTCAACACAAGATACACAAGAAGGAAAGCTAAAATCGACTACTACTCTATTGAATGTTATATACGCTTCTAGTTAGGAAAATCTTTGTTTCTTCTTGTAGTTCTTCACATTATTATAAACCCGAATAATAGTGTGTTAGGACATAGTCTTATTTACTAGGTTGTGTGATTAGATCTATGAGGGAGATAGTTTCATAGGATCTAGTAAATCATTATACACTTTCGTAGTGTAATTATACACCTCTAAGAGGTTGTACTCGTTTCACATATTTTTATATAGTGAACAGCGTAGATTATTTTATAATCTACGCAAATTTTGAATACTTCCATTTTCAATACGTGCAATTTAATTTCCGCTGCATAGTGTTGTCTGGATTGTGCCAACACGACAGACAACATCTCTGATTTCGCACGCACACACACTTTCAATATATATATATATATATATATATATATATATATATATATTATGTTACCGATATTGTGGTAGCGGAATCCATAATCTAGATATATTCAAATGATTTTACACCACCAATATTAGTCAATCATTAATATAGTCACTCCTTAATTGTTGTTGGGGATAATATTAAACTTGGATATCAACTTATAACCAAATAATTTAAAGTATTTATTTTTGATTTATTATTAATATTTTTTTACATATTTAATATATATCAAATTATTGTACTAATTTTTAAATTTATTTATAAATAGGTACACATAAATAAAAATATTGCACCAAAGTGAAATATTAAATGATTAGTATTTTGTAGACACCCTCCTTAA
This sequence comes from Galeopsis tetrahit, assembly GCA_963675135.1. Classification (NCBI taxonomy): domain Eukaryota; kingdom Viridiplantae; phylum Streptophyta; class Magnoliopsida; order Lamiales; family Lamiaceae; genus Galeopsis; species Galeopsis tetrahit. The sequence continues at coordinate 53,929,533 of OY776128.1, forward strand.
TAAATATACACTTTAAATTAAAATAAGTTTATCAATATTAATTGTAAGATATATTTTGTTTTTGTTTTTTATAAATTAGAGTTTTTGAGAAAAATAAATTTACTGTGTAAGTATGTATAAAATATTGTGGAGGATTTTAGAGAATTTTAAAAACATTTGAAAAAATTTCATTTTAAAAACAATTTTGGAAATTCTCTATGACAAGGAGGAGGTAATTTGTGATACCTTTTAAATATATAAATTTATATTTTTATTATTTTCAAACTAACAAATTAATTTTAACAATATTTTTTTATTGTCTTGATATATTTCATAGAATTTTTTTTTTAAATTGCAGGTTTAGGTGATGAATTTTCAATCGAACTAGAAAACTTACTCGAAAAGAAATTTATATTTAGAATTAGTATTTAAAGTTTAATTTGGAGAATAATTATTAGGAAGTACTATATACATGGTTTGTGAAAGTGACTTCGGATTGATGTTCGGTTTTTATATAATAAATTAAATATAAAATTTTATGTTAATTAAATATAATTTATATATTTTATGTAAATAATTTTTTATAATATACATGACGGACATGTATTTATTTTGTTAAAGTTTTTTTTAATTGCATATTATTTTCTTTTATAAGTGAACATGTATTTTGAGTGTGAAAAAGTAATGGCATATGGGTAAATATGTGTATATCAATTTTCACGTTCACAGTTATGACAATATTTCCTTTTATGGAGTGTGCAAATTGGTATGGGTCATCCATGGTTATGACAATATTTCCTTTTATGGAGTGTGCAAATTGGTATGAGACATCCATATATGGAAAGTGTGCAAATTCTTATGGGATAGAGGGAGTATAATACTTTAAGATGAACTTGACGGAAAAATTAAAGACTATTTTGTGACATGAAAATAGGTTACTAGAAATGTCACAAAGAAATGTTTGTTTTGAAATGGAAAATTCCACACGGTTCTACTTTAAAATTTGGGTTGGTCTGTTATGCACTCGAGTGCATGCTATGCACCCTAATCCATGTTGCACTTTTTAGTTTACTGACTTACACTTTTGGGTAAATGGTGTTGCACTTTTCAATTATTAAACTATATAATAATATTTTTAGTAATAATTGAAAAGTGCAACACCATTTACCAAAAAGTGTAAATCAGTAAAACTGAAAAGTGCAACATTACTAGGGTGCATAACATGCACTCGAGTGCATACTAGACTTTACCTTAAAATTTAGATTTAGAATTTTAAAATCTTATCCTACAAATAACTATAAACCCTACCAAAGTCAACCCTATAAATATTTATAAACTCTATAGAGATACATATAATAACCTATATAAAATTATTTTATAATGCCCATTCTTATTAAAAATATTTTTAATTTTACAATTAAAATTATAATTTTATTAATGCACATTTTATTAATATATTAAAAAATATTATAATATATAAAAATATAAATACAATAATATAGATTCAAATTTATAGATATGTATATATTATAAATATATTAGAATAAAAAAAAGTTTATTCTCACAAACTCTAACAAATGAAAAGGATATAAAAATTAATATAGTATTTAAAATTATTATTTTAATAAATTAACTCTAATTTTAATAAATCGACCCCGCGTAAAACACGGGTATAGGACTAGTGTATATATATATATATATATATATATATATATATATATATATATATATATATATACTAGTGTAGAACCCGTGTATTACACGAAATTTTAAATATTTAATAATAAATTATTATTTATTTACTTAATTTAATTTTTCATATTTTTATTTTGTACAATAAATTATTATAATTATATTTTAAAAAAATGATTTCGCATAATTATAGTAATTATTTTGTTAAAAACATTTAACATTTTTTTCAATTATATTTATTATAACGTTGTATTATAATATAAAAGTTTAACTAATATAATATTTTCAGTTATACAAAATAATTACACTTATGTTAGTTAATTTTATAAAGCAAATTTCAAAGAAAATTTGTGAGAATCAAACGAAATGAGACGTTGACATTTAATAAATATGAAAACAACTTTTTAAAAAATTATAAAATTTCGAAAATAAACAATTTAATTAATATTCAAATAGCTCTTAATAATTTATAAGTTAACCTCCAATATCAACCACAACACCTTACATTTAATAAATATGAAAAAATAAATTTAAAAAAAATTATAAAATTTCTGAAACAAATAATTTAAGTAACATTAAAATAACTCTTAATAATAAATTGTAAGTCAACCTTCAATATCAACCACAACACCTTAAATAAATATTTTAGTTAATTACAAATTAAATAATAACCTTTTCCTCATTTGCAATCTAATATCTAAACTTTAAGTTAATTGCAAATAAATCACAAACTTTAAATATAGCTGCAATTTTGTCTTTTTGACAATTTTAATTGTGTTCGAATCTAACATAATTTAAACTTCTTAATGACATAACAATACATTAATAAAACAATATACTTTAAGTTAATTGCAAATAAATCACAAACTTTAAATATAGCTGCAATTTAGTCTTTTTGACAATTTTAATTGTGTTCGAATCTAACATAGTTTAAACTTCTTAATGACATAACAATACATTAATAAAACAATATTGTTTTTCAATCAAACCAAATATCAAAAGGTATGATTTAGGGAAAAAGTAGCTAGACTTCTAAGAAGTCTAATTTGCAATAATATTTAAAGTTTGTGATTTATTTGCAATTCTTTTAAGGTTTAGATTAGATTGCAAATAAACAAAAGGTCATGATTTAATTTGCAATCAACTCTTTTTAAAATTAACAACTTCATTAAATTATGACACATAAGTCAAATCAACCACAAAATGACACATATGTCAAATTAACCACAAAATAACACATCATCACTTTAAACTCCCTATTACTCCGTATATAAGGGGATTCTAGCTATATTATAGAATTGAAGTAGTGTATTATGTATATATATAACAAATTTGTTAATATTGTAAAATAATATAATTATATAATGAGTTTTACATATATATTTTTGAGCTCTATTTTTTAAATACATTAAACTTATAATAAATCTAAAATAATTGCAGAAAAAATTACTTGAGATATAAGATAAAAGTAATTATAAAATAAAATTTAATAACTAATTAAATAAAGAATTGTACACACCAATAAAAATACATTTTATATTGTATTTTACTCAAAGTACATTAAATAGTTCAAAAATAAATTAAACTAAAGAATAAAATGAATACTACAAAATAAAATAAAAGTTAATTTAATTTAATTAGTCAATATTAAAATAATAAAAAATTCAACATTTCATATCAACCACTAACACCTTAAATAAAATAAATAATTGATTAGGAAAAAAATTCAATAGTTAATAAAAATATAATATTTTGAAAGAGTTTATAAATCATATCTTACTCAACCAATAACTTAATTACACATCATACTTTTTAAAATTAACAGCTTCATTAAATTATGACACATAAGCCAAATCAACCACAAAATGACACATAAGCCAAATTAACCACAAAATGACACATCATCAATTTAAACTCCCTATTAGTATATAAGGGGATTCTATATTATAGAAGTACTGTATTATGTATATATAAAAAATTTGTTAATCCTGTAAAATAATATAATTATATAATAAATTTTACATATATATTTTCGAGCTCTACTTTTTAAATACATTAAACTTATAATAAATTTAAAATAATTGCAGTAAAAATTACTTGAGATATAAGATAAAAGTAATTATAAAATAAAATTTAATAACTAATTAAATAAAGAATTGTACACACCAATAAAAATACATTTTATATTGTATTTTACTCAAAAGTACATTAAATAGTTCAAAAATAAATTAAACTAAAGAATAAAATGAATACTACAATAAAGTTAAGTAAATAAAATAAAAGTTAATTTAATTTAATTAGTCAATATTAAAATAATAAGAAATTCAACATTTCATATCAACCACTAACACCTTAAATAAAATAAATAATTGATTATGAAAAAAATTCAATAGTTAATAAGAATACAATATTTTGAAAGAGTTTATGAATCATATCTTACTCAACCAATAACTTAATTACACATCATACTTTTTAAAATTAACACCGTCATTAAAGTATGACACATAAGCCAAATCAACCACAAAATGACACATAAGCTAAATTAACCACAAAATGACACATCATCAATTTAAACTCCCTATTAGTATATAAGGGAATAGAGGAGAGATAGTGATGTGGCATTTTTAATATATGTGGCACCAACTTTACCAATTTTAATTCCTTCAAAACATAAAGGATTAAAATTGATGTAAAAAATGATTAAAATTGAAAAGTAAATGACGTATTTTGTAAAATTGAAATTTAAAGAATTTATTTTGAAATATTTTAAACTTATAGGACTAAAATAAATAATTTTCCTTATAAATTAAAGGTTGGCAAATATTTGGGTGTATGTAACTTGTTTCAATTATTTAAATGGTTATAAATTAAAGGAAGGCAAATACTTGGGTGTATGGGGGGTATGTAACTTGTTTAAATTATTTAAATGGGTTGAATAATATCGGCTGAATTTTCAGATAATTAATAATTCACTGTTCTTCCCTCTTTTTTAATGAGTTCATTTCCAATTTTTTATTAATAAAATTACATTTTAAAAAATATATATTACTCTTTTAACAATTAAATTACAAATCATTAAAATTTTAATTGTACACCCACCACCGAGTCATCAACGAATTACAGCTGAGTTACAACTGAGTCACATATTATACTATTTTTTAAATTTTTAAAAAACATTACTGTAAAAAATTATGAATATCGAAAATGAATTACTTGAAAAAATGTGAATCTCAAAAATAAAATTCGAGATAAAATTTTCAATTTTTTTTTAAAAAATGAACAAATTTTCGAAAATAAACTTCTGAAAATTAAAATATAAAAAAATCGAAAAAAAAAAACTAGGATTTTTTTTCCAAATTTTTTTCTAGATGACGTTAATAAAAGTAGGGTGGATTGCTAAAAAGTATTGATTTGATCATGAAGAGCTCTCTAGTACAATAGTTGCAATTAGGCCTTTTACAATTAAATTTCAATATTTGTTTGTTGTAAACCCAATCAATATTGTGAAAAATATGTTCAACTTGATGGTGAGCTTTCTGTTATGTAATTTTTTTTACTACATGTTTGTTATCATCGAATACAAATTGATTTTACTTCTAATTTTTTATGATAATTTATCAAATATTGTTGACTTTGTTTTATCAAATCTAGAGCTATTATTCGAGCCGAGTCGAGTATTTGAGGTTCGAGCTCGACTCAAGCTCTTATCGAGTCGAGCCAAGCTCAGCTCATTAACATTATTGAGTTAAAAATTGAGCTCGGCTCGACTCGTTAACTAGTCTAACGAGCCTATCGAGCCGAGACGAGCCTAATGGAATTTTTTACAAAAAATTAGTTATCGAGCCTAACAAGTCGAGCTTGAGCCGACTCATTAGTAAATCGAGTATCTAACGAGCTTGAGCTCGACTCATTAAGCTAAACGAGTCGAGCCTTAACAAGTCGAGCCGAGCCGAGTCTCATTAAGACTCGGTTCGAATAACAACACTAATCAAATCAAACTCTTGACATGACTGTAGAAGTGAGCAACTTTGAGTTTATCATACACCTCTCCAATTGTTAGTATAGTATTAGTTTAAATATGGTATAGTATTAGTTCATACAGGTATAATATTTGTACTGTATAATTTTACTTTGTCTAATTTGTTCAAGTATATCAACAACTATTATTTATTCTTTTGATACTAGAATCAGTAGTATAATATTAGTTCATGTGCAATAATGTTTTAGTTTATATACAGTATATTATTAGTTCATATACAATATAGTATTATTTAATATACAGTATAGTATTAGTTTTCAAATAAATAAATTATTGTCTCTTGCATTCCTTGTGTATAATTTTGTTAACTTGCTTCTAAGTGTAGAAAATAAATATGTTTTTTAAATGATTCAGTAGTTGGCGGTGTGATTGGAAATTTTTTTTAAACTGATACTATATTATATAATTTATATGCGAACTAGTATTATATTGTATGTAAATCAATATTATACATTTTTTGAGCTTAGATCTTATAACATACTATCATATATACTTTGAAACTGGAAAACATTACAGCTTATACATGTATAATACTATACCGTAACATTTATCAATCGATATCATAACACTTATAAACTAAAAGTTATGTTCATAATGATTAAAGAAAATGGAGGTCCGAAGGGAAAAAATAATTAAACTATGTAAAATAAAGTAAAATTTAAGAGGTCTAAATGAAAAAATAATTAAAGTAAAATTTGAGAGGTTCAGGTGATTTTTTTTTTTTAAGTAAAACAATACTAAGAGAAATTGAACCTAGACTACAAATATAGAAGCAAAGCTCTTGCAACTAATTAGGGGTGTAAGAGAGTCGAGCTAACTCGCGAAGAACTCGTGTTCGACTTGAAAAAAAATCGAAATTGACTCAAATTTAATTGAGTCGAATTTTGAGCTGCTCAAGTAGCTATCGAATTCGAGTTCATAAATATTCGACTCGAAAGGCTCGCGAGCCTAATCGCGCTTGGACAATATTTACTATTTTGCCATTAATTATATAATTTATATTTATATATAAATAATCGAGCCAAACTTAAGTTTATTTTTCCAATAATTATATTATAAAAATATGTTTTACCCTTGATTTTAAAAATTATATGGATAATCGAATCTTGTTCGATTTTATCAAGTTTCTTATTAAAAATAATTTTAAAATCAATTAATAGGAGTAGTATTATTTTCAAATGAAGAATAGAAAAAATAATTTAATTCATATTATTTTTAAATGAGAAAAATAGAAAAAGAAATATTAATTGGAGGAAGATAAAGGTCCAACGTCTATAAAAAAAAAATTGAGGATTTTTTTTGGTACAAATAGAATTCAATTCTTAAATATTGAAGAAATAAAATGATACATGCATCTAATGTGAATTATTCCACAAGATTTACAAATTTAAACAAGTTACATAGTCACAATTGATACTAAAGAGTGCAACTCATAATTGAGGAAATTATGGATTATTGAATATTAATTTTTAAAATTACAATTTTATAAATAAAATTAAAGTTTAATTTATACGTACATTACAAATATATTAAAAAATTATAATATATAAAAATATAAATTAAAATTTGTAAGGATATATACGTTATAAATATATTAAAAAGAATATTACAATTTATAAAAATATAATTTTTTAACTCTCACTGTTATTTTAATAAAGGCTTTTCCCGCCCATCTATATTCACATCTATATATATATATATATAAAAACAACATAGTTCATTTTTGGCAAGTTTCTGTCCATTTCAATTTACTAATTCTGGAAAAATATTTTTATACCTTTACACGCATTGTACATTAATTTTAATACTGCTCATTCCATTTTTTAAAAAGGCTTTTGACTAGAGCCGTCAAAATGGGTTGGGCCCGTTGGGCCAGCCCGCCCCGCCACTTAAAACAGTGGGTTGGGTCAAGATTTTCTAGAACCGCTAGGAGGCGGGCCGGCCCGTTTGGGCTGCGGTCTTAGGTGGGTTGGGGCGGGCCCCGCCATTTTTTTGTTTTTTTTTTAAAAAATCTTTTATTTAATTAAAAAATATAAAAAACAATACTATATGATAAACCTAACTAAAAGCAAAAACCCTAGAGCAGCCACATTTTTTTTCTTCTTTCTTTGTTTTTTGAATTTATGTACTCATAATACCCTATTTTATACTCCAGTATATATAATATATGAATATTACTGTTTGTAATATATTATACATTTAATAATAACAATATTTCTATTTAGTTTTTTTTTGTTCTTAATTAATAATTATTGTAATTCTTCATATTTATTCCTATTATATACAAGGGGATTTCACCAATAAGGTCTTTTTAAATAGTGATTTTTTGAATAAGAACATGGTTCAAATTAAGGTCAAAATCCAACTTAAATGTACTATCTTACCCTTAATATTTAAAACTGAGTTTTAATATAATAATTAGTCAACGATTTTAAAATTTGAAATGCAAATCTTTCTCTCTTTCTCAAACCGCTAATTATTCTACATCCCCAATTTTAGGACTTTCTCAAAGATCTGGTATTCAAGTCTTTTCCCAAATCTCTGATATTCAAGTCTTTCACAAATATTTGATATTCAATTGCATTTTCCCAAAGCTCTGATATTCAATTTCATTGTCAGGCTTGAAGATCTGCACAAAAATCGTCAAATCAAATTAGATATTTTCTTCAGAAAAATCTCTGACTTGATTATGCAGAAAGATCTGCAGAAAAATCTTTGAATGCAGAAAAAAATACTAAAGTTGCATGAGCATATAAATAATGCAGAATTAAAGTTGCATCAGCATATAAATAATGTAGGAGTGTGTAGTAAATTATGTGCATATACAAATATCATTATGCAGAAAAATGAATTTAATGCAAATTAGATATTTTCTTGAATCATCTGCTTCACCATTAACATCAGTCTTCTCGACTGTGACACTGAGTAAAGTGTTCACACCAAGGAAGGCCCGCAAGCAAAATCCCGTGTGGTGAAGACATAGTCTTGAATAAGTCCATCTCTGAATTGCAAATCTTTCTCTCTTTCTCAAACCCGCTGAATAAGTCCATCTCTGAATTGCATTGAACAAATGATGAGTGTACGAGTAAAGAAGAGAAAAAGCACGAGTAAAGGGCGTAATACATAATTATACAAGGCCAATTGACAATGCGTGCGCAGTTGTGCTTCTGGTTTGCATATACTTCAAATTAAGGAATTACCCGAAGGGCTGCGAAGGAGAAGGGGATCGGTGAGATTGAACTTGAGGCGTCATAGCTGATTCTGGAGAAGGGGATCGGTGAGATTGAGCTTGAGGCACCATAGCTGATTCTGATTTCTTCAAACCCACCTTTAAATCCACCTATTAATAATGCAAATTAGATCTTTTCTTGAACCATCATTTTCACCATTAACATCAGTCTTCTCAAATTGACCAAAATTAACATTGATTCTGTATTATTCGAATTGTGAATTGAAAAGGGAAAGTCAAGCGAATTAAACCAATTCCCACGATCTTTGCATAAATTGAAAACGGACGATATATTAAATAGGCTTGTGTTAAGGAATGTATTATATTTTAAATTAATTAAATAATTATATTAAAAAGATAAGGGCATAATGGGTTATTTACATTCAATTTTGTCCTTATTTTAAATGATTATAATTTTTGTTCTTAATTAGATAAGCGTCTCTAAGAATGACCCTTTTTATAAAATTTCTCTATATACAATAGATTGAAAATAGACCTCTTTTGCATACCTCTTTTGAGTTTCTTGATGAATATTACTATTCTTAATTATAGACTGAAAAATCTGGGACCAAAATTGTGTACAAAAGAGGTATATTACTGTTCTTAACTATATATTACTGTAATTTTTTATGTTTCTTGATGAATTTAATAATTATTTAAAAAAAAATTAGCCCGCCAAAACCCGCGGCCCGCCCATTTTTGGGTTGAGATTTTGGCAGCCCGCTTGACAAACGGGTTGGTCCGCCCCGCCCCACCGGCCCGTCTTGACAGGTCTACTTTTGACCGAAGCTAACTCTTCAAATTCTAGCTCTTATTCTTGTTTGGACACCCAAGCACACCCAATTGTTTCTTCTCTCCCATTTCAAATTTCTTCTCTCATTCACCGTCGTTGGATCAGTCGCGCCGCCTGTTCGTCGTCGTGCATGCCCGTACGTCGCCGCGAACGCACGCCACCTGCTATCGCTCCGTCGCCGTCGCGTTCCCTCACCTGCAACCACGAACGTTGTTACACCGCCTCTCCCCAGACTCGTTCCTCGCGCCGCGCCGCTTCCCCTGATACACCGTTGGTTCGCACCACCTCTTCCCCCAAGCCACGTCGCCTCTCCTCCCGCCAGGTAAAGATAATTTTCAATTTTAACTTTTTTCATCTGATTAGGATTTAGGGTTGTGACCTAATAACAACTACCTTCTCTTTAATCTTTAATTTATCTCACGCATATCCGTTTTGCATCTCTCGAAATTCAAATCGGAAAAAATAAAGATCTATATAATTATAACAAGTTCCTACATTAAAGTAAATAAGTGTTGATGTTGAAATAAGTGTTTTGTATAATGATCCAACACTTACAACCGAGTGTTGTAACTAATGTTCCCAACACTTATGACAACATCAGAATTTGCCCTTCCTTCTTTCACTAACTCCGATCTTACACTTGTTCTTTAATAATGTTTCTAATGCAGTTAGGAGACGTGGGCAACACCAGGTCATGCAGTTGTATAGGAGTGAGAAGTTACTAAGCATAATATAACAAGTTCCTACATTCAAGGAGATGTGATGGGAAGTTTCCTAACCGCTTGATTTCACGACTGTGATGATCATAGGAGTTGAAGGCAGTTCGTCCATGAAGCCTATAAATACCGCAGCTGCCTCAACACAAGATACACAAGAAAAAAATTATTGTACGCAGCTGCCTAAATTAGATTACTACACTATTGAACGCTCTATACGCTTCTAGTTAGGAAAATTATTGTTTCTTCTTGTAGATCCTCACATTATTGTAAACTCGAATAATAGTGTGTTGATCATGGCCTTATTTACTAGGTTATATGCATAGATCTATGAGGGAGATAGTTTCATAGGATCTAGTAAATTATATACACTCATCGAAGTGTTTTTGTACACCTCTAAGAGGTTGTAATTCGTTTCACATATTTTTATATAGTGAACAGCGTAGATTATTTTATAATTTACGCAAATTTTGAATACTTCCATTTTTACTACGTGCATTTTAATTTCCGCTGCATAGTGTTGTCTGGACAGTGCCAACACGACAGACAACATCTCTGATTTCGCACGCGCACACACTTTCAGTAACTTTTCAGTACCCGATGTTAATCCCAATATAAGCTCAATATCCATTCTATTCAACTCCACTTCTTCTAATGCAATCAAGAAACAACCTGAAACCTCGTCATATTTTGTAACAATTTGTCTTACATCTTCCTCATATTTAGTGCAGTTAGTGATCATCTCATCACTTCCATGTTTTAAAATAGCTTCTAACAAGAACCAGAAAGAGGTTAGTTTCATCTCCTGATAATGCATGTCCAAAAACCTCAAACACAACATTTCTTTGAAGCATGTACGCATATTAGAACGATAATAGTACTCTCCAGCTTTCACACCCACAACACCTGTTAATTATCAATCTATTAGAAACAATGTTATTCATAATTACCAAAACACTTTTGTTATATAAATGACTTGCCAAAATTGTTCTTCGCTTTTCTTTACTTCAACTTCAAGTCTCTACGATTTTTTCTGCTGCATTCTCCAACATCAGAGCCTGCAATATGAATTGAAAATGGAAGTAACCAAACACATAAAACAAAAACAATAATGAATTAAAATAGATGAAATTTACCTTCAGAAACAGAGGTCGTGACTTCATCATTTTCTTCCTCCATTTCGACCTCACTCTCAAAATCTATAAATATATGTATTAAAAGCTGTAATATAGTATCATGTATTTTCCAATCATATAAAACACAAAGAACAGAACAATATATGAACATCACCTGAATCTTCTAATAATACCATGCAATGCAAAAACTTTTGCTTTTTACCTGAGATTGAACAACAAATTAAAGTTTTAGTTATATATATTAGGAAGAAACTACACTAAGTTTAGTGTTTATCAAAGTGATACAATTAAACCTTTTCCCTTTTCATTTATGACCTTCAAGGTCACATTTTTATTCCTGGTTCCTTGAAAAAAAAAGAAAAAAAAGAAAAAAAAAATATATTAGCATCATAAATGCAACAATACATTGCACATACCATTTATCGCATTCACCTCTACCTAATGTCACTGTAAAATCTTACTGCATAAGAACCATATATAAATGTAATCTAATAATGGTCACTTACTTGCAGATCCTCCAACAGATTTCTTTGATCTTTTGTTTTTGCTATTTCTTCCTCCATCTTTAATTTGTATCCCACCCTTTTTTCCCCTGATCATCTACACATATGTACTTAGATAAATACACATGCAAACACTTCTTACAGATACACTGACTATATATCACATATTCACCGATGAGAAATAGAGTTATATTCTTCATTAAAAATTTGATAGTATGCATAACCCGTGTATATGCATTTGAATACTTCAATAGATTAAAAAATATCGTATGCTATAACCCATACTTTTTAAAAAACTACAATACAAGAAAATCATAAGAAACTGTATAGTCCTCTTCAATCAACAACAAAAACATTTGTGCATATCAGTCCATTTATTTAATATGCAAAGAATTTTGTTTTTGAATATGCAAAACCCTAAAACTAAACTAGATCATCAATCTAAACAAAATAGAGCACTTTAAAATAAAAATTATTTTCTCAAAAAACTATTATCTATAGAAAACTATAATCACCATACAAACTACTGTTAATCGACAAACTACATCAAACACATATCTTTTAAAAAAGGAATTATTGTTTTTTAGTCCATTAAGTTACCACGTTTTTTAATTTAGTCCACCAGATTACCACTTTTTGAATTTAGTCCATTAAGTTTCGATTTATTTTAATTTTGGTCCAATTACCTGCTATAGCAGGTTTAGCAGGTCATTTTTTAAAACACACCCCATAAAATGATATACATACCCCCAATGTTAAACACACCACACTAAAATTTAAAAAACTTTTGTTATTACTATACACACCCCAATTCTTTCCTATTTAATAAATTACGAAAAATAATTAAATTAAAAAAAGTAAGAATTCAAATAAATATAAAAAATATAAATAAAATCTAGCTTTGAGTCTTTAACAGGGTAGAAGATGCTTTGAGTCGACGCCGTAATCTTCTTTCGACTTTTCGGGTGTAAGTTCCGGGGTCTAAGTCTTTTATTGATTTGTATGTGGAGGATCCTTTCTTCTCCAAGGTTCTTCTTCAGGTCAAGCAGGGTGGTGGTTCTCCTTTCCTTTTGGAAGATGGGTTCCTGTTTCGGGGCCTCCAGTTGTGTATTCCTGGTTGCAGCCTTCATCCCAAAATCAGTCAGGAATTGCACAACGAGGGTCATGTGGGCCGTGATCGATCTTTTCAGCTTGCAGCGACTTCTTATTTTTAGCCCTCAATGCGCAAATATGTGGGTAGATTTGTGACTCGTTGTCGTATCTACCAAGTGTCGAAAGGGGCTACATCTAATGCGCGTTTGTATATGCCCCTTCCTCAACGCAGCCATGGGTTGATGTGAGTATGGATTTTGTCCTTGGCCTGCCACGGACGCAACGGGGAAATGATTCGATCTTTGTGGTGGTTGATCGATTCTCCAAGATGACACATTTCATTCCTTGCAAGAAAACGGTTGATGTTGTTAATGTGGCATAATTATACTCTCCATGGACTCCTTTCATCCATTGTCTCTGATCGAGACACTCGTTTTGTTAATCACTTCTGGCGTAGTTTGTGGCGCTCGGTGGAACACATCCCTTAATTTCAGCAGCGCTTATCATCCTCAAACTGATGACCAAACAGAGGTGGTTAATCTTTCTTTGGGTAATTTACTTCGCAACTTGGTTGGTGATAATCCCAGATCTTGGGATTCGAAGGTTAGCCAGGTTGAGTTCGCTCACAATCATATGCTGTCAACCGCACTACTGGTTTTAGCCCATTTCATGTTGTTTATGGTGTTGTTCCCCGTGGTCCGCTTGATTTGCTGCCATTTCCTAGCAAGGTTCCTTCCCATGCTAGTGCAACAAATTTGGTGACACGGATTCAACAGGTTCATCGTGACACTCAAGCTCGGATTGTGGAGGCTACTTCTAAGTATAAAGCACATGCAGATCTACGTCGTCGTCGGGTTGATGTTGTTAATGTGGCATAATTATACTCTCCATGGACTCCCTTCATCCATTGTCTCTGATCGAGACACTCGTTTTCTTAGTCACTTCTGGCGTAGTTTGTGGCGCTCGGTGGAACATATCCCTTAATTTCAGCAGCGCTTATCATCCTCAAACTGATGGCCAAACAGAGGTGGTTAATCGTTCTTTGGGTAATTTACTTCGCAACTTGGTTGGTGATAATCCCAGATCTTGGGATTCGAAGGTTAGTCAGGCTGAGTTCGCTCACAATCATATGCTGTCAACCACACTACTGGTTTTAGCCCATTTCATGTTGTTTATGGTGTTGTGCTCTGTGGTCCGTTTGATTTGCTGCCATTTCCTAGCAAGGTTCCTTCCCATGCTAGTGCAACGAATTTGGTGACACGGATTCAGCAGGTTCATCGTGACACTCAAGCTCGGATTGTGGAGGCTACTTATAAGTATAAGGCACATGCAGATCTACGTTGTCGTCGGGTTGATTTTGAAGTGAGTGATTTTGTGTGGGCTATTTTGACAAATGACCATTTTCCTGCTCGTGAGTATTCTAAATTGGCTGCTACGAAGATTGGACCAATTGAGATCGTGGAGAAAATCAATCCAAATGCATATATGTTGCAATTACCAAGTCATGTTCGTACGTCGAATGTCTTTAATGTCAAGCACTTGATCCCCTTTGTTGAGGATTTGTCGTCCAGTGATGAGGCCGATTCAGATTCGAGGGCGAATCTCTTCTACCCGTGAGGTAATGATGTAGCATGAGTGGCGTTGTAATTTTTGAAGAAGGTATGGAAAACTCTTACAAGCTTGACAATTTCATGAATTCATTAATAATTAAAACTCAATTCCAAGCTTTTTATTCATATGAAAAGAAATATGTCATGATAGCAATAACATTACACGTACATATATGAAGTATATATAGAAAATAGTGAAATAGAGGTACAAGACATGAATAGTGCTTAAAAGAAATTAGAGGTTGTTTAAGATGATAGGGGCACCAAATTGAGGTTGAATGGTGAAAGCAACGGTAGGAGCGTGTATGTAGGTTGGTGAAAGATGGAAGGAAAAGCTACGAAGGAGCATTGCGAGGAATGTCTTTGTTTCGATCATGGCGAAGTTCATCCCGATACAGATACGTGGGCCCCACCCGAACGGCAGGTAGGCTGCCTCCCCTTTAGCCGCTTTCGTCACTCCTCCAGCGAATCTATCCGGCCTAAAATCTCCCGCATCTTCGCCCCAAATCTCCGTGCTTCGATGAAACATAAGTGTCGGCACAGTGACTAGTGAGTCTTTCGGAATGATGTACCCGTTAATCTTCGTTTCTTCCTCCACTAACCTCGATAGTTCCATCACAGGTGGGTACAAACGAAGCATTTCGTTCATAATCATCGTAATCTGCAATATATAGAAAAAATGTCTCTTTTAATATAGTAAATATTAAATCTCGTGTGCACCCTGATGCATATTCAATGAAATCGACTAATATTGTGAAAACACAACTACTTACGATTTTAAGTTTGCCGATATCATCCGATGTGATATCTTTCTTATGATCACCTAACACTTGAAAAACTTCATCTCTAGCACGGTTTTGCCAATCTTGATGAATTGAGAGCATGATCATCGTCCATGTCAAGATATTGGAGCTAGTCTCAAAACCTGCAAAGAAAAATACTTTGCATTCTCCAATTGCATCTTCAATAATTTTCTTTCGGTCCCTCTCCTTTGTAATATTTCCTTGATACAATTCCTCCAAGACTACATCTAATAAGTCTTGATTCCCAATTTGTGCTCCACTTTTTCTCTCCAGTCTTTGATTAATCATACACCTAAATGCACCTCGTACGGATTTATCGATTTCGTTGGCTCTTCTATTCGTACGTGTTGGTAAGTACCTAATTAATTATTAAGGATTTGATTAATAATTAATAGATGATTTAAAAATTCTTAAACTAAAGACTATATATATATATTCACCATTAGTAACATAGATATTAAATTGACTTACTTTTCACCGGGTATGTTGAGTGTCTTGGAAGCTAACCTTGTCAATAATGCGAGTTCCGCCAATTGTAAGAAAGTGTGTTTTATCTCCTCAGAATATTTAGAACTAAAGATTAATTGAGATAAAATCGCACTTGTAAAGATTTCGAGAGGATGAAACACGTCAATGAGACACGACCCCCCTTCTTTTGTAACTATCCTCTTCCATTCGCTTAAAGTGTCTTCACAACATATTTGAATTGCAGGTACCATAGGCTATATATATATATATATATTATACATCATCGATCAAAAATAACAATGGTTATATAATTAATTAATTTCTTGTACTACTAGACTAGTTCATAATTATCCATATATATGCATGAATTTATTTTTCTTCACCTTTATCTTGTCCATATGAAAAATGGGGTTGAGCCTTGAACGAGATTTGTGCCACTCATCACCTTCTAGAGTAGCCACGCCGTCAACTAACAACCTAACTGTATGGTCAGATATTCTGAAAGTTTTTTGATATACGCGGTGTTTATTTAGAATGTCTCTCGTCACAGAAGGATCGTTTATGAATATGCGTGGTCGTGGCCCTGACTATGAGAACGAATAGTTTCCTGTCATATATATATAATTAAATAGTCAACTGTAAAACCACCTATAAAAAAGTCAACCAACAATAATATTAGTTTCTGGTTATGTAAAAAGAGATCGAAGGAAAAACAATATTACCATATTTTTGTACAGCATGTAAGATATTGGGCATGACACGTGGCATGATATCATCGTTAAAGGAGATGGGCTTTGAGTGAGCTTTTTCGTACATGAGTTTAGTTTCCATGGAATCGCCGATGAGAAACCTGTAAGAATTGCCCTTCATACCTTGTTTCCGAAGGAGCCGCTCGATTCTCCGAGGTTTCAACCAAACCCAGTTCAAGAATTTCCATGTCCACACTAGTAGTACCACCGCTAACACACCTAATATCCACATTTCTCTCTCTCTCTCTCTCTCTTGTTTGGTGATGTGAGAGAAAGAAAGAAGATGTGTGATATATATAAGTGGTGAATTATGGGTGTACACGAGGGTTCTTACAGGAATAATAAATTGGGACATGAGGTCCGTAAGTGTGGCTAATTAGTTTGCACTAAATTCATTCAGTATAAAAACTCATTTTATTTTGTAATTAGTTCAACTTTGTTGTTTTGTTTATTTGTCAACTTTAATTTATGCAATTAATCATATACATATAATTAATTAACTCCTATTAACAAAATAGTTTTAGTACGTACTACATTTGTTTCATAAAATTTGTTCGTATTTAGTGTTAAAAAAGTCTGTCATTTTTTTTATTTTTATCAATTATTTTTCTAAACTACCCCTATATTAATCTCTACTATATCTATTTTTAAAATATATATATATATTATTGGCCTTTTTTTTAAAAATGTCAAAGTAAGAATGAAAAATGAAAGTGTAAAAACAAAAGGAAATAGATATGTAAAAGAAAAAAAATTAATGAAGGTTAAATGTGTTAAAAAATATGTTTCGTTTATTTTTATTTTCCTGAACGAATTGAGGTGCATTCGTGTTCCTCTATTTTTTAGCCTGCTTGTTACTTTATCTATAGTAACTAATATTCCATTTGGTCGATCTGGATTATATTATTTACTTTAAAGTTAGTAGAAATTAATGTAATTTTTAGACGAATTAAAATGGATCTATCAACTCTAGTAATATTGGCGATGTGATTTATAAAAGAAGAACAAATTAATGCGAAAATGTATAATTAAATACAGAAACCCATGCCAAGTCAGAGAAATCAAATAATGGAGTAGTATATAACAATCTTATTTTTTTCGTTGAAGAGAGTGCCATAAAAGTATTAAAAATAAAAGAATCTGAATACTAGATAAGAGTAATGAAGAAGATGATGGGTGTCTGTGTCTAATAAAGTTGGGTTTGTTTTACAAGGACAATTATTCATATTTTAAATCAATATTTCAATTTTAAAGGTGTGGTCATATTTTTGGAATATTCATTTTTTTCAATTATTCATATTTTAATTTTCACAAAAACTTACATACCACGGGGATGTTTATCGAGGATTTTCGATCAGAAACCATGCTTGCCGACAAAAATATCGACTGAAAAATTTGGTCGGAGGAAACCTCGTCGATAATTATTACCGACGGAAATGTGTCCGTCGGAAATATCCACAACCCGTTTACGAATTGAGGCAAATTTTCGTCGGTGATTCCATAATTTAATTTTTAATTATTTTTTTCGTAATATTTTTGATCCGTCGAAGAATTCATAATTTCACAATTAATTTTTTTTCGAAATTATTTCACCAGAATTGGGCACCTAGTGAGGGGTGCCTACCACTCGGACAAGTTTGTTTCTTGTTTATAGTTGTAACTAGTGTAAGACCCGCGTTTTACGCGGGATTGAAATAAATTTATAATATATTTTTATTTTATGAATTAAAAACATAATTTTTAAAGTGTCATCCAAAATGTCCAATGATATTTTCGGGATAAAAAATTTACTACTAATTTCTTATTTTTCTGCCACAAAATGTTCAGCTATAGTTCTAATTGAAGCAAATTTCTTCTTTTGTTATGCTTAAGACTTAAAGTATATTTAAAGAAAAAAAAAAGCAAATTGGATATATATAAAAGAAATTAATTAAATAAAATTCTACGCGTAACCATTTGTACTCAATGAAAAGAACACAATCTGAAATTTTATACATACGAAACATAAAAAGAGTTAATAAATGATGAGGGTGCATGGAGTACTTTTTTTTTTTTTTTCATAATCTACTGTTTATTACACACATTATTGGCAGAAATTGTGGATAGGAAAAAAAAAAAGAAAATATTACCTACTAAAAGGCAAAGAAAGTTTGAGGGCCAAACATTTAAATATTGTAAGAAGCAAACACCATACTCTACCTTGCGACATTGCACATACTACACAAATGATTAATTTATATGCATCCCAAAATCTGAGTTGATCATAAACCATCATTTATACATAAGGCATAATGAAAGGAATAGAGAATACAACACATCTGAAATAAAAGTCAAACTAACTATATCAATCTAATAAAAATTGAACAAAGAAATATTTAAGCAATTCATCAAATAGTTGATGGCAAACACTTGTCACAACTTTTCAATTCACAATGAATTTGGACCTTTGCCCAGTTGATAACATGAAGCATATAACATGGTAAACAAAACTGTCATCTGGGAGACCTTCGAATTCAGAAACTGTAATCAAAGTAAAGAATGTCAATTTTGAAACTCGTCAAATCATTCACTTCGGACTACCAGAAGTCTAATTTATAAGGGAGTTGGAATTATGTTACTTCATTAATTCAATTTTTTTTCCAATCAAAGGCCAAATACAAAAAAAATCAATAATTTTTCAAACCTCTCTCCGAGTAACTGCAAATTGTAAACATATATGAATATTTTTTTTAAGATTGCAAACAAAACTGAAAAACAGTCTGATGCATCCTTAGTGAGATCAATGATTACGAATTGTTTGAATATGAAAAAAAAAATCAAGACTTAAAATTCTGAAAAGGAGAATATACTGATTTAGGAAAAAAAGTATAATAAAGGGGAGGAAGTAATGAGAGAGTATATGTACCTTCTTGAAGAAGAAGAATACATTGGATCATGTTTTAAGATTTCAAACTATTCTTTCTTGCCAACCCTATACCCGACATTGAAAATACTAACTATGTGTAACTGCTCTTGTAAATCTGGTCATACATGAACATGCGCTTTCAGCAAAGTCTACACACACTAAATCCCCCCAAAAAAACAACAAATTCTAAATATCATGTAGTGAGCAAAAACTTTTACAGTCACATATGTTTAAGAAAGTGCAATAATTAGATAATTTACCTGTAATGCATTAGGATGCATAGTCCTTTATGTTTTCCATATGGCTGCAAAATCCAGGTGTAATACACAGTGCTCAATATTTTCCCTACATCCAAATTAACAATTTCTAAAATTTAAGGGAGCATAAAAATAACAAAGGTAATACAACCTTTGTAGCATAAAAATAGAGTTATCATAATTAAAGATACCAATGATAATAGTATAGCTCACATCTATAGTTTTATACCAGTCCAAAATGAAACATTGCATAAACATTGACAACCTCTAGAAACTGGCATGAAAATTGAAGGTCTAAACTTGTGAAAAATGTGTCCTAAAAAATAGAACTATCCCGAGAAAATCACCATTGCTGTCACTTAAACTGGAAAAACCAACAAAAAAGACCACAACTTTGACTCCTAAGCTATTAATACTCTTCTTTATTCACTAATTTTTTTTTCCCTAAATTTATATCACTAAATAATTCAATTAGAAATCAAATCATATGTTTCAGGAAAAAATAAATCTGAAACATAATTAACCATACCTGAACTTCACATTTTCTTCTACAGCATCCTGAGCAGTGATTCACAAAATACTCCATATCCTTGCTCAATGGCAATCCCGAGTAACTGTACAACCAATGAATATGAATTAAGAGTAAAAGCTTATCAATATTTTTTTTCTTTGGAGTATCAAAAAAAAAAAAAAATGGTGATATTAATTAATGGGAAAATATCAATTTTGGTCACCCAGTTTTACCTCTTTTTATATTTGATCACTCACATTTAGTCACTATCAAAATTGGTCACCCAGTTATTATTTTCTATCAAAATTGATCACTCTGTTGGTCAATCTGTCATTGACTAACGGAGAAAGAGTTTTAAGCCGTGAAATTTCTCAAAACCACAAAAATATTTATAATAGGTCAGAAGGAATTCTGATGCATCTTCCACTGGTTTACTTTTTATTTTATAGATAATTAGGAAATGAGAAACTCAGGAGATAGAAATTTATTTCAATTAATTTCAAATGCCCAATTGTTTGACTAACATTTCAATAAATCTGCAATAATGATCTTTGTAGAAAAATATTTAGAACTAAAAAAAGTTTATGAAATTTTCTTGAATGAATAATTTTAGAAACCTCTTTACAATTAATCTTCACCACAAATTATGCTCCAATAATTATAAATTGGGAAATGAATTGAAATAAATTTATATCTCCAATTATTATACAAATTTAATATGAAACCAAGAATTGAAAAAGTACAATTGTTCAAAAAAAAACCAGAGTACAAAGTTTCATTCTATCTCTTAAGTTTCTCATTTCCTGTAAAATAAAAAGTAAACCAACAACAAATGAATTCATAATTGAGTTAAATAATTATTAAAAACTTACTGAAATTTTTTGACTACCAGCAAGTTGATTGAATCACGTTCTAGAAAGTAAACCAACAACAAATGAATTCATAATTGAGTTAAATAATTATTAAAAATTTACTGAAATTTTTTGACTACCCAGAAGATGCATGAGAATTCTTTCTGATCAACGATAAATATAATGAAAATTTCTTCTAAAATATGCATGAGAATTCCTTTTACCTATAGGATAATTATAATGAGATCCTTGTGATCTATAAGATAAATATAATAAAATAATTTTGTCATAAAAAAACTTAAAACTTAAATTGAAATAAGAAATAATATATAATTTTTGTGATGGGCTAAGATTCTTCAATGTTAGGTTCACATGTTTCATTCTTGCCACTGCATTTGTTTCATTAGTTTCTAGAAGATGCATTAGAAGTTTTTAACGTTTTGAAAATTTTGAGTTCAAAACTCTTTCTCCGTTAGTCAATGACAGATTAACTAACGGAATTATCAATTTTGATAGAATATAATAAGTGGGTGACCAATTTTGATAGTGACTAAATGTGGGTGACCAAATATGAAAAGAGGTAAAACTGGGTGACCAAAATTGATATTTTCCCTTAATTAATCCATAACTATCAATTACTTTTCCAACAACAAAAGAATTAGAATTAGTAATGGGCAATACAATTCTAATTAGAGAAAAGAGGTTGATTTGATAGTGATGTAGAGGTTGATTCAAGTTCTCAGCATCAGGTTTGCATATGTTTTGTTTTGATACACATATGAATTTTTCAAAACATTATCAAATTGCACTTGAGATAACCTCATAATGTAATACAAAATGAAAACAGAATCACTAAAATGAGCAACAGAAGAACAAATTACAAATATTTGCGAGAACAAATCCAGTGAAACAACGTATAGGTAGGATGTATAGGCCTCAAGGCCCAGGACCTAACCAGGGGCCCAGACCCACGTCTTAATAGATTTATAGAGAACTAGGTCTAAGCCCAGGTGAACGCGGCCAATCAAGTCAAGGCCCAAGAGGACTCCTTGACTTACCCCTGAATTATCGGAGCTTAATTCCAGTAGAGGGAATTGTGGGGTTGTTGCCCACTAAGAGGATGATGTTTGACTGGGCCAAGTGGGCCAGAATTGAGGCCTCGACTGGCCAGGTCAAGGGAGACTTCGTCCAGCTCCCTTGAAACTCGGGATGATTAGTTGAGTGGAGAGATAGGGGGAGACGATTATCCTTTCCCCCAAAGTACCTCTATAAATACCCCATGCATCCATTCCTTAGTTTTTTTACATAACATTCACACTTGAGTACACTTCACACGCGTGCATACATACTTCAGCGTATTGTTGCATTGTGGAGGACGGTTTTAACTCCGGTTGATTGTCCTCCGAACACCTTTTCTTTGGTGGTCACCGATTTTCTGACTTGAGCATCGGAGTCCCCGCGCCGTAGACCCCTCCGCCGTGTTTTGCAGGTCATACAGAGCTACGTGGCAGCACTATGACGAGTTGATTACCACAGGTGGCCCAAGGACAATTTGGTAATTTGTTGAGCATTCAAACCCGACGCATCAATGGTATTATTGATTATTATTCGTGATATTATTAATAATTATTTTTTGTATTACTGAATATAATTAGTTGTGTGGAATTATTTATTTTATTATGTATTTATTTATTTAATTAATTAATTAAATAAATATTTATGAATTTATATTCACTAATTTTAATTGTATTACTTGTTAATTATTTAGTACATTAAATTAATGATATTTTTGCATAAAATTGTGATAAATATATTTTTAATTTTTTTTTTTTTTGAAATAAAAAATAAGAACAAATGTTAAAATAAATTGCAATAATACCTAAAATAAAAATAGATAATTAAATTATACTTTTCTACTAATTTTAATTATGTGTTCAATCAAGTCTGATTGAAGTTGATGATGCATTTTTTTTCTTATCACGTATTTCAAGTCGTCTCCTACTTTACTTAGTAAATTCTCTGACGGAGCTTTAAAATATTTCTAAAATTGTAATACTGTTGAAGTTTCGAACAGTTGAACGTTGTATCCCTCTCATCCTCAATTATCATGTTATGTAAAATAATGCATGTATATATGATATAGTTCATGTTCAATGGCGGATTCAGTGTGGTTCAGTTGTACCTCCAAAATTTTTTTAAAAAAAATTTAAATCTTAGATAAAAAAAAAATTATTAATTAATTATTGCCCAATTGTTTTTAGTTGCATCTCCATCCCAATCTTCAATCTAAATTAAAAAGGCCCATAAATAACTTTTTTCTCTCAGTAAAATGTAAGGCTCGGGTCCAGCATTTTAACACAGCTTCAAGTCTCTTACCATCTCAAAAGTCACACACAATACTCTTCAATTTTCACTAGCTAAATAACGTTATACAATTCTTTTTTTATTTAAGTTGCATCAAATTATATTACTTTTATTATTAAATACTTCATCCATTCTAGTGAAAGCTAATAAAATAAATGTCTCAATAAAAACTACACATTCCTTTTTTTACAAACAATTATCTCTCACATTTTAATATATTCTTTTTCCTCAATTATCAAAGATAATGAATAGCGTTTGCTGGGTAAGAGGGAATAGTAATTTACTTAATATTTTTCCTAACCCTAAATTTTAAATTTTAGATCCACTACATTTAAATGTTACTATGGTACTAACAACTAGTTTTACCGTGCTGAAAATATTAAATAAATTATTTAAAAAAAAAAAAAAACATCATTGCATACTTGTTAATGTCCTTGCTGGCCCACAAAGTCAGCTTTATTTTGATTTGGTGCTACAACAAATATTTATCACTCAATTTCTTCTTTCCTAAATCATGCATACCGGCCCCCACCCCCAAAATCCAATAGAAAACAAATTATTGTCATGTTAAATTTATAGCTACCGTTGAAGGTGCTCATAATGTGACAAACTTTGTTAACTGTACTTGTAAACTATATCGAATGTTTTTAACTTTATCAATAAAGAAAATTAATAATCATTGTTTACTTTATTAATAAAGAAAATTAATAAATAATCATTTTTCTTTAAGATCATGTGTTAAAAGTTTTGACAACATTAATCATATTCATATCTTTACTATTTTATACTAGTATAAAGTTAATCTTTAGTAAAAAAAAATACTTATGAAATTAGTTGTTCAATTATAAACATGACGAGTGAGATAACTTAATTGGTAGGAACGTCACTATTTTCAATTGTGTTAATTCATTTTTTTTTTCGTATTTCATCATAAATTTTACGTACCATAAAAATCTTTAATTACGTATTTGAATAATGAAACACACAATAAAATAGAGAAAAAATGAAACAGGGTGATATATGTGATACCCTTTTTCTGAGGCAAATTTCGCTGCCCTGACGTTAACTATTTTTTAATTATTATTATAATAAAAAAAAATTGTTTTATAATTATGTGCACTTTAATTTTATTTTTTTCAAATGTCACGAAACAACTTTATCAATTTTTATAATTTTTTAGCAATTCGATCTATTTATTGTAGCGTCAGGTCATGGAATGTTAATCCAAATTAGCAAAGTAAAAAACTATGACAAAAACTTCTTATATTTTTATCCGAGTCGCTTCTTCTTCCTCCTTTCCCGGTTGCTCCTTCTTTCTCCTTTCTCTTCTGCGCTTTCTTCCTCCTTCTCTTCTGCGCTTTCTTCGTTCTGCTCCCTTCTTTTCTCTTTTGCGCAAAATATGCAAAATATGCAGCGCAACTTTCATTAAAAAAAAAAAAAAACTTCAGATCTGATCTGCTAATCACAAAAGAGAAAAATCATTATTTATTTTTTGAATAAATTCCTGAATGAAAAAAAAATCAACAAAGATTTATTCCAATTAATTGTTGATAATTATGTCTTTTTATTTGTAAGGATCCATAAATTATTCAACATGGTTGTGTTTTTCGTGTTTTCAATTATTATTATTCGTCTTTTTTAATGTGGTATCTCATTCACTCTCAATAATGACATTTTATTTATATAGTAACACATCTTTCTTAATACAGTAATACACTTGTGTTTATATAGTAACACATTTTTCTGTGTTACTTTAAAGTCAAATATGTGTTACTCAAAAGTTAATTTTGTGTTACTTGTCCTTACAGTAACACGTATTTTTTCATACAGTAATATATAATTGTATTTATAGTAACACGGATTAAGAGCAAATTTTTCTATTTTATCCTTCCTTAAATTAATTTGTATTAATATTTTCTGTGAAAAGTCTATTTATGTGTTATTTGTACTTACAGTAACACATATTTGGTCTTGCAGTAACATATAATTACCTTTATAATAACACAGACCTGAAACCCGTTATCCTGTTAGCCTTCTGCGCGCGACTTTTCCGCAATTTTTAAGGAAATATTCGTTTGACCAGTCAAATCCGCTACAGATTCGCGATTTTTGACTCTATTTTAAATATACTAATATTTCACGTGAAATATTGCATATAAGTGCGGCCCAAAAACTATTGCCCATATATCTAGCCATATTCTTATTCGTCCAAAAAAATAAAATTCATTTAATTTCTTTAATTCCTTTTACAGTAGAGATTAATAGTTTTGAGATACTATATAATGTAGGGATATCACGAATAAGGTCTTTTCACATAGAGTTTTTTTAAATAAGAACATGGTTCAAATTAATTTTAAATTAAGGTCAAAATCCAACTTAAATGTACCATTTTACCCTCAATATTTAAATATACGTTTTAATATAATATTAAGTCAATTAATTTGAATGCAAATCGCCGTTAATTACTAAGTCTTCTCCAATTTTAGGACTTTTCATAATCTCTGATATTCAAATCTTTCCCAAATCACCGCCCAATTTTAGGAATTTTTCCAAAGCTCTAATATTCAAGTCTTCCCCAAATCTTTGATATTCAAATCTTTGATATTCAAGTCTTCCCCAAATTTCTGATGGGTTTTTCTACGGTGAGACAGGGGGTTCGCACTGTCTTATGTAAGGCGTCCAATAATAAGTTGCCACATCATTTAATTTCGCAATGAGCGAATGTCTTTCGCAATTAAATTAATTTTTTATTTTTTATTAAAAAATATATAAAATTACTAAAATGCCCTCTTTTTTTTAACCCATGATCTTATAAAATGCCCTTAAAAATATATAAAATTACTAAAATGCCCTTTTCCCAAATTGAAACGGTGAAACCCACCACCGCCTCCTCCTTTAAACATCTGACTGGCGGGGCACCTCCACCGCCACAGAGATGGATGTAAATGAATTAAATATTAGTATATTAACGTATTAATGAGTTAAAAATCATTTACAATTTTAATTTTAATTCATTAATTAATTTTAATTTTATCTGCACCCGTTCATTTAATGAGTTCACCCTCCAAATTATTTTTTACTATTATTATATGCACTCGCTCATTTAATGAGTTCACCCCCAAATCATTTTTTATTACAGTTATCTGCACTCGTTCATTTATGAGTTCACCCCCAAATCATTTTTTACCACCGTTATCTACACCCGCTTGTTTTATGAGTTCACCCCCAAATTATTGTTTTACAACGATTATCTGCACCCGCTCATTTTATAAGTTCACCCCAAAATATTTTTAAAAAAATAATCACATTTAAAAAACTATATTATCATTTTATTAATTTACACAAAATATAATAAAATAAACTCTAATTTATATATTTACAATATGCAGCCAAGTTACCGTCGATTCACCACCAACTCACCCATATTTAAAAAAAGAATCGTAAAAATATAATTAATAAAAAACTATCGAAATTAGCCACAAATCTCGATTTTTTTCTTTTTAATTTTTTTTTCCTTTATTTCTTCTCATTTTCAGTTTATTTTTTCAATTTTTTTATTTATTCATTTTTTCCTTTTACTTTTTTTATTTTATTTTGATGCCTTTCTTTTCCATTTTTTATGTGTATTTTTTAAATTTTAATACAAAATAATATTATAGGTATGATTTTATTATAGTCGATCGGCGGTGCACCTGAATTTCAATTTTAATTTGATGAGTAAAGGACCTGCCGGAAATTCATGTCATTCGGCGGGTGACCTTGCCACCACCATGCCCGACCACCCCCTCGAGGGCGACGGCGGCGCTTCCGCCCCGGCCATTGAAGCGAGAGACCCCTCCTCGAATCGCAATGATGATTCTTCACTTCCATGACAATTGACATCATCTTCCATCTCGGTCGAAAACCTCTACTCATTTCGACCACCGACACGACTGCTTCCATCAATCTCTCTTGTGTTCGCGATCCAGGATCTTCTCCGGCATCATTGGCGCTCGCCTACAACACTCGGATCGACACTGTCTCGCTCTCGTCGTTCATCTCTGTCCAAATCGAAGCTATATTGCTTCGTCTTCTTCACCCTGCTCCTGCACAACCTCTTCCTCCGGCTGACGGCGGCCCGACGGAGGACTGTGAGTATGTTGCTGATGGATCTCTGATCGGCCGGCACTCGGAGCCGGTGACCTTGCCGATGAAATCTCAGGCGCGACTGCTGACCTAGGGTACCTTCCCATTGGGCTAATGTTCCGTTCAATTGGGCTTGGTAACGTGCACCCCCTATTTCTTTCAGTACACCTCGATCTGTACCCCCTCCACTTTTTTATGGTATTATTGTTAGTGGTATTGGTATTACTAGTTATTGGTTGTGGTATTACTATTAATACACTATTGAATTGATATTAATGATTATTGATGTCATTATTATTGATTATTTATTGTGGTATTATTGGTTATTGTTTGTGGTATTACTGATTATGTGGAATTATTTATTATTGCTTAAGGCATTACTGATTATTATTATTGTTTATGGTATTACATATTATTGTTTATGGTATGACTGATAATTATGTTTTGTATTACTGAATATAATTAGATTTGTGGAATTATTTGTTATTGTGTAAGATATTACTGATCAATGTTCATGGTATTACTAATTATTGTTCATGGTATTACTGATAATTGTTTTTTGTATTATTGAACATAATTAGATTTGTGGAATTATTTGTTATTGTATAAAAATTTACTGTAATTAGATGTGTGTAATTATTTGTTATTGTAAAGATATTACTAATTATTGTTAATGATATTACTGATTACTATTTATGGTATTACTTATTGTATTACTGACTATAATAAAATAATACATATAATATTATTTTGTATTAAAATTTAAAAAAATACTAATGAAAAAAAAAATGAAGAAATAAAAAGTATGGAATATAAACTGAAAAATGAGAAGAAAAAAAATTCGAGATATGTGCCTAATTTCGATAGTTTTTTTTAATTATGTTTTTTCGATTTTTTTTCTAAAAATATGGGTGATTTATTGGTGAATCGACGGTAACTCGGCAATGACTCGACTGCAAGATTGTAAATGTATAAATTAGGGTTGATTTTATTATTATATTTTGTGTAAATTAATAAAAAGATAATATAATATTTTAAATGTAATTAATTTTAAAAAAACCTTTGGGGGTGAACTCAAAAAATGAGCGGGTGCAGATAATTGTGGTAAAAAAATAATTTGGGGGTGAACTCATAAAATGAGCGGGTGTAGATAACCGTTGTAAAAAAGTAATGATTTGAAGGTGAACTCATAAAATGAGAAGGTGTAGATAACTGTAGTATAAATATGATTTTGGGTGAACTTATAAAATGAGTGGGTGCAAATAACTGTAGTAAAAAAATAATTTGGGGGTGAACTCATAAAATGAGCTGGTGTAGATAACCGTTGTAAAAATATGGTTTGGGGGTGAACTCATAAAATGAGCGGGTGCAAACAACTGTAGTAAAAAATGATTTGGGGTGAACTCATAAAATGAACGAGTGCGGATAAGTGTAGTAAAAATATAATTTGGGGGTGAACTTATTAAATTAGTAGGTGCAGGTAAAATATAAATAAAAAATTAAAATTAAAATTAGGGGTGAAAATGTTATTTTATAATTAAATATTTTTTATTTATTTTAAATTAAAAAGGATATTTTCGTCATTTTATATATATTAATTTAATTTAATAGTAGGGCAATGCAGTGCGATTGCATATTGCATAGAGCAAACGCACTAATGCGAAGTGCAATCATATAAAATAAATTTCATTCGTTAGATTAATGATCTAATGGTATATGTTCTTCAGAAAAACCCCGGACTCAATTATGCAGAAAGATCTGCAGAAAAATCTCTGACTATAATGCAGAAAAAAAAAACGAAAGTTGCATCATCATATGAATAATGCAGAAGTGTGAAGTAAATTATGTGCATATGCAAATATCATTATGTAGAAAATGACTTTAATGCAAATTAGATCTGCATTAATAAAATTCGTCTATTAATGTAGGCCACATACCAGTGACTTGATTCAAGACTTGTAGAAACGTTGAAAACTGATTAACACAAACCAACTTGGAACTACTAACAATCAATCTGCATCTTTGTGTTTGACCAAATATATGAACATAAAATACTTTTGAAACTGGAATCAATGGGTGGAATTAAAGAAAGTAAAAAAACTCAATATAATTGCCACGATCTTGATGCGTGATTTGAAAAAAAAAATATTGAATCAATGGAAGATGGTTGAAGAAAATATTGAGTCTGTACCTGACTACAAGCCTCCAACTCAACAAACCCGAGGGATTCTCTATAGAAGTTGTTGTCCACTAATTTCCCAGATGAGTACGCTAAGAGATTAATTAATAAATAATGTAACGGTGGTCAAAGAGGCTTTAAAAGTGTGTACAGAGGCGCTAAACGACGCCCTTGAGTCCTTGGACGACGTCGTATCGATACTGCAGAGCGAGAAGAAGAATATGTTGAACGACGTGAGAACATGGCTGAGCACCGTGGTGACGGATCAAGAAACGTGTTTAGACGCATTGGAAGAGGTGAAATGAAATGAGAAAAACATGTAGAAACGATTAAAAGGGAAAGTCAAGCGAATTAAATCAATTCCCATACGAATAAGGAAGGTCAGATTATTATTTCCATAGCTGCCAAATTAAACGGAAGATGAAGAAGGTAAGGTTATGAATGGCGGTTGAATATATGGCGATAAATAAGGAAGATGGAGACTTGTTCTTTAATTAATAAATTAATTTTCATATTTAAATATAAGGGTATAAAGGGTTATTAACATGCGTTTTTGTCCTTTTTTAAAAAGATTATATTCTTGGTCTTTTATTAAGAAGGTAATGCAATGAATGACCTTTTTTATAAAAATTCTCTATAATAAATTGTACTTAGTGAAAAACTTAGGTAATCATAGTAAAAAACTATTGCCCATATATCTAGCCATATATCGAACTAAAGATTGCCTCCATTCGAAGCTTCCAGTAATCATAGTCTGTAATCGAAAACTTAGGTAACTTGGTAGCATTAGTTTTCATAGTTAAAGGAAGGATAATAGCATATATTAGCAAGTTGATCAAATATATCACAGAGACTGAATATTTCAAGTAAGATTCAAGGATCTATTCAATTGGATACCAAGACTTTCTCCTTAAAGTCTTTTCTGGTAATCAAGAAACAGCAGTCCGTTAGAACCACTGCTCTGATACCACTCGTTGGTTCCAAGTAATTGAATTAAGATTAGAACTAGTCTAAAGTCTAGAGGGGAGGGGTGAATAGACTTTAAAACTTTTCTAAAATATCAGAGGTTAACAATGCGGAATATATCAGATTATGAGCCCTAAACAAATTTATACTCAACTAAACAATTCAAAACCTTACTCGTCTATCTTGTAAATATCAACTTAACTCGTCTATTCAACACGATTTCAGAATCTTGTTGATTATCCGAATTCACAATTAAGAACAATTAACAGATATAAAACAGTAAGTAAATCAAACACAAGATTTATAGTGGTTCGACAAATCGTCTACATCCACTCTCACAAACTCCAGTTGTGATATTTTATTAAACTGATCTTATGGCTTTAAGTCCCAAGAAATAAGACTTCGATCTTCTCGATTATATCACCAGATATATCTTCGATCTAACAACTAGCTATTTTACAAGTAACTAACACCTTGTTTACAACTAAAAACGATAAAGAAAAACTTCTCTGTTTTCTTCAGTAAGCCTTCTGAGTAATCTCTTCTTTTATGAGCTTCTTCTTTCTTTGAATGCTTTGAACTCTGGGAGTTTCTTTTGCTTGATTTCTTCAGTACGCGTTTCAGTAGTTTGAGTTTCAGTAGTCTTCAAATGTTGAATGCCTTAAACTATTTATAGACTTTCACTTGATCAAGATAAGTTAGTTATCCAACAACCTTTCTTGATAACTTCCTTTAACTAACTCTGATAACTGCTTCTTTGATATGTATCTTCTAATACGATAGTTATTTAGTTAAGATCCATAACTAACTTCGTATCTTTCAATCTTGATACAAATCTTCAATTCTGACTTTGACTTCAACTTGACTTGTCTTGTCTTCAACATATTCTATACTTAGAATATTTCAGACTTCTTCATAACTCGTCTTGTCTGGTCGTCAAGTCTTCTTGTCTTCATCTTCCGTAGAACTCTTCTTGTTCTATCTAAACTATATAATCTATTACATTACTTTAAGCTTTATAGATCAGCTTAGTCATCCTAAAAGACTATTACATTTACAACAGTATATAAGTTTTTATACAATAATTAAAGTTTATCTCGAAATCCTATGAAAAAAAAAACTTTCTTTTCATACTTAGTTATTTTCAATATTATTTTATCTCATCTGATCTTGTCTCATACAAGACGACTTCCATAACAGATCAGCCAACAATTAGAATATATTCAAGTCTTCTTTTTGACTTATCAAAACTCATCTCATCATCAAAATAGAACTTGTTTTAGGATTCATATGTCAACACATGTGACACTAATATCATCGTTAAAAGTGATGGGTTTTGAGTGGGCATTCTTCAGAGTGGATCTATGCACAGATTTTGGGGTACACTTGTACGTCCAATTTTTTTAAAAAAAAATCTCTACTATGTAGTATAAAAATGTATTTAAAAATATAAATATACCACATTTATTTATTATAATTAAAAAATGAATATTGCATTTGAAACTACGTATTTATATATATATATATATATATATATATATATATATATTGTGTTAATATATATTTTCTACATTTATCGTATTTCTAAAATCAAATTTTTGAATTCGTTAGTGGACCTTTCTCGTACATGTCTCTAGTTTTATAAAATTGTCAATGAAAAGTGTTATGGAATTGTATCCACAAAGCAACTCCTCACAAATGATAAATCAAGACAGTTAGAAACGCAAAAAATTGAAACGAATAAAGAACTCTAAGTAAGAACACGGGATTTACATGGTTCGATCAAATGATCTACGTCCACGGAGGATAGAAGACTCTTTTCACTAATCACAAATGAAAGTTACAGATTACAAGTATTCACTAAGCTTGATCTCTCAAAACTCTCAGTTTCAGTAACCCACAACCTATGCACTAAATGGTGTATTTATAGATGTACAATGCATTGGATAACTGCCACTAACCAACTAACTAACTATCAGAAATAACAGAATTAACTAACTCTGAAAAACTAGATTTCAGCAGACTTGACTCAGCTGAGTTGGCTTCAGCAGACTTGGCCCCAACTCTCCTGAACTGACTTCAGACGACTTGCATCAGCAGAGTTGTCCAAACTCTTATCAGATTAGTTGACTCCTAATCAGACCACTAAACCTTATCAGTTGTGTTACACCTTAACCCAACTTTGCTGAACTCTAAGATCAGAACACTAGCAACTCTTCTGATAACATAGAAAACAGATGACATCCAATATTGCATTAATCTTAACAATTCTCCACCTTAATGCAAGATTGCTTTCTTCCCAGCCCTCCTCAAGGCTGTTTGTTCATTCTCTTCTTAATGAACATCCCAGGTGCTAAGGTTTACCAACTCCATGCAATGATTGAACTTATTGCTTGGTAATGCCTTAGTTAACATATCAGCTGCATTTTCTTCTGAAGCTACCTTCTGAACTTTAACAATGCTCTTCTCCAAGATGTCTCTAACAAAATGCAACTTCACATCAATGTGCTTTGACCTCTCATGAAACACTTGATGTTTTGCTAGATGAATAGTGCTCTGATTATCACACAGCACAGGAATACTCTTCTGAAATATGCCAAAATCTCTCAAAATGCCTTTCAACCACATTGCTTCCTTCACAACTTCAGTTAATGCTATGTGTTCAGCCTCAGTTGTGGATAGGGTCACCATAGATTGTAAAGCTGCTCTCCAGGTGATAGCAGTGCCATACAATGTAAAAACATAACCAGACAAAAACTACCTTATATCTATGTTTCCAGCAAAATCAGAATCCATAAATCCTAGCAAAGGGCTCTTGGTAACAGCTGATTTTTCAAAAAATAATCCTAAGTCTTCTGATCCATTCAGATATCTTAGAATCCACTTCAAAGCTTCCCAATGGAACTTTCCTGGATTTCCCATGAATCTACTCACCATACTAACAGCATAGGCAAGATCAGGTCTGCTACAAACCATAACATACGTACATGAGACTTCCAACTCCATTTGCATAAGGAACAGTAAGCATCTGCTTCTTCTCTTCAGTTGTTTGAGGAGATTGCTTGACTGACAACTTGAATTGCTGAACAAATGAAGTACTAACTGGTTTGGACTGGTGCATAAGAAACCTCTTCAAGACCTTCTGAATGTAACCCTTCTGGGACAAGAACAGCTTCCCTGATTTCCAGTTTCTGAGAATATCCATGCCTAATATTCTCTTGGCTTCACCTAGGTCCTTCATCTCGAACTTGCTACTTAGCTGCTGCTTCAGCTGGGTAATCTTTCTCATACTCTTGATAGTTATTAACATATCATCTACATAGATCAGTAGATAGGTGCTCTCTAGATAATCTTGTTTACCAATATATACACATCCATCATATTTGCTTCTTAAGAAACCAATAGAAAGCATGAATGTATCAAACTTTCTATACCATTGTCTAGGACTCTGCTTAAACCCATACAATGATTTCTTAAGCAAGCATACCTTACTTTCAGTTTCAGGCATGATAAACCCTTCAGGTTGATACATATATATTGTTTCAGCTAGTTCTCCATGTAAAAATGCAGTTTTAACATCTAGCTGATGTAACTCAAGATCATCTTGAGCAACCTTAGACAAAAGTAATCTTATTGAACAATGTTTAACAACAGGAGAGAATACCTCATTGAAGTCTATGCCTTATCTTTGTGTGAATCCTCTTGCCACCAACCTAGCCTTGAATCTGATCTGCTCTCTAGCACCACCAAATCCAACTTCAAGCTTCTTCTTGAACAGCCATCTACAGCTGACCAACTTCTGGTTGTCTGGCTTCTCTACAAGGATCCAGGTCTCATTCTTCTCTAAGGATTGCAACTCTTCTGACATGGCTGCTATCCACTGCTCTCTTCCAAGACTGGTGATTGCTTCCCTATAGTTTCTTGGCTCATAATGCTCCACCTCTTCTGCTGTGATCAGAGCATATGACACAAGATCAGCCTGGCCAAACCTAGATGGGGGGTGAATCTGCCTCCTGAGCCTATCTCTTGCAAGGCTGTAATTTCTCAGATCAGCGGGGTTGTACTCTATGGCATCATCTTCTGAATGGTCTTCTTGATCACCTACTGGAACCTGTTCTGGGACAACCTCATCAGGGGTGTTGTCTTATGCATCAGCAGAGTTGTCCACCTCCTCTGGGGTCAACTCTTCTGATCCAAAAGGCTCCACCTCAGCTGAGAAACTCTCTTTTGACTCATTTACAATTCTTCCATCTAGGTCATGGGAATTTCCATTATGAGGATATCCCATTACCTTCTCATTAAAATCAACATCTTGCTGATTATCAGTTTCTTATGACCTGGTTCAAGGCACCACAGTCTATAGCCCTTGAAACACATTGGATAGCTAATGAATATACATTTCAGAGCCCTTGGCTCAAGCTTATCCTTTCTAATATGTGCATATGCCTGACATCCAAACACTTTAAGTTTTGAATAATCAGACAACTTGCCATACCATATCTCATCTGGGGTTTTACCTTCTAAAACATATGAGGGAGTTTTGTTTATCAAGTAACATGCAGTACATACAACTTCTCCCCAAAAACTTTTAGGTAATTTAACATCAGCTAACATGCATCTGACCCGTTCTAGAATAGTTCTATTCATTCTCTCTGCTAATCCATTTTGCTGTGGATTAAGAGGGACAGTTCTATGTCTAGTAATGCCCTTCTCTTTACAAAATTCATTGAATTCAGCTGATAGATACTCAAGGCCATTATCTGTCCTCAAATGTTTTAAGGACTTTCCTTTCTTGTTCTCTATCTCAAGTAGCTATTCTTTGAATTTTGTAAAGGCCTCACTTTTCTGTTTGAGAATGAACACCCAAACTTTTCTAGAATAGTCATCTATAATTGACATGAAGTACTTACCTCCACCAATGGTTTCAGTCCTTGATGGCCCCCAGACATCTGAGTGAACATAATCCAGCAGCTCCTTTGTAGTGTGCTCACCCTTCTGGAATGATTTCTTCTTGGCCTTGCCAAGAATACACTGCTCACAGAACTCCAGGCTTTTGAATGTCTTCTGGTGGAATGCCCCCTTCTTGGATAACTCCATCAGACCTTTTTCTCCCACATATGCCAGCCTCTTATGCCAAAACATAGCATCTTTAGAACTCATGGTAACATCAGCAGCACCTGTGATTGTCTCACCAATTAAAGAATATAACCCATTAGACTTCTTCCCTTGCATCACTAATATTCTATCAGCTTTGGTAACAAGCAAACATCCTCTTTCTGTCTTGAATTCATAACCCAAAGCATTTAGTGTGCCAAGAGATTTAAGGTTTCTCTTCAAATCTGGAACAAATCTGACATTGGTCAGGATCACATGTTTATCATTAAACATCTTCACCCTCACAGTGTCAATTCCTCTCACATTGCAGCATTCATCATTGCCCAATAGAACTGATCCACCATTCATCATTTCCAGGTTTTGAAACCAAGATTTGGTGGGACATATGTGAAATGAACATCCAGAATCCAACACCCATTCATTAACAAGTTTGTTGTCTGTTATGCTCATCACCTCTGCACTATCATATCCTTTTGCCTCTACTACATCAGCTTTAGCAGCATCACTAGCCTTCTTGTGCTCTGGACAATCTTTTATGAAATGTCCTTCTTTATGTCATTTGTAGCAAGCCTTGTTCTTGACTACATATCCATTTCTCTTGTGATTTGGCTTGGCATAGAACTTCTTGCATTGCCCTCCTTTCTTGTCATTCTTCAGTTTGATATTAAGACCCTCAGCTTGGTTCTTGGTCTTCTTGGTTGAGTTTGCTACATGTAAACTCTTAGTTTTCAGTATAGACAAGACATCTTTGAATTTTGTCTTACCCTCCTTGGTAATCAGCAAAGCATCCTTGAAGCTGTCATATGAAGGTGGTAATGCCTATAAGAGTAGAAAAGACTTCTTGTGATCTTCCAAGGTAATTCCAACATTCTCAAGATCATCAACTGCTTGCATGAACTCTATTAACGGCTCATCAAGGGTTTTATCATCTGACATCTTGAAATTATTGAGCTTCATTTCCATAAACATCTGTTTTGACAAAGATTGTGCCAAATACAGATTATCTAATGCCTCAAATACTCCAGCAACATCCTTCTCCTTCATAACTTCTCTGAAAACATTGTCTCCCAAACTCAGAATAACAATGTTGTAAGCTTTTTCCATAAGCTCTTTTTTCTTGGCCTTGTCTACATCTGATGCAGCAGGGTCAAGTGGAGTAAGGGCCTCTTTCAGCCCATGGTGTGACAGTAGAGCCTTCATCTTGGCTTTCCATAAGCCAAAATCTGTCTTACCATTGAATTTCTCTATCTCCAATTTCACAGAGCCCATTTCTTGATTCTTGACTTTATTTTTGGTTCCCACAAACGGCGCTAATTGTTATGGAATTGTATCCACAAAGCAACTCCTCACAAATGATAAATCAAGACAACTAGAAACGCAAAGAATTGAAACGAATAAAGAACTCAAAGAAAGAACACGAGATTTACGTGGTTCGATCAAATGATCTATGTCCACGGAGGATAGAAGACTCTTTTCACTAATCACAAATAAAAGCTACAGATTACAAGTATTCACTAAGCTTGGTCTCTCAAAACTCTCAGTTTCAGTAACCAACAACCTATGCACTAGATGGTGTATTTATAGATGTACAATGCATTGGATAACCGCCACTAACCAACTAACTAACTATCAGAAATAACAGAATTAACTGACTCTGAAAAACTAGATTTCAGCAGACTTGACTCAACTGAGTTGGGATCAACTGAGTTGGCTTCAGTAGACTTGGCCCCAACTCTCCTGAACTGACTTCAGACGACTTGCATCAGCAGCGTTGTCCAAACTCTTATCAGATTAGTTGACTCCTAATCAGACCACTAAACCTTATCAGTTGTGTTACACCTTAACCCAACTTTGCTGAACTCCAAGATCATAACACTAGCAACTCTTCTAATAGCATAGAAAATAAATGGCATCCAATATTGCATTAATCCTAACAAGAAGCTTGTTAAGAGTTTTTCCATATCTTGTTTTCGAAGAAGTCGCTCGATTCTCCTCGGTTTCAGCCAAACTCAATTCATGAATTATTATATGTGATTCTTAATTGATAAATCATTAACTAATTAAAATCAATTACAAACTTTTTATTCATATGAAAAGAAATATATCATGATAGCAATAACATTACACACATATGTAGTGTATATATATAGCAAATAGAGGTACAAGACATTAATAGTAGTTAAAAGAAATTAGAGGTTGTTTAAGATGATAGGGGCACCAAATTGAGGTTGGATGGTGAAAGCAACGGTAGGGGCATGTATGTAGGTTGGTGAAAGATGGAAGGAAAAGCTACGAAGGAGCA
Organism: Galeopsis tetrahit; assembly: GCA_963675135.1. Classification (NCBI taxonomy): domain Eukaryota; kingdom Viridiplantae; phylum Streptophyta; class Magnoliopsida; order Lamiales; family Lamiaceae; genus Galeopsis; species Galeopsis tetrahit. The sequence continues at coordinate 53,967,917 of OY776128.1, forward strand.
TTGCGAGGAATGTTTTTGTTTCGATCATGGCAAAGTTCATCCCGATACAGATACGTGGGCCCCACCCGAACGGCAGGTAGGCTGCCTCCCCTTTAGCCGCTTTCGTCACTCCTCCCGCGAATCTATCCGGCCTAAATTCTCCCGCATCTTCGCCCCAAATCTCCGTGCTTCGATGAAACATAAGTGTTGGCACAGTGACTAGTGAGTCTTTTGGAATGATGTACCCGTTAATCTTCGTTTCTTCCTCCACTAACCTCGACAGTTCCATCACTGGTGGGTACAAACGAAGCATTTCGTTCATAATCATTGTGATCTGCAACAAAAGATACAATAAAACTTAAAATTAAAGTGCACAGTGAAGAAATAAATGACTCTTAGTAAGTAAGTATTAAATGAAATCGACTAATATTGTTAAGTGAAAACACAGGTGCTTACGATTTTAAGTTTGCCGATATCATCCGATGTGATATCTTTCTTGTCACCTAACACTTGAAAAACTTCATCCCTAGCACGATTTTGCCAATCTTGATGAATCGAAAGCATGATCATCGTCCACGTCAAGATATTGGAACTAGTTTCAAAACCTGCAAAGAAAAATATTTTGCATTCTCCAATTGCATCTTCAATAATTTTCTTTTGGTCCCTCTCCTTTGCAATATTTCCTTGATACAATTCCTCCAAGACTACATCTAATAAGTCTCGATTCCCATTTTGTGCTCCACTTTTTTTCTCTAGTCTTTGATTAATCATACGCCTAAATGCACTTCGTACGGATTTATCGATTTCGTTGGCTCTTCTATTCGTACGAGTTGGTAAGTACCTAATTAAGGATTTAATTAATAATATTAATAGATATGATTTAAAATCTCCTAAAGTAATTTTCTATTAAATTAACTAAAAAATAACATAGATATACATAAAAAATACGATATTAAATTGACTTACTTTTCACCGGGTATATGGAGTATCTTGGAAGGTAACCTTGCCAAGAATGCGAGTTCCGCCAATTGTAAGAAAGTGTGTTTTATCTCCTCAGTATATTTAGAACTAAACATTAATTGAGATAAAATCGCACTTGTAAAGATTTCGAGATGATGAAACACGTCAATGAGACATGAGCCCCCTTCTTTTGTAACTATCTTCTTCCATTCGCTTAAAGTGTCTTCACAGCATATTTGAATGGCAGGTACCATAGGCTATATATATTATACATCATCAAAAATCACAATGGTGAAGATCATATATAGTATATACTATAATTTAATTTCTTGAGCATGTACTACTAAAAGTTCATAATTATCAATATGAATTTAAATTGTAGTAATTATTTTTCACCTTTATCTTGTCCATATGAAAAATGGGGTTGAGCCTTGAACGAGATTTGTGCCACGCATCACCTTCTAGAGTAGCCACGCCGTCAACTAATAGCCTAACTGTATGATCAGATATTCTGAAAGTTTTTTGATATACACGATGTTTATTTAGAATATCTCTCGTCACAGAAGGATCGTTTATGAATATGCGTGGTCTTGACCCCGACCATGAGAACGAATAGTTTCCTGTCATAAGTAATTAAATAGCAAATTGTAAAACCATCTATAAAAGTCAACAACAATAATATTAACTCGTTATAACTTTTCTAGCTAAAAACCAACAACAACAATAATATTACTTTCTAGCTAGGTTAAACAGTATTAAAGAGAAGGAAAAACAATATTACCATATTTTTGTATGGTGTGGAAGATATTGGGCATGACACGTGGCATGATATCATCGTTAAAGGAGATGGGCTTTGAGTGAGCTTTTTCGTACATGAGTTTAGTCTCCATGGAATCGCCGATGAGAAACCTGTAAGAATTGCCCTTCATACCTTGTTTCCGAAGGAGTCGCTCAATTCTCCGAGGTTTCAACCAAACCCAGTTCAAGAATTTCCATGTCCAAACTAGTAGTGTCACCGCTAATACACCTAATATCCACATCTCTCTCTCTCTCTTGTTTTAGTTAATTTGGGGATGTGAGAGAAAGAATTAAGATGTAGCGTGATATATAAGTGGTGAATTGTGCGTAGGTGTACAGTACACGAGGAATAATAAATTGGGACATGAGGTCCACGAGTGTAGCTCATTAGTAATCCCTCCTTTTCACATAAATTTACATAATGTCTAATATTAATTTGTACACAAATATTTTTATTACTCAGACTCTTAAAATATATACATATTTATGCCTATATCATTACTTTTTCACACTTAATCTACTTTTTATTTTATTTTATTCATAAAATTTTACAAAATTATCATTCAAAACATTATTTATTACATTTTTTCTTACCCATTCCTTTCATCTCAAAAGTGTAAATTTATTTTGGATGGAGGAGGGAGTACTAGTTTGTTGAAAATGTATAAATACAGAAACCCAATTCACAGAAATCGAATAATAATACATATATTTATTTTATACTTATATATTAACAATCCTTTTCTTTTTCATTGAAGATAGTGACTTAACCCGTAAAAAAAAAAAAAAGATAGTGGCTTAAAATGTTGGGTTTGTTTTACAAGGACAACTCATCCGCCCATGAGCACCAATACCTTTAAAGTTGTGGTCATGGTTACTTGTTTTTTTATATATATAATATATATTTTTTTTTGAATATTCATTTTTTTTTCATTATATATACCTATTTTAATTTTTGTCGTGAACCGGACAGTTGATTCGCTTGTCAAGCTTCGGGTCACCTCCACTACTTGAAAAGGTCATTGTCGGAATATTATCTCTCATTTTTTGTATAGCAATATGAACAATGGATATTTTCGTTTCAATAAGATTGTTACTTAGAGGGGGTATCTTTTCCCTTAACTCGAGTTTTGTCTCTAAGGAGGATTTTCCCAGGTAAGGTCTTAACGACTCTCCAACCTCTAGTTCGACATGTGAACTTATGGCTTTAGATGTTTTTTTTTTCTTTCTTAATAATGTCTTTATTTTCTCACACACACCTCTTAATTTTTGTCTTATCGATTTGATTTTGATTTTGATTTTGTAAAATTCATTTTTTTTTTAAAATCGTCCGACTACCTTTAAAGGTTACCTTTTTTTTATTAGAAATATGACTTGAAAATAAAAGTTTTTTTTTTTTTTTATCAATTCTACTTCCTGGGTTTTTTTTTTTTTTTTTTTTGTTATAAGAAAAACTACGTAAAAATAACCCTAAATTCACAGTTGGAAAATCATGCATCTGGTACGTGAGAAAGGATAAAAACCCAATTCACCTAACAATTAACCCTAACATCACTACGCAAAAATCATCCGCAAAGAGGGGATGCGCGGTTTTCTTTCTTTTCTTTTTGTGCGCAAATATGATCGATTGAAAATGAGTTTTAGGATTGTGGTGCAATTTGAGATTTTCTACTCTAAATTCTCGTTTCTTAGACACACTACCTATGTGATTCCCTCCTAAATCATTTTCACTTCATTGTTTTTTATTATAAAAAAAATCATATTGGATTTAGAAAATGAATTTTCCCTATTACTATTATTTTTTAGAATAAGAAAGTTAGTTCTCATTATTGCAAGAACATGAGACGATAGAGAGTCAACCACGAATGCTAGCGGGTGAACAATTAACCCAAAAAAATAGTTCTCATAGAACCAATATGGCAATATATATATCCTCGCAAATTCGTGTTATAGCTAGAATTGTCACTCCATTTTACATGAAAATTTGAATATCCTTCTTGATGAACTCCAAATCATGATGAACAAATTTTGATGGGGAAATGGATCAGAGGGTTCAAAAGGTATGTGTTGGTCGAGGTGGGAAGATCTTTGCGAAAGTAAACAAAAATGAGGTACAATGTTCAAGAATATACATCTGTTTAATGTTGCGTTATTGGGAAAGATGGGAAGGATCCTAATACACAAATTTTTTTTAAGTAGAATTAGTGATAGATTAATTTAATAAATTATTTTAGTAGTAATTTATTGTAAAAGTCGGCCAAAATTCTTATTTACTCATGTACTAACTGGTTTCAAAATAATAATTATATATTTTTTTATGTTTGATACTATTATTGATAAAAAAGATTACTTTTGTTATTACTTTAGTGTTTTTAAAACAAGTTTGCAATTAACTCATTTAGTTGTATTATATAAATAAAAAATACTTTAACCCTTAAAAATGGACTAATGGTTTAATTTGTAGAAATTCTTTAATTTTAAATAACATTAAACAAAATAAATAAATAATATATTCATTGTCTCATAATTTGAGTGTTAATTTTTTTTCAATTATCAATACTAGATGACCCAATGTAATAACAATATATATTTTTTGCAACTTAATATCACCATTTCTAATATATATATATATATATATATATATATATATATATATATATATAAAAATTAGTTAGTCTAATAAATTGAAGACATGATGATATACATTTGAGAAACCTAATCTGTAAAAAAAAAAAAATCGGCCCCCTAACCATGAATCTTGAGTCCGCCCCTGCTTAAAGCTAAATATTTTTCGAGAGGACACTTCTTGGACATTGTCGTGGGCAATAATCTAAGTTGGACTTGGAGAAGAAGTATTTGGGTCAGCCAAGGACTTGATAAAAAAGGGCACAAGATGGAAAATAGACGATGGAAAAGAAGTGAGAGTGTGGTATCACCCTTGGTTGAATGATTCAGATAATTTCAAAATTTCTACACCAGCGATAACAGGTTTCGAAGATCTGATGATTTCAGGAACCCACTTATGGAATGAAGAACTTATCAAAACAGGTTTTTGGATCAATGTAGGCTCTGACATGTGTGGGCGATTACACCTATTGTAGGTGCGATTTATTTCTCATACTATGTGCGATTCTCACCTAGTTAACTTGTCTTCAACTATATTGGATATTTTCAACCTCTCTCTCTCCTCGCGAAACACAGCAGTGTGTGTTATGCTTCTCCTACAAAATTGAAAATCTAACTTCAGGCCATTCAACAATTTTTTTGAGGGGTTTTGCTCTTCCCGACGAGGGTTTCATATCTACATCGACATTGCGTCCTGTGATGTGGTGAAACGTCACCACTACTTTGTATCGGTGAACTAGGTTCCGGCCACCGTGAGGTTGCTCGTTTACCGCTGAAGTGCGGATTATCTCAGTCTTCCCGACGCTGTGCGTCTCCCTGCCCCATCGTGTCCCCTCGTCCCTTCCACCACGACTCTTTATGAAGGTGTTGTCTTGGAATGCACGAGGTTTGAAGGGACCGAATGCATTTCATAAAATTAGGCGTGTAGTCGCTTTAAATAAGCCCTCTATGTTTTTTGTGCTAGAATCAAAAGTCCCGGCTAGGATAGTGAAATCTTGGAGGACTTTGTTACATTTTCAATCCTGTTTTGTTGTGGATGCAAATGGATTGAAGGGTGGATTGATACTTTTTGCTACTAGCGATGTCAATTTTTTTGTGCAATCATATACTTGTGATCATATTGATGTGTGTGTTGAGTGGAATGGACTTTCTTGGTATTTTACGGGTTTTCAAGGAAACCCTAATGGTTATCTTTGTCGAAATTCTTTTGATCTTCTAATACGAATTCGAGGAGCACATGATTACGGAAAGCCTTGGTTGGTTGGTGGTGACTTTAATCAATTCCTCTCTTATAATGAGAAGAAGGGGGCGTTATCAATAGTTCGATTAGAAGAAATGTGGATGGGTTTGGGGAAACTCTTTGTGAGTTGGGACTGCATGATTTGGGATGTAAGGGTCCCTTGTTTACTTGGACTAATAAAAGAAGACAGCCTTTTAATATTAAGGAGAGATTGGATAGATTTGTTGCAACTAAGGAATGGACTAGCATGTTTGAGTCTATTTCGGTCGAACATTTGCAATTTTTTGGTTCGAACCATATGGTGATTGCTCTTAATGTTACCGCGAAGGTGTTGAGGTGTGGGAGACGTAATCCTCCTATTTTTCGTTTTGAAAATGCTTGGCTGCATGAAGCATCTTTTAAACATGAAGTTAGGAGAGTATGGGAGACGGTTGATGAAAGTTTGGGCTTACCACATCGTCTTCGCATTATGGGGGACGCTCTTCGTGGATGGGCAGCGGGTAATATTGAAAATAAGATCAAGGCTCTCTCGAAGGACCTTCGGTTTTTCGAAGAGAACGAAAATGAGGACGAGTGCCTCAGGCTGGAAACTCAAATGGAGAAGTTGTTCACACAACAAGAAGATATATGGCATCAACGATCGAGAGTTAATTGGATGCGATGTGGGGATCGAAATACATCATATTTTCACAAACGGGCAACTGAGAGACGAAATCGAAATACACTGATGGAACTACAAGATGAGAATGGGATTCGGCACACGAGCTGTGAGGGAATCACGAAGGTGCTAACCTCGACTTTTGGATCATTATTTCAGTCTACAAACCCTTCTTTGGATCAAATTGAGTGTATCACTAAGTATACACAACCATTGGTAAATCATGATCTGAAAAGGGTGTTGAGTTGTGTTTTCTCGGGTTTGGAAGTTAAAGAGGCTGTGTTTGGAATGAGCCCGAATAAAGCTCCTGGACCGGATGGTTTCAATGCTAGATTTTTTCAAGACATATGGGATGTGGTTGGACAAGAGGTTACTCGACAGGTTTTGGGAGTTTTAAACGATGGTAAGGAAATTGGGGATTGGAATCAAACCATTATTACTTTGATTCCAAAGAAAAAGAAGTCATCGACGGTGAGTGATTATCGACCCATTAGTCTTAGTAATGTGTGTTATCGTATTGTTGCAAAAGTTATCGCTGGTCGGCTAAAGGGTGTGTTTCCACATTTAATAGATGAGAATCAAAGTGCTTTCGTCAAGGATAGATTGATTACTGATAATATTGTGCTTAGCTATGAATGTATGCATTGGCTTCGACACAATAAAAGCAAAGGTGGATATGCAGTGGCGAAATTAGATATAAGTAAGGCCTACGACCGGATCGAATGAGGCTTTCTCCAATCACAAATGGAGAAGATGAATTTTCCAGTCAAGATTATTAGTCTTATTATGAAGTGTGTGACAACTGTCAAGTTCGCTTTTAACGTTAATGGAAGGGTATTTGGGGATATTACTCCCTCGAGGGGACTCAGGCAAGGAGATCCTCTTTCTCCTTTTCTCTTTGTTCTGTGTGCACAAGGCTTTTCATCTTGTTTAACAGAGAGAGCTCAGAAAGGGGCTTTGGATGGAATTCGAGTTGCAAGGGGTGCCCCCATGATTACACACCTTTTCTTTGCTGATGATAGTGTGGTTTTTTTCAAAGCAAAAAAGAAGTTTGGACAATCCTTGCATGATGCCTTAAAGGAGTATGAGACAGCGTCGGGACAACAGGTTAATTTTGATAAATCCTCAATTTTATTTAGTCCATTAACTTTGGAGCAGAATAAAAGGGACATTCAGGAGGTCTTGAACATCAGGTCATCTCAAGGTCATCAAGTTTATTTGGGTTTGCCTACTTTATCTGTCATGGGAAAAAGAATGCAATTCTCGTACTTAGTTGATCGAATGAGGAAAAGAATTGATGACTGGAAGAATAAGGAATTCTCGGAAGGAGGAAAAGAAATACTGATAAAATCTATCTTGCAAGCTATACCAACTTATGCAATGACATGCTTTAAATTGCCAATTCAGACATGTAAAGAGATGAAGTCCTTGATAGCCAATTTTTGGTGGGGACAGTCTAAGGGACATAATCGTATCCATATATTGGATGAAATGGGATACTCTATGTAAAGCTAAGGCGGAAGGAGGAATGGGGTTTAGAAAAATGACAAGTTTAATGAAGCCCTCCTTGCAAAACAGGTATGGAGAATCATTGAAAATCCAGATTCTCTTGTGGCAAAAGTGTTGAAAGCTAGATATTTCAAACATCAGGATATTATGGATGCGGAGATTGGATCGAGTCCTTCGTTCATTTGGAGATCCATCTGCTTTGGTCGTGATATCGTCAGAAAGGGTACAAGATGGATTATTGGTAAGGGTGACAAGGTTACAATGCATAAACATGCTTGGGTTCTTGGACTTCAGGAAGGGTTAATTCGGTCACATATTGTTTCTGGCTATAGAGTGACTGATTTGTTAGATGAAAAGAGAGAGTGGAAGGAAGATTTGGTTAGACAGGCTTTCCTGCCATTTGAAGCTGAAGGAATTTTGCGTACGACGATTGGGCATAAAGAAGATGAAGACAAACGTTTCTGGGCTTATGACACAAAAGGGCAATTTATAGTCAGATCTGGCTAATGGGCCATTAGAGAGGGTCGGGGCGAGAAGGGTGATAGTGCCTCAGGTTCGGAGGAGGATAAATGGACAAGATGGTGGAAAATTTGTTGGAAACTAAAGCTCCCCCCTAAAATTCGAATTTTTGGTTGGAAGATGTGTTGGGATTACATTGCAACGGAAGGTAATTTAGCAAGGAGATTCGAGGGGACAAAACCAAATTGTGACCTTTGTGGAGCATATATGCCGGACACGATGCATGCTGTCTTTACATGTGTGGGTGTTAGACATGTCTGGAAAGGTCTTGGATGGTGGGAGATGATTGTTAAAGGTAAGTTTCTAACAACTGTACAGTTCCTGGGCCGAGTTTATGAAGAAAGAAAGGTTGATGGATTGGAAGAGTTGATTATTATCGCATGGGGGGTATGGCGGGAGAGATGTAAGATTACACATGATGTTGATAGGGATCGGCGTCGATGCAATAAATCTGTGGGAGAGAGAGTTCTGGTGTATTTAGACACTTTTCGCCATATCTCTTCTGAAACCAAAGGAAGTTCAGTAGAAAAGGAGGATGAGTTTGAGTTCACAAACGATATGGCAATCATTGAGGTTGATGGAGCTTTTAATGGGGACTTGCGTAGGTATGGTATTGGGGGAGTCGGGATTAATGAAACGGGAGACGTGTCTTTTTCTTTCTCCAACAAAATTGCTCCTCAAAGGGGACCTTTAGGGGTGGAATTACATGCCATTGAAAGAGCCTTAGTTGAGACAAAACGATTAAATTGGAGAAAAATTGTAATTCGCTCTGATTCCCAGCAGGTTATTGGTATTTGCTCAAAGTTTTGCTCTGGAGCAGGTCCAGAAAGGAGTTGTGCGAATAGGATACAACAATTGTCAAAAGAATTTGTAGTGTGCAAATTCATTTACATTCCTAGGAGCAGGAACAGACAAGCGCATAGGCTGGCTCAAGCAGCGGTTAACTCTACCATCTCTCGTGATTGAGATGGAGTAGTTTCCTTTAGATTCATAGGATTTTCTCTGTCTGGTTTTCACTGTCATATTCCTGTGTTATCTTAAAAAAAAAAAAGGTTCTTGTGTGGATGGTGTTAGGCGCGTCCTTAGAACAACCATCCCACCAAGTGGTGCCAGAGACTCCCTTATTTGGCATGGCGACAAAAGCGGGAACTACATAGTAAAATCGGCTTATGGCCTTGCTTTGAAGTTAGTGTGTGATGAAGTAATTGTGGATGATAGAGGGTGGAGTGAAATTTGAAATGCTAAGGTTCCACCGAGAGTATATGCATGTGTTTGGAGAATATGCAAGGGTTTTATCCTGTAATACCCCGTAATTTAATAATAGAAATTAATTCAATTAATATATTATGTAAAAGAAAAGTATAATATAAAATATATGGATATATATATGTGTTTGTATTTGTGTATTTTAATATGATTGTATTAGATAATTTTCATAACTCTCTTTAACCATTTCATATACCAATATTTATCTCTATGCATGTTATTTACCTTATGAGAATTAAAGTGTATTTGATGATTGTAACTCCCTTTTGTTAATTTTTTTAACTCCCTCATTTAGTGGGACAATGAAGGGACACAACCAATGTTATATATATATATATATAAGGTTTTTAGACCTAGATCATACGAAAATATATTCGCTGTTTTCTCTGAAAACCCTAAAGCAGCAACCGCGTTTTCTCTCCCATGGCTAGACGGCGGTGAGAAGATTGGAGATTGAAACTTTATTATTTCAACGAATTTATCGGGCTCGACATTGAGGTGTGGATTTTATCTTAATTGTTTGTCATTATTAAATGCGATTTGTGATTTTATTATTACTCATGTGAACTATGTATGAGAAGTTGAGACAATCAGGTCATCTGACCTTTGTAAACGAGAAGTTGAGACAATTAGGTCATCTGACCTTTGTAAACGAGAAGTTGAGACAAACAGGTCATCTGACCTTTATAAACGAGAAGTTGAGACAAACAGGTCATCTGACCTTTATAAACAAGAAGTTGAGAAGTAAGTCTTCTGACCTTTATAAACGAGAAGTTGAGAAGTGGCAATACATTAAATGCATATTTACGTTTGCGATAATTTAATTGCTTATTATATTTAGTTTTGACAAATATTTCCCAATTGTGGTTTGCTCACCCCTTCATTTTAACATTTTCAGATTTAGGAGCTGATGGTGAGGAGGAGCGGTGGATGACAATCATTCAGTAAAATTAATAGAGACGTTGTGGTTTCCTAGATATTTTAAAATTTAATTGAGTTACTATTTTTTTTTTAAGCTTCCGCTGATTGTTAATTATTTTTATTGTAAAATATTGTAAACTTCATTTTTTCTGAAGTGAAAAGTTAGTTTCATGCCATTTTATTTTTCAAATTGACAGTTTCAATAAAATTAACTATTTTTAAAATTGGGGCGTGACATATCCCGACCAAAGGAGAATTATTGAGGCGACACATCATTTTCGATGGTCGTTGTGGGGTATGCATGAATGAGATTGAATCAGATTGGCACATTTTAATTAATTGCACGTATGCGATTAGGGGTGTGCATCGGTCGGTTCGGTGACCGAACCGAACCGAATTAGCATAACCGAACCAAAACCGAAATTCCATAGTAATAAACCGAAACCGAACCGATCATGTTCAAAACCGAAATTAACCGAACCGAATTATTCGGTTCGGTTTCGATTAAAACCGAAAAACCGAAGTAATAACCGAATTTCTAAAATTAAAATTAACAACTGAAAATGTGCAAAAAATTAACGAGTAACCACTGTCCATCAACTCCACTGCAAATTAACTCTTTGTCATATATTTCTTGCTTGTCATCCTCTAAAATATAAAAATATAAGAATTGTCAGATTATAACCATCAACCAAATTTAAAAGTAAGAATGTGTAAGATTCTTAAAATTCCCAAATACAACCAAAGCTTGTGATTCCTTTTCTAAGACTCTGATTTAAATTAGTATGTGAAGTTCGATTATAATATATAAATTGATTTTCGCACATTCTGTTTCTTGTATTCTTGTTTCGATTTAATACAATTTAAGAAACAGAGTAAACAAAGTTAAGAAATAAAATTAAGAAAACAAGTAAACTCACCGTGACCGTGAGAGTCGTGGGTTTCGTGGCCGTGGGTGGTGGTCGCCGGTCGCAGACGCTGTGGGGTCGCGAAAGTGAGGACTGAGGAGAGGAGGGCGGACAGAGAGGAGGCCGACGCTGTCGCCGCAAGCGGCGAAGGTGGAGGTGGGCGTGGTCTTGGCCGAATTGGTATTGGGGAATGGGGAGGGATTGAGAAGCGGCAGTTTGGTAAATAGGGAGAGTGGCAATGATAATGAATTAGGGTTTACATTTTAGGGTTGGTTTATATATGGACCTAATTCGGTCGGTTTCGGTTAACCGGTTTTATTTCGGTTATAACCGAAACCGAAACCGAAAACCGATTTCTTAAAAAAATGAAACCGAAAACCGAACCGAATTATCTAGTAACCGAACCGAATTTCTATTTCGGTTCGGTTCGGTTTTCGGTTAATAACCGAATAGTGCTCACCCCTATATGCGATGGAAAGTTGGCGTTAATCTGTTGTTGGAATAGAGGTGGAGATAATGATGAGGGAGGCAGCTTCGTTGGCTGATTTAATTTTGAATCTCATTAATGGGCTGACGAGCGAAAAAGTGGAGAATTTATGATGATTCTCTGGAAATTATGGAAGGAGAGGAATGGTTGTGTATGGAATGACAATTATGTTCAGGCGAGAATGGTGGCATTTCTAGCACACCAATTTCATGGTGAATGGGCGGCTGCTGTTAGGTCGGTGTCAGACAAGTTAGTGGGAAGGAAACGATGCACGGTATGACATAAACCACATCAGGGAGTGACACATATTTTATAATACCCCCCTCAAGTATAAGAGGATCTTTGTAATATTAGTAAGTGTCCGGTTTAATATCAATCCACGGGACTAGATTGCTCGTGTAGCCTTAATGATATATGTTACCACTTGAATATAGTAAAAACTCATGGTGTGAACAATGAAATTAAATGCAAACTTAAGAGAAACAACTATTAATCAATAAGAACATGTGTGGTGATGATGTAAATCAAGTGATGAGAGGTAGTGTTCGGGGGTGTTCATCATTGTGTGGAAATCAAGTTAAAGTTCAACTTCGATGTATAATTTGTAGGTCGGTGTTTGGTAGAAGCAATCACTAATGCATATATCTAGTAAAGCACCTAGGATAGGGAGGAAGAATAGAAACGTTTTTACCCGGGTAATCACACAATTAGGGGGTTCTACTCTATCTAAATTAAGCTAATCTAATCCCTAATCATGTTTTTCCACTAGAATACTAGAAACCAAGCTCCTATGGTCTTCTCACATATTACCTAAACTCACATTCAAGTAATTAATGTAGATTAATGGGGTTCTAATGAAAATTACTCAACTCTCGTTGCGATAACCCAATATATACTCAATCCACTCGATTCCCAACCCTCGATTATACTATCATTATACTAATCAACTCTCGTTGCACTAATCATGTGTCAAAATATAATATAATACTCCCTCCGTCCGCCTATAAGTTTCACGTTACTTTTTGGCACAAAGATTAAGAAAAGTGATTAAATAATAGATATAGTACAAGTGATGTGATTGAGAGAGGAGAGAGATAGAGAGAAAAAGTAAGATATAAAGTGAAGTGTAAGAAAAAGTATTTACCAAAAAAAGGTATGAGAAGCTTATAGGCGGACGGACAAAAATGGTAAAATTGGAAACTTATAGGCGGACGGAGGGAGTAATTGAATTCAAGTAAATGATCATGCAAACCCCATTAATCTAACCAAATCACCTTCCAATTGAATTATACAATCAAAATCAAGCTAATAACATAAGTTCCATCACAAATTAAAACACCCAAACACAAATATGTTTAGCCCATGGCTAAATTAACAAAATAAATGAAGAAACTAGAGAGAAACAGTATACCCATAATCAATAATATCAAAATACTTCAATAAAAGTAAGATATCACCTCTTTGCTTGAAAATGTAGACAAAACCTTGAAATTCTTTACAACTCCTTGAATCCTTACTTGGATAATGAAAATAGAACTCAAATGTAAACTATTATATGGAAAACTACTTAATTATATGGCTAAAACTAGGTATTTGATATGAAAGATGATGAAAAATGGTGTGGGTGAGCTTGAGAATTCTCCAAATGGCTGCCTCCTTTGAAAATCCGAAAACATAAGCTTTTATATTCTCCAAAAATGGTCTGGCACGTGTCCCTAGGTCAAATGTGGAAGAAGAGCAAAAATTTGATGTGGCACGGCTGAGCTGCTTTGATAAAAACGTGCTCACGCCTTTTGGATTCAAGGGCTCGACCGTGCTGTAGGGCTCTGTCGTGCCCTTCTCGGACCTAGGGCTCGGTCGAGCCCTTCTTTTGCCTTTGATTGACTCGGTCGAGTTGCTAACTTGGTTGTGCATGTTTGTCCCTTGTTTGATTCATATCTTTTGATCCAGAGATCTGATTGACTTGATTCTTGTTTCATTCTGATCCTCTTTTCAACGTCTTTCATATGGTAAACTCAATGACTTGATCCATCCACTTGATGATTCGTGATTTGCTCCAAAACTTCTCATTTTTCCTATAAATCAAGCAAAAATGATTGTGTATCAAAAATTCGATAATGAAACCACTTTCACACGATTCTTACAAGCATAATACTACATTCAAAACATAATTCATCCATCAATTCGAGCAATTTCAGGACAAATCAGGGAGCAGTGAAGATGAATATTGATGTGGCCTTCTTTGCGGACACCATGGAAATGGGAATGGCTATAGTGCTCTGTGATGATGAAGAGAGAGGAAGAGGAGAAAACTGAAACAAAAAGGGAGAGAGTGGGAGAGGAGAAAACAGAAACAATTATTTAAGAAAAAATATAATTTTTGTGTAAATAAATTGTGAATTAAAAAATTTATTACAGAACGAAGTACATACTTTAAAAATCCTGTAAATGAGTTGCTCACCTTTTCATCAATGACCACGTACGATTTTTACTTTTAATCTCCATAATTCCTGGTGTGAAAAAATATAATTAAGCAGAGAGAAATTTATATTTTTAAAATCATGTAAATGAGCTGCTCACCTTTTCATCAATGACCGCCAACTCTGTATACAACACGAAAAAAAAGGGAGAGAGGGAGTTGAGAAAACTGTAAAAGAATAGAGAAAAAAGGGAGAGAGAGAGAGAGAGGGGAGAGAGAACCAAAAAAAAAAAATCTAAGAAAATTAGAAAAATAAAAAGAAAGAAATCTGAGAAGTCATAAAAACGATTCACAAAATGCAAAAACTTTTATGCAAATATGTTATGTGTAAATAGGTACAAATATGCCCATTTAGAGGTTTAGGTTATTTTATCCGCTCCATTTTTTATTTGGGTATCTCTCAATTCACCCGAATCAATTAACCTCCCGATCTACCTCGCCTGCACCAGTTTCCCTTGGACCGTTTTTCACCTTCTGTTCCGTCACCGGCAGACTCAACGGCGGCGGCGGCGACTCAACGCCTCTGTTTTACTTGTTGTTCCTGGTTTTGATTCTAAATAGGCGTGATTTGATAGTTGTTGGACATATTCAAGCCAACACAATGCTTTTCACCTATATGGAAGGAATCCGCCTTACGGAGTCGCGACACTATCGACGAATATTTCTTGTGAAGATGAGTTCAACCGCTCAAATCGGACGCGTCGACTTTGATTGTTGAGAATTGTCAAGCTACTTTGCATCGCTCAAATGTCAAGCCGGTAAATACGTGTATTCGCTTTCGATTTTTTTCAATCCCTCTCCGAATATACATCTTTAGGGGTTTTTCTATTTTTTTATTTATTTAATTTTAACCCTGAAATTGAAATTTTGGATCCTCCATGTGTGTATCAGTGTAGATGTGAGTAATTTCCCTCAAAGAATGCATTTGTTCAGCAGTAAGCTTGGCCGTCTTGAGGAGGATGGCTCCATGAGCATCATTACTACTATGCAAGTAATCTCTCTCCCTCTCTTTCACGCACAAGCATTAATTTAATTTTAAGAACTGATTGTTATATACTAAGCTAATGCAATGAATTATATCATTTATATGGGGTGAAACTCCTTGATTTTCTCATTTGTAGTGTATCAGAGAAGGATAAATTTCGTATTAGTTGGGAATGTGAAAAAAATTCATTATGGTGCCTCTGTTCCCAATTGTCTATGTTGGTGAATTTTGACTTCTTTGCTTTTTTAATTATGTAATGACTTGTTTTAGTAGTGGTTAAGCAATCAAAAGGTAGTTGTCGAGGTGTTAACTGGTTTAAATTGTGTATAGGGTATATTTTTAAAGTGTATTTAGTTGCAGGCAATCAATGATAAGATTGTTTCACTGAACAATGGAGAGTTTAAAGTTTAGATTAAGTCAGTGGATGCACAAGAGTCATTCGGTGGTGGTGTTCACATTCTTGTAACTGGTTAATTGTAATTGTCTAATATCATCGATTATAATTGTTTAATACTATTAAGTGTAATTAGTTGTGATACGATTATGCCCAATTGCGCGATTTGCAGGTGTTGTTCTCTCTCACTGCAATAAGTTGATGATTTCAATTACTGGGAGAAACATAAAGAAATATGAAATTAGTCAATTCCTCTTAGATATAGTATTTTTTTTGTTGTGTACAAATGATCTTTACTGGTTTGTAAACAAGATTGTATATGAAGCAGTATATGTTAAAATACTAATATTTTTAAATTATACTGACATGCATTAATATGTGTTACTGTTTTAGTATTTTATATCATACTGACATACATTTAATGTATGTCACTCTCTTAGTATTTTGTGGGTTACTCTCTTGGTTTTTTTGTGGGTTACTCTCTTGGTTTTTTGTGTGTTACTGTGTTAGTATTTTGCGTGTTATTGTCTTGGTTTTTTGTATGATACCGTCTTTGTATTTCGTGTGTTACTGTCTAGGTATTTTTGTATCATCATCGACCTCGAATTTATCAGCTATAACACCTCCATTCACCGTTGATAGAGTAAACCCCAGGCCTAATTCGAACCCTTTCTCGCACTAGTCTGACTCACCCTATGTTGTTGAATCCTTTAAATCTCAACAAAATAACATATATATGTGGGGTTATCAACCTTCGATTTGTTATTTAGTTTGTTAAATGGAGGTGTTTGAAGTTTAGGTAAGGAATTCACTATCTTCCTTAGCCTAAATTACTGTATATGTTGAAACATGAAGGAGAAGCTTGCCCTTCATGGTAGAAAGGAGAAGCATGCCCTTTCAAGGTAGAAAAGACATTATTTCAGGAAAAGTCTGATTACCAGAATGTAATTGTTTTTCAGGTACTTGCTACTATAGAAAGAATCTCTTGTATGTGTAGTGTGGCATTTGATTTGTGTTGACACGAGTTGTATGTTAGAATTGAAATAGTGGTATGTTGAGATGTAGAATAATGCAGTACTCCATCCAGTATTGTTTGCATTTATTTGTCCTAAGTTGATGAATTGTTTTGCAAACAATGGAGTTTGGCTTCCCTAAATTGCTGATAGTGTAGAATTCTCGAGTGCTTAAATATTTTTCTTTTATAATACCATGTTTCTTATTCTGTAATACTGTATGCTTTCAGGTGTGATACTGTTAAGAGAATGTGCACCAGTCATTGAAAAAAGAGACAAGAAACGTGTAAGAAAAATGAGGGTATAGTAAAGTAGTGGATAATGTGCTTAGAGAAGAAGGGAATGATTAGAGAAGAAGAGAATCATGATCTGGTGATAAATATTTTGGTTTTCACTTTGTAATACTGTTAGTTGCAATAATGTACTGTAAACACAAATTCGTGAATTAAATAATAAAACGCGAAAATTGTAAACGATGTATTTAATTTCGGATTTAAACCGATGAATATTGCGGGTTACAATCTCTAATTTCTCCTCTGATTCTCTCTTCTTGAACTTCACTTGAACTTCTTGAGCTTTTGGAGCTGGATACGCAGCCGAATCCTTTCCGATCTTGTATTTGGGGCTTTTATAACGTTAATCCAAAGGCTTAGCACCGTATTTTTTGGATTGAACGATGAATTTAGGGACTTTTGTGATGAACGTCGTTGAAGATCGTTCTTGAACTTGGGACTTTGTAACGTTAATCCAAGGGCTTGACGCCGTATTTTGGATTAAACGTTGATTTTTGGGACTTTTCGGGACTTTTTCGGGACTTATTGGGACTTTTCCGTTGAAGATCCACGAAGAACTTTGAAGAAACGCAGAATCGAAGAGGCTTAGCTTAGCACCTTGATCTCCACTCGAACACTGCTTCTTGCTGCTTTGCACGAAGAACGCCTTGAAGAAACGCCGAATCGAAGAGGCTTAGCACCTTAATCTCCACTCGAACACTGCTTCTTTCTTGCCGCTTTGCACGAAGAACGCCTTTGAAGCTCCTCCAATTGCTGAAGAACACTCTAAAATCTCTGCAGAGAATTTTAGGAGATTTTAAAGCCTTGAATGCTTCTGATTTCTTGATTTTTGAAATGAATGAAATGAGGCCTTTATTTATAGGTGTAGGCCTGAAGATATTTGTGCAAGTGGTTAGGGCTTTAATTCAAAATTTTGAATTACTTGATGGGCTAAGAATACCCTATTTGGGCTTGATTTGATTTGTTGGACTTTAGAGGCCCATCTTCATTTATGGGACTTTTAGAGGCCCGACTTCATTTATCGGACTTTAGAGGCCCGATTTGAATTTGTTGGACTTTTGAGGTCCGACTTGATTTGTTGGGCTTTGGAGGCCCAAATTAATTAAATTTTGTTTGTCTACAAATTGCCCCCTCGCATTTCGTTCACGAGAACGTTTGTCTTTGATGTGGACGAATTACGAATTACTTTCAAATGATTTTCCACATGCGAGCCAGGAGTGACTATTTTTTAACTACTTTTGACAACGTAGGGATTTAATTATTTAACCACTTAAAATGCCTTTAGTGGAGTAAGTTAACAGTTTAACCACATGTATTTACCTTTGGTGGTTGTCGTACACAGTTTAGTCTCGTGCGGACCAGAAGTAATAAGCAGTTTAGTCTCGTGCATCATTGAGCAACAAGCAGTTTAGGCTCATGCGTTCTTGGAGCAACAAGCTGTTTAGACTCATGCGTTTATGGAGCAACAAACAGTTTAGGCTCATGTGTCTATGGAGCAACAAGCAGTTTAGACTCATGCGTTTATGGAGCAACAAGCAGTTTAGGCTCGTGCGTTTATGGAGCATACTTGTTTTCTTTACGCGTAGTAGCGTTTAAAAAACATTCCATTCATGGGACCAATGTATACGCCGTCTTCATAAATCAAGCCGCCATTTGCGTAAACTTCCTTAACTTGATTGTCTTCAACTGTGACGAGATTTGCCGTTGTTTCACTTTCTTCTAGCAAGATCTTCCCTTCTTTGACTAGCTGCATAATTTTCTCTTTTAGTATAAAACAGTCTTAGGTTGGATTTCCTACCAATCGATGGTACTTGCAATATTTGGGGTCATCCGTTCGCCCAGCCTCATCAGGTCGTTTCATTTGTGGTTGTTCAATGAGATTATTCTTGATCAAGTCATCGAAAATTCCGGGGATGTCCGAGTCTAGAAATGGATATTGCTTTCGTTGCAACTCTTTCAAACTCGTTTTCCTTTGCCACCACTCTTGAGATAGTGGCCCTTCAAATCCACTTGTAGACATGCTTAACTCCATGTCATGAGCCTTAGTAGCCAAATCCTCAAATGATCTTGGTTGAATTGCTTGAAGGATATATCGAAGACCCCACTGCATTCCTTAGATGCACATCTCGATAGCTGAAGCTTCAGTCAATCTATCCTTGCAATTTAGACTTAGATTTCTCCATCGATTTATGTAATCGATCACCGGCTCTTCCTTTGATTGACGAGTGTTCGTCAATTCAAGCATGCTAACCGTTCTACGAGTGCTGTAAAACCGGTTGAGAAATTCCTTCTGCAGTTGCTCCCAACTGTCAATCGAGCTAGCTTCCAAATCGGTATACCAATCGAATGCATTGCCCTTTAAAGAGCGTACAAATTGCTTTACCAAGTGATCTCCGTAAGGGCCGGCGTTGTTGCAAGTCTCTACGAAGTGAGCAATATGCTGCTTTGGATTACCCTTGCCATCGAACTGCTGCAACTTTGGAGGTTGATAACCAGTTGGCATCTTCAAACCGTCAATCCTCTTCGTGTAAGGCTTGCTGTAGGTGAATGAAGACTTGGGATTTTCCTCCAACTTATCTTTGATTTCCCCAAGTATGATTTCTTTCAATCGGTCAACGGGCACCAAACCATCGGGAGAAACTTGTAACTCCTTAAGGGTTGGGTCAATTTCCATTGACTGGCGTTCACCAGACATCTCAGCATCATGCCCTTCGACTTGCTTTCCTTTATCTGCATTGCTCATCAGTTTAACAATCTGGGCATCTTGTTCATGGACGTGTTTCGTGAGTCCTTCTATAGCTCTTGTTAAGCTTGTTAATTGCTCCTCAACAGTCGTAGTGTCTGTCGCCATTGCTGAGGCTGTGCTTGAATCTGATGAGCTCGCTGTAGAACGAGTAGGGGAACATGCTGGATTGTTCTCCTCATTCGCAGTGTTGGGTGGTGGACCCTCAGCAGTAGCCTTCTCTGAAGAAGACTATGACTTGGAGCTTCTTGACATACTCTTCGTGACTGCGTTCACGTCTTCAAGGTCAAGACCAGCTGATCCAGATGCAACACCTCTCTTGATCTTAATCTTGATTGGTGTCATCGTCGAGACTTGATGCGTATTGAAGAGTAGAGATGAGAGGTAGTGAACGGTCCCACTAGGCGTGCCAATTTGTAAACACAAATTCGTGAATTAAATAATAAAACGCGAAAATGGTAAACGATGTATTTAATTTCGGATTTAAACCGATGAATATTGCGGGTTACAATCTCTAATTTCTCCTCTGATTCTCTCTTCTTGAACTTCACTTGAACTTCTTGAGCTTTTGGAGCTGGATCCGCAGCCGAATCCTTTTCGATCTTGTATTTGGGGCTTTTATAACGTTAATCCAAAGGCTTAGCACCGTATTTTTTGGATTGAACGATGAATTTAGGGACTTTTGTGATGAACGTCGTTGACGATCGTTCTTGAACTTGGGACTTTGTAACGTTAATCCAAGGGCTTGACGCCGTATTTTGGATTAAACGTTGATTTTCGGGACTTTTCGGGACTTTTTCGGGACTTATTGGGACTTTTCCGTTGAAGATCCACGAAGAACTTTGAAGAAACGCCGAATCGAAGAGGCTTAGCTTAGCACCTTGATCTCCACTCGAACACTGCTTCTTGCTGCTTTGCACGAAGAACGCCTTGAAGAAACGCCGAATCGAAGAGGCTTAGCACCTTAATCTCCACTCGAACACTGCTTCTTTCTTGCCGCTTTGCACGAAGAACGCCTTTGAAGCTCCTCCAATTGCTGAAGAACACTCTAAAATCTCTGCAGAGAATTTTAGGAGATTTTAGAGCCTTGAATGCTTCTGATTTCTTGATTTTTGAAATGAATGAAATGAGGCCTTTATTTATAGGTGTAGGCCTGAAGATATTTGTGCAAGTGGTTAGGGCTTTAATTCAAAATTTTGAATTACTTGATGGGCTAAGAATACCCTATTTGGGCTTGATTTGATTTGTTGGACTTTAGAGGCCCATCTTCATTTATGGGACTTTTAGAGGCCCGACTTCATTTATCGGACTTTAGAGGCCCGATTTGAATTTGTTGGACTTTTGAGGTCCGACTTGATTTGTTGGGCTTTGGAGGCCCAAATTAATTAAATTTTGTTTGTCTACATGTACTATTGTTAAATGTAACATTGTAATACTATTTACAAAAAAATTGTGATAATGCTACATTAATGTATAAAATAGTAACACACATTAAAATTGTGTTGTTATTTTGGTTTTTTTTCTAATACTGGCATGCATAAATGTGTGATACTCTCATAGTACACACAAAATATGTACTATCTTAATTTGTTTGTGTATTAATGTGTTGTATTTTGTTGTTACTTGTATGCAAAATAATGAGTCAGAGTAAAAAAAAAAATTAAGGAAAAAAATTAATTTAAAAGGAAAGAAAAGTGTTTGAGAAAAGTAAAAAATTAAAAAAATAATGGAGAGGGTTAGTGCTACTGTTTATTGCCTTAATATTGAAAAAAAAAAAAAAAAAAAAGAATACTCTAAATGAGATTCGAGCCTGCAACCTCCTCTTTGTAAAAAATGCAAGCTTTTACCACTAAGACATAACAATAGTTTATTATTAATTTTGTCTTATATGCGTAATAATGTCGCCTTAATTTCGCAGGCTGTCTAATTTTGTATATTTATTTTTCTTATTTGTTTGATTTGCACATAAGTTATTTTTACATGAGTACAAAATAGTAACTAAGGGTTGATTTGATTATTGGAGTGAACATGTGATGTGGTAATGAGTAGAGGTTCAATAACTTAAATCAGGTTTTACCTTTTTTTTTTCTGTTTTGCATTAGGTTTTTATAAAAATATAAATATTTTGATTATTTAATATTCAAAATGAACTTAAAACTATATCTACATTAAATATCTCCCTTATATACTAATTCTGAATCTCATTACGCTGACAGCTTCTCAAAAAGTCTCCATTTTACATTCTCTTAAATTTAAATTCGGTAATTTTAATTTATTTTTTTAAATATTTTTCTCTTTCCTCTCCCTTTTTTTTTATTACAAGTTAAATACCCCATCCCTTTTTTCCCCTCCCCATGACTCGAACCCAGGACCTGTGGCCTAGGTAGTGGTGCTCTAACACTTGAGCTATCCCACTTTGTCTTTCCTCTCCCTTACATTTTCCTCAATTTTCTCTTTTTTTACATTGATTTTTTTTATCCTTTAAATTTCTATTTAAATTATTTTTTCATTTTCTTTTTCAATAAAATAAATTATATAGACTTACATTAAAAAAATTCTTAAATTTTAATAAATAATTTTTATTATCTCGCGTAATTATTTACGCGAGTCTAATACTAGTTTATAAATAATTATCAAACAAACAGCCTATAAAATAACCTAATAAGTGAAAACCATTACTGTAATTTTTTTTTCATAACACTATCCACCCCCACAATTAAATTCCTCAAAAGCCTTGTTACAATCGAGCTTGCTTTTAACTTCCAATGGCGTATTCCTCTGCGCCGAACCTCCATTCCTTACCATGGGCTCCCTCAAAGAAACTGTCATCTGTTTCAATCATTCGCTCTAACTGCACGCGCTGGTTGTCTCCTATCCGCACTTTACACCCTCTTTCGGTATCCGCTTCTCTCAGCTCCATTTGTGAGGACCAAAGCGATGTGGAAACTAAGAACAACGCTCCTCTTGCGCTGCGTGAGCTCTGTGAAGGCCACGTTCCAGACCACGTGCTCCGCAGGCAAGTTTTTCGATTTGTGCGGAAATGATGTTGAGTTTTTGTTAGGTTAATTTGATTGATTTAGAAACCTGTAGACTAGACTGGTTTCGTATTATAGTGATTTTGTGATGCCAAATTGTTGTTATCAATTGCAGGGCGGAGGAGGTTGGGTATCTTGTGCCAACGCCTGTACAGCGTGAAGCATTGCCGCTGTTATTTTCTGGCCGTGATTGTGTGATTCATGCTCAGGTTTATACAATCAAGTGTACTTATCACCTTATGATCATCGAAGTTTGTGATTTTGGATTGTTGAAAATAATTTAAAAAATAGTTGCTTACTTTAAACCTGAAGTTTCTTTTGTATTATTTCCTAGAGAAAGAACTGTCAGCAAAAATTACTGATTAACTTATCTGTTTAATTTAATTTCATATGATGTGCACCTCAATTGATAAAGTTATTCAGTTCGCATTAATCCAGAATCAAAACAGCGACTTACATTCATCTGATCATCAAGCACATCGCATTGTAATGACTATTAGCCCATAAGCTACTCAAATGTTAAGTACATGTTGATATGTGCTACTTATAGTTAATGCAAGAATATCTGTAATGTATGTCCATGCATTTTAAATATGAATTGCACATACGCTGTCACGTTTTCATCCATTACTTTTATCAACTGTGTTGCTTTAGGCAATTCTTCTTGTTAGCACCTAGAGATGGTAGAAGTGACATCCTACAGAACATAACAAGAAGCTTTTTGGGGCTTTGAGACATAACACTCGCTGTGAAAATGATTTACATTTTAGGTCCTATAGTGGGTTTCAATTGATCTTGGTACTTTCTAGAAATCATTCTTCATGTGACTACTTTTAATGCTGGAATCTGTCTTATCACTATCTCATTTGTTTAGCCTCTGCAGATAAAGTCCAACAAAGTAACTTCTTTTTTGTTCCTCTTTGATCTCTAGACAGGCTCTGGAAAGACCCTAGCTTACCTACTTTTGATATTTTCAATTGTCAATGCACAAAGGTCATCTGTGCAGGCCCTGATTGTTGTGCCCACACGAGAACTCGGCATGCAAGTAGGATGATATTTCCTACCTCTTTATTATAGAGCTAATCATACTTTTGTGTAACGGATTTTAGTATATACTACACTGATCTTTTTATAATGCCATAATAAAGGTCACAAAAGTTGCACGCACGTTGGCTGCAAAATCTACAGAACTTGACTCAGAACAGAAATCATGTACAGTGATGGCTCTTTTAGATGGCGGAACATTAAACAGACATAAGAGCTGGTTAAAGGTAATGTAAAAGCACTTACAGTAAATCACATTTGTAATGTGACCATGAATAATATCATGGTGGCCTTTAACCAAAAGTCATGTTTTGTTTCCTTTTTTTTCAGATTCTTCTTCTTTTGGCTAAGCACATTGTCTAATACATTCTTGCTTATCTCCTCGTATCTGTTACCTAACAGAGACCATAAAACATTCATATTGACAGGTGGAACCCCCAGTTATAGTAATTGCTACTTTGAGGAGTCTCTGCCAAATGCTTGACAAGAAAATTCTAAAGTTGGACGCCATGCGTGTGTTGGTTATTGATGAGGTAACCAAAATGATATCCGTATTTAATCTCTAATCTTTCAATAAACCAAATTAGCATATAGTATAACATAAGACCTCTAAGGTCATTGTCAAAATGTTTAAAAGACTAGTTTGGCTTTTAGATGTAATGAACTTCTAGAACCATTGGCTGTGCAAATTTGCAAATTTCTGTTGTAGATCCTAGTCTGTATAGTGTTTTTGTGTGTTCAATTTTAGTATGGCTTTGTCTCTTGATTACTCAGACTTTGTGACACTTGTAATGCCCTACCATGTGTTGTGCAATAATGTATTGGTTAACACATAGGTTGATTTTATATTCAATTCTTCGAAAGAGGTGAGTTCTTTAAAGAAGCTTCTGACAATCTACTCATCAATCCATAACCGTCAAACTGTATTCGCTAGTGCATCTATCCCTCAGCATAGACGATTCCTGTATGACTGCATTCAACAGAAATGGACCAAGGTTAGTGAATTTGATTTATTCTTTCCTGATGATTGTCTGATTTTGGTATCATCATCTGCTATTAGTGCAATATTTTGCTGCCTCACTTATTATAACAGGGTGATGCTGTACATGTCCATGTAAATCCAATCAATCCAATGCCTTCATGCCTATATCACAGATTTATGGTAAGAATATACGGCATCATGAACTTGCAATGATAGATCTTTGAAATGCAGCATTTTATAATTGAATAACATTGCCCTTCTTTCACATTTTACTCTCTCTTAATCTAGTATCTCTAATTTTTTATTTCAGATATGTGGTAAAAGAGAGAAGTTTTCAACACTCTTGCATTTGTTGAAGTCAGATGCACCTCAATCTGCCATAATTTTTGTTGGAGAACAAGTTAGTAGCTCTCAGCACCCTCAGTATAGTAGTATACAATTGACTGATGTCATGAAATTATTTGTTTGTTAGGATATCTACCATTGCTCGAACTAAAGGAGGGCAACTCTTCGTGGTTTTAAATTTGTAAACATGATAATAAAATCAATTTTTCTAAGGAACATGAATGGCTATCAAGTCCTCTATAGTGTTTCTAAATTTGTAAACATGATAATAAAAGGAACATGAATGGCTATCAAGTCCTCTATAGTGTTTCTAAATCTAAATATAATTGCATTTGTGAACCTTATATTTCAAATTTACCTGCCTAAATTAGTGTCAATTCTGTATTAATGGTAATCCAACTCGAAACTTACATGCTTTTGAGGTAGTATATTTTGCGAATTTCTTGTTTTCTGTAACAGCTCCCTTTTGCCATTATCATATATATTCTTAATATGCTCTGTACTAATCATGTGTTAGGTTTAAGTACTCCAAGTGGGTTCTTTTGGGGAGTCTACTATTTAGTTTTAGATGGCATTCTCATCCTGTTTATCACAGTATCAGTTATTAAAATGTGGTGCAGGCTTTTATCATCAATCCCAAATTATATAGAGTGCGCTTGAGATTTTGAAGATAGCATGTTGATTAATGGATAGTTTGTGTATTAATGCATCTCGTGCCTGATATGCAGTCCGAGAAGTCGAAGAAAGCTGGAAATGCTCCATCTACGACTCTTTTAATTGATTTTTTAAAAGCATTACCTGGAGGATGCCCAGAGTTGGTTCTTTTAGAGGAAGACCTGAATTTTAACCAACGAGCTGCATCCTTAACTGTAAGTACATTGATCTCTTCGATCAAGTTCTAACTTTTAGTTTGATGCAAGAACATTAGAGTGCAATCTCTTTTCTGACTGCTATTGTATTGTTCGATATTTTTATGTTTCCGAAATAGGACCTAAAGCAATCAGGAGGTTATCTTCTTGTTGCAACAGACATAGCTGCCAGAGGAGTTGACCTACCTGAGACAACCCATATATACAACTTTGATATCCCGAAAGATGCTACTAATTATCTTCATCGTGCTGGAAGAACAGGTAGGAAGCCATTCTCAGACAGTAAATGTTATGTTACGAGCATTATAACAGCAGAAGAACGCTTTGTACTGCAGAGATTTGAAAATGAATTAATGTTTCAATGTGAAGAATTGTTCTTTTAGACATGATTGCCTTATCACAAATTGGATATGGGTTTAATTGTTATCTTTTTTCACCTTCTACTTGTATATATTTCCATCTTTGTTGAAGTCAGCCATGTATCTACTTCTTTCTGAGAAGAATTGATTACTGAATCATAAAGAACAGTGTACAAGAATTGCTAGGTCCATTTTATAAGAACAAATTATCAAAATTGAAATATCACTTCTTATTATTGAAATCTGAATTCTGGGCATGAACATTTGCTTATACACTCTTCCTGTATAAGTGACATAATTCTTAATATTTTGGTTATTCACACCCTACAGAAGAGACAAAATTGCAGTGTCATATTACAGTTCCATCTTTGATGGTTGAATTTTTCAATATTATGGTAACACCTGATCGGATGTAAAATCCTTCTGAAGTTCTATCAGCCTCTTGTACACCCTATAAATCAAGACAGGAATATGCACAATTGTAAGCTCTTGGTAAACAGCATCGGTAAATTCCAGTAAGCATTCTGAGAAAACTCACCTCTGTATTTTCAATGATTACGTTTTTGCCAATTCTAGCATTCTTGTCAATAATGCATTCTCTGTATGATGTAAATGGAAAATGTGAGAACAAAAATATATAGTATGAAACAAGTGTTGAGGAAATTATTGTCATAAGTAGTGTTTGTACTTGATTCTTGTATTCTCCCCAATTCCAATAGGGACTTTTCCCTTAGCTAAGGCATAGGCGATTTCTGAATCAGTTTCATAGTTGTCAGCTCCAAGCATCACCGTGTCCTGCAAATATTAGAATTTGGAAACCTTTTTAGGGCCACCTTTCATCTTTCAAAGAATCTAGGAGACCTGAATTGGCCCCTGCTCAACTTATAGTTTGGAATGAGATCCAAAGGGCTCTAGAGTCTAGGCCTAAGATTTTTTGACAATTTCCTTACTACATCCAGTGTGGAAAACTTGTGATGGATATTTGATCCAAGATAATGTTAAGTTTGGAAAAGAACAATACTACTACCGTACCTTTAGGTGAGCCTTGGAGTTTATGCGTGACCGGATACCAACAACACTGTGCTCTACAAAGCAATCGGTCAAGAAACTACCATGTGATACTATTGAGTCAACAATCTGCAAAAGAAAAAAATATTGATGAAATTATGAATGGAGAAAAAATGTCTTCATGGGGTGGCATTTGAAAGTTGTGTAATTATGAGGGTCTAAGTTGTGCACAAAATGTAATAACCTTGCAGTTATCTATCTTTGATGGTGGCAAGTTTCTTCGTGACGTGTAGATGGGCTTTGATGCATCATAGAAGCTGAATCTTGGTGGCTGAAATGAACATGCAACAAAACGATCATGGGTATTGGTAAGTGCATTGAAGAGCTACTAATGAAACGAGAGCCAAGTGATGTCGATGACATATTTGAAGTACTTACATGTTCTGTAAGGGCAAGGTTTGCTTCAAAAAAGGAACGAATTGTCCCTATGTCTTCCCAGTAATCGTTAAATAGGTAAGCCTGCAAAAACTCGTCGATTTCATTGAGCAACTTAGGTATAAAAGATATGCTATTGTCCAAAAATATTCTTGGACAAGTGTATAAGAGACCTTGACGTAGAATTCTTTTGCTGAGGCAGGGATTATTTCTGATCCAAAATCATTTGCAGTGGGAAAACGCCATCTGCAGAAAAAGACAGTACTTAATTTCCCCATATTTGACGAGACATGATATATATTTTTCGATGCTTCAAACTGCACTCTACTTTTGATAGGATCTGAGGATACAGGATTTTACCTTAAGAGGTTCAGAAGTATTTCTTTCTTAAAGACATAAACTCCCATTGAAGCAATATAAGGCTTCTTCTCTGCCTCATCTCGTGAGAGTCCCAAAACAGTTGTGTCTACTGCCTGAAATTTTTATACTGAATCAAACAATTGCATCCTTGTTGATTTTAGTTTACAGTTGCACTGAGAAAGTTTTCATGTTTCGACATTTACCATGGCCTTCAACTCGTTTCCTCTGGGTTTTTCACTGAATGAAAGCACCCTTCCTTTGTTGTCAATCTTCATCAAACCAAAATCTGAGGCACGGCTATGATGAAAAGAGATAGATGACTTGAAATGTTGATGTCTTTGTATACCATATGAATTTTTACTTTGGCAATATCTGGTTATGGTCACTTTTTGTTGCTTTTATTTTGAAAGATGAAACATCATTTCAATGTGTGCATAATACTTAAATGTTTTAGCCGAAATCAAGGTTTATAGTGTACTTTGTTATGCTCATATTATCTGAAGACATATATATATACCTGTCATCTATAGGTAAAGCGGAGAGGGTAATATCTGCTCCACTTTGGCGATGAGACTGCAGAAAACATGGTATGAATGAATATATGAACTTGAAGTGCATGCAATATAGTTATAGTAATAGTAATGAGAAGTTACATGAACAAAGTCCATGTAGTCCATCCTGTACAAGTGATCCCCAGATAGAATGAGAACATCTACAATATCTTTACTTCTTGGATCCTGTCACACCACACACTCAACAATACTTCACTGGTATGGTATGGTATGAGATAACTAACGCATTTATCTTTTAAATTATTTACCTCAAAAAGCCAGTGGAATTGGCGCACGGCATCTGCAGTGCCTTGAAACCAACTTTTACCTGCTTCACCTGGAGTTTGAGTGGCAGCTAAAACCTGCACCAAACACATTCATCTGCATTATAATCAATTCTATCTTTCATCTGATCTTTTGTTTTGTTTCTGTCGATAGATTGAGATTGAGAATGATGACCTCAACATAGCCGTCTCCAAATGTGACACCACCTCCAGAATTGTACGCTCGTGAAATATGCCTGTTGAGTGATGCTGAGTTAAACTGAGTGAGAATGTAAACTTTGTTGATCCCACTGTTGATGCAGTTACTCATTGGCACATCGATTAGCCTATATGCTCCTCCAATTGGAACCTGCACAAACAAATTATCCTAATTAACTGCTCATATTTATATGAAAATTAATGATTGCATTTGGAATTCATCTATCTAGACTCACAGCAGGCTTTGCGCGGCGCTTTGTGAGTGGAAATAAACGAGTACCGGCCCCACCTCCCAGAATGATTGCCGCAACCGTCCTAGCATCCCTCTTCTCCATCTCCAAGTCCCTCAACTAATTTAATTTCTTACATTCATCATTGCTAACAATAATATCTATCTATGTTAAGCAGGAAAACAACGATGTGACATTACTGAAAACTCACCTTATTCTCACCTGCCAAGTCAGCTGTGATTGAATTCGAGATTGAGCTGCTTCTAATACTGTTAATGCTCTTGTTCCTTTGTTGAAACATGAGCTTCTCCCCCATGAATTCTCCATTGCAGAACTTCACTTGCGGTGCATTTCTGTCGCTAAATCTTTGTGGGCTGCACAGCTGCCCGGTAGCCGAGAGGGCGATGCGGCAGTTAGCCATTTTTCAGGCTGTTCTTGCAGGGGAATAAGTGAAATTTCCAGGTATGTCAAGTAATGGTTTTGAAGAGAAGAGTGTGTGTGGGTGGGTGGTTGCTTACATGGGTTGCATGCCATTGGTAGATTGTTCCTATCCATATTCATTTACGTCCACCAATTTCTTTATCTTTTGTATTCATATGAATCTTGCCAAAAGAAATTAGTAACACTGAAATTTGTTTAATTTTTATTTTATTTTATTTTATTTTGTCGTTGAAGCATATACTATAGTAACAAAATTCAGGATTCGGCATCACCAATATTTCGAAAATAAAACTAATGAAATTGGGAATGTTGGATCAACCAAATTTGGTAAATGGAGGGTTCTACAATTTTTTTAGGAGATAATTAATTGAAATTAACATGTTGGGGGTCTCTGAACTACCAATGCCAAATCATTAGTCTGGTGTGGTTGCTACATGAAATTTATTATTTATATAACTAAAACTGTACAGCATTTTGAAAGTTATGAGTTTTAATTAACAAGCTTAATTCGTCTATGCTCAATATGAGAGCAATTTTGTGGTTTACTCTTATCTTATGTTTCAAGTCTAATTTTAATGTAGCTCGAGGTGATGTGAGCAGCGGGCTCAACTGAAAAAAGTGAAAAGAACTTGAACTTGTGATGATTCTTATGTTTACTCCACAAATTTTCAAATATTTTCAACAAATATAATTGTCTGTGTATGTATATGCTTCAGTTGAGGGTGAATAATAAAGAATGATAAATATGGAGTACAACATAAGAACACATATTAATTCCATTAAGTATGATAATACTTAAATATTTGGTCTCTTGTGTTTTAATGTGTATAAATTCATTTTTTACAAGTGACTTATGTAGTCTAGCGGTGAAGGTTGTGTGTTTTTTTTTAAAGAGAACCCCAGACTCCAATCTTTTTTCCAAAATTAATGATTTTTTCTTCACTTGAAAAGTGTTAGTTGTCTATGAAAGGCAGATGTTTTAGTTACAATAACATACATGTTTCAATATTTGTATGCGTCAGATACTCAGATTGCCGATGAGATACGTTTGAGTTCTATTGTTCACTAAATTGAATAATTATGTGATAACTGATAATATTAACAAGTAATGGAGAGAAGATCGGGAGAAAAAAAGAAACGGCACTGGAAAAATTGAGTATCAAATTAAAATGAAATTTTGTAACCACAAGTTACAAATGTCAATTAGTTGATTATTGTATGTAAAAAAGTGATTAAAAAAGTTCAAATAATATCTTAAACAATTAAATATAATAAGTCAAAATACATCCACATATATATACCATCAGTATATGTATGTAAACCAAGAATATTCTTCAAATAATATCTTAAAAATTAAAGATATAATAAATCAAAATATACCACATAAATCTATTTATCTATTTATACAATATATATTCATGAATTTTCTTCAATTGATGTGATGGTTGTTAGTATTTTTTTTAGCACCAACAATGGCTTTGCAAGATTTACTTAAATAAATAACAAGATTATAAATACAATAAAATAAAATGAAATTTACATTAGAGTCTTCAAATTTTTCCTTTTGACAGCTTTTAGCAGCTTTCTAAAACAAGCAGGGTTCTCAGATCAGCAATACGATCTCATCTCACGAACAACAAGAACATAATAAAGTTGAGTTAAGAAAAATCTTTTTCCGCAAAACGAATACGTTTCGACTAATGCTTACGATTTGACGTAAAATTTTCAAAGGTAAAACGACTTTCATCTCATTGACGAACAACAACACAACGTCAAGAGCTCCAACAAACTAAATAGACGCAAGATACTGAACTACACTCTATATGCTAATGCAAACGACCACACATTGGATGCTATGATTTTATGCAAAAAGACGCATGTAGAAATTCAAGTGAATTCCAACAATTTTCTAATTTTTTGCAACAAAATTCAAGTGTTGGGTCTTTTTAGTAAGGGGGCATTTTCTACAACATATTAATTTGATACGAGGTAAACGTTATACGCATTTTACTATATGTTTGTGGGTGTGCACTATATGGATTATATGAAAAGGGAGGAACTCAGTGATATTTAATAACTTGAGAACTGAGGCGGAGAATGTGGCTGATGAGATTAAGAGCAGAATATGAGAGTGGTTATTAATAAAGAAGACGACGTTTCACAACAGATCCTTCGACGTATGGAGAATAAATCCTACCAATTTTTTTTGAAAATTGATATGTATGCACTAATATATACATTGTACTCTTCCTTTGTTCTTTAGCATGTAAACTCTATTTGGTTATACCTTACATCCAACAATTCATGCAATAAGAGTCTTTCTTTACCGATAAAAAAAAAGTGTTGTGTCCTTTTTTATTGAACACAAAACATGCGCCCTACTTACGCATGTTCCATCATATGAGGGAGCCTTCCACATTTAATTCGAGTATTCATGGAATTCAATTCCATTTAAATTATGAAATTCATGACATTTTTAACTCATGTGGATACAAAAACGTCCAGGTTCGTCACAGTTCAATTACTAAATTCGTAACGTCAATGTACCAAGACATCCCCCACTTTCAGATTCATCATAATTCAAATTCAACTTAAATTCATTTGGGTCAATCCAATCCCGAATTGGGCTTCAATTTTCTAGACCCTTGATTAGTATAAGCCAAACCCAAATTATCAAGTTCCAAAATTATAGATGGGAATCCAAACTCAAAGTCCAAGATCCACGGGCCATGGCTCGGACCAAACTCAGACTCAACTCGATACGACCGAATGGGCTACTGAATTGCTCATTAGACATTATAATTTGAAGTAGTCAACAAACTTCTATTTATAACGAATGGGGTGTTGAATAATGCACATATTATTCAATGTGAGATAAATTACTCACATGTCTCAATGTAACATTTTATTCCAATAAAGTGTACGTATCCCTTGACGTCTCAACTTTGTAAATTAATTTTTCACTCACCAAAATTTGATTTTGAGATTTTAAATACACTACGATCATCTTCTTGAGAGTAGAACGATTATATACCATTTAATTTCACTGAAATTACATTTATAGCCCTCAATAAATTGGTCAAAGACGAGTGTCCTACACTCTCATCTAAAATCAATTAATTAATTTTTAACCAATTTCCCATTCCAAATTTCTAGCATTTTCAACAAAAGTTTCCTATCACACAATGATTTTATATCAATCTATTAGACATCGTGTTGTAAATTTATCAACTTTTCTTTCATTTCACTATAGTTAACGATTTGCCCTGCACAAAACTTGGAAGAAACTCGACCTAACCAGTTTCAATGGAATACAACCTACAAGAAGGACAGTTGTAGGGTCGAATTCTCGACAATACTTGAAGGCATCAAAAGTTGTAAAGCATATGTTTTCACTTATTCGCGCGCGTATAAGGTAAAATTCTTTGGGGACTCTACACACTGTTGAGAACCTTTTTAGGCCCGAAGGCTTAATTCTTAAGAATATCTGGATAGAGCTTAGTGGGATTGACGTAGCGGAAGCTACTACTTTCAAGAACTCTCAAAACCCTCACAACCCAAAACTGAAAATATTCTACAACTTCTTCTTTAAAATTTTCAAAACTGTTTTTACAACTACTCAACTAGAGGATTATATACCTTCCAGTTTCTGTTACAATACAATATATGGTATTGGGCCCACGCATAACAAGCTCAATAAGAAACAAATTCTCAAACAATAAATAAAACACTGAAAATGTCCATCATTCTCATAACACAGAAAAGGTTTCACAGCGTATGATCCAATTATATTTCTTCAATTAAATTCTCAGCTTCAAGTGACGCCTCATCAAACAATAAAACACATCATTTACTCATATACCAAGAAAGAAAGACTAATGTCCTTGCTCACAAACTAGCCAAACAAGAATTTATTTATCTCTCAATCTTCTTGTGATTAGACTAGAGCATAGATTAATTCATTGGTGGATTGAAGCCAAAAGACTTCGATTGACTCTTTTTTACCGTTCTTTTCCCACAATCCCACTTGTCTTTCTAAAAAACAATAACTTTTGGTTTTGGAAAATTTTGGAAATCGATTTTTTAAATCCTAGGATTATAATATATGTGTTCTTTTAGGTTTTTGAGTAAGGGGAGACTTAATTTTAAGTCAAATCAGTGAGTAGGTTTAATAAGGATGATTTTTTTTTTCAAAATAAAACCAATGTAAAATCTTTAAAAAAATTCAAAACTCGATTTTTAAAACTGAAAGTAAAAATCAACCAATACAAATGTGGTAGAGCTTCCTTCTAGTTTCAATCTTTAAAAATAAGAAGCAAAAGAATTGTTTTTTTAATTATAATAATTTGCTAACAGTTTTATAAATCTAAAAAATATATATATAATCTTTTATGGTTTTAACTTATATACACCGGGTGTACAGCGTACTCCCTAGTCCCATTTTTTTTTTTTGGCTTTTTTTCGCCTGTTTTTTTTTTCGGCATGTTTTTTGGTTTTTTTTTTTCCTTTTTTTTTTTTCGGTAGTTTTTCTCCTTTTTTTTCCGCATTACGTAACTGAAAAGTGCAACACAATATTATAAAAAAGTGCAAGTCAGTATAACTGAAAAGTGCAACACAATATTACTAACAAGTGTAATTCCATATAACTGAAAAGTGCAATACAATATTTACTAAATAGTGTAAGTCACTATAAATAAAAATATTATTTTAAAGTGTAGGACACTACAATATAAAAGTACAACACCATTTGTCAAAGTGTAACACAATATTACTAAAAAGTGTAAGTCACTATGTAAGCACATTAAAATTGCACCCAATTAAATGGCGACACGTGGATAAATATATATTAAAATCAAATTAATTTACTATTTAAATTTTGAGAATTTAATTAAATTAATTCTCGAATTAAATAGTTAAAATACTAATATTTAATATACACGGTACAAGCCGGTCAAATTATACGAGTATCGGAATACTCGTAAATCGGTAAGATCCATTTGACTTACCATATGTGGAGGAAGTCAAATCACATCTTTTCAAAAATGGAAGATAATTAAATTAAATCAATCAAGTCAATCAAATCGGCATCAATCAATAAGAAGGCGTCACGTGGCATGGTGAAGAGGGAAAGTCTTCACTCCCTCACCCTATAAATAGGGTCCTCCCTCATTCATTTCAAACACACAACACGAGAAGCTTTCAAGACTCTAAAATTCTCTTTAGAGATTTAGAGTGTCCTTCAGCATTCAGAGGAGCTTCAAAGTCGTTCTTCGTGCAAAGTGGCCAAAAGCAGCGTTCGATTCGAGATCAAGGTGCTAAGCCCCTCAATCCGGCGTTTGTTCAAGAAAGTTCTTCGTGGATCTTCTACGATCTTCAAAGACGTTCTTCACATAAATCATACGAAAGCGAGGTTCGATCCGAGATTAAGGTGTCAAACCCCTTCAGATCGGCGTTCTTCTCAGAGTGTTTTTCGCAAGTCTTCGAAGATTCAAAGGCGTTCTTCGCGGATCCTTGAAGATTCAAATACGTTCTCCATCGCATTAGAAGATGTTCGTCCGAAAGCTCCCCAAATCGGCGTTTGATCCAAAACAAGACGCCAAGTCCTTGGATAAATGTTACAAATCTTCAAGTTCAATCGTGATCAAGATCGAAGCGAAGATCACACCCCAAAAACCGTTCAAGTCAAAATCAAATATCGAAGAGAAGAATTAGAGGAATAAAATAGAGATTGTAAATCCACAAAATTTTTCGGTTTAATCCGAAAGAAATTAATTTGACTTTAATATATATTTATCCCCATCCCACTAGGCGTGCCAAATTTGTAACAACAAATTTCGTGTAATTAATATAAAAACACTAATTTGAAATACAATATTATTTATTTCGGATTAAATCGATAAAATTTTATGGTTTTACAAATCTCTAATTTAAATCCTTTGATTCTCCTCCTCTTCGATCTTGACTTTGACTTGGAAGATTTTGTGGCTTGATCTTGACAACAATTGAATTTGAAAATTTGTAACGTTTATCTGAGGACTTGACGTCTTATTTTGGATCAAACGTTGATTTGGAGAGCTTTCAGACGAACACCTTCAAAGGTGATGAAGAACGCCTTTGAATTTGACTTAAAGAAACGCCGAATTGAGGGGCTTAGAACCTTGGTCTCGAATCGAACGCTGTTTTTTGCCGCTTTGCACGAAGAAGGCCTTTGAAGATTGTAGAAGATACACGAAGAACTTCCTTGAAGAAACGCCGGATTGAGGGGCTTAGCACCTTGATCTTGAATCGAACGCTGCTTTTGGCCACTTTGCACGAAGAACGACTTTGAAGCTCCTTTGAATGTTGAAGAACACTCTAAATCTCTATAGAGAACTTTAGAGTCTTGAAAGCTTCTCGTGTTGTGTGTTTGAAATGAATGAGGGAGGACCCTATTTATAGGGTGAGGGAGTGAAGACTTTCCCTCTTCACCATGCCACGTGACGCCTTCTTATTGATTGATGCCGATTTGATTGACTTGATTGATTTAATTTAATTATCTTCCATTTTTGAAGAGATGTGATTTGACTTCCTCCACATATGGTAAGTCAAATGGATCTTACCAATTTACGAGTATTCCGATACTCGTATAATTTGACCGGCTTGTACCGTGTATATTAAATATCAGTATTTTAACTATTTAATTCGAGAATTAATTTAATTAAATTCTCAAAATTTAAATAGTAAATTAATTTGATTTTAATATATATTTATCTACGTGTCAACATTTAATTGGGTGCAATTTTAATGTGCTTACAAATGCCCCCTCGTGCTTTGTTCACGGACGTTTTATGTCTTGGAGTGAATGAAGCACGAAATTTGTTGGACTTAAAGTTCAATTATTTTTATTTAATTGACTTAAGTCTTTTTTTTTTTTACTTCGATCACTCGTTAAATTAATGAACTTTAACGAGATAATTGAATAATGACTGTACTTAAAAAAATTATAAGTTGCCTACGTACCTCAAAGTGGATCAAGTCATAACGTAGTTCAAGAGGAACAAAACTTGATTTGTGATATGCAGTTTTAAGCTCGTGCATCAAGGAGTTTTACAATATGAATTTGTAGATAGTTTATACTCATATGAAGGAGACTTCAATTTCAAATTTGTAGACAGTTTATTCTCTTATCAGGGAGTTTTTTTTTTTTTTTTTAGGGACTTTAGAAAGTTTTTGCTCTTATCAAGGAGTTTTGATTTGGTTGGCTCGATTTGAGAGTCTCAAACTATTTATTCTCTTGTTAAGGAGATTTCACTTGAGAATTTTAGAAAGTTTTCACTCTTATCAAGGAGCCTTTAATTTGAATGACTCGATTTGAGAGTCTAAAACAGTTTATTCTCTTGTCAAGGAGACTTTACTTGAGGAGCTTTAAATAGTTTCATCCAACACGATTTTCCCTTGTTGTTGGACCAATTGCATGATCTTCTTCTTAAACGTGACACAATCATGAATTGGATGACCTATGAGTCGATGATATTTGCAGTACTTCAGATCATCAATTTGTCCAGCTTTTTCTGGTCGTTTCATCTTAGGAAACTCAATGAGCTTTACTTCGAGCAAGTCGTCAAATATCCTAAAGACATCAGAGTCTAAAAATGGATATTGTTTTTGTCGCATTTCTTTTAATGTCAACGCATTTTGCCCCCAATCTCGAGGTATGTCTATAATGTATTCCTTACTTGAAGGTTTAGCATAAGCCTTACTGCGGAGTTCTTGAACCGGCGGTGATGCGACTCCACTAGAAAACATAGTTAGCTCCATGTCGTGAGCTCTTGTTGCTAATTCTTCGAAAGTATTTGGCTGAATTCCTTGCAGGATGTATCGGAGGCCCCATTGCATTCCTTAAATGCACATCTCGATTGTAGAAGATTCACTCAACGTATCCTTACAGTTAAGGCTTAAGTTTCTCCATCGATTGATATAATCAATCACTGGCTCATCTTTCATTTGACGAGTGTTAGTCAACTCGATCATGCTAACCGTTCTCCTTGTACTATAGAAGCGGTTTAAGAATTATTTCTCCATATGATCCCAACTATCAATGAAGTTAGCCTCCAAATCGATGTACCAATCGAAAGCGTTTCCTTTTAAGGAGCGGACATACTGTTTGGCTAAATGATCGCCAAAAGTTCCGACGTTATTGCATGTTTCAACAAAGTGAGCCACATACTGCCTTGGGATCCCCTTACCATCGAACTGTTGAAACTTTAGAGGTTGGTAATCTGCTGGCATCCTCAAGTTGTCAACTCTTTTAGTATACGGCTTGGTATAAGTGAAAGATGATTTGAATCCTTCTTCGCGTCTATCTTTCACCGTATCCAATATTAGTTCCTTGAGCTGATCGACGCCATCCCTCTATCATAAGAAATAATCAAATCTTCAACAGTGGGTTTAGTTTCCATTGCCCGATTCTTAGTTGAGGTTTCGGTGTCATCTAGTTCCTCGACTTGCTTTCCATTGGTACGACTCGCGTCACCATTATCCACTTTATCCATCAGATTAGCAATCCGGGAGTCTTGCTCTTGGATGTGTTTTGATAGTCCCTCAATAGCTTTCATGATGCTAGCAAGTTTTTCCTCAATAGATGAGGCGTTCGTCATCATGACCGGAGCAACGCTTGAAGTCGATGAAGAGTTTGACGTGGAGCGAGGAGTCTTATCAGTAGAGTTGTCTTCTTCACCTTCGACAACGTAGTGTGGAGGCTGGTTTGCAGTCGTTCCAGTTGAAGTATTTCTTCCTGAAAAAGCATGCGACAATGATCTTTTCGTCATGCTTGGAAGGATTTGTCCTTACAAATAGGATCTTTCGCGGAGACAAATTTGTAGAGATGGTCCCATCGGGCGTGCCAAATTTGTAACAACAAATTTTGTGTAATTAATATAAAAACACGAATTTGAAATACAATATTATTTATTTCGGATTAAACCGATAAAATTTTGTAGGTTACAATCTCTAATTTCTCCTCTAATTCTCTCTTCGTTGGCTTTAACTTGATCTTCTTGAACTTTTGGGGCTGGATCCGCAGCCGAATCCTATTCGATCTTGAATTTGAGATTTTGTAACATTAATCTAAGGGCTTGACGCCGTATTTTGGATTAAACGTTGAATTCATAGACTTTTTGAGACGAACGTCGTTGAAGATCGTTCTTGAACTCGGGACTTTGTCATGTTAATCCAAGGGCTTGATGTCGTATTTTGGATTAAACGTCGATTTTAGGGACGAACACCGTTGAAGATCCACGAAGCACCTCCTCCTTGAAGAAACGCCGAATTGAGGGGCTTAGCACCTTAATCTCGACTCGAACGCTGCTTCTCGCTGCTTTGCCCGAAGAACGTCGCTACTTTGCCCGAATAATGCCGTTGAAGCTCCTTCGAATGCTGAAGAACACTCTATGTAGAGAATTTTAGAGTGTTGAATGCTTCTGACTTCTTAGGATCAAATGAGTGGAAATGTGGAATGAGGCTCCTATTTATAGGTATCAAATGAGTGGAAATGTGGAATGAGGCTCCTATTTATAGGTGTAGAACCTAAGGCTTTATGGGTCAAATCTGATGGGCTGGAGATATTTGTGCTAAGTAGTTAAGACTTGGTCAAATTTTATCTACAACTTGGTGTTGGGCTGAATTATTTGATGGGCTCAAAATACCAAATTTGGACCCGGTTTGATTTACCGGACTTTAGAGGCCCGTCTTGAATTATTGGACTTCAGGGGCTTGATTTGTTGGGCTTTAGAGGCCCGTCTTGATTTGTTGGACTTTGGAGACCCAAATTAATTGAATTTTACTTGTCTACACACTATAAATAAAAAGGCGTAAAAAAAGGCTAGATAGTACCACTAGTCTATAAGTGAGTATGTATAACAATGCATCAATTATAATATATATCCAATTTTCTGGACTCGGTGTACTCGAGTCCACAAGAGCACTAGTGCCCTACCCATCTTTTATTTATGTCCAACTCAAAAAATTACAAGTTAAAAAAATAATCCACGTTAATATATTATGTATAGGAAAATACTAATAACTACTTTATCCATTTTGTATTTCCTTTTTTTTTAATTATATTATTCAAGACGCTGAACAAATTGTAATACATATAAATATGCTAACGTTGTGGTTAATTTCTCAGTTTAAGTTGCCTTTATTATTTTTTGTATGAATTATTCTTGTTACAAAATAAATCCATAAATGTTAAAACTGCCAACCCCGATTTTGATAGTTGACTCGGTCAAATCCCAAAGTTTGCGATCTTATCATTTTTTCTCGAAACTTTATTATTGTTAAATTATTATAACGTACGAATTCATTCGATCAGCACTTTAAGTTATACTTATCTCTAAAATATGTAATTGAATTGACGTTACATAAATTCATGAGAAGATTATATCTTATATGTGGGACCTCTCAAACGCGTTTTTTAGTTTAGTCATTTTGAGGAATTAATTCTCTTTTTTAAATTCATTAATAGTAGTTCAATACTCTTTTTAATTCTCACGTTTAGAACTAAAAAAACAAAATATATATACTTCTATTTACTAATTAATTCTATAATTCAATTTGACTAAATAAGTTTAATTACATATTTCTATAATATCATAAGTATTTAGTGCGAAAATGATAAATTAAACTCAAATTATTCATAATATAATTTATATGGGACAGTCCATGAGCTAACAAATTAAATATTATTGAGTTTGAACTTGATTTTTTATATTGACAATTTGCTCGTAATATATTTTTTTTCGTCCTAGTAGGAAATTGTAATATGTATTGATAATATAGTATGAATAGCTAGTTTAATAATTTTGAATCCCCTTTTTATTTCCTTTGTTTAATTTCTTAAAGTAATTCAGGGCGCTATACAAATTGTGATAAGTAGAATGAGGAAAAATTAAATCCTTTCAACTTTCGACTTCGTAAAATTTTCATATTTCTTTTAATAATACCTCCAATAAATAGTACTCCCTCCGTCCCTAAAAAGCTTTCTCTTGATGTAACGAAATTTAAGGAAAATGTGTAATAATTAGAGTCTTGGAGGTAATTTTGTAAACTTTTATATATAAAGTAAATAAAGTAGTTTGATTGAGTGTATAATGGACCCCAAAAGATATTGTATGAAGGGTATATACGTATATATTGTGAGAGTGACTATGAAATTTTTTTTAGGGACCAGAGGTAGTAATAGTAATCACATCTTATAATTATAATTCTTTTATACTTTAAGAATTAAATTTTTCAAAATAAAATGAAACACATTAAAATAGGAACCGAGGGAGTATAGATTATTCTTATTACAAAATAAATCCATTGAGATAATGTTAAAACTGTCAAGCTTCCATTTGCCCACTTAATTCAATAAAGGAACTCTTTGTGGGCCAAATTGCGTTGATTTTTTTTTATTATTATAATTTAATGATCAAATTGCGTAGAGATTTTCTTCAATAATATTTTCTCTTTTTTATGCAATTAATTAATATGCATTTGTATGCAATAATGACAAGAAAACACAACACATTATACTTCATTCGTTACATTTTAATAGAGGTTATTTCACACGAATTGTCAAATTTATTCAATAACAATAAAATTGTGTAAATAATATTAAAATGGTTAATTTGGAATGTGATTATTTAATTTTTGAACAAGATTTATATTATACCAAAAGTTGTTGAAATTTGACACGATCAAACTAGTTACTGAGTTGGTCGG
Organism: Galeopsis tetrahit; assembly: GCA_963675135.1. NCBI lineage: Eukaryota > Viridiplantae > Streptophyta > Magnoliopsida > Lamiales > Lamiaceae > Galeopsis > Galeopsis tetrahit. The sequence continues at coordinate 54,009,580 of OY776128.1, forward strand.
ATTTGAATATTTGACTCGGTCAAAGGTAGTTTAATCAATTTTACAAGTCCAAGTAAAATATTTCTCGAACTTTTATGGTTAAATAATAATAATAATAATATGGATTCATCTGCGGTGACGTTACACGTGACGTGCCATGGGTCAAAATATCCACGATAATTAAATTCTATGTAAGTTTTAATTAAATATTACGACAAGTTCAAATGAGACTAATTTATGCAACGAATTCACCCACGATGTCTAAACTAGGGTTAGGCTTTATTTTAATCACTTTTTAAACTTGTCGTTAAACCTCCCTTTCAAGGTATTTTCAGTTGTTGTTTGGTACTTTAATTCATGTTTATTAATTATTTGGTAGTACAGTTGTTGGATTAATTTGAACCCGTTAGTAAAAAAAAAAAAAAGCCAGTTACGTAAATCTGCTCTTCATAAACGTCCAAGACTCACACAGCCGCCATTAGATTTGAGTTTCACCCTCCGAACCATTAGTTATATAATTAATTAAATGCTAGCTAAAATATTTTACAAATAAATTATATCTAATTAAGATCATTTTTTTTAAATGTAACCCATAATTTTTTGCTTCAATTCACCTTAATTGACTATATTTCATCAACTATAAAATATAACATATAAATTTTGTGTTAATTAAATACATATAAATTTTACCGAAGTTCGATTTGAATTCTAATGTCCTCTCCTAAATTTAGAGTCTGACTTATCTCTTGAGCTGGGAGCTTTTGTTTTTATTTTCTTAGTTTAATATCGAGAAATCAATTGTTTGTTATCAAGATTGTCAACACGTGACAACAAGATTCCAAACTCCGATGAAATTAAGCAATTTATATTTTTACAAATTATAGAGTTTTCATGGTAAAAAAACGTTTACAATACCAAAGAGGGAGATCCATGTATTTTATAAATATTATGATTCTACCCCTATTGAACATATAGAGAAACAATGAATAGAAAAATTATTATTTCATTGAATGAATGTAAAGAGTACATGAAGGAAGTATTTATAGATACAAAACGTATCTATCCTAAATCTCTAATTAAGGAAAATAAAGATATATAAAATATATTGTACAAGATATATATAATATCTCTTAATATATTTGTATATGCCTAATATGCCCCCTCAAGATGGAGCGCCATAGGAGAGTCCAATCTTGCTCATAAGAAGTTGGAGACGGAGGCGAGAAAGGGGCTTTGTAAGTGCATCAGCAAGTTGATCCGCAGAGGAGACATGTGAGACCCTTAGTTGAGATGTCTTGATCAAGTCTCTAACAAAATGGAAATCGATTGCAATGTGCTTCATTCGGGAGTGAAAGACAGGATTTGAGCAGAGATAAGTGGCTCCAATGTTGTCACAATAGATAACAGACAAGTCTGAGATTGTGAAGCATAGCTCATGAAACAGAGATTTTAACCATTGAACTTCAGAGGCAGCGGAGGCAATAGCACGATACTCAACTTCTGTTGAGGAACGAGCAATCGATTTTTGTTTCTTGGAGGACCAAGAGATAGGATTAGCACCAAGAAAAATAGCATAAGCACTTGTGGAGGAACAGGCATCACTGTTGCCAGCCCAATCAGCATCTGTAAAACAATGTAGAGAGGAGGAGGTGGTAGGTCGTAGTGTGATTCCAACATCTCTTGTTCCATTTAAGTACCTAAGTAGGCGTTTGGCAGCTCCCCAATGAGTGACAGTTGGAGCATGCATAAATTGACACAACTTGTGAACAGCAAAAGCAATGTCGGGTCTCGTGAGTTGAAGATATTGAAGACTGTCAAGTATTTGTCGATATTGAGTGGCATCCGCAGGAGGAGTCCCATCAAGAAGTGTAAGGCGAGCAGAGGTGGCTAGTGGCGTCTGAATTGGAGGCCACCATATTGTATCGAGTGATAGATCAACTGCATACTTTCGTTGAGAGAGAAAGTAGGAGTTGTTGGTACGAAGTACCTCAACACCTAAGAAGTAGGAAAGAGGGCCCAAGTCTTTAACTGAAAAATTCGAACCAAGATCTGTTGCCACACGGGTAAGGAAGGGAATGGAATTTCCTGTGAGAATCAAATCATCAACATACACAAGAAAATATGCAATAATGCCAGATTTATTGTACACAAAAGGGATTCATCGGATTTTGTGTGAATGAACTCAATTCCTTCCAAAAACGTCCTAAGTGCATAATACCAAGTACGGGGAGCCTGTTTCAAACCGTAAATGGATTTGTGTAATTTGCAAACATAGGATGGAAACGCCTTATCAATGAAACCAGGAGGTTGAGCCATGTAGACTATATCAGAGAGGGAACCATGAAGAAAGACATAGTTCACATCAAACTGTCGAAGTGGCCAATTTTGAGTGACTGCAATACTCAGGACTGCTAGAACGGTTGCTGGTTTGACCACAGGACTAAACGTTTCTGAAAAATCAACTTCGGGGCGTTGGTGAAAACCTTTGGCCACAAGTCGAGCTTTGAATTTATCTAAGGACTCGTCCGGTTTCCATTTGATGCGGAAGACCCGCTTGGAGCCAACAACGTTGGTAGAATCATCAGGTGGTACCAAATCCCAAGTACCGTTTTTTAGAAGCGCATTAAATTCAGATGACATGGCCTCCCTCCATCGTTCATCTTTTAATGCTTGAGAGACGCAACTAGGTTCACTATCAGAAGATAAAGTACTTGTAAGACCATACCTCGAATTGGGTTTGAAAGATTTTGTTTTGAGCTCGAGTAACCATTCGAGTGTCTTGGGAGGCCGGTGGGGATGGCGATAGGGGAGCATCTGGCGATTCGAGGCGAAGAGGTGAGGGGGGTGTACTTAGTGAGGTGGGGGTGCAGCAAGGCTGGATGGTGGGTTGGGGGTGTATTAATCTGAACAGGGGGTGCAGCGGGGCTTGGTAGGGGGTTGGTGGGTGTATTGAGTGAAACAGGAGGTGCATGGTGCGGCTGTGGTGGGGGTGAAGAGTTGACGTCGGGAGGAGGTATATTTTGGGGAGGGGTGTATTTATAAATGTTGGGGTTGGGCAGGATCAGTAGGTAAGGGAGGGGTGTACTTATCAGAGTGGGTGGTGGAAAGAGCATACCAGTAGGGTTTTCTGTTGGACAGGGGGTGTATTTACTAAAACGGTGGGTGTATTTACTAAATTGGGGGTGTATCTACTAAATCAGGGGGTGTATCAGGAGCAGTTTTAGGAGTGGCTAGAGGAAGGACATTTTCAATAAATTGAACATGACGAGAGGTATATATTTTGTTGGTTTTTAAGTGACAAAGATAAGCAGCTTGGGTAGGAGAGTATCCAATGAAGACACAGGGAGTGGATCTAGGGTCTAATTTATGGGATGTGTAGGGGCGGAGCCAAGGATAACATAAGCAACCAAAAACTCTAAGTTTGGCTAGGTTGGGAGTTTGTTTTAGGAGGTATTGATATGAGGACAGCATGTTAAGATTGGGTTTTGGTAGACGGTTTATAATATAGGTAGCAGCACAAACTACATGAGGCCAATATGTAAGGGACATGGAGGCATGATGTAAAAGGGCTAAGGCAGTATCAACAACATGTCTGTGATGACGTTCAGACATTCCATTGTGTTCAGGGGTGTGGGAGGAGTTGTGAGATGAGATATGCCATGAGTTTGAAGGAGAGAACGAAGAGCAATGAACTCTCCTCCATTGTCAGAATAAAGGGTCTTGATTTTGGTGTTATAAAAGTTTTCCACTATATTTTTAAAGGAGATAAATGTGGGAAGTATATCGGACTTACGTTTTAGGGGGTAGAGCCATATGTATTTGCTAAAGTGATCAACAAAAATGACATAGTATTTTAAGCCTTCAGTTGACAGGACAGGGGACGACCACACATCAGAAAAAAGAACCTCAAGAGGGGAACTGGATATAATGCTTGAATCGTAAAAAGGAAGTTTATGACTTTTAATACACTTGCAAGAATCACAATAATGCAGTTTTGAGTTCGTGATAGGTAAGCTATACTTGGATAAGGTATGAGAAAGGATTTTGGAGGACGGATGACCTAGACGAGCATGCCATATGGGTGATGGTTGTTTTTCCGAGATGGAGGTTGTGGGGTTAAGAGACGCTCAAGTCGGTCATACGTAGAGATTATCCACGCGACTCCCTGTGAGGAGAATGGTCCCCGTTTTGCCATCCCGCACTTGAAAATAAGTAGAACCAAAAATAATGTTAACATCATTATCTCGACACAAGGTTGAAACAGAGATAAGGTTTTTGGCCATTTGTGGGCCAACAAGGACGTTTGAGAATTTTAGCATATCAACATGAGGAAACGATAAGGAACCAATATGTGAAATTTGCAAACCGTTACCATCACCGATGACGACATCATCTGAGCCGGAATATGGAGAGGAAACGGATAAATTATGAGGGTGAGTTGTGATATGATGAGAGGCCCCGGAGTCCAAGATCCAGGGATGGGAGGGGATCTGTGAAATAGCAGAGTGGGCGGATGTGGTGTATGTAGTAGTGGAGTGGGTGCGTAGATGCGGGGGTGTATTTACCAGAGTTTGGGGTGCATGCTGCAGTGGAGTAGTGAGTCTGGCCCATCTGGACAGCAAGCGAGTATGCAGTGTCCGTGTCAGAGGGAGTGAAAAGATGTTGGGGGTGTATTTACCAGAGTTGGGGGTGTATCCAGCAGGGGAGTAGTGGATATGGCCCATCTGAGCAACAAATAATCCAGGAATTTACGGCTGCTATGGTTGGGTTGATGTCGCTGAATCAGGCGATTAGTTTGGAAGAGTAAGAATCGCAGTTTAGAGAATTGAGGGAGTTTGTTAGAAGTGCCTAACAAATAGGAGGTTTATTTGTTTGAATAACTGAATCTTGATTAAAGAAACAGAGGGAGTAGCGGTTTTGAAGAAACCGAAGTGACGAGAGTGGTGGTAGTCGAGAGTTTTGAACGACGTCGGACGTCGAACAACAACTACAAGGAAGAATGTCGGATCGAGGCATTAGCCAAATGACTCGTTGATACCATATAAAGAAACAATGAATAGGAAAATTACTATTTCATTGAATGAATGTAAAGAGTACATGAAGGAAGTATTTATAGATACAAAACGTATATATCTTAAATCTCTAATTAAGGAAAATAAAGATATATAAAATATATTATACAAGATATACTCCATATAATATCTCTTAATATATTTGTATATGTCTAATAGAACATGCCAAAAAAAAAAAAAAAAACCCGAGAAACAAATTAGTTAACTTATTTGGTTTGGTAAAGTCTAGTATGCACTCGAGTGCATGTTGTGCACCCTAGTCTAAAGAAAAGTGTATGTTATTAAACTGAAAAGTAAAACACAATATTACTAAAAAGTGTAAGTCACTATGACTAAAAATATCATTATACAGTTTAATAATTGAAAAGTGCAACACCATTTACCAAAAAATGTAAGTCAGTAAAACTGAAAAGTACAACATGGACTAGAGTGCACAACATGCACTCGAGTCCATAGCAGACCAACCCATTTGGTTTTGTCAGTAGAAAAGTCAATTATGGCTTATTGGAGTTCAGTCTTCAATTATTGTGATTTGTTTTCAATAGTTCTTGTATACAATTAATTTGATGCAGCACGAGTCGCACTACAATTTTTTTGAAGAAACGATAGCACTTGAAGAATTTGGGTTGAAATTTGAAGTTTTAAGAGTTGGAATTCGAAATTTTCAATCGAGCACACTTTTTTAGGTGGAAACGATGCCCCAAATAAAACTCACAGCGTTGTGACGTTCGACGCTTTTTGGCCAGATTCCACGTTTGTGGGATCAAAATTGTATTTTATTATTTTTTGGTATTATTTTTGCAATTTTAAATTTGTTTAGTGATTTTTGTGTAATTTTCGATTTTCATGACATTAAAGTTTCGTATTTAAGTCTTTTTCAAACTATGTAGAAGGAGTTTTTGAGGATTTTATATTATCGAAGATGTGTACTTCGTTTCTATAGAATTCGGGTATTGAATCAACGAATTTTAATTCTTATTGGTTTTATCCCATCATAATTTGATTTAATTTTATCGTGTACAAAATCCTTCTTCACCCATGTCACGAATTGTGTAACAAGAGATGGAGACGAATAGTTCATGTAATACCAAACCCGGGTCAAAATAGTACTAATACGTGTCCTCAGATTGGATAAACAAAGATCGAGACGTATAACTTTCAAAGGATCTACACTGCATTGACACCATTCATTTCTCAGAAAATTCTAACTACCTTTTTTTTCCCTAGCTATATTTTTCCAAATAAACAATACTTTTAAGTTTTTGAAAATGAGACAAAGACGAAGGAATTAAACAGCCTATTGCTGCCGCGTCCTCAAAATTGTTCTCTATATATATTCACACAAATTGACACACATATTTTTATCTTCCATACAAAAAGCTTCTTCGAAAACTACTTAGAATTTAATAATGGCGTCCATCACTTATTTTCTCTTTCTCTCTCTACTCTTTCACTCCATTCTCCTCGTCAAATCTGATGGTACGTAACTAACTCCCACTTTTTCTTCTTTTTTATTTATTTTCTTGCATCTTAAATTTCATTTTGATATATGCTTAATTCCATTTTTGGTGTGGGGTTTAAACTTTTCGGAGTGAGGCCTTTTAATTTAATTTTACAAAAAATATTTCTGGTCGTTGCAGTAATTGTTACCAGGTTAGGTTTGGAGTACCTTTTTTTTTTTAACCCAGTTTAAGAATATATATTTTCATAATCTTAATTTAGACATTTTTCCTTACCAATTGAAGTAGTATAAGTATTGTAACTATTTTTTGTCTTAAATATAAATAAAGCGGTACCCTTTTTCTTTCACGAAATTATTTAACATGAAGTTTAAAATCAATTAATTAGTAGTAGTTAAAATAAGAGAAATAATTGAATTAGTTAAAATTAAGAGTTAAAATTAAGAGTCTCAAAACAAAAATTACTAACATGCTCGTTGTGCAGTAGTCTTGTTCAATGTTCCTGGGCTTATAACCAATTGCTTGTAATGATTTTTTTTTTTTTTTGTAGAAAAATCAATTGTGATTAGTGTCTGAAAATAAAGTATGTTTGGTTAAAAAAATCCACAAGTTTACAGAAATACCTTATTAGATTTGAGTTTTCACAAGAAAAAATGATGCTAAAGTTATAAATACAGTTGTATAGTATGGAGTATAATTTATTTATTAGTACACAGTAAACATAAATTTTAAATTGATCAATCATCCATAACTGCTTCTCAAAACAGGGAATACATATTGCTTCAAAACCAATTTTTTAAACATATAAGTATTATGATTAAGTAATTTTGAGAAAAATAATCTACAATTAAAATTAAGTTTTTTTTCAAAAAAAAAAATGTGATAAGTAAATAAATTATGTATACTAAATAAGAATGAACATGATTCACTCCCCTCCCTCGGACGAGTGTTTTGAAGTTTGAACTCGACTCGAGCTCTTATCGAGGTGAGTTCAGCTTTACTCGATTATAATAACAAGCAGTAAAACAAGCTCGACTCGACTTGTAAATGAGTTTATTAGGTCGATCCTAACGAACCTAATGTAATTAAAAGAAAAACATCAAATATCGAGCCTAACGAGTTGACTTTTTAATTAATCGAGTATTTAATGAACTCGAGTTCAATTCGTTTATCATTATATACTAGTCGAGTTCCAATCAAGCCGAGCTCTCGGGTTGTTATTTTTTTTAATAGCTCTACAATCCACACACATGTATAGAAGATGAACTAAACTTTCCATGTTTGTGTACACAGATGAAGACACTCTCCTGCAAGGAATCAACCAATACAGATCAACGTTAAGGCTCCCACCTCTAACCCACAGCGAGAGCCTAGAATGCCTTGCCGACGACATTGCCGACCGCTTCAACAACCAACCCTGTCCCAACACTCCCCCCGCCCAACCTAGAGTCACCGACTATCCCGACCTTCTAACCAAGTGCGGTTTGACTAACGCCACCCTACAAGGCGTCCAAATATTGCCTGTCTGTCTTCCCGAGTCTCAGTCTGCACAACTTCTCCCCTCTTATACAGGCCCACGATACGCCACTTATTTGAACGACACCCGCTTCTCCAACATCGGAATTGGCTCCGATGACAACTGGTCAATCATCATTCTCACTACCACCACCACTCCACCCACCCCTACCACCCCGGGCACTCCCACCACTCCAGCCACCCCTACCACCCCAAGCACTTCTACAGGTATTTGCTTACTTTATCACCTCTCTAGTTTATTTATTGTATTCTTTATTTTATCTATTTTATTTTAAAAAAAATTATTTTTTTTTTAAAACAATTAATAATTATTTTAAACATGTGAAAAAAATAAATAAACACACTTTATACAGGCAAAGAGAGTACTAAACAGTAAACATTAATTTAAAAAAATAATAAATAAAATCAAGTACTCGTATTTATTTTGAACAGAGGGAGCATTACTTTGTCACGTCAATCTACTTCACAAGAGACACACGCCCTTTAAAAAAAAAAAAAGTGATTTATTGACACCCGATTGATCACCTTCAAAAAGAATTTAAATATTTAATATAAAATACCCCCAATATGTAGATGATGAAATAAACATTCCTTGCCTGTACGTACACAGATGAAGAAGATGCTCTCCTGCAAGGAATCAACCAATACAGATCAACCTTGAGTCTCCCACCTCTAACCCACAGCGAGAGCTTAGAATGTCTTGCCGACGACATTGCCGACCGCTTCAACAACCAACCCTGCCCCAACACTCCCCCCGCCCAACCTAGAGTCACCGACTATCCCGACCTTCTAACCAAGTGTGCTTTGACTAACGCCACCCTACAAGGCGTCCAAATATTGCCTGTCTGTCTTCCCGAGTCCCAGTCTGCTCAACTTATCACCTCTTATACGGGCCCACGATACGCCACTTATTTGAACGACACCCGCTTCTCCAGCATCGGAATTGGCTCTGATGACAACTGGACAGTCATCATTCTCACTACCACCACCACTCCCGCTACTCCGGGCACCCCTACCCCTCCTGGCACTCCCACCACTCCAAGCACCCCTACCACCCCTGGCACTCCCACCACTCCGGACACCCCTACCACCCCTGGCACTCCTGCGACTGGCAGTAGCACTAGCAATCCAGACAGTGGGGCACCCGGCCTAACTGCCATCAGCCCGGCCGTGGTTGTACTTATTGGTCTTTTCATGTTAGTTTAAATATGAGTGATGAGAATAGATCCAGGCTTGTTTCTTGAGTATTTTGTGATATATATTTCCTATGTTTTTGAAGGCATGTGCTACCTTCTCTGTATTTTTTTAGGATACTCCCATTATATGAATTTATTATAGAATTTGAATGATTTGATTTCTGTCTTACTATACCACACCATACTTAAGTCATCTACTATTTAGCATGTCTCCCTACTTCAACGTTTTGATCATAAGGTGTGGCCTAAATTGCTCTAATCAGTTCTATCAGGATAAGGTCAAGGAGTTAAGCTATCCTACGCACAGATTAGCTGAGGAGACACAGTATCTACGAGCACTAAATTTTACAGTGTGGCAAGACTACTCCAGTAGAACAGTTAAATGTATGAAAAACTGGCAAAAAGAGAAAACAGATAATTGGATCTAACTAAGGGGGTGTTTGCAGACGATAGAAAGTGGGTGAGAATCACTTTGTGGAGTTGAGTTTGCAAACACACCCTAAGATGGAATCGAGATATATAAAGCATCAAAATGCCATTCAAGTGGTTTTTTTACGAAAATAAAAACTCAATGTAATGTATGTGAGATATGAATGCATCAATAATATTTTCTTTAGACAGAATTTGAGGAAGAGTCACACACCCAGCTTGCCCCTTTTATGGGGAAAGAAAAGGAAAATACTCAATTACCACTTTCACAAGTACTCTAGGCATCCTTAAGAAAAGTAATCAACACAATCTTGTTGTGGTATTTGAACAGAGGTGAAAGATATTGAATGCAAACTTTCATGTCTATATTCGTCTCCGAATTATTTGTATAAATATATCTTCCTTAAAGCTTATTCAAAATGGATTCTTTTATGAGTACAATCAAATATGACCAATTTTCATGTCAAAGCTAAGATTTGGTATGTCTACACATATATTACTACCACAAATTTGCTAGATGATAGACTCCTGTCCTTTTATTCAAATTTATTGCACTTACCAAGATGGAAAATCTCCATATTCCTTCCAGACTTCTTCAAGAGCTTTTAATCATGGGTCTCGTTGTCAACATAATCCTCCTAAGTGCAATCAATAAAACCCATGTGGTCTTCGAGATTTTCTCCTTTATCATCAAAAGCAATGCTGAGGTTAGGACAGTCTTCAACATTTGTGCCTGCAACCCTTTGAAGAAGCCGGAAACCCCTTCTTTTTCCCAGATAGAAGAGACTGTTCCAGATATTGTCTTACGTGATCGCGAAGATTGGGTCATACCATCTTCATTTCCGTCTGATTTCGCTGATTGAATCATCACTTTACACCTGATAATTATCCAGACGACAGCTATATGTTTATACAAAATGTAGTACTGTCACAAAGTAAATAAGAGTAAATTGCAAAACTGGTCATATCTATTAGGTGTAGGCGATTTTAGTTCCATATAAGTTATTTTTCTCAATTAAGTCCTATAACCTCTAAAATGCTGCAATTTTAGTCCTATATTGACAACCTTTTGTTTTAAGATGATAATTAATTTGTGTTCTTTATAATTTTTTAATTGATTTTTTTATTTTTATTTTAGTCCTATATTGACAATTTTTGTTTTAACGGTGTTGGCCTGGTTGCTACAGGGAATTCTGGCTGCTCCCGTGAGCGGTAAATGCAAAAATCCTGCAACCTTGTCAATAGAGTACTACAATTGCATCATCTTAAAAATTATGACTTAATTGAGAAAAAGATTAGTATGGGACTAAAAATAGCCAGCACCCAAAAAATACGGGACCAATTTTGCAATTTACTCAGTAAGGAAAACAAATAAATAAGAATATACGGAGGTTCTTGTTTTCAATGGAAGAGTTAAAAGGAGTTGGCTGTTGACAAGAAATGGAGATAGACATTTCACCTTATAGCTGGGTAGGTAAAACAAGTAGCAATACACTTTGAGACTGCACCTAATACGAAAGCAGAAAATGCAGAAAGAGCTTCTGGAGATGATACATTATCCCTTTCTTTCCTCATCTTCCCATTAAGCAGTCTCTGTTTTAACTGGTCAAATACTGTGTACTGCATGCCATCACAAATTACCGTTATCATTTGTTTTCACCTGCTAAGGTAATAAATTTTGTATTCCAGACATTAAAAAGCTCTCCAAAATTTTACTCTGCTCGATACCTGTATAGAAGGGTTTGTTGTAAGAAGAAGGGAAATGCCAAGACCATCAAATGCATCACTCCAACTGCCCTCTGTGAGAGATTCCAACAGGCCTTTTGATTTTCCAAAATCACTTGTTTGCATTCTTGAAGCTGCTGTATCAAGAGGCTGTAAAACTAAAATCAGGATGTGGAGATAGGCTACACTAGACAATGGGATAATATCCATTTTAGTCCCTCAAGTTCACCTTTTTCCATTTTTGATCCCCCTCTTTTACTCACTATCAAATCCGGTCCTGGAATTACACTTTTACTACCACATTTGGTCCCGGCGTTAGTTGAACATCGGTGGACTGACAAAATCAACTATTTGGAGGCGCTAAATATAATTATTTAAAAGTTTTGTACATAAATGTAATTCAAAAAATAATTTTAATAAAAAACTTGTAAATATTGCATTTAGCAGCCCCCACCCCTCAAATAGTTGATTTTATCAGTCAACTGACGGCAGGACCAAAAGTGAGAGCAAAAGTGAACTTTCATGACCAATTTTGAGAGTGAATGGAATAGGGGGGAGACCAAATCGGGAAGAAAGTAAACTTTAGGGACTAAAAGTCTAAAACTGATATTTTCCCCTACACAATTTAGATAGATCAAAGCAGCATATGCAGATACAGACACTGAAGTTTTCAGCGTCATACAAAGACTAGGAAGATGAAATATCCATTAGAGCATGCTAATTAGGTATTCATTGTTTCAAAATTTAGGACATAACTTAATGGAAACAACCAATTTTATGGTATGAGTTTACAATCTAAATTGTACAGTTATATAATGTAACAAAGTAATTAATATTAATAGGTACCATATTTACATATAAAAGCAGAGCATCAATGGAACTGTGACTTGCCTGTGTTGCTATGGCTGTGCATGCACCAGCAGCAGCTGCAATGATTAAGTTAGCAGTAGTTCCTATCGATTTGGATTTGCTTTCTCTCAAGTAAAGCCTCTTAAAGAAGCTATACCCATAGAAGTAGATAAACTGTGAAATGAAGGATTGCAGATTCTTTGTGCCCAGGCCTTGGTATAATGACAGCACTTGACCTTTGGAAATTGCTTCCCAGAAGACGTCTGAAATATTCCTGTGGAAACAACATTACCCATTTCAAATTGAAAATCGACCTATATATGCACCATTTGACTAGCTAATAGGTCATGTTGCTTAGTCAGATATTTTGGAATATGATTACAGACTCACAGATGACCACATCAGTATTCGATTATCAAGGCATGTGAATACTAAAAAAAAAAAGTTGTAAACTTAGACAACAGAACCCATTCCTGACCAAGGAGAGCAAGAATAGAATGTCAATTTGTTTTTTGCATGAATTTGACAATATAAGATAGAAATGTATCTTCAAGAGAGTATGTGTGTGTTTGTTTGATAGGTACTGAGAAAACGATCTGTGAGGAGACATCAAGCATATGATATGGCTAAGGAGGCCAAATACTCTCCATGGTAAAGCCTTGCACACTTGTTTTTAACGTTTGATAGCTGACACAAATTTCGCATTGAAACAAAGTGTTAGGAGTAATCTTTTCCTTCATTGATTCCAAAAATATCGCTGTAATCCTGATGAACAAATTTATATTTTCCTTTCTAGAAGAGACTAAGTTGCAACTTTCCTAATCGTAACACATTGAACTTAACGCCCGTGAAATGTCTAATCATCGAATTTACTGGCTTCTACAACAGCTATAGGGCATGGAATTTGAAAGCAAATAAACCAGAAAATCGAAAATTAAAAAGATCTCGTGCGAATTAGCAAGAAAGGGCAGGAACCTGTATCTTTGGTGATGATGAGCTCGATTTTCAGCTTGGTACTTGGTTTTGCACGTGTCGAGCGGATACAAAACGGTTGTGCTTACAAGTGCACCCACCGCACCCGATGTCGCCTCCACCACCGACTCCATATCGAACGCCATCAGAGAATTTCAACTTCAAAGCACACAAAAAAACGATAAAAATAAGTTGTTGAAGACTAAAAATTAGCACCAAAGCATACGGTGGCGTCGTTTGACTTCAGATCACATAATTCTCCGATCAAGTAAAATGATTCGACTAAATAAATCGGGGAGAAAGGAGACTAAGAATAAAAACGAACCTAGAAGCTTCCGTTAATGGAGGAGGAGGCAGAGTCCCCGGTGTTGGGGCGGGAAGAGGTGTCTGTCTCCGTTGTGATCGGAGGAGGGAGTGAGCAGTCAATTTAATCTCGCATTGGGATACGAAAAATAGGGAGAGTATGGGCAATTGCCGTCTCCTGTAATATTAAAGTCTAATTAATAAAGTTTCTCTTTACTTTTACTACTACTCCACCTATAAACTTCACCTTACTTTTTGACACACAGATTAAGAAAAGAGATATAAAGTGAAGTCGTAAGAAAAAATACTTATAAAAAAAAGGTATAGTAAGGTTATAGGGAAACTTATAGTAATAAGTGATGTTTTAACTTTTTTTTATACATTTAAATAGGCAAATACTTTACACACATGTAACTTATTTCTATTTAATACTCCCTCCGTCCAATTTCATTATTCCCATTTTCCTTTTTTGGTTGTCCAATTTTATTATGGTCATACCCTTTTTGGAAACAATACTATTTATACTACTATATCTCCACCCTTCTACCATCACTTATTTACCACTTTGCCATTCACTTTATTCATAAACAATCATTTATTTATAAATGGACCCCACAATACCCTCAACTTATCTACTTTATGAATAAACTAATCAATATTCATTAAAACTCGTGCCCGGAGAAGTGGGCATAATAAAATTGGACGGAGGGAGTACATTTTTTTCTAAATGGATGAATGTTACTCATGAATTATGGTCAATACTGTATAATATTAGTTCAAATACAGTATAGTATTAGTTTAAATATAGTATAGTATTAGTTCACATATCATATAGTATTAGTTCAATTTTTTTTTTTTTTTTTTTTTTTTTTACAATTTAAACAAAATTGGGTCAAAACTTGTGGTATGAGATTTCATTTTCAATGTAGAGAAATGCATTCATTTTTCCTCTTTAAACTTTCCATACGGGATATTACAAGTTTTTTTTTAAGTACTCCTCCTATTCAATTGTGTCACTTTACACTTATGTACATAAGTTTAAAAAATTAATGACTTTTTATTATATCTCTAAGTAATTGCTCTAAAATTTTATATTATACATTAAAAATTATTACTATCTAAATTACACTTCCTCCTATTCTTTTTGTATGTCGTTCTAAAATCTTAATTTTCTACATTTTAATTTTCGTTCTAACTTTTTGTACCAGAGATACCCTTATTTACTCATAATTTTAAACGTTATTTGATTCTCACATTTCCAATGATGGATCACCTTCTTCTCTCCCCTTAATTTTCAACGTTGCTTGATTCAATCTCATGATTCTCTTCGTTTAGTTCAACTATGAAGTTTCCCGATAAAGAAGGCATCACAAAAATTAGGATTTCTCCTTCTTCGTTGTGTGATTCATGGTCGATTATTGAAGGTGGTTGATTCAAATTGATTGTTAACTCGGAGTCCATGTATGTGTATGTAAGGTGTTGTTTGGTTAGGAATTGTGGTGGATGGGATGGGGATGGGGATATGGATTGGAAAAATATAGATGGGGGTAATTCATGAATAGTAATTGAATAATAGTTGTGTTTTGATAGAGATTGAAAAATAGATGTGGATGGAGAACTTTATGTCAAATCAAGTAGGAAGGGGAATAAATGTGTGTAAGAAAGTAGGGGAGAGAATAAATGTATGGAAGAAAAGTAGGAGATTGAAAAATAGATGTGGATAGAGAACTTTATGTCAAATCAAGTAGGAAGGGGAATAAATGCGTGTAAGAAAGTAGGGGAGAGAATAAATGTATGGAAGAAAAGTAGGAGATAGAATAGATGTGTGAAAGAAAAGTAGGAGAGAGAATGACTAATTAAAAAAAAAATGGTAATGTGATTGTATAAAAATAGGTTTGTAGGTGTATTATAGGAATGGATGTGTATTTGAATGAAGAGGGATCCAAATCCGGATAGGTCAATCTCAAACCAAACACAGGCTAAAGGTTTGACTCTACACCCTCCATATTTGTATTTGTAGAGTAGAAAGATGCTAAATTTCAAAATTTTAGTACGAAATCTTTTCAATTTTTTGTAAATTTGCCTTTTGAGCTAGTGAATTCCCTCCACGTTAGATTTTCTTAGTTTGAAATGGGAATTTGGGGAGGACGCTGAAATTAAGAAAAGTTCAGGAAGACGAATAATATTTTTTTCCTTCTCAATCAGATTAACGTGGTTAAAATTAAAATGAGTAATTATTTAATAAGGTTAATTTGGGTATAATTTTATTTTATTAAAATTAGTGCAAATGGCCGGAACGACCTACAAAAAGAATATGAGGGAGTATTAATTAGTTTGAGGGTAATTTAGAAAAAAGTGTTATTAATTACAGTGAAAAATGCAAAACGTCATATAATTTACAAAGAAAACGAAAGATTAAAATTTCATACATTTTAATTAGGAAGGGGTATTTTATAGTATAAAATTGTTGGTGAAAAGTGTAAAAAAAAATTAAAATGGCAGAAAGAAAAAGGAAAAAATGGATGACAATTGTTGTATTTTGTGCAAAAGTAGAGATAGTAGTAATAACACTACTAGGAAATTGAGTTTCTCATTATACAGGTCCTATCATTATCTCTTAATTTATGTGATTAAAAATTTTTGGCTAGAAAAACTATAATGATATGATTTATGTTATTAAAAAATAATTTTCTTTTAGTGTATAAATAAATGCAGGGTCACAACTCACAAAAAAAAAAAAAAAAAATTAGAACTTTAAAGCGAATGTTCAAAATGAGAAAATGTAAAGTTAAAGTGAAACGGAGTTAAAAAAAATTTTATGTCAAAATGATAATTTTTTATTTTTTTAAATGATCATATTTTTTTCTCCGTCGACATATTCCATACAATGGATGCACCCCATATTTAGATAATGTCTTGTGTGAGACGATTTTATATTTCTGTGAGATGATTTTATATCAGTATAAAAAAAAATCACTTTAATATTTACTCTTTACTTTGCTTCAAAACATAATTTAAATAGGATCATAATTAATTTACAATGAAAAATGCAAAACGTAATAATTTACAGAGAAAATGTAAGATTAAAATGTCATTCATTTTAATTAGGAGGGGATATAAAATTATTTGTGAAAAGTGTAAAAAAAAAAAGTAAAATAACAGAACTAAAAAGGAAAAAATGGATGACAATTGTTGTATTTTGTGCAAAAGTAGACATAGTAATAACACTACTAGAAAATTGAACTTTAATGACAGATCATATCTTTAATTCTTAATTTATGTTATTAAAAATTTTTAACTATAAAAACTATAATGATATGATTTATGTTATTAAAAATTAATTTTCTTTCTAGTGTATATATAAATGCAGGGTCCCAACTCAAAAAACAAAAAAAAAATACAAATCAAAACAAAAAAAACTTACAGCTTTAAAAGGAATGTTCAAAATGAGAAAATGTAAAGTTAAAGTGGGATGGAGTTAATATTTTTTTTATGTCAAAAAATGATAATTTTAAATTTTTTTAGATGATTATATTTTTTTTCTCCGTAAACATATTTCATACAATGGATGCACCCCATATTTAGATAATGTATTGTGTGAGACGGTTTTATATTTCTGTGAGATGATTTTATATCAGCATGAGAAATAAAATCACTTTAATACTCGTATTTACTCTTTACTTTGCCTCAAAACATAATTTAAATAGGATCATAATTAATTTACAGTGAAAAATGTAAAACGTCATATAATTTACAGAGAAAACGTAAGATTCAAATGTCACACATTTTAATTGGGAGGGGTATTTCATATAAAGTTATTGGTGAAAAGTGTAAAAAAAAAAAAAAGTAAAATGGCAGAAAGAAAAAGAAAAAAATGGATGACGATTGTTGTATTTTGTGCAAAAGTAGAGATAGTAGTAACACTACTATGAAATTGAATTTTAATGACAGATCCTATTTTTAATTCTTAATTTATGTGATTAAAAACTTTTACTAGAAAAACTATAGTGATATGATTTATGTTATTAAAAATTAATTTTCTTCTAGTGTATAAATAAATGCAGGGTCCCAACTCACAAAAAAAAAACAAAAAAAACTTACAGCTTTAAAGGGAATGTTCAAAATGAGAAAATGTAAAGTTAAAGTGTGACGGAGTTAATATTTTTTTTATGTCCAAAATGATAGTTTTAATTTTTTTTAGATGATTATATTTTTTTTTTCTCCGTCAACATATTCCATACAATGGATGCACCCCATATTTAGATAATGTCTTGTGTGAGACAGTTTTATATTTATGTGAGATGATTTTATATTAGTACTAGTGTAAGACCCGCGTTTTACGCGGGGTTGAAATAAATTTTATAATATATTTAAATGTACTAATTAAAAGAAAATTAAAACTTGTATAGATTTGTAATTTAGTTATTCTATTAAAAGATAAAAATGAAATATTGTAGCAATATAAATTACATTTATAAATTTACTTATAAAAAAAATTAATATAATAAATTAAGTATAAATTGCGGAAAACTTCCTTGTAGACAACATTCGTTATACGTACGTTTACCTATTATTTTTCATTTGAACACTTTTGTTCTTAACTCTGGAGGCTGCAATATATAATTGTTCGTGTGTGTGAACACAGGTTTCAGAGGTTAGACGCCTACCATGTAAAAAGACTGACATAGACAATGAAATATGAAATTGCATTCTTCAAAACTTTGCGGGAGTCGTGTCATCTGAAACACTCAATGTCCTTTTTTGGGATAAAAACTTTACTACCAACATTCATTCCAAAAATAATTTGTCCTTCAATAATGTGATTTAAAGTCTTGTAATAATCATCTAGTTTCATTACACAAACCAGAATTCAGATAATTGTTAATAACCAGCGTTATAGGGACAACTATTTTAAGAACCAATCGATGATTTTACAGATCAGAACACTTAAAAAAAGTTGAAACATATATAGATTTGTAAATTTGTTAGTCTGTTAAAAAAAGATACCAATATAGATTACATTATATATATATATGTATATAATATAACAAATAATTTTAACTTATTTATAAAAAAAAATCAATATACGAAATTACAAATTGCGGAAACTTCCTTGTAGACAACATTTGTTGTACGCTTACATACTTTTTTCATTTGAATATAGGCAAAAAAAAAAAAAAAAATCAATCTACTCTTAATCTTGACTCTAAAGACTGCAACATACAGTGGTTTCGGAAGGTAGACACCTACCATGAAAGAGATTGACCTTAATTTCTATTTATATATTGCAAAAAATAATAAAATTGGAAATTGTCTCCTTCAAAATTTTATGGGAGTCAGTGTCATCTGAAAAATAAATGTCATTTTCGAGATAAAAACTTTACTATCAATATTTATTCCCGAAAGAATTTGTGCTTTGATGATATGATTTTCAATTATTGTAACAATCAGTTTAGTTCTATTGCACAAACCAGACTTCATATCAATGTTCAATCGATTAAATAAATGTAAATAAATGTCCTTATTGATAGTCGATTAATTTTCAATCGATTGAATATAAGAAATTTTGTTACCATTAATTAAATTTTTGTGTATTAATCAACAATCTTTATTTAAAATTTATTTTCATATAATTTGAAATTTGAATTTAAGAATATGTTAGATGGATAGATGAAATTCGGTATTCGGTTTTCTAAATTAAGTGTAATTTGAATTTAAATAAATCTTTATAAATTGAATGTCAATAAATTTATTGATTGATTAAATTCAATTTTTAATTGAGTGAATATTACGAATTTAGTTTACCATTAAATTTTTGTGTATTAATTAGTCAATAATTTATATTTAAAATTTATTTTCATATAATTTTAAATTCAAATTTAAAAATATGTTAATAAATGTAGATTGATCGATGAAATTCGATTTTCTAAATTAAGTGAAATTCAAATTATAAGTAAAGATTCATATAAATCTTTATGAATTGAAATGAATATACTTGTTGGATGGAGAGATTGAGATAATACATATTTGCAAATATATAATACTACTAAGAATTTAAGAAGAGATAGCGGATAGCATTAAACTTAGTTTTTGGAAAGGGTTGAAGGCACACAAAGTTATAAACTCTCCTCTTATTGACTGAAAAAGGGAACCATGGATGTGTATCCCTGGTTAAATCTTTGAACAATATCTATTTAGTTATTTCTCAACATCCCTTGTAATCGTCTCCGGTAGTTGTATTACCCCTGTACCAATCTTAATTCTATATATTTTCAAACTTCTTCAATGCCACATGTCACAACCACACTTCTTCTACCTCAATCTCTCTCCTCTAAATCCTTTCATTTCAAAAATCCTTCACCCTT
The DNA here is from genome assembly GCA_963675135.1 of Galeopsis tetrahit. Lineage (NCBI taxonomy): Eukaryota > Viridiplantae > Streptophyta > Magnoliopsida > Lamiales > Lamiaceae > Galeopsis > Galeopsis tetrahit. Next base: position 54,029,466 of record OY776128.1, read on the forward strand.
ATTCATTTCATTCTTTTGCTTTAATCTTCACCGTTCATTTAAATGTTTAATCTAATTAACCGCAAAATCTTAATTCAATCTCCTATATAATAGGAGTATGTCTCTTTCATTTTTCTCAATTCACTTCATTTCTTTTCAAACATTCCTCAAAACACATTTTCTTTTTAAGTTGTAGTTTGTAATATTCATGTGAAATCAAACATTTAGGCACATTTTCTTTTTAAGTTGTAGTTTGTAATATTCACGTGAAATCAAACATTTAGTTTTTTGGGTTTGTAATATTACAGTAGTTGCTTCTCAAGGATTATTGCAGTAGTTGCGTCGGCAATTATTGCAGCAGTGGCGTCGGCGATTCCTTGCAGGGGCAGTAGTGACTTCGACGTGAAGAATATTTTTGTTTTGAGAAAGTGTGAGATATTGATGTTTGAGGAATTGAATAATGGAGAAATGTAGAAAAAATATGTGAAGTTTTAAAAAATTGTTGGGATCAAAGCTGCCTTGAAGATTTGAAGAGTTCTATTAGATTATTAATATATTTCGAAGTATTTGTTTTTAATAATATCTTTTGTATATTTTTATAAATTTGTAATTGATGTAACACTTTTATTTTATTCTTGATCTTTATATCATTGTTTATTAATAATTTTCTTATAAATGAGAACATTGTAGGTATTTCAATATCATCAATTTTTTTTTGAACACTGCATCACTTCAAAAAATTTTTTGAACACTGCATCACTTCAAATTTTCTTATCAAAATTCTCATTCTCTTTTATTCACGTTTTTTTAAATAACTTTAAACATAAGATAAATTAGTAATGGAAGGACATAATTTAATAGCCCTCCCCAAAGATAATTATGTAACGGCAATAAGTAACCAATTTTTCTCAACAATTACGGTTCATTGCAAAATATACTCCCTCCATAAGTGTCAGTTTAGAATATAAATTTCATTTTTAATTCTCTTTCAACTATCTTCTTTCTCATTCACGTCATCTAAAAAAATTACTTTTAAATATATATCTTTAAAATAAACTTGAAGTTTAAATTTTAATTAACTTTAAAGGAGGTCAACTCATTTATTTAAAGAAAATTACTAAATTGAGTGGATACAATAAATGAAACTTTCGATTTTAAAATCTTAATAATAATTGAAAAATTTTGTGTGGTTAATACTAATGAAAGTTATTGTGGATCGTACTCTAAAGAATACGTACAATCAACTAAAATTTAAGGAAAGGTGTAATGTTAAATGAATAACATATTTATTTAACATTACACCCTTCCTCACTAAATTCGTACTATATAGATATTTCTTACTAAATAAATGAGTGATTATTTTTTATATCTCAACCCGTTCTTTTTTACATTATTATATCATAATTTAGATTAAATGGAATGTAATTACGTATTATATATATGTACAACTTTCGGTTGACACATTCAATTATAATAATAAATACTGATTGTCTAATTTCAAAGTAAATACATATGATTCGAAAAGAAAAGTAAATACATATGAATTGACACGTGCTTAAATTAGTTGGTTTTAATGTAATTGGAGGATTAAATCACATGTATCATAAAAATTAAAAAAAATATATTTAATTATGGTTAGTTTTATATATATACCCAACAATTAATACATGCGTTAGTTGGGTTTAAAGTAATTGGATGCAATTTGCTCAATTAATTAAATGACATGTATCATAGAAATTAAAATATATATTTTATTATGGTTAGTTTTATAATATACCCACGACAATATATATGTTACTTATGCATATTTTTAGGAATTATTGTTTTATAAATTATCATATTTTTAATTAAAAAATAAAGCAATTAAATTTTATATTTAGATTATGTTTAATCAAGACATATTGTAATTTCAATTCTTTTAAAATATAAAACTGCAATTTTAAAATATAAAACTGCAATTTTGGCATAATTGGTAAATCATGTGAATTAATTAATCAACGTCATATGTGGCCAATATTTTTTGTAACATTTTAAAATGTATATATAAATTGCACGGGGTATAAATTTTTTATTAATTAAGATAAATTGGGTCATAAATGTAAGCCAATATAATCATGGGTTAATTAATGCAAACAAATTGACATCAAAAATAAATTCTAAATCATCCAAAAAAATTAATTACATCAATTCGAATATAAAGTAAACTTCCTGTACATTTCCGATGACAAAAAATTGAAAATATGTACATTTTTCGTGTATTTCAGATGACTTTAGACACTATTATACATAGATCGTGAATAGAGAATAAGGAGTGAATCAGATCGTTGCTTTTGGAACGGGTATTTTCAACTTGAATGGAGCCTTATGACTGAATGCTGGAGTAGTAGGTGAGGAAAATTTCTGCATGTAAATTCAAATCAATATTAGAGATCTATAACATAAATCATACTTGTTGATATAATGATATTGAAGGATCATAATAGATTTTACAATCATCAAAAAATGAAAGTTAACAAAAATTATGTCAAAACTAAAAGTTAAAGAGAAAATCGAATCAATATTAGAGATCTACAATATAAAAAAAAAACTAAAATCCATGTTCCATAAGATACCAAAACTAACCATTGAAAGTGGAGAATACACCATTAAAATGAAGGGAGAATGAGACTTGCCTATATGAGATGATATTAAATTACAAATTAGAAAAAAGCGTGAAAGATTGAGGGGATGAAATGAAAGAATGAGATGTGATATTATATAGTAAATGAGATTAAGATTGAACAGTCAAGATTAATTCGTTTAAATGAACGGTGAAGATTAAAATAAAAAAGTGAAATGAATTAGAAGAGAGAGATTTTGAAATGGGATGTTTTGAGAAGAGAGAGGTTAAGATAAGAGAATAATATTGTGACATGTGGCACTTTAAGAGTTTGCAAATATATATATATAGATGAGAAAAAAATCACTTTAATATTTACTCTTTACTTTGCCTCGAAACATAATTTAAATAGTATCATAATTAATTTACAGTGAAAAATGCAAAACGTCATATAATTTACAAAGAAAATGAAAGGTTAAAATGTCATACATTTTAATTAGAAGGGGTATTTCATATAAAGTTGTCGGTGAAAAGTGTAAAAAAAAAATGGTAGAAAAAAAAAAGGAAAAAATGGATGCCAATTGTTGTATTTTGTGCAAAAAAGTAGAGATACTAACACCGCCAGAAAATTGAAATTTAATGACAAATTCTATCAATAATTTTTAATTTATGTGATTAAAAATTTTTAGTTAGAAAAATTACAGTAATATGATTTATGTTATTAAAAAATAATTTTCTTCTAGTGTATAAATAAATGCAGGTTCCAACTCTAAAAAAAAAAAAAAAAAAAAACCTTAAGGCATGATTGGTATGGGGTAATGGGCTTAGAATGGAATGAATATTCATGGACCTATTCCTAATCTCATAATTGATATGTTTTTTTACACGGAATCGTGATTTCTCGTGGAATGGTGATTCCAAAAAATAAAGAATTATGATTCCTCTCCATCCCCCTATCTTTACCCATTTCATTCTACGTGAAATCAAATTATTTTTATTTTCTAAAAAAAAAAAAGAAATCATTAAAAAAATATTTTTACAAAATTATCCTTATCAACAATTAAAAAGATTTTTATTAACCCTCTTATCCAACCTTAATCCACGATTAAATACGATATTCATTAACCTTCTTTAACCTAATTCATCCAAGAGGGAAGGAGGCTGAGAAAGAACGCAGAAGAGAAAAAACGCAGAAGAGAAGAACGCTGAAAAAAAAACGCAGAAGAGAAGAACGCTGAACGCCGCAGAAGAGAAGAACGCTGAGAAAAAACGCAGAAGAGAATAACTAGTCAAAGAATAGTAGTGTATTGTTGTTCTATATATATACAGAAGAACTCTTTGTTCGTATATATATATATATATATATATATATATATATATATATATACTACTATGTTTCATTTTTGCTTTAATATATATATACTATGTTTCGTTTTTGCTTTTATATGTATACATATATATATATTTCATGATTACATCTTATAATAATGGGTAAAAATGTATATCATTTTTTTAAAATGTACGATTATTTATATTTAATTTTATTATTAAAATAATAGCATATTAACCAATTTAATATGTTTCTATAAAATATGTATAAGGGTATTTTAGTCATTTAAGATAAATTTTTTATTATACCAATCATGAGAATGGAATCAATCAAGGAATGATTTTTCCATTCCTTTGTCAATACCAATCATGGGAATGACCATTCAGACTTTCATTCCATTCTGACATTCATTCCATTCATGACTTCATTCGATTCAGTCACATTTTCATTCAGTCATACCAATCATGCCCTTAGAGCTTTAAAGGAAATATTTAAAATGAGAAAATGTAAAGTTAAAGTGGAACGGAGTTAATATTTTCTTTATGTCAAAAATGATAACTTTTAATTTTTTTAGATGATCATATTTTTTCCCCATCAACATATTCCATACAATGGATGCACCCCATATTTAGATGATGTCTTGTATGAGACGGTTTTATATTTCTGTGAGATGATTTTATATCAGTATGAGAAAAAAAATCACTTTAATATTTACTCTTTACTTTACCTTAAAATATAATTTAAATAGGATCATAAATTCATGAATCATAAAATTTATAAGTGATGAAAACCCGTCTCATACAAATTATTGTCCTTTAACTATTTACTCTATTTTGTGTTGAAAATATCGATAAGATGAATAACTCCTATCTCCATAGGGTAAGATGAGTAGTTGTTATTGGAAAAGTTTGGTAGCTAACCTTACTAAAGCAACTTCAATATAAATACATCTGAGAAAATAATGCTACTACACAATTAAATCATTCAATTATAACTTAAAAGCAAACTTTTATAAAACTAAAATTTTAAAGAATAAAGAAAAAATTAAGATTCCAAGAGGGACTACTACCACGCCTATGCGCCCCGCTAAAATGCAGCCTTAAATATTAGAGTTTGTTCGTCATAATGGAGGTGCATTAATATGAGGGGTTGGTCTGTTATGCACCCTAGTGCATGTTGCATTTTTCAGTTTTATTGACTTACACTTTTTGGTAAATGGTGTTGCACTTTTCAATTATTAAACTGTATAATAATATTTTTAATAATAATTGAAAAGTGCAACACTATTTACCAAAAAATGTAAGTCACTAAAACTGAAAAGTGCAACATGGACTAGGGTAGTAGGGTGCATAACATGCACAGATGCACTCGAGTGCATACTAGACTTAATGTAATATGAGATAGGCCGATAGGGTGTGTTGTTGGATATATATAATTAAAAATATTGTTTTTTTTTTTTGAATCCTAATTAAAAATATTGTTAAAAAAACTTAAATAAAATATGTGATAGGTGAAATATACTTAAATAAGACAAATGATGCAAAAAATTGCAAGTCTTAAAGCAAATTAAATTGGGTTAAATGAATCTTTTCTAAAAAAAAATTGTATAAGCAAAACATAAATTTTTGAACTCAAAGAGTGTGTTACTATAAAAACAAATTGTGTTACTATAAGGAGAGTAACACACACTTGATCATATAATAAAGGTAAAAATTTGTGTGAGACCGTTTCACAGAATGAGATCCGTGAGACGGATCCCTTTTAACCCATATTTCATAATTTTGGGTAGGATAACTCATGTATATTTTTTTAGATTTTGATTTGTAAAAAAAGTGATAATGTTTAAGTGAAAAGTGATAATATTTTTAACAAAAGTGACAATCACTTTTTACTTAAACATTATAATTTTTTGCTCAAACATTATCACTTTTTATATACGAGGGTCGTCTCACGGATCTCATTTTGTGAGACGGTCTCACCCAAGACTGACCCTATAATAAAACACATTTACCCATATAATAATACATGCAATATATTTAAAAATTGTGTTATTAAATGTGTGTTACTGTGATGCGGTCAAAATGTGTCGTCATATGAGATAATGACACGTGAAATATATGGGTAATATTATTATATGTTATTCGTTCATTTATTCCTTTAATTATGTGTAAATTATGTGATTAAGACTCATACTATGATAAGTAGGGTCCATGTTAATTGATACCCCGATGGCGGGCCATATTATATGGGCTGGGACCTCCCTTGGGCCTCGAGGCCCAGGACCTAACAAGGTCCAAACCCACGTCTTGCACAGGTTTATTGAGAATCGGACCTAAATCCAGCTATACAAGGCCAATCAAATCAGGGCCCAGGGGAATCCTTGACTTGCCCCTGAATTATCGGAGCTGAGTGGCCAGTAGAGAAAATTGTGGGATTGTTTCCCACTAAGAGATAAAGTTTAACTGGGCCAAGTGGGCTAGAATTGAGGTCCTGCTGGCCAGATCGAAGGGCGACTTCGTCAAGCTCCCTGGAAACTCGGGATGACTGGTTGAGTGGAGAGATAGGGGGAGACGGTTATCCCTTCCCCCAAGGTACCTCTATAAATACTTCATGCATCCCTTCCTTAGCTTTTTTATGTGACATTCACACCTGAGCACACATCACACGCGTGCATACATACTTGAACATATTGTTGCATCGTGGAGGACGGTTTTAACTTCGGTTGATTGTTCTCCGAACACCTATACTTTGGTGATCACCGATTTTCTGACTTGAGCGTCGGAGTCCCCGCGTCGGAGATCCCTCCAGCGTGTTTTGCAGGTTTTACGGAGCATCGTGAGCTACGTGGCAGCCTTGCAACGCGTTGTTTATTGTCAGTGACACAAGGGCAATTTGGTAAATTGTTGAGCGTTCAAACCCGACGCATCATACTATATAAACAAAATGACATTAATGAACGTATATAAAATATTTCAGATAAAAGAGATAAAAATAAGCATTTGCCATTATATTAACATATTTTGACCTTATAGTAACACATATTTAAGATCTCCGGCCTGCGACCCACGATGATTTTACCGACCTGAATACGGTGCTTGCGACTCGTGACAATTTTAAAATTATTTTAAACAAATATATTTAATGTATAAAATATTTCATATAAATGTTGTTCAAACAATATTTACTAAAATAATCCATAATACTTATTTTTTCATTTAACTAAAAGAGTCGCCTATACAATATTGCAATGCAATACATTTAAGGAAGGTTAAATCAAGTCTATATAAGAATTAAGAACTACATCCTACCCACATTATTCCAAACCCAGACTAGAAGTCCGACCCGCCTGGCTCGCTCCTTATTTATTACTAATTTAAAAAAAAAATTGTAAGAATTGAGCTATAAACTATATATCTCAACCTTATAAAGATAAAGACCAACTACCTACAAAAAAATATTATTGAAAAGTAACTTAATATTTACCGAAAAGTGTAAGTAAAAGTGCAACATAATATTACCAAAACGTGTAAACCACTATAATTGAAAATATTATTGGAAAGTGGATGCGAGATTTGAACCCTTAATCTCAATGCAAAATAGCTTACGCGCTACCACTTCAACTACAACGTTTTACATGAACGTTGTACATATATATGCACTTGAGTTCACACAAGACTCCCTCTTTAAGGAAATGTGCAGAAAACTCGTAAATGCTTCACGGTTCAATTGAGTCTTTTAAAATAAATTGTGCAAAAATAAAAAATTTCTAGATGCATGTTATCGTAAGAATAAATTTGTGTTAATATAACCTCAAAATAGAAGACATTGCATGTAATTAGTAGATTATTGTATTCCATTAATTTCAGATAAAGATAACGAGTTTCCTTAAAAAATATTCGTGAATAAAATTGAAATGCTTCCAATATTAAAATATTAGAAGAGAATAAAAAAATTAATTACTACCTCAAAAATCGGTTCAATTCTTTTGTGCTATTTTTATATTCTATCTGAATTTTTAACACATAATTATTATTTAGACATTGATTATTTTTTTAATTTACACATATTAATAATTTAGTTGGTGAAATATAAATTGAAAAAAAAAATGGTACTGATGTGACCTTATCGAATTCACAGGAGCCAATGATAAGGAACACAATCAAAGAAAGATTAGAACAAGAAATACATAAATGAGTCCTTTGCAAATCCTTGGATATTGAGTAATAATGCACGCCCTTGATGAGTCTGAGGACCTGCACGCAAAACCGGGCCGGAGGAGTGTCCGGCGACGGACCTCCGACGCTCAAGTCAGTCGAGCTCGATGATGAAGATGAAGATAATAAGAGTGTTTCATGTTTGTGTGTATGTTGTAAATGGATAGAATGACTTGGAGAGAACATTGAAATGAAAAAGGGATGCTTTTATACCTTGTTATGGAGGGGTAGGGAAGTAATTTTACCTCTAGGGTTTGTTGTAAGCAGTGCCACGTCATTGTACTACCTGACACATAACAAGCTGTCACGCATACATTTGCAGGGATGCTCAGAGGCTTTCTGACACACCAAGATTCCTTGCTTCTCCTTATTAACCAAGACCCTTTATCGTCTTGGTCCTGGATGAGGGTATCAATATCAGATCAGATCTTTGAGAGATCTGATCAGATTATGGCCCTTATCAGGGGCGAAGACTTTTCTGATCCTGATCCCAAAAGGAAGTGCTCAACTCTTATTTTAGTTCCTAATTAGTATCTCTTCTTTTATGGACCTACACCATTATGTCACATCATCCACTCCCCCCTATTCTTGACTATGATAGCTCCTTGCTGAGAATGGTTAAGAATGAAGCCTTTTCAAATTCCCAAATTTCCCGCTTGTTTTCTAGGGAATATCTACCTTTGATCTAGACCGTCCTTCAGAATTTGACTTTTCATATCCCTTCATCTGAATCGTACACGCGTCCTTCACCTATCTGGGCAACTGTCCCATCACCTTTCCTCATAAAAAGAGAAATCCACCTTCCTTTTTCCCCTCTTTTACTTCTAGTTTTGGTAGAGGAAAAGTTTCGTCTTCTCCAAAAACCGTTTTTATTTATTTCTGAAATTCCGGTGGAAGGCTTCTCTTTTCCGACGATTTTTTTCGTTCTGGTGCAATCGCCCTTAGCTTCCAGGTATTATCTTCTGTCTTTCTTTGTTCTTTTTTTTTTTCTAGCCTCAAATGGCTAGCCCATCTTTGTCCGCTTCTGGTTCTCCTTCCTTCTCGACTGAGGGGGGAGATACGCAATCTGATTCTTATCACCATAGTTCTCGAAGTTTGACTCCGGATCAACTTTATTCATCCGGTCATACGGATGTTCTATCCGACCGATATCCCCGATCTCAGTTAGGGCCTCCACCTTTAGCGTTAATTCTGCCTCCATCTTCTTCTTCCTCTCGTTTTTTAATTTCTCGCCGCTTTAGGAAGTTAGCCACTCCAGAAGATACTTCCAGTGATTTATAGGATTAAGTTGCTTCACATTCTTCTCTTGTTTCTTCGGAACTTAGGGAGATAAAAAAGAGATGCCATAGTCCTTCAGATTTTCTCTTCGACATGGCTCTTCCTGAGGAGAGGCCTAATTTCTTCTGCCCCCCATCGTTACCCTTTTTTCGAGCACACATAGACTGTGGAGTTCGCTTTCCCATTTGCCCCTACCTCGCTGATGTGTGTCGTCTTTTTAACATCTCAGTATCCCAAGTTAACCCTTCATCTATAAGGACTTGCCTATCATTCTATATCCTCTTAAGACATTATGGAGGTAATCCTAGCGCTGAGATGTTCGCCTCTTGTCATGAGATTAAATTGAAAGAGGGTTTTTTCTACTTCAGCTCTCAAGTTAACGGTCCTCCCAATTTCATAAAGAAACCTTCTAGTCTCGAAGTAGGCTGGAAGAAAAAATACTTCTGGGTCACCCCCAAAAATGGGGAGTGGCCTTTTCCTAGTGATGAGTGGCATCAAACTACTCCTTCTTATCCTGTTATTTTGGATTTTGTTATTTCTCAAAGGGATCTGAGCATCATGCAGTCTTTAGAAGATCATGTTCTTGACAAAAAGAATGGTCTTTTTTAAAATACATCATCTTGTACGAGATCAAGGGGTGTTAATCCGTTTCGGACTTGACAGCTCTGGAGCGGAACTTTCCCCCAGAGCCGGTAAAGTCTTCTTCTTTTTGCTTTATTCTTGTCTTTTTTTTTTTGTATAGGTCTGATCTAACCTTCTCACCTTCTTATTTTTCAGAGATGGACTTCGTCTTCAGTTCTGTTAAACTAGATATCGTCGATGTCGATGAGGATATTGTGACAGTAGCTTCTTCAGGAGTCCCTGCTCTGATGACTGAGATAACCAATTCTGACATGGTGGCTGCTCCTATGGCTTCAGCTCCGCTTCTTCAAGGTGGGGCCTCTGTTCCGTTGACCAATAGGGTCCTCAGGAATACAACTTCAGGTGTTCCTCCATTGGCCCATAAGCGACCTGCTCTTGGGGAGGGTGAACATGTTTCTTCAAAGAAGTCCAAATCCCATCGGACTCGTCCGGAGGCACTTACTCCTCGTAGGTCTTCTAAGGATCTCTTTACTTTAGAGATCCCCAAGCCCGTTTCTGAATTGAGAGGAGAAGAGAGCACTTCTTTCCTTAAATTGATTCCAACTACAGATGATAAGCAACGGTTCTTTGAGCATTTGGTTCCTCAACTTTGGGAGGTCTCTTCGGAGTTATGCACCCAGGTAACCCCTCTTTCCTTATGTTCTTATGCCCTTATTATTCTGTTCTTTCTAATAATATTTCCTTCTTTCTTCAGCTTATGACTGTTCAAGGAATTTTGTTGGACAAAACTGAGAAAGAGCAAGCTGATAAGGACCTGGGGCGCCTCCGCTTAGAATTATCAGCTAAGGATGCAGAAATTCAGAAGACAGCTGCGGATCTCAATCTGCTTACTAATCAGAATGCGGAACTCAAAAAGAAGGTTGAAGAGAGCTGGGAGTTGATTGAGAAGGTTCAATCTGCTCAAAAAAATCAGCAAGAAAAGGTTGTGGAAGAAGCTTTTACTCAGGGGCAAAAGCGAGGTGTTGATGAATGTCGTCGTAGATTGTTGACGACCTCTATTGGCCAGGAATTTCTCCGAGATCTTCACTTAGGATTGGTTGAAGCGTATCAACTTAGCCCCCACTATCTCAGGGATATGAATCCCCACATAGGTCACTTCATAACCCATGGGATTAAGTGTACCATATCTCAAGTGAAAGAACAAGGTTTTAAACCCTCTATCGATGTTGTTCCGATTATCAAGAGTATAACCCCTTCTCCTTCCTTCCGCGGGGATCTCAATGCAGGACCTGATAATGAATGGTGGTTACCCGTTATTCGAAAAGCGGCCTTGAAATTGGCTTTCGAAAAAGAGTTAGGTCCTGAAATGCCTGCTGCTTCGCCTTTGGTTTATGATGTCGCCTTTGGTTTATGATGTTTTTCCCCCCTGTCAGGGCCCTTCGTCTTCTTCTGATCCTTTGCCCAATCTCCCTCCGCTGGAAGGATCGAACACTCCAGATCTTGGGCTCACCAATTCCAAGGAAGAAACTGCTCCTGCTGCGGATGCCCACATTTGATGTTTTTCTTGATTTTGAGAGTTTGCATGCTCTTTCTATTATTGAACTCTGTTATTTTGTTGATGTACTCTTTACATTTTGACTTTGTCCTTTTGCGTATGGATGTGATTTCCTTATTGATATGCACTCTTATCTTTTGGAACTGCTTCTGTTCTTAACGTTTTTATGTTTGTGTTGTTTGATAAAATCTTTTATTTCTGATCTTGGACTCAGGTCCTGAGATCGCTTCTCGTTCTCAGAAAAAAATGAAATTTTTCTAAGTAAATAATATTTCTGATCTCGGACTTAGGTCCTGAGATCGCTTCTTCGTCTTTAGAAAAAATTGAAATTTTTCTAAGTAAATAATATTTCTGATCTCGGACTCAGGTCCTGAGATCGCTTCTCGTTCTCAGAAAAAATTGAAATTTTTCTAAGTAAAATAATATTTCTGATCTCGGACTCAGGTCCTGAGATCTCTTCTCGTTCTCAGAAAAAATTGAAATTTTTCTAAGTAAAATAATATTTCTGATCTCGGACTCAGGTTCTGAGATCGCTTCTCATTCTCAGAAAAATTGAAATTTTTCTAAGTAAAATAATATTTCTAATCTCGGACTCAGGTCCTGAGATCGCTTCTCATTCTCAGAAAAAATTGAAATTTTTCTAAGTAAAATAATATTTCTGATCTCGGACTCAGGTCCTGAGATCGCTTCTCATTCTCAGAAAAAATTGAAATTTTTCTAAGTAAAATAATATTTCTGATCTCGGACTTAGGTCCTGAGATCGCTTCTCATTCTCCGAAAAAATTGAAAATTTTCTAAGTAAAATAATATTTCTGATCTCGGACTCAGGTCCTGAGATCGCTTCTCGTTCTCAGAAAAAATTGATTTTTTTCTAAGTAAAATAATATTTCTGATCTCGGACTCAGGTCCTGAGATCGCTTCTCGTTCTCAGAAAAATTGAAAATTTTCTAAGTAAAATAATATTTCTGATCTCGGACTCAGGTCCTGAGATCGCTTCTCGTTCTCAGAAAAAATTGAATTTTTTCTAAGTAAAATAATATTTCTGATCTCGGACTCAGGTCCTGAGATCGCTTCTCGTTCTCAGAAAAATTGAAATTTTTCTAAGTAAAATAATATCTCTGATCTCGGACTCAGGTCCTGAGATCTCTTCTCGTTCTCAGAAAAAATTGAATTTTTTCTAAGTAAAATAATATTTCTGATCTCGGACTCAGGTCCTGAGATCGCTTCTCGTTCTCAGAAAAATTGAAATTTTTCTAAGTAAAATAATATTTCTGATCTCGGACTCAGGTCCTGAGATCGCTTCTCGTTCTCAGAAAAAATTGAAATTTTTCTAAGTAAAATAATATTTCTGATCTCGGACTCTGGTCCTGAGATCGCTTCTCGTTCACAGAAAAATTGAAATTTTTCTAAGTAAAATAATATTTCTGATCTCGGACTCAGGTCCTGAGATCGCTTCTCGTTCTCAGAAAAAATTGAAATTTTTCTAAGTAAAATAATATTTCTGATCTCGAACTTAGGTCCTGAGATCGCTTCTCGTTCTCAGAAAAATTGAAATTTTTCTAAGTAAAATAATATATCTGATCTCGGACTCAGGTCCTGAGATCGCTTCTCATTCTCAGAAAAAATTGAAATTTTTCTAAGTAAAATAATATTTCTAATCTCGGACTTATGTTCTTAGATCGTTTCTCGTCCTCAGAAAAAATTGAAATTTTTTCCAAGTAACATATGTGCTCTTGGTCTCGGACTCAAATCCTGAGATCGTTTCTCGTCCTCAGAAAAAATTAAAATTTTTTCCAAGTAACATATGTGCTCTTGGTCTCGGACTCAAGTCCTGAGATCACTTCTCGTTTATACTCCGAATATGAGGGGCAACACTTGCTCATTCAGAGTCATATTTTATACTCTTATATGAGTGATTTATACTCCTTGGGGAGTTTATTCAACTTTGGATACTCTCATGTTGATAAGAAAAGGAGACTGCTCTCACCAGCTCCATGTTTCATTGAAATTTTTAAAGTGCAAGTACTTACAAAGTTCTGTCATATTTTGATACATCATCCAATTCATTAAAACAAAGTAAAATGATAAAATAAAGTTTTTCAGATCTTGCCTGTTTCTCCACAGTAGTACTTCTTGAGTTTGTTTACGTTCCATGGACGTGCTACTTCCTTTCCCCTAAACTAGGGTCTGACATACTGTGCACTTCGGATCCCAAAGTTATTGCCTCTCTCACGAAGGCTTTTCGTGCTCCGTCCGAATCGCCATCGGTAGGTCCTCTCGCAATCATGAAGATGTTGCCCCTTTTCTGCGGTACTCCTCTTCCTCCTGTATGTAGTTCCTGCTGCTCTTTTTCTTTGCCTTTATCCTCTCTCCAACCATAGTTCTTATCCCTTTCAGCTCTCACATACTCGGTCAATTGCCCTTTTCGTATCATCTTTTCAATTGTATCTTTGAGATGGCAACATTGGTTTGTATCATGACCATACTCATTGTGGTATTTACAGTATCTATCAGATCTGGGATTTGTAGGACCACTTCTGGCCGAATGGGGAGGCTTAAATCCCGGTTGATCCTGCATCACCTCCAAAAGTTCCGAAGGTCGTTTGTTCAGCGGCGTGTGGTTTCGGAAGTGCCTAATCTCCCCCCTAGCATCCTTCTCCTCTTTACTCCTTGGAAGCACTATCCTCTCCTTTCTTTTTCTTGTGCCCCTTTCAGTGGCTGCGGCTACCATCTCCGTTGGTTCATTCGACCCCGGATCTTTCTGGACCGGGAAATGAGGAACATCCCCTGGAGGGAGCTGTTCCCGTATGTTTACTGTAGAGGGAGTTACAAGAGTACCTTGGGCTGGCACTCCTCTTCGAGCTAAGGCCTGATCCACAGCAGCAGCGATCAGATCCCTCAAACTTTCCAGAGGGAGGGTAACAACATACCCAGAGGAAGGAGACGGATTCGGTACCCCCTCTCTCAGACCTACAATAGCCTTTCCCATTCTCTTATCATTGGCCGATTCCGTGACCGCAGTTGAGTCAATGATTCCGGCTGGATCAGTGGTCACACCCTTAAAATCCTTATTCAAGTTCCTTTGTACTTGATTCTCCATCACTAAATGAATAAAATCACAAGACAAATCTAATATTTTCATAAGCACACATGAACAGACCCCATAATTATGGATTTCCAACAGCGGATTTAGAGACTGATTTTCTTTCAACTATTTTCGGAAAAAGCTTGAATAAATGAAAAACCTCACGTCTTAGTCAGATTTTTCCCACAGACGGCGCCATTTGATGTGACCTTATCGAATTCACAGGAGCGAATGATAAGGAACACAATCAAAGAAAGATTAGAACAAGAAATACCTAAATGAGTCCTTTGCAAATCCTTGGATATTGAGTAATAATGCACGCCCTTGATGAGTCTGAGGACCTGCACGCAAAACCGGGCCGGAGGAGTGTCCGGCGACGGACCTCCGACGCTCAAGTCAGTCGAGCTCGATGATGAAGATGAAGATAATAAGAGTGTTTCATGTTTGTGTGTATGTTGTAAATGGATAGAATGACTTGGAGAGAACATTGAAATGAAAAAGGGATGCTTTTATACCTTGTTATGGAGGGGTAGGGAAGTAATTTTACCTCTAGGGTTTGTTGTAAGCAGTGCCACGTCACTGTACTACCTGACACATAACAAGCTGTCACGCATACATTTGCAGGGATGCTCAGAGGCTTTCTGACACACCAAGATTCCTTGCTTCTTCTTATTAACCAAGACCCTTTATCGTCTTGGTCCTGGATGAGGGTATCAATATCAGATCAGATCTTTGAGAGATCTGATCAGATTATGGCCCTTATCAGGGGCGAAGACTTTTCTGATCCTGATCCCAAAAGGAAGTGCTCAGCTCTTATTTTAGTTCCTAATTAGTATCTCTTCTTTTATGGACCTACACCATTATGTCACATTAGGTACAACTGATTTAATTCCCTAAAAAACTGCAGACGTGCATTATTGATTTACCGCTTTCTTTTATATTTCAACATTGTATTTTATCTTATCAATGCTATTATTCTGAGAAATTTTGTATGATTGTAACTAGTACTTTACAATTTTTGATGCATTTAATTGTTATTATAAATTTTTTTTTCAGACAAAAGATGTTAATTTTATATGGAAGCTGCTAAAAGATCACAGAAACATTTACAGCTCCTCATGTAGAACTGAAAGAGTCACAGAATAAGGACGCCATTGTTTTTGTTAAGTGTGTTATTGACTTCAGTTTTCAGGATGTAGAGGAATTCGTAGGTTTGGTTGGGCTTGCATTTAATAGCATGATTAACACCAACCAGCAGGGACTCTGTTTTTTTATTTTTCTGAAACACAACCCCTGTTTTTTCCCTCTAAAAATTCTGCCCTTGAGGTGTTTTTCCTCCAATTTTAGCATCTAACAGATTCTGTTAACTATTTAACGGTTAGGACCATTTCGAATTACAGGACTGAAAGTGATTTGACCTCATTCTTACAGGATCAAGAGTGCAATTTTCCCATCCATTTTCATAGCTCCCATTTGTTTGGACACAGGTTTCGAGTTAGTTGTCAAGTTACCTCAATGTTACATAAAACTTGTGCTCGATTTATTTTAACTGGGAAGGTCAACATTAAATTAAATGCACCTTACAAGTGCGTAAACGTTTCTCCACTTTACCTGCCCTTTATTTGCATTATTCTACAAAAATAAAATGACACTCCATACCATTTAAAATTTAAAATTAATAAAAAATGAGATAGTATGTATCGTTGACTCTGATCAATCTTGTATTAGTATATACCTTCCAACAAGGATAAAAATATCACTATTGCAACTTTAATTTTACGGATATATAGTTGGATATATCTCACAAAAAAATTGTAAAAATGACGAAAATCTTAATAAAATCTTGAAAATTTAACATGAAATTTTAGGTATTATTATAACATACTATTATGCATGTATTTCATTCAAAAGACAATAAAATTATATGTTTAAAACAAACATATAGATAGTAAATTTGTCATAAATGAAATGAGAAACTTATTTTGGGACACGAAGGTGTGAAACTTACAGTGAGGAAGAGTGAGTATTATTGTTTTCGGTTCATTTTAAAGTTATTAGCCATTTTAGATGTCCAAAAAAAAAACTCATTTCTTTCTTTAAACAACATCCACTGTATCTCTCTAACTTATTTCAAAACAATATCCACTGGAGGATTAGAGAAACTCATTTGTTGTGAGAATATTGCCTTTGTTTCAATATAAGTTTGAGCTTGCAGTTGACTTACAAAATTTATATCAAGTCCATGTTTGAAATGCAAGGAAGGAAAATAACAACATGACACAAATTGAAAGAACTTTTCAATTTGCAGCTCTTGGGTCCGATGGACTTACGTAACATGTACGTGGGGACAGCAAAATGACCTGTGACAAGGCCGATTGCCTTTCATATGTTGTTGATCGTTCGAGATTAGTCGGTCTTTGAATCGAATACTCGAAACTTAAAAAATATATATATATATATATATGTTGCTGATCGTTTCTTTGGACCGGAAGAAGCAACTATTGAAGAGTTGCATGCGACCGGCAGTCCAAGAAGAAGAAGTTTGTGGCATATACTACTTACCCCGTGCTAAGACGATGCTAGCCTATGGGCTAGCCAAACATACTATCAACTCTACGCTTGAATTGGAGCAGACATCCCCTTGGGGTCAAAGAAGAGGTTCGTGACATTTTAGTATTTTATATTACTCCACTTTTTTTATATTTTGATATTTGGAGCTATTTTTTTTTTTCTTAATTTCATGTTCATATTTAACTTTATTATGTCAGCAAATAATCGTAAAATTACCACCCGTAATTAGGGTGGTGAGTTTTCAATCCATGAAATTATACATTTGTTTTGCTTTGAAAGATTGGAAAAATAATATTCTGCCCGTCAAATTTCATTTTTCCCAAAAAAAAAAAAAAATAAAATAAATTCCATTATCAAATTTTATTATTCTCATTTCTTTTTTAAAATTAATATTATTCAAACGGCTTTACTTTACTTCACTATTCAACCGTTAGTTATTTATAAGTAGGGATGGAGGGAGGGGGTGCCCTTAATAAAAAAATTAAATGTATTAGTAGAATATTAGTAGTGCAACTAAAACGACAATTTTTTAAAGCAATAATTAAGACCACTAGAATGAATGAAGCTTTTATTAAAATATATTAAAATTTAAATGAATTCATTAATTTTTTATTTATTTTTTTGAAAGCAAATGAATTCATTATTATTAATATATTATATGTTTTAAAAATACGCCCCTCTTCATCGCTGTTTATAATATGTATTAATTAAAATACGTGTTTGGAGAAGTTAACATAATAAATTTGGACTTATTTGAATGGGGGTTAAAATAGAGGGGGTTATTACTACCTTATAAAACAAAAATTAAACAGATATCACAATAATCAGAAATTCAAAATTCTTGCATAGCTGAATCTTTGTTTGCCATAACAAAATGAAAATGTTTGAAATGCAGAATGCCAATGTTGGAGCAAAATAAGCTATAGCATCATGGAAATTGAAAGATGATTCAATGAAAATTTAAATCATCATCATCAGTTTACTATTATTACTGAATAGGAAGTCACCTGAACTCCAAAACTCTTCTCAAGCTCTCTTCTGCAACCACTCCTCGAAGCTTTCAAATGCAGCTCTTCGGTACGACTTACGTAACATGTATGTGGGGACACCAACATTGAGAGGAAGTTGTGGGGGAGTTGGTGAGGTGGAGGAGTGATATTGATGAGGTGGAGAATGAAAAGGGGTGGGGAAGTTAACATCTTCCCCAAATATTTTATTGAGGTGAGAGTGGGGGAGAAGGGGTGGGCAGCACGCTGGAGAGGAGAAGAGGGGGCGCCAGGCTGGGTGAAAAATTAATTAAAATATTTTTTTTTCGAAATTTAATTAAATATTAAAAAATTAAAATAATCGAAATATATATAATTATTTATTCATCCGAAAATTAGATAATTAATATAGGTGAAAAATTAAAATATGAGATGAATATATTGAGTGGGTCCAAATACCTACTTTTTGAGGTAGGTTATTGGGAGGGAATTTTGTGTTTGAGGAAGATGCTGACGTGGCGATGATGTGGAGAGTTAAATACCTCACTTTTAGTTTTGCCATTGGAGAAGGCCTAAGACAAAGAAAATGGATTTTGTATTGAGAGATGCATCAATATACTTTCACTAAAATACTTAAACCATTTTTTCATCTTTGGGTCATTTTACATTTAGTCTACTGCAGCGCGCGTTTTTGTGAAATCGATCTTCCCAAAATCTCTTTCCCTTTCGTTTCTACTTTCTTCAAAATTTTCGGCAACCCTTTCAACCTCTTATCTTTCACAAAATGTCAACAAATACCAATGTGGAAGATAAAAGTGTGCAAATCAACGATACGGTGAAAGATAAAGATGGAAGATAAAGATAAAAGTGTGCAAATCAACTACAAGTATGATACGGCCAATGCACAAGGTAGAGGATATTTGGAAATGAAAAATATTCTCATTCACGTTGAAAATGCATACAAAGACGTTTCTTTACACGAGTATGCATATAAAATAAACCATCCAAATTATGTTCCTCTCAAAATGATTCATCCGGATGAGAATGAGAACTCAAGAAAGAGAAAGAGGGGTCAAGACACGATATAAGGGTACATGAGTTCTCTACCCAGACGTACGAAGACTATGTGAAGAATTCACCGCCTATCATGGTGTATTCTTTTCTGGGCGAAAAAGTTACGTATGAGTACGTTTCACCAAAATTTCGCAAAGTTGTTAGAGGCCTAGTCGACTTATTTGCAAAAGTACATAAGGATAAACATGCCATAATCATGGCCGATTAACATGTTTAAGTTATTTATATTCAAATGCAGCTCTTCAATCCGACTTACGTACATGTACACGGGGACATCTATATTATATGTGACATGGCCGATTAACACCAAGATACCCACCATCGTTGGCATTGCATAACCAGCTGAGCTGCTTAATTACACATGTTATATGAATGAACAAGTCTCACATCGTCCTGACTACCTTTACGTCAACAACGTTCAAACTAAAAACGTATTGACGCTCTCTCAAGGAGCTAGATACATCCTCACAAAACGTGTAAAAGGCTCTTCTGGCATATGCATGGGCCTTTTGTTATGTTTTTATTTTTTTAATTTTTAAATTAAGAGGCTAGGGTGGCACCAGACCTTTTCAAAAAGCTAGAGTGGCACCCAAATAATTAAGCAGCTGCAACGCCAACGATGGTGAGTATCTTGGTGTTAATCGGCCATGTCACATATAATATAGATGTCCCCATGTACATGTTACGTAAGTCGGACCGAAGAGCTGCATTTGAATATAAATAACTTAAACATGTTAATCGGCCATGATTATGGCATGTTTATCCTTATGTACTTTTGCAAATAAATCGACTAGGCCTTTAACAACTTTGCGAAATTTTGGTGAAACATACTCATACGTAACTTTTTCGCCTAGAAAAGAATACACTAGACGGTGAATTCTCCACATAGTCTTCGTACGTCTGGGTAGAGAACCCATGTACCCTTATATCGTGTCTTGCACCGTCTTGACCCCCTCTTTCTCTCATTCCCATCCGGATGAATCATTTTGAGAGGAACATAATTTGGATGCGGATGAATCATTTTGAGAGGAACATAATTTGGATGGTTTATTTTATATGCATACTCGTGTAAAGAAACGTCTTTGTATGCATTTTCAACGTGAATAGGAATATTTTCCATTTCCAAATATCCTCTACCTTGTGCATTGGTCATATCATACTTGTAGTTGATTTGCACACTTTTATCTTCCACCGTATCGTTGATTTGCACACTTTTATCTTCCACATTGGTATTTGTTAACATTTTGCGAAAGATACGAGGTTGAAAGGGTCACCGGAAAAATTTGAAGAAAGTAGAAATTCGCCGGAAAAAGAAACGAAAGGGAAAGAGATTTTGGGAAGACCGATTTCACAAAAAGAAGACACGCGCGCTGTAGTAGACTAAGTATAAAATGTAAAATGACCCAAAGATGAAAAAATGGTTTAAGAGGTGAAAGAGGGTATTTTAGTGAAAGTATATTGATGCATCTCTCAATACAAAATCCCTTTTATCACTTTTCTTTGTCTTAGACCTTCTCCAATGGCAAAACTAAAAGTGAGGTATTTAACTCTCCACATCATCGTCACGTCAGCATCGGCCTCAAACACAAAATTCCCTCCCAACATCATCGTCACGTTAGCATCGACCTCAAACACAAAATTCTCTCCCAACAACCTACCTCAAAAAGTAGATATTTGTGGAGACCCACTCAATATATTCATCTCATATTTTAATTTTTCACCTATATTAATTATCTAATTTTCGGATGAATAAATAATTATATATATTTCGATTATTTTAATTTTTTAATATTTAATTAAATTTCGAAAAAATAAATAAAAAAAATATATTTTAATTAATTTTTCACGCATCCTGGCGCCCCTCTTCTCCGTGCTGCCCATCCCCCTTCTCCCCCACTCTCACCTCAAATATTTTCAATAATATATTTGGGAAAGATTAACGTTAACTTCCCCATCCCTTTTCATTCTCCACCTCTTTGCTTAGCTATCTCTCTAAGCTTTCTCTCTAATGAGCTATCTCCAAGTTTTATCTAAGAACAAAACCCTAATTTCAAGAGTTCATCAAGAACTTCTTTGATCATCTTTCAATCCGTAGAAAACCACTCAAATATAAATGATACTGTTTGTTAACGTTTGATCAATACACTCTGACAAAAATGACAAAAATCGTTACAACAATCTCTAAAATAAGCAAACATTAACAAGATGAGCTTCATATCCATGTTTCTCCACGATTTATTTATACAAATAGTAAATCACAACATACCTGAAAGTGGCATATTCTCTATGCCAAGAGACGCGTAAACTATTCCGCCATACCAACCAAAACAAGCAAACATCATTTTCCTCTCTGTATCATCCACCTGAAAAGAGGAAAACAGAATTCTGGAGTATTAATTAACACAACAGGTACAAAACTAATTGAAAATACAACAGAAAGGTTAACCTACAAAAGATACTAGTATTTAATTTGCAGATTAGTATCTCCACACAAATGCAAAACAGTTCATACCATAACAGGGATCGATGCATAATACAAATTGAAAAAACTTCAAATCAAAGACATTTGTGGATGTATTTTACATACAATTTTGCCATTATCGGGTTGATATGCTTTGAACTCTTCCAAAAGATAGGTATGCGTCAGGGCCTTGCGATGGAGCATGTACATCTCACCATGTCTTTTCCACAACGATCTCATCATCATTGCCATTCTGAGGCCGGGGAATTTTCAAGCTGTAAAAATCTCCTCCTCTGTTAACTTCACCAGAAAGACGAAATTAACACAACTCGAACAAGGAATTGGAAATAAAATTTGAATTCAACTCCGGATCAGATGAGATGAGACGTCATAAGCAATCATCGACAGGCATGAATATGTTAAAAAAAATACATCCAAATGGATAGTGATGAAGAAACAACGAAAACTACGACCACATTTCCATTTCGATATCAGATGTATAAATAAATCTCAACTAAAAACCACCACTATTTCCATATTATCACAACATATATATAAATGAACTTGAGAATGAATATCCCCAAATAAACATCAATTTACAACTGAAATCCCGGGTTTGATCTTAGACAAAAACCTAATTAACCTGAAGCTGAAGGATGTAAATGCAAAGAAGATTGAATTCTAATGTACTACATCACAATCTTATAATAAGGGCCAACTTTCGAAAAAGCAGGAACTGAAGATTATTATTAAGTGTGTTAATGTGCTATTTCAATAAATTAGGGGGAAAATGTAAACAAATCAAGAATAAATATCTCCAAACAAACATCTGGTAACAAATCTTACTAAAATTATTTACCTGAAAAGGCTTTCACCCATCGGTAAATAAGGAGAATGAATTCTTCCAAATGAATGTGTGTATGCGGTCATACACACCCACCAACCTATTGAGGACACCCACCAAACATTTTTTAAATTTTATAGGACATGTGAAATGTCACATATACCCCTGTGAAATATTTTTTAAAAAAGAAGATGAATACACCCCCAATTTCATTTTTCGCCGGAATCATCCCCAACATCATCACCAAAACATACTTTTGATAAAAAAAATCCTAAGAACACAATAATATTTCAACCACAAAAAAAAATTCTTAATATGTTCGAAAACTATACCGAAATAAATTTGATATGTTCGAAATTTTTTAATGAACAAAATCGATATGTTCGAAAAATAATTCAAAACAATTTAAATTTGTCTAAAAGAAAAAAAAAATCGAACATCAATTTTTTCCACAACAAACTCAAGTTGTTCGAAATTCTTTTCAAAACAAATTCAATATGTTCGAAAATAATTCCCAAAATTCTAAAAAACCTAATTTTCCTAAAATTTTCAAAACCCTAATTTTTTTTATCTCTAAAAATTGTAAAAAAAAACCTACCTTCAAAACGGCGGCGGCGGTGGAATGGCTGTAGGCGGGGGCTCCGGAGCTTGGAGAGAGAAGCGACGAAGGGGGGACGGTGGGGCTATGGATGCCGCAGCGACTTGGGGAGGTGGGCGGCGCTGCGCCGCGGCGACGAGGTGAGGTGTGCGGCACAGCGCCGCGGCGACTGGGAAAGGTGGGAGGCACAGCGACGCGGCGACGAGGGGAGGTGGGAGGCACAGCGCCGCGGCGACGAGGGGAGGTGTGCGGCACAGCGACGCGGCGACTGTGGGAGGTGGGCGGCGCAGCGACGCGACGACGGTGGGAGGTGGGCGGCGCAGAGACGGTGGGAGGTGGGCGGCGCAGCGACGCGGCGACGGTGGGAGGTGGGCGGCGCAGCGACGCGGCGACGGTGGGAGGTGGGCGGCGCAGCGACGCGGTGACGGGGAGGTGGGGGGGCGCGATCGTGGGGGAAGGTGGGAGGAAGAGGAATAGTTGGTGGGTGTACTGAATGATAAATATAAATGACTAGAATTAGGGTTTTAAGAATGTTAGGGATATTTTGGGATTTTCATAGTGGGTGTCCTCATCTTAGAGTGTGTGTTCTCATCGCGTGGGTGTCCTCAATACATTGGTGTGTGTCTATAATCGCGCCCTATCCATTATTGATTATTCATTCATTCTATATATACACATTAAAGGGCGCGGTTAAAGGCACCCACCAATCTATTGAGTACACTCACCAAACATTTTTTTCATCTTTCAGGACTTGTAAAATGTCACATTTACCCCTCGTGTGAAAAAAAAAAAAAAAAGATGAGTACACCCACTCATTCCATTTCATACAGAATCATCTCCACCATCAACACAAAAATATACTTCAACAAAAAAAACACAAAATTTCAACAAAAATAAAATAAAAAATTTCTTAAGGTGTTCGAAAATATTAACAAAACAAAGTTAAAATGTTCGAAAATTTTTACCCAACAAACTTAATATGTCCGAAAAAAAATCATGAACAATTTTCATTTGTACGAAAAACAAAATCGGACATCTTGTTCGAAATTTTTTCCCCAACATATATATATTGTTCGAATTTTTTTCCCAAATATATACAAATTGTTCGAAAATTTTTCAAGAACAAACACGAGTTGTTCGAAAATAATATCACAAACTGAAAAAACCCTATTTTAAAAAAAAAAACCCTAATTTCTAAAATTTCAGAAACCTAACCTTACCTGAAGCGGCGACGTCGGCGGGCAAGGGGAGATGGTGGCGGAGAGGAACGAGGGAGGAGGAGTGCGAACGACCGCGTCGCTGGGAGGAGAGCGACGACAGCCGCGTCCTTCTTCAAAGCAGCGGCGTCGCTGCGGCGACGGGAGGGAGATGGTGGCGGAGAGGAGAGGACGGAAGAGGGGTGCGAACGGCGCGCCGTTGGGAGGAAGGCGACGACTGGAGGGAGGGGAGGGGGCGGGCGGCAACGCGGACTGGAGGGAGGGGAGGTGGGCAGCGGCGCCGCTTTGGAGTGGAGGTGGGTGGCGGCGGCGCCGATTGGGAGGGAGGACATAAGAGGGGTGCGAACAGCGCGCCGTTGGGAGGAGGGCGCCGTGGGGGCGAGCGGCAGCGCGGACTGGAGGGTGGGCGGCGACGCCGCTTGGGAGTGGAGGTGGGCGGCGGCGCCGATTGGGTGGGAGGGGGAGGTGGGTGCCTTTGTGTGAAAATGTGAGAAATGGAGAGGATAATGATTTAATTAGGGTTTGAAATGAGAGGGGTATTTTTGAGATTTCCGTGTGGGTGTCCTCATCCGAACGGTGTGTGTCCTCATCTCGTGGGTGTCCTCAATACAACGGTGGGTGTCTTTAACCGCGCCCTACATTAAAACCTAATGATATGGGCCGAGAGAGACATAATTCAGCCCATAACTGTGGGCTTTCTATACACCATCCCAATAAAATTGTAGAATGAAGAAATTTATTTGGACTTTTTTTTTTATCTTTGTGCTCATACTCATATGTATTACTCCCTCAAAGTTATTCATAAGTTTTGTCGTTTTTGGGGACGAAAATTAATAAATACGGAGTATGATATAATAAGTAGATGTATTAGAGGTCATGTGATTGAGAGAGATGAAATGTGAAAGAAGTAATTTGTAAAAAATAGAATAAGTAATTTTTTTTGGGACAGACGAAAAATAAAGTTGTAGTATAACTTTCACGAAACTAGAAGGAGTGCTTTTTTTTTTAAGGCAAAATTTCATTATTAGTCCCAAATGTAAGAAACATCAATAGACTATCCACAAGTTTAAAAAATATATATATATACAATACAAAAATAAAAGTAAAAATATTTTTTTTCATTTTTTTTTACATAAGTTACGCCTTTTTTTTTTTTTTTTTTTTTAAGGTTTACAAGATTAGAATCAAATACAAAGATGTTTTTCAAAGTATCAGATCTTCAAACCTCGAGACAAATCGGTGTCGCTACCCGCTCCAATCGTGAGAAGTGGGGACGCGAGTGTACTCGTTGCCCATGAGAAAAGCACAAACCACAAATCCACTATTTTAACAATAAGACAAACCCCACCCTAAGGTAGTCTTATGGTAAACAGGGAAAATGAAAGGACAACAGCCACCAAGCACCAAAAAGTCACATGCAATTCCAGCACCATCGAGGGACATAAACAAACTCCACAAGGACAGGCTTCACAGGGGGACTCCACAAAGGGGCAGGCTTCCACAAAGGGACAGGGGAAAAACGCAAAAAGCGCCCAAGAAAAACATAAAAACTTAAAACAAAAAACAGAAAACTAAAGCAATCTGATCTAAGAAAGCATAAAAGACAAAACAGAAATCGAACTAAACAACTTAATCTAAGAAATCAGAAATAACAAACAGAAAATTAAACGGGATCAATGGATCGCTCACCCGATTGGCCACCGTAGCGCCATCAGGGAGGGAAGACCCATTGATCCCACTAAACCCGAAACAATAAACTTTTAGATCCGAAGTTCTGAAAGATTACAGTAAATCTACAATTTTTTGAAGATGAACCAGCGGCGGTGCGGCGGCGCGGCGACGCTCAAAACGGAGCGGCGGCACTCAAAACGGTGCGGCGGCTTTCTTTTCTTCTTTTTTGATTCAATTTCTTTAATCAATCGACAAGGAAATTGTTGAAGAAGATGGAGAAAAGAGTGGGTTAAATAAGTAGAAGGTGGACGGTGGTTTTAGAGAGTAGGCAGAGAGAATTTTTTAGAGAGAGATAACCATGAGTATTTACTTGTGTGGTTCTTACTCTTTCATTATTAAAAATACTTTACATGTTACATGAGTTACGCCTTGCGATTCAAGCTTTGAATTGAAAATTTAATTTATTTAAAACTCAAATATGTGAATTTTTTTTCAAAAATTTAATAAAAATGACTAAATGAGTATAGCTTTGTGTCAATTTTTTTTTTTTTTTTTTTTGTACAAATAGGTCACAGGTTCGATGGGTATTCAATTCGAATTTTCAAAAGTCTTTAAAAATTTTGAGGTATTCAATAGAATTTTAAAAAGTATTTAAAAATCTTTAGGTATTCAACATTTTATGAATTTTAATACTTTATGGATTTTGTTGGATTCTCTATCAAAAATATAAATAAATTTCACTATCCAAAATCTCTTATAAAAACCAGAGATTTCAACGGATTCTCTCAGAGAATTCTGAAGACGAAAGATCAAAAATAGAAATGGCAATATTGACCCGACCCGTGGGTACCCACCCCACCCCGCAAGCTTTGGGTCAGGTCGGATCCGCCCCATATTGAGTATGGGTCGGGTCTAAGTCTTATGTCCGACCCGCAAGTATCCGACCCGACCTGAATTAATATATAAACTTTATATAGTATATATATATATTTTTTTTATTGATAAAATATTTATATATATATTTATTTATAATATTAATTTAAAAAAAACACTTCAAATTAAAAAAACTTATCGCATCAATACCGGAATTTATGAAAATCTATGTAAATTAATAAAAAAAAGTATATTCTACAATCCTATCAAGTCTATCAAAATCCATATAAATCAATAAAAAATAGTCAGTCAAACTTTGTATGAACTCTATGGATTTTATAAATCCGCGTACTTTTTAAAATCCAAAAAAATCCAATAGAATCTCAATTGAATACACCCCCTTAACCTAAAACAGATAAAGTATAAATATATATATATTTATATTTATATTTTTTAAATAGTTGATAAAAAGTTGGATAGACTATATTCTTGTCAAGTACTCGAATGAAGATATATCATGTTACTCGAACGTTGCATTGTCGACAAGACTTGACGATCGCCTTTTCATTACCCAACTATTTCAGCCAAGATAACACCCCTATCACCTCCGCTTCCTCCAGTAAATAATAACTCGTAGATGAACACCGCACCTTCGGTTACTTCGTAAAAGATAACGGTCAAAAGATGATTCTATTAATCTAGACAATAGAATATATACAAGTACATTTGTAGTGATCTCTAGGCTAAACCCGATGTGGGACAAATATATACAAAGTGTAAAACAAGATAAATACACTACTCCTAATACACCCCCTCAAGATGGTGGACGGTTAACAACACCAATCTTGTCCATAAGTATAGAGATACGATTGCGAGATAGGGGCTTGGTTAAGGCATCAGCAAGTTGATCAGAGGAAGAAACATGTGTCACACGAAGCTTTGAGTCCTTCACAAGATCCCGAACAAAGTGATAGTCAATGGCAATATGCTTCATCCATGAGTGAAAGACAAGGTTGGAGCAAAGATATGTAGCACCAATGTTGTCACAATACAGAGCAGGTGTTAGCGAAGATAAGGGAACCGAAAGTTCAGTGAGAAGAAAGACGGTCCATTGTAACTCAGCAGCTGCAGCCGCAATGGCTCGATACTCGGCCTCCGTTGAAGAACGAGCCACAGACTTCTCTTTGCGAGAACTCCAAGAGATCGGATTCTCCCCAAGAAACAAGATAAAGGCACTAGTGGAGGTCCGATCATCACAATCCCCAGCCCAATCTGCATATGTGAAGCAATGTAGAGAGAGGGGAGAATCACGACGAAGATGTAGAGAGAAATGACGAATTCCATTTAGATAGCGAAGCAGGCGCTTGACAGCCCCCCAGTGGGTCTCAGTTGGAGCATGCATGAACTGAGATAGTTTGTTCACAGCATAGGCAATATCAGGACGAGTCATGAGTAGATATTGGAGGCCACCAAGAACCTGTCGATAAGTAGTGGAATCAGATGGACCACTGCCATCATGAAGAGATAACTTAGAGCCCGGAGCAAGAGGGGTCTGAACAGGCTTTGTATCTAGCATGTTGTGACGGGATAGCAAGTCTGTGATGTATTTCCTTTGCGAGAGGAAACAAGATGAACCAGCTCGAAGGACCTCAATTCCAAGGAAATACGAGAGGTTTCCAAGGTCTTTGACCGAGAACTGAGAGCAAGTGAAGTAATTACGGTGGATAAGAAGCCATCATTGTTACCCGTGAGAATTAAGTCATCCACATAAACCAGAAAGTATGCCAGAATACCATCACGATTATTCAGTGATTATTGAACTCGTGTTATGGCCACGTCTGCAAAAAAAAAAAAAAAAAATCGTGTAATTTTCAAAAAAAAATTTGGGTCAATTTTTTTTAGGTTCTATAAAATTTAAAAGTTTTAAATAGATGTCAAATAGGTGCCAAAAAAACATTTTCAACTCGTACACCTTCCCTCCCTAAACTCATTCATTCCCCATTTCATATTTTACTCTTCCAAACCCTAGCCTCCTCCAAACCCTAACCTCTCTTTGGCTGTGGTCGCCGCTTTAACCGTCGTCGAAGACTCCATCTGGCCGGGAAAGACGGTGGTCTTCGCCATGGCCGCCGCTGCTTGGCCTTCGCTCTGTCCACATTGAGCGTCACAGGATCATGATTTGAAATATTTCTTGCTAAACCATTTTGTTTGAGGTGAGGCCACGTATCTACCCAGTCTTTTGACACAAGGAATATTCTGTCAAGTCTACTGCATTATTCTCCATTGTTATTTGAGGTGAGGCCACGTATCCACCCAGTCTTTTGACACAAGGAATATTATGTCAAGTCTACTGCATTATTCTCCATTGTCTTTAAACCGTGTGCACTTTCTCAAAAATTGCGGTATTTACATCGACAATGTTGAGATTAAGTCAAAGGATAGTTTTATTAATCTTGACTAAAGTATTATATACAAAGTACATTTAAGAGATATGAATAGAATTCTCGATGTGGGATACATAGACTAATAATATATACAATACTTTCAATACTCTAATACACCCCCTCAAGATGGTGGGCGGTTAACAAAACCAATTTTGTCCATAAGAAGAGATAACTGATTGTGAGATAGAGGCTTCGTTAGAGCATCGGCCAGCTGGTCAGCCGAGGAGACATGAGCAACACAAAGTTGAGATGATTTGACGAGGTCCCTAGCGAAATGATAATCTTGTCCATAAGAAGAGATAATTGATTGCGAGATAGAGGCTTCGTTAGAGCATCGACCAGCTGGTCAGCTGAGGAGACATGAGCAACACAAAGTTGAGATGATTTGATGAGGTCCCTAGCGAAATGATAATCAATGGCAATGTGCTTCATACAAGAGTGAAACACCGGATTGGAGCACAAATAGGTGTCACCAATATTGTCACAGTATAACTGTATAAGGAAGGTGTATCCGATGTCAGTGGAACAGAGAGCTCGAAAATGATGGACCGAGTCCACTGTAACTCAGCAAAAGCAGCAGCGTTGATGATTTGGGGCGATGAAGAAGTCAACATGATCTTAGAGATGGCAGTGTGTCGACATGATCTGAGAGATGGCAGTGCGTAGCAGCAGCGTAGGGTTTCCACGAAGTAAGGATGTGGGCTGGACCTTTGACTTAATGATGGGGAAGGAAATTCCAAGAAAGGTGGAAGAATCGGAAAAAAAAAGAAAGATATATGCCAATTAGGCTCTGATTACCATGAGATTAAGTCAAATGATGGTTTTATTAATCTTGACTAAAGTATTATATACAAAGTACATCTAAGAGATATGAATATAATTGCAACGAGTTTGTTACCATTTGATCTAAACAACGACCAAATTTACAATGGAAAATAAATCCTTCTCGCAAAATGCGACAAAAAAAATGGAAAATAAATCCTTCTCGTAAAATGCGACAAAAAAATAGATAGTTGTTTAGTTACATAAGTAACAAATGCAGAAACAATCCCTAAAAAAAAAATGCATAAACATTGAACATATGTCTCAAACTTCATTAAAATTCAATCAAGGGTACTTTTCTTTGAACAACAATGTCTTTAGAAAGACCGAATATATTAACCATATCATTAATCTCCTATATATGTGCGCCAAAAACTTTAAGTGAGTTGTATATATTTTGGTCGAATCATGACCTTTAATTTCTTCAATTTGCTAAGAGAAATCCAAACTTCAGAGATTCATCAAATAATCAAATACACATATAACTAGAGTAACGGCAGTCCTACGATCCACAGCAGTGGCAGCCATTTCCGCCATTTTCACCACCGTACCCACCGCTATTTCCGCCACACCCGCCGCAATTTCCCTCACTGTATCCACCGCCGTTGCCGCCATTTCCCTCACCGTTACAGCCATTTCCACCACGGTAGAAACTGTTAAACATATCACATAACTTAATAACTGTAGTTGTTGTATATGGAATATTGCATTTAGACAATTAAAATTCTTACCCAAAACATTTAACAGCTTCTCCGTATATATAATACTCCCTCCGTCCATTATTCTCACTTTCCTTTTTTTTTTATTGTCCAATTTTATTATAATCATACTCTTTTTGGAAACAATACTATTCATACTACTTTATGTCCACTCCTATCATCACTTTATTCATAAACAATCATTTATTTATAAATGAACCTCACAATACCCCCACAATACCCATCATACCCTCAATTTATCTACTTTATGAATAAACTAATCAACATTCATTAAAATTAAACAATCATTTATTTATAAATGAACCCCATAATACCCATCATACCCTCAACTTATCTACTTTATGAATAAACTAATCAATATTCAGTACCCTCAAATTATCTACTTTATGAATAAACTAATCAATATTCAATACCCATCATACTCTCAACTTATCTACTTTATGAATAAACTAATCAATATTCATTAAAACTCGTACCCGGAGAAGTGGGCATAATAAACAATACACATCATACCCTCAACTTCTACTTTATGAACAAACTAATCAATATTCATTAAAACAAACTCGTGCCCAGAGAAGTTGGCATAATAAAATTAGACGGAGGGAGTATTAGTTAATTTAATAAATGAAAAGTAAAATACTTATAAAATATAAACCGTTTCGGTATTTCATAAATCAAAAGCTTTTGGACATATATATATATATATATATATATATTTTTGACGGGTCCAACTATACTTAATAAAAGGCAAATTGGAGAAGGTCATTAAAAGCCGTTGGCTATTAGCATGAATTTAATTAATTGTATGTACAAAAAATAGTTGTTACGGAGTATTTAAAATGTATTGAGAATTATATCGAAATATATTTTTGTAGAGGGAAATCATTTGATCAAATAAGAACTTGATTTCTAGCAAGTGGACGGTTGATTGATCTCTGAAAATTGAATATCCAAAACTTAAAAAGTAAAAAATAAGAACTTGATTGCTGCAATTAAATTAAATAGGAGAAATGAATAGTTACTGTAATTGCGGCCATTCATAGCTATAAAAATTAATAAAGAAATACTTACACAATGTTTGATCTAAAGGTAGAGATGATGAACACCAGATAAAAGAAACCGATAATAAGACGAATCGAAGGAGAGGAAAATATTTTATGTATTGTGTTTATGAAAAAAATGCATTCACCGATAATAAATAGAGTTGAGGATTTTGGTTGAAAAAATATTGGGATAATAAAAAGAATTGAGAAAATATTGGGATTATATTGAATGTGGATAATGATCTAACTACACTATATATATATATATATATTTTTTTTTTTTTTTTGGAGCTATTTATCAATAACTTATAAATAATAACTAACATAAATTTTTTTTATTTTTTTTTAATGGAGAGTTTACAAGATCATAAAATATAGTTACAAATCACAAGCCTAAAATCTTGATCTTCAAACCAAACGGATATCGCCGTCCACTCCAATCGCGTGAAGAGGAAAGACGAGCTTCCCTTTGCCTTAATAGGTGTCCAGGTCTCAAATCTTTAAATGAGACGCACACTAAGGTGTTCTCATATCAAGAATAGGAATTCAAAAGTACCAGAGCATCAGGCTCTCGACACTATCTCAAGGAGCCCAACCATAAAAAAAAAATGTCACCACCTCAACAAAGCCCGCTCAACAGAGACAACCAACAGAAACTAAAACAAAAACTAAAACTATCTAAGAAAGCAATAAAATAGGATCAACGAAGAAATACCCGAACAGTTACCGTGACTCCGTTACAGACAAGATCTACGTTGATCCCTAACAAGAACTAAAAAAAACTACACCAACTCAAATCTGCAGATCTACAACTCAAATTTGCAGATCTACAACTCAGATCTAGCGAAAACTAAAATAACAGAAGAGATAGGAGAGAAACGGAAAATCAACAGATCTGAGGCGACAACAAAGACAGAGCAGCAACAGAGACAAGAACTATGACGACAACTTGAACGTCGGAACTACGACGGAGGTCAGTGAAGAAAGGGAGAAACAACTTTCTAGAGAGAGAAGCGAGAACTTCTCTCTAAAACCCGCCCAACTAAATTCTTTTTATTTTCATGTTTATATTTAACCTTCCTTGAAAAGTTGGAGTGTCTAAATATCCCGAGAATCAACAATTAAAGTACTTGATTGGAAAAATAATATTCTCTGTCTAATTTCATTATTTTCAAACCCCAAAAAAAAGTTAAAATTTCATTATTTTCATTTCATTTTTAAAATTAATATTATTCACACTACCTCATCTATACGGTTTAATCATTACTTATTTATTCTCATCAACACTCTAACTTATCTATTTTATATATATAAACTAATTAATATAAATTAAAATCCGGATAAGTTAACTTAATGAATTTGGAAATTAAACAGCATATCACAATGGAATTAGCAATTTTAAGTCAAATAATTAAAATAAAAACGGTTAATTGTGCAGTAACTGCCCTTGTATTAATCAGAACTTCAATAATCCTTGTACAATTGAATCTTTGTTTGCCATAACCAAATCAAAATGTTTGAAATGCAGAATGCCTTGAACCAATGTTGAAGCAAAATAAGCTATAGCATCATGGAAATGAGAGGCATAAATATCCCAAACAAGTACCGAATAGGAAATCGCCTTCGACTTTAAATGGGCAGCCGATCTCCAAAACTCTTCTCAAGCTCTCTTCTGCAACCACTCATTGAATTTATCATATGCAGCTCTTTGATCCCACTTACGGCAAACACCACAAGCTTATGGCCAACTGCTTAATTACTCGTGTTAGAACTTCTCAGAGTCTCGACAAAGAATCCTACAACAATTACTCTACTGATTCACAAGAACCACTGTGAGAATCCATAAATCATACTCCGTACCTAATAATGCAAGACTACAAACAACGGGAAAAAAATATCAAAAAGTTCAGAGCAGCTATTAGCTAAAATTACTTATAATTTCTAAAATGAGCAACATAAAAGAGATAATGGTATCAAGAGCAATGGTGGTTCACAATTTACTAACATGGATTATTTATGTTCAGTCCTCACATGCAAATGTAAATTGTTATGTTCGAAGAGAAAGTCCGACTTTTCAAGAAACTCTGTGAATCCCAAACAAATAAAACACAACATACTTGTAGATGGCTGTTTTTTCCGTTGGCGAAGCCCCAAGTTAGCGAGAAGTGATAAAGCTACTCCAGAAGAAATACCAAGAGAACCATGTAGAATTTTCCTCTCTGTAGCCTTCACCTGAAAGAGGAGGCAAAAAACAGAAGATTAATTAACATAACGGGGACAAAACTAATTACTAACACTTTTTTCATCACATAAATTAGATAGTAGTAGAACAGAAAGGTTAACCTCCAAAAGAGCCACTGCACTGAATTACAGTATGATTGAAAATTACATAGTACAGTACTAGAATTTTTTGACATATTAAGCAATCTATCAAAAATTTCAAATTTCATGACATAACAGGGATGAATACAAATCAAAAAACTTCAAATCATAACCAAATAACACAAAGTTATATATTAAAGACATTTGTGGATATATTTGTGCGTATGGGTGGAGGAGCGAAGGTTGGGAATATACATACAATGGGGCCATTAACGGGGTCAGATGCTGTGAACTCTTCCAAAAGAGAGCTATTCTGCCGGGTCTCAAGATGGAGCTTGAACGTCTCTTGCTGTCTTTCCCAGAACGATGTCATTATTCCCTATCTGGGGGGTACGCCTGTAAAATAATGGAACTTCTTAATCCTATATAGCTTTCTAGTTTCTATTCAAAACGTAATGCCTCTATCCACAAAAAATATCCTTCTCTGTTAACTTCACCTGAAAGAGGAGGCAAGCAAGATACAAATGAAACAAAATTAGCACAACCGCAACAGTTGAACTACGAATTGGAACTGGAATTTGAATTCCTAACCATTCTCAAAAATGACAAGTAATACATATACACATATTTACCCTTAAAAGTTTTCATACTCACTCTCACCATATACACATATTGGAACCCACCGTACACTCGATCAAACTACATTATTTACTTTATATAAAAAAAAGGTTTACAAAATTTCACTATTACACTTTTTCCTTAATCTACTTTCCAACAAATGAAAGTTTTTCAGGGAGTATATTTCATTCATAAGAAATCATCGACACAGGTATGAATATGCTAAAAATGCATCCAAATTGATAGTGAAGAAACAAAGAAAAACTACAAATATTTCCATTTCATCACAAGATATATGTAAAGAGAGTGAATATATCAATTTACAGGGTTTGATAACAAATCTTAGACAAAAACTAAATTAACCTGGAAAAGGTTTCATCCATCGGTAGATCTGCTCTGTAAAAACAAAGGAGAGTGAATTCTTCCAAGGCTAAGGCTTATTTAAACGCAGAGAATTCGAAAGCCTCATACATTCTCGTGGTTGCTGTAGTCTGCGTGTATGATTCGGGGGATGCTTTCACCCACCAGAGGCGCCAACCGGAATGGAACCTAAGGCTAGTAGAGTTAACCAGCTGCGGAATTAGGAATTTGGGTCCGTTTGGTTTGATTGAACGGGGAGATGAAAAAAATGTTTGAACGATACTTGTGTGTATAAGTTACATACTTACCCTCTTTTTTTTTTAATAAGTTTACACCCCCTTCTTTTGTACATTTATTTGTACAACTAAATTCAATTTTTTACATGAATTATTAGTTATTTATCTTCTTTTTTATTAATTTCACTCTCAATTTTTTTTAAAGAAAAATACATGTAAAAAACTATATTATCATTTTATCAATTAAATTAAAATACAACTCATTAAAATTATAATTATACATCGACTATCGAGTCACCAATGAATCACCACGAAGTCAAATACTATTCTATTTTTTTAACTTTCAAAAAATAAATATAAAAACATAACGAATATAAAAAAAATTGAAAAAAAAATAAAACTCAAAAATAAAATTATAAAATAAATTTTTTCAGTTTTTTTTTTTCCAAAAAATGACCAAATTTTAGGAAAAAAATTACAAAAAAAAAAATCAATTTTTTTCTAATTTGGATATTAATGTATGAATATGACATGCTCACTTTCTAGCTTTACTCTAATTTATAATAACTAAGATTATTTTGGTATGTCTTCATTATTTCTAAAATGATATCTGACTTGTTACAAGTTTTTTAAAGTTGTAGATTATTTTTTAAGACTAATTAATAACATAATCTAATTGAAAAAAAAAAATTATATTTAGAAACTTAAATGAGTTGAGAATTGGGGAAGAAACCAACATAATATTGCATCAGCTTTATTATTTTCTTTGTGGTCATCGCCGTATTGATGCATTCATATGTTTATTGAGTGTGATCGTATCTATTAATTGAATTGTGTGTTCAGTGTGATTCATTCTCACTTTTGTTCTTCTTACTAGTTTGTTAATATCAATCTTTTAAGGGAGAATTACACTATAGACCATTTCACCTTAAGTCTTTGCAAATCAAGAAAATTTTGTTTATAATTACAAATCAAGCCAAAATAACAAAATGAAGTACAATTATACCCCTAATGTGTTAATACGAATTTAAGTTTTGAAATAATTAGATTTAAATAATATAATTATTCCAAAGTCAACTAATTGAAGAGAATCAATTTAATTCTGGTAGATATTATCCTCGAAAATCGCGGCCTTCTTAATTCAAAAAACTTGCCTAATATCTCAACTACACAATAATTGCTCCCAATTGTGAAAATCTCTCCCCATTGAAGCTGAAGGAAGATAAGCGAAGAAAACAAGAATAACACCTATTGAATTCGAGGGAAAAATGAATTACGCGGTTAGATGCTTTTGCGACATTGACGCAAAGGTAGTTACGTCTTGGAAGAATCATAATATTGGGCGAAGATTTTATGGATGTGAAGCTTTTCCGGTAAGAGCATAGGTTTGATAATGGAATTTACTTTATTTCGATTTGATAGTCAATAAATAATTAGTAAACTATTATGTATACATTGAATTGATTAATCTTTTTTACTATAATCGGGTAGAATCCTGGTTTTTGCCAGTTTTTTGAATGGATTGATGATCCTTTATGTGAGAGGGGAACACATATAATACATGGATTACTGAAGAAGTTGAATGAAGAAAGATCAACCACAACGTCTTTGCAGTTGAAAACTAGGGAATTAGAGGATGAAATAAGAGTTTTGAAATATGAGAATGAACAGTTGTTAGAAGAATTTAATCGGATGGATGCACATTTCTATGGGAAGATGACTGAGAAAATTCATATATCATGAATTTAGAACAGATGAGTCCTGCTTGGTTTTTTGTTTTGTTAAACTTGGTATATTGGTTGTTTTATCATGGATTTAGAACAATGTTTTCGTGCTTGTTTTTTGGTTTTTTTTGTGTTTTGAAAAACTAGGAATGTTGTTCTACCAATATACTGGAATTTTGAGTTGTTGTTGATGTATAAGTATCAAAGAAAGCATTACAATATCCAAACTTGTCTTATTGTATATAGTGGTTCGAATGCAACAGAAGAGTCCTGCTTGGTTTTTAGTTTTGTTAAACTTGGTATATTGGTTGTTTTATCATGGATTTAGAACAATGTTTCCGTGCTTGTTTTTTTGTTTTTTTTTTTATGTTTTGAAAAACTAGGAATGTTGTTCTACCAATATACTGGAATTTTGAGTTGTTGTTGATTTATAAGTATCAAAGAAAGCATTACAATATCCAAACTTGTCTTATTGCATATAGTGGTTCGAATGCAAGAGAAGAGTATATATAAGACATAATATGCATTCCATGTATGCACATACCATGATATATGCATTCTGTTGATTAAAAAAACTATGCATAATGATATAAATATGTACACAATTAATTATAATATAAGATAGAATACATAAAATACATACAGCCCAAGAAAAACATGATCTTCATTGAATATATAATTATTTTAATTAAACCTACTTAGAAAATTAAAACGGTACCAACAAAAGGAATATATTTTATTAATTTTTAAGTATAAGTATTGTTAAAAAAACAGTCAAAATGAAATGCAACAATGAGTGTGCATATAGGATTATATGTCATAAGATAGATCATATATATCAATATATATATGACGATATATAACGTGTAGAATTTCTCCGAGTATAAATATAACGACATAATTAGTATAAAATATAATATTCATAAATAACTCATTATATTATGAACATGAATTAAGTTTGGATGACTTTAAAAATATATGTGATTTAATTTCTAATTAAAATAGAATATATTTTTCAAAACTATGCGATGTTGTAATTGTATAAAACATAATATAAGTGCTTTATATAAGTCTATGATATGTATATATATGCACCTCATAGAAGCATATACGTATTAATATGCAAAAACACTATGCAGAATGATATAAATATGTAAACAATTAATAATAATATAAGATAGAATACATAAAATAAATAAAGTTCAAGAAAAACATGATCTTCATTGAATATATAATTATTTTAATTAAACCTATTTAGAAAATTAAAACGGTACCAACAAAAGATATATATGTTAGTAATTTTTAAGTATAAGTTTTGTTAAAAAAACAGGCATACTACAATGCAACAATGGGTGCGCATATAGGAGTATATGTCATAGGATAGATCATATATATATCAATATATGCATATAATAATACATATATTATATTATATGCATAGCTTCGATAAACAATACTTGTAATATAACAAACGAATAAGTCCTATTTATAAAATTATAGTTTACATGTACTTTAATTAAAAATGTTAATAATACAGATTTTAAATATTTGTTTAATATTTTGTAAATACTGAAATTACACTTTGTTGGGAATAAAATGAGATATGTTTTGATTGAATACCAAAACCCCCTGAGACATGCCTAAGTCAAATTGAATATGTTCTAGAAATGTTAGAACATATAGTATAAAGGCTAGATGAGGAGCTAATATGTTAGGTAGCTCTTAGATGATTAGATGCACAATTTGAGGGGGAACACATGCTTAGAAGTTCATCAAGATCAAGTCCCCTCAAGGCTCAAAACTCTGGATACAACACCAAGTCTTTTGAAGACTAACTATGCTGATCAGGAGAGTTGTCCAGAGGAGTTGTCTCAGTACAAGAAGTCAAGATAAAGTGCTCTGAAAGTTGAGGTCAACTATGCTGAAGAAATAGAGACAAACACACCCTAAAGAATTACAAATCAACATGCTAAGATCACCTTGAAGTGAAGCAAAGGGTATGAGCCAAGTCAACTGAAGAAGAGCAAGCCAACCTTGCTGATAAGCAAGACTGCTGATAGTGATAAGGAGAGTTGTCCAAATGATGAGGAATGTTGTCCTATCAATGGAACAACCTTCAGAAGCCATGTCCAAGTCTTAACAAGAGAATCCGAGAGTCAGACATTGGGAAGAGTGCTGCAGAATGAAGACAAAGTCTTAACAGCCGTTTATTTCCCAAATGAGGACATGTCACTATCAAGATTCTGTCTTCTAAGTTGAAGAACTGAAAGAAGATATTTATGGACATTTGGGGCTGCCTCTCCAACGGGAAAATCCTTCATTTGTCTATAAATACAGAAGTGTGAAGACCATTTGAAAGCATCCAACTTCAACCTCAACCAAGCACCTCTAATCTTAAGTTCTTACAAGCTAGAGTGCTGTCAAAGCTTTCAAAGACTATCTTAGTCTTCAAACACTTCATCTAAGCTGTACTACATTGTATATCCATACACAAGCTTAGAGAGATATCCTATCCTTATACACTGATCTTCATTGTAAAGGATATCTCATTAGTTAGAACCTTACTTCAATCCTCATATCTTTCAAGAGTGAAAGTGAGAAGGTTGTAGTTGTAGAAGTGGTAGGAGCTGACTGTTGAGAGAAGAACAGTTCAGTTCTGAGTTGAGAAGAGGGTACTAGGACTCTAGACATCCTAGGGATCAACTCACCAAGGAGTGGTGTTCTTGATCAAGTGCACCTTGGCACTATAAAATAAGTTAATTCCAAAGAGAAGGAATTATCCTGTTAAATCAGGGAAAGTGGATGTAGGAGCTTGAGTATCTGAACCACTATAAACTCTTGTGTTGATTTACATTCCAAGTACTTACATACATTCAACACTGCACACAAACTGATCTTTCAAAGGACTAAACATTCTAAGACTGTGCAAAACTGATTTGGACAAGTTCCCTGAAACTGGACTGTATTGAATTGACTAAGTGATTTCAGAATTTAAAGGAGTCTAAACCAAAAAGGGCCAACCACTATTCCGCACATATAACTCCCCTAGATAGTTATTCAACTAAGTACTCAATAGTACTTAGTAGATTGATTATCTTAGAAGAGTTAATCATCTTCAGCAGAGTTGTCCAAGACAACCTTGCTGAGCTCTGGTTTGATCAAGTTAGAAAAGAATTTGCATACAAGTGTATTCCCCCCCCCAATACACTTGTTATATACTCCTTTCAGGACCAACAAGTGGTATCAGAGCAGGGGTTCAAAGACCACTGCTTCTGAAAAGCCATCTTGGTTTTCAAAAATCACATATTTGGTGTGGTCACTGAACTGATCTATCTGAAATCCTTAAATTGTTGACTAACTGTGTGTTCTTGAGATATGGCCAACAACAATGCTGCTGTTCCACCTCCTGCTGTCCAAGGATTGGACAACATGGCCACAAATCCAGTCAACCACATTTCTCATCACAAACTGCCCATGTTCTCAATAGACAATTATGATTTCTGAAAAATCAGAATGAGGGCTCATCTTGCATCTCTACATACTGATATGTTGAGAGTGATCACAAGAGGTCCTTTTGTGTTCACCTTTGTCAATCCCAGAGTCACTGAGGCTCAAAGAACAGATATAAGGGAATTGATTCCCAAAGATGAAGATGACTTCACTGCTGATGAAAAGAGAAAAGATAATTTAAATTATCTTGCCATGAACACCCTCTACCAAACAATTCCAGATGCAATCATGGGAAGGGTCTACCACTGCACAACTGCAAAAGAGATATGAGACACTCTTGCTGAAATGTGTGAGGGTACTGAAAAGATCAAGGAGAATAAGCTCCAAGTTGCTGTGCATAAATTTGAACAGTTTGCAATGGAATCTGAGGAATCCATTGATAAATTTGCTGGTAGATTCACTGATGTGATGAATGAGATCAACTCATTGGGCAAGGTCTACACTAAGAGAGAAGTTGGATTGAAGATCTTAAGGAGTCTCACTCAAAAGTGGGATGTCTATGCTGTAATGATGCAAAATACCAAAGATCTCTCCACCATGCCCATGCAACAAATCTTCTCAGAACTCAAAGCTTATGAGTTCGACCTCAATAGAAGAAAGCCTGTTGAGGAACCTTCAAATCCTACTAAGGGAGTGACCTTCAAAGCCAAAACTGCTGAACCAGAAATGCAGTCCACTCCAAGATCATCAAAGTCAGTCTCAAAGACTGAAATGAAGGAGGAACTAGCCTTGATGGCTAGAAGGTTTGAAAAGTTAAACTCAAGGTTTGGTAGATACAAGAAATTCTACCAGGACAACAAATTCAGGAGAAGGTACAACTCTCCTGAAGATCAGGCTAAAGCCAAAAAGCCTGAAGAGAAAAGATCAGAGGACAAGTACTCTAATAGGAGAAGGTCCAGTAGAGCTGAACCTTCATCATCAAAAAGAAGAGAAGAATCAAAGAAAGAAGATGATGAAGATCTGTGCTATAACTGCAAAAATAAAGGGCACTTCCAGTATGATTGCCCTGAATTAAGCTCTAAGGAGAGAAGAGAGAGGCAAGCCAAAAGAGACAGAAAGTTCACCAATAGAAAGGCCATGATGGCTGGTGAAGAATCTGATAGTGCTGAAAGCTTCAACTCTTCAGATGGACTGTTCTCCAACAGTGATGATGATGATGATGTTTGCAACATGGCCCTTGAGGATGATGAGGTATCCTCTACTTCTAGTTCACCATCATTCATCTCACAAAACAATAGTGAGGTCAACTTGAAGCTTTCCCTTGGAAAGTTGATGGAAGATTTCACTATGTTACAAGAATTTCATGATAATTGTGTGAGAGAAAATGAAAGATTGGCTATTGAACTTGTCAAAAACTCTGAGGCAGTTGTTGATGTCAAGTCTACTGAGTTGTATCAACAAGTCTTGAGAGAGCTTGAGGAAGCAAATCTCAGGATAGTTGACCAACAAAAGGAGATTGATGATCAACTTCTCTCTCAGAAGAGAAAAGATTTTGAACTTAAAGTTCTAAATGCCAAGTTTGAAAACCTCTCATGAATATGACATTCTTAAATCAAGTGAAGAGAGCCTGAAATTAAAGATGTCTGCTCTGAAGAAATCCTCTAGAGCAATAGAGGAAATTCAGAGTTATCAAAGACCTATGGCTCAAAGAAGTGGATTAGGTTTTGATCCATTTGAATCTTCACCTTGTCTTAGTGTTGCTTCTGTGAGTAACACTAAGAGAATCATTGTTAAATCAGTGGCACAAACTGAAAATGAAATGATTCAGCCACTGAACAAAGGAAAGGGCAAAATGGATGATCTGCCTACTCAAGTGCTTCAGGAGATTAGGCCAAAACCTAAGGAAATGGCCAAAACTCCTGAACATAAGAGGAATGTTGGTCAGCAGAGTAGACCCAATGGAAGGGAAACTCTCCTGAACAATGTTCAGAGGAATTATCCAAGGTATAATCAGCCTAGGCCAACTCTTCTGAGAAAGCCTCAGCTGACTAGACCTAAGGACAATTATCCTCAAAGGCAAAATAAAATGAGACAACCAAAACCCTTCATGCCAAAGGGTAATGGTCATAAGAAAGCCTTTCCTCAAAGATTCCCTCAAGTTGCACAAAGAACTCAAAAGTTCAGGAGACTTGACAACCCTCCTGAAACTTACAGAGTCAACACATTCACACACACTTTCCCAAAGGCACTTAAGGGAAAGACAGTGTATTTAGATGCTAGAGGAAGACAACTTAGCCACCTTGAATCAATCAGGGTTATTAGGCAAGTATGGGTTCCTAAAGGTACAGCTAACCTCTCAGGACCCAAAACTCAAAGGGTACCTAAACCAATCTAATTGCAGGTACCAATGGGCCACAAGAAGAGGAGCATGAGCAAAAAGTCAGCATGGTACCTTGACAGTGGATGTTCAAGGCACATGACTGGAAACAAGGAACTCCTCACTGATTTTATTGAAAAAGAAGGTTCAAATGTCACATTTGGAGACAGCTCACAAGCAACTACAAAAGGTTATGGTACTTTGATGATTGGTAACATCAAAGTATCCAATGTATCTTATGTGGCTGGTCTCAAGTATAATCTCCTAAGTATCAGTCAATTCTGTGATAAAGATTTCAAAGTTGAGTTTTCTAGTGGAAAATGCTTAATCAAAGATAAGACTCAACAAACTCTATTGACTGGAACTAGGAAAGGAAATGTGTATTTTGCAGACTGGGACAAGTCTACTGATGCTGCATGCTTCATTGCTAAGAGTTCTAGTGAACAAAGTTGGTTATGGCATAAAAGACTAAACCACTTGAACTTCAAAACAATGAACAAGATCACTAGAAATGCATTAGTTAAAGGACTACCTAATGAGGTTTTCACTAAAGAGCATGTTTGCAAATCATGCCAAGAAGGAAAACAGATCAAAGCTTCATTTAAGGGAAAACCAGTCATCTCTACTGAAAGGGTACTTGAACTGTTACATATGGACCTATTTGGACCAATTACCCCTGTAAGCATAAATGGTAGAAAATACACATTGGTTGTAGTAGATGACTTCTCTAGGTTCACATGGGTAGTATTTCTCCTTAATAAGAAGGAAACTCAAGTCAAACTACCTGAACTGTTAAAGAGATTGTCAAATGAGAAAAGCCTTAGCATTATCAAGATAAGATCTGATAAAGGCACTGAGTTCATTAATTCATACATCAATGAGTATTGCACATCTAATGGAATAGCTCATGAAACCTCAGCAGCTAGAACTCCTCAACAAAATGGAGTTGCAGAGAGAAGAAATAGAACTTTAAAAGAAGTTGCTAGAACTTTAATTGCTGATTCAAATTTGCCTAAGAGGTTTTGGGCTGAAGCTATAAACACTGCATGCCATACTCAAAATAGATGTTTGATCACTAAGGGGCAAGGCAAAACCCCCTATGAACTCTGGAAAGGAAGATTGCCTAAAGTGTCATACTTTCACATTTTTGGTTGCAAGTGTTTTATTCACAATAATGGGAAAGATCAGCTGAAAGCCTTTGATAGCAAAGCTGATGA
Source organism: Galeopsis tetrahit (assembly GCA_963675135.1). NCBI lineage: Eukaryota > Viridiplantae > Streptophyta > Magnoliopsida > Lamiales > Lamiaceae > Galeopsis > Galeopsis tetrahit. The sequence continues at coordinate 54,073,715 of OY776128.1, forward strand.
AGGAGTATTCCTTGGATACTCTCAAATCAGTAGAGCTTTCAGAGTCTACAACAAGAAAACCCTTATTGTAGAGGAAACACCTCATGTTGTGTTTGATGAATCTATTCATGAGTTCAGGAATGAGAACTTGGAATCAGAGGAAATCACACAAAGGACAACCAGACTGAGCCTAAAAGACAAAGACACTGATTTCATAGAAGTTGTCCAAACTAACCTTCCTGAAAACTTCACTTTGGACAAAAACCCTGAAGGCAATTCTCCTGAGGCAAATCCCACTGAAAGGAATGGTGAACTGAATGATCCAATCCCAGTTCACATCCAGGTAACAACTACCAATGAAGAAGCAGTTACTGCTGAGGTAGTTAATGGATTAAATAATCAAGGGGGAACTCAAAATGTTGAAAATGCCAATGTCCCTGACATTGAGGACAACACCCCTGATTATGATCCTGAATTAGATCCTGCATTAAATTTTCCTGAATTTTATGATCAAAATGACTCAACTTCAGTAGAGGACAACTCTACTGAAGAGATCAGAAAAAGAAGGACTTGGTTGTCTGACCATCCTACTGATCTAATACTTGGTGACCCAAGTATAGGAGTCAAAACTAGGAGATTTCATGGTGAAAGTGCTCTTTTCTGTTGTTTCTTGTCAGAGCAAGAACCAAGTGACATTGAGGAAGCACTTCAAGATGCCAATTGGATCACAACCATGCAGGAAGAACTGAATCAATTCACCAGAAATGAAGTTTGGGAGCTGGTGGATAGACCTTCACATCAAGATGTTATTGGAACAAAGTGGGTGTTCAAGAACAAGAAGAATGAAAATGATGTGATTGTCAGAAACAAAGCAAGACTTGTGGCAAAAGGCTATTGCCAACATGAAGGCATTGACTATGATGAGACATTTGCACCTGTGGCAAGACTAGAAGCAATAAGGCTCTTCCTAGCCTATGCAGCCCACAAGAGGTTCAAAGTGTACCAAATGGATGTCAAGAGTGCCTTTCTGAATGGAGTCTTGAAGGAAGAAGTCTATGTGGAGCAACCACCAGGATTTGAGATTGGTGATCAAGTCTACAGATTAAAGAAGGCTCTATATGGACTCAAGCAAGCCCCTAGGGCTTGGTATGATACACTGTCACAATTCCTTTTGGATCATGGATTCACCAAGGGAACTGTGGACAGAACTCTCTTCAGAATCTCTGAAGGAGAAGACATCTTGCTTGTCCAAATCTATGTGGATGACATAATATTTGGATCACCTAATGAGAAGCTGTGTGAGAAGTTCTCCAAGCTAATGCAGAGCAAGTTTGAGATGTCCATGATGGGGTTGATGAACTTCTTTTTGGGTCTTCAAGTCAAACAGTCAAAAGAAGGAATCTTCAACAACCAAGCTAAGTACACCAGAGAAATGATCAAGAAGTTTGGGTGTACTACTAGCAAGCCAGTAAGGATCCCAATGAACACAAATTGGAAGATGGATCCTGATGAGAGTGGTGTTTCAACCAATTCCACTGAGTATAGAGGAATCATTGGTTCACTCCTCTATCTCACTGCCAGCAGGCCTGACATCACCTTTGCAGTAGGTGTTTGTGCAAGATTTCAAGCAAATCCTAAGAAAAGCCATCTTGAGGCTGCAAAGAGGATCTTGAGGTATCTCAAAGGCACTGAAAACCTAGGCCTTTGGTACCCTGCTGATGACAACATTGAGTTAACTGGCTACTCAGATGCTGATTATGGAGGTTGCAGAATTGATTGAAAGTCCACTTCAGGGACTTGTCAATTCTTAGGCAACAAGCTCATATCTTGGTTTTCCAAGAAGCAAAACACAGTGTCTACTTCCACCACTGAAGCTGAATATGTTGCAGCTGGAAGTTGCTGTGCTCAGATCCTATGGTTGAGACAACAACTAAGAGATTACAGAGTCAACTCTACTGAAGTGCCAATATTTTGTGATAACAATAGTGCCATTGCTATTTCACAAAACCCTGTCTTGCATACAAGATGCAAACATGTGGACATCAAGCATCACTTCATTAGAGATCATGTGGAGAAGAAGGATATAAAGTTGGTCAAGATCCACACAGATCATCAAAAAGCTGATATACTAACTAAGCCACTTGCAGAGGCAAGGTTTCTGGAGCTATCAACAGAGTTGGGTTTACTTGATCCAGGGAAATTGGCAAGTAAAACTCATTGAAGTTAATGGATGCAAAAGAGCTGAATTGATCTTCAGCAGACTTGGACAAGTCTACTGAAGTACAGAAGAGATGATCACTATTACTCAGGACACTTGTCCATTGAAACTCAGGACTCTTGTCCACATCTCTTCAGGACACTTGTCCCTGTAGGGTCAGATAAGTTGTCTTGACTATCAAACTATTTTCTTGGTTTGATAAGCACCTATTTTGGCTTTTGGGTAATCATTGTCTACCTTGATACCTGTCCCAATTACAGATATCATCTTTGTGGGATTTAATTTGTCCCCCACCCAAAAGGTCGCTTTCCATGCATTAAATGCCAAGATTTAACTCTTGTTTGCATTACACTTTTCAAGCCATCATCTATCTCGAAAACTCCCCAACCATTAACTAATATTAAATACCTTCCACGTTTTGAATAAAACCAATAACTCACTGTTACATTGGTTTTTGACCATTGGATCAAAACTGACCAACTCCCCTGAAATTCATCCTGGTCGTCCAAGTGTATCTTTCCATATTTGACAACCGTTGAAAATACACAAACCTCACCAACTCATTGACAAACATTCTTTTTAGAATATTCTCAAGTCTTAAGAACTCCCCCACACACTCTTCTTCCCCAAGTATTCGAAACCCTAGCTCATTTTCTTCAAACTCTCTCAAAACTCTCTCAATTTCATCTCTGTAATTTTCAATGGCTCCCAAAGTTAGACCAGAGATGATCATAGATTTTTCCAACAAGGCTCTAGACCTTGATTTTGGTTATTTGAGCAACAAGAACAACCTTCACTTTGAGCCCATAGTATCATTTACAAGTGAAGATCCTGAAATCACTCCAACTCTGAGATGGTTGAGAAGAGCAGGCCTTCAGAAGTTCATGGAGGAAAGGCCAAGCTCTTGTTTGGACAACTACATGGCTGAGTTCTTTGCCTTTCTCAAATGGAGAGGCAAACCAGAAGATGGTGAGATTTCCACCAGATTGTCCTATGTTGCTGAAGAAGAGGAAGAAGAGAGATTTCATAGAGTGAAATTCTCTTCAGAAGATCTTGAAGGAGCATTTGGATTGCCTTCTGAGGGAAGGAATCCAGAAGTTTATGGTACTGGCCATGAAGATGATATAGCACAAGAATGGCTATTAGTGCCAGGTCCTCTATCTTCAACACAAAACAAGAAGACTCTTAAGCCTAAATTTCTCAATTTATTTGATGTAATCACTAAGAGTCTCATGAGCAACACTGGAAGCTTGGAGCAGGTCAGCCATCCTAGAATCAGAATTATGGCTGCAGTCATTGATGCCAGTGACAAGGGTATCAAATTTGATTGGAGGACCTTCATTATTTCTGAGATGATGAAGGAAAAGGCTAAGTTTAAAGTGAGAGCTCATAACAAGGTTGTGCTAGAAGGGAAACTCAAGTATTGCACCAGGGCAAGCTTGTTGATTGAGAGATTTTCCCATTATTCCCAAATGCAAACCTTTGCAAAGCCCCTCCCAGCCCAAAAGGTTCTGTTCAGAAAGCTCAGCAAGAAAACTGAGCAAAGGAGGATGATAGTGGCCAAACCTGCTGAAGAAAAGGTGGAGGAGAAACCTAAAATGAAGAAAAGGACAAAGGCCAGAATGGTGAAGACAAGGAAAATGTCTCAAATCCCCTCAGAGGAGAAATCAGATGCTTCAACTGAAATTGAAGAAGTTGCTGAAGAGGGAGTGAGTGTGCCTTCTGATCATTCAGAAGAGTTGAGACAGAAATACAATGAGACTAGACAAAAGTCTAAGGGTGATAAAAGGATCAGGGAGGTTGTCCCTGAGAAGGATGGTGAAGGAAGTGGGAGCAGTAGGGCTAGCAAGAGAAGGGCCAAGCCCACTGACAAAGTGTTGGAGCTTCAAGAGGAAAGGTCTCTACAAATTGCTCTTAGAGAGAGCAGGGCTGAAAGCAGGACCAAATCCAAGTCAAGGACCAACTCATCTAGTTCTGGAACTCCAGAATCCAAGGTCCCTGAAGGTCAACCTATAGAGGCCAACATCCCTGAAATTCAGAATCCTGAGCCCAACTCCCCTGAAACCCATATAACCCCAACCAATCAACCTATCACCCCCATCAATCTTACAAAGAGATACTCTCCTGAAGGGAGTGTGCAAAGAAGTGGGATAGATGTGCTAGCAGATATAGCAGTAGATGAGACAAGATTACATTCTCCCCTTGACTCATCTATGCTCAATTATTCAAAGCTTTTAGAAGCTGCACTCTTTGAGCCAACCCCCCTGAGTAAAGCCCCTTCATATCCATTGCTCTCAAAAGCAACTGAAGTACCTTCTACTGCACCCAACCCTTCTGAAGCCAACATTCCTGAACTAAACCTTCCTGAAGCCACTTTAGGAGAACCCAGAGCCAACTCCCCTATAACCCAAAGTCCCCATTCAAGTGGAGATGAGGAGGAGTATACTTATGAAAGTATGCTCAGAGGAGGAGCCAAGGCTACTGTGGACAGTCTGTACCCACAGCTTGCTGAATTTCCAAGAATTCAGAGGACATTTCATGATCTAAGGATGCTTGTTGATGTAAAAGACAAGTCTATGATGGAGATATCACAAGTCATCCAAGATAAGGGTGCAAACTGGTGGCAAGTGGAGGAGAACAGATTGCTACACTTTGCTGGAGTTTCAAAGACAAGATTTCTCATTGATGAGGAAGTATTTGCAAAGCTGGTAGCTGATAAGATTAATGAGGAGAGGGAAAGAAAAGCTAAGGGCATCAAACACCCTGAAAGTAGCTCCAATGATGATGATTCCCCTGATGATCCCTCAAACCCCTCAAAACCCAACCCTCCTGAAACCCCTCAAGCCAATGTTCCTAAGCCTTCTGTCATAGAAAGACTCTCCAACCCCCCTAAAACCTATCATAGGAAAGGCTCTGTATCTTCAGAGGTGTTGACCAAGGGTGGTAACACAACCAAAGACACATCTGCCAATGAAGGTTCTTCTGAACCCAAGGCACAGCCTAAAGATGTGGAGGTTCCTATACTAGAGGCTGGTTTGGTTAAGGCCTATTCAGTGTCAGATGAGCTGGACACTGATCAGCCCTTAATCATTCAGGATGACTCAGTGGCTGTTGATATAAGCACTGTGATCTCCCCTCAACTGCCATCTTTGAACCTTGTTGAAGGTGGAGATGCTGCAGGATTAGGTGATGGAGTTGAAAATGAGAACTTAGTGGAAAAACCAGAGGGAGAAGTAGATGATAGAGAGGTGGTGATCACTAGGATAGTGAGTGTACCACCAATGAGGGTGATATAAGTGAGGAAGGGCAGGCTATTCTTGAAGTCAAATCTGAACTTCAAGAATCCCTTGATGAGAGGAGGCCTGTTCCTTTAAGTGAGGAAATCATTGTTGAAGGGAGAAAAGAATTAGTTGAAAATGAGGAGAAGACTGCTGATGTATCAGAGTCTTATGAAAAAGATTTGGAGGGAGATAAATGTGTGTTTACTGACTCATTTGATTTGTCTGATATTGCAGGTATAACCTTTGATCAAATTTTTGCAGATGAACTCCTAACAGATGCACCCATTCAAATTGATAGTGGATCAGCACAAGCCTTGCTTGGGATGCAATCAGAGAAGTTGGACTATTTGGCTCACCAAGTCCAATCAGCTCATGCAGAAACTTCTGGAGCCTTGGATGAGCATGGAAGAACTTTGGCATCTGTGGAGATGAGGCTAACTGGCTCAGAAGATGTGGTGTTACCTACCTTGGAAGCAAGGATCAGTGGAGTTGAGACTAGTCTGCAAACCATCTCCACTGAAGTTATCAAAGCTAAAAACACCATGAGGTCAGTATCAAAGGATGTAAAGAAAGAGCAGTCCTTGCTAAGAATCAACCACAACAGGAATGTGAAGACTTTGAGGTCAGTGGTGAAGAAAGCTCTTGGAAGAAAGACTGCCCTGCAAAGACAAAGAGCTGAAGAACTAAGGCTAGCTATGGTGAAAGCAGCCTCAGAAAAATTTTCCCAAGAAGTGTTGGCCAACATTGCTGAAGGTGCAGTGGCCAACCTCACTGAGCTCCTTAAAGCCCAACTGGATGCATCTCTTAAGGCAACCATGGAGGAGGTTGTCCAACAGAAAATGAAGCCTGTTCTAGCTTTCCTCAGCTTGAGCAGTGATAGAATGCAAAATATACATGATGAGAATGTATATCTGTTGGAGGAAATGAAGTCTCTAACCCAAGCCCAGTCCTTATTGGCATCTACTATGAGTGAACTGAAGCCAGAAGGTTTTGATGCTGCCAAAAAGGGGGAAAGGGAAAGAGCAAGGGCAAAAGGTGCCTTAGTAATTGGAAGCCCAGTTAAAGGGGGAAATGGTAAAGACAAAGCCCCTGAAGGAAAGGGAAAAGAGCCAGCAGTGCTGAATTTGGATGATTTAGATGAAGAGGAGCAATTGGCACTTGCCTTGAAAAACTCTATGGCCTCAGCTCAAGAGGAAAGAGTAAGGCTACAGCAAAGACCAGGTGGTGAAGTGTCTGGTTTGGACAAAGATGCTGAAGGTGTCCAAACTAGAGGAAAGATCAAGAGGGCAAAAGGAAAGAAAAGACAAGCTGAAACATTCACTGACTTTCCCAACAGCCTTGACCTTCCACCTGAATTCAGAATTGATGATGATGAGCCTATCTCAAAGAAGGCCAAAGCTGCTGAAGTGTCCAAAGTTGCAGAAAAGGACAAATCCTCTGAAAAGGAAAAGTCCCCTGAGATTAAGTCCACTGAAGGTACCAAAGCTTCTGAAGATGTTGAGGAGCTATATGAAGAAGGCTTTGTTCCTGGACCTAAGAAAAAGAAAGTAATTGTACTAAATGATCCATCAAAGCTGTTTCATGAAGGGTATGGCAAAGACCCTGAAACACAACAGAAGTTGGCCATGATGAGGGCCCAAGAAAAGATGGACTTGATGGATGAAGCACAAAGAGCAAGAGACAAGAGAAGAGCAGACTTCCAAAAGCCAAGAAGGAAGAGAGCAACATATAACAAGATGAAGCCACAGCTACTAATCCCAATGGACACCAAATATCCTCACTTGGATAAATGGGTACCAATCCAACTGAATGACTCATGGGAGGAAGCAAAAAGGGAGTATGTCTATGATCAGTATGTCATTGACAGATGGAATGGAAGAGATGCCAACTCCACCTTTGCAGAGTTCATGATAGAATACTACAGAGAGCTCTATCAACAATTGCTTGCAGCTGCTGACATTGCAAGAATTGAACTCACAGCTCCCAAGCCAATCATTTACATGCCTCCAAAGCTTGAAGGATGGATTGACCAAGCAAAGATTCTGAGAGAATTCACTGAGATCCTCAAGCTGAACAAGATGGTTCTTGGTCCTAAGGGAACAAACCAAGAAGCCATGGCCTTGAAAAGAAGAGTGTGGGCACAATATGGGATGGTGCCACCTCCTGAGGATGATCTTTGAAATGGCTAAGTCTTCTGACCTATCTTAATTGATCAACTATGCTGAAATATGGTCAAGAGTGCTGATGTGGTGTGCTGTGAAAATCTGTTTGCTCTGATATGCTTTGGATTGCTCTGATATAAGCATGATCCTCTGAAATCTGATGTTTTGCTCTGATCAGTGTTGTTAGTATTTGCTCTGATTCTAAAATTCTAGAAATATTTTGTATAGTGAAATGCTCTGATGTAGTTAGTGTTTAATGATTCATGCTCTGATATGTTAATTTCAACTATCAACATGCCTGTAATGACTTTCTAATGAATGATAGTTGAATTTACTTTGAATCAAGAAACACTCATCTCTCTATGCCTATCTATGAAACCTATGTGCAACATGAATGGTGAGTACACTAACACATTACTTTTCAGGATAATTGACCCTAGTCATGTCTTCTGAAGATAAATGTAATAGGTGTAGCTAAGTCACTTTTGCACAAGTTGTATAGGTTTTGGCATCATCAAAAAGGGGGAAATTGTTGGGAATAAAATGAGATATGTTTTGATTGAATACCAAAACCCCCTGAGACATGCCTAAGTCAAATTGAATATGTTCTAGAAATGTTAGAACATATAGTATAAAGGCTAGATGAGGAGCTAATGTGTTAGGTAGCTCTTAGATGATTAGATGCACAATTTGAGGGGGAACACATGCTTAGAAGTTCATCAAGATCAAGTCCCCTCAAGGCTCAAAACTCTGGATACAACACCAAGTCTTTTGAAGACTAACTATGCTGATCAGGAGAGTTGTCCAGAGGAGTTGTCTCAGTACAAGAAGTCAAGATCAAGTGCTCTGAAAGTTGAGGTCAACTATGCTGAAGAAATAGAGACAAACACACCCTAAAGAATTACAAATCAACATGCTAAGATCACCTTGAAGTGAAGCAAAGGGTATGAGCCAAGTCAACTGAAGAAGAGCAAGCCAACCTTGCTGATAAGCAAGACTGCTGATAGTGATAAGGAGAGTTGTCCAAATGATGAGGAATGTTGTCCTATCAATGGAACAACCTTCAGAAGCCATGTCCAAGTCTTAACAAGAGAATCTGAGAGTCAGACATTGGGAAGAGTGCTGCAGAATGAAGACAAAGTCTTAACAGCCGTTTATTTCCCAAATGAGGACATGTCACTATCAAGATTCTGTCTTCTAAGTTGAAGAACAGAAAGAAGACATTTATGGACATTTGGGGCTGCCTCTCCAACGGGCAAATCCTTCATTTGTCTATAAATACAGAAGTGTGAAGACCATTTGAAAGCATCCAACTTCAACCTCAACCAAGCACCTCTAATCTTAAGTTCTTACAAGCTAGAGTGCTGTCAAAGCTTTCAAAGACTATCTTAGTCTTCAAACACTTCATCTAAGCTGTACTACATTGTATATCCACACACAAGCTTAGAGAGATATCCTATCCTTATACACTGATCTTCATTGTAAAGGATATCTCATTAGTTGGAACCTTACTTCAATCCTCATATCTTTCAAGAGTGAAAGTGAGAAGGTTGTAGTAGTAGAAGTGGTAGGAGCTGACTGTTGAGAGAAGAACAGTTCAGTTCTGAGTTGAGAAGAGGGTACTAGGACTCTAGACATCCTAGGGATCAACTCACCAAGGAGTGGTGTTCTTGATCAAGTGCACCTTGGCACTGTAAAACAAGTTAATTCCAAAGAGAAGGAATTATCCTGTTAAATCAGGGAAAGTGGATGTAGGAGCTTGAGTCTCTGAACCCCTATAAACTCTTGTGTTGATTTACATTCCAAGTACTTACATACATTCAACACTGCACATAAACTGATCTTTCAAAGGACTAAACATTCTAAGACTGTGCAAAACTGATTTGGACAAGTTCCCTGAAACTGGACTGTATTGAATTGACTAAGTGATTTCAGAATCTAAAGGAGTCTAAACCAAAAAGGGCCAACCACTATTCCGCAGATATAACTCCCCTAGATAGTTATTCAACTAAGTACTCAATAGTACTTAGTAGATTGATTATCTTAGAAGAGTTAATCATCTTCAGCAGAGTTGTCCAAGACAACCTTGCTGAGCTCTGGTTTGATCAAGTTAGAAAAGAATTTGCATACAAGTGTATTGCCCCCCCCATACACTTGTTATATACTTCTTTCAGGACCAACACACTTTATTCGAACAACATTGAAGATAAGAGATTTTACATATAATAAACGTTATTTCATTATATAATTAATGTATAATAATATAAAGATAATTTATAGTGTATAAATTAAATAAATAACAGGGAAATTTTAAATATCAAATAATAGGTGATCCTTAAAGTCCGTCGTCGTTACTGGAATCATGAGTAAAACACCTATTAATTATTTTAATATATTGATTAGAGGGCATATTAGGAATGTCAAGTATGGATTTGTCTTAAATTGTAATATCAATAATTTTTGTCTTGAATTAAAATATGGGCTAGGATCTTGGTCTATAATGTCAATAAACTCATCTTTTAATATTGATGTATTAATTTGCATGGTATGCCTGAAATTATGAATTTGTTAAGTTATATATTTTTTGTTAAATATAATATTAGTTTAAATACGATATAGTATTAGTATGCCTATGGTATAGTACTAGTTAATATATTGTATAGTACTATAGATTAATGTGGGTATAAAAATATTATTTAATACGGAGTATATGAACTAATATTATACAATATGTGAATTAATATTATACTATATTTGAACTAGTACCATAGAGTATGTGAACTAATACTATACAATATGTGAACTAATACTACACTATATTTGGACTAGTAAAATAAAGTATGTGAACTCAAAACTCGAAAACATTAGAACTTGTACCAATATAAACTAATATTATATTATTTTTTTTTAATGGCAGAAGGTCTTTCAATTTATTAGCATGAGCAAACGACGTGGGGAAGGCTTTCCACAAAATGAGGGAGCTCGACCCAAACAGACGGATTAGGATAAAATCTAGCGGCTCTATCAATATGATGAACACAATAATTGGCTCTTCGATTAACCCAAGTAATAGATAAATCAAGAAAATAATAAATGAAATTACGACAACTTGCAGATACTTCCCAACGGAGATAAATCTGACCGTGCATTCCTCCATGCAATATGCACTAATTGAGAATCAGTCCCGATGATCACTCGGTCCATCCCAAGTTCTTTAATCCAAGATAAGGCCTCATAGATCCCCATGGCTTCTCCTTCCTCCACCCGATAATTGTCAGGAATCATCATTGAACGACACATAATAAAATCCCCTCTCTCATCATGAATGATAGTCCCAAAACCCATTTCCGACGATTCGCTAAAGAAGGTTGTATCAACATTCAACTTTACAAAGCCCATCGGGGGTTTATGCCAAGCTTCACATCTTGCGCTTGATTGTCTACGAATCCTCTTATATTTTGCCTCCTTCCATTCACGTTGGGTGTTCGCAGCAACTGAAGCTATAAGATTAGCGTTAATCTTCTTACCGTTCGCAGCAACTGAAGCTATAATAATAATAATAATATAAACTAATATTATATTGTATATGAACTAATACGTACAATACTGCATATTAACTAATAATATACCATACTTATCAATTGTTATCATAACACTTATAAACTAAAAATTATATTCATAAAAAACTAAAATAAAGTGATTAAAAAATGAAAGTTCGAATGAAAAAAATAATTAAACAATGTAAAACGAAGTGAAATTTGTAAGGAATGAAGTAAAATTTTGAAAAGATAAGGTGAAAATTAATTATACACCAATTAATTAAAGTAAAATAGTACCAATAGAATTGAACACTTGCACCTAAAAGAAGAGATGAGGGTTTTATTTTTTTAAACAAATTATTATTATACTATTTAATACTCAAAAAAAATAATTAATACGGAGTATTATTTTTAAAATTTTCTTATTAGACTTTAAAATTTTAGAATAATTATTTGTGGCATAAAAAGAAAGTACGTGAAAAAAATTATCATTTGAAATACAAATGATAAATAGAAAGAAAAATAAATTTAAAAAATAATATTAAAAAGAGAAATATAAATATCAATTGGAGTAAAATAAAAAATAAAATTTAAAAAAATTAATGGTGCATTATTTTTTAATGATAAAATTAATATAAAAAATTAATTGAAGTAAAATAAAGGTCTATGAAAAAATCTATGTGCTAAATTGATATAGTAATGTGTCATGTGTTATTTGTAATGGGTTATTGGATTTGATATAGTAAATGAGTCATGTATTATTTATAATGAATTATTGGATTGGATATAGTAAATAAGTAATGTGTTATTTGTAATGAGTTATTGGATCCAATTACATACATGTAACTCATGTAACTGGTACACAAAAGTGCAACCCTAAGTACTTATTTGATAAGGGAACGTTTGTTTTGAGATTTTGAAAATTTAAGTATGATACTCTTCATCTGTGAGCAAATATTTTTTTTAGTTCTATAAGTTTGAATGATTTTAAAATAAATTTTTTAAGTTTTAACTTTACAAAATACATCTTATAGTCTTTTTTTAAAATTAATTTTAGTCCTTTAAATTTAAACTCACCGGAGAATTTTAAAGTTGTCGAAAAATTTAGGGGATCCGATCAAATATCTAATTTTGGTCCTTTAAGTATATTAAAATCTGAAAATTTGAAAAAAATAATAATTTTTTATTGTATATTTTTATAAAAAAATCATTAAATTATATATAAAAAAAAAAAGTAAGCACTAAACTAATTTGAAAAGAATAGAAAATTGATATTTGGATAGGCGTCTCGGTTTATCTTCAAATAAAATATTTAACAAAAATTATTTCCTCTAATTGAAAAGTACAAAGTTTTCAATTTAACAAAAAAATATTAGTAAAATAAAATAATTAAATACCAACAAAATAAAATAAGCACAACAAAGGTCGTTATGGGGACTAAAGACGTTGTGTCTACTATACGACCAATGTATAACCTCTTGAACCCTGTTTTAGACATGTTTAGGTTATTTAATTCATTTTGTATGCCATGTCCATCGTGCAATACAAAATTAATTAATCATCAATTATTTCACATTGTAATTTTACTATACAAACTTAAAAAAAAAAAAGATTATTTTCACTTTTAAACATAATTTTTTCTTAATTTTTTTTATAGAACTGCAAAAGGAAGACCTCGAAAAATGTATGTTTCCAAATTTACTCTAGAAAATCTAATAATGTGTACAATGTCATAACAAAATGTAGATAGTTATGAACAATAACGATTATATAGTCCCCATTAACCAATTTTCATAAACCAAATGCAATTAATTTAATTAAAAATGAGAATCGACCACACATGCCGAAAGATAGTTGAAAGCAAATGCAATATGCTTTTGGATATAAGGTTAATTTTTGAAAATAATTATGAAATACTGGGAAAGTTGTGCAGATTTTATGACATAAGTTGTTTGATAAGAATTATAGCTGCACTTTTTAACTATAAATCTTTACTGAATACTTAAATTAATGCAATATCTCAATTATGTAATTAAATTAATCATGGAGATTGCTAGTGAGTATTCAAATTTATCATGAATATGCAGCTCTGTCCTTCTGGTTGTACTAACGAGTTCATTGCGTTAATCCCTTAAACGGAACAGTTAATAGTAGAGCAGGAGGAATTCTTGCTTTCTTTCTGTCCGCTAGTCAAGAATGGAATTGGACGCTACGTCTCATGTAGTGTTCCCGCAATCTCAGTCCAGTTGAGTCTTTCCACATATGGTTTAGTGAAAAAAGTGAATTACCCTGTAGTTCAAAAGGATAGCTATTCAATTGAGCTGTTTTGGCATCAACAAAAGTCTCTGGTTGAGCTGCGGGTGAATTGATTCACGATTTTCATGATTTCGCTAATTGTGTTGCGTATAGTAAGGGATGACACCACACATATAGGCAAATATAGGATGATTGCTCTCTTCCAGTAATTGGTAGATTGATCTCATCGTAGAAAGAATTCAGAACCCCCAGGGTGATCGTGATCAAAGGGATCAAACCATGTCAATCGATTGTGCATACTTTCCCATGCGCCTTGTTGTACCTCACTCTAGTCTTCAATGGGTTCTGCAAGTGACTACTTCCAAGACAAGTCTTTCTTAATTTTAAGAGGAAGAAGCGGAACTAGTCCGTCTTTATCAAATTCTTCTTTTATCCTTGCTCTTGAACAAGAACCTGACTTAAGAATAGGAATGCTCACCCCTTAAAGATAGTAGTCCCCTTTCCACATGGTTGTATTGAGCCGGCTGGATAGTTTACAACGGTTTAGTGTTCATTGCAAATGGAAATGTATAATTGGCCTTCCTGGATACCAATTTGTATACGGTTGTTGTTATAAATAGATTGGTTGCAGTAGATTAGATTATAGTTCTATAATGTAGTATTGATGTAGCACGAGTAGCGTTGCAGTTTTTAAAGAAAGGAGAACATCCGAAGAATTTTTGAAGTTTTGAGAGCCGGAACCTGATTTTGGCGAGTGAGCACACTTTTTTGAGTGAAATCAATGCTACGAGTCAAACCCACTGCATTGCTGTGATGTTTAACGCTTTTTGGCCAAATTCCATCATTTAAGGGGTCAAAAATGCATTTTATTGCTTTTTAGGTGTTATTTTTGCAATTTTTAATTGTTTTGGTTTTTTTTTTTTTTTTTTTTTTTTTTTAGTAATTTCCTATTTCCGTGCACTAGAGTTTTCGTTTTTAACCTTCTTTCCAAACATTGTTGAGGCAATTTTGAAGATTTTAATATTATTGAAGATGTGTTCTTCCTTTTCTCAAATTTCAGATATTTTTTGAATCAACGATTCTTACTTGTTCGATTTTTTTATTCACGCACGCTGCATGCATTTCATCAATACCTTCGCATCAATAAAATACAAAAGATTGAGATAAATAGCCATCTCCACTAGTTCAACAACTTTTTCATCATAAAACATAGGCATTTCATCAAATACTTTCAAAGAATCAGTAAAATACAAGAGATTAAAGTAAATAATATATAGGGTTAATTGCAAAAAAAATCATGACCTTTACAGTTTTTATCAATTACAACATATCTTTTTTTTCTTTGCAATTTGATACACCACCTTTTTAAGTTTTGCAATTCAATACATCTGTCAATTTTCTGGCAACAATTAAAATTATGATGTGATTGTCAGAGTTGTCGATGTGCCACATAAATGTCACGAATGATGCATAATTTTTTTTTTTAAAACGTTTTTAATTAAAAAGAATACTAAAAAAGTAATTTTAAACTAAAAAGAATACTAAAAAATTATTTTAAACTAAAAACAATACTAAAAAAATTGTTTTAAAAAAAACAATAAACCAATTTAATTATTAGTATCATTTCTCCAAAAACTCAAAAGAATAAAACCGCATCCTCCAAACCACAGTCCAAAAAAAATAATGTAAAATTTTGTATATTATTTTTATTTAAAAAAGTTTTTAAAATAAAATAAAAATACATTTTATTGATCAGTCATGACATTTACGTGGACATTTGTGTAGAACTTTAATGCGGCTTCAGTGTATACACATGAATTGTGTTGCCGAAAAATAAACACATGCATCGAATTGCAAAACTTAAAAAGGTGGTGTATCAAATTGCAAAGAAAAAAAAGGATATGTTGTAATTGATAAACACCGTAAAGGTCGTGATTTTTTTTGCAATTAACCCTAATATATATATATAAAAAATTCATCATAAAACATAGGCATTTGTATTGTTATCATGATTATGATTTAAAATTTAATTAAACATAATATAATGTGAGTTGATTTTTTTTAATTATATAATGGTAAATATGTAATTTTAAAATTATATATTTTAATTAAATTAATTAATTATAAAATACAAATGTACGAAATCATACGATGAATACATACAATACATATTAAAAAGGTAACAAGTCATCAAGTTTACGCCGTTAAATTTAAAGTTTATAATGATTCAAAATTTCAAATTAAAAAGGTAACCACATTTAGAAGGTCCAATAAAGTTCAATATAATTCTTTTTGAAATGTATATGCATATAATTTTATTAATTATCTTATTGAGGAAGAAAATGAGAAAGACAAGATAGAAACAAAAACAAGTGCTGAGAGGATTAACCTGAAATAGAATTATACGAACTCTCGAGTCTTAACTAACTGCGAAAATCTGAGGAATTTAATGCTGATTTTTTTTTATTAAGGAGTTGTTATTTGTTAATACGTAAAAATCATATACAAATTTTTATTTTATTTTTAAGACAAAAATCATATACCAATTAAATTCTTAAAATAAGCAATCCATGCACACCTTTCCTAATCTTTTGAATCTTGCTTTGGAATTCTGGTGCTGGTTTGGTCCCAAAAAAGGACCAACTGTAGGAGTGTATTTGTTATGAAAAATGATTTATGTTTATATTATTATTGATAGTATTGTAATTATTGGATTTTTATTGAGAAAGTTACTATATAAGATTCAGATAGAGCTTTTACAAAAAAGTTTAAGGTTTGAAATTTGTTACAAACAGATTCAGCTATCCAATTTATCACAAAAAAGTTCAAGCCTACCTCAGAAACTATCCAATTTCATTCCATACTCAAACACAACAAAAAATAACAATAAAAAAAAAACACAACAAGAAATAATATAGCAGCTAATCTGCAAATAAAATGCACACTGAAGAAGTTTAACATATGCAATAGGCTAGGTTTAAACAAATGAACAAATTTAAATGCACAAATCAAATTCATATGATCCATTATTCCCTACAACGACAAAAAAAAGGAAAAAATGATCAGTTTTATTACATATTCTACCAAAAAAAGTTCTCAATTACTTAACAAGTTCAAGCAGAATCATAAATTAAATATATTGATTCTTATTTTATTTATTAGTTTTATAATATTTATTATTAGCTAGATTTAAAATATTTTTTCTATTTTTTGATTGTATATATTTATATATATATTATTAATTTATAATTTTAAAAGTTATTTAGATTATAAAAATAATTAAAATTAATATATTTAAGTCAACTAACCCTAAAAAAAAGTGAACTAACCCTTAAAAAAAAGTGAACTAACAAGTTTCTATCCAAAAATTAACTTATGGGATCAAATATGCATTTTTGAAATTTTTTTATAGGAATAAAAGTGCAATTTTTCCCATCTAATTCAGAATCTTCTATTTTCTATGTGTTTGTAATTCTCTTCCATTCCATTCATCTAATTTTTTTTTAACAATTCTCATTTTCTTTTCTTATTTTATATGTTCTCTCCCTCTCTAAACCTTATTTTATACATAACTGCTTCATTATCTATCTTCACGTTAATTAAATTTTTTATTTAAATTACTTTTTTTTAACTTACAATTTCAATTTAAGTGTAATAATGATTGACAATAAAATTTATTTTGTACATTGAACTTATTAAATACTATTTTTTTAACGTATTAAATACTATTTAAAATGAACAAAATATAATAAAATACGCTAGTTTTGTACTAGTTGTTACTATTTCTAATCTACAAAAATAACTATTCAATAATGAATTAGTCTTCCTTTTTGACTTCTTCAAGGTTTGCCTTATATCCTTGAGACTTGATATTGATAAAAAATGGCTCAATACTTCTACCTTTCTTAGGTTTTTCGATTATTCATTACTAATTTTAAAATCAAATACAAAATTAATGTCCTCTAAAAGCATTACTTACAAATAAATACAAAATTAAATTGTCAAATATAACAAGACAAAACTTTTGAGACCTACAAAATAAAAACTCAAGAAATACAAATTAAATTGACCAAATTAACAAAATAAATACACAATAATGAAATTCCTTCTTCTGATACAGTGGCCGACAACTATGTACCACCATCCCAGTGAAACAAAAAACAAGCTACTTAAATTTGTTTATGAAAGGCCGTGGCGAAAACACTAGAATCGGCGGCGTACGAACAGTCAGATCACGATTTTTTAATGTTCGAATTGGGAATTTTTAATTGGATTGCACTTTTTTGTACCAATTACATACATGTAACTCGTTCTTATTTAATATTTTAAGTAATACTATACAATATGTGACCTAATACTATATTGTATTTAAATTAATATTATATTCTATTTAAATTAATAACATTCCCTAATTTAAAAAATTCAATCAAGCTATACATTTTATGTTTTTAATTTTTTTTTTTTAATTTCTCTCTTTTCAGTTTTACTAACTTACACTTTTTTGGTAAATGGTGTTGCACTTTTCAATTATAAAACTGTATAATAATATTTTTAGTCATAGTGACTTACACTTTTTAGTAATATTGTGTTGTACTTTTCAGTTTAATAACATACACTTTTCTTTAGACTAGGGTGCACACATACTAGACTTTACCTATATTATATGTTTTAAAAATACGCCCCTCTTCGTCGCTATTTATAATATGTATTAATTAAAATACGTGTTTGGAGAAGTTAACATAATAAATTTGAACTTATTTGAATGGGGGTTAAAATAGAGGGGATTATTACTACCTTATAAAACAAAAATTAAACAACATATCACAATAATCAGAAATTCAAAATTCTTGCATAGCTGAATCTTTGTTTGCCATAACAAAATGAAAATGTTTGAAATGCAGAATGCCAATGTTGGAGCAAAATAAGTTATAGCATCATGGAAATTGAAAGATGATTCAATGAAAATTTAAATCATCATCATCATCAGTTTACTATTATTACTGAATAGGAAGTCACCTGAACTCCAAAACTCTTCTCAATCTCTCTTCTGCAACCACTCCTCGAAGCTTTCAAATGCAGCTCTTCGGTACGACTTACGTAACATGTACGTGGGGACACCAACATGAGTTGTGATAAGGCTGAAGAACAGGACGGAATACGCCGCATGCTTATAACCATCTGCTTAATTACACGTGCTAGAACTTGTCAACAAATAATTAAAGACTAGAAATAAGGGAAAACTTTTTCAAAAAGTTCAGAACAGCTGTAGAATTACTTATAATAATATTGGTTATATATATTATGTGCATTAAATGCATGAAATGATCACATTAATAGCAGCTGTATTTCGATTAATAGGTGTATTAATACTGAGCTGCCAGCAATTAATTGCATGCAATGTAAACCTAGCATATAAGGCCCTCTCCATTGAGAGGAAGTTGTGGGGGAGTTGGTGAGGTGGAGGAGTGATGTTGATGGGGTGGAGAATGAAAAGGGGTGGGGAAGTTAGATGGGGAAGTTAACATCTTCCCCAAATATTTTATTGAGGTGAGAGTGGGGAGAAGGGGGTGGGCAGCACGCAGCACGCTGGAGAGGAGAAGAGGGGCGCCAGATAGGTGAAAAATTAATTAAAATATTTTTTTTTGATTTTTTTTTTCGAAATTTAATTAAATATTAAAAAATTAAAATAATCAAAATATATACAATTATTTATTCATCCGAAAATTAGATAATTAATATAGGTGAAAAATTAAAATATGAGATGAATATATTGAGTGGGTCCCCACAAATGCCACTTTTTGAGGTAGGTTGTTGGGAGGGAATTTTGTGTTTGAGGCACATGCTGACGTGGCGATGATGTGGAGAGTTAAATACCTCACTTTTAGTTTTGCCATTGGAGAAGGCCTAAGACAAAGAAAATGGATTTTGTATTGAGAGATGCATCAATATACTTTCACTAAAATACCCTCTTTCACCTTTTAAACCATTTTTTCATCTTTTGGTCATTTTACATTTTATACTTAGTCTACTGCAGCGCGCGTGGTCTTTTTTTTATGAAATCGGTCTTCCCAAAATCTCTTTCTTTCGTTTCTTTTTTCGGCGAATTTCTACTTTCTTCAAATTTTTCCGGCGACCCTTTCAACCTCTTATCTTTCACAAAATTTCAACAAATACCAATGTGGAAGATAAAAGTGTGCAAATCGACGATACGGTGGAAGATAAAAGTGTGCAAATCAATGCACAAGGTAGAGGATATTTGGAAATGGAAAATATTCTCATTCATGTTGAAAATGCATACAAAGACGTTTCTTTAAATCAATGAAAATAAGCTATAGCATCATGGAAATTGAAAGATGATTCAATGAAAATTTAAATCATCATCATCATCAGTTTACTATTATTACTGAATAGGAAGTCACCTGAACTCCAAAACTCTTCTCAAGCTCTCTTCTGCAACCACTCCTCGAAGCTTTCAAATGCAACTCTTCGGTACGACTTACGTAACATGTACGTGGGGACACCAACATGAGCTGTGATAAGGCTGAAGAACAGGACATAATACACCGCATGCTTATAACCATCTGCTTAATTACACGTGCTAGAACTTGTCAACAAATAATTAAAGACTAGAAATAAGGAAAAACTTTTTCAAAAAGTTCAGAGCAGCTGTAGAATTACTTATAATAATATCGGTTATTTATATTATGTGCGTTAAATGCATGAAATGATCACATTATATGTATAGTACTCCATTCGTTCCACAGAAATTTGCACACTTTTTATATATAGATGTCCATATCAATTTGCACACTTCATAAAATGAAATATCTTCATAACCCTCACCCTTAAAATATACTCATTCCACATTCAATCTACTTTTTACTTTACTTTATTCATAAAAGTTTACAAAATTACCCCTCAAAACATCACTCATTACACTTTTTCTTACACATTTCTTAATATGTGTGCGGTGTGCCGTCCAAGGGTGTAAATTCCTATGGGACAGAGGGAGTAACGTATAATAATAAATAAAATGTATAATTTAAACCTCACCCAAAATCGGGTTAAAAAAAAAAAAAAAACCTCACCCAAAATCACAATGGTAAATAAAACCTAACCTGCAGGCTGCAAGAAATAATAGTTACATAAATCAATATATTTGCTACTTATTAATTCATCACCCACTGTTGGTTCATATGAAAATTAAAAGCTGCTTATAATAGGGAAGAATGATAAAGTTCAAACAATTAAACAATTACCTCAATCTTCCAATTATAACTTATGAAAAAAAAAATCCTCTACCATAAAATTAAACGAGTCAAGTTCGAAAAATGCTGAATAGACGATGGTATGAGTACGTACTCTTCAAGAACCCTCAAGCTAAGCAAACCAAAGCTAAAATAGATAGAGTAGAAAATTAATAGAATCAATTACAAATAGTATTTCTACGTATTTTCTTGTTTCCATTTTTCAGGAATTTGAGCATATCAAAAGAAGTGTATAAAGGAAAGGATTAAACCATATATATATATATATATATGCTTTTAACATAAAATAATAATGGTTGTAAGAGGACCTGTAGAAATGACATTACGTTATTCAAATTCAACCGTATCGGCCAATTTTTTTTTGTGACTTTCATTTTCTAGAGTTGGCTAAAGCAGGATGAAGGAATATGAATGTATTAAAATCCTACATCAATAATAAATATTTATTAGTTTATGTATAAAATAAATATGTCAAAGAGAATGGTGGGTTAATTTATAAATAAAGTGATGAAAATTTAAATATATAAGTGTTAATTGAAAAATAAAAATAAAATAATGTGAATAATATTATTTAAAATAATAATAATAAAATTGGACAACTAAAAAGCTGGTGGAATGTTATTTTTTTGTGTGTTTTCACTGGTGTTTTTGAAAAATAGAACTCTCTCTAAAAAGTTAAAAACATTATTCTTGTATGTGTTAAGTCCCATGTTTACTCATTCTTTCAAAGTCTGGTTGAACTGTTGGTTCAACTGATTTAACCACTCACAAAACCAGTCGAATGAAATCAATTTTAAGTTTGAACCGGAAAAAATCAATCTTGATGGGAAAAAAATCGGTAAAACTAGGAAACTAGTCCTATTGATTTTTTTCCCACTTTTTTATTTTCTAATATTTTAAATATTTATTTATTTAAATTTTTTAACATTTGAAGTTGAAGTACATGTAAATTGAATTTAATTTGGTACCCTTTTTTAGGTGTAGAAAACATCGGAAAAAATAGAAAATGAATTATATTAATGATTAGACTGTCGGTCTAATCAATTTAATCGGTTAAATCGATAATCGGTGCAGTCCGATTTGATCTTCGCACCAAATAAAGAATGTTGTACTCCATAAGCAATGTTTTTTGATCCCAAATTTATACGGGCTTGAGATGAGTTGGGCTTTTTATGATTTGGGCGTGAGAGTGAGACCATTAAAATGAAACCCAGAATCTAATAGTAGATTATATATTTCGTTGACAAAATGCTGGCAATATCCAACGGCTCCTTCTATTTTCTTTTTCTTCTTTATTTTTGTTGGAAAAAAATCCATTATTTTATTTTCAAACCTTCGTTTCCCTCTCTCTCTCTTCACTTCTGTACTGAAATGAATAAAGTCACAAAGAAGCCCTAAATTTCCTCTCACTACTACTGCATTCCTCCCAAGTTTCGCTAATTTGCAGTATATTTCTCTACGGCGATGCAAGATTTTATAGGCTCTGTTCGTCGATCTCTAGTTTTCAAACCTCCCAGCGAAGAATCGGCCGGATTCGGAGGATTCGTGGATAAAATCGGGTCGAGCATTCGAAAATCTCGAATCGGACTATTTGCTAAGCCTCCAGTGCATGCTCTGCCGCCTATAGCGACCCCGCCACGAAAGACGGTGAGGGAAACGCCGCCTATGGAAGAGGATCAACTGCCGCCGATGGAAGAGGCCTCGGAAGGCGAGCCATCGATTAGTAGGGATTTGGATTTTAGAATAGCGACACCAAAAGCTGTAAAAGAGGAAGACAGGAAGAAGGAGGCCGCGCTGCCGCCTCCGATCCGATGGAGAAAGGGGGAATTGATTGGGTGCGGGGCGTTTGGCAGGGTTCACATGGGAATGAACCTCGATTCTGGAGAGTTGCTTGCAGTGAAAGAGGTTTATTTCTTTGACACTTGACAATTTGATATGTACTTCACGGGAATGTAATTGGTTTCTTATATTCTGTCTTTCCGGTACAGGTTGCAATTGGGGCAAATAGCACCTCAAAGAAAACACAAGTAATCGTTCTGTTTCAGCTGAATTATGTTTCTGTGCAATTCCATTTGATTCCAAATGAATATGACACCCATTAGCAAAACCTTCTATGCAAATATGTCATTTATTTGTTGATTTTTAAATTTTAAATTATTTTCATAACTTTCATAATTCGTCTATCTAATTTTCTTAATTAGAAGATTGAATTTGGCGGATTCACTGATGTAATGGAGTTGGCAGGAATATATAGGGGAGCTCGAGAAAGAAGTGAATCTATTGAAAAATCTCTCACATCCAAACATTGTGGTGAGAACTGGTTTTCTTTATTTCAATCAATGGGTGAGTTATGTTCAACCATTGATCTAAGCGTATTTTGTCTTGTTGCTCAGAGGTACCTAGGAACTGCTAGAGAGGAGGATTCACTAAATATATTACTGGAATTTGTGCCTGGTGGATCTATTTCATCTCTCTTGGGGAAATTCGGATCTTTCCCGGAATCTGTAAGTGATTATCTAATTTTACAGGAACAAGTAATATACATAGCATTTGCTTTCCCGGAAATCTGCATTTAGGTTAGGAAATTAGTCAATCAAAACTAAAATAAAAATCCATTTATCTAATTTTTCCCTCTGAAATGATGTCAATATTGCTTTATGCATTCAACTTTTTAAAGTTTATGCTTCAACATTATGTTTGTCAAAATTTCTTACACTCTCTTTGTTTTAATTTAAGCAAGTTCCTTTAACAATGTACACTTGGATATGAAAGTTGTGAATCTTAATAATTGTGAAACCTTTTAATAATGCTTCGAATATGCATTTCAGGTTATCAGAATGTACACAAAACAATTGTTGGTAGGACTGGAGTACCTGCACAAGAATAAAATTATGCACAGGGACATTAAGGTATTTTTCCTTTATAATTTGTTCATGAGTTTGTCAAAGGCTAAACATGCTCAAATCCTTTGTTTAATAGTTTTGGTCCTTATCAGGGAGCAAATATTCTTGTTGACAATAAGGGTTGCATTAAACTCGCTGATTTTGGAGCATCCAAAAAAGTTGAAGCCTTGGTATTCTTTTATCCTTTTCCATTAACAATTCCAATTTTGCAACTAACTGTATCATAACTTGGGATTGGCTGCTGCTGCAGGCCACCATAACTGGTGCCAAATCAATGAAGGGCACTCCATATTGGATGGCTCCTGAAGTTATTGTTCAGAGTGGCCATAGCTAGTGAGTAAAAAACATAGTTCAGTACTTCAGTTCATATAACTGATGAAGTTAGTATTTGTTGTATTTGCTGGTTGTACATATACTTAACTATTGCATGCAATATATCCAGTATGCTCAGATATTAAATGTTTTGTATTAGATAGCTTCACTGCTATGGTTTTGGGCAAATGGCCTTTGACATTTCTTTCATTGAAAATTTAAAACAATACCAGCATAGGTATCTGATGCTAATTTGAATCGAACACAGGAGTGAAAGCTACTCAAGTATTGCATAAGATGTCTCAACTGTACTATAGTATTTCCTCAACCTCAGTTAATAATTAATATTTTCTGATTTAAAAACTACAGCTCAGCGGATATATGGAGTGTCGGATGCACAGTTATCGAAATGGCTACTGGAAAAGCTCCTTGGAGCCAGCAGTACCAGGAGGTGTTCAACTTGTTCTTTTAGAACTATAGATTCATATTTTTGAAGTTGACCATTCCTATATGTAAATTTGGATTCTAACTGTTGTCGTCATTTTAGGTTGCTGCTCTCTTTTATGTAGGGACAACCAAATCTCATCCGCCAATACCAGATCATCTTTCTGATGAGGCAAAGGACTTCCTGTTAAAATGTTTACAAAAGTAGGTTTGTTGCACACTTGGATTTATTTTTGCCTAATTTCCATTTTGGAACGGTGGTATTATGGTCTTTGAAGAAAAAATTAAACTGAGCATGGGAGTCTTTAATTTGTTATTAGTCCCCTCTTTTATGAATCTCATATTTGACTTCATAATTGTGTGTAGGGAGGCAGACCTGAGGGCTACAGCATCAGAGTTGTTAAAGGTAGCACCAAAAATTGAACATGCATGAATCATGTCACCGTAACTTGGAAAATATCATGCTTGTGCAACTTCAATTTTTTATTTCATAATTCTATTCTTATCTGGTGATTTTCTATTATGGCTCAGCATCCATTTGTAACTGGAGAAGGTCGGGAATCCCATCTGGTTCGTCGCTCTTCAGTTGTGGTAAGCAAATGTCTATTTCTTGATATTTATGTTCTTAGCCCTGTAATATACACATAGTGATAATATATATATCTGGATCAACAGGACAATTCTGGAAAGAGGGTGGCTGCATTTGACATTAATAAGTCGTAAGTGTTCTTTGTGGAAATTAATTTGACGTCTTGTTATTATTTTCTTGAATCATTTGTTTTTTATCTTTTATGAAATTGAAGCTGTATTCATGCTGCAGAATGAGCCTAGATGCAAGAAGGTCCTGTAATGGTTTTAAGGACATTGGTAATTTGGGTGGCTCTCGTTACTCAACCATTCGTCCTGAGCAGTCATTAGAAGGTGGATCTTTATGGCAACCAGTCAACTTTGAGGATGATTTGTGTCGAATTGATGACACCGATGATTTTGCACTTCGTGCATCGATGAAATTCAAAGATACCCTTCTTTCTAGTGATTGTAATCAGGTGAAGTAAAAGGTTATAGTATTGTCTTTAATCTCAAATATTCACCATGTGTGGTGACTTTTTTTATTAGGTCATGGAAGATTCACAATTAACGTTCACTGTCTTCTTTGTACAGAGTTTTAATCCAATGTGTGAGCCAAATGATGATTGGCCATGCAAATTTGATAAAAGTCCCGAGTTGAGCGAAAGTGGAATGGAGATTCTTCCTAGTCAAAATGTTGATCATGGATTTAAATCTTTAGGTTCTACTGAGGTGGATTGTGGCTTTACATTTCCAAGAGGGCAGTCTCCTGAAGATGATGATGTTGAAACTGAAGCTAAGATCAGAGCCTTCCTTGATGAAAAAGTATCATATTCTGCTACACCTTAATTTACCTAGTAATATAATACAATATTGAGTATTAGTGGATTAAACTAGTCATTTTGAAGGTCGACATTGCCCATTTTGAATTTTGTGCATTTCCCGTTTTGTTAGGCCTTGGAACTGAAGAAGCTGCAGACACCACTTTATGAATTCTACAATTCCTTGAATGTTGCTGGGCCTCCAAGTCCTGTTGCAATTGGTAACAAGGAAAATATTTCAATTAACTACAACTTACCACCTAAAAGTAGGTCGCCCAACAAGATGGGTAGCAGACGTTTTTCTACTGCCCTTGATGTAGAGTACACCTCAAGTCCAGGGAGGTTTTCCAGACGAGTATCTAATATTGGTGATGTAAACTTGCGAGCATCTCAGGATGTTAAAGAGATGCCCTTCGATTATCAAAAGGAGCCCCTTACTCCAAGGTCTGCAATATCCATTTAACACATGTTTAGTGATTATCTTTTTCTCCTACTAACCTTGAAAAATGGATTTTCAGTAGCTCTAGGTTTGCTGAGATACAAAAGAAATGGAAAGAAGAGCTTGATGAAGAGCTCGAAAGAACGAGAGGCAAGTCCTGTCTAATTTATTGCACATGAATTAAAATGTTCTCATAGTTACATGCGTGTCTATATCTTGAGTTATGCTTGGAAACCAATTTTGTCAGAATGCGAAATGCATTTTCTGTAAAGCTCACATGTCACACATCTTGGAACCAAATAAGCTGCTTTCATTGCCAGCTAAACTGATCTTAATTATCTCCCTTAAGAGCTAGTCTTGGGTGAGACCGTCCGTGAGACGGGTCTCCCTCGACCCCCATATAAAAAGTGATAGTCATTTTTGTTAAAAATATTATCACTTTTTACTTAAACATTATCACTTTTTTTACAAACATAAAATCTGGAGAAAAAAGGGTTGTCCACCCAGAAATTTGAAATGAGTCAAAAGGGATCTGTCTCACGGAAACAAGTTTTTGTCCTCCCTTAATTATTCAGCAATTTTCTACATTTTCATATATTCGTACAGTCTCCATGTTGTGGTAGTACCTAGCTTTTTTCTTCCTCTTTTTTTGAATGACTGCTTAAACCGGCGGCTTCATTGATGTAGTATTCAGTTGAATTGTTTTAGCAACAAAATTTCTGTTCGAGTGTTGTATGCTCTAGTACTTTAGAATAAGATAAATGAAATTTTTTATGGTACTTATTTCTCTTTCGTTATTTAGCATATGATTGCAAACTACAAGTGACCACAAAAGTATTTAGCTTCTTTTTTTTTTCTCTTCAAGTTTGGTGTTGTATCTTCATTCATAATTGCTCTATTTAGTTGTCACTATTGTTTCTGAAGCTTGAAATTTTCGTATCACAGAACTCATGCGTCAATCAGGCGCATCTAAAACGTCTTCTCCCAAGGACCGAATCTTGAACAGACAAAGAGATCGATTAAGGTTTGCATCTCCTGGGAAATAAATGGAAGCAAGTTGTCATCAATTGTATCTGAGAAGAGTTGAAGGTTTTGAGTGTATGTGTAAGATTTAAGTTGATTTTGAAACAAGGAATGCATTGTATACTATTTTCCATGTCCTATATAAATATATACATGATCTGAGTTTGGCTTGAATATAAATTTGATCATATATGATAAATGATGTAATCTAAGCTTCTGCTTCATTTGCCATTTCTTTAGCTCTTCTGCCGTACAAATGCGCAATCAAATATTGAAACGATTAATTTCAATAATGATGAAATAAAATAAATATTCCCTCCGTTCCAAAAATATATGCTCACTTTTCTTATTTATTCGTCTCTCCAAAATATGTTAATTTCTTTTTATGGAAACAATTACTTGCTGGAGACATCTCAGTGATCTTCAAACAGTTTTTAAATATATCTGCAATTAGTTCGCTTATCATTTTATTTTGAAAAAAAATGGAGATTACAAGATACACTTTTCCTAAATTACTTAAATTATCACTATTCTCATTAATAAATACACCCCATACAAAAAAAAAAATCTTTTACGTTTTTCATTTGGTTGAGCTAAACAAGTTCTTTGGTTGAGCTAAACAAGTTCTAGAAGAAAATATTTTTTTTGGGTCTGACTATATGCACCTCCATTTCGGAGAGATGCACTCCCCCGATTTATATACACCAAAATATTTAGGTCACACCACCCCTCAAATGTCATAAATACTCCTCCCTTCATCACATATATATTACTATCCACACCCCAACCCTAAATTCCTCATCTTCCCCAACCCAACATCCACCTTCCCCCTCCCCCTTCACCCCGTCGCCGGCCACCCCCACCTTCACCCCGTCGCCGGCCACCCCCGTCTCGCCTAGCCACGGCCGCCTCTACCTCCGCCTCGCCACGGCCGCGGCCGCCCCGCCTCGCCGCCTTATAAAAAAAATTGCAGATTGGCGGCCGCACGGCCGCCCCCTCCCCCTCCTCCCGTCCGGCGGCACCCTCCCTCGCTCCCCTCCCCCACCCTCGCAGCCTCCGCCGCCCTCGCCCTTCGCGTTTCTGCAAAAAAAAGAAGAAAAACAAATTGATGCCGCCGCACCCCGATCTCTTCTCTCCCCTCCATTTCCCCTGCCGCCGGAATCGCCCCACCGCCCCGATCTCTTCTCTCCCCTCCATTTCCTCCCGCCGCCGGAATCGCCCGGATCTGTAAAAAAAAAAAAAACAAAAAAATTATAGCGGTCGCCCCGTCAATCGGCCACCGCGGCCGCCCTCTCCCCATCTTCTCTCCCCTCCATTCCCCCCCCCCAACACCACCCCGATCTGTAAAAAAAAAAAAAAGTTTCAGCGGCCGCCCCTACCTCTCTCTTCTCTCCCTCTCTTCGCCGGCGTTGGCCCACGCCGCTTCGTCCACGACGTTAGCCCACCCCGATTCGCCGGTTTAAACACCAGGTTTTTTTTTTTATTTCGACACTGTAATGTCGACCATGTACACTTTCATCGACAAAATGTTGTCGACGAGAGTGTATATGGTCGACATTATAGTGTCGATCGACATTTGTTGGTCGACCATATATCCTCCCGTCGACAAAATGTGATTGACGGGAAGATATATGGTCGACAAAATGTGATCGACGGGAACATATATGGTCCGCACTGGTTTGACGAAATTTGTTAAAAAAAATTGTTAGTTTTCTAAGTTTTGAAAATGGTGTTTGTTAATGGGTTTGATAGTGGTAATTTGTGGATGAATATGGTTGATTTGTTGAATTTTTTATTTTTTTTCTTGTTACCGGAAAAAATGGTGATGGTGGCCGGAAATTGGTGGCTGGACATTTGGGTTAGGGATAAGGTGAAAGAAATGATAGTAGAGGGTACGTTTAGTAAAGGGGGTGCATCTAGTACGCTGTTTTTTAATAAAGGGTATTTTTGACTTTTTACTTTATTATTTTATTAATAAATTGAAAGGGGGAGTACATCCCTCCGAAATGGAGGTGCATATAGTCAGACCCTTTTTTTTTAAATCAAATAAATGTATATAACCGTACCCTAATCAGTATTGGGCCATACTAATTTGACAGCCCAATTAAAATTCCAATATTAATGGACGTTTCGGAGTATATTAAAAAAGGGCGCGGCTAAAGGCACCCGGGGATGAGAACACACACAAATTGGATGAGGACACCCACCTGAAAAACCTAAAATTATCCCTTTCTCAATAAAAACTCTAAACCCATTCTTTCTCTTCTCATTCAACACTTCTCATTCAACAGGACACCCACCTTCCACCTCCCACCTCCATTTTCGCCACCTCCAGCGCGGCCCACTTCGCCCACGCCGCCCACCTCGTCGCGGAGGCCGCAGCCCCTTTCCCTCCCCTTCGCGGCCGCACCTCTTCCCTCTCCCCTTCCCGTCGCGCCGCCCTCCCCGTCGCGCCGCCCTCTTCCACAGCAACCATCTCCACCGCCCCCTCCTCCCCACAGTCGCGGCCGCTGCTGCCGCCCTCCCTTCTCCCCACAGACGCGGCCGCCCTCTTCCACAGCAACCATCTCCACCGCCCCTCGTTCGCGGCCGCCCCCCTCCTCCCCACAGTCGCGGCCGCTGCCGCCGCCCTCCCTTCTCCCCACAGACGCGACCGCCCTCTTCCACAACAACCATCTCCATCGCCCCTCGTTCGCGGCCGCCCCCCCTCCTCCCCACAGTCGCGACCGCTGCCGCCGCCCTCCCTTCTCCCCACAGACGCGGCCGCCCTCCCTTCTCCCCACAGACGCAGCCGCCCTCTTCCACAACAACCATCTCCACCGCCCCTCGTTCGCGGCCGCCCCCCCCCCTCCCCACAGTCGCGGCCGCTGCCGCCGCCCTCCCTTCTCCCCTTCGCCGCGGCCGTAGTGCTCCTCCCCTCGCCGCTAACAGGTAAGTTTAGGTCTCAAAAATTAGAAAAATTAGGGTTTTCTTAAGAAAAAAAATTAGGATTTTTTTTGAAGTTTGTGAATTATTTTCGAACATAGTGCGTTTGTTTTGGAAAATTTTTTGAACAACTTGAGTTTGTTTTGGAAAAAAATTCGAACAAGGTGTTCGATTTTTTTTTTCGGACAAATTTAAGTTGTTTTGAAATTTTTTTCGAACATATTGTGTTTGTTTTGGAAACAATTTCGAACAACTTGAGTTTGTTTTGGAAAAAATTTCGAACATGTTTGTTTTGGAAATTTTTTTTTTCGAACAATTGGTGTTTTGGATTAATTTTTTATGCAATTTTGGAGGTTTTTTTGTTGGATGGTGGTGGTGGTGGTGGTGGTGGAGAGGTGATGGGGGTGGTGGTGGTGAAATAGAATGGGTGGGTGTACTCATCTTCGTTTTTTTCATAAATTTTACCCTAGGGGTATATTGGACATTTCACATGTTCTGAAAAATTAAAAAAATATTTAGTGGGTGTACTCATAGAAAATCCGGGTGACTTTAGCCGCGCCCATTAAAAAAATGGAAAGTCAGCCCAATTAAAATTCCAATATTACCCTTCCTTTCATGGGTCGTGAAATTTGGGTATTAGGCCCATCTAAATATTGTTTTGTTGTAATGGACGTTTCGAAGTATATTAAAAAAATTGGGAAAAAATTGATTTTGCGGTGAACGTGGATCGAACACGTGACCTTCAGATCTTCAGTCTGACGCTCTCCCAACTGAGCTATCCCCGCTGTTTGTTAAAAATTGAATACATTAATATCTATTCGTATATTACAAATTTTCCATTTGACTATGTAATTGCAAAACTTAGTTGTGATATTTAATACTTATTTAGTTATTTTTATAATTTTCATTTGAGTTGAATACAAATTTTTGGAGGAGAATGAGTCTCGTGTAAGATTGTTTCATGTATAAGATAAAATTCTATTTTATAGTTTACATTTTACTATATTTTAAAATACGATTCAAGTATGACAATCAATCCATAAATCATAAAAAAAATTAGGTGATAAAAACATATCTCATATATGAGTGTTTCATACAAATTCACATCGTTAAAAATATGCATACAAGACTAGGGATGACAATGAGATCGATCGTGATTTTGTCAAATCCGTTTTCGGACCCGTTATATATAAATATAATAATTTATATGTATGCGTGTATTTATATAAATTTATGTGCATATAAACATTTATATATTATTAGTGTAAAAAAATCATATGTAGTTTTTTAGTATAAAATGAATATAAAATACTTCACTATAACTATATATTTTATTTTTAATTATTTAATATCAAAATAGAGATATTATGTATATCACAACACTAGAAACATAAACACCCAAATTCTAAGCTAATCGTGTAATCAATTCATAATTACACTAAACACCCATCAAAACATTCACACTCAAGACAAAGACAATAAGAACTTAACCCATAGTTCTAGAAGAGAATCTCATGGCTATACAATAACAAATAACATCAAACTCATAATAAAATAGTAATAAAATGGACAAATTAAGAAAATACCAAATTGAATTACAAAATAGAGTAATATCACCTTAATCCTGAGAATTTAGCTACAAACCGATGTAATAAACTATGCCCGATAATAATCGTAGCTTGATTTGAATTTGTAGAAGGAAGTTTACAATTTTCATACTCAATTTGAAATGGTACCTTTAACAATTTTTTCTAAGACTAGTATTAACATTTTTTTTAGTTTGGTTTAATAAATAAAACCATCAAATTAGTTCCAAGATACTTTTACGCTTGTTAAAATCCAGAGCTCCTCTCGAACTCGATCCATGCACAAAATTAGTAATTAAACAAATTACAAAAAAATAATAATAAAATTACTCTCAATTATTCTCATTAATATAAGCTGTTGATTAATAGTAAAACAATCTCTCAAACATAATGTATATTTAATTCTTAATTTTTTTCCAAAAAATCTGAATAATACTGTAGTAAATTTGTTCAACAAGATTTATTTACATACAGTCTATATACAATTATACTTATTGCTTATACACATACAACATAATTATTAATACATACTAATTCCTCCGTTACATGATTTTCTGCATATCTAGTATGACACACAAATTCAAATAAAATAAAAATTGTGATGTAAAATGATGAATAAGAAAGAGATATTTTGAGTAATTTATTAAGTTGTAAATGAGATTTAGTAACTTTAAAGGGAATTTTGAGTTCAAGGTGTAAAATGAATTTAATGAAACATGTGGTAAAATGTAAACTCAAAATTAGTGACAATTTTGTTAATGTATTAATTTTATATTGGAATTATGCAAATAGTTTTGAGACGGATGAAAAAGAAAATGTGCAAATATTCGGGGAAGTATATATAGGGGAGGGGTATTGTTCAACTTGTGAATATTCGGTTGAAAGGCAAATATATATATATTGTCGTCGGTGTTTGAATTCAACGAAACATGATTTAAGGAGCTAGGTAGGGTGATGATTATGATTATGACGATACAATAGACAAGAACATGGCCTGCTGAATCAATATCCAACTAAAAGCCCTACCCTTAATTATAGTATATGTTTCCCAACAAATGCACATGATAATTAAAACCTTCCATGTCCCAAAATATATACTCTCTGTCTCTCAGTGAAAATTACCAATTAATTAACGTTAGAGATTAAAAAATATAATAGAATATATTAGAGGTGATGTGATTGTAAAAGATAATAATTTAATGAAATGCGAGGAAAAATAGTTTACAAAAAATAGAATTAATAATTTTTATTAGAACAGATAAAAAAAGAAAGTTAGATAACTTCTACAAAGAATATCAACGAGAATGAATGATGGCTTTGATTCTCTCTCGAGATTTATTTAGTTGGTTGGTAAAATTAAGTCAAGGAATATACATGTTGGTTAGAACAATTCATACACCTTTGAAAATGGAACAAAAGTAGTGACTAAAGCCATTTCTTGATTTAAATCTTGATTGGGGACTGGGGAGTCTAATTTGGTACTCCCTCCATCTTTTAATAAGTGTCATTTTAACTTTTTTCAACATATTAAGATTATAAATTGTGGTCGATATCACCCTTCATTAATTATAAATAATTTTAATATATAAATTTTGTTTAATAAAGAATGTGGTTAAAAATGTAGCTAGTATTCATAAAACAAATTAATTTTGGTATAAACAATTTTTGTGGAATTTATTAATGAAAAATATTTATGGTAAATGAATAAGGATAAAATAGTCAAAATTAAAGAAAAAATCCTTGAATGACAATTATTTTAAAATTAGTTAAAAAGTCAAAGTGACACTTATTAAAAAAACGGAGGGAATATTTTATTTTACCTTCACATATATCAAAATTCAAATGCGTGTCGCACGGCGCCTCATAAAGAATTGTTCACTTGGTTTTTAAATAGTAACTATAAAATTTTGTGTGAATTAGTTTTACTGAAAAACTGAGTTGCATTTTGTGTTTATTTCTTAATGATATTAATTGCTTTATTAAAATATACTCGTATTAATTTGACGGTAAAACTGTGTGTGATACTGTTTATCATCATATCATTATCACTCTTTAGTAAAAAGTTACTTTCTTTATTTCTCATTAATTCTATCATTCATTTAATTTTCACACAAATGAATGTGAGAGTTATTTATTATTATTATAAAGAAAAAAAAATTGAATGTGTATTAATCAATTGAAAAGAATAAGATAAAAAAATGTCATTTTTGTGTAAAAAAAATAATGATATTTAGTGTAATTTTAAAATATTTTAAATGATTGAAACAAATAAATATATAAATATTATATCGAGTAATGTGGTGGGGAGAGTGATTCCCAACCAGTGACGGACCTACTAAGGGTCCAGCGGGGCAGTGGGGCCCTACTTTTTTTAAAAAATATATATATATTCATGATTATTTATGTATTTATTTGTTGAGACGTTTCAAGATTATTTTCATATTCCTATAATATGGAAATAATTTACAAAATTAATACTTTAATCACTATATTATTTTATTTTCAAAATTGATACTTATTTTATTCATATTCATTAAATTATATTTTACATCTCACTAAATCACTCAAAATATTCCACCTTTATTTGACCTCACATTCCCACTAAATTCATGTTTTTAAAAAGTGAGTCGGTCAAGCAAGGCATCACGAGACAAGGGAGTATAATTTAAGTTCTACATTTATCTAATACTAGTAACTAATGTCTCCGCAGAGTTGCAAGTTAAAATTTTTAACACCGTTTCACTTAATACTACGAGGCAGAACAATCAAAATTAATTTCCTTTAAAATATAAAAAAAAATAGTTAAATTTAAATTTAATAAAATATATTGAAAATTTTATTATGAAATATTTTTATAGGTACAATATTAATATATGTAATATAAATCGGTCCTCAATCTAAAATTTTTGGGTCGTCACTGTTCTTAACTAACCAACAATGAAATAAATACAGTAAATAATACTGACAAGGTAAGAGTAATGAAGATAAAACTTGGGGGAATTTATGAATTACCCAATAGAATGCACTTTGAAACTTTGATATATTGATAATGATACTCCCCCGTCTCAATATTATGGTCTCGTTTTTTTTTTTTTTAAATATAGTCTCATTCTCTTTTGAAGGTGTGTATAACATCAAAATTACTCATATTTAATACTCCCTCCGTCCCACAAAGATAGCTCCATATTCCTTTTTTGGATGTTCCAAATTATAGCCCTATTTCCTTTTTTACTTTAGTATTAAATGCTTTATTGTCAATTTTACCCCTAATTAATAAGAGTAATTAAGGTTTAGCAGATTTTGGAGAATGTGATTTTAAGGGCAAAATTGACACATTAGCTAAATATGACTACATTTATTGATTTTTCTTAATCTGTGTGTAAAGTCAAATGGAGCTATCTTTGTGGGATGGAGGGAATATGTATTTAAATTATTGTAATGCGCAAGAAAAAAAGCGAGTTTTCTCGTTCCAAGATCATTTTGATACAGAAATATTTGAAAGTTTATAGATAAAATTCAAAATCTTATGCACAATAAATGATGTTTCATTGGTTTGTATGAAAAATAAAATGAGATCATAATTTTGAGACGGGGGAGTATGATAATTATAAGTGAATTCATCACCCAACCCTTGATTTTATGGTTAACTGTTTTATTTATAGTGAATTTGTGATATGTACACCGAACTGTTCTAAATCCTTTATAGAGTTGATATCTCAGCCTTACACGTGTTCTGAGGACAATAGAGAAGATTTGACGAGATCTTCTTTCACCAGACATTTCTCGATTATCGTACTGATAGCAGTCCAGTAAATCATACAAATCAATAATACTCATCTCAATACTATTTTGTGAGAATATTTCATTTTTTTGGGATAAAAAAAATCTAGTGTAGATATTGGCTGACAAGTACTGATTCTATAACGAAAAAAGTGAAGAAAGATTTCACACCAACAAATTTGGTGTAGATCTTGTTTTTACTCGATGGAGCCTTCAAATTAGGTTTTAGGGGTCCATTGTTTTTTTCCACTTGTGTGAGTTGGTGGTAACACATTGTTTTCCCATAAAAGCAAATCTTTTAATTTCTCTCTCAAATCCAACAAATTATGAGCAATCCTTTTCACTCTCAAAGAATTATCATAAAGGAGGAGTGGGTTCCTTACAAAACATGAAGTGAAATTTTTGCATAAATGGATAAGCATCAGCATTCTAGTGGACGTCACTGAAAACCACCTAATACCTAAATATGCACCATATTAATTCATCAATAAAGATTACTTTTTAGTCCACAATAAAGGATTATAGATGTCTAAGATGTGTATTACTATCATGCAAGAAAGGAATTACAAAACCTAATCAATAATTGAAAAAGGAAAAAAGAAACTAGGGAATATTTTGACCCGATCCGTGAGTACTCACCCGCCTCGTATTAAGAATGGACCGGACCCGTCCTGTTTATGAACATATCGGGTCTAAGTTTTATGTTCGATCTGCAGGTACTCGTCCCGCCCCGATTTGAATTTTTATATAAGCTTTTATATATATATATATATACTATTAATTTTAAAAAAACTCTTCACTTTAAAAAAAATTGACTTTCTACCATTTTTCCATTTTCAAAATATAGAAATTATAACCCATCTTTTACATATATATATTGCATGAACATACAATTTTTTATGACCTTCTTGGCTGTTCTTTCTTTTGTAATTATAAATATATTTTGGTAAAAAATAAATAAATTAAGTATAAACAAATAAAGATACTACTACTCAATTGAATATAACATCTAAATTGGGCACCACTTGTTTGTTCTTCTTTTTACAGGCTTTTTGTGTGGTTGTAACTTAGGGTGAAATAGACAGGGATTTAATTTGTTCAGAGAAATATTCTGAAAGAATTATTCGCAATAAAAGCATAATCTTTAGGTTTGTCAATTCATAAGATCCGCATGTTCCTGTGGTTGAGATCAATTTTCTTGCAAGTCAAAATTGATATATATAAAAAAAAAATCCTCTGCTCAAGGAAATAGTAGTATGTCTTTTTGCCTGTTTTTTTTTTTAATTTGAATTTATGTATGCAACTTGGAACTACTCCATTATATAAAATACGATTACAATAAATTTGTAGCGTAACATATCATGTACTCCCTCCGTCCCATACTTGAAGCTACAAACCAAATTGACACGGGTTTTAATAAATGAGTTGTTTATTAGTATTGTGTAAGATAAAGTGGGGGTAGTAAAGACTTTTCAACTTTATAAATAGTAATAAAGTTACTTTTTAGTGTAATAAAGTAGTGGCATTTGTTGTAATATTGTGATGTTTTAAGGAGAGTGTTTAAAAGTGTTTTTGCTATTTTAGGTAATGTAGCTTCAAGTATGGGACGCCCAAAATGGTAAAATGTAGCTTCAAGTATGGAACGGAGGGAGTACTAATTACTATAATTAGCTAAAAGATCATATATACGGAGTAGTATAAAAATGTAATATATGGAAGATTTTCCATTTTAAAATGTGAAGGTTATTGGAAAAAAAATGGTGTAAAATTATTATGGTATGGATGGTGTATTTAGTTAGTTAGGTGAAATTAAAGAATGAAGAAAATAAATTTTAAAAAAGTTATTGTTTGGCTACCTATGAATTTTTATTTTATGTTGCAGGACCAAGAAAAACATAACAATTATAAAACGGGATTATAGTTTTTTTAGTCCTTTAAGTTGGATTAGTTTTGAATTTGGTCCTGATGGAATACACATTTTGATTTTGGTCTCATAAGTTGGTCGAAATTTTGAATTTAGTCCAATTACTACCATTGTAGGTAAATAAACCAGTCAAATTCTTAGCTCGTGTGCAATTCAAATCAACTGTGAATTTGCTCATGTGCAGAAAAATGCAAAAATCAATGGATTTGATCGATTTATTTACCTCAAATTGTAGTAATTGGACTGAATTCAAAATTTCGACCAACTTATGGAACCAAAATCAAAATGTGTATTCCATTAGGACCAAATTCAAAATTAGTCCAACTTAAAGAACTAAAAAAAACTTGAATCCCTCATAAAACATTTGCCATCATGTAATATTTAGTAATTTATTTCTTTTTTTATATATATAAAAACTAAAATTTAGACAATTACGTACTCTTAAT
The DNA here is from genome assembly GCA_963675135.1 of Galeopsis tetrahit. NCBI lineage: Eukaryota > Viridiplantae > Streptophyta > Magnoliopsida > Lamiales > Lamiaceae > Galeopsis > Galeopsis tetrahit. Next base: position 54,111,588 of record OY776128.1, read on the forward strand.
CAATATTTATGACATAGAAAGATGAATAATAAAAAAATAAAAAATCCTTGAATACAAAAAAAAATCTTAGAGAACTTTGTGAGGTAGTAAATTAATAGAGCTTAAGAGACTAACATTTAAAACAACATTTAAAGTTTAAAAGCACTTGTGAACAATTTTTTTTAACTACATAAACCATAGGTTAGAATAAGAATAAATAGATTACATATGATCTAAGGTTGTTTGATAATTTAAATTAAATGTAGATAATACTTTAAAATCGATCTATAAAACTTAAATATCATTTTAATCTCAATTTAATTAGTCTTTGTTATAAAAAAAAAGACCTTAACTAGATAAAAAATTCTTGAAGATGGTCAAATTTAATTTATTGAATGCCATTTGGATTTTAATTTTTGAGAAATGGTTTAAGTTATTAAAATTAAAAGGACCTACATTTTAAAATGAATTCAATTATACAGTAAGTTTTTACGACGTAAATCACCCAATAAGATCTCATGCATGTTTACAATATCAATATGGGAGATTTGTCATGTTATAATAGTCATCTCATAATAATTATCCACACAGCTTTTTTGGCAAGTGTTGAACCATACCGAATGTTAATAGGGGGGCCTAGTTTAAATGGAAAATTGGTCTATATATATATATATAGCATGTTCTTTTCTGATCACATTTATTTGTGGGATCCAATAAAATTGGTGAATAATTTCAAATAAATAAATATAAATCCGATGCCAAAATTCATGTTAAAAATAACAAGAAAGACATTGCAGGAAAAAAAAAAAGTTGGCAAAATTAAGTCACTCTATTAGTATGTTTTTATGTAATATTTAAATTTATTACTACAATTTTTTTATATGTGTATTGCAAGAGTTTACTTGTAACAATTTATATTTTTTACAAACTTCCACGTAAAGACTTCCATATCAAATCGAGACACTTGTCTATCATTATATAATTCTCTCATGTTTAAATGTGGAATATTGTTTTACGAACAACAATAACGAATAACAATAGGATGTCAATAAGTAGGAAGGGTGGGGGAGATGTAGATTGGAAAATTTTGAATGCAGAAATTTGATATATTTTGATTGTGGGTTTGTTTTGAAATTTTGTATAGGATGAGATGTAACTTTATGTCAAATCAGTTGTGTAAAAGAGGGCGATGATGTTATATTATTATAATAATATATATGTATTTTTTAAAGGTAGATGTAATTAGATCTGAATATTAAATTTTGAACTATAATAAAATGGGAGATGTTAAACAAACACCCCTTAATCTTTCTTCAATCAACAAATTAACTTTTTCTAAAAAGTTATTTGAGTACACTTTTAACGATTGCGAGTGTTGATTTTGTTATGAAATGTTGAAGAATCAAAGCCTTAACGCTGAAGAAGAGTTGTGGATAAGACATTTTCTTCCAATATGGACACTAGTGACGTTCCTTTTAAATCAAATAAATCATGTTTTGTTGGTCAAAAATATGAAAAAGCATTCATTTTTAATTATGATTTGCAAATGCTTTCATTGGTTCCAAATATTAATGTTGCTCCACTTCTTATTTATGTTTTCTTTTTCCTTTTCTTACATGAAAAATAAATGTTAATCTTGCTTAGTTAGCAAGTATGTACATGTAAAATTCTTGCGTCAACGTTTCATGAAATGCATTTTGATTTTCAAAATTATATCAATTTTATATTTGATTATTCGTCTCATATAATTTTTTTCTTTTTTAACAATAAATTTATTGAATTGCGTGAAATCCAAAATCTTAAAATTGAAGGTACAAAAAATAATAAATGAAAAAAAATATGTAGGAATATCTGACCATGATATCTGTAAAGGGTAATATAAAATAGTGTGCTTATACTAACCACAATAAACATGTATTGTTTCCTTTTGTAACTTTCTTTTGTTAGTTAGTTTGAATAGTTAGTGGTTAGTTAGTAACTACTAGTTGTTACTTAGTCTATAAATATAGATTAGAGTTTTTGTATTCCTCATGCGTTTTTAAGCATTGTAAGACTCAATCTATGAAATACCTTTTGTTTTGTATTTTCTTTTTGTTTTGTATTTTCTTCTTTACAATTATAAGATGAGTGTGTGTTTACATCTCTACAATATCACTTTTAATAGAAAAATTATTTTATTTGCCAACCACACATTAAAAATAATCACATAAATTCCAAAAAAAATATTACAAACACATCAAATTCATATCAATCCAAACAAATATGATGCATTTGCTTTTATGTAATTTAAATCTATTCTCAAATCCTCAAATGCACACACATTTTGTTCCCTTTAAAAAAATAAAAAAAACTTTATAAAGTGCGGTGGTGGCATGACATCAGGGCAAATTGTTTTCAAACAACTTTGATTAAGTTACGTGCCTTTATATATATTTTCTAAAATATAAATTAATTAATGCAATTGCCCTACCATATCCACCCCCACGTGAGCAAATGCATGTGTATCACTAAATAATAAAAGGTGTATTCCATTAGTAAATTAATTGAACTTTTAATTTTAAAATAAAAAAATATTTATATACTCCGTATTCCACAAAAATAGCTATATTTGACTTTACACACAGATTAAGAAAAATCAATAAATGTAGTTAAATTAAGCTAATGTACCAATTTTGCCCTTGAAATCTCATACTCTAAAGTCTGTTAAGCATTAATTACTCTTATTAATTAGGGGTAAAATTGTCAATATATAAAGCATTTAATACTAAAGTAAAAGAGGAAATGTAGCTATAATATGAGACATCCAAAAAAGGAATATGTAGCTATCTTTGTGGGGACATTCTATATGTAGTCAGGGTGTCGTAACGTGTCGTAATGACTACCGTAGTCAGTTAATCTAAGCCATTAAAAATCTAATCTAAAGGTTTAGATTTGATGACCTGTTACCTTTTATAAATTTTACGATATGTATTGTCGTAATGTGTCGTAATGTGTCATAAATTTGTATTTTCTATTAAATTAAATTAATTAAAATATATTATTATAAATTTACATTTTTATCCTTATACAATAAAATAATTTATTACAACTATTATCTACACCCGCTAATTTTACGAATTCACCCCAAATCATTTTTTACCATAGTTATCTGCACCCATTCATTTTATGAGTTCACCCAAATCATTTTTTACCATAGTTATCTGCACCCATTCATTTTATTAGTTCACCCCCAAATCATTTATTTTTTACAACGGTTATCTACACCCGCTCATTTTATGAGTTCACCCCCAAATTATTTTTATACCACAATTATCTGCACCCGCTCATTTTATGAGTTCACCCCAAAATATTTTTTTAAAAATAATTACATTTAAAAGACTATATTATTTTTTTATTAATTAACACAAAATATAATAAAATCAACCCTAATTTATACATTTACAATCTACAACCGAGTCATTGCCGAGTTACCGTCGATTCACCACCAAATCACTCATATTTTTAGAAAAAAAAATCGTAAAAACATAATTAAAAAAAAAACTATCGAGATTAGGCACAAATTTCAATTTTTTTTCTTTTTAATTTTTCTTCCCATTTTCAATTTTTATTTCAAACTTTTTATTTCTTCGTTTTTTTTGTTTCCTACTTTTTTTTCATTAGTATATTTTTTAGTTTTAATACAAAATAATATTATATGTATGATTTTATTATAATCCCTCAGTCCCAGTGAAAGCTCCTCATGAGCTTCGGACACAGAGGTTAAAAAATATGATATAATAAGTGGATGTATGAGAGGTGATGTGATTGAGAGAGAGTAGAATATAATGAAATGTGAGAGGGAATAGTTTGGCAAAAAAGGAATGAGTAACTTTCATTGGGACAAACGAATAAGGAAAGTTGGGTAGCTTTCAATAGGAAGGAGGGAGTAGTCGGTAATACAACAAGTAATAACCAGTAATACCATAAACAGTAATCAGTAATACCATTAACAATAATTAGTAATACCACGAACATTAATCAGTAATACCATTAATATTAATCAGTAAAATTTTATACAATAACAAATAATTTCACACATCAAATTATATTCAATAATACAAAAAATAATTATCAGTAATACCATGAACAGTAAGTAGTAATACCATGAACATTGAATAGTAATATTTCATACAATAACAAATAATTCCACAAATCTAATTATATTCAATAATACCAAAAACAATTATCAGTAATACCATAAACAATAATATGTAATACCATAAAAATAATAATAATCAGTAATAAATAATTTCACATAATCAGTAATACCACAATTAATAATCATTAATATTAATTCAATAGTGTATTAATAGCAATACCGCAATCAATAACTAGTAATGCCAGTATCAATAATACCATAAAAAAAGTGGAGAGAGTGTAGATCGGGGTGTACTAAAGAAAATAGAGGGTGCACATTACCAAGCTCAATTGAAGGAAACCCTAGCCCAATGGGAGGGCACCCTAGGTCAGTAGTCGTCGCTTGGGATTTCATCAGCAAGGTCACCGACTCCGAGTGTCGTCCGGTCAGAGATCCATCAGCAACATACTCACAATCCTCCGTCGGGCCGTCATCAGCCGGAGGAAGAGGCTGCGCAGGAGTAGGGTGAAGAAGACGGATGAAGCAATGTAACTTCGATTTGGACAGAGATGAACGACGAGAGAGAGGCAGCGTCGATCCGAGTGTTGTAGGCGAGCGCCGTTGATGTAGGAGAAGCTCCTGGATCGCGAACGCAATGGAGATTGATCGAAGCAGTCGCGTCGGTGGTCGAAATGAGGAGAGGATTTCGGCCGCCATGAATCGTAGCCGAGATGGAAGATTATGTCGATTGTTATGGAAGTGAAGAATCGCGATTGCGATTCGAGGAGGGGTCTCGGGCTTCAGCGGCCGAGATCGAAGCGCCGCCGTCGCCGTCGAGGGGGTGGTCGGACATGGTGGTGGCTGGGTCACCCACCGACATGCATGGATTTTCGGCAGGTCCTTTACTCATCAAATTAAAATTAAAATTTAGGTGCACCGCCGATCGACTTTAATAAAATTATACCTATAATATTATTTTGTATTAAAATTTAAAAAATACACATGCAAAAAATGGAAAAGAAAGACAGGAAAATTTAAAAAGGAAAAGAAAAAAAAAACAAGGAAATAAAAAATTTGAAGTTTTTTATTAATTACTCCCTCCGTCCCACAACTGTTTGCACACTTACCTTATTTGTCCGTCCCACAATTGTTTGCACACCCATAAAAGGAAACTTCTTCATAAACCCCACCCTCACAATATTCACATATTTACACAAAATGCCATTACTTTTACTCTCTTTCCAATCACCTTTTTACTTTATTCATATAACTTTACAAAATTACCCCTCAACACTCCACTCATTACACTTTTTTCTTAAAAAGTGTGCCCACTTTGTGGTGCAAACACTTCCGGAACGGAGGGAGTATATTTTTACGCTTTTTTTTTAAATATGGATGATTTGGTGGTGAATTGATTTTTTAGAGTTTATTTTATTATATTTTGTGTAAAATAATAAAAGGATAATATAGTCTTTTAAATATGATTATTTTTAAAAAAATATTTTGGGGTGCACTCATAAAATGTGCGAGTGCAGATAACCGTGGTAAAACAATAATTTGGGGGTGAACTCATAAAATGAGCGAGTGCAGATAATTGTGGTAAAAAATAATATGGGGGTGAACTCATAGAATGAGCGGGTGTAGATAACTGTTGTAAAAAAGAAATGATTTGGGGGTGAACTCATTAAATGAGCGGGTGCAGATAATTGTTGTAAAAATATGATTAGGGGGTGAATTCATTAAATTAGCGGGTGCAGATAATTGTAGTAAAAATATGATTAGGGGGTGCACTCATTAAATTAGTGGGTGCAGATAAAATATAAATAAAATTTAAAAAGAAGGGTAATATAGTAAATAACAAAATATAATTTAAATAATGCTAAAAATAACTGAAACCTGTATGACAGATAGCAGGTCGTTTTTACGGTTACGACGCCACATGGCGCGATTCGACAAAGTGACTGCGTAGTCACTTTGTAAAATGTGACTACCGTAAGAATTGCCCATCTTCGTGGGACAGAGGGCCGACCGTGTCCTTAAAACATTAAGATCCTATATATAAATTAAAATTGTTCATCTCTCTAGCTATAGATGTGTTCTCTGAATTTATATTTCACAAATTATTTTTCTCTCACAATTAGTCAACTAGAACACATAAGAAAGATGCAAATATAATTTAGACATGCAATAATTAAACCACTAGAACAAATAATCATATGCAATAATGAATTAATTCAAAATAATAAATTAAAATAAATAGTAAAAACACAAAAATGTATGGTGAAATTGAAGGTAGGTGTGAAATATATGGGTAGACGACGATCTGGTTGCAACAAAGACTTCTACATCAAACTTTTTTGGACGAGAAAAGAATGAGAGAAAATTAGGAGGGAGGAAGCCTACGATTGTCATATATAATGTATTTTGTGATGAGTTTTGGGACAAAGTGTGTAGGTCATCACAATTTTGTTCAGCCATTGGAGTGGAATAACATCTTTTGTCGCGTTTTGAGACGTGGTTTTCCGTCGCAAATTATATTTTTTTAATTTGCGATGGACATAACTCGATCATCGCAAATTGGTCAACCACAATAAATCCGCTCGACATATGAGGCATCATTGAACTTGCGTTTATTGATGGGTAAAAATTGTCGCATTTTTAAAATCAAAATTACTGCTACAAAATAAAAACAAGACAACACCTCGCAAAGCTCATCGCAATTCACTCATATTGTCCTTCTCAAATGTGGACGCTGAATTACAATATGACAACCATGTCGCGGTTAAGTGTAACAAACTACGATAAATTTTGTGCCCATTGTAAAATGCAAATAGTTAAAAACACTAATTTAATAATTTTATATGTTATTATCCAAAAATTAATCGTTAATATTATTATTTAAAAAAAATATATTACTACTAACATTTAAGACATCTACGCAATTTGAAAAAAAAAAAATCCCTCAATCCTAATTAGATAGATTGATTTGACTTTTTACCGTAGATCAATTTTTTTTATTGAAAAGACACATTAGAATCTAATAATTTTTTTTTATTATAACTCTATTTAATAAAAAGTAATTAATGTAAATGAATTACAAAATATTACTTTATTGAGACGGAGAGAGTACCCCGTTTTCATATAATAATAGGATAAAAGATTAGTACTACCCCATGCCCAAAATTATGGTGTCATTTAAAAAAAAATTAAAATTGTTATACATAAAATTCTGAATTTTACATATATAAACTTTCGAATATGCTCTTTTTAAAATTATCCTGAAATTGAAAAACTCTATTTTTTCACATATTACAATAATTTTAAAATTCATTAATTATGCATAATTTTAACATTATACACACTTTCAAAAAATAAATGAAATTATTAGGACAAAAATATATATAGTGTAAGACCCGCGTATTAAGCGGAATTAAAATAAATTTTAATTTATTTATTTAAAAATAATGGAATAAATATAAAAAGAGAAAGTAAAGTCGATCTACATATATGGTAAAAAATGGGAAAGAAAAAAAGGGTAAAAAAGAAGATGATCAGATATAAAAATTACTCCCAATATAAATAACAAAATGGAATAAATATGAAAAGAGAACGTAAAGTCTACACATATTTTAGAAAACGGGAAGATAAAAAAAAGGGAAAAAAGAACTTAGAATATAGAATGAAATACCTCATGATATATTAAAATTATAACTTGTACAATAAACAACATTTGAAATTACAGATTGAGGAATAAATATAAACAAAATTGAGCCTTAATGAAAAAATGAAGAAACAGCCGATGTCAATGAAATGAAAATCAATAGAATGTAGAGTTAAAATTAAAAGTTGAAATTAAAAGTTAGGAGAGTGAATTAAGGAGAATGAGATTAGATTAAGAATTACGGATTAAAATTTAAAATTAATGGATAAGATTAAAAGATAGAAGTGAAATGAATAGGTAATATTTTATTTTATCTTTATCAAAATTATAAAAAAAAAATTACATTTAATTTAATATTATTTCTATCAAATCACTGCCATTAATCTTTTCTCAGAATCTCTTTCCCACAAAATAAAAATTAATTTCAAGGCCATAACAAACTTTTAGAATATTTTAGAAAAAATTGATATATCATAGATTAAAAAATTCACTTATATACATAGCAAAAATTGATATATCATAGATTAAAAAATTCACTTGTATATATAGCAAAAATTGATGATGATAGAAAAAATTAATGTCGATGGAAAGATTTGAGAAAAAATTAATGGCGTGAGTGATATAATAGAAATAATATCAAATTAAATGTAAAAAAGATTTTATAATTTTGATAAAAATAAAATAAAATATTAATATAGTAATATTAAATTTAAATTAAATAAAAATAAGAAATAATTTATTGACCTCAAATGGATTAGATGTGATTTTTGTTAAGAAGAAAAATAAAAGGTAAAAAATTAAAAAAATCAAGAAAATAATATGTGAGTTTTTTTTATTAAATGTTTTTTTTAAAGTATTTGGAAGAATTCGAAATTAAATTCAAACTCTAACTACAATCTCGTGATAGACTGGATATTGAGAATTACAATCTCACGAGTCAGCGGACGATATGACGAGTCAGCGGACGATATGAGAAGTACAATCTCACGAGTGACATACTATACTGGAGCGCGGACGATATTGAGAATTACAATCTTGCGAGTGGCAGACAGTACTGGAGCGCTCCTGTTCTCTGTTCTGATTGTCGAGTGACCTCTCAATATTCTCGATTGGAGTGCCTTAAAAATTGTTAAAAATAAATTAGCTTATACTCCCTCCCTTGCCCTTTCAGTGGAGTATCTATAATTGTAAAATTGGAAGCATGTTTTGTTTCAAAAAAATAAAAAAATTGGGAGTATGATAATTTTATAAAATACTACTATTATTTAACATTGTAAATCATACAAGCAAATGAAATATACACACACTTAAAATTTATATAAACATACATAACATTCAAATAAAATATTAATTTTGTAATTTTTTAAAAATAGGGTATAATTATTTTTAATTTAACATAAAATAGTTTTTTTTTTTTTCATTTGGGGTACACTAATGTATGTACATCCATCATGGAACTCATGGTTCCCAGTTCATAGTAAATGTCATTTTAGAAGTTAAATTTTGTTTTAAATTAATTTCCGTGTTAAGTATTCCTCTTTTTTATTTTTTCTAATTTATTCTCATGATTCTAATTTATTCTCATGAAAACTATCTTTTTCCCTGGCACATTATTAATTTTCATACATTTCAAAATTATTTTAATCCTCCATAATTTTTGTTTTTTCAGATAACAAAAAAGAGTATGGAAAGAAAATTATTCCAGCCCCACCCCACTTGGCCCTCAGTGAACAAAGTGACAAGATCCGTTGATAACCATGGGACTAGGTTTCTTAATTTGCAGTTCAGGACATCTTTTTTTCATTTAAAAAACATTCGAGTATTGAATTCTACTTTTATTACTGTATACGTACCATATATAACATATATATGAGGAGGTAGAATTTTTTGCGGATTTTATACTGGTTAAATGAATTATTAAATTGTCGTTATTATAAGTGAAAATATGTTGTACTACGTGTTACTGTAAAAAGAAAAAAATAACACATATTTGATCATATATATACTTACACATGTTTGCACACGTATAATAAGAAGATATATTAAATCTTGAGATACTCCAAACTCTGATCTATCATATTGGAACGTAAATTTAGTAAGTAAAATCAAACATATCTAATGATAGATGAGAATTTGCCATGGAGAAGAGAAGAAGAAAAAAAAAGGCAATAAAAATTAAATACACATCTTTTTAAGACATATTGCATAGAATTAAATTTGTGAAATATTGCATACAATTTTTTGCCCATATATTATATATATAACATATTAGACAAATTAGTTCCTATACTATTTAATTCAACATTTGACCCAATACAACAAAGTTCAATTTTAATTGTATAGGTCCATCCAAATCTGATTAAAAAAAAATTGGGTAGATAGATTCTTTTAGGATACATATACATGATGCAGAGCAGAGATAGGAAAGTTGGGTTTTGTGCAAGGTTTGGAATATAAATAAATACAAGAAGAAGATGAGATGCCTATCATCAAGTGAATGGATGTTCTAACTCCACGATCACCTTCTGCTTTCCTCTTGTCTTGTGTAGTCTCTATATTTATACTATTTAAATGCCAATTTTATTTACATATGCACTTATTTCTAGCTAGTAGGTATGGTACCCATTTGATGAAATCATAAAAACATAGGATAAAGACCCCGCCCAAAAATTATATATATTCTTGGATTTTATTTCATCCATTTTTTTTTTGAGGATAAAATCCTAGTAAATTAAAAATCACAATTTAGTTAATATAAAAGTCGACATTTAAAATTAAAATTATTATAACGGCATGACAAGGCTAGTGTGTACTAATTAATCATGATTTAAAGAGTTATTGGAAAGAGAATTATATAGTAAAATGTAGGTGAAGAAGATGTTCTATATCTTGACCATACCCTTACCTCAGAGACTCGCAACTTTTTGTATAAATATATATTATTGCGTATTTGAAGAAATATCAACCAATTTGGACCGTCAGAATGGGAAAATTAATATTTTTAGTATCTTATTTGCTTTGCTGCAAGATTATCTTTTTTATTTGTTTCCTTTGGTTGGAATTTGTTGATTTCCTACCGTTGTTTTTGTCCAATTATATATATGACTTGGAAACATTATTTACGATTGTTGAATAACTAAATTAAAAAAATTAATGATTTTGTCAAGGAAAATAACCCTCTTTTTTTTTTTGAATTACATTAAATACTCATCCATTTTTCCCTCCCCATGACTCAAACCCTCTCTAATAAAGAGTTATTTTCCCTTTCTATTCGTATTCGTACCTTTTCGATGAGAACCAACATGATTCAAGGGCGAATCATCTTCAAGAAGAGGAGAATGATGGAGATATTGATGAGAATCAATATTAATATTTGATTAGAGGTTTTGTCAACATGCACTCGAGTCTAAAGAAAAGTGTAAGTTATTAAACTGAAAAGTACACCACAATATTACTAAAAAGTGTAAGTCACTGTAACTAAAAATATTATTATACAGTTTAATAATTGAAAAGTGCAACACCATTTACCAAAAAGTGTAAGTCAGTAAACTGAAAAGTGTAACATGGACTAGGGTGCACAACATGCACTCGAGTCCATAGCAGACCAACCCTTGATTAGATATTTATGATTATATTTAGGAGATTTGTTTTGATTTCATTATATTTAAGATTTATATGTTTCTTATTCTCCAAGTATCTCATATTATAAATAGATAGTTTTAGATTGTTATTAGGGAGTTGAATTGAGTAATAAAATATGAGAGTTTATCTCGGTGTCTCTTTTACGGTATTCTTCGTGAATCAACGTATATGAGTTTTATCACCTTTCCGGATATTCGTAGAATCAACGGATTTGTGTGTTTTTGTGTGTTCTTCGTATATCTTCTTCTTTTATACGCTTTCGCCACTGCATCAGTTGGTATCAGGGGAAAATATCCCTTAGTATTAGAGAGGGACAAAGTGTTACCCTTCCATTTGCTAAAGGTAGCTATGACAAAATCTGCAACCGGCTGTAGATGCGTTTTCCTTGGACTGCCACGGAAGATCGGAACCCCCAAATAAGTGAAGGGGAGTGAGCCCTCCGCAATGCCAGTAATAGAAAGGGAAAATATCTCCCTAAATACTAAGAGATATTTTCTCCCTAAATCCCTTTCTATGGGGAGCGAATTTTGTAGTGATTGTTGGTCTTGAAAGTAGTGAGACACAAGTGTATTCTCCCATACACTTGTATATACAAATTTTCTTTTTAGAACAATCTTTGACTTAGGGGAGTTGTCTGGACAAATCCCCGAATGCCTTGTCAGAGTTTATTACAAATGTTCAAATAGCAAGTTTACTAAGAACTATAGAGTAATTAGTTGGAATGCTATCTAAGTAAGTTATCATTGTGAAATTAGGTGAACCGTACCCTTTAATTAAAAACTATTTTAATTAAGCTTCTGAAAACTTAGTTAACATTATAAGTTGTTTTTATTGGGGGAGTTGAACCCAAAACTATTTTTTGTGCAGATCTTAAGATGTAAGCTTCTCAGTTTTGTGTGCAATGAATTGTGAGTGTATGAATGATAAAATACTGAAGGTAAAACAATTAACACAAACAATTTATAGTAATTTAGAGGCTCAAACTCCTACATCCAATTTCCTGATTGAATAGGATAATTACTTAGCTTTTGGAATTACTTGTTTTATAGTGTCAAGTTGCATTGATCAAGAACATTTTTTCTAAGTGTTTAATCCCTAGGAATTTTGAGTCATCTTCTTCTTCTTGAGCTTTAAGCTAAAGTCACACTTCACAACTTATTTGTTTTCTCCTGCTACACACTCATTACTTACAATCTTCTCATTAGATTGAGTTTGGGTAGTTTTTCAACTGGTAAGATATTATTTACAATAAGTATAATGAAAATATATGATATCTCTCCAAACTAGGATATGACCTTTGCTTAGTTTCTGTGTACAAAAGATGTATGAGCTCTATGAAACACAAGAGAAGCGAGGTTAATGTGTTTCTATATGTATGCTTTGATATCTTGAGTATAGAGCTTGATTGCTTGAGTTTCCCGTAATTGTTGAGCTTGAATTCTTTTGTATTTATTGAGATGTTTGATCATATGTCCGTTGGAGAAACATAATTTCAAACCTTTTATTTTGCAACTTCCATTTAATAAACAATGATTTTATTTCCATCAATCAACAATGAAAAGTCCTGACTTCTATGGCGGCTTGTCAAAATGTGTTGTCCCCAAAGTCAGCTTTTGCACTCGTCCCAATGCTTTATGACATGTGTCTCTAATAGATAGATTGAGACAATTCTTCTGAACATTCTCTACTGCATAAGAGAACATTGTTTATGTCTGTCTTGATTACTCTGAGTAGTTCAGTCTTTATGAGCTTGATTGTCAGGATAGTTGCTCATTGATGCTCATCTGACTTTAATCATAAGTCTTTAATATTAATCATTTGTTAAGTGTTGAAGAACATTTTGTCTGACTTTCTTGAGTATCACTATCAGTTGAGTAGTCTGCATATTAGGTGAGTTGATCATTTCAGCTTAGATGACACTTCCTTCAACTGAGTTGGCTCTTGCCTGGTGTCACATACTTATGTGTGTGACCTTTGAGCTTAGTTGACACTAACTCCAATTGAGTTGCCTCTTGTTTGGTGTCATACACTCATGTGTGTGACCCTTCAGCTAAGTTGACACATGTTTGTCTTCTCATTTGTTTGTGTCAGCTGAATTGATCTTGCTTGATGGACTGAACTCTTAAAACGTATCTTCTACTCTTGGAAGATTCTCCGAACCTCTTGAGTTTGACTCAAATTAGATGACTTGCCTTCTTATCAGCTGAGTTGTCTCTCATCAGTTGAGTTGATCTTATACTCCCTCCGTCCGCCTATAAGCTTCCCATTTTACCATTTCGGTCCGTCCGCCTATAAGCTTTCCATACCTTTTTTAGTAAGTATTTTTTCTTACATTTCACTTTATATTTGACTTTTTCTCTCTATCTCTCTCCTCTCTCAATCACATCACTTGTACTATATCTATTATTTAATCACTTTTCTTAATTTATGTGCCAAAAAGTAACGTGAAACTTATAGGCGGACGGAGGGAGTATTAGTTAACTTGATCTTCTATCATCTGTATTGCCTTCTATCGGGTGAGTTAACCATTTTTCCTTGATTACATGATGCTTTGATTAAGATCTTTTGGCACACTTGTAGACTTCACTTGCATTTGAGTTTTCCCCCAACTAGTTAAATCTAACTCTATCAGCTGCCTAACATATCAGTTGTTCAACTAATTTGATCTAAATGTTCGAACATCTCTGAAACATTTTAACTCAACATTTAGCTACATTCAAGGTAATATTTAATTGTATTTAATTAAAATCACTTTTGTTTCCCAACAAATATTGAATTGAAATAAGGATTTTACATACGAGTGTGAATCACCCAGTACATGTGGTGTCAACGTGTTCTTCTCTTTTTATCGTGAAATTGTGTTGTGCATACGCTTATTTTGTGTCAGTATCCAGAGTCAATAGTGATTCTGGTAATGTCTTTCAAAAGTACTGATGGACTACAAAAGATCATCTTGCTACAAGCGCAAGTGGTCGCCATCTCCTGAGCTAGTGAAGATGCGCCACCGAAAATGTGATTTTTTTGATCGGGCGAAGCGACACTTACCTCTTGAGCGCGATCCACTTGTTGATGGTCGTAAGGACCCCCCCTAATTGTGTTCCTATGCTCTCGATCAGCTTTAGGAAGTTCCACGTGTGTTTAGCGAGTTCAATGATGAAGATACTTTCATTGTGGACAATCCTTTCGCCCCTTTGGCGAATCGTCCTGGACAACGCTATGACGATTGGAACAGCTGATAAACTTTCAAGATTCCACCAATCCTAATGCCTTTTTAGATTGACATGTGTCCTACAAAGAACTCCTGAAGTTAAAATCGGTGCCTATGGATCGTCGTGTGACACTCATACAAATTTTTATCAACCAATTTCTCGAATTGACGCGTACTCTACAGATTTTTATCAAGCTACCCAAATTGTTGACAAGTACTCTACAAATTTTTATCAATTAATTACTCAGATTAATAATTGAGATACTCCCTCCGTCCGCCTATAAGCTTCTCATACCCTTTTTGGTAAGTATTTTTTCTTACACTTCACTTTATATCTTACTTTTTCTATCTATCTCTCTCCTCTCTCAATCACGTCACTTGTACTATATCTATTATTTAATCACTTTTCTTAATCTTTGTGCCAAAAAGTAACGTGAAGCTTATAGGCGGACGGAGGGAGTAATTAAGAACAAGGTATGCTTAACGTTTTTTTTTATCCCTACATAGTCTTCGAGGCTCATCAATATGCCTCAACCTTTGAGAAACAATTCTCTCATCAAGCTTTGTATGGTGTGTCGATGGGTAATCAAGATTGCCGCATTCCACCTCCTCAACGTCCCGGTGAGGGCTCTAGTTCCTGTCCTCTTGGCCCAACGGATGGCATGTGTGGCGTCCCTTATGTTGGGCCACAAAACCAGAACGACACTCGTTATTTCTCACGTGGTGAGCTAAGCCACATAGTGTCCACTTTCCCGTCTTCTGATTGTGGGCGTTGAAGTGGATGATGGGAACAATGATGGTCCGCCTATCTATGATGAAGAGGACCAACCACAAGACGTCCACTTGACGGGTGATGAGGGTCCATTGCTCATGGTGCGTTGTATTTTCCTCATGCCTAAGTCACTCGACAACACCGCTTTACGTCATTACTTGTTCCAATTGACATTCCACTATATTTTTTTCCCTTTCTTTTGCGTGTTTTGATTAAGAAATATAATAAAATAAAAAAATGTAGTACAAATGTTAAGATTGAGAGAGAAAAAATAATAGATGGGTATGGGACTGTCATGTTCAGGAGGGGATCCAATTCCGTACGGGTGTGTGAAATCTAACGACCCTCCTCTTGCACATGACAATCATGTATAGGAGTGGATCTAATTTCGATAAAACAATAGATAAAATACAAGTGATGTGAATATGTGATTGAAAGAGATAAAATAAAAATTTATTGTAGAATGCTAAAAAATAGGAAATTGAGGGAGTGAGTAATTTTTTGAGAGATGATTGCGAGCCACCATTAAGGAGTAATCAAAATTCTAACTTGGTAATTTTTTTTGTGGATTCCATTATAGTGTGAACTATAAACTGTGTAGGGCGGCTCCCATCTCTTTTCAAGGCAACATAAGAATCTTTGAGATTATTTTGTCTGTAAGCAACCATATGAATTTCCAAACACAATTAGACAAAACTGAATATGTTGCAAGATTTTAGCTTTAAATGGGCCTACTTTTATGCAAGATATTATGCATGCATTTCCATGTTCAACGTAATTAGAACTTCTCATAATTTACTTAAATCACTATTCTATAAAAATAGTTTATATAATAATTAATTCACAACTTTTTTATAAGTTCGGATTTTTAGAAGATACGTAATTCTTTTGACAATTAACCACATATTCGTAGTGCATTGTTGAAATAACACTACGTCTTTATGTAGAACTTTGGTACACCTCTCTATCTCAATATTGTTGATAGAATTTTGTGGTGACACTATAATATTAAGCATGTTGATTTGATTTGATGCCTATTCAATTTTCATAATGTTGATTTGTGGCATCAGCATACAATATGAGTACGTTACTAACATGTGGATGAATAACAAGTTGAACATCAATATATATTTAGAGTAATAAGTAATAAATTAGTCTTTAATATATTGATTCATTAAACGAAATTAATCTTAACTAAAAAGATGGATTCAATGTAAGTTTTTTTATTACATTAATTAGTTTAGTATTGAACTTAAATTAATTTAGGACAAAATTTTAATGAATTTAAGATTTATAAAGTAAAATTTATTAAAATTTAATCTACTTTAATACATATAATTAGAGTTGTCGAGACGGACCGACGGGGCGGGGCGACCCATTTGTTAGGTGGGTTGCCAAAATCTCAACCCAACTCACAAAGGGGCAGGCCGCGGATTTTGACGGGCCAATCCAGTTTTTTTTTTTTTTTTTTTTTTAATTGTTTATTAAATTCATTATCTACATTTCCAAAATCTAAAATCCCTTAATATTTGTCTTTCTACTATATGCTCATTATTAAATTTATTATCCTAATTTAATAATTAACAATGAAACTACTAAAATAGATTTTTTCGCTCCCTAGTATAGTCTTATTACATAATCAAAACTATGTGAGTACAAAACTAAAATATTGACGAAGTTGGATAGCTCAAGTGGTTAGAGCACCACTACCTAGGCTTTAGATTCTGGGTTCGAGTCATGGGGAGGGGAAAAGGGATAGGTATTTAATGTAATTCAAAAAAAAAAAAAAAACTAAAATATTGTCAATACAAGATTAAAAGTGTACTACAAGTTTAAAAATATTTTGAATACTTAGTCTTTTGAGTGAATGTGTCGGACTATTTTGGACATGTAGTTGATACATTTATAGTGGTAATATTTTGATATTATAGTATCAATACTTTGATCATGTATACTACCTACTTGCTACCTGTAAATTTTTTGGATAACCTGAATTCAGACTTAATTATGACTCACGATTTATTTTTAATTATTTTAATTAGACAAATTTTATATGTAAAACATTTCATATAAATGTTTTTCTTTATTTATAATTGATCTTATGTAATCAGGTTCACATGATTTTTTTTTCAAAATAATTATGTTTAGCATATTAGGTAAAACAGAAAAACTGAAAGAAAACCCTACGAAGTAGTATTGTTAATTAGCATACAAAATTTTACATCAAATTTCAATGGCTTATATTTAAGATCCATTTTTTATCCATGTGACAAATGAGGAAAAAGAAAGTATTTACTTTTTCATTTGTCTATTTTAGGTGTTTCAATTTAATATTTTCAAAATTATTTTAACATTTACTATATCTCTATACATTTTTCATTTTCTATCTCTCGATCTCTACATTTTTTTATTTTCTACCTTTTTTTCCTATCAATATTTACCTTCACAAGTCAGTGAGTCATTACACATATAAAGAAAAAGCTTACTAGGAGAGTATACGTTTAGATCTCACAAAATAATGTAACATCTTCTATTACACTATTTAAATTTTAAATTTGTGTCACGTGTAAATACATCAAAATTTATATACGTACAAATAACCCTCTAATATAACCTGATTTGAAAATTATTAATTTAAGAAAGACATATTCTATCAATAATCTCTTCCCAAAGTTACTGTTAAATTTTTTAAAAAATATAGTAGTTACATACGCATCACTACAAAAAAAAAGAGAGAAATTTTGGGACAGATTAGATACCGTAAAAACGGTCTCTAAATAAGTTAAAAATGACTTTTGAAACGTTTTTCGATTCGTTTCTATTTTTATCGTATCTAATATCACGAACGATTTTTGTATCCGGGTCTAGAATCTGTTTCAAATGTCGTCTATAATTAGAAACTATGGTTTGTCGTCTCTACCGATGAACAACTCGTTTTATAACCCAACTCACACCGACCCGAACCGCCCACATACCCTACTTGAACCGACTCTAATCATATTTCGATTCGTGGATACCTGAACCGACCCCAAACACATACCCGACCTGAACCAACCCCCCATATATCCGAATCGACCCCGACACCCCTCATACACAAACCGGCCCTGACACCTTTCCCCTATACCCAACCCAAACCGACCTCGACACCTTCGCCCATACCCCACCTGCAACCGCCCCCAAAGTTATTTAAATGATCATTTATTTGTTCTATATGAGAATTGATCCCGTGTGGACAGACCCTCCAGCTTTACTCATGCAAGACAACTCTTTTATTTTTTCTTTTAATATTAATTGTATATGTATATTATTTAGTTTATACTTTTAATATTAATTGTACATGTATATTCTCTTTTGTTTATTATTTTGACCTTTTTTCTTATTTCATTTTTTTTACATATATTAAATTGTACGAGTAACTTTTAAATTTGTAAATGTAATTTTTTATTGTTAAATTTTAAATTGTATATGTATTAAAATTTGACTCATTTAATGAATTTCTTTCATATATATAATTAATTGATTAATTTATAACATTTAATGAGTATAATATTTTTGTTATTTTTAAATTTTCACTTGTAAAAGTCGGTGTTACTTTATTAAAAAAATTGACTCTTAGCTTGAGAAGCAATAAGTAGAGGATTTTGTCATTAAAAATCAATTTTGTTGTTGTTGATCATCATCATAAATTTAAAGACAAAGATAAATATGTATAAAATGACTAAGTAACTCTTATATATATATATATATAGAAAGTAAAGTAAATAAAAATTAATTTTAAAAAATGAAATTTAAATTTAAAAGTATTTTTAAAAAATTCAACTAAATAGTTAAAAATAATTAATTTAAGTAAATCAATTAAATTTTATTTAAAAAAAATAATGAAAGACAAATGGTCAAAAAATAATTGATTTAAAAAATCAATTAATGTTTTTTATATTTTTTAATAAATCGTCAAAAAATAATTAAATTAAAAAAATCAATTTAAAAAGTAAACTTTTTTTTAAAAAAATTAATATTTATTTAAGATTCAGTTGATTTTTATTTTACATAGTTTTTTAAAAAATGAATCCTTGATTTTTTTAATTTAATTATTTTTAAAATTTTGTTTTATTTATTTAATATTTTCAGATTATATTTAGATTTAATTGATTTTTTTAATTAATTTTTCCATTCAAATATTTAGTTGATTTTTTAAATATTTTCAATTTTTATTTAGTTTCTTTCTTATTACTGAATATTTTTTAATTGATTTTTAAAATTTATATACTTTTAAAATTAAGTTAATTTTTTTTTATAAAAATTAAGTTTATTTTAGTTTATTATAATTAATTACGTTTCATATATGTATAGAGAGTTTGTAAAAAAAAAAAACTTTAAAATATTTATTATTAGGTACAACTTTTTACTTTTTTTATGATTATTATATTTATGTAAAAAATTATACTTAATTACGTAAATTTGATATTAGTCACATACAAATCTTATATAATTATATATCAATTTAATTTACGTGTACTTTAAGAGCTTGCAAATTTTTATAACATTTCTAAATTTTCAAGTTTATATTTATCTTCTATCTCGATAATAATAATATTATGAATTATATAATGATTATTATTATTATATTTGTGAAATCATCTTGTATCAAGGGATAGTTATAGAAATAACTACAATATAAATTTTATATATATATATATAAATATATATTATGTTCTACGGAGTATTTTATAGATGTTATAGCTAATTAATACTATATATATATGACAATTAATAGATAAATTCTTTTATGCAATTGAGTGTATCTATAGATACACTTAGATTTTAATGTTCAATGTACTCAATTTAATATTTAACCCATACATTTGACTCGATTTAATATGGAGCTTAATTCCAATTGTATAGGTGTAAATTACAATCAATTGCACACAAGTATCACTTCAATTAATATTTTGTGGTCCAATCCTAAGATTATTATAGATTTTGAAAGAAAATTACTTTACTCATATATAATTCCCTAATTAGTTATGTTAGAATATTATTTTCATATTTTGTAAATTTTATGTCTGAATCTAAATAATGTAATAGGAGAAGTTACATCATTGTGTAAAATGAGATCTTAGACGGTAATTTTTTATAGTGCACGTGTTGTAGTATAACTCAACATTCGATGACGGTGGATGGTATTTAAGTTGCGATACCACCATGCCAGAATTTCTCTTGGAACATATTTTAATTGGAAATATAAATTCAAGTAAAAATGAATTTGGAGTTAAAATAGTAGTAATATTACACGATTCCGAATTTAGGGGTGGTAAAAACATGCAAGTTGATGTACAATCCACACCCCCATTAAAACATTGAAATCCAAAATAACCCTTACCAATTTAAGACTTGAGAGAAATTTTAAATGAGCTAGAACAATAATAATATTCTAAAAAAATAATACTAATAAGTTTGTAATTCCTTAAGAAGTAGCGACCCAAAGAGCAGGCTTCCAGTTACTGCACAATCCTCCTTTACTCCCTTGTTTGCACCTACTCACCCTCCTTATTTTTTCCTTTTCCATTTCCATTTCCATTTCCTTTTCCTTTTCCATATTTATTTCGTCATCAAAATCTTCCACGTCATTTGCGGGGCCCACTTCCTTTTCTTCTACTTCCTCTTCCT
This sequence comes from Galeopsis tetrahit, assembly GCA_963675135.1. Taxonomy (NCBI): domain Eukaryota; kingdom Viridiplantae; phylum Streptophyta; class Magnoliopsida; order Lamiales; family Lamiaceae; genus Galeopsis; species Galeopsis tetrahit. Next base: position 54,132,634 of record OY776128.1, read on the forward strand.
TCTCCTCCGCCACCGCGTCGACGGTTGTCAAGAAGGAGAGCCTGAGTCTGCCGTCAGCCCTCTCCGCCTGCAAAACCGTATTCCGGAAGGGGGCCTCCACCGCCTCAATGATGAGCCTGCCGCCTTCTCTGCGGCGGTTCACTTGCAAAGAGTTCGAGCTAGTCAACGGCGGCGGGAAGTTCTTGATTACTCTCCGGTTACTGTGGTAAGGGTTAATCATTGGCCTCCGGCGCTCCGTTGCAAAATCGGCGGTGGGCGGCGGCGGTGAGATAATGTCGAGGGACATTACGTCATCGGTGCCGGTTTCGCTTCCCAGATTCTCCGTGCATAATTGGAGGGATTTTGGACTGAGTTTTGAAAATGATGATGAATATTGATTAATCTTAGTGTAGTTATCATCAATAACAACATCTGATTTAGTTTGGAGAAAATCTCCCCAGCAGTTGCCGTAATTCAGCTTTAGGGTGGCGGTGGTGGTGGTGGTTTCTGTGTGGCAAAGTGTAGTAGTAGTCATGGTGGTGGGTGTATTTAGAAATGTAGAGAGAGAAAGAGAGGAGAGAAAAGTGGAAGAGGATTGAATGAATGAAGAATAAGCGAGGGGATGGGGTCAATTTGTAGTGTCCAAAAAGTGCTCGCTCTCCAAATCTAATTAATTGTGTGTTGCTTCCGCTGCTGGGTGGGTTGGGGGTTGCCTTTTCGAACCACTTGAATTATAATTAATCAGACACACTACTTTCGAATAACGGCATTTTAATAATACTCTGTTGCGCTCTTATTTTACTATTTACGCTCTTATCTCACTATTTACCGTTTATCCTCTTATTTCACTATTTCACTATTTACTGTTTGCGCTCTTATCTCACTATTTACCGTTTGTCCTCTTATTTCACTATTTACCGTTGCACGTAGTTTAATACTAAAATTATTTAATTGAAGATAATGGTATATATGAAAGTTTTCAATAATGGTGTAATTTTAGAATATTTAAAGGGTATATATAGTTAAAAGTAAAAAAAATGTTTTATAAAATTATATACTTTATATTGCTTTAAAATATAATCTCAATATATATATAGGGTTATGACGTTGGACAAAAAATTGTCTATTACATGCATGTGCTTTAGTCTCAATTTTGCTTTCATTATACAAGTTTTTGTCTATTCCATGTGCTCTAGTCTAAATTCGTGTTTTCGTTATATTGCAATTGATGGTTTATAATTTTTTGAAGTTTGGATAATGTTCTATTTTTATAAAATTTTGTGGCAATCCAATTACAATTTTCATGATAAGTTTGGACGAGTCATGAATTAATTTTCATCGTACTCCAGCCATCTGCGACTCTTCAAATTTATATCATTAATCATAAAATAAATTCGATCAAATATATATTAATTAAATTAACAATACGATATCTGTAAATTAACAATATCAAAAAAAAAAAAAAATCCCTTCCTTTTATATTTTTTTTCTCGAAAAATGGTTGGTTACTTATGTTTGGACAGGATTTAGGTAGCAAAATCACTCATGTGGATAGGAAAATTGGTATATATTGATAAGGATGTCTTTACATATATATATACCATATGCATGTATGCATGCTAATACTACATACATTATATATATACATGTAGTGCAGAGGGAGGCAGATGGAATTTTCGACGAAAATAACAGCTTTGATAATTCTTATTCCTTTTCTTTTAATTAAGAAAAAGATGTTTCACTATAGAAAAGGCCATATAATGTCCACAAAGGAGTAATGCGCGAAGAGGGGTACTTTTGGAATTACAGCCTTTCAAAAGACAGCTCAATATAGTCAATATCGACCCACATATTAATTTTTATTTATAGTATATATATAGCAAGGGATATATAGACGAAAACACGTTTTTGTCAGGAATGAAAACAATTTCTCACCAATAATTATGCACCGGATAGCGACTTTCATTTGCGCGCTCTGAGTTTATTAGAATCATAATTAATTCATATTAGGAGTAGTTAGGGTTCAAATTCGATTACAATCACAAAGTATACATCATAGCCCACGAGATTTGAAAATTTCATGATGTGTAATTACTAAAATAGGCCTATGTTGAAATGGACTTAACCAACCACATCCACTCAGGGGCATGACCAGGCCTATAATTTCAATTTTGTGGACTCTAATATTTTAAGTATCTTAGTATATGTTAAAATCGAATAGAAATTTTAAATTTAATATTCAGTTTGAATTTATCATAAAACTAGCTAGTAAAGAAAAATTTATCATATAGTGCGAAACCCACGTAGACGCAGAAGTGAAGAAAATTTGTGTAGTATTATTTTAAAGTAACATTTAAAAAAATTTACATATTAAAATTAAATATATAAGTTTTATATTTTTTTTTAAAATTTCTATATATATTACATTTAACGTAAACATTGATAAAGAAAATTGGTAGAAAAAAAAAAGAATTAGATGAAACACTGAGACAAAATGAAGAATAATTCTAATAAAATGACAAAAATTAAATTGAAGAAATTTAGAGTGTCACGTAGTGATTTAGAAATAGATGTAAGAAAAAATTGACATAATTTAATATTTTTGCGTTTGGATAGATATTTAAACATCCAAATATTCGGTTTGAATTTATCAAAAAAATTGGCATATCAGAGTTTTTGTGTTTAGAACTTGCAATATGTATTTTAACTACAAATATATTTGAAATTAGAGTAAGTTTCTTGTATAAATATATATACACCGTGAGTCATATAATTAATAAAGGAAATGAAATTGTCTTTTACAAAAGAAAATCGTAATTAAATATGTTTAAATTAAGTATTGTGTACCACAAAAAAAAAAAAAAAAAAGTCACAAAAAGGGTGCGGTTCATGTCACTTTGCATTTGGATGAAAAATAACGTCTGCATTTTTATGTTATTGTATTGCAACAAATTTAATGTTGTGCAGTACCGTATTTATGATCAGAACTATCATTGTAGATGTTATGTGTTATTTCATGTTATTGAAAAACAAAAACCTTCAAATATCTTCTTAAATTAAAAGAAAATAACAACTTTTATATATAATTGAAGGAAAATAATCTCAACCAAGCTTAAGAATTAAGAAATTCAAAAATAAAAATATCACAAGATTTTATATGTAATATTGTACATGTAAATACAAAGAGATAGAAAAAATTATGGGTTTAAACCAGGTCAAATAGATCTTCACACAAAAATCGTGTATACACGAACATAAAAATTCACTTCCAAATCTTTGTTATTTTTAAAAAAACTAACACATACTAGCTTGTCTTCTTACAATTACACATGTTTGTCATTATAGTAACATATGTAATGTATTAAAAAAGGGATTATAGTTTTTTTAGTCCTTTAAGTTGGACTAATTTTGAATTTGGTCCTGATGGAATACACATTTTGATTTTGGTCCCATAAGTTGGCCGAAATTTTGAATTCAGTCCAATTACTACCATTGTAGGTAAATAAACCGATCAAATTCTTAGCTCGTGTGCAATTCAAATCAACTGAGAATTTGCTCATGTGCAGAAAAATGCAAAAATCAATGGATTTGATCGATTTATTTATCTCAAATTGTAGTAATTGGACTGAATTCAAAATTTTGACCAACTTATGTGACTAAAATCAAAATGTGTATTCCATTGGGACCAAATTCAAAATTAGTCCAACTTAAAGGACTAAAAAAACTTTAATCCCATTAAAAAATTATACTATTATTGTATGGAGATAAATGTGTTATTATATGAAAAAAAAAAAAAGTGTGTCATTATGAAGAAAAAAAAACTCAGTAAATATGAAGAAAAAATATAGAAGATATATTAAATTTAGATACTCAAAACTTTGATTTTATCATATTAAAACATAAATTCAACTAAGTAAAAAAAATCACACAAAGCTAATGAGCATGAAAGATTTGTAATGATTGATGAAGAAAGAGATGGGGGAGAAAGAAGAAAAATAAAAAAGGAAGCAAAGCATGTTTTTAAAGATATACAGAGTATTATAGCGGTTTTTTCGTGTTTCATCCCATCGAAATTGTAATGTATATCGTTCCAATATTATAAAATGTTGATTATTTTTTAATATAACACAAATCTATCCTTTAAACATAAAAATTAAAATATGTAATTTCATTATTTGCTCAAAATTGATTATGGAGTATTTTTTTTGTCAATAAATATACGGAGTATATAAGATCTCTTCTCAGTGTGACGTCAATTTGTTATTGTACGGACACCTACTACAGCGATTTGTGAAAAAGCAATTTCCACGTACACAAACATTACTCCCCTTTAAATAGCACATGCCATTTTTTTTATTCATTTTGATATCACTAACAATTTTTCTCTAAATTTTCATTGGATTCCACGATATATTTTATTTTCATATATTGGCAACGTCGGAATAAAATTAAGAAGATTGATGGGTTTATTTTTAATTTCAAGTTTTATTCGGGGACAATAAAAAATTGCAATTCAAAATACATGATAATTTATTTTTTTTTATATATATATACTGTATGTATGTAAAGCTCCCACAATTAATGAAATCATGATCCCCCACTTAACCAAAAATCCCTTTTTGTTTGTCGGCTATGTGTTGCCTATAAAAATCAACCCAACACTAAACCTATCTATCAATAGTACTTATTGTCTTTTATCTTCTTCTTTTTTTTTTTTTTAATTTATTTTGAAAATTCATGAAAGAAACTTTTTGGTGATGCGCCCACTTTCCATTAATTGGAAGAATCATCCATGTGAATAGCTGTATGATTATTATCTCACTATTTATTTTCGATCTCTAATTTTATTTATGTTATGAGGACTTTGTCGATTATTTTAAAGCTTTCATTTTAAAATGTTGCCCTATTTCAACTTAATTTACTCAAAATTACTAAAATAGATTTAACGCGGTGATAGAGGTTCACTTAAATTATATAATTTTTTTTAGGTAAAGTCTAGTATGCACTCGAGTGCATGTTATGCACCCTAGTCCAGTTGTACTTTTCAATTTTACTGACTTACACTTTTTGATAAATGATGTTGCACTTTTCAATTATTATTAAAAATATTATTATACAGTTTAATAATTGAAAAGTGCAACACCATTTACCAAAAAGTGTAAGTCAGTAAAACTGAAAAGTGCAACATGGACTAGGGTGCATAACATGCACTCGAGTGCATAGCAGACCAACCCTTTTTTTTAATTATAATGCTAAAAATTACTCTATCCTTCCGTCTATAAGTTTTTCATTACTTTTTGACACATAGATTAAAAAAAGTAATTAAATAATAGATATAGAGAGTGATTGAGAGTGATAAAGAGAAAAAGTAAGATATAAAATGAAGTATAAAAAAAAAATTAAAGTATTTATCAAAAGGGTATGAAAAGCTTATAGGCGAATGGAGGGGGTACAATCACTTAAATTATTAAAAATGTATTAATTGTAATTCTAAATGGTATCAATTAAATTAATTAATATATTGTATAGTCGTAATACAAAAAGGTATCGTTTAGTAAGTTATTAGAAGGCATTAATCGTAATATTAAATAGTACTCTCTCCGTCCCGCTATAAACTTCTCATTTCTTTTGGGTGTTTTGATTAAGAAATATGATAAAATAATAGATAAAGTATAAGTGATGTGATGGTGAGAGAAAAAATAATACTCCGTAGATGAGTATTAGATGAAGTATGATAAAATAATAGATAAAGTAGAAGTGATGTGATTGAGAGAGAGAAAATAATTTACCAAAAATAGAATGGAAAACTTATAGTGGAACATCATAAAAGGAAAGTGGGAAATTTATAGTGGGACGGAGGGAGTACAATACTTCATTTGTTCTATAATAACTTTATGGGTTGATCCGCACATATTTTAAACAATTGAATTTAGTGGTTGGTGATATAAGATATATGAAGAATATTTTAGATGATTTAGTGATGTGTAAAAGAAATTTAGTGAGATGCACAACTAAATATTTTCAAACGTTTTAATAAGATAAGTGTGCACTTGATTATGGAGCAGGGTATCATTTAAACTACTGAAAAGTATTAATCGCATGAATCCAGTTTCTTGGTGAAAATTTATTCACACAAAAACTTACTATTTGATTTGAAATTTTGAACTAAAGATGGAAAAAAATACCAAAATTTTGGTATAACGTGTTTGTTGTATTAAAAAATGTCAAAATTATCAAAATTTTGGGACGATAACAATATGTAAAATGGACATACGGTATATATCGAAATACCAAAAAATTCAATATTTAGAGGGGTGTATTCAATTGAGATTTTGTTGGATTTTTTTGGACTTTAAAAAGTCAGTGGATTTAGAAAATTCATAGACTCTATGTAGAGTTTGACTGACTTTTTTATTGATTTATATGGATTTTTATAGATTTGACAGGATTAAATACACATTTTTTTGTTGATTTACATGAATTTTCATAAACTATGCCCTAAAACCTAGTTAAAAAAAATTATTATTTATCATTATTATTCTCATCTTCATTTTCATCACAGTTATACGTCGGCCTCATTTTCACATAGTTAGCAATACTAGTTCTTCATGCATTAACTTGAGTTCTTTGTTGAGTTCTTTGTTGTAGTTGTCTTTGAGAATGAGAAAGCAATTCCAAAATTTCCTCTTTCATATCGAGATGTGGTGAATCTTGATCTTCTTTATATTCGATTGAATAATTGCATTTATGGGGTGACGACCTTGACCACCAAAATATTTTAGATGATATCGAACACCACGTAATGGGGAATTGACGTCGATTATATATTATTGACGGTGTCCGATATACTATAATTTTTAAAGAAATAACATAATTTTAAAATACAGAGATGTAATTTTTTTCATGATAATAATGGTGGTGAAGAATCTGTGATGCTTATCAAAGAACATAGTTAACACAGTTTTTTTTTTTCCTTCTCTTTTAGAGTCTTCTAAGAGAATCCGTTGAAATCTCTACTTTTTAGAAGAGATTTTGATTAGTGAAATTTATTTATATTTTTGAAAGAGAATCCAACGAAATCCATAGAGTATTAAAATCCATAGATTGTTGAATACCTAAAGATTTCTAAAGACTTTTTAAAATCCGTATTGAATACCTCAAAATTTTGAAAGACTTTTAAAAATTCGGATTGAATACCCCAGATTTTAAAAGTCCAAAAAAATCCAACAAAATCTCAATTGAATACACCCCTCTTAGTATAAAATGGTATACCAGTATAAATCCTACGGAAATTAATAATAAAATAAAAAATTTGTAATATAATTTTACAATCTAATTTTGGTATAAAGGATATACCGATATGAAATCGTGCTACACTATTTTCAATATGAATTTTTATGAACCAAAAATTTGGTATTAAACGGTATACTAATTTTTTTGTACGATAATCGTTATGCAATTTTTTTCATACCGTAATTTCAAAGGTATCGTTATCAATTTTTGAAATATCAATATTTTTAGTAAGATATACTCCCTCCACTTTTAATTAAGTGTCATTTTAACAATTTTCAACTAATTAAGATATATAATCATGGACTATTTTACCCTTCATTAATGATAGCTAATTTTAATATTAAATTTATGTTTAATAATGAATGTGGTCAATATTGTAGGTGATATTCATGTATACAATAATTAAAGTTTATCCATGATTTATGCTACAGTACTATATTTAAAAGGGTAAAAGCTTAAATCAAGGTAAATAAAAGGGAGGGAGTATAATGTATAAGGGTAAAATTGTCAAAATTAAACAAAAAAGTGTAGAATGACACTTATTTTGAAAATATTAAAAAAGACAAAATGACACTTAATAAAAAAATGGAGGGAGTATTAAATAAATGGAATTATGTACAAATAAAAGATAAAAGATAAAGTAGAATATATATTTGTAGAGAATAAAAATTGCAACAACTAGCCTAGGGCCTAGGCTACAAATTAAAAGCCCACATGATTATGTTTTTTTAATTATAGAAACCCACATGAAAATATTTCTAAGTATGGTATTTGATGAGTGTGTTCAAACCTTGAACTGTGGAGAAAGTAGTAAAAAGCAAAGGAAAAGGCATAAATGTATAAATTCCCTATAGACTATTATGAATTATAATACAATTGTAAATTGTCCTTCTAACTTCGTACCCAGTCATTTATGTCCTAATTAATTGAAATGTTTGTCTAATTTTTAGTACCCTTTTAAAGGAGTATTTGTGGTTGGCATGATCTGTCTTAACATAACTATATTAATTATTAAATACACAGATTTAAATTCGAGATCATGTATTAAAAACTACTCCATATATTAAATCTTTTAGGATGCAAACTCTAAATCGACAATAAAGTTTGCTCCTCTTTAGATCTCAGGTTCGAACCTCTAAGGTGCAAACAATTGCTATGAGGTCATGTCCATACAAAACGCAAAACTCAGACTTTAAACGGACCCCGTAAATGGACGGTGAAATTGATCCCCCGAAATTAGTCAATTCTTTGACCGGATACCCGAGATTTAAAAAAAAAAAAAATTGACAATAAAGCGAATGTTCAACCGGTCAGCTTCTAATATAGATGAAATTATTGACCGAATCAAGTTTTGTTCATGAAAATGGTTAGAGCTCATTATTTCACTATTTTCGATTATTCTATACATGATTGAGAGTGTTATTCTATGAATTGTTTTCCATCTTCATGTAATTATCAATTTTCTTACCTGCGCTTCACTTTATATCACTTTATATCGATCTTCTTGTAATGAGTTTTGAGTACTTCTAGTACTCAAAATTAATTTCATATTTATCTTTCACTAGTGATTAGTATATGAGTTCTAATTTCACTAGTGATTCGTGATTGCAATTTAAAACCAATTATGTTCTAATAATATGCGCCAGTAATTAACAATGAGTATTTTTTTTCACAATACATATCTCGTTAAATGGAGAAAATTGCACTTTTAGTCCTGTAGGAATTTTATAAAATTACTTTTAGTCCTGAGGTTTGTAAATAGTCCTGTTTATTGCAGTTTTGATCCTGTAAGATAGCTTATGAATTGAAACCGTTAGTTTTTGAATGTAAACCGTTAGTTGACCAAAAAATATTCCTACAAAATTAATTATAATTAAAAAATACAAAAATATTATTAAAACTAATAATAAATTATACTTATATAGAATTAAAATGTAAATAAATCAATAGAATTTAGAATATTGACTTTTTTTTACTATAAATAAAGAAATTTCACTAAGTTATATAATTTGATTTTTTTTTTATAGAATCTAAATATATATTTTTTTAATTCAAGAATTTGAATATAATTAAAATTTACTAAAAAAATAATGTAATTTAAATTTAAATAACTTTTGAAGTAATTTCTTGTATTAAAATTGAAATATACAAAAAAAAAAAAAAAAACAAATTTAAAAGTAAATTTTGAAAAATAATTTGAATATACAAAAATATTAAATTAAAAATATACAATGTATGTTCAAATATAATCTTCAAATTTAAATTAATTTTTAACTCCATATAATTTGGATATAATTTAAAAATACAACAATTGAAATCAAGCCAAATAGTACTTTTTATTTTTTTGCATTGATTTGAAATCAGTTTTAGATTTAATTTTCATTTTATATATAATGATTGAATTTTTAGATTATAAAATTATTTTAAGTAAATTTACCAATTTTAAATAATTATTTAAATAAATTGTTAAAATACATTTGGTAGTTTTATAATTTTAGTGATATTACCAAAATTTTAATTCGATATTAAGCTTTTGGTTGTGTTTTAAGGGATGTGTGACTTTCACGTAATTTTCTTCCGTTAAAACAAACATAAATTTAATATGAGACTAAAAGTATATGAAAAAGGGTCGAAAGTGGTTTAATCTTATTCTTACAGGATCAAAGGTGAAATATTTAACGGTTTATGCAATTTTCATCCGTTAAAACTAAAGGAAATAAACTACAGGACCAAAAGTGCATGAAAAAGGACCGAAAGTAATTTGAACTCATTCTTACAGGACCAAAAGTGCAATTTTCCCCGTTAAATGAGATATTATTTCATTCCTATAAGTAGTTAGTTGTTTCGAACTCGATTATTGAAGGGAATGGGTCTTATATATACATCCTGGCTGTCCTGAACTTTGACCTAAAATTTTCAAACTTTGTGTCATTTTAATAATATCGAATAAGTCAACTTAATTTCAATCCTGTATTTTTATAAAAAAAATATCTCTGATTATTGTATTCTAAAATTGAATTCAAATACACGTGGAAGAACACCAATATTTTTCTATCCTTATTATTATAATTATTATATTATAACTTGTAGTATTGTGTATGAATTATGACAACTAATATAATGTCGTCGTTGTCCAAGGAGATAAATTAGGTTGTATTTATTCATACGCTTCTTTCTATATATGTTTACACCCGACTTTGCCACATCATGATTTCAACAAGAATTAGATTGCGTATTATTCCATCATCAATTATTGAAAACCATTGGCATAATTTTTCAAGAATAATTAAAAACTATTGTGGTAAGAATATAGTATAAACACTATAAATACCCTACAACAAGTTTGAGATAAAATAATATCCATTTTTATAATTCTCAATTAAGAATTTTAAGAAAAAAATGATTGTTTATGTAAAAAGTAAAAGTTTATGCGTGAAGATAAATTGTGTGTAAATAGTATTTCATTTTTACGAAATGAGAGATAATACATAACTTTTGGTCCTATATTTAGTAATTTCTTCATTTAGATCTCCTACAACAAAAGTATAATACGAATAATTTTTTTAAGTGTCAAAATTGGTAGAACATGATGTGAGATGTAACAAACTATTATCACATAATGATTTTCGAGTAGAAAAAAGAAAATATCTCAACATCGTGTGGAATGAATACTTGTTGGCATTCTGAGGTGAATTATCCTTTAAATATTTAATCAATAATTTTATATCAACATCTTGTAGAATTATCCATTGCAATTGTGACATGATATATAAGTATAATAGTGCTTCGAAAAAGTATAAATTTGGTGCTACCATTCCCAATATGCAAGTTGAAAGCGTCCTAAAAGATAATGAGGTCACTCTTGGTTCGATCCATACAACTTTCATCTAACTAATTAATTATAAAATATAGATTCTGATTGATCCGATGTCTTTTTTCTTCTTTTTAACTTAATTTTCATTTTTTAGAACTTCTAAAAATTAATACTATTGTTTAAGATGTACAATATTTTGTGCCTGGTTCAATACCTAGTTACGGTTCTCAGTTAATTTAAAATTTGTTTGTTATTTTGAGTTGTACTCATTTTTTATTTGGTAGAGAGGGGTGTGTCTTTTTTCCTTCACTTTGAATTTTATCTTCAAGGGAAGTTTTTTCAGACAAAGGTTTTAATGACACTCCGATATTTGATTCGTATTGTAAACTTGTTACTTTAAGTTTTTCTTATTCCTTTCCCTTTTATACACATCTCATTTAAAAGTTCAAACTTATAGAGAGATCTGAAATTAATTCAAGGCGATGGATGTGAGTCTAAGACTCTGACAGGACAATGAAAGAATTACATCTTATTTAAAAGTTGAAACTAATTATAAAGATTTTTAGAGTGATAGCAAAATTAATTAATTTATATTCATTTTCTAAGAAAAGGTGGGTAATTTATTTTAATTTATTGAAGGGAAAAAGAAAGGTACGTATTGGCCACCCAAAAAGGTAGTAAAAATTACGTACATGGATGAGAAGGAGCAACAATGGAAATGAGATTAGCAATGTGGTCCAAACTACATTCCATTAACTATTGAAATAAATAAGAGAATTTAACCTTTGGTGACTCTAAACGAGCATGCTTTTTTCAAGTTCCTTTATTAATAATATATATGCCAATTTATTAGTACAGCCAAAAGCTTGTTGATTAGCAAGCTTAAGCATATATTAGGTCACACCACTTAGAGCTAGCTACCGGACAATTTAATTAGCATCAAATACCATCTGTCTTTTTAAATTCAATTAAATTAAATTAAAGATGGTTGCGTCATGTTTTCTTTTTCTTCCATCTTTTTTCTTTTCATATATTAATAATTAGTTGTGACGTATTTACAAGCTAGAAGAATATATTTAAAATATATAGTAGGTCGCCGCATCTCTAAATAGCTTCTTCACTTGAATAAATTATCAAGAAAAGATTTAATTATATAATGTATTGAAAAGAGTTGTGAATTTCACCTGTATGATTACTGAATTACGAGCTCATGCAGTAACATCATCTTATTTTAAAATCTTTCATGAATTTTAAATCCTTAAAAATAAATTAATATTCTATTTTAAACCTTTTTTTTTTTAATCTTAGGTGTTTTTCTTATGTTGCCATGGTTTTGTGAAATAAAAATTTCTTACTCCAACTTCTTCTTAAAATTAGAGAGTTTATCATTTATTTGCATCAGTTGAAAAAAAACATACATTTATTTTTATTTATTTAAATGTCTTGTTCAATTTTGAAAAGATAAAAGACTTATTTGCCCTCTTTTAAAAAAAAAAAGTTTACATAAACCTAAAAAATAGTTGAAGTGTTTAAATGCATCAAAAAATATTTTAAGGACCTACTTGTACCTCCTAATTTAATACTCCAAGGACTCGGATATACGTATTATATTTTCGAAAGTAAGAAATTAATGCTCAGTTATTATTACGGTAAGAGCAGTTAATTATCGTAGGAAGCTTATCCATAAAAGTCGGAGGGTTGACCCAATAAAACAAAGTCGCATTATAACGTGACATTCACGCAAGTTTGTGTGCCACCAAGTTGGCACCCCGTTTAACAAAAGACACGTTAATATTCGAAAAGGATGGCAAAAGATCTTGCCGTCACATATTATACTAACCCGTACGTAGTCGACAACAACTTTGGTGTCTCCTTCCATAATTATATTGTCAAATTCGAGCGATTTGATCCAAAAAAAAGGCTTAAAAAATTCACGGTCTCAACGATAGTTACTTCCATTACCCCATGAATCATGCACCACATGTTTGCCCCTCACAAAATTACCACCGTTCTCTCTATTAATAACCATTCCGACTCCGATTTATAAAGATTCATGAAATTAATCAGTCATTAAGATGTACTCCCTCTATTTCATTATGTTTGTCTTTTTTGTTGTATAAATTTAAGGGATATAATTTTATTTTTTTACAAATTAACTTTTAATTAATAAGAAAAAAAAATGAAAATATCAACTTATCTTCAATATCATGAAAAGAGATAAAAGAGGGATATAAAAAATATGGAGTAGTAATTTTCAATTAGAATGAAAATTATATAAAACACAAGAATAATTTAGAAAGAAATGTAATAAAATAGCTAAAATTTAAGAAGAACAAATTAAGGCGACAATATGAAAGGGGGAGTATATGTTTCCACAAGCCAAGGAAATGAACGAAAGTTGTCAAATGGCAGGCGACACGCTTTTGACTATGAATCAATGGATTTCCATAAATCGTGCAGCTGTGTCTGAGTCGTCATGCCATCTTTCTCATATACTAAAATTAAATAAAATCCACCAGCAGCTTTGAAAAAGTTTAAAATTAAATTAATTAAGAAACTAATTAATTACAGACCTAAGTAATGACCTGTATCAAACTCTATCTGGATATATCTCTGCTTCTTCCAATCCATAATTAATTATTTAAATATTTATTTAAAGGTATAACATAGATGAATATTTAAATTACATACGTCATGTTGACCCCTTATTTGATTGGGCTCAAAAAGTAGGCAAACAGAGATCGATTTCAGGGTTATTGGCTTTATACTATATTTTATTTTGGGGTGCATGATTTAACAGAATCCAGTTCATGCATGGGCTTATCATATATTTTATTTTGACCACCATGTTAGTGCCGACTTTTTCCTTCTATTATTAGTAACTTATTCTTTTTTTTTAATCCAAAAGTCCACCTATATGTAAAAGTAAATACCATAATTATCTAAAAAATTAACTTTTAAAGTCAGAATTCTTCCATTATTTATAGTTTCTCTAGTTAAAAATCGTGATAGAAAATTAAAATGATAGAATCTATCACTAAAAGTTAATTTCTATTAATTAAAAACTTTTAAATGGAGAAGTTATAATGACAACATAGTTGTCAGTAAAGAAAATTTTATTATTGTGTTATATCCGGTATTTAATTTTATTATTGTGTTATATCCGGTGAAATACATTAATATAGTCACGATTTTACATCATATATACTTACCCCTCCATAAATAAATGAATTTTTAACTTTTTTTGGTAGTGAAATTCGCTTTTAATTAATAATTAATTAATTTACCACATTCCATGATTTTCTTAAGTTAAAATAAAAATAAAATTAGAAGAAAGGTTGAAAAAAAGACAAATAATAAATTTTTAACATCGAAGTTATGCATTATCTTCAATTCAAAAAATTAGTTATTTATTCATTATTCACACTCCAACAACGAATTAGACCTGAAAAACACGGTGACGAGTCATCGACGCCAAGCCAACACTCAAGTCGGTTTGTCCTCAACTTGACATATTTATAAGAAACTCTTCTGTGTGCATGCATGATTTTATATATATGTGGATAATTATCTTGTGTGAATTCATGTATAATAGTATGTGATATATATGTAATATGTGAGATATACTCATATACTATACATATTAAATTTGGAAAGATAATACTCATCCGTTTTACAAAAATAGCTACATTTGACTTTATACACAAATTAAGAAAAATTAATAAATGTAGTCAAATTTAACTAATGTGTCAATTTTGCCCTTGAAATCACATACTCCATCTGATAAGCCTTAATTACTCTTATTAATTAGGGGTAAAATTGACAATAAAACATTTAATACTAAAGTAAAAGAGGAAATGTAGCTATAATTTGGGATATCCAAAAAATGAATATGTAGCTATCTTTGTATGACGGAGGGAGTAATTAATACTTGCATAAAAGTTTGGACAGAATTAATACGGAGTATATTTTTATTTTTACAAGTTTACCCTTAATAATATAAAAGAGATAAAAAATAAAAGGAAAAGAAAAAAAATGAAATGAGGAATAATTTGCCACAAATATCATGAAGAAATGTGTACAAAAAAAGGAGATATTTTAGTGCCACAATAATATAGGGATAATTTAGGAAGAAATGTGAAAAAATAACTAAAACGACATACATTTTAAGATAAAATTTAAGTTCAAAACGACAAATAATATAAAACGAAATATAAACAATTTAAATTAAGATTGAAAAAGTAAAAGTTTCTACTTATAAAAAGTAGTATTGTGTTAATATAGTACTAGGCTAGGTAGATAAATGCAGATGGTGTATATAGCAATTCCAAAGTGTGAATCCGCGATCGGGAAGTACCTAATTCATAAAATGAAAACACATTGGAGTACTATAGTAATTAGATCAGAAAACATACACATTCAAATAATTAATTGAAATTTGGAAATGAAAAGATACTTATGTACTAATTCTCGAGCCCATGAAAGTAATTAATTAATTAGACAAGTTGACATTGAGGTACTAGGTTGTAGCTTTCCAGAAAGACAAGTAATGTGTAGATACTTTGAATCCCATCTCAAATAGAATACTACTATTAATCATCTTAATTAATTTATATTAATACAACGTTAATCTGTCATTTTCATCCCACTAATTAATCTCAGTTTAGTGTTGTTGGCCCCAACCAGATTTGATTTCGTACTTACGTAATAATTAATATTCATAAAATTTTATTACCAAAAAGTTAGCAGACAAACAGAATCTCAACATACTGTACAAATACACACCATACCTATATAGATTAAATATTCATTAAAAATGTTATTCAAAAAATTAATTGAAAATATATATGAATATTAATGGAAGGAATTTATATACTCCTATATAGGTGAATCACGGCTATAACAGATTAATTTGACATAGTTTTAAATAATCATTTAATTTCATATTATCATGATTCATTTTATGTAGTATCTAGATTATTAGAGCTATCAAAATACAAAATAGACTGAGTTAACCCGCCACAAAAAATGTAATTTGTTGTACAAATGTAATTTTTCAGTGAAGGTAAATGCTTCACGGGGATTGTTTAGATGTTTTTTACTCATTAGTTAGAAATGTGTTTTAGGTGAGTGTGCTCAAAAACTTTCTGTGTGTATAACCGTGACCTTTTTTAAAATCTAAGCCCAATACATTTTCTTAGTTTAGTTTAGTGTAGCCCACTAAGTATAATATTTTATATTATTTACATTTGATTGCTCCTAATAATAATTTTTTTTATCATTTTCTAAATGTTCAAGACATTTAGCACCACCCATACTTAATAAATAAAAAATTGAGAATGGAATTGAGGAACTCATTCTTTTTCAAATTTTAACTCTTCAATTTTAGATAATTCTTCCTCTATCTTCTTTAAATCTAGTTTGTTTGTTCATTGATTTTTTTTATATATAAATTTCAAATAGTTATAAATTCTAGAGTTAAAAGAATAGCATAATTCTATCATTGTATATTAGTATTTCGTTTTATGTGATTTTTATTGTTTCAACTTGTATACATTTTTTTTTTTTATTGATTTACAAAATATTTAAGAGATAATGATAGAATATAATATTAAAAGATATATATAAATTTTATTAATATTATATTTCTAATAATCTTTATACAAGAACCAAAGTAAATTAAAATTGATGCAGCGAAAAAATGTTGTAAGTTAGCTCCATCACAGAACAAACAAAAAAATCTACAAAGCCGTGAGTTGTTATTTTCTGATAAGAAAAATCACTCAAAATAATTTATAAATAAAGAAATATTTTAACACATAATAATGCTAAATAACCTCGCAATATTTTCACATATCAAACATTTTTCACCTGCAAACCTCCGCGCACACACACCCCACCCTAAAATTACTCAAAACGAACGAAATGACAAAGTAATAGCAAAATATTTCAACCAATCCATACTCAAAATCCAAAACAAAGAGCAACAAAATATTTGCGTAGTATCTTTGTTTTGTTAGAAGAACAACAATTTTTTTTTCTTTCTTCGAGAGAATACGCTGAAATCTCTAGTTTCTAGAAGAGATTATGAAGGATGAAATCTATTTATATTTTTGGAACATAATAAAAAAAAATGCATAGAGTAATATAAAATTTTTTAAATTTTTTTTAAAATTCGTATTGAACATCTCAAGATTTTTAAAGACTTTTAAAAATTCGAATTGAATACTGCATACTTTAAAAGTCTAAAAAAAATTCTGCAAACTTCACCATCAAGTGTACATTATTAAGTAGATTAGTAAATGTTTATGTATTGTTAGATATTTATGTTTCTATTTTTTCGTCACCTAAAATTATGTTCACCTATAAATTAAAATATTCAAACTAAAAAACTAGTGTCCATAATAATTTAGTTTTAAAATCATATTTATTTAATTAATAAAATAAAATTAAATAGAACCATTTCACCACACCATTTCACTATAAATAAAATGATCGACATGCATAGAACCTGACCTATAAATAAAATGATCGATTTATAAATTATTACTATGCATATAACCTGACATACAATTCTGACTAATTACAGACTAAAATTATGGGCTATACCGTGCCCGCATTATAATAAGAAATCCATATTCTAAAATTGGCTAATGTCATGTCAGTTACAGGTTGCACATACCAATACTTTTCGTTCTGCATGATACTCTATATAAGTATAATTTTCCGGAAAACATAAACACAGTTAATGAGTTTTATGTTAAAAGATAGTGTTACAGGTGCAGAACATGTTTGTTTGGGAATATAAAGTGCGGCTATGAATATCTTCTTTAATCATTGTTTAAAATAAAATCTCAGAAAATTTTACATTGTAGTATTTTGTATTTAATGATTTAAAATGCTAGTATGCAATTAAATTTGAATATATTTTTAATTTTCTTTTTTAGATCCATTGAATTAAAAATATATTTAAAAAGTGTGAATCATATTTTTAATATAATAATCAATTTTAAATTCATTCAAATTCATTTTTTAAAGCAAAGCTTTCAATTATTGTTAAAAAAATATCAATTGAGAAGGTCATTCATCAAATTTGAAAGTTCGACTCAACTATACGAGCTCAAATAATAGCGAGAAACACTTCGTGAATAAGGGTTGGGAGAATTTTAAATAAAAAAATTAAAATATTTGTAAAATAAAAGTACACATAAATATTTTTACACAAGAATTACACAAGAAACAACGACTCCAACACGATTGAAGTTATTTCATTGCTTTAACTTACATCCACAACATTAATTTAAGGTGGAATTTTTATATTACTTCATGTGTTACTTTGTCACTTTTAAATGTACATAATGTTATGATTTTGTGGTCAACAAGCTTATAAAATTGTATGTATATTTGTGAGTTTCTCGGATTTTTTTTTTCGAGTTCTTGTGACTTTTTGGATTTTGTTTTTCGAGTTTTGTAGTTAACTTCAATGTTTTTTGAAAATATGGTCGACTCAGCGGACTCGGAGGTGGCGACTCAGTGGGTGTACAAATAAGGTTTAATGAGTTGTATTTTGATTTAATTAATAAACGGGTAACGTAGTCTTTTTACCTGTAAATTTAAAAAAAAAAAAAAATCGGGGTGAAGTCATAAAATCAGGGGGCATTTATCCGTGGCCCAGGTGAAATGATCGCATCTTGAACTCATTTCGCAATGAGGGCCAAATTCGAAGCCCATTTAATAGCTTCCAATGCACCCCCAAGCCTCACTATTTTTACCATACTCCACAATAAGCCCACCATCATCCACTCCAAGAACCATCTCTATTCCCGTTCTCAGAGTTTCCCAAAAAAATTCATTCAAATTCTTGAAAGTTAAAACAATTAGTTTATAATTGAATTCATAAATTTCAATTTTTTGTCTGGAACTATCAATATTGAATCTACTTAAAATTAATTCCAACTACACTCTTATTAATAGTTTTGAAAGAATTTTATCTTATTTAAAAGTTTGAATTTATAAAATATGTATATTAATTCATGTATATTAAGTTTCTAATTATTTTCATTCGGACTAAAAGTGGTGAAAACTTGTTAGAAAATGAATGATATTATGTTGTGGCCGGCTGATAAGGGCAATAGTTTATTGGATCTATTTATATAGAATGACAAAATTTTGTGTAAGACCGTCTCACAAATCTTTTTTCGTGAGACAGATCTATTTTAACTCATATTCCGAATTTTTAGGTTGGACAATTTTTTTTTTCTTCAGATTTTATATTTACCAAAAGAAGTAATAACGTTTAAGGAAAAGATGATACGTCCTCCGTCCCTATTTATATTGGGCATTTACTGTTGACGCATAGTTTAATGTGGGAGTTGTTTATTAGTATTAAAGGGAATAAAATAGAAAGTATGAAAGTCTTTTAAGTACGGAGTAATAAAGTAGATAATAAAATATTATGAGTAATAAAGTAATTTTGGAACATCCATTGTAGGGTTCAATGTGAATAAAGTGATTGTTTGTGAGTAAAGTTGAATATCAATTTAAGCAATTAAATGATAATTGGATGGTGAACATAAAATGATAGTTTTCATAATAGGTATGAAAATAAATTTAATTAACAAACTAATACGACAAGTGAGAATAAAATTGGTGGACGAATGGAGTATATACTAACTATATACTATATGTTTTTAAAGCATAAAACACTAATTGGATTATATTAAAAAATAGTACATTTTTTAAGGCCACGGTTATACACACAAAGTTGTTGAGGACACCCACTCGCTTAGCGCACACATCGTGATATGAGAAAACTCCTTGTGAAATATCTAAAATACTCTTCCCTTCCAAACCCTAGTTAATATTACAATTTTGCCTCCCTCCCTCCCCCTCTCATTCTCACAGGCGACACTTAGGCACCCTCCCACTAATCTTCTTCGATTAGTCATCTGCCGCCCCTCCCCATCGCGCTACCCTCTCTATCTGTCCCCTTTGCTGCCCCTCCCCCTCCCAAGCGCGCGCGCCGCCCCGCCTTCTGATAAAGGGTTTAGAAAAAAAATAAGTTTAGTGTTTAGGGTTTTTGAAGATTTCATGTTTTGTGTTGAAAATTAAGAGATTTTCTGTAACCAAATATATTTTTTTCGAATTATTTACCTTTTTTTAAACTTTTTTTTGAATTGTTCGTTGTTTTTCGAAAATTTTGTCCGAATTTCTTGTATTTTTTTTAGCATTTTCAATTTATTTTATTTTTTGAGTTTTTGTATTGTTTTTGAATATTTTTTCCGAAAATTGTTATTTTTTTCAACTTTAGTTGATCGAAAAAATACATCATTTTTTAATTATTTTTTTTCAACTCTGGTTTTTTTGAATGAATGATGTACAGTATTTTGGTATTTTGCTTTAATGTTGTTGTGAATTTGTTTTTTTTTTTTTTTTTACAATGTTATGAGTTTGTAGTTTAAGATTTAGGGGATATTCAATTCAGATTCTGTTGGATTCTTTTGGACTTTTAAAATCTGGTGTATTCAATATGAATTTTTAAAAGTCTTTTAAAATTTTGAGATATTCAATACGGATTTTAAAAAGTCTTTAGAAATCTGTAGGTATTAAACAATTTATGAATTTTAATACTCTATGGATTTCTTTGGATTCTCCTTAAAAAATATAAATAAATTTTATTATTCAAAATCTCTTCTAAAAACCAGACATTTCAACAGATTCTCTTGGAAGACTCTAAAAGAGAAGAAAAAAAAATTTGTTTGTTTTTCTAACAAAATTTCAACTACTAACCTACTGCATTAGTCTCCTTCGAAAGCACTTGTTATTTGAAACAAAAAGATATACAACACAAAAACATTATAAAAGTTAGTCTCCTTCGAAAGCACTTGTTATTTGAAACAAAAAGATATACAACACAAAAACATTATAAAAGTTTTTACTGTATTATTTTAGAATTTTACACTATAAAACTGGTTCATGGCTATCACAGCCCAGAAAAGTAGAGAAACAGACATTCTTGTTGTATTTCGAACCACAAAATCCTACACATTACAAAATCGAAAAGTTGTCCATCCTGCTCTTCTTCAAACGAAATAAAATCAAGAAACGTAACTATATTCTTCGATAACTATGTTCTTCGATAAGCATCACAAATTCTTCACCACCATTATTATCGTGAAAAAGATTACATCTCTATATTTTAAAATTATGTTCTCTCTTTAAAAATTATAGTATATCCAGCAATAATATAATATATTATAGCACGTGGTGGTGTTCGATATCATCTAAAAGATTTGGGTGGTCAAGGTCGTCACCCCAGAAAGTGAGTTATTCAATATTCGCCATGCATCATTAAAAAATGTGATTGAGAGAATTTTTGGTATTTTCAAATCGCGAGTCACAATTTTCAAAACGTTCCCATTTCAAACACTCATTTCAAACACAAGTTAGTATTGGCTTCTGTTGGATTACATAACTTTCTTCGAAAAGAATGTCGCTCTGATGAATTTCCAGTCGAATTTGATGAATTTCCAGTCAAATTTCAAGAAGATCAAGATTCACCCCTCACCCCGACATGGAAGAGAAAATTTGGAATTGACTACAACAAAGAACTTAAGCTAATGCTAGAGAACTAGTATTGCTAATGCTAGGTGGAAAATGAGGTCGAGGTATAACCGTGATGGAAATGAAGATGAGAATAATAATGATGAATAATAATTTTTTTTTTGAACTAATATATTTTTGGTATTTTTTCTAAATAATTTAGATAATTTTTTTTTATATACAAGTGTGTTTGATATACGTTTGCATTAAATTTATGAAAATCCATATAAATCAATAAAAATGTCAGTTAAACTCTACATAGAGTCTATGGATTTTCTAAATTCACTGACTCTTTAAAGTTAAAAAAAATTCAACAAATCTCAATTGAATACACTCTCCTTAATATTGATGTGAGTTTGCATTTTGTTTGGGTATTTTGTTATTTTGGAGATCGTTGTGATGATAAGGATGATTATGGCATAAAATCAAATTAGTGGGTGTATTTATCTGCCGTTTTTTTAAAAAAAATTTAGGTGAGCGTGCTCAGCAAGTCTCTGTGTGTATAACCGTGACCTTTCTTTAAAATCTAAGCCCAATACATTTTCTTAGTTTAGTTTAGCCCACTAAGTATAATATTTTATATTCTTTACATTTAATTGCCCCTAATAATAAAATATTTTATCATTTTCTTTCTGAATGTTCAAGACATTTAAGCACCACCCCTACTTAATAAATAAAAATTGATATTGGAATTGAAGAACTTATTCTTTTTCAAATTTTAACTCTTCAATTTTAGATAATTCTTCCTCTATCTTCTTTAAAAAAATCTAATTCTTTTGTTTATTGTTTTTTTTTTTTTTTTAAATTTCAAATAGTTATAAATTCTAGAGTTTAAATTTTTTTATAAATTTGTTATTCTATTAAAAAATAAAAAAGGAAATGTTGTATATAATATATATACAGAAATGATATGGAGCCCATAATGGGCTCCTTATGGAGCCAAATTGATGATGTGGCATTATCCACCTCATTCTATTTAATTAATTAATACTTATTTAAAAAATATATGATAGATCTCCTAAAATATAGAAAAGTCACGCATGTTTCCTAATATTTAGAATGAAAAAATTTATGTGGATAATAATTAGTTTATAATTAATATTTATTATATTAATATAACATTAAACTCACGCCACATATATTATTATTATTATTTAGGCATAATTATATTTAGATGAAAAATATATTATCAAATCTTAATTGAATCTTAGGGTTTTAGGGTTTTAGGGTTTAGGGTTTAGGGGTTTTAGGGTTTAGGGTTTAGGGTTTTAGGGGTTTAGGGTTTAGGGGTTTTAGGGTTTAGGGTTTAGGGTTTTAGGGGTTAGGGGTTTTAGGGTTTAGGGTTATGTAAATTAATGTAGTCATGTATATTTTAATAAATATACTTAGTGTAAAAAATTGCTACATAATTAATAAATATTTATTGTACTTTATTTAAAAAAATCATTCATTTATATATTTTATTTTTTTAATAACAAAAATGTAAAGTTAAAGTTATAAAAAATAATGACTACATTAATTTACATAACTCTAAACCTCTAAACTCATAAACCCTAAACCCTAAAACCCTAAACCCTAAAACCCCTAAACCCTAAACCCCTAAACCCTAAGATTCAATTAAGATTTGATAATATATTTTTCATCTAAATATAATTATGCCTAAATAATAATAATAATATATGTGGCATGAGTTTAATTAATGTAATATTAATATAATAAATATTAATTATAAACTAATTATTATCCACATAAATTTTTTCATCCTAAATATTAGGAAACATGCGTGACTTTTCTATATTTCTGGAGATATATCATATATTTTTTAAATAAGTATTAATTAATTAAATAGAATGTGGTGGATAATGCCACATCATCAATTTCGCTCCATAAGGAGCCCATTATGGGCTCCATATCATTTCTGAATATATATATATATATATATATATATAATATCACCCTTTCTAATACAGTCACTCATTTTATTATCCTTTTATATATGTAAATCATAATTCATTCCATTCAATTTTTATAATTATACTTAACAACAATATAAAATTATAACTTCATTTGTTTTTTACACATTAATTTAATATAAAATTAAATTTCAATATACCTTTAATTAAGAGTTTCAAAATTCTCTAAATTTAAAAAATCACTATAAACGGTATTTATTTAGCCTTTTCTTCAATAGAGAAAAAAAATTTCGTCTAGTATAAAGAAAAAAATTGGATTATTGTATAAATAATAAATAAAATGTAATTAAAAATTTTATATTAAAAAGATGAGGAACAAACCTAAAATAAAAAAAAAAATTAAATAACATGGAATTAAAAAAAAAATAGAAAAAAACTGGATTATTGTATAAATAATAAATAAAATGTAATTAAAAATTTTATATTAAAAAGATGAGGAACAAACCTAAAATAAAACTAAAAAAAATAAAATTTAAATAACATGGAATTAAAAAAAATAGAAGGAAAAAAATTAAGAAACAATCGTATGAATTCTTGTGTTTTTTTTCGAAGTAAGATTTCGAGTCCAACCACAACCATGCATAGATCCACTCTAAAAATGGGTTATAAGACCGCATAATAATGTGAAAATATTATTTTTTTAATTAAAATTTAATATACAAAATGTTAAATATTGATTTATGTAATTTTATTTATTTTATTGTAAAATAAAAAAAATAATTGAAAAAAATATTTAAAAAATAGAATTAATATAATATAGAATTAGATGTGAGAGAAAAGAAAAAAATTCAAGATTGATTTTTTTTAGAAGTCACTTAGAAATTCAAAATTAGTTTAAAAAATAAATAAGAGAGAGGAAACCGAAAATAAAATTATTAGAAAATACATGTTATGGAATTTAGTTGAATACTAAATTAGAATTTTGCTTAGCTGTACGGCATGTAATTATGAGATTTAGTTGAATATTAAATTCGAATTTTACTTAGATATTTTAAAGTAAATAAACTATTTAATATAAAAAATAATTCGTTTGTCCCTCCGTGGGTTGGGTTGGGTTGGGTTGAGATTTTGATAGCCCACTTAGCAAATAGATCGCTCCACCTCGCCCAACCCAATTAATTGACGGACTTTTGTTGTTTTGGCCTGGCCCGCTGGCCTAATGCTACTTAATTGAACATAATTACGTACACATGTAGTCAATCATTTTTTACACATTAAAAAAATAGTATTGGTAAAAACAATTTTTACCCCAACTTTCCTTTTATGCACTTATTTGTTTTTCAGTCAAATATTAATGACTAAACAAAAAAATGTAATTTGTTGTACAAATTTCATGACCAAAAACTAAAGAATGGACATTTCTCGACACAAATTGAAATAAGCTTACTTCATAATTAACAACATTCAACAAACACTAAATACAAGTATTTTAAATAAATCATAATAGTACCGCCGAATGGAAGGTAAATACTCATGCACGGTGGGACAGAATTCCAACCAAGTCAAACCTCTGCAAAAGAAATATTTTGCTGCCAAACACAAACCTCAACGATGTGTTCTTTGGAGTTGGCTAGAAAAACGCACGTCACTATTTTAAAGGTGCTCATTCACTCATAATATTTGGTTGAAATCTTACCGGTGACTAAAGATGTATATGCACCTATTAGAGTGTTTAACAACAGGATAGGATACCTCAATTGGTTTAAACATATTATACAAAAACTTAGTTTAATAATTAGTTTAATTTTATAGAAAAAATAGCAACCTTAGATAAAAGTAATCTTATGAAACAGTGTTTAACAACAGGAGAAAATACCTCATTGAAGTCTATGCCTTCTCTTTGTGTGAATCCCCTTGCCACCAACCTAGCCTTGAATCTAATGTGCTCTCTAGCACCACCAAATCCAACTTCAAGCTTCTTCTTGAACAACCACCTGCAGCTGACCAACTTCTGGTTGTCTGGCTTCTCCACAAGGATCCAGGTCTCATTCTTCTCTAAGGACTGCAACTCTTCTGACATGGCTGTTATCCACTGCTCTCCTTCAGGACTGGTGATAGCTACCCTATAGTTTCTTGGCTCATAATGCTCCACCTCTTCTTCTGTGATCAGAGCATATGACACAAGATCAGCCTGACCAAATCTAGATGGGGTGAATCTGCCTTCTGAGCCTATCTCTTGCAAGACTGTAATTTCTCAAATCAGCAGGGTTGTCCTCCATGGCATCATCTTCTGAATGATCTTCTGAATCATCTTCTGGTACCTTTTCTGGAACAGCCTCATCTGGTGTGTCATTTCCAAGATCAGTAGTGTTGTCCACCTCCTCTGGTGCCAACTCTTCTGATGTGGGAAACTCCACCTCAGCTGAGAAACTCTCTTCTGACTCATTTACAATTCTCCCATCTAGGTCATGGGAATTTCCATTGTGAGGATATCCCATTACCTTCTCATTAAAATCCACATCTCTACTGATTATTAGTTTCTTATGACCTGGTTTAAGGCACCACAATCTATAACCCTTGACACCTATTGGATAGCCAATAAATATACATTTCAGAGCCCTTGGCTCAAGCTTATCCTGACTAATATATGCATATGCCTGACATCCAAAGACTTTGAATTTTGAATAATCAGACAATTTGCCATACCAGATATCATCTGGGGTTTTTCCTTCTAAAGCAAATGATGGGGTTTTATTTATCAAATAACATGCAGTACATACAGCTTCTCCCCCAAAACTTTTAGGTAATTTAGCATCAGCTAACATGCATCTGACCCGTTCTAAAATAGTTCGGTTCATTCTCTCTCCTAATCTATTTTGCTGTGGATTAAGAGGGACAGTTCTATGTCTAGTAATGCCCTTCTCTTTACAAAATTCATTGAATTCAGTTTATAGATACTCAAGGCCATTATATGTCCATAAATATTTTAAGGACTTTCCTTTCCTGTTCTCTATCTCAAGTAGTCATTCTTTGAATTTTGCAAATGCCTCACTCTTCTGTTTGAGAATGAACACCTAAACTTTTCTAGAATAGTCATCTATTATGGACATGAAGTACTTACCTCCACCAATGGTTTCAGTCCTTGATGGCCCCCAGACATCTAAATGAACATAATCCAACATCTCCTTGGTGGTGTGCTGGCCTTTCTTGAAAGACTTCTTATTGGCCTTGCCAATAACACACTGCTCACAGAACTCCAGGTTCTTGAATGTCTTCTGGTGGAATGCCCCCTTCTTGGATAGCTCCATCAGGCCTTTCTCTCCTACATGTGTCAGCCTCTTATGCCAAAGCATAGCATCATCAGCACTCATGGTAACATCAGCAACAATTGTGATTGTCTTACCAATTAAAGAATATAACCTATTAGACTTCTTCCCTTGCATCACTATTCTATCAGCTTTGGTAACAAGCAGACATCCTCTTTCTGTCTTGAATTCATAACCCAAAAGAATTTAGGGCATGTTTGTTTTGGGATGCGAAATCCGGATTTGAGATTTCGAAACTCCACCCCCGTTACAGTTTGGGATTTTGATTCAGAATTTCAAAATCCCACCCTATAACACTATAAAACTCAACTTTATAAATACCTATAAACCCTATATAAATACCTATAAAACCTATAATCCTATACTATAAAGTTAAATCCTACCCTACATAAATCTCAAAACAAACACAAAACATAAAAAACATTAGGATTTTGAAATCCACTAGATTTTGAAATTCGGATTTCAAAATCCTCAAAATCCCAAAACAAACATGCCCTTAGTGTGCCAAGAGATATAAGGCTTCTCTTTAAATCTGGAACAAATTTGACATTGGTCAAGATCACATGTTTATCATTAAACATCTTCACCCTCACGGTGCCAATTCCTCTCACATTACAGCTTTCATCATTACCCAACAGAACTGATCCACCATCCATCATCTCAAGGTTTTGAAACCAAGATTTGGTAGGACACATGCGAAATGAATATCCAGAATCCAACACCCATTCATTAACAAGTTTGCTACCTGTTATGCTCATCACTTCTGCACTATCATATCCTTTTGCCTCTGCTACATCAAGTTTAGCAGCATCAGTAGACTTCTTGTGCTCTGGACAATCTTTTATAAAATGTCCTTCTTTATGGCATTTGTAGCAAGCTTTGTTCTTGGCTACAAATCCATTTCTCTTTTGATTTGGCTTGGCATGGAACTTCCTGCCTTGCCCTCCTTTCTTGTCATTCTTGATATTGATATTAAGACCCTCAGCTTGGTTCTTGGTCTTCTTGGTTGAGTTTGCTATATGTAAACTCTTAGTCTTCAGTATAGACAAGACTTTCTTGAATTTTGCCTTACCCTCCTTGGTAATCAGCAAAGCATCTTTGAAGATGAGCACATTAAAATTGCACCCAATAAAATAGTGACATGTGGAAAAATATATGTTAAATTAAATTGATTTAATATTTTAATTTTGAGAATTTAATAAAGCTAAATCTCGAATTAAATAGTTAAATTATTGATATTTAACATACACGGTACAAGCCCGTCAAATTATACGAGTATCAAAATACTCGTAATTGGTAAGACTAAATTTGACTTACCATATATGGAGGAAATCAAATCACATCTCTCCAAAAAGGGAAGAGAATTAAATTAAAACCAATCAAGCCAATCAAATCGGCATCAGCCAATAAGAAGGCGCCACGTGGCACGGTAAAGAGGGAAAATCTTCACTCCCTCACCCTATAAATAGGGTCCTCCCTCATTCATTTCAAACACACAACACAAGAAACTTTCAAGACTTTAAAACTCTCTATAAAGATTTAAAGTGTTCTTGAGCATTCGAATGAGCTTCAAAGGCGTTCTTCGTACAAATCGACCAAAAGTAACGTTCGATCTGGAATTAAGGTGTTAAACCGTTCATTTCGACGGTCTTCAACTCAAATTCAAATGCGCTCTTCGTACAGGTTGGTCAAAAGCAGCGTTCGATTCGAGATCAAGGTGTTAAGCCCCTCAAATCGGCGTTTATTCAAGGAAGTTATTTGTGGATCTTCAATGATCTTCAGCGGCGTTCATCCAAAATCTCTCCAAATCAGCGTTTAATCCAAAACAAGACGTCAAGTCCTTGGATAAACGTTACAAATCTTCAAGTCCAGTCGTGATTAAGACCAAAGCGAGGATCACGCCTCAAAATCTTAAAGTTAAAAATTCAAAATTCGAAGAGAAGAATCAGAGGAATTAAATTAGAGATTGTAAATCCACAAAATTTCTCGGTTTGATCCGAAAGAAATAAAATTGTATTGCATTTTTCGTGTTTTTTATATTAATTTCATGAAATTTGTTGTTACAAATTTGGCACGCCCAGTGGGACCTCTCTACCTCTCATCTCTTCTCTTCCCAACGAAATTCAAAGGCCATCAAGATATCTCAGCGCAATATCTTGTTTATAAGGACGGGTCCTTCCAAGACAGTTGATGCCAACGTTGTCACGAGAAGCATATCGAAGAGATCGTTGTCACATGCTTTTTCAGGAGAAAATACTTCAACACTACATTGCCGCAGGTGAAGAAGGCAACTCTACATGTTCCACTCCCCGCTCCACGTCAGACTCTTCGTCGACCTCAAGTATTGCTCCGGTGATGATGACGAACGCCTCGACTATTGAGGAACAACTTGCTAGCATCATGAAAGCTATTGAGGGGCTATCAAAACACGTCCAAGAGAAAGACACCCAAATGACTCATCTTATGAATAAGGTGGATAATGGTGACGCGAGTCGTACCAATGGAAAATTAATCGAGGAATAGGACGACGCCGAAACCTCAACCAAGCATCGTGCAACGGAAACTGAACCCGCCGCTAAGGATTTGATCATTTCTTCTAATGGAGGGATGGACGTCAATCAACTCAAGGAGATCATATTGGATATGGTGAAAGGTAGACACGAAGAAGGATTCAAATCATTTTTCACCTATACTAAGCCATATACCAAAAGAGTTGACAACTTGAGGATGCCAGCAAACTATCAACCTCCAAAGTTTCAACATTTTGATGGCAAAGGAAACACACAGCAGCATGTGGCTCATTTCGTCGAAACTTGCAATGATGCTGGAACTTATGGTGATCACCTGGCCAAACAGTTTGTCCGCTCCTTGAAAGAAACACTTTCGATTGGTACATCGATTTGGAGGCTAACTCTATCGATAGTTAGGATCAGATGGAGCACTACAAAAAACGCGGAGTTTGCCGACGGAAGGCTACCGACGGAATCCATTCCGTCGGCCGCCCCGACGGATCGCCGACGGAATTTTCGAATCGACTGACTCCCGACGGAATCCAAGATCCGTCGGGACCGTCCGACGGACTTCCCGACGGAATTCAATTCCGCGGCCAAACGGTGTCGTTTAGCCTTGCTTCCCGACGGATTTTTTCCGTCGGTCGTTCAAATTTAGGCTGTCGACGGAAAATATCCGTCGGTAGCCGACCCGCTTTGACCCACCGTCTCGGATACCAATGAAAAGACGCGTGACATTAATATTCGCGTGCTACCGACGGAAATATCCGTCGGTAGCCACAATTTTTTTTTTATAAGAACTGCCGAAGGCAGTTCTTCCTCATAAGGAATTTTTTTTTTGCCTTTCGTCCCCCTCTCCCTGTTCGTCTCCTGTTCTCTCCTCGTGGATTGGATTTTCTTGTGCGTGGTGCGTGGATTGATCGAGAAAGGGCATAACGATTATCTACTCCAATTTTCTTCAATTTAAACGGTACGTTTTATAAATTCTTAATTAATTTTAATTAAGTTATTGTATTATAAATTGCATGTTTATTATTATAAATTGCATGTTAATTATTATAAAATTTCATGTACGTAGTTGATGAATATATATGTATAATTAATTCAAATATATGTTAGTACGTGGATTATATGTTTTTTATTGGTTAATTGTAATTAATTAATGTATGTTAGTTCAAATATATAATGTAGTTCTTGTTAGTTCGTTTTGATAATTAAACTAGGTTATTATTGTTGATTAAATTAGTAATTATTCTTATAATTAAACTAGGTTATTATTGTTGATTAAATTAGTAATTATTCTTATAAGTAGGGGTGTTGTACGGTTTGATTAATATAGTAATTATTGTTATTGTTTAAATTAAGTCATTATTAATTAGTTTGGTAAATTATTGATTTCATTAGTAACGTGATTTTGTTATTGATTAAATTAGGAAATTATTGACTTAAATTACTAAAATGTTATTAATTAAAATAGAAAATTATTGATTTCATTACTATATTAATTATTGATTAATTTATTATACTTTTAAATTTTATTTATTAAAATAGATGAGTCAAGATGCTAGTGGGGCCTCAGGATCTCGACGTAGGAGAGGCTCACTTAGGCCTGTTGAGCCTGCTACGTTGACGTCGTCGGCATCCGTTTCACAGCATTCGCCGCCGTCATCTCAGTCGTCGGCAACTCGTCGACATCCCACGCGGGCCCGAGAAACCAGACTGAGAATATGGATTGATGATGTACAGTAAGTAATTAATTAAATAATTTTAAGGTTTAACAATATTTAATAGCATCAATTTTTGTACGTTTTTTTAATTTATAATGTGTTTGTTTCTTAATATATAATGTCACAGCTTACTTCCTGGTAATGAGATATCGAAGATTTGCACTGAGGTGATTACTAAGTGCAAGGTTGCTGCGAATGCCTACTCTTGGCTGAAGGTGCCGTAGACGAAAAAGGATGAATACTGGGAGGAATTCCAGGTATTTGAGTGCATTTAATTAAATATTAATAAACAATTTATTATATATATTATTTGATAAATATGCTGATCGAATATGTGCAGAAACATGCTTATTTGCATAGGGAGTTTTTTTCGGACAATGATATCCACAGGCACTGGGAATCTTCATGTCAGTCTAGGTATAATGAGATAATGTACACCTGGAGGACTGCTTGGCGTAGTCATGGCGTGGTGCAGACGTTGGGGGAGGACGAAAATGGAGTCGACGTGTGGAACACGTTGACCACGTATTGGAGTAGCCCGGAGTACGTGCGGAAGTGTGCAACTGCTCGAGCCAACCGTAGAAGTGATGGGGGAGGTGGGATGTCAAGGCATCGGGGGGGGGGGGGGGGGCGTGGAACACGTTGACCACGTATTGGAGTAGCCCGGAGTACGTGCGGAAGTGTGCAACTGCTCGAGCCAACCGTAGAAGTGATGGGGGAGGTGGGATGTCAAGGCATCGGGGGGGGGGGGGGGGCGATCCGCGTATGAGCACTCAATTGCTCTAGTAAGTGTTCACTAAAAATTTATTTCAATTATTTATATTATATTATATAAAATAATTTTTATATGCTCATTTGGTACGAAATAGGAGCGGGAACTTGGGCGTGAACCCACACACGTGGATCGGTTGAACGTTCTTCATCCGTTTGATCGAGATTCGCAGACGTCCACATATGGACACACTACCGAGCTTCACGTAAGTTTAATTAAATAGTGATGTTTTTTTAATATTTAATTAATTAAATGTATTGAACTATGTATTAATTTAATTTTTTTGTAATTATGTAGTTGAATGTGAACCGGAGGATTGAAGAGGAGACGACACAGGCTTCTGCTGAAGCCGGGCCCAGTGCTCCCCCTCCGCCTGATCTTAACTGGATTTACCTGGACGTTGCCCCGGCTGATCGAGGACGGGTCCTTGGCCTTGGCCGGATGAGCCGCTCAGTGAGAGCTGCGTCGTCCAGTTCGTCCCAGCGTGCATCGCAGGCCTCTGTATCCTCCACTGCTGTTCCGGACCCGAACGTAGTACACATGATTCGATCGTTGGGGATGTCTGCTGATCAAATAGATACATGCTTTGCACAGGCGATGAGCGTTCCCCCTCCGCCTTTCGATGCTCCGGTTGGTTCAGTTCCCCCTTTCAATGCTCCGGTTGGTTCAGTTCTCCCTTTCAATGCTCCAGATCCAAATCCAGATGCAGCCGGAGACAACGGCTTGGATTTCATTGGTGGTGATGAGTTTTTTGGGTATAATGGTTGATGTTTGAACTATTTATTTTTCTGTCAAACTATTTAATTTTCTGTCGAACTATTTGTTATTATGTTGGACATATTTATTTCGGTTGATGCTTGTTTGTCAATGGATTGTTTATTTATGTTATTGTTTTTAATTTATACATAATACATAATTTTTCGTTAGATTTTGGTATAAAGTAAAGTATTTTTTATGTTTTTTTCGATTTTTATTTTATTCCGCCAATATTACCGACGGAAATAAAAATTCCGTCGGAAATAAGGTCTACCGACGGAAATTCCGTCGGCCAAGTACTCTACCGACGGAATTTTGGGCGGCACCCTACCGACGAAATTTCAGAATCCGTCGGTAGATTCAAAATGTACGCACCGACGGAATTTCAAAATTCGTCGGTAGCGCGCAATATTTACAGAAGCTTTTTTCCCCCTTTCTCACTCAGTCGAAAAAAATTGTGGAAATTGTATGAGAGCAAGCAAATTTCGGTACGTTTTTCTTTTTTACTTGGTTAAATTTTGTAGTTTAGTTGTGCATTTTATATTGTTATAGTTTAATTAGTTGTGCATTTTATATATTTGTAGTTTAGTTGTGTATTTTAATTATATTGTTTGTAGTTTAGTTGTGTATTTTAATTATATTGTTTGTAGTTTAATTAGTTGTGCATTTTTTTAGATGTTTGTAAGAATTTTATGTTAAATGTTTAACAGATGGATTTGCCGGATCGTCGATGGATGTATGAAACTCCTAGGTTTGTGTACTGATGGTTTTGCAGCGTTTGGGAGCTTTGGAAAGCAGTATTCGTTGTGGCCGGTGATTCTGACTCCGTATAATCTTCCTCCATGGATGTGCTTGAAACCTCAAACAATGTTTCTAACTGTATTGGTGCCAGGTCCGTCGAATCCAAAGGATAAACTTGACGTTTATCTCCAGCCTCTTATAAAAGACTTGATCTTTTTATGGGAAATTGGTGTCCAAACGTATGATGTGTTCAGAAAACAGAATTTCACGATGCGTGCTGCTGTATTGTGGACCATTATCGACTTTCCTGCATATTCTATGTTGTCTGGGTGGAAAACGGCTGGGTTTCAAGCATGTCCGTATTGTATGGATTTTTCTGAAGCTTTCAGTCTTGAGAAGAGTAGGAAAGTTACATGGTTCGATAATCACCGAAAGTTCTTACCTCGAGATCATCCATCTAGAAGGAATAAGAACAACTTCTTGAAGAACAGAACAGTTACAAACAATCGACCGCCCCTTCGAAACAGTATTTTAATTATACAATTATTTGATCTAGTATAATGTTATACGTATATGTTTTATTAATTTCTTCTAGTATAATGTTACCGTACAGGACAAACGTTGTTACATGAGATTCAGTGGACGGGTTTGAAAAAATCTACTGAGGAAAATGCAGCTGAACACAACGGTCGAATCCCAGGTGGATGGAATAAAATGAGTATTTTTTGGGATTTGCCATACTGGAGTTCACTATTGATCCGACACAATTTGGACGTGATGCACATTGAGAAGAATGTGTTTGATAATGTGTTCCACACAATGATGAACACAGAAGGCAAAACGAAAGATACTCCAAAGTCCCGGGAAGAGCTGAACATTTATTGTCGTCGTCAAGAATTGGAAATGGATCCCTGTACAGGTAAATATCCGAAGGCTTGCTACACACTGGACAAGCCACAGAAACAACAACTGTGTCGTTGGATTCACGAGTTGAATTTTCCAGATAACTACGTGTCAAACTTGAGTCGATGCGCAGACATAAACAGGGGTAAGGTTTCAGGGATGAAGAGTCACGATTGTCATGTTTTTATGCAGCGCTTGATACCGATTGCGTTCCGAGACGTTGTTCCTCTCAATGTGTGGAGGGCTATCACTGAATTAAGTCTTTTTTTTTTAGAGATTTAACATCTTCAACGATCAAGATCGATGATATGATTCGTTTGGAGCAAGACATTCCAGTGATTTTGTGTAAGTTGGAACAAATTTTTCCACCTAGCTTCTTCAACTCCATGGAACACTTACCCGTTCATTTAGCGTATGAAGCCAGAATTTGTGGTCCAGTGCAGTACAGGTGGATGTACCCATTTGAAAGGTAAACTCTTACATTTTTCATTTTTTATATATACTACATGCATGTTCACTGAATTAAAATATATGTTTTTTTATTATAAATCAGATATCTCCACAACTTGAAACGCAATGCTAAACAAAAGGCAAATGTGGAAGCATCGATTGTTAATGCATATTTGAATGAAGAGGTTGGCATGTTTTGTTCTTATTATTTTGAGGACCATGTCAACACTCGGTTGAGAAGTGAACCACGTAACTACGGTGGTAGAGATGCAGACAATATCGGTGAAGAGGTCGATGGAATGCTGTCTATATTCAAGTCTAAGGGACGACCAATAGGAAAATTCACAGAACGAGAGTGGGAGTCGAACAGAGAGGCAGAAATAGCACAAACATATGTGTTATTGAATTGTGATGAAGTTCAACCTTACATTGAGTAAGTATTTCATATTTTTATCATTACTTCATTTATGTAATTTAATATTAATTGTGATTGGATGTTGTGAATTAGGATGTATACTCAAGAACTAAGACGAACAGAACAAAACATCTCAGATATAGATGCTCGTCTTCAACGTCATTTTGCCCGATGGTTCCAACGTTGTGTGAGTACCATTTCCTTAAATTTTACGTAAATAAATATGATTCATAATTAATGTTAATTATTTGAACTGTATAGGGACGGTCAAACGATTTTGAGAATCGATTCTTAAGGGATCTCAGCAAAGGACCACTACGTCGTGTAAAGACTTACAACGGTTATATTGTGAAGGGCTACAGATTTCATACATCCGAGTATGCATCAAGAAAAGCGACTACCAACAGTGGTGTTTGCATTAGTAGTGCAAACTACAATGCAGATGCAAGTGACTACTATGGGGTGTTGCACGAAGTCGTTGAAGTAGAATATCCGGGATATCCAGCAAAGACTGTAGTGTTGTTCAAGTGTCATTGGTTTGATTCAGGCCCTTCAGGAACAAGGATTCATCCGGAGTACAAACTCGTTGATGTTAATCCGAAAAGGAGCTATATCTGAATGATCCATTTGTATTTGCCCATCAAGTATCTCAAGTATACTACTGCAAGTATCCAGTACGATCACGTAGTAAAATTGAATGGCACACTGTTTGCAAAGTAAAGGCAAGATCAATGGTAGAAGTCCCTACAAAGGACAAGAGTGATGAAGATGATTCTCCGTTTCAAACGGAACAAATAGAGGCTAGAACTGAAGTCTTTACGGGAGATTTGAATATCCACGTAGACTTGACGACTGGAAATTCACAATTGATCGAAAGTGAAAACGATAATGGAAATGAGGAAGATGATGAAAATGAAGAGGAGGAAGAGGAGGAGGAGGAGGAGGAGGAGGAGGATGATGAAGAGGAGGAAGATGAGACAAATAATGAAAATGTAGATGAAGAAGATGAAGAGGAAGAAGATGAATAATAAATTATATAATTTAAGCTAATTATTTTATTAGATGTACAATTTAAAAATATTTATTTATCATTAAGTTACAACTAAAAATTGTGAAAAGAAATTAATTTTTTGAATTTTTTTAAAATATAATTAGCAAAAAAATGAATATTTTAGTATTTAAAAATATATAAATTATAGATTACAAATTTAATTATTTAATTTATGTGAATGAAATTAATTTTTTGAAATTTTTAAAAAATAATTAGCAAAAAAATGAATTTTTTACAAAAAAATATTAGTATTTTAGTTAAAATATGAATATTTTAGTATTTTAAAATATATAAATTATAAAAATATAAATTATAGATTTCAAATTTAATTATTTGATATATATATGAAAGAAATTAATTTTGTGAATTTTAAAAAAAAAATGGGCCGAAAATGAGTATATATACAATTAATATTACAATTATGAACAAGTAACACACCTGTCCGAGTGGTAGGCGCCCCTTACTAGGCGCCCACACACCCGGGTTCGATTCCTAGCAAGGCCAGAATAAATGGTGGCCTTAATTACAGATCGCGGGTCGGGGGGCGCGGGTCGGGGGTCGGGGGGCGCGGGTTCGGGTCCGGTTCACGCCAGTTATTTTTTTTTTTGGGTTGACTTACCGACGGAAAATTCCGTCGGTACTACCGACTGAATATAATTCCGAATTTAAAAAATATAAAATTGAGTTCCGTCGGCAGATCCGTCGGAAGGTACCGACGGAATTGCCGACAGAAGCCGACTGATATATTTTTGTTAAAAAAAATGCTAAAATAAATTTCCGTCGGTAAGTCCGTCGGTACTACCGACGGACGGCCGACGGAATTGCCGACAGAAATCAGACTCGGTTTCAAAAGGGGTCATTCGGCCTACCGACGGAATGAGATCCGTCGGCAGACTCGACTGATTTATTCCGTCGGGACTACCGACGGAATAAAAAATTCTGTCGGTAAACCGGGCCGACGAGACTAGAACCGACTGAATTATTCCGTCGGTAGTTCCGTCGGAAACCACTCCTACCGACCACAATTCCGTCGATAGGTCCGTCGGTAAACCGCGCGTTTTTTGTAGTGGAGCAAGAATTCCTAAACCGTTTCTACAGCACAAGGAGAACGGTTAGCATGATCGAGCTGACCAACACTCGTCAAATGAAGGATGAGCCAGTGATTGATTATACCAATCGATGGAGAAACTTAAGTTTGAATTGCAGGGATAGGTTGAGTGAATCTTCTGCAATCGAGATGTGCATTCAAGGAATGCAATGGGGCCACCGATACATCCTGCAAGGAATCCGACCAAATACTTTCGAAGAATTAGCAACAAGAGCTCATGATATGGAGCTAAGCATGTTTTACAGTGGAGTCGCATCACCGCCGGTTCAAGAGCTTCGCAGTAAGACTTATGCTAAACCTTCAAGTAAGGAATACATTACAGACATGCCTCAAGATTGGGGGCAAAGTGGGTTGACATTGAAAGAAATGCGACTAAAAGAATATCCATTTCTAGACTCTGATGTCTCTGAGATATTTGATGACTTACTCGAAGCAAAGTTCATTGAGTTTTCTAAAATGAAACGGCCAGAAGAAGCTGGAAAAACTGATGACTCAAAGTACTGCAAGTACCATCGACTCATAGGTCATCCAATTCATGATTGTGTCACATTTAATGAAAAGATCATGCAACTAGTCCAACAAGGAGAAATTGTGTTGGATGACACCATTTAAAGTTCCTCAAGTCGATTCTCCTTAACTAGAGAATAAACTGTTTAACACTCTCAAATCGAGTCATTCAAATCAAAGCTCCTTGATAAGAGAGAAAACTTTCTAAAGTCCCTTAAATAAAAAAATCTCCTTAACAAGAGAATAAATTGTTTTAGACTCTCAAATCGAGTCATTCAAATCAAAGCTCCTTGATAAGAGAAAAAACTTTCTAAAGTCCCTTAAATAAAAAATCTCCTTAACAAGAGAATAAATTGTTTTAGACTCTCAAATCGAGTCATTCAAGTCAAAGCTTCTTGACAAGAGCGAAAACTTTATAAAGTCCAACAAATTTCGTGCTTCACTCACTCTAAGACATAAAACGTCCGTGAACAAAGCACGAGGGGGCATTTGCAAGCACATTAAAATTGCACCCAATCAAATAGTGACACGTGGACAAATATATGTTAAATTAAACTGATTTACTATTTTAATTTTGAGAATTTAATAAAGCTAAATCTCGAATTAAATAGTTAAATTATTGATATTTAACGTACACGGTACAAGCCGGTCAAATTATACGAGTATCGAAATACTCGTAATTGGTAAGACTAAATTTGACTTACCATATATGGAGGAAATCAAATCGCATCTCTCCAAAAAGGGAAGAGAATTAAATTAAAACCAATCAAGCCAATCAAATCGGCATCAGCCAATAAGAAGGCACCACGTGGCACGGTAAAGAGGGAAAGTCTTCACTCCCTCACCCTATAAATAGGGTCCTCCCTCATTCATTTCAAACACACAACACAAGAAACTTTCAAGACTTTAAAACTCTCTATAGAGATTTAAAGTGTTCTTGAGCATTCGAAGGAGCTTCAAAGGCGTTCTTCGTACAAATCAACCAAAAGTAACGTTCGATCTGGAATTAAGGTGTTAAACCCTTCATTTCGACGCTCTTCAACTCAAATTCAAAGGCGCTCTTCGTACATGTTGGTCAAAAGCAGCGTTCGATTCGAGATGAAGGTGCTAAGCCCCTCAAATCGGCGTTTATTCAAGGAAGTTCTTTGTGGATCTTCAACGATCTTCAGCGGCGTTCATCCAAAAGCTCTCCAAATCAGCGTTTAATCCAAAACAAGACGTCAAGTCCTTGGATAAACGTTACAAATCTTCAAGTCCAGTCGTGATTAAGACCAAAGCGAGGATCACGCCTCAAAATCTTCAAGTCAAAAATTCAAAATTCGAAGAGAAGAATCAGAGGAATTAAATTAGAGATTGTAAATCCACAAAAATTTTCGGTTTGATCCGAAAGAAATAAAATTGTATTGCATTTTTCGTGTTTTTTATATTAATTTCACGAAATTTGTTGTTACAGATTTTCAAGATCATCAACTGCCTGCATGATTTCTATTAACTGCTCATCAAAGGTTTTATCATCTGTCATCTTGAAATTATAGAGCTTCATTTCCATAAACATCTGATTTGACAAAGATTGTGCCAAATACAGACCATCTAATGTCTTAAATACTCCAACAACATCATTCTCCTTCATAACTTCTCTGAACACATTATCTCCTAAACTCAGAACAACAATGTTGTAAGCTTTCTCCATAAGCTCCTCTTTCTTGGCCTTGTCTGCATCGGATGCAACTGGGTCAAGTGGACTGAGAGCATCTTTCAGCCCACGGTGTGACGGCAGAGCCTTCATCTTGGCTTTCCATAAACGAAAATCTGTCTTACCATTGAATTTTTCTATCTCCAACTTTACAGAGCCCATTTCTTGATTCTTGACTATCTTTCGACTTCCCATAGACGTCGCCAATTTGTTATGGAATTGTATCCACAAAGCAACTCCTCACAAATGATAAATCAAGACAACAAATAAACGCAAAGAATTGAAACGAATAAAGAACTCAAAGAAAGAGCACGAGATTTATGTGGTTCGATCAAATGATCTACGTCCACGGAGGATAGAAGACTCTCTTCACTAATCACAAATGAAAGTTACAGATTTACAAGTATTCACTAAGCTTGATATCTCTCAAAACTCTCTAAATTTGCTCAATAACCCACAACATATGCACTAGATGGTGTATTTATAGATGTACAATGCAAGTTGAAATGCCACCAACAAACTAACTACCTAACAAACTAACATAAATAAACTAACTCTGAAACTGGAAAATCAGCACACTAGACCTCAGCTGATATGTCTATCAGCACAGTAGTTTCAGCAGACTAAGAACACTACTCTTCTGATCAGACTAGATGAGTTTGATACCTAAGATCAGAACACTAAACCTTATCAGTAGAGTACTCCTTACTCAACTTGTACTAAAAACCAATATCAGAACACTAGTTACTGTGCTTATAGTAAGAACACTTCTGATACCAGAATCAAATGACATTCCAATATTGCATTAATCTCAACCTAAAAAAAATCTAGTGTCCATTATAATCTAATTTTAAGTTCAGGTTAATTCTAAATAAATACACATCTTTAGTTTCAATATCAATTTAATCACGATCGATTATTATAAAAAATTTCAACCTTCATATTTTTTTTCTTCAACCAACAATTGATGACATGGTTTGCCGAGCTTGCCATCGTCCAGCTTTTTCTGTCTGCGGCTTCTCCACTTCTCAAATTCAATAAAGTTATTTTCTACTTCTCAAACTCAATCAAATTCTTCTTCTCAAATTCAATCCCCACTCAATCAAGTTCTTCTCTTCTAATGGCCATCAAATATGCACATGATCATGGATGTCACTTCCTTTGGATTTAGTAGGACTCGACACTCACGATTGACACTTTTATGAGCACTATTCCCTCTATTCTAGGCGTCTGCAAGACCATTGGAGCCAGATTCACCCTCTTACACAGGACATTCCTGGGCGTCTATAAGACCTTTGAGCCAGATCCACCCTCTTACACAGGACATGCACATCAGATACTCACAAGTTTTCAGGGAGGTCAACCAGGCAGCGGATGCTGTGGCCAAGACTGGCCTTGATTGTGTTTGGAGAGGCAACTTTTTACTCTCATTTCTGCATAATGGTTTATCTTTTTACTCTCATTTCTGCATACCCAGACAAAGTTTTAATGGCACTCCGACCTCTGGTGAGAAAAACAAGCATCTAATCCATGATAAATTTTCTGGTGGTTTATTTATTCAGGAATTCTTCAATTGTTGAATAATTTTAGGGGGAGTTGCACCTAGAGACACTCCACTAAGTGTTTAAGCTAATTAGTCCAATTGAATTATGGTAAAGCGATTAGAGCCAAAATCGAAATTCGGTGGCCAGAAATACCCTTGCATTCATTATATTTGATAATCCTGAATTAGTCAAATTAATTTAAATTTTAAATTCCTAAACAATAATAGTTTCCCGCATTTCAAGAATTTTATCTTCCTTAATCCCCGACCTTTCCAAAAAGTTTTGTGCATTGAATGCAATCAAATTTACAGAATCTTTAAGCTAAATTATCTTCATCCTCCGAAAAAGTAGAAAGGTTTCCGCATCAACGAGTTTAAGGAGAAGCGACACACTGCACTGGAATAGAGTTTTCGCGGAGACAATAATAGTCGACGGTTGCATGCACCTTTGAAGGTTAGTATTTTGTCGCTTATTTTTTTTATAGAACGCACATATTAACTGATTTAGTTTCTTGATTTGTTTGGTGTGTAAGCGTTGACCATGTATGTGCGATCGGTGTAGGGTTGAAGATTGCAGTGATTAATTAATTTTAGTTTTATATAATGCCTACGGATCATCTTAATTTTTAGATGAGTTGGATATATTATGCATTTTGTCTGAAATCCATAATAGTTTAGGGTTAATTACAGATTCATATATTTTATAGTTGACACATTTTAGGTAAGTTTTCTGAGTTGTTTATTGGGAATTTTGAATTTACCAGTTAACCAGTTGATTTTTTGTTCTGCATCTTATTGGGTAGATGCTCATAATTAAGTATACTCCGGTTCGTATTGATGGAGATGAAGGGGGTCGAAAGAGGAAGAGGTCAAAGGATGATAGTGTACATGCAAGGCACTACAAAACGAGAGGTATAGTTTAATTGAAGATTTTATTTAATGCAATAAATATGGCAAGATGCGACTGAGGCTGCACAAGAGTATGTTGATTGCATTCCGTATGGTGTTTAAGTGCATAGTAGCAAAACATTAATGCACATTACATGTACATGACTGCATTAACACCACAGTGTATCTATATGCAAATTCAGACTGCGTAATAGTATGAGCAGTGAGGGATTTCATATAGAGTTTACATGAGGATTCGTAGACCATGGGTGCACAGTATATGTACATGACTACATTTGACATCCATAGTATGGTGGATTGCATGAATACATTTTGTTTATAATGATGTTCGAATTGTTGGTTTAACTGCAATGTATATACACTTTGTAGAAAACATTAATGCAGAAATGTGATAAAAAAGTGCAATTTGTAGAAATCGAAAATGCATTCAAGATGTATAAAATTTAATCACCTTAGATGGAATTTCGAGTTCATAGTGATGTTGATCACTAAGTGTAATGTGTAGAAATGATTGCCAAAATGTAATTGAAGCTATTAAATAAACAACAACTGAAACATTATAAACATAAAAATTCAATAGATAGTACTAGCCAGTTACAAAAAAATAATAATACTAGATACGGAATGGGGAAACAAGACTTGGAATATGCTTGTATGAATGTTCTTCTCCATGATCGGCACTAAACTCTGGCAGAGGCGGACCCAGTTCAGTGACATGGGGGTACAATTTAAAAAAAATATATCTATTATATATACATATGTTTGTATGTATCTGGTTTTTTTGTTGCAGACTCAGTTTGATATATAAGATTTTTACTGAATAATTTAGTTATAGTAATGTAAATAGCTGTGATTCAGTTTTATAATTTGATTTTCTGGTTTCGGCTTTTCACCGGAAAAATGGCTTTTCTTTCGGCTTCTGGTTTGATCCTTCACCGGTGAAGAAGGTTACTATAATACTCCGTATTTATTATGAAGTGGGCTTTATTTTCTGGTTTAATTTATTTCCTTGACTTTTTGGACTACATATGCTGGGCCATTTAGGCTTTTTTTTTTTTTTTAAGTAGGCTTTGATTTTGTATTTTTAATGTGTGGTTGTATTTTTTATCTTCACTTTTAACCTTTTATTTTATTCCCTTTTCATAATAATAACAACATATTAAATATTTCTATAGTATATAAATATATGTGTATACATTTGTACAATTCAATAAAATTATAAAAATGTAATAACATCATTTTTTATGTTCTTAGATTTTATTTCGTCCAAATTTTTTAATATCAATTGATGAGCGTTTATCACGTCAATTTTTCATAATTTATCAATCGTACCCCCAATTTTACATTCCTGGGTCCGCCACTGAACTCTGGCATTGCCTCAAAAAGCCTCAAAATTGTATTGTATTTGCAGAATTGGCCAAAAGGGTTTTTCCTAAACATTATTGATGTCCTTGATGAATTTTTAAAGCATATGAGCACTAGATCATAGTGGGGTGGCAGGGCTTGTTCCTTTGAAGATAACAACTTTTGACCAATTTCTAGAACCCGATGAATAAGTGAGGATATTCATCTCAAAGACAAATAAGTTTACACCAATGTTGTCCTCATGAAGTCTACCAGCATAAAAGACAACACTCTCATCATCCAATGCATCCATTGATATACACCGTAGCTTAGATCGTTGAGATTAAAAGTAACAATTGAGTGTTGACCATGACAAAGGTAAACTTTACAGTGAAAAAAGGCCCCCGACAAAACACGCATTATCAACAGGGGGACGACCGAGTGGGAAGGGTAGGAGGGAAATTGATTCGGTTGTAAATTGCATAAGATTTCATGTGTTTTAGTGATAAACTTTGAGGTTTTTTCATGAATTTTCACACTAATATGCTTGATTTGATTGAGAAAGGTGTTTGAGCTCGTTTTGTAGGAATATGAGGTGAATTAGGCATTAAAATCGCAAAAACAAGTGTTCAATCATCATTTTCACTCATTGTACTAAAGAGAGGATTGCACCATTGGATTCGTCTCGAAAAATGGAGTGGAATGAAAAAAATAATCGAGTCAATCGGAGGTCA
The DNA here is from genome assembly GCA_963675135.1 of Galeopsis tetrahit. Taxonomy (NCBI): domain Eukaryota; kingdom Viridiplantae; phylum Streptophyta; class Magnoliopsida; order Lamiales; family Lamiaceae; genus Galeopsis; species Galeopsis tetrahit. The sequence continues at coordinate 54,176,724 of OY776128.1, forward strand.
GAAGCTCGAGATATGAAGAGACGAAAAATTTAGCCGGGTGACACCACCCTGGCGGGTGGAATGACCCGGGCGGGTAAAATGACCCGGCCATAGTGCTGTACACCCACATTTTTTATTAGTTCACCCATCGAAGATTTTGGCCGGGTAGAACCACCCGGGCGGGTCACTTTGGCCCGGCTGATGTGCCAAAATTTGCACAAGGGGGTTGGATATCCTCCGAGTTGGATATCTGATTTCCCAAACACGTAGAAGCAATCCAATGATACTGCTGCCTTCGATAGAATCCTCGAGAACCTGCAAAGAACACGCCGGAGGGGGGTCCGGCGCGGACACGCCGAAGGGGGGTCCTGCGCGGACACTCCGATGCCTAAGTCAGTATAGGGCTTTTCAATATATCACAAGGATCTCGAGATCCTTGATTTATCAAATCAGGCTCTCAAATAATATCAGAAGTATGTTTTGTACGAAATGTATTGAGTTTTGTCAAAGTAAGAAAAGTCTAACCTGAAAACCTCCTTGGATTTACCTATTTATAGAGACTCCCTCTTAAGGGGAAGTCAAGGCTTCCTTCTGTTTCAGAGCCACCTCTTGGACCCAGCCTTGCTAGGTTGACAAGGTCTTCAACTCCTCTACTTCCGGAAAGACCGGGGCCACTCCCCCTAGTGGACTCCTTCCACTAAAATGAAGGAGGGAAGAATCTTTCTTTGGTCAGTCTCAGTCCGATTTATGTGGAGATCTCCTATATTCTCGGTTCACCAATTCATATCAAGATCGAGTCTTCCAGATAAGTCTCTCCGAGAGGAGCTCCCTCCGGAGGGACTTCCAGAAGGGATTCCTTATCCAGAGCCCTTTCCATAGCCCCATATCTTCTCTTTTATCTTATCCTTTATACACGTGTCGATTTCTTATTGAACGACATTTTTAGGCCGCATCATCTACTCCCCATACTCTCGTAAAAGGAATATATCTTTTAGGAGAGTAGAGAATTCAAGTAATTCCAGCACAGAGACGTTCCTGGAGAGACGTGTATAATTCTCGCTCTGGAGAGGAATTTCGAAAATGCTCACCTCCGAAAAATTTCCTGCCTCCAGTTCTGAGGACGTTTCGGCTTCCGTGCCCGGGTCCCACGCGGTCGCCTTTTTCTCTCTCTGACTATCTTCCCGAGGAAAACCTCGATTTCCCCATTTTCTCATTTACTTCACACAACCTTTTCTTCTCTTTTTCTCCTTTTCGAATTTCACCTTCTCGAAAAATCCCTTTGCGTTATTCCCTGCTCTTCTCAGGCGTCCTCCGTTCCGAGTTTCACCGTCGCGGGTCGCCTTCGTAGTTTTCTCCTCAAGGTAACCTAGCTATCCTCTCTCTTTTATTAACACTATTTAGTCGATGTCTTGTCCTTTCTCTCCGCCTGAGGTTCTTAGACGGAACCCTTCTGAGTCCTCTCCGCTTCCAATGGGAAGCCCTGAAAATAGGATTTCCACTTCTTCCTTAATCGATGACAGTCACCTAGCCAGCCTTATCCAAGCCCACGTTTTTCCATCGGAATACACATTTCGAATTCCTTGCTCAGATGAGCGCCCCGATCTCTCTGAACCCCGCACTCTGGCCTTTTTCGAGGCCCAAATTAGGGCAGGACTTCGATTTCCGATTCACCCCTACTCGGCCGCCATATCTACCCGCATGCAGATCCCTCTTAATCAGTTCACTCCAAATGCTATCCGTACCATGATAGGATTTTTCATTCTGGTGAAGGGGAATGGCGGTGAGCCTTCTGCCGAACTGTTTCTGAGCCAACACTCTTGTAAAGTGAACGATGGATTCTTCTATGTTTGCGGGAGGAGGTCTCGTGTTTGCAAGTTCATGAAAAAACTCCACGAAGAAGAGTCATCTTGGAGAGATTACTATTTTTTCGTTACTAGCCCCACTGATTGGCCTTTTCCCCATGAAAATTGGATATTCCATAATCCAGGAATACTCCCTCCTCCTTTGAAAGCTTACTCCGTTTCAAATCACACTGTTATGACTAATCTTAATACCCACGTCAGTCTGCACGATTATTTTGATATTCTTGGTATTTGCAAAAATCCTCGCATCCTCTCCCACTTTGGCTTTTGTCCTCAAGATTTCTCTTTAGAACCTCGAGATGGTAAAAAATCTTCTATTCTTGTATTTTGCTTCTTGCATGTGGTTATTTTTCTGAGTTCTGAGAATTTTCTTGGTTATCTGCAGCAATGAGTTGGTTAACTCACATCTCACGGGATGCCCCTGCTCTCGGCATAGTGAAGGCCCCTGTGTTATCTGCTCCTGAAGATCTCCTAAAAGCCCCTCAGTCTCCTGCTCTAGAAAGCTCAGCAAAGACCCCGGCTCCAGAGAGTTCTTCAAAAGTTCCTCCTCTCCCCAGTTCTTCTACTCAAGTCCCAGGTTCTGTTGCCAGGAGAACTCGCTCAGCTACTAATGCCTTCTTCTCCGACTGTGGCACTTCTAAAAAGAAGAAGGGAAAAACTGCCCGGGCTCCTACTAAGAAAGAAGCTGGCCCTTCCGCTGTGTACGAACCTCTCCATCGCCTTATCAGACAATGTCCTCCTCCTTCCAACACTGAATTATCCGACAGGCCCCTTCCTGAAGATCAACTACTCCGTGGTGCTCATCTTTTTTCAGAGGTATTTTCCATTACTTTCATGGTTTCTATCTTCTTTACATCTTAAACATTGTTTCTTTTCTTCCTGTAGTTTGGTCTTGCCTACATTAAGATATTTGACCAAGGTGTTGAGATGGTGGCTGAGCTTGAACTTCTCCGAGCTGAAGCATCCTCTTTCCAGTCAACCCTCAAGGGTATCACTGCGGAGAAGGACAAAGCTCATAAACGAGCTCAAGCTTTGGCTGAGGAGTTGCCTCTTATACGGGCTCAAGGCAAGCAGGATGCAGCCCGGATAAAACATCTGGAAGAGGAGGTGGGACGGATGGAACGCGAGCTGCCGGATGTCGGAGTGCAGGCTTGCATTTAATCTCTGTTCACCTCCTCCTTGGGTCAAGAATTCTTGGGGACTCTTCATACTCAGTGACTGTCCAGTTTTCTAAAGAGCTCAAGTTTCCTATGCGCCATGGGGCCCCATATTCCTCACTTCATCGACCATGGCTTTAGCAATGCCGTGGCCGAGCACTCAGCCCCGGGGTTCGATGGGACCTACTCCCGTGAATTTCGCCTGGATCAGCTCGCTACTCCTCCAAAATTCTTAGGGGATCCTAAGGAGAGCCCCGACAGTCCTTGGTGGCTACCCGGAATGAGTCAGCCCATCACCAAGTTACAGGCAACCAATGTGGGTATAGCTGAGCTAGAGCCTCTGGAGCAGCTGGTTTATCCTTATGTCTCCGCTCCAAATATGGTAACAGGGGTAGATGGGAAGACGGGCGTTGAGAATACCTTGAGAGGTGAGGAGGGCCCAGAGGAGGGCGGAGGATCTAGCAACCATGCTGCTGTGGAGGAGGGTGCCGTTGAAGGAGCTGTGGTCGAGGGAGCTGAGGTCGAGGGGGCTATTGCTGAGGAGGCTACTGTTGAAAAAGCAGTTTAAATTTCATATTTTCATGGTCACAACGAACAATTTACCTTTTTTTGTTTCGCTACACTCTTTATTTTCTGCTCGTAATACTTGTTCTCATACTTTGTAGGGGACCCCACACTCCTGGATATGTGGGGGCTTTTTGTAGTAATCGTGTTAGCTTCATATTGCTTGTTTGTTGGCGTGCCTTTTCTTTTCTGCTTGCATGAGTAACCTACAAGACCAGTAAAGAATATGTTGGAGGTGTGCTCTTTTCCCCCCCTTTTTGTTGGTCTTGTAGGTTATACCGTAATCGTCTCTTGGTTGTACAATCTTTTGATTTCAGGTGGCTTGGTTATGGGGAGACATCCTCCATCTTTTCTTGACTTCTGAACTTCTATTTGTCTCTCTCTTTTAGAAGGTCTTGAATCATAAAACCTGTCTTTTCATTAACTAGTCTTTGTGGTTCTCAAGTATGGTGAGGGCTCTCTGGAGCACCTCGGCCTCCGAGTGTTTCTCACTCTTATTCTTAAAAGATTTTAATTCATAAAATCTTCTCATTTCATTGATTAACCCTCTTGGGTCTCAACTGGGATGAGGGCTCTCTGGAGCACCTCGGCCTCTAGGCCTTTGAGTGTTCCTTACTCTTATTCTTAAAAGATTTTAATTCATAAAATCTTCTCATTTCATTGATTAACCCTTTTGGGTCTCAAGTAAGGTGAGGGCTCTCTGGAGCCCCTCGGCCTCTGAGTGTTTCGCACTCTTATTCTTAAAAGATTTTTATTCATAAAATCTTCTCATTTCATTGATTAACCCTTTTGGGTCTCAAGTAAGGTGAGGGCTCTCTGGAGCACCTCGGCCTCTAGGCCTCTGAGTGTTTCGCACTCTTATTCTTAAAAGATTTTTATTCATAAAATCTTCTCATTTTATTGATTAACCCTTTTGGATCTCAAGTAAGGTGAGGGCTCTCTGGAGCACCTCGGCCTCTAGGCCTCTGAGTGTTTCTCACTCTTATTCTTAAAAGATTTTAATTCATAAAATCTTCTCATTTCATTGATTAACCCTTTTGGGTCTCAAGTAAGGCGAGGGCTCTCTAGAGCACCTCGGCCTCTAGGCCTCTGAGTGTTTCGCACTCTTATTCTTAAAAGATTTTTATTCATAAAATCTTCTCATTTCATTGATTAACCCTTTTGGGTCTCAAGTAAGGTGAGGGCTCTCTGGAGCACCTCGGCCTCTAGGCCTCGGAGTGTTTCTCACTCTTATTCTTAAAAGATTTTAATTCATAAAATCTTCTCATTTCATTGATTAACCCTTTTGGGTCTCAAGTAAGGTGAGGGCTCACTGGAGCACCTCGGCCTCTAGGCCTCTGAGTGTTTCTCACTCTCGCAATTTTTATATTCATACATCGTATATTCAAATATGAGAAAGATAATCAAGGCATGATAATTTTGTATAAATCTTTTTCAAAAAGGGATAAAGCTTCATTGATTTATTGTCAGTTTTCAACATAGGCCATAGATAACCTACGCCGGTCTCATTAAAAACCTCTTTACAGAAAAACCCCAACGGGGAAACCCGTAAAGAGGGAAAAAGAGCTCCGGTGAAGCCACTAAGTACATCAAACAGGAATATGAATTAATGCAAAAATCTTAAAGCAAAAAATCGTAAACGGTCTCAAGACCTTACATTCTCTTCAAACAAAGAACCTCTTCAAATGGCAAACGTTCCAGGGTCTGGCTATATCGACTCCTTCCATACTTTGCAGTCTATAGGCTCCTCCCTTCAATACCTGTGTGATTTTGTAAGGTCCCTCCCAGTTGGGCTCCAACTTTCCCGTATTCTTTAGGGCATCAACTCTCCTTAACACCAGGTCCCCCACTCTAAAGGACATCGGGATCACCCTTCGGTCATACACAGCTTTAATTCTGCTCTTGTATCTCTCCGCACGTACTCTAACCATCTCCCTTTCTTCTTCCATTAAATCCAGGGCCTCTCTCATTAGCCTCTCATTTTGATGTTCTTCAAATTGGGCAATTCGGTGGGACTGCAGCACGGCCTCTGGAGGTATCACCGCTGAAGCTCCATAGACTAGCAGAAAGGGAGACTCTCCAGTTGCTGTCTTTGGGCTAGTTCTGTATGACCATAGTACATTGTCTAACTCATTCACCCATCCTCCTCCTATTGTTCGAATACCGTCTACTATCGTTCGATTAGTAACTTCCACTTGTCCATTAGCTTGAGGATGAGCTACGGAGGTGAATCTCTGTATTATGTTTAGTCTTGCACACCATCCTCGTACATTTTCTCCATTGAACTGTGTTCCATTATCAGAGACCAATATTCTGGGTACCCCGAATCTGCAGCAAATCTGTCTTCTCAAGAATTTGATCACATTCTCCTCATCTATTGTAGCCAGAGGGGCAGCTTCAACCCATTTGCTAAAATAGTCTACTGCTACTATCAGAAATTTCCTTCCTCCAGAGGCTGGAGGGAAAGGCCCTACCAAATCGATTCCCCATTTAGTAAAGGGATATGGAGAGTGCATATCTCCCATCTCTTCCGCAGGAGTTCTTATCAAGGGACCATTTTTCTGACACTTGACACATTTTTTCACGAACTCTTTGGCATCCTTCGTCATGGAGGGCCAATATAATCCGGCCCTTAAGGCTTTCTTCACCACTGTCTTATATCCCTCATGGCTAGCCGCATCTCCTTCATGAATTTCTTTGAGTGTGTACCTCGTTTCTCGAGTTGATATGCACCTCAAGTATGGTTGGATAAACGACTTCTTATATAAGTATCCTCCAATAATACAGTATTTGATCCTAAGAGCTCGAGTCTCTCTGGTGGTAGGGGCCCCTATTTCCTTAGTGAGTTCCGCCCATATATCTTTCCTCCAATCATCTCCTTCCTCAATGGAACCGATGGGGTTCCCGAGGGTCTCTCTTTCTGCTACCACCAAGGTCACTGTTCCTTGTCCATCAAACTCTGTGGAGCTGGCAAGTTTGGAGAGGCTGTCCGCTTGCACGTTTTTCTCTTGAGGTACCTGGACCACCTTACAATCTTGGAATTTGCCCATCACCTCTTTGGCTCGTTCCAGATAAGCAGTCATTCTGTTATCTTTGGCTGCATATTCTCCATTCACCTGTTGAACAACTAATTGGGAGTCGGAGTATAGAGTCACCTTTAGAGCTCCCAATTCCACTGCCATCTCCATTCCTCTGATCAAAGCTTCGTATTCTGCTCCATTATTTGAGGTCATGAATTGGAACCTCACTGCGAATTGTAGGTCCTCTCCTTGAGGGCTTACTAGCACTATTCCTGCTCCACATCCGCTCAGAGTCACTGAGCCGTCTACGTATATCTTCCATCCCTCTGCTTCCTCTGGTTTAGTAGATTCTTGTATGAAATCAGACAAAGCTTGGGCTTTTATGGCCCTCCGTGGCTCGAAGTCCACATCATATTCTTGGAGCTCTATTGCCCATCTCACCATCCTTCCTGAGAGGTCTGCTCGGCCAATGACCTGTTTCAACAAGTAATTAGTGCGGACCAGTATTTTGTAAGAGAGGAAATATGGGCGCAATCTTCGCGCCGTAAATACCACGGCCAGAGCGGTCTTCTCGATTTCCGAGTACCGAGCTTCAGCTCCTTGAATGACCTTACTGACGTAATAGATAGGATGTTGGAGAGGTCCCTCTTCTTTGACCAAGGCTGTGCTCAATGAGAATTCCCCTACAGAGAGATACAGAATGAGAGTATCTCCGGGAGAAGGTTTTGTCAGCTTCGGCAGCTGGGACAAATGATGCTTCAGATCTTCAAAGGCCTTCTGACATGTTTCACTCCACTCGAACTTGGCCCCTTTCTTGAGAATTTTGAAGAAGGGGTGGCTTTTTTCGGCAGATCTGGCTATGAATCTGCTCAATGCTGTGATCCTCCCATTGAGCGTCTGGAGCTCTTTCACGTTCCTCGGTGGCTGCATGTCCAGTACAGCCTTCACCTTAGCTGGATTCACTTCTATCCCTCTTTGAGTAACCATGTATCCGAGGAACTTCCTCGATTTCACTCCAAAAGAGCACTTGGCTGGGTTCAACTTGATACCGTTCTCTCGAATTATCTGGAAAATTTCCTCCAGGTCCTCCACATGTTGATCTGCTTTCACACTCTTGGCCAGCATATCATCCACATATATTTCCATATTTCTTCCTAGTTGGCTTCGGAAGACAGTGTCGACCATCCTTTGATATGTTGCTCCAGCATTAATTAATCAGAATGGCATTCGGACATAGCCAAACGTTCCGCATGCTGCTATGAAGCACACTTTGGGGACATCTATGGGGTTCAGCTGGATCTGGTGGTATCCTTGGTATGCATCCATCATGCTTAGTAGCTCGAATCCAGAAGTCGCATCCACTAACTGGTCTATCCTTGGCAAAGGATAGTGGTCTTTGGGACATGCTTTGTTGAGGTCCCTGAAGTCGATACACATTCTCCATTTCCCTCCCCCTTTAGATATTAACACTGCATTGGAGAGCCATTCCGGAAATTGTACTTTCACCACGTGTCCTACTTTCAATAGCTTCTCTACTTCTTCTTTCACTATACTATTCTTCTCCACTCCAAAGTTTCGTAACTTTTGTTTCACTGGTCTTACCTTTGGATCAACATTAAGGCAATGTAGTGCTATCTCCGGAGGGATACCTGTCATGTCAGCTGGAGAGAATGCAAATATATCGGAATTTCGACGTAATGTAGAGATTACCTTCTCTGTGAGTTCAGGTCCCAGTTGGGTACCTATTTTAGTAGCAAAGCCGAGTGTCCCTGGGAAGAGCTCCACATTCATCAGCTCCTCATCTGTTTTAACACTTACTTGCTCAGGTGTCATTCCTTCCACTTTCTTTCTCTTTACCTCAGGGTCATCTCCTCTTGTTCTCTCCAGGCCCTTGGTTAAAGCCCTGTCCGCCATCTTCACAGACTCTGCGTAGCACTTTCGTGCTTGGTATTGATCTCCTTTTACTTCTCCCACTCCCGTAGCTGTAGGGAATTTCATTTTCATATGAAATGTGGAGATGATTGCCTGAAAGAGGTTCAGGCTAGGTCGTCCCATTACTACATTGTATGATGAAGGGATATCCACAATGAGAAATTCCACCAGGTGGACTTTTTGAGCTGGAGCGTCCCCCAATCCTACCTGTAACACCACGGATCCCAAGGGTTGGATGGCACCTCCAGAGAAGCCATACAGGGAGGTATCTACAGGACGTAGCTTCACACTCAGTTCCATCCTCTTGAAGCACTCAAAAAATATAATATCAGCCGAGCTTCCCGTATCTACAAAGATTCGGGCAACGTCAAACCCAGCTATGTCGGTAGTGATCACCAAGGCGTCGTTATGATCTTCCTTAACTCCTTTCACATCCTCCGGCCCAAATCTGATATTGTGCGTCTCTTTCATACGTCCTACTTCTTTCAGTTGACCTCCTTGTCCTGCTTTTAGAGCTCGAACACTTTGTTTTCTCTTTCGGAAGGAATCCCCATCTCCTGGTCCTCCCACAATCATGTGGATTACTCCTCTCTTTGGGGGTGGAGGGGGCATATCCTCGGCCGCCTCCTTGGTTTCCTTCCCTTCCGGTTTCCTTTCATGTTCCATCCGGTTCTGTCCCCGAGGGCCCTGCCTGTCTCTAAATATAAATTCTTTCAGATGTCCCGCTTGGATCATCCTTTCAATCTCGTCTTTCAGGTGATAACACTGATTTGTGTCATGTCCATACTCATTGTGAAATCTGCAAAATCGATCAGACTTGGGCTTCTGAGGTCCTCGACTTCTGGAATATGGGAATTTCAAGTCAGGATGATCTCCTGCCACCTCCAGTACCTCAGCGGGTTCAATTCTCAAGGGTGTGTATTTCTCAAACCTTCCACGAGGGCCGGACCGGGAACTTCCAGATGGATTACTGTCTCTTGTTGACCCGGAAGTCCGAGGGACCTCTGGACTGGAACGCCTGGAGGGGCCCTCTCTTCTTCTATCTCGATCTTGTGGCCTAGTCTCCAATATCTTGGCCTTTCGAACCTCCTCCAGGGTGAGGTACTTCTCTGCTCTATGTAGCAACTCATCAAAGTTCTTAACCGGCTTCTTAGCTAAGGAGGAGAAGAAGTCTCCATCCCGTAGTCCGTTAGTAAGAGCGTTGATCTTCACCTCCGGAGAGGCTGTAGGGACCTCCAGAGCTGCTTGATTGAATCTCCGGAGAAAAGCTCTTAAACTCTCGCTCTCCCCCTGCCTCAGATTGAAGAGGGTCAAAGTGGCCCGCGGCTGCCTCCGAGCACTTGCGAATTGATGGAGAAATAACTCACTGAATTCCTCCCAGGATCGGATTGTATTGGGTTCCAATTGAGTGAACCACTGCTGTGCCGCTCTTGCTAGGGTGGTCAAGAACACCCTGCATTTGATTCCCTCTCTGTAGCAGTGTAATAACGCAGCGTTCTCGAACCTTACTAGGTGTTCATACGGGTCTGCCGTGCCATCGTATTCAAAATTGAGGGGCTTAAAATTGAATGGTAGTTCATCCTGTAATATGTTAGGAGAGAACTGACATCCAGAAACATAAGCGGATCTACTCACTCGATTGTTCATTTGTCTCCTCATATCCCTCATCTCCTTCTGTAGGGCCTGTATTTGGTCGCTAACTGGCCCTCCGTAGGTATCATCGGTGCTTTCTTCTGCTTCAGGGAGCTCTGTCTCTCGGGGTGCCAAATCTGCATTCCTTCTTGTATTCCGAGGGGGAATGCTTTTTTCCGCTCGGGAGGGCACCTTATCATCTCCTTCTACCCGCATCCCTACTTCCTTGGATAGCACTTGGGAGGCTCCTGGTGCCTCTTCCTGGGGTCTCGGGGTAGGTATCTCCAGATTCCCTGGTGTAGCTCTGGGGGCTCGATCTCCTTGAGCCGCGAAAGCTCTCTCTACAGCCTGCTTGATGAGGGCGTTCAATTGATCGGGAGAAACCAGGCATGGCTCCGAATTTGGAATATCCTCCCGTTGGGGATCCGCAGTCCGAAACTCTGGGGCTTCAATGTTCACTGTTATCCCCTCTTCGATTGGGAGGGGATGGTTTTCCTCCCCCAGGCCGGTGTTAGGCGTCATTGGCGGATTTAATCCGGAAAGGGTATGAACTGGATCTTTCCCCCGGCCTCCCTTTGGTGTGGGGTCATTAGGCAAAGGAGGATTTTCCCCTGTAAGGGGTTTATTTCCCGAAGTAGACGTGGCCGTTTTGTTTCCGCCACCCATTACTCGAATAGGTAGAAATTCGTGAGAAAAACTTTCAACTCTTTCCCACAGACGGCGCCAGTTGATGTGCCAAAATTTGCACAAGGGGATTGGATATCCTCCGAGTTGGATATCTGATTTCCCAAACACGTAGAAGCAATCCAATGATGTTGCTGCCTTCGATAGAATCCTCGAGAACCTGCAAAGAACACGCCGGAGGGGGGTTCGGCGCGGACACTCTGATGCCTAAGTCAGTATAGGGCTTTTCAATATATCACAAGGATCTCGAGATCCTTGATTTATCAAATCAGGCTCTCAAATAATATCAGAAGTATGTTTTGTACGAAATGTATTGAGTTTTGTCAAAGTAAGAAAAGTCTAACCTGAAAACCTCCTTGGATTTACCTATTTATAGAGACTCCCTCTTAAGGGGAAGTCAAGGCTTCCTTCTGTTTCGGAGCCACCTCTTGGACCCAGCCTTGCTGGGTTGACAAGGTCTTCAACTCCTCTACTTCCGGAAAGACCGGGGCCACTCCCCCTAGTGGACTCCTTCCACTAAAATGAAGGAGGGAAGAATCTTTCTTTGGTCAGTCTCAGTCCGATTTATGTGGAGATCTTCTATATTCTCGGTTCACCAATTCATATCAAGATCGAGTCTTCCAGATAAGTCTCTCCGAGAGGAGCTCCCTCCGGAGGGACTTCCAGAAGGGATTCCTTATCCAGAGCCCTTTCCATAGCCCCATATCTTCTCTTTTATCTTATCCTTTATACACGTGTCGATTTCTTATTGAATGACATTTTTAGGCCGCATCACCGGCCATGCCATTTTCCATCAAGACCTTCGTATTTTGGCCGGGTAAAACCACCCGACCGGGTGGTTTCACCCGGCCAAGCCCTATTTCAATCAAATGCTTCGTATTTCGCCCGGGTGGCATGCCTGGGTGAAACCACCCGGCCGGGTGAGATGAAATTCGGGGGTTTTGGCCAATTTTCTCCATTTTTGAGTGATCTAAGTGCAAATTTCATCCAAGACTTCTTTGCAAACTATAAATAAAGTTCATTTTGAGTTTTTAGAAGGGTCTTACTCCTTTTACAAGCTATTCTCACACACATTCACATAGTAGTAGGTGTTCTTCATAATTTAGTTTAATTTCTTCATTAGATTAGATAGAATAGTGGTTTTTACTTCAAATCAAGCTACGATTATCATCGGGCATCGTCTATTACATCGTTTTGTAGCTACATTTTCATGATCAAGCTGATATTACTCTATTTTGCAATTCAATTTGGTATTTTCTTAATTTCTCCATTTTATTGCTATTTTGTTATGAATTTGATGTTATTTGTTGTTTTAGTCATGGATTCCTATCATAGAACCATGGGCTAAGCTCTAATTGCCTAGGGTGTGGAAGTTTTGTGGTTAAGTGGTGTAATTATGGATTGATTGCATGATTAGCTTAGGAATTGGGTGTATATATTTCTAGTGTTGTAATTTCCATGATTCAATTGATTAATTCACCCTATTAGCTAGCATTGTTAGTTTTGTCGACTTCAACGACCGTATTGGGTTGCATGATTAAGAGTGTGTGTATGAGCTTGAATTAATCGATTAGAATTAACATAGTAATTAGCTACACCGACCGGGGGTTGATTGCTTAGATCGACGACACTAGACACTAGTCGATTATAGGTCGTCTATTAGATTAGTGAGAGGGCGTCTCATAAACATTAGTAACCGTGTTGAACGTGTTTATGAGACACTATCCTAAGAGCTTATAGTATTGATTAGACTATATAATTGATAATTGATGCACGTGTTCACCTAAGCCTCACAAGGGATTGGTCGACACACACGAGTGATAGCCTTTAGCTTTACCCAATACCTTAGGTTTAATTTATGTAATTTAGTCCATTAATTCACCACACAACCTACAAAATGGATACACCCGAGGCAATACTCTCTCACTTTGCACTTTCGAACGAAAGTTAGATAGCTTGTTACTTCTTTTGTTATTTCTCATACTTGTGTTTATAATTCTCGAAAATCCAAACAAACCCATGTAGTTACTACAATAGCATGCATACTCGTAACTTTAGGGATTCGCTTGCACTCAATCAGATCCTTGGAACGAACAAGCTACTTGGTCGTACTTACGTACTACAATCGGACCCATACGCTTGTGGGGATCGTATTGTTAAGTGCTTAAAAAAGTGTTAAAAAACGAGACAAGTCAGAAATCCACGAGTTTTGAGTTTCTTGAGAATAGTTTAATTTCTGATTGAAAACTTTCGGGATCAAAAAAACGAGCAACGCGCATAATGAAATAATTATCTACCACAACATTGTACCCAAATTCAAAATAACAACAACTTCTGCATATTCGGGTGGAATGTTTGGGTAATCATTTGGAATTAAAAGGGACATATTTGTCGCGGGAGTTTTAATGAAATAATGATCATGTATATCATCAATCAAGATTAAACCATTACAACTACCAAGAATCTCAAACTCATCGTGTTGATCAGAAACATGCCTCATTAACGGAGGAACCTCATTTCCGGCAACAGTCATGTAACAAATCGGAGCAATCGTTACCTTATTGATGATGGATACTCGATGAAGCTCTTTCATTTTTTGGAGGTGTTCATCGACAAAAGATCGGGAAGAAATGAGGTTTCTCCATTCGGGAGATACACACTTGCAACGACATAAAGTTCTTAGACAGAGAGTCACTAGGATGTCATCTCTAATTTCAGATGGAATGATGTTCTGATGTCGAAAGTTTCTCATTTCTCGCTGTGGTGAAAACCGAGTATAATGAAGAAGGTGATTGAAGAAAACATTTTTTTTAATGCTTTAAGAATGGATTTTGAAACTTGAGGAGAGGGTTATGGCATGTTAAATGAGAAAAGACTTCTCAGCTTCCCCCACTAAGCATGATCTAGCACATTTCTGTTGTTGGAGGACGTGTATATTTAGTTGATGCAGATGGGGTAATTAATGAAGTAATGATGCTATTTTTGTGGTAATGGAAGATACAATTAAATTTAAAAATGAATACAAATGAATTTCGTTCAAATTTTGAAAATGATTTTCATTAAATAAGTAATTTAATCGTTCAATTAACCATAAACATAATAAATTGATAATTTCAATCTTACAAATGTTTGTGTAAAACTATTATGAATCTGCAATTAAAATGTATATATTAATATGCAATAAAAAATTACATTGAATTCACTAAATTGAATTACTGAGAGGGAATTAAATAGTTTAAAGTTTATTGACAATAAATGAGGATTATTATTCATTCAAACATAAAATCTAAGTAAATTTATTATCTAATGAACTAAAAATTATATATAGACATAAATTTATTATTGATTAATTAAACTGATTATTACATTGTTATTTACTGGCTTGTGCTTGTGGCTATTTTGTGCACAGGTATTATGAGACAACGTAGAAATATAAATGTGTTCCATGCAACTAACATAACAAATTTTCACATATATAAATGCATATAAATGCATAACGTAGAAATAAATGTCATATCCAGAAAGCTTGGAAATAAGATTAATATCAGTGTGGATTAAAAATCATCCACTAAACTTAATACAGTGAAAATGACCATATAAAATTATGTATAATAACATAAATAAATAGTAATTGAAGATTAAATAAACAGAATATTCACTTGAAACCATGATAACTTGAAGCAAAACTCATATAAATTCAATAATGTGAAAAAGTAACAAGAATTTCAACCATTTATAATAAAAAAAATGTAGGCATATTAATAAGAAAAATATAGTCTATATTCAATGACAACTGCAAAACGATTGGAAATGGCCTAGATCCATGCTTTTTTTTTCTTTTTTCTTTTTTTGGAAATGCAATGCCTTATATTTCGGATCGTGCATATGAAGATTGAGGGAATAGCATTTAATTCGGAATAAAACATCTTTAAATTTGAAAATTATAATGGGTTGGTCTGCTATGGACTCGAGTGCATGTTGTGTACCCGGGAATAAATACAATTTAAGACACTATTTAAGTACCATAAGCAATTTAAGACACAATTCAATATTAATACAATTTAAGTCACATCGTATTTTAAATATCCCATTTTACCCTTATTCCTAAATAAGTGTGCAATTTCTATTATATTATGCAATTATGTATTTTAGGTTATTTTTCGTTAATTGATTGTCTTCCATTTAATCATGCAGCAGTTACCATCAATACATCGCACCGGCGATCGAATGGGTAGATTGAGACGATTAATTGCATCGGCTATGACAAAACTACAATTCTGACCTTCCATATCTAGGTATTGCTCTAATTTTAATCGTTCCCAAAGTCTCGATATTTCAGATTTTGTAGATTTGATTTGTCTGGTGGACTGTTCTTCCCTGAAATGCAGAACGGCGTAATACTGAAAATCGTTCACGGGGGTAGGTGCAAATTGCTTCGTACAACCGATCGGACAACATATCAGAGCATCGTAGATGAAATCAAAAACAAATGGCCCAATATGTCAGAAGGTAAATTTTCAATTTTATATTCTGTTGGATGCATCAAAAATTGCTATTTAGAATCAGATAGTGACTTCGATGGTATGATGGATTTCTGTATTTTGTCATCTGAAAAATTGGTAGATATTATGGTTGAGTTTAATGATGCCCGAAACAATTCTATTCGTGATTCCAATAGTCAAGGATCGTTTAATAATGTATGTGTCAATTTCCCTACAAGTTCTGTGGATGTAGCTCAGATTAAGGAATCTAGTAATATTACGAGCACCACTCTCATTGTGAAGGAGAATTCGTATAGTCATAGTAAAAATTGCTCGTCCGAATTCTTGGGTCTAGGTAGTATACCTATTTTTTACATATGCCCAGACGAGGGGAATGGGTCTAGGTAGTATACCTATTTTTGACATATGCCCAGACGAGGGGAAGAAGTCCTATTTGTCTGACCATTGGGGTGACATAATGGCTGTAGGAGCTATTTTCTCTGGTGGAGCACCGGAATTTAGAATTGAATTGATAAAGTACTCACTTAAGTTGAGGTTCCAGTTTACATTCATCAAGAACTCTCCCAAATACGTGCATATCGTTTGCTCCGAAAAACAAACAGCTAGATGTCAATGGTTTATTAAAGCTAAACAGACTCCTACCAAAGTTGGTTTTATTGTGTGGAAGGCTAATTTGAGTCACAGTTGTGTAGGAAAGTTATTAGTGAAAGATAAAAATAGATTTGGAACAAATGTTATTAAGGATCTAATATTGCAGCAAGTAAAAAACAACCCTTCAATCAGTGGAAACAAGATTATCGAGGATATTAAAAAGGATTATGGGTTAGATATTGAATATTATCAAGCGTGGCGTGGAATAGAGGTTGCGAGGGATAACATATTCGGATGTTATGATGATTCATACGATGAACTCCGTTGGTACGGAGATGCAGTGAAGAGAACTAACCCAGGCACTCTGTTTGATTTGGAAAAAGATGATGTAACGAATCACTTCCAACGATTGTTCGTCTCATTTCACGCCTGCAAGGAAGGGTTCAAAACATGTAGGCCGATGTTGTTTATAGATGGAACATTCATGAAAGGGAGGGCCAAGGGAGTATTGCTTTCTGCTACCGCAAAAGATGGCGACAATGGTAAACATTCTATATCTCACATTTACAATTCTATATAATGTGCGAACATCGGTTAAATTAGTTCATTTTTTGTTTGTTACATTATTAACTTATAATTGACTTTATTTGGTAGTTCATAATGAATGTATGTTCTGCAGTAGTATATATGATATGTTTTAATTGTTTCACTTATGGACTATACAATCTATAAATTCAACTACTGCATTTGGTATTAAAACAACTTGGTCATTTGTAGATTTCTTATATAAGTTTATGAGATGTTGCCTTTCACTGTACTTATCAGCAGACCAACTAGTTTATGTTCTTGTGATGCAGGTCTGTTTCCTGTTGCTTTTGCAATTATGTCAGCTGAGAACAGGGACAATTGGGCATGGTTCCTATGTAAGATCAGAGACAACATACGCCACGATAAACAAATTATATACATTTCAGACAGAAACACCGGTTTAATGTCAGCGTTCTCTGAAGTATGGGAACAACCAGCTCATTACTACTGCTTGTATCATCTTTTATGTAATCTGAAAGGAAGGTATGAAGGTGGTTGGAACACTCAGCACCGCGAGAACATGGCAGATCTCTTCAAGCAGTGTGCTTATGCCCCAACTAGCTCCATTTTCAATGAAAAAATCACTAAGTTCAAGGAGGTTGGGGGGAAAATTGCAGAAGACTGGTTGCAGGATACTCCATATTCAAAATGGGTTGTATACCATTCACCACATATAAAAAGGTATGGTGAAATGACGTCGAATGCAGCAGGGTCGTTTAAATCTTGAATTCGAGACGCTAGAGCACTTCCAATCACTCATATGATTGACTCTATCAGGAAGCAAATTTCTTGGTGGTTTGTTGAGAGACGTCGACATAGCCAATCCTGGACAGGTTTGTTAGTACCCAGCAAGGAGCAAGCATGGAACGAAATGTCGAATATCAGTGCGTCGTGGGTCGTATCAATATATCCAAACGGGCAGTTTGAAGTTGGATCTAAAACATCAGTTACTGTCGACTTGGAGTATAAAATATGCACATGTTTTCAGTGGTAAATAAAGGGGTTCCCATGTGCACATGCAGTGGCCGTTATTAAAAAGCATTGTGCATCTATTTTCGATGTTGTGGAAGACTGCTTTTTTACTAATAGCTATCGTGATTGCTATAAAGTGGATCTCGCTCCAGTTCCAGATACAGAGAGGTTTGTTTTCAAGGGCACATCACATTCTGAAAAAAATTTACCACCTCTACTAAAGAATCCTCCTGGACGTCCCAAACAGAAAAGGATAACGTCATATGGAGAATTCCGTCGCGTCAAGCCTACAATATGCAGCAAGTGTGGCAAGAAAGGACGTCACGACACATTGACTTGTGCTCACGTATTCGGAACAGATAGGACAAACATAAACAATTAGTTTTCTTTAACATTATATCATGTTATTCGCACATTGGTTTGCCCAAGATCATTATTATTCAATATACTTTTCATTTTTCTAATCACCTAGTTTTTGTTTTTTAATCTTGCAGTAATTCATGTACTGTATTAAATATAATCTTTAGTTAACCCACTTTTATTGCAGCCATTGAGTTTAATTATATACATATTCAGATATAGGAAATATGTTTTATTATATAACATATGTATTGAAACATAAGTAAAAAATGATTGATCTTTTTAAACGTTTGATACATCTAGTGTGTTAATTAGTTAATACAAACAATAATGAAAAAATGTTCAAAATTTACGAAAATAAAATATATAAATTTACGAACAAAAAATCCAGTAAATTGACATTATTCAAATACTACTTATAAGAACATGATGCTAAAATGCAGTAAGTAGTAATTATGATCACAAAAGTTGTTCAGGCGATACAAGGCTTTCCACATACTTATATGTATGCCCAATAGGAATATCTGAATTTAGCTCTTGAATTGGGACCTCTTCCCCTGTTGCAAAATCGAATGAGTAGAAAGTTCCTGCCGGATCATTCCTGAACATAATCTTTTTACGAGTATTGTCAATGAAGTGTATAGGCACGAGTTTATAAGCTTGGTACAGCTCTCCAACTTTTGATATAGTATACTTTTTCCATGTGGACCCTGTAGTTGAATACGACAACACCTGCATTTCAAAATTATATTTTTTTGTTCCACAATTATCTGCATTTTGACTATCCCCATAAACGGTTAGGCTATTGTCATCCAATGACTCTATAACTAACGACCATCCATTACATTCGAAATCAGGTAACTTTATCAACCCATACGTCTTCTCACTGTAATCAAAAGTCGCAATTGCATAAACCCCATATCCTTCATAAATCTTCTAGTGAAAAAGTCCAGCTACAAAGTGAGCATTGCATGATGGCGGGTGTTTGTACGGAAATGGGTATAATGAAACCCACATGTTTGAGTTTCTAGAGTATAAATTCACTACGCTATGAAAAGCACCAAATGTCCAAAATCGAGTGAATCTTATTATTAAATAATCATTTGTATCACTATCATAACCTAACTCAAAAAAAACTGATGCTTTAGTAAAACCGGAGGGAAATATTATATTTGGTTTAGGTATTAATAAAGATTTATTTGTAATTTGGTTAACTAATTTGTAAACATCATCAATATTACAAAATAAAACTAACCCATTACAAATTCCAAGTACCTCGTATTCTTCACCATTAATGATGTCTGAACGTTTGTGCGTATCAATACCGTTGACAATGTGTTTAACATAACTCACTGGAGGATGTGCAACCATTTTTTTTTAATCAATGAAAACACATTTCTAGATTTCATCACACGCAAATGTTGTTCAACAAACGAAGAAGAAGATATGAAATGATCCCACCTTTTGGAAACACATCTTAATTTTCTTATACGACTTCCTGAAATTTTTTCCAGAATAACAAATGTTAACTCATCAGGAATGGTTTCGATTAATCTGGACATAATGGTTGTTATTTTGTGAAGGGAAGCGCAAGTGTTGGTATACTACATTTGTATAGGTAGGGATGTTGGAATTAATATATAGAAAAAACCGAACCATAAATTGTGTTTATTATAATCATTATTCTAATTAAATAATATAATTTAATTATAGTAATTATGCAATATAACGTTAGTTTTAGTTATTTATTGTTTGTTTTGTCGATCTAAATATTTTCATACACCATATACAGACCTAAATTGTATTTATTCACCATAACATTTACGTAGGCAGTTATATTTTCTACGTATGTAATTTATATCCCATTTATATATTTAATATTTTAAAAGTCCCACTAAAATGCATTCAGTGTTTCAGCATAATTCTTGGGAGAGAAGTTGCAGAGTCACTTCTTTAAATCAAATTCATACCAAAGGTCGTCATCATCACTACGTATTAAAAGATTTATAATGAACGCATATTCACTTCATCTGAATCAAAATTCCATCATATTCAAAAATTAGCATCTCTTCTTAAACATGTATTTCCTTCCACAATATTTTGCTTCTAAAATGGGAGAATTCATTCCGGAAGATGTCTCACTTGAAATTCTTGAGCAGCTTCTTCCAAAACAACTTATTAAGTTCAAATGTGTTTGTCATATTTGGGAAGATATGATTTCGTCAGATGAATTTGTTGAGAGGCATCTCCGAAGAATGAAAATGGATAATAGATTTTCAATACTGAATCAAGTAAGGGAAGCGAACCCGCCTATATGTTATGAGTTTGTCCCCATTGCAGTGCCGTCCTACCGAAGGTTTGTTCGATCCTCCGATGAGGATTACGAAGTTCTTGGGACGTATAATGGGTTAGTATTATTTTGCAACACCGCCGATGAATATTCTCTTGTTAATCCTTCTACAAATGAAACATTTATACTTCCAAATGATCCTATTTCAATTCCCCCTTTATTTCGTGAAGCGTGGGTGTATTTTTCTTTAGGTTTCGACATCGAGGGCAAGTCTTTTAAAATTATGAGGATAGCTAGGTTTTGGTCAGTATGAGGTGAAGTTATACTGTTATAAAACTAATGTGTGGTCATTTGTTCAATCATATCCCTATCAAAAACCTCCTATTTCGAATGGTTTTTTTGTCGGTGGTCGCTTTCACTGGCCTGTTAGATTTGATGGGGGTGTATATAAGATGGCATCATTTGATTTGAAGCATTCATCCTATCAATTAATAGATATTCCGAATTATATAATTCCTACATGGCACGTAGGATTTCGTGCATTGGACGAGTTTAGTATTGCTGCATATTCCAGCAAGCTTAGTCCAAAAGTAAATGGAGTAAGTATGTATTTTCTTCAGATGCACATTCTAACATATCGCAAGGAAGGAAGCGCTTGGTCAAGCTTTACAATATTCAGGGAGGAAGCCCTACCATTTATGTTCGATATCTACCCTATTTCATTTATCAACAGTTTGAAGACGTTAATCCTATTTAAGGAGGATCCAAGTGGTAAATTTTGTTCTTATGACGTCACAAAACGATATTTTCGTTACTTAGATTGGTTGGAGGATGCTCCTGATGTAGATCGTTCATTCTGTGTTTTGCCAAGTCTAGTATCTCCATTCCCAAAAAATATGTAGAAATATTGTTTTACCTTTATCGTTTAACGTAGGTTCTCATTGCAGTATTTTCATATGTATAAATATTGTTGTATTTTGGTACATTATATGTAAAAGTGTTGTTATTCACACTTTTTGTCTTGATATATTGCTTATAAAACTAAATTTTTAAATAAATATAATCCACACTATTCACAATTTAACGTCCTGTACTTCATATTTTCTACAAAGTCATGCAAATTGCAAGACATGTTGTTTCATGATAGCTATAAAAGAGGTTATATTGTTATGTTGGACATTTTTCAGAGACTGCATATATGGTTTGAGACATGCCACACGTACTCTATATATATCGTAACAAATGATGCTTTTCACAGACAAATGCATTCGTGTCTGCATCGATTGGCAAATATGTTGTGCTTACGTCATTCGTTCTGCATACATTTAAAAATTTAACTACTTCTATATGTGAATAGGTTATATTGTTTTGTTGGACGTTTTTCACAGACCGCATACTTGGTTTGAGGCATGCCACCATACACTATATATAGTGTACCAAAAGATGCTTTTCATAGACAAATGCATTAGTATCTGAATCGAATGGCAAATATGTTGTGTTCACGACAATCCCTTCTGCATATATATACAAATGCAATTGCTTCTACACTCGAACATACATATATTCATTTTTGCCTTCAAATGTGGTGTATTTACTACATTTTAGGCCATGTTATGCAGACTACACTTCATCCCACACATCATTCGTTCTTCCAAAAACCAAACTAATTTCAAATGGAACAATAACCATACATCAAACAAACCATACTAGTTCAGAAAACGAATAGTAACATATCTTAGATATTCCATTGAATTACACCAATTACAAAATTAATGCAGCATCAATGATGAAGGAACATTCTTTTCGTCTTCGTCATTACTGAATGTTTTCTTGAATATCCAACCAACCAACACAACAATTAACAGAATACCGACATGCCTGAATTTAAACCCCCTATTAACTTGTTCATTACTCATCAAATCGGCCTCCTTCATCGCCCTAAGTTCATCAGTGAGCTTAAGATTCGTCAAATGGAAACTCTCCAACTTTTTTTCCAAATCTGTTATCTTTGAGTGATATTCGTTTAGTCTTTTTATAAGACCTGGAACAATATTCCTTCCTCTTTCGCAGAGAGGTTTGTCGATCCACTGGAAAAATTTACAATAACCATCTCCCTGCAATAGATTGGCGAAATCCAAATATATATATATATATATATATATATATATATATATTTCTGTAAAAAACTAATTAATTTATACATAAAAAATTATGAAGAAGATCGTATTCTTACCGAATAAGACTCACAACCGAAGAATCTCCTTCCAACGTTTTCACCCTTCCATGAAGTAACGACCACCGCATTCTTATTGCAGTAACACGAAACATTATTGCGATTGGTGATACTCGTAGACATATTTTTGTTTAAGCAAAAGCGTGGAGGCGGCTGATTATATATATATATATATATATATATATATACGAAACACATTAGTCAAAAACCCTACATTCCCCTGTTTTTTGCCTCCTTATATAGAAAGTTCTTTATTTATTAAATCATGTGTGATTATTATATCATAAATTATACGGGATAAAAATCCTGTCCTTTATAAACCTTATAATTTACTATATATTCCATAGTTAAATAAATTATAATGAGGTTATATAATAAATTTTTTTTTTTTATTCAAATCTTAGATATTATATATCGTAGAATGTATAATTAGTAATGTAATAATATCATTCCTTTATTATGTATTTATGCAGACGACTTTAAATAAAAATAGTTGAATGAATTAAATGATATACCAAAACTAAAATATTAATATATAAATTCAACGATAATCCATCAGTAATATTCCAAAATAGGATACTAACATAAAAGTATTTGTCATCAAGAAAATGAAAAACATAAAGTCTGGACACCAAAATAGATAGGTAGAGTGTTTCAAGCAAAACAAAAAGAACATAAAGTGTTTAGACAGACATCACAACACCATGCTTATGCCGCAACATATCGAAACGGATCTTCAAAAGCACCTGCAATTCTAACACGCATTTCACTTGCTCTTCCTCCATCAAAGATAGCAGAATTGTTATACACCCCTCTATGGAAAGACTCAATGAGAGAACATACAATCACACCACAATCAAGGGACCCTTCAACCTGCTGCATAATATTTGATTCT
This sequence comes from Galeopsis tetrahit, assembly GCA_963675135.1. Lineage (NCBI taxonomy): Eukaryota > Viridiplantae > Streptophyta > Magnoliopsida > Lamiales > Lamiaceae > Galeopsis > Galeopsis tetrahit. The sequence continues at coordinate 54,199,985 of OY776128.1, forward strand.
ATGGGTTTGCTCAACGATCGCTTTAGGAATGGGTGATGCGGTGCTCTTTTTCTCAAAACGTGCTTCAGCTTCGCATCAACGTATTTAACCTAATTTGTATTCATTATTTTTGATGAATTAATGTAATCTTATTGAAAAAATAATAAAATAAATGATCTCACGTTCCTTACACATATATAAAAATAAGGACATTGACTTACCACGAGCATAGCATTTTTTAGATATGGATCATTGGAGCCGGCTGTCCTGGGGCGTAGAGAATTGAAAAATGTCCATTGATTCTTCTTAATATCAAGCTTCAACAAAGTCCAATGTCCAGTGACATTTGAGCGAGTTCTTGCTCCACTCTCCGTTATGTTAACAGGAAATAGGAGAAAATCTTTATCGACAGCATCTTCCAATGGACGTTCAATTAGCACACCAAATATCTTTTGTTTAGAAATTTCCCTCTTTTGGATCAGAACCTTAAATATAACAATTTGCACCTCAGCGCACGTTAGTATAATATTCAATGCAATCTAAATTTATACAAAATAAACATGTTTGTCATATATTACCCAGCATGATGACGTAAAAGTCGTCACTTTTCTAGCACTAGGGTGTGTCTGGAATAGCCTCAAACGAATTAGTTCGGACCAAGCATCGATTACCTATTACATTAGACATGTAGAAGTACAGATGTTAAGTAAAATACGCTTTTTAATACATAGCAACATATAGTATAATATATTTATACCTCGTTGTCCAGACATTGATTGTTTAGCAAGCTGATTAGCATCCCAACTGTAACATGCGTCAACGGACCATTCCCAATGAAAACTACGTGACTGCATTTTTAAAATTCCATTATTTTCAGATAATAAGGGAAAAATATTTGATTTTTGGTACCCACATAAATTACACAAATGAATATAAATTGGAAATAACAATTTACCTGTCTCCATTTTCAACGAACTTTTTATAAATTCCATCTTTCAATTCACATGGACAATTTTTCACTGTTCCAAGACGATTATCAAAAGGGTTCTTCACAGAACGTTTAACCTTATTCTTGTTTGCAACAGTTGTTGCATCGTCTCCATCACTGTCATCTATTTCATGAACTTTCATCAGATCTTGAGTAAGAGGCTGTGGGGACATCTGAACTGGTTTCCTGCTTGATGCCCTTGTCCGGCCCTTCACACGTTTAGCCATCGAACTAATGAAGTGAGTCTCACTCTCTTCATTCTCAACCTTAACTTTTGTTGTTGGATGGCTTTTCACTGCGTTCCCATCATCATCAGAGGGGGAGGACACATCAGGTACTAGAATGTTTGATAATGGCATTCTAATACTCACAGAAGCCGCACCAACTGTTGAAGGCTCAGTACTTTCGGTGTTGTTCAAACCTAATACATGAGCACTAGCTGAAGCTGTCTTTCCTTTAGAAGCAGTGTCATCCATAGCAATTTCATCTGCGATAACAGCGGCATTAACATCTACATTCTCACTCATTCTATGTACTCCAACATCTGTCGTATTTGCTTCACATGTATTCTTCTCACCCCAAGGTCCCTCCTTCGAAACAATTTTCAAAAACTTATCATACACAGCCTTCCCTGCAGAAAATCTCTTTACCGCTTGTTTTTCAATTTCATCTATCTGTTTGATTACTGCCTCATCTTCAAACAGTTGGGTCGGGGTTGGTCCTATAACCATCTCTACCTCTTTTCTCAGCAGCGCAATCTCAGATTCAAGATGATTTATAATATCAGTTTTCTGAAGTATCTCTAGTTGATTACGAACTCGCTCATTCTGCATCTATTCTTTCAATACTTTAATTTCAAGACGCATATCCTCTATCTCAATTCTTCGGCCACCAACATCCTTCTCTCATGTTCTTGCAGAATCAACATTCAAATTCCCCTCCTCGTTATGTCCTATATCCACTGGCACAGACCCATCCTGAGTATTATCACCATCCAAGATAGTCTTGTTCAAATCACTGCAAACTTTCATCACTGTGTCCTCGAATTCATTTGCATCTCTTATTGAACTATCAAAACCCAAGTCAAATGAAGGCCCCTTGTCAAATTTTGTTGTATCATCCTTTGATGAAGAACCAACTTCAAACCTACGTACAGATGACTCATCAACAACTGTTTTCCCCCTTCCAACCGACTCCGAGTTTGTCTGTCCAACTGCAGCTCCACTTGAATTCACCGGAGCATCTGTCATATTTCCTACATTACTCTCAACAGGTGGACTAGCCTTCGTCGCTCTGACTGCTGCGAGTGCGTCATATTGTACCACTTCCCACGATTCTGCAGTCAACTTTTCCGGGTACACCTGCAAAGATATTTGCAGGTCACTCGTACTCATCACATTCACTTACATTAGATAAAATACAATAACGCTCGTTCATAAATTAGTATAATTATATACCTTTGTGTATCTATGCAACCGTCCATTGAATATAGCCTCATTTAACTCATTCAGATCCCACTTTAAAAACCTTGGGAAAGCCTTCCTGTCCACCGGATGAACAAGCGATGTGTGTTCGCACAACCAGTACTGATATTGCATCAAGATCAACATTCGTCAGCAAGTAATAAAATATAATACAATAGTTTATAGTTTTTAAAATTCACTTACAGGTAAAAACATTGCACATCCACCAACTTTCATATCCCTGCTTCTCTTTAAACTATTAATCAAATTCACAACAAAGAATGCAGACCAGTCGTATTTGCACATTCCATTGAAATCTTCCAAATATGATGTCATATACCAAGATAAGGCCCCACTCCTTACAGGGCATAGTATACCGCCCAAGACGTAGCAACAAAGAAGTCTACATACATCCTGTATAGATCCAGTATCTGTTAATTCAATCATTTCCTCTATCTTATTCAGGAAAACAGGCCTGTACAAAGGGAAGTTTGGCGGTTTCATTACAAGTTCTTACCTAAAACACATTCGGATCCACTCTGGATGGGTGTACTTATCTCCTCTCAAACTAATCTTCTCCTCACCTGATACTATTCCAAATACAAGTTCTGCATCTTCTCTTGTAATTTTTAGCTCTTTTGAACCGACAATGAAGCACTCTGACTCTTCATCAAACATTCTTACTATGTCTCTTATATCATCTTCAATCTTCATGCAGCTGTTAAACATCGATTCACTTCCATTGCGTAGAAACGAGATCAATAGCAGATAGAAGGGAGTTTTCCTCAACTCATTAAAATGTTTTTCGGTAAACCGTACTGGCTGCAACTCAGTAAAAGTTGTTCTAATGTTCGACCTATAATAACTCTGCTTTCTGTCAATTTGTACTCCTTCTGTTTAGCAGAAAATAAAACATGTGAAAATTCAGTATACAAAATATTATCAGCTATTAATATTATCAGAAATAAGATATAAACCAAATCTGTTCTTGGCCCTTAGACGCTTGTGCTTCATATCCTTTCTCCCTCTCTCATATTCTTCCCCTTCACTTGCTGTGTACATCAATGAACACACTTAAAAGTTAAGAAAGATTCATATAATAGAAACAACCAGTAAACCCAGTATCATTAATTTGATTATTACCTTCTATATGTTCATCTGAATAATCACTACTCTGTTTGCTTGATTCAAAATCACTTTCAAAATCTGTATGAGTGAAATAAAACATATTAGCATTATAATGTCATTGTAAACAACAGAATTGTATTATGTACTTAAATTTTTACCCGAATCTGACGGGACAACAACATATCCTACTACACGCTTCCCTGAATACAGTCAAAATATATAAATATACATTCATCATTAATAACTAAAAAGGGTTTTAGTATAAAATGTTTCAGACCTTTATGTTTTCCCCCCATTTTATCCAATAAATCGTCTTTTACTCCGGAACCTGCCAAATTGTGTGGTAAAAATATATAAATTAATCTCATCAACTGCAGTTAATTAGATTTTACATACATTATTCAGTTCTCTACCCAAAAGTACAATTTTTGTGTGAGCTACACCCCAGATATGCTAACCTACACCCATAATACATGAGTACGTTCTTCCAAAACAGGGATATATGCAATAGCAACTGCAAATATTGACACATGTATGTGCTCCAATACTGCACAATGCAATCCTTTCATGCACTTGCAGCCATATACCTTTGTGCATGCAGAATATACATCAGATCTCCATTCAAGATCACCCCCACTGTTATATGTATATAGATTTTTTCGACATCCTCTATTCCAAGGGGCCAAATTAAAAAATCTCTACTGGTAATGACATTTTTTTTAATAATAAATGCTATTAAATCTTCATTTAAACAGAAATCAGTAAAAAATATTTTCGAAGTACCTCTGTTAGTCCTCAATGACACTCGTATTTGTCTACTTCTATTCCTCTTCCCTTTTTTTGGCATATCTTCTTCATCTATTCGGACTCCTTTTCCCTTGTACCTAGTCATACCTGAATATAAAAGAACATTACCCAAAAATAATAAAAAAAAAAAATGGTGAGTTTATATGAATCAGAAATTTACAGTTTTGAACAAACACAACCAAAATAAAATTCGGAAAACAAAATCATAACATTAAACGTAATTAAATTATTTCCCTACGACAATCAAGCTTTACTCGTTACAAACACAAATCGGAAAACTGCAAATATGCAAGTGGGTTTCAAAAAAAATCTAATTACATTTCTCGAAATCACAGTTTTTTAGTAGTTAAATATACATGCAATATGCTCTATAATCAACAGAATAATTACATACCTTCGATGCAGGTCGTGGAAATTTCTTGGGATGCAGCCGGTGGAAAACCCTCCGATCAATGTGCAGCGTTGAAAAAGAGAGAAGGTGGAATTTTAGGTTTTGATGCTTTCAAAATGGAAGGTGTCCGAAATATGGTATGTTTGTATCAATTTTCAGCGCGTTTACCGATGAGTAATTATAAAATTTTAAATTCGGCCAAGATTTGTAGTTGGGTAATAAATGTAGAATACTAATTACATTTCAAGGGCAATAGCGTAATATTAATTATGGTTATGAACTTTTCTGTAATTACATGGAAGAATGTTTTTTTTTGTTAAAACACTATGTGAAGTGTCCTATAGTGTTATTGCCCCTTGTGTACCCTAGTCCATGTTGCACTTTTCAGTTTTACTGACTTACACTTTTTGGTAAATGGTGTTGCACTTTTCAATTATTAAACTGTATAATAATATTTTTAGTCATAGTGACTTACACTTTTTAGTAATATTGTGTTGTACTTTTCAGTTTAATAACATACACTTTTCTTTAGACTAGGGTGCACAACATGCACTCGAGTGCATACTAGACTTTACCAATTATAATTGACTAAATGTGGTTACGCTATTTATGAGGGAGTTTAAATATATGGGGGGTTGCCCATAGAGACACTTCACTAAGTGTTTAAGCTAATTAATCCAATTGACTTTTGGTAAAGCAATTACAGCCAATTTAGTATGCAATTGTACCAATATACCATTTACATTCAATTGCATGGTCATTTAGAATTAGTCAACCCTAATTAATACACCTTCAAAAATTCAAAACATTCCTATAAAAACGAATTCAAAACATTCCTAAAAAATCGAATTCAAAACATTCCTAAAAAATTAATCAAATGCATATTCATACTTTATTTTATTTTTTAATCACGATAATTAATCAACTACATTCATACTTTTTTAAGCGCATATTCATACCGTTAATAATATTTTTATATATTTTTTAAATAAATATTTATTAGCAAATATTAATAAATGATTTTTTTGCATATCATTTAGACATACTAGTTATTTACAATTTGTATATCTCATAATTTTATAATTGCATGAAAATTGCAGATTATAATTGCATATAACAACACAAAAATTGCATTACACTTAAGTATAATTGCATAACACCAAAGTAATTGCATATAAAAACACCAAAATTGCATAACACTTCTGCATTTATGTTGTTTGTTATTTTTACATATGCAACGAAAATTGCATGTTCTAATTGCATAAAACAACACATAATTACATAAAAGCAACAAAAAAAATTGCATAACACTTAAATATAATTGCATAAATGATTTCAAAGATGTTGATCAACAATGCCGGTCTCTAAGTGTTTTACATGAGAGTATAAGCACGTAAGAAGGTAAATATGTCATTGCTCAAAAAACGCTCAACCTCGGCCACTAAATTACAATCCATCACATCACTAATCTGGTACATCATTATACCAACACTAATTCTAACACTAATGTCTAACCACATTCAAATAAAGGAATTTCACAACCTATTACACTCACACCAGCAGCTTCTTGCCTAAATTGCTCCACAAAAACCTGCATTCTTAGTCTTGCCTTTGCACATATATCCCCTTGCATCAAGGATCTTCCCTACGAACTGAGTTTTGAGTCTTATCACCACAGCAGCAACGCAAGAATCACCACAACTCTCCCAACAACTTTTGAACAGCAAAGGACTGTCCCAAAAGCACAAAAAATCAGCAACTTTGAACAGCAAAAAGGCTGTCCCAAAAGCACCAAAAACCAGCAAAAGGACTGTCCCAATGCTAAATCGCACCCCAAAAACCCCAAAATCGAAAAATCCTAAAATCTCAACCTCCAAAATGGCACTCAAAAGCAAGAACTCTGGAATCAAAATATTTTATGTAAGTAATTAAGAGATAATCTTACCTTTCGAGATCACCAGGAACAGGCATAAGGGGAGTTACGAAATAAATCATTGAAGAATCCACACTTGAGAAACTACTAAGAAATTCAAACAGTACAATAAAACAAGTTAATCAGCAAAATTAAATTCATAAGCTGTAACGAGACACAAAATTCAATTACTTATTAGTTGGGTTTGAACCTCAAATTACCAGTTTACAACATATCTTAAATACTCAATAGGATGATCTGACCTCCTCTTCCTCCACCAAGGTCTTCAAGATAACATCAATTTCACATGTAAAAATTTCACAGGCAACAAAAGGAAACCTGCAGTATCAAACAAAAAATTTAAGCGCCGCAATATAATCTCCAAAACAATCCATTGCAATTGCAATAAATATGAACAAATTGTAAAAAAAATACAGAGTCCCGAAAATACATAAAACCCCCCAAAATTAAAAATAAAAGTTTATGGTGCTTAACTTTTGCCTCTACTGATGCCGAGTAGCGACGAGCGACGAGAATCGAAATCAACGGCCGATCAAACTAAAAAAAACTGAATCGCCGGCGTGCGAGAAACCGAACCGCCGGCGCTCAAAAAACTAAATCAAGCGACCGCGGCTGCTGGCGCCGTGGAGGCTGGGCGTCCGACCAAGGAATTGTGAGTGAGTGCGAAAGATCTGATCGCCGAGCAGCGGTATTGTCAATTTTGAGAATCAAAGCGTAATCCATTGTTTCCTGAATAAACGGATTAGTGGGTAAACTGCATGTGTCTTTGGATGCAGAATCACACCGCAAATTGGTTGAACATGAAGCTGACGCAAAATATAAATTGATTGATAGAATCAATATGATCAAATTTTCTTTGGAAATGCAATGCCTATTTCGGATGGTGCATATGGATTGAAAAGGGAAGATTGAGAGAATTGCATTTAATTAGGAATAAAACATCTTTGAGATTTTGGGAATTCTACCCTATTATTGGTTCCGTTTATGAGGGATTTGAAAATATTAATATGTATTTATGGTTTTAAATGAATTCTTAAGGGCACATTAGGTATATTAAGTAAGAATTTGACTTTAATTGCTTTACTAGAATTTTTTGATTTTAATTGTTGTAGGGGTATGGATTTTAGCTCCTATTGTTAATAAACTCTAAATATATTACTCGTATTTATGGTTTTAAATCAATAATTAAGGGCATATTAGGTATCTTATGTATGAATTTGGCTTTAATTGTTTTACTAGAATTTTTTGGTTTTAATTGTTGTAGGAGTGTGGATTTTAGCTCTTAATGTCAATAAACTCATAATTTTATTGTTTTATTCAATTAGTTCGAGGACTACAATTTATATATTTTATGGGATAGGAAAATGTTTTTAAAAAATATTCTAGAAATGAATGTGTTTAACACTAATGATTACTGCAATAAAAATATTTTAGAAAATATTTTGAAAAAATATATGTAGTATACTAAAAATCATAGTTTGACCGTCTAATGTATAAAATATTTACAATTGTAGACTATAAATATTAAGTGCACAAATATAATTAAAAAAAATAAATCATTAGCATAAACAACAAAGATCATGAACAACGTTATTTAATAAAATTAGAACTATTTCACCACAAATAAAATGATCAACAACGTTATTTAATAAAATTAGAACTATTTCACCACAAATAAAATGATCGAATCATAAATAAAATTAAATAAAATTAGAACTATTTCACCACAACGTTATTTAATAAAATTAGAACTATTTCACCCCAAAATAAAATGATCGATTCATAAATTATTACCATGCATGGAATTTTGACATAAAATTTCTGACTACAACTGAAATTATGGGCTAGCCTACTACACAGTCGCCTACTTACGGTCATAATGTTTTTTTATTAATTAAATTTAACTCTAAATAAAGTGCCGACATTAAAATAAGTAAATACGCATATCCATATTCTAAAATTAGCTAATGTCAAAATTAAGTTACAGTTGCAAATTCCGATACTTTTTGTTTGGGGATACATACTCCATATAATATAATTTTTCCCAAAAAAATCTAAAAATTTCCAAAAAAAAATGAAACATTTGATGAATTTTATGTTAGAGATAGGTGCAGATATTACTGGACATGTTTGGGAAGAAAAGTGCGACTATGCTCGTCAAGAATATCTTCTCGTTCAAAATATTTATTACTTCTTCCCTATTACATAATAATTTTCATGAGTAGATGTACACGTATATTAAAAATATGTAATAATGAGTAAAGTTTTGAAGGGTAATTTTGTAAATTTTTATGTATAATGTAAAAAAATGAGTTGGCTTTGTGTATGTGTGGAGAAAAGGTAATAACATTTGTGTAAAATTGAGGATAATGTAAGAGTGAAATTTATAAAGGGTTTTTCATTTTAAGGGATGAAAGTTATTGTAGAACGTTTTGAAAAGAAAAGTGTGAAAGTTATAGATGAAATGAGGAAGTACATCGTATTTGTATTTAATGATTTAAAATATGCAATTGAATACGAGGTGATTTGAAGTGTACACAAAAGTGTGACTCACATTTTTAATATAATAATCAATTTTAAATTCTTTCAAATTCTCTTTTTTAAGAAAAACTTTCAATTATTGTAAATAAAAAAAAATCAATTAAAAAGGTTATTCATAAAATTTAAAAGTTTGAATCATGGACACCGTCTCCAACATCGAGGATTTTCATTGCTTTAATTTACATCCACAACATTAATTTAGGGTGAAAATTTTCTATTACTTAATGTGTTACTATGCCACTTTTAAAGGTTCCTAATGTTAAAGATTTTGTTGTTTGATGCATCTTACCATCAATGATATAATGATTGATTTATTCAATACGTCTACGTTTATTATGATTAGTGTGGACAATAAGCTTATAAAATTGTATGTATATTTATATGTTGGTGACTTTATTTGTATATGCTGTTTAATTGTAATAAAAGAGTTTCCAATCATGACTTTATTTGTATATGATGTTTAATTGTGATAAAAGAGTTTCCAATTAGCTAGTTATTTTATTCACTCCAATTTAGTTGGCATTTTGCAAACTAAAACCGAGTAAGGTAGTGGATCGGTAGACCGCCTTGAGTGGTTATATAATCTTACTATTTTAAGAGTTTATTTCATTTTGAAAGTTGGTTCATGATAATTTATGTTCAAACTATTAGGTTTTGAGATTGGAAACAAGTCATATCTCTTTTGTTCAAATATATCAGATTTACATTTGAAACAAATTAATATTATTTTCAGGTGACTGATGTGAAGTTTTCAAAATTTTCTAGTGTTTAATATTTATTTTCGATGTAAATCATTTGGACCAGTCTTATGTGAAATATTGCATACATGCATTCCATCTCAATTAGGCAAGTCAAAGTTCTAAGCTCAAAAGTCAAATTAAGTCAATTTTAAAAAAATTGTGGGTCAGAAACCTGGATCCAAATTGTCCAGAAAATTCGCGGGTTGCAAACATGTGGTTTACTACATGACCAAAATATTGTTACTACAAAACCAAAATATTACCACTACAAGGCAAAAAAATTTAATACTACATGTCAAAACATTCTGACAAATTCACCAAAAAATTAAGTCTTTAGAATATTTTTGAACATGTAGTAATACACCTTTGGCCTTGTAGTGATAAAATTTTGGTCTTGTAGTAACATTTTTTTAGTCATGTAGTAGCCGAATAAGTCAAAATTATTTTAGTAATTTTGCCCAAAAAAAATAAGTGTCCAGAATATTTTTGGACTTGCAGTAATACACTTTTAACCTTGTAGTGACAAATTTTAGATCTTGTAGTAACATAATTTTGATCATGTAGTAAGATCTTTGATCCATGTTGACCGCGTTGACCCACGAATTTTGACATAATAATTCGTACATGCAATATTGTATATAAGTTAAATCATTTTACAAATTCATAAGTATAATTTACACTAATATTTTACAGCCTTTAAAATACCAAAAGCCGAAGCATTTGTATCACATGAATTGATCATTGGACTCTTTTCGCAATGAGGGCCAAATTCGACCCCTACACCCCCAAGCCTCCCCCTTCTTAACACTCATGAGACTATTTTTACCATACTTCTTATACACGTGCGATTTTTTTTAATAAAATATTAATATTTAAAAAATAATTTAATATAATATATATGTTTAAAAAATATTTAATAAAATATGTTGATGTTGTACATGTGATGCTTATTTTGATCCAACACTCCTAGCAACTCTGTTTGTCGAGTGTTGTACAAAATGTTCCATCACTTTGGTCAACATCATAATTTGCCCTTTCTCCTAACACTAACTCCGATTTTAGATGTTGTTCTTAATGTCCTTGTATGTAGGATTGAAGACGTGGAAGTTACCAGGTCAAGCGGTTGCATAAATACAAGGAGTGAGAAGTTAAGAGCATGCATGGTGGTTCCTACTTTTAAGGAGTTTGTGGAGGAGGTTATAGATCAAGTAAAAACTGATCTATGAAGGTTTCATGTAGTTGAAAACGTGGTCAATTAATAGAGGACTAATGCAACAGTATGATAGATTGCTGATGTTGTCACCGTGATGTGCAGAATGTTCCATCACTTTGGTCAACATCATAATTCGCCTAACTCCGAATTTTCTATGTTGTTTGTAATGTTCCTTTGATGCAGTTAGAAGATGTGGACGTGTCCAGGTCATGCAGATTGCATAAGGAGTGAGAGAATTGCAAGCACAAATGGAAGTTAAGCCTAAATTGGAAGTTAAGCCTAAATTGGAAGTTACCTTATTTTAAGGAGTTAAGGGGAAGTTACATAGATCATGTGATCTATGGGAGTTGAAGGCTGACGAAATTTATCTATAAATAGAGGCAGCTTCAACGCAAATACCGGAGAAGAAAGAAGACACATTCATTACTAAAGCTATCGAGTGCTTAGTGCATTTAGCTTTAGGAAAATCTGTGATTCTTCTCCATGGTAGATCATATAAAAATCGATCTACATGTTGTTGGGGCAGTGGGATTTGAAGCCTATAAAAAAAGATTCTGCCTCAATACAAGACAACAAGAAAGAAAGCTATACAAGATTACTACCTATGGAAGGCGCAACGCTTCTAGCTAGAAATATAAATTGTTCTTTCTTGTAGATTGGTGCACTCTTATAAACTCGAATATTTGTGTACTCAATCATAGTCGTTTATTAGGAAAATATGTTAGATCTATAAGGGAGATAGTCTCGTATTTTTCTAGTAACTTTTCAAACTCAAATTCGAGTTGTAGTTGTTCATAACCTTTCGAGGTTGATGATTTTGTTTCACTGATATTAAGAATTAATATAAGTGATTCGTGTAGATTAATTATTTAATCTACACAAATTTTGAAATACTCTTTGCAAAGTGTTTGTTTAAATTACGCTGCTCATTGTTGTCTGGTCTGTGCCAACACTACAGACAACATCTCTGTATATCGCACGCACACTTTCAGTTGGTATCAGAGCCAACTACTTGATACACTAAGTAGAGATCTTGCTTAGAGTGTGTATACTGCAATGAAATATTCAATTTCTCCTGCACTTAGACCTTATATTGTGTACATCAAATATCTTGATGAACGAGTATGGAGGAGTTTACTGGCTGACTAGATTCAACCACGGACTGAAGCTGATGATGATTCAGAATCTTCGACTTCTGATGTTGCATCAGATGTGCCAACATCTGCTACAACATTTGCCAGGTATCCATTATTTTCGGTTACCAGTCTGGACTGTTTTAATAGATTTAATTTTGATGAGACATGTACATCGAGAGAAAGTCACAACTGTGATTTGTCAAAGCTGGATAATGTCTTAATGATTGGTAATATAAAAAGAACAGGTTTGAGTTACAATGATATGTCTTTTAAACCTTCTTATGATAAAAAACCTATTGTGTTTGTTAAGACAGAAGTAAAAGATGGCTCTAATATTTCTGCTAAAACACAAATCTCTTTTGGTAAGGTTGAAAAAGATTTTACATGCTATTACTGTTCTGAAAATGTTATAAACGTCCATATTGCTTAAAACTGAAAAGAGATATGAATTCTTTTGAAAAGTTGCCTAAAATGACACATCATTTCAAACAACATTTACAGAAAACAGAATGTGTTTCAAAATCTGATATGTCATGTAATGTTGTTCATATGTCATTAAAAGCATGTGTTCCTGATTTATTTATGGTACTTTGATAGTGGCTGTTCTAGACACATGACAGGTCAACTTGAATTCTTATCAAATTATAAAGCTTATAATGGTGGAAATGTTACTTATGGAGGTGGATCTAAAGGAAAGATCATTGGTAAATGAACCTTAAATGTTCCTGGATTTCCCAAATTATCAAATGTTTTACATGTTGAAGGATTACGTGCAAATTTGATTAGCATTAGTCAATTATGTGATGATGATCTACATGTTAAGTTTGATAAATATTCTTGCTATGTTCTAGATAGAAATTCTTATTGTCTTATGACTGGAATTAGATCTGTTGACAATTATTACTTGTTTGAATCTAAAGATATATGCAATAATGCTAAACTTGATGAAAATGTTCTTTGGCATCATAAACTTGGTCGAATTTGATGAATTTCCAGTCAAATTTCAAGAAGATCAAGATTCACCCCTCACCCCGACATGGAAGAGAAAATTTGGAATTGACTACAACAAAGAACTTAAGCTAATGCTAGAGAACTAGTATTGCTAATGCTAGGTGGAAAATGAGGTCGAGGTATAACGTGATGGAAATGAAGATGAGAATAATAATGATGAATAATAATTTTTTTTGAACTAATATATTTTTGGTATTTTTTCTAAATAATTTAGATAATTTTTTTTTATATACAAGTGTGTTTGATATACGTTTGCATTAAATTTATGAAAATCCATATAAATCAATAAAAAAGTCAGTTAAACTCTACATAGAGTCTATGGATTTTCTAAATTCACTGACTCTTTAAAGTTAAAAAAAATTCAACAAATCTCAATTGAATACACTCTCCTTAATATTGATGTGAGTTTGCATTTTGTTTGGGTATTTTGTTATTTTGGAGATCGTTGTGATGATAAGGATGATTATGGCATAAAATCAAATTAGTGGGTGTATTTATCTGCCGTTTTTTTAAAAAAAATTTAGGTGAGCGTGCTCAGCAAGTCTCTGTGTGTATAACCGTGACCTTTCTTTAAAATCTAAGCCCAATACATTTTCTTAGTTTAGTTTAGCCCACTAAGTATAATATTTTATATTCTTTACATTTAATTGCCCCTAATAATAAAATATTTTATCATTTTCTTTCTGAATGTTCAAGACATTTAAGCACCACCCCTACTTAATAAATAAAAATTGATATTGGAATTGAAGAACTTATTCTTTTTCAAATTTTAACTCTTCAATTTTAGATAATTCTTCCTCTATCTTCTTTAAAAAAATCTAATTCTTTTGTTCATTGTTTTTTTTTTTTTTAAATTTCAAATAGTTATAAATTCTAGAGTTTAATTTTTTTTATAAATTTGTTATTCTATTAAAAAATAAAAAAGGAAATGTTGTATATAATATATATATATATATATAGTCACCCTTTCTAATACAGTCACTCATTTTATTATCCTTTTATATATGTAAATCATAATTCATTCCATTCAATTTTTATAATTATACTTAACAACAATATAAAATTATAACTTCATTTGTTTTTTACCCATTAATTTAATATAAAATTAAATTTCAATATACCTTTAATTAAGAGTTTCAAAATTCTCTAAATTTAAAAAATCACTATAAACGGTATTTATTTAGCCTTTTCTTCAACAGAGAAAAAAAATTTCGTCTAGTATAAAGAAAAAAATTGGATTATTGTATAAATAATAAATAAAATGTAATTAAAAATTTTATATTAAAAAGATGAGGAACAAACCTAAAATAAAACAAAAAAAAAAAATTAAATAACATGGAATTAAAAAAAAATAGAAAAAAACTGGATTATTGTATAAATAGTAAATAAAATGTAATTAAAAATTTTATATTAAAAAGATGAGGAACAAACCTAAAATAAAACTAAAAAAAATAAAATTTAAATAACATGGAATTAAAAAAAATAGAAGGAAAAAAATTAAGAAACAATCGTATGAATTCTTGTGTTTTTTTTCGAAGTAAGATTTCGAGTCCAACCACAACCATGCATAGATCCACTCTAAAAATGGGTTATAAGACCGCATAATAATGTGAAAATATTATTTTTTTTATTAAAATTTAATATACAAAATGTTAAATATTGATTTATGTAATTTTATTTATTTTATTGTAAAATAAAAAAAATAATTGAAAAAAATATTTAAAAAATAGAATTAATATAATATAGAATTAGATGTGAGAGAAAAGAAAAAAATTCAAGATTGATTTTTTTTAGAAGTCACTTAAAAATTCAAAATTAGTTTAAAAAATAAATAAGAGAGAGGAAACCGAAAATAAAATTATTAGAAAATACATGTTATGGAATTTAGTTGAATACTAAATTAGAATTTTGCTTAGCTGTACGGCATGTAATTATGAGATTTAGTTGAATATTAAATTCGAATTTTACTTAGATATTTTAAAGTAAATAAACTATTTAATATAAAAAATAATTCGTTTGTCCCTCCGTGGGTTGGGTTGGGTTGGGTTGAGATTTTGATAGCCCACTTAGCAAATGGATCGCTCCACCTCGCCCAACCCAATTAATTGACGGACTTTTGTTGTTTTGGCCTGGCCCGCTGGCCTAATGCTACTTAATTGAACATAATTACGTACACATGTAGTCAATCATTTTTTACACATTAAAAAAATAGTATTGGTAAAAACAATTTTTACCCCAACTTTCCTTTTATGCACTTATTTGTTTTTCAGTCAAATATTAATGACTAAACAAAAAAATGTAATTTGTTGTACAAATTTCATGACCAAAAACTAAAGAATGGACATTTCTCGACACAAATTGAAATAAGCTTACTTCATAATTAACAACATTCAACAAACACTAAATACAAGTATTTTAAATAAATCATAATAGTACCGCCGAATGGAAGGTAAATACTCATGCACGGTGGGACAGAATTCCAACCAAGTCAAACCTCTGCAAAAGAAATATTTTGCTGCCAAACACAAACCTCAACGGTGTGTTCTATGGAGTTAGCTAGAAAAACGCATGTCCCTATTTTAATTTAAAGGTGCTCATTTACTCATAATATTTGGTTGAAATCTTATCCGTCACTAAAGATCGATGTATATGTACCCCTATCTTTTTTACTATTATTATATATATATTCAAGCTCTAATTAAAAAAATAATAAAAAATGATAGATTTAATTATACATGATTTTTGTCAAAATAAGTTACAGGTTGCACTTTTTTTTGTTTACATGGCGGCTATGAATATCTTCTTTCATCAAGTCGATCAAAATAAAATCTTTACTCATTCATCATAACTTTTACACCCTTAAAATGAAAACTTATGTCACATCCCGATTTTAGGGGCCTAGATGAAAATACTATATTTTTACTTTTGAAGGCCAACTAAATAAAATACTGTCTTATCTTGACTTTCAAAAGACTTTGAAATACTGAAGTAGATCAAATTTATGACTTATAAAAAGATGTGCATCAGAAGTAAATATTAAATAAAGTCAATTTTGAAAACTTAACACCAATCGCTCGAAAATAAATAAATTTACTTTAAAGGAAAACATAATTTTTAATACAATTAAAAGATGTGACTTTTTATTAATCGAAATACTTTAAATAACATATGATCGAACTAATTAAATCACAGTTTTAAAATAGTAATTACTTTCTTGACTCGCATCCACCGTCCCTCCACCACCACTCCTTTAATCTTTTTAATCTGTAAAAATGTTAATATGATTGGGGTGAGCAAAACAACTAGCTCAGTGGGATTAACTTTGTCAAAGTTAAATATAACATATGAATAACATCATAACTCACAAACATGCATACAATTTCATAAGCTTGTTGGCAAAGCCAACCATAATAACATAGGCTTGTTGGATAAACCAACCATAAGTTTGTTGGATGAACCAACCATAATAACATAGGCTTGTTGGATAAACCAACCATAAGTTTGTTAGATAAACCAACCATAATAACATAGGCTTGTTGGATAAACCAACCATAAGTTTGTTGGATAAACCAACCATAAGATGTAAGATGCAGCAAGAAATAAAATCACTCATACGAAATACTTAAAAATGACAAAGTAGTCAATCAAGAAAATCCCACCTTAAATCTTGATTAATCTCGAAAAGATGTAACTTGATCATTAATGCAAAAGTCTTGATCACCTAAAATAATAAATAACATGTCTTAATATTATATTTAAATTAATAAGTACTATCTTATTTCTAAATTAATATTATTAGATTAATACCTAAACACATACATAGCCGTCAAAACAAACAAATATTATATATATTAGACTGATTTAATCAAGTAGTACCGACTCAATCAAAATGAATGAATTTAGAGGTTAACACACTTGACGCGTAATTAAAATTAGGATAGAGACAAATAGCAAAACTGATACGGTTTCACAGTTCATTTAATTTCAAAAGAATTTCAATGGCAGAAATATTTTAAATTTAACAGATAGTTGAATTTCGTAACTAAAATTGTCAATCCAATTTCATCAGATAAGGATTTAACAATTAAAGTTTCTTTAAAAATCCTAAGCCCTAATAATTTTATCAAAATTTTTTATTGAAAACTCAGTTCGTGACAATACTACAGAATTAAAATAACAATATGAGAAGGGAAGAAAATGTTACTGGTTCGACAAGAAGGGGAGATCATACGCACACGCACACCCACACCCACACCCGTTTCTTGTCTTCTAGTGAGATTATATTTTATTTTCTGTGTTTTTATATATAAGGACCGAGTATATATAATAGGTTTGAGAAAGTAGATTTAGTTGCTAAAGTTATGGGATAGATATGCAGATTTTTTGCTCAAATTTTATTCTTCAAATTAAATTTCAAACAAGTAATTAAAAATGGCCAGTAACGTAGAAAATGTCATATATAACACATTGACTTATTCTATATATTTATATTTATATCTATATTTATATAAATATATATATCATTATTAAATCTCTTAAAAATATATAAACATAATACATCAAATAATATATGGATATTTAAGTTCAAAATAATACTTATACTCACAAAATCTCTTTTACATAATTGTTTTATGCATATCTTATAACCAAAGGTGATTAAAAATCTCGGGTGTTACACTTTATAAATTTCACCATCACAATATGCTTAATTTTACACAAATGTTCTTACATTTTTTCAAGTCAACTCATTTCTTTACTATATACATAAAAATTACAAAATTATCACTCAAAACTCCACTCATTATTACACTTTCTTAATTTGCATTTTCATTTACATATAAAAGTAATTATGGGAGGGAGATCGAGAGTATTACATTGTATTTGTATTTAATGATTTGAAATACTAATATGCAGTTGAATTTGAGGTGATTTGAATATATTTTTAATTGTCCTTTTGATCCATTAAATTAAAATCAAGTTAAAATTGCATTTGAGTGTACATAAAAGTAAAAATGTGTGGTTTGCTATTTATTTAGAAAAAATGAGTATTTATTAGAGCAAAACACACTTCAAATATATTTTGGAGTCAATCGAAGAAATAAATCGAGAGAAGAAGAAAATAATTGGACTCAAAAAGCAAAAAAGATATATAATGAGGCCCAATATTTCGAGCCCAATTGACAAAGAATTTAATTAATTAATGGAAGCCCAAGCACATGAAAAGCTCATTTCCAAAGGCCACGGATAAATGCCCCCTTTTCTTATGTGTTCACCCTCCACCCCAATTTAGTTTTTGAACTAATGGGTAAAATGACAATTCTACCCATAGATGTTGAGTTCATCCACTTTAAACAAAAAGGCTTTGCAATCCTCCATCCTCCTAAAACTACTGTCCCTCCTTGTAAAATAAATTAAACATTTTAATCTTAATCTATGAAGCCAACTTGAAGAAACTTGATAATAATGGTTGAAAAACGAAGTGTTCGTTACATACATGTAAATTTTCGTTGTATTTTTTAAAGCATAGTTTAAAATTTTTCAAAACTCAATACTGGTTCACTGAAAATTGCACTATAACTCGGCCAACCCTACCGAGTTTTAAGCTCTTTAGACAACGAAAGATTTCACGAGTTTTCTCAATTTTCGAAAAAACTTTCCACATAATGTACCAAATGTCGTAACAAATTTCCACATAATGTCTCAAATTTCGAAAAACACTTCCACATAATGTCTAAATTGTCGAAAAAGACTTTCACATTATGTGTCAATTTTTGAACAATAGTTCCACAATATATCTCAATTTTCGGAAAATAGTTCCACATTATGTCTCACTTTTCTGAATTTTTTTTCAAACAGTAGCAAATTAAGATTTTTGTTTTGTTTTTGTTTAACAAAGGTTGGTTGATGGTAAGGAAGATTACATAGAGGAAGAATATGATGAAGATGAGCATGGCAAATCTGCGAATGAGGGGGTTTGTCACCGAGTTTTGTGCAAAAATGTGGAAGTTTATCACCGAATTTTGTGTGAAAATGTGGAAGTTTGTCACAGAGTTTTGTACAAATATGTGGAAGTTTGTCACCGACTTTTGTGCAATAATGTGAAAGTCTGTCACCGAGTTTTATGCAAAAATGTGGAAGTCTTGGCCGAGTTTTGTCACCTAACTTGACGAACCAGACTCGAGAAGGAATAGAAAAATCCATTTTCGACGTTTCGTCTCCTAATGCCCCATTTTGTGCAAAAACCAAGTTTCTTTAACAACTAAAAGTCTAAATAATTCCTAATAACAACTATTAAACAACAAAAACTAAACGATCTATATATGAAAATCAAATTTTAAAATGTAGAAATTTGAAAAAAAACTATCATAAACCCTAACTTACCTTTGTCCATGGAAGAGCAAGGAGTTGGGGCTGTAGGCGGCGGACGACACGGTGGTGGAGCTGCAAGCGACGGTGGTCGACGCAGACAACGGGAATTGCACAATTTTGCTCTAAGACGGTTTTTTTTATTGTGGGTGAACTCAAAACATTTTTTATTGTATATTAATTGTGGGTGAAGGGGAAAAGGTTATATTTGGTATTTCATGGGGGTGAAGTCATCCGGAGGGTGAACACATAATAAATAGAGGGCATTTATCCGTGGCCCTTTGGAGCCCAATTCGATGGGCCCATTTCATATATCAAAGGGTTTGGCTATATACCCCTCCAGCTTTGTTAAGTATACTCCCCCTCCCCATTTATTAATTTAATATTCGTGTAAAATATCAAATTTACCCTTTTAGTAAAATATATTATGATAGATACACTCTCCCTAAACCCTAACCCTAACCCTATTGAAAGCAGTCGGCGTCGCCCCAACTCCGCTAGCCACGCCTCCACCTCCTCCGGCGGCCGTCGTCCAAAAAAAATTACAAATTAAAAAAAAAAACTTAGAAATAAAAAAAAATACATTTTTTTGACAAACCAGTGTCGATCGACACTGTTTTGTCGACCATAGAGTATATTTTCGACTATAGTTTGTCGATAAAAAACACCCTCGTCGATAACATTTTATTGAAAGAAAATAAAAATAAAAAATCGACCCAAAATTGTCGACCATAAACATGGTGGTCGACAACAATTTATCGACCAAAATGTTAATGGTCGACAATTTCGTGTCGAAAAAAGAAGTAAAAAGCTTACATGTACCTTTCGAAGAAACGAGAAAAGATGGGGATGGGTGAGGCGGCAACCGTGAGGTAGGGGTCATGGCCGACCTCCATGGCCGTGCAGAGCATAAATTAAAAAAAAAAAAAAGGAGAGGGGAAGGCCGACAGCGGTGGGGGGCCATTGCCGACCTCCGCGCATAAATTATAAAAAAAACAGAAGAAGAGGGGGAGGCCGACCGTGGGTGGGGGCGGCGGGTTGGTGGCGCTGAGATCGACTGGTGGGCGGGCGGCAACGGTTGGGGAAGGGGGGCGATAAATTTAGGGTTTAGGAAGAAATGAAAGAGGGAAAGGAAAAATAGAATTAGAGTTTTATATTTGGGGGAGTGTATATAAAATTTGAATTTAATGGGCGCGCAAAAGCGTAGGTTAGGAATTTTGTAGGGAAGTGTATCTAACATGTACCATATTAAAGGGGTACGAAAATCGGGGTATATTTAACAAGACTGGAGGGGTATACAGCCAAACCCATATCAAATTGTTGTCAATTGAGTCCAAATCCATTACTAGTGTTGGCGTGGGCGAATTAAAGAGAAAGCAAGCAGTTGGGCCATGCTGACAAATGGGGTCATCTCATATTTAAAATGGAAGCAGGCTCGTGAAGATAAGGAAGATGGAGAAATTAATTATGGGTTAAACCCTATTTGCTTTGGGTGAGAATGTTTTGTTGGGTGATTGATGAATTAATGAAGTAATTATATGATTAGTCTATGTCTTGTTGGTTTATTGTTTTTAGTGTTGTAATTTGTATGATTTAATTGGTTGATCAATCCTATTAGCTAGCATTTTCGATTATGTTAATTGCAATGAGAGTTGGGTTTGCATGATTGGGGTATGTGTGTGAGCCTTGATTAATTAATTGAAGTTAAATAGTAATTAGCTTAACCGAGAGAGGTTTGATTGCTTAGATCGACAACATTAGACATTAATCGATTAGATGTTGTCTAAGAGATTAGTGAGAGGGCGAGTAGTAAACATTAGCAACTGTGTTGAAAGTGTTTACGGGTCACTATCCTGTGAGTTTATGGTACTAATTAGACAGCATAATTGTTAATTAGTGTATGTGTTCACCTAAGCCTCACGAGGGATTGATCCACACATATATGTGATAGCCTTTACCATAATTCAAGACATTCAACTTAATTGTTGTGATTAGTTTGTTAATTCGTTAGTAAGCCCACAAACAGGAGGAATCAATCTCCTCATCCTTGAACTTTCATCGTAATTAGTTTAATCGTTGTTTCAATTGTGTGTTGCTTAGCTTAATTTTAGTGATACTTGCTTTTGTTTTTTAAAAACAAAAAAATAATTGTTTCATTACTTCAATAGCATGATAACTTGTAACTTTGGGGATTCACTTACACTTAATTAGATCTTTCCAACGAAAACTACTTGGTCGCACTTGCATACTACATCGAACCCAAACGCTTTTGAAGATCGTATTGTTGCTTTAAAAAGTGCAAAAACACGTAAAAGTCACCACCTTCCACTGAGTTGCCGAGTCACCACCTCAAATAGAATATTAATCATCTTAATTAATTTATAATACAACGTTAATCTGTCATTTTCATCCCACTAATTAATCTCAATTTAGTGTTGTTGGCCCCAACCAGATTTGATTTCCGGTACTTACGTAATAATTAATATTCATAAAATTTAATTATCAAAATGTTAACAGACAAACAGAATCTCAACATACTGTACAAATACACACCATACCTAGATTAAATATTCATTAAAAATGTTATTTAAAAAGTTAATTGAAAATATATAGGAATATTACTTAAAGGAATTTATATGTATGTGCTATAACAGAGGATTAATTTGATATAGTTTTAAATGATCATTTAATCTCATGATTCATTTTATGGAGTATTTACATTACTTAATTAATGGAACATAATTACACATATAGTCAATCATTTCTTTTTAAAATTTTATATGAAATATAGCTAGTTAAGATAAATTTGAGATAAAAATCCGTGGGTTAAACTCGGATCAATGTGAGTCAAACTTAAATAAAAGAAATATATTTTTTTCGTTTTCAATATTATTTTACTACATGACCAAAATTATGTTACTACATGACCATAATATTGTTACTACATGACTAAAATTGCATTACTATAAGTCCAAAATATTCGGAACACTTAATTTTCAGGGCAAATTTTTTAGAATTTTTTTGACATGTAGTAGTACACTTTTAGTCTTGTAGTGGTAATATTTTGGTCTTGTAGTAACAATATATTGGTCATGTAAATCACCTGCCTGCTATCCGTAAATTTTTTGGGTGATACGAATCTATATTTATGACCCATAAATTTTTAAAAATTATCTTAATTAAGTATATTTAATGTATGAAATATTTTATATAAGTGTAGCTCATATTTTTTACAAACATTAAGAAATGGTATTGGAAAAACAATTTTTACCCCCAACTTAATTTCCTTTTATGCACTAACTTTATTTTTCAGTTCAAATATTAATGACTAAACAAAAAAACGTAAATTGTTGTACAAATTAATTTCACGACCAAGAAGTAGGGGTGGGAATGGGCCAGGCTACCCGACAGGGGCCTACAACTCGGCCTATTAAAGCTCGGCTCGGCTCGTTTAATAAACAAGCCATGCTCAAACTTTTTTAGAAGCCTATTTAGCTAAATAGGCCGGGCTCAAGCTTTTTCGTAAGCCTTTTAAGCTCAACAGGTCGGCCTATATAACTTCATATATATATATATATATATATATATTATAAGTATATACTTATATAATATGTGATTTTTAAATAAATAAATAAGTAAAAAAATTTAGTAATACTAGTTATATTTTTCTTTGTAATAGTTTTTTTTTTTTTAGAGAAATAATTCTACTATTTGAGAAAATAATACTGTACTAACTTAATAAATATGTGCAAGACAAAACACCTCTAGAAGGATATACTATATATACATGTTAGGAAATAAACACACGCACACGATGACGATAAGAAAATAACACGACATTTGTTTACCCAGTTCGTCTTTCGACTACGTCTGGGGGCGATGCCAAGCCAAGTATTTCTCTATGCTTTTCGGATGCGCTTTTCTTTGTAATAGTTGAAAAAATATTTAATTTTTTTTTGGAACATTCTATTATTTCCATTTCTTCATTTTGAGATTTAAAAAGTTAATTTTTATAATCTGATAATAATATTGTTGTAGATTTTTTTTTAAAAAAAATACGCTAATAAGATTAAGAGGCCTTTAGAAGGCTTTCGGGCCAGGCCTATTTATTAAAAAGGCTAGGCTTGAGCCTTAAAAAAAGTCTATGGCCATGGACCAGGCTCGGGCCTAAGAAATATATAACAGACCAGACTTTTTTTCTTAAAGCCTACCAAAGCCTGGCCCATTCCCACCCCTACCAAGACCCATTCCCACCCCTACCATGAAGTAAAAGAATTGGCATTTCTCGACAAAAATTAAAATAAGGCGGCTTCAAAACAACATTGGAGAATAATTAACTCCAACAAACATTAAATTAAATACAAGTATATACGAGTATTTTTGACAAATGATACCCTTCTAAAAAGGAAATTAAATGAATTGTGTGTCAAACACAGATCTGAATTGTGTGTTCTATATTGGAGTCAGCTAGAAAAACGCAAGTCACTATTTTAAAGTGCTCATTTGCTCATAATATTTGGTTGTTGCATTCGAGTCCTCTACCCCCTATCTTTTTCATTATTATTATTATTATATATGCTTAAATAATATTACTCCCTCCATCTATGAATTATATTCTCATACATTTGAGCGTAAGTTTTAATAAAAAAAAAGTACATAAGTTAATGGTATTGTAGATATTGTGGAGTTCATTATAAATAAAGTTATTGTTTATGAGTAAAATTGAATGTCAATTTAAACAATTAATTGATGGTTGAATGGTGAAGATAAAATGATAGTTTTCATAATAGTTGTAAGAATAAATTTGATGGGCAAACTAATAATACAAGTGAAAATAAAATTGGTGGAAGGTTGGAGTATATATAACTAACTATATACTACTCCCTCCATCCTGTAAAATTTTGCTCATACCCATTTTTGAGTTCACAAAATATTTGTTTATTCTATTTAAATAGTTAATTTTTAAATATTTTTTCTACTTTATTAACAAGATTGAGTATGTATTAACAACATTCTTTACTCGTTATTCCACATATATTTTTTATAATTAAAATATAATTTTTTAAAAAACATATATAAAAAGAAGTGAGCAAAATTTTACTAGACAGAGGAAGTATGTTTTTAATGTATGTTAAATGTACTCCCGCGATACTTACACTCCCAATATATATATATATATATAGATGGACTCTCCCTAAATTACGTTTTCAATCTCTAACAAAACGTACCCTAATAATACACCTCACCCACACAAAATCTTAATTTTCTATCATCTTCCTTACTCCTCCATTGAGCCGCCCCAATCCCACCCCATCGTCTCCGGCCCCGTTGCCCCACCCACCCGCCGTCCCCGTCGCCCCCCGTCGTGCACGCTAACACCCATCGTCCCACACCCCTATGATCGACCCCATCCACTGGCCAGTTGATCGCCTTTTCCGACAACCCCACCCCCTTTATGTAAAGTCGGTCGTCCGGCCACCTCCCCCTCCCCTCCATTGGAGCTCTTCTTCGTCGAAAAATGTAGGTAGGTTAATTTTTTTTAATTTTCGACAACAATTGGTCGAAATTTTACACTATTATCGACAATAGTGTATATTTTTTATCAACTATTTTAAAAAATTATCACTTTTTTTTTTTTGTTAAATTAGTGTCGAAAATATGTTAATTTTTTTTTTAATTTCTGAATTTTTTCAGAGTTGATGGATAGCGGCGGGGGTGGACAGTTTGAATATTTGACCTGATTATTAAATTAATAAATGGTAGGAGTGTATGAAACATACTTGGGGGTATATAACACAGGCCTTGGACTATATTAAAATACATTTTTTTAATATAAGCCCAATATATTTTCTTAGTTTAGTACTCCGTACTTTTTAAGTCCAACCGATTTTTTCAGGTGTAGTCCATGAGTATAATAATCACTATTTAAATTTTAATGAGTTTTTATTTTTTTAATCAGAAATATTTTAAATTATTTTTTTTAATAATATTATAATTTTATCTTCTTTTTTTTTTTAGATATTCAAATTCTGAACATTTATCAGCATTCCCTACTTAATATTTTTATTAAAATTGAGATTGGGATTGAGGAACTCATTCTTTTCCAAATTCTAAATCTTCAATTTTAGATATTTCTTCCTCTATTTTCTTTAAAAAAATCTAATTATTTTGTTCAATCAGTTTTTTTTTTTAAATTTCATATAGTAATAAATTCTAGAGTTTAAAAGTTTCACATAATTCTATCATTGTATATTGTTTCGTTTTATGTAATTTTTATTATTTAAATTTTATAAAGTATCACTTAGTAGTCTACATTATAATACTGTAGTAGATTAGTAATTTAATTAGTACTATATATATATACATATATTAAATTGTTTTTTGAGCTCTATTTAAAAAAAAAAAAAAATCTTATAGACTTAATTATAAATAATTTTTGTGATATACAACAAAGATGTGTTCAATTTTAATATGTTAAATACTAAAATACATATTTATGTATGTTTAAATATTGGCAAAAACTTGTGTGAGACCGTCTCACAGAAAAAAATCCGTGAGACGGATGTTTAAGTGAAAAGTGATAATATTTTTAACAAAAATGACAGTCACTTTTTACTTAAACACTATCACTTTTTGCTCAAACATTATCACTTTTTATATATGAGGGCCGCGGATCTCATTCTGTGAGACGGTCTCACCCAAGACTAGCCCTTAAATATTTATGTATTTAACTAAAAAAAACTAAAAAAAAAACTAGTGTCCATTCTAATCTAATTTTAAGATCAGGTTAATTCTAAAAAAATACACACCTTACCTTTAGTTTCCATATCAATTTAATCACGGATTGATTATCGTCTCCGCTTCTTAAATTCAATAAAGTTCTTTTCTACCTCTCAAACTCAATCCTCACTCAATCAAGATCTTCTCTTCTAATGACCATCAAATATGCACATGATCATGGATGTCACTTCTTCGGACTCGACACTAACGATTGACGCTTTTATTAGCACCAATCCCTGTATTCCTGACCAGGCGGCGGATGTTGTAGCCAAGACTGGCCTAATGCCTTGATTGTGTTTGGAGAGGCAACTTTTTACTCTCATTTCTTCATAATGATTTATCATTTTACTCTCATTTTTGCATACCCAGACAAGGTTTTAATGACACTCCGACCTCTGGTGAAAAAAACCAAGCATATGACCATGATAAATTTTTTGGTGATTTATTTATTCAGTAATTATTCAATTATTGAATAATTTTATTGTTTTATTCAACTAGTTCGAGGACTACAATTTATATGATTTATGGGATAGGAAAATATTTTTAAAAAATATTTAAGAATTAATGCGTTTAACACTAATTATTAGTGCAATAAAAATATTCTAGAAAATATTTTGAAAAAGTATATGTAGTATACTAAAAATAGTTAGACCGTGTAATGTATAAAATATTTACATATACCATTGTAGACTATAAATATCCAAGTGCACAAACATAATTAAAATAAAATAAGACATTATCATAAATATAAATCGAAAGATCATCAACAACGTTATTTAATAAAATTAGAACGATCCCACAAATAAAATGATCAACAACGTTATTTAATAAAATTAGAACTATTTCACAACAAATAAAATGATCGATCTAATTTTATTTTATAAAAATAGAACTATTTGACCACAAATAAAATATCGATTCATGAATTATTACCATGCATAGAATCTGACATTAAATACACATCCCTTTTCCCCTTCCCATGACTCGAACCCAGATCTAAGGCCTAGGTAGTGGTGCTCAAACCTTACATTATAATGTTTTTTTATTAATTAAACTAAATACTGAAATTATGGGCTACACAGTCGCCTATTTACATCATAATTTTTTTTTATTAATTAAATCTAACTCTAAATAAAGTGCCGACATTAAAATAAGTAAATACTCATATCCATATTCTAAAATTAGCTAATGTCAAAATTAAGTTACAGGTTGCAAATACCGATAAATACCGATACTTTGCAATACATACTCCCTATAATATAATTTTTCCAAAAAAAATCTAGAAATTTCCAAAAGCATGAAACATTTGATAAATTTTATGTTAAATATAGTGTTACAGATGTAGATATTACTGGACATGTTTGGGAAGAAAAGTGCGGCTATGCTCACACAAAGAATATCTTCTCGTTCAAAATATTTATTACTTCTTTCTCTATTGCATAATAATTTTTATGAGTTGATGAACACCTATATTAAAAATATGTAATAATGAGTAGAGTTTTGAAGGGTAATTTTGTAAACTTTTATGTATAAAGTAAAAAAAATGAATTGACTTTGTGTATGTGTGCAGAAAAGGTACTATCATTTGTGTAAAATTGAGGATAGTGTGAGGGTGAAGTTTATAAAGGGTTTTTCATTTTAAGGGGTGAAAATTATTGTAGAACGTTTTGAAAAGAAAAGTGTGAAAGTTATATATGAAATGAGAAAGTACATCATATTTGTATTTAATGATTTAAAATATGCAATTGAATATGAGGTGATTTGAAGTGTACAAAGTGTGACTCATATTTTTAATATAATAATCAATTTTAAATTAATTCAAATTCTCTTTTTTAAGCAAAACTTTCAATTATTGTAAATAAAAAAAAATCAATTAAAAAGGTTATTCATAAAATTTAAAAGTTCGACTCATGGACACGGACTCCAACATCGAGGATTTTCACTGTTTTAACTTACATTCACAACATTAATTTAGGGTGGAATTTTCCTTTTACTTAATGTGTTACTATGCCACTTTTAAATGTTCCTAATGTTAATGATTTTGTTGTTTGATGCATCTTACAATCAATGATATAATGATGGGTTTATTCAATAAGTCTACGTTTATTATGGTTAGAGTGGACAACAAGGTTATAAAATTGTATGTATGTTTATGTGTTGGTGACTTTCAGGGCCGGTTCTAGGAAAATTTGTACATGAATCGAACTTTAAAAAAAAGGTCCCTTCTCTTCATTTTTTTATTCTATATGAATTCATGAAACATAATGTAAAACAATTTTTAAAGGGTTGGTCTGCTATGGACTCGAGTGCATTTATGCACCCTAGTCCATGTTGCACTTTTCAGTTTTACTGACTTACACTTTTTGGTAAATGGTGTTGCACTTTTCAATTATTAAATTGTATAATAATATTTTTAGTTATAGTGACTTACACTTTTTAGGAGGGTGTATTCAATTGAGATTATGTTGGATTTTTTTTGGACTTTTAAAATCTGAGGGTATTCAATTTGGATTTTTAAAAGTCTTTCAAAATTTTGAGGTATTCAATACGGATTTTAAAAAGTCTTTAGAAATCTTTAGGTATTCAACAATCTATGGATTTTAATACTCTATGAATTTTAATACTCTATGGGTTTCGTTGGATTCTCTTTCAAAAATATAAATAAATTTCACTAATCAAAATCTCTTCTAAAAAGTAGAGATTTCAACGGATTCTCTTAAAAGACTCTAAAAGAGAAGAAAAAAAAAAACTGTATTAACTATGTTCTTTGATAAGTATCACAGATTTTTCACCACCATTATTATCGTGAAAAAAATTACTAAAATTATGTTCTTTCTTTAAAAATTATAGTATATAAGACACCGTCAATAATATCTAATCGACGTCAATTCCCCATTACGTAGTGTTCGATATCATCTAAAAGATTTTGGTGGTCAAGGTCGTCACCCCAAAAATGCAATTATTCAATCGAATTTTTGGTATTTTCAAATTGCAATTCACATGTTCGCTGGATTACATAACTTTCTTCGGAAAGAAGGTCGCTCTGATGAATTTTCAATCGAATATAAAGAAGATCAAGATTCACCACATCTCGACATGAAAGAGGAAAATTTGGAATTGCTTTCTCATTCTCAAGGACAACTACAGCAAAGAACTTAAGCTAATGCATAGAGAGCTAGTATTGCTAACTATGTGAAAATGAGGCCTAGGTATAACTGTGATGAAAATGAAGATGAGAATAATAATGATAAATAATAAAAAAAATTTGAACTAGGTTTTAGGGGCGTAGTTTATGGAAATCATATAAATCAATAAAAAAAATGTGTATTTCAGAATCATGTCAAATCTATAAAAATCCATGTAAATCAATAAAAAAGTCAGTCAAACTCTGCATAGAGTCTATGGATTTTCTAAATCCACTGACTTTTCAAAGTCCAAAAAAATCCAACAGAATCTCAATTGAATACACCCCCTTAGTAATATTGTGTTGTACTTTTCAGTTTAACAACATGCACTCGAGTGTAGACATGCCCAACCGCCAGAAACCGCCGATTTC
Source organism: Galeopsis tetrahit (assembly GCA_963675135.1). Taxonomy (NCBI): domain Eukaryota; kingdom Viridiplantae; phylum Streptophyta; class Magnoliopsida; order Lamiales; family Lamiaceae; genus Galeopsis; species Galeopsis tetrahit. Next base: position 54,230,017 of record OY776128.1, read on the forward strand.
GGTTAAAAACCGGCGGTTTCGGTTTTACGTTTTTTCCAACCGAAACCGAACCGGCAAACCGCCGGTTACGGTTACGGTTTGGAACCGGCGGTTACGGTTACAAAACCGCCGGTTCGGCGGTTAATTTTCTTTTTTTTTTTGGCTCGTTTTTTGGATTTTTTCCGCGTTTTCGACTCTTGTTTTTTGTTCGTTTTAACTTTATAGTTTGTACTTTATAGTTTATTAGTTTATATAACTTATTATTGATGAAATATTATAAAAATTTGAAAGAATAAATAAATTACTTTTAAGTTTTAAGTTACAAATTAAAAAAGTATATAAACAACTTACAAATTACAACTTAAAATTACAACTTAAAAATTACAACTTAAAATTACAACTTACAAATTTAAAAACTTAGTAACTTACAAAATAAATTTATAATTTTATTACAACAAATTGGGAGGGGGGGAGGGGAAAATTGGACTTGAGCTTAATTTTAAAAATTAAACTTAGAAATTCTAAGTTCAAAATTTTAAAACTAAGTTGCCTACGTATCCAACATGTTGGAATCAAAGTCCACGTAGTTCTCTTACCTCAACTTACCCGTTGACGTTGTTGTTGAATGATCATGGCTCGATTCTTCATTCTTCACTTCCGCCCGTAGAGGTCCATTCCTCGTCTTCTTCATTATCCTCTTCTAACGATTGGGCTCTTTTTTCGGCTCTTACCCAATCATCAAGCAAGCATTGGTTCTCTACGTTTTCAACGGTCATATTTGATCTCGTTGCATCCAAGGTATAACCTCCTACACTAAAAGCTTGCTCAACGGCAACGGTTGAGGCGGGAGCCGATAAAATTTCTCTTGCGAGCATTGACATTGTCGGAAATACAAGTTTCACCGTCGACCAACACTTTAGTATGTCAAAATCTCCTTCCATATTTTCCATTGTCGAATTCATGATATAATTTTCATATTCTTGAGTATACGATGATCGTGATCTTTTATGATTACGTTGATAAATAAGTCTATTTATAGCATCCATATTGGCCAAATTTGGAACGTTAGTAGCACTATGTGAAGAAGAAGAAGAAGTGGAAGAACCATTTGCATCCATATGCTCCCTAATTAATGCTAATATAAGTTGTTTAACACCACTTAAGATTTCTTCGGTATCCGGTCGATCACAAGAACTAATTTCGTCACTAGGATATAAATTTTCATAATACAACTCTAACATGTCATGTACACCATCTAACTTATATCTAGGATCAAACACTTTAGCAACTAAAAATATAGGAGGAATTTGATTAAAATATTTCTTCCATTTTTGCAACATAGGTTCAATAGCATCATGTAATAATGGATCATATTTATAACGTGTTAATACTCCAACAATTTTAAGACAATATTCTATTGCCAAATGAGAAGTAGGTTCGTAAACTTTAGACATAGCAAAAGTAGCATCATTAAAAGTTTCCAAAATCTCAATAATTTTTATGCAATGATCCCAATCTTGAGGATGTAAACGAAAACCACAATTTTCTTTTGCGAAAAAACCACATAAAGTTTCTTTATACTCAACCGACTCTCTTAACAATTTATAAGTAGAATTCCACCGTGTTGACACATCAAGAGAAAATTTTTTTGGATGCACATTCTTAGTTCTACAAAAAATTTTCCATTTTTTCATCAAACTACTACGCCTCGTCAAGTAAGTAATAGCATCTTTAATAGGAGCGACATATACTTTCAAGGCATTTAAACCATCTTGAACACATAAATTTAAAATATGACACATGCATCTAATATGAAAAAATTTTCCACCAACATACGGTTGACACTCAATTTGAAGTTCTTCGATACTAGCGTTATTAGCACTAGCATTATCAAAACCAATAGAAAAAATTTTATACGTAATCATTTAAAATATCAACAATTTTTGTTTTAATATTAGCGGCATTATGAATATCATCAAAATCCTTATAAGCAATTAATCTTTTGTTTAAAGTTCAAGAATCATCAATCCAATGACAAGTAATTCCTATATAAGAATGTTTTTGAAAATTATCACTCCAAATATCGGCGCAAATAGAAACTTTACTTGTTAGTGATCTAAATGTGTTGATCAAAGCATATTTATATTCACCAACAACATTAGCAATATCACGAGTAATCGTAGAACGAGAAACTTTTTTCATGCATGGTTGTAGGGAAAGTTGAACCAAATCATTGAAAGCAAAATTTTCCACAAAACTATAAGGAAGATGTTGAACACTTATCATTTTAGCTAACATTTTTCTAAAATATGTTTGATCATATTTAAAAATAGAAGTCGAATTACTTACCTCACCTTGAACTCCACCTCCGGAGGACCCGGTAAATCCTCGTAGTTGTGTTTGACTCGTTTCAATTCCCACTCTATCCGGATGTGTGGAACTCAAATGGAGTCTAAATGTTCCATATCCTCCTCCCTTTTTAAACTTATATTGCTTTGTACAATAATTACAAAAAACAATAAACTTATCTGTTTCGGCGGTTGGCACTTTTCGAAAGTGACGTGCAAAAATTTCGGACCTCAAAATGGGGTTTTGTTGTGAAGGAACTCCAACTCCTTCCTCCGTTGAAGTTGGAATTTCGGTTGCACTTTCTTGAGTTGGGCGGCCACCTTCTTCATCATCATCATCCGAGCCAAGTACCTCATCAACGATGTCGTCACCAAGAATTTTACGCATATTTTGGTCATCATCCTCTTCGTTGAATAATGGAATGCGTCTTCTTCGAGAAGATGAAGAAGTTCCAATAGCCTTTCCTCTTGAAGAAGACATATTATTATAATTACTTAATTAGTAAGAAATTAAGAATTAAGAAAGTAAGAAAAAGTGAAATAGAATTTAGTAAAGGAATTAAGTAAATAAGATTATAATTTATAAGAATAATTATAAGAGTAAGAGATTGAGAAAGAATTGAGAAATTTGAGAATGAATGTTGAGAAATGAGATTATGAGAATAATAGATTGAGTTTGGTGTGAAAAATGAGTTGGAAAAGGGGGTATTTATAGAGCCAAATTCGAAATTAATTTAAAAAAAAAAAAAAAAAATCCGGCAAACCGCCGGTTAACCGCCACGTGTCTCAATCTGGGCCGTCGAGATCCAACGGTCAACAGATCTGGACCATTGGATTTCTAACGGCCATATTTTTGAATTAAAGCAAACCGGTCAAACCGGCGGTTAACCGAACCGGCGGTTAAACCGCCGGTTTTGACCGTTACAATTTTTTTATTTTTTTTTTTAAATTTTAAATGCGATTTATCTCGGCCGTTGGATTTCAAACGGTCAACAGATCTGGACCGTTGAATTTCCAACGGCCATAATTTTGAATTTAAAACCGCTGGTTAACCGCCGGTTTAACCGGATTTTTTTTTTTTTTTTTTTATTTTTAAAATTCGTATTTTGTCCTATAAATACCCCTTTTTCAACTCATTTTTCATTTACAAACTCAATCTCATATAGACTTTATAGTCCTATTTTCATTTTCTCATTTCCCAACTTCAAATTTCAATCCAAATGGCAAATGAAGGATCATCAAATCATTCAATTGTAACAAATTTGAATGTCAATCCTACAAACCAAGAGGAAGTCGATCAACCCATTCAACCGCCTCCGCCACCGACGGTTCAAGTTCAAGTTCAAGTTGTTCAACAACAATTCGATTTTCCTTTCCCTCCCAATTTTCGTTTTCAGAGAGGCCTTCAAAATCACTTTCATGTAATCGGTCAAAATCCGATTGATGGATCATATCAACTTTGTTGCAACTATTGTGATAAGCAATATAAATTTAAGCGCGGTGGAGGATACGGAACATACGTGAAGCACATGCAAACCAAGCATCCGGACAAATGTTTAAATTATTAAATATTAATGGCTACTTGGAGACTTGGAGTTGGCTAGTAATTTTAATTTTTAGTTTATGTTTTTATTCAAATGTTTAGTAATTTTAATTTTTAGTTTATGTGTTTATGTTTTTATTAAAATGTTTAGTAATTTTAGTTTATTTAAATGCTTATGTTTACTTCTATTTCTAAATTCTAAATTTCTAATGCTTATGTTTATTGTTTAGTGACTTAGTCATTAGTAGTTCATATATAATTATAAGTTACAACTTACAACAATTTAAAACGAAAAATGATGAGTAAAAAGACAAAATAATCTAACTATAAATTAAAATTAAAAAAAATAAAAAAAAAATAAACCGAAAACCGGCGGTTTGGACGGTTAACCGGAAAACCGCCGATTTAACCGGAAAACCGCCGGTTTTCAAAACCTGGAACCGAAACCGAACCGTGAAAATACGGTTGCGGTTCGGTTTTCGAACCGAAACCGCCGGTTCGGAAAACCGGCGGTTACACGGTTCGGCGGTTTTCCGGTTACAAACCGCCCGTGTCTACTCGAGTGCATACTAGACTTTACCATTTTTAAAGGACTAACAATATATTCTAATTTTTAATTAATAGATTTTTTAAGATTTTAAGTTATTTAATTTTAAGAGATTTTTCAGATTTCTAATGTGATTATTATAATTTTTAGAATATTTAATGAAATTTTTAGAATTTGTTTATTTAGACAATTTTATATTTTTGGAATTTTAGAATTTTTTTATTTTTTATACAAGTACTAATGAGATTTTTAGAATTTATTATTATTATTATTTAATTTTTAAAATTTAAAGGAGATAAATTGAACTATTTGCCTGTAATCTTCTTCTAAAATATACCTATTTGATGAATGATGATAAACGATAATCTCATGCCTTTGTTTAAACTTTTTTCTCCTAGATTTTCCTTCCCTTCTCCTTAACTAACTATTTTTACTTTTTTTTAGTGTCTTATATATAGTTATATTAATATTATATATATATATATATATATAATATTTTTAAAATGACCCCTTAAAAAATTGAAATATTTCTGTGCGTGAATTGATCATCTCGTTGGTCTTACATTAGGATCGGGCCTGATAACTTTATTTGTATATGATGTTTAATTGTGATAAAAGAGTTTCCCCTAGTTATTTTATTCACCCCAATTTAATTAACATTTTGCAATCTAAGACCAGAGTGAGGTAGGGGATCGGTAGTCCGCCTTGAGTGGTTATATAATCTTACTATTTTAAGAGTTTATTTCATTTTGAAAGTTGGTTCATGATAATTTATGTTCAAACTATTAGCTTTTGAGATTGGAAACAAAAAGTCATATCTCCTTTGTTGAATTATATCAGATTTACATTTGAAACAAATTAATATTATTTTTGAGCGATTGATGTAAAGTTTTCAAAATTTTCTAGTGTTTAATATTTACTTTCGATGTAAATCATTTTACAAATTCATAAGTATAATTTACACTAATATTATACAGCCTTTAAAATCGGGATGTGATAGAGTTCCTTCACAATCTCTATATAATTACCAAAAGCCGAAGCATTTGTATCACGTGAAATGATCACACTCTTTTCGCAATGAGGGCCAAATTCGAAGCCCATTTAATAGCTTCCCCTACACCCCCAAGCCTCCCCCTTCTTAACACTCATTAGACTATTTTTACCATACTTCGGGTGTGTTTTGAAACTCTACAAATGTAGTCCCATAGTTTTAAGAAAAAATAGATAAAGTAAGGATATTATAGGGTATTGTGAATTCCATTATGAATAAAGTGATTGTTTGAGAATAAAGTTGATGACAAATTGAGTAATTAAGTGATGTTTGAAGGGTGATAGTGTTCATAAAGTGTATGAGATTACATTTGGTGACAAAGAATACAAAACAAATGGACTAAAAATGTATAAGAGTGTTAGAAACCGCCATTAAATCATTTTTAAATAATACTAATATTTTATTAAAACAGTCCAGTAAACCCACAACCATCTCTATTCCCAGAGATTTCAAAAAAAAAAAATCATTCAAATTCTTAAAAGTTAAAACAATTAGTTTATAATTGAATTCATAAATTTCATTTTTTTTGTCGAAAACTATTGAATTTACTTAAAATTAATTCCAACTACACTCTCATTAATCATTTTTAGAAAGAATTAAATAAGTCAAACTAGAAGTGGTGAAAACTTGTAAAAAAATGAATGATAGTTATGTTGTGGCTACCTAGACTAACCTAGTAAGGACAATAGTTTATAGGATCTATTTATATAGAATGACAAAAATTTATGTATACTAGATATTTTTTCATGAGAAGGATCTCTTTTATCATATTCTAAATTTTTAGGTTGGATAACTATTTTTTTCCTCCAGATTTTATTTTTACCAAAAAAAGATAATACTCTCATCCGTCCCACAAAAATAGCCATATATTCCTTTTTTGAATGTCCCAAATTATAGCCACATTTCCTCTTTTACTTTAGCATTAAATGTTTTATTGTCAATTTTACTCCTAATTTATAAGAGTAATTAATGCTTAGCAGATTTTGGAGTATTAGATTTTAAGGGCAAAATTGGCACATTAGCTCAATTTGACTGCATTTATTGATTTTTCTTAATCTGTGTGCAAAGTCAAATGTGCTATCTTTGTGGGACGGAGGGAGTAATGTTTAAGGAAAAGATGATACTCTCTCCGTTCTTATTTATATTGGGCATTTACTGTTTACGCGTAGTTTAATGTGAGAGTTGTTTATTAGTATTAAAGGGGATAAAATAGAATGTATCAAAGTCTTTTGAGCAATAAAGTAGATAATAAAACAAAGTAATGACATGTGATGTAGTTTTGAAATGTTTGAAGTGTGTAGTTTAAAGTGAAAATGTGTTTTATTGCCAAATAAGGAAATGGTGAATCTAATTTGGGACATTCATTTTTTGCAAATGTCCAATCTAAATTGGGATAGAAGGAGTAATATTTTTAACAAAAGTGATAGTCACATTTTACTTAAACATTATCACTTTTTATATCGGATCAAGGAAGAAACCGTCCATGAGACGGACACATCCAAGATTAGCTTATTAGAAATAACACTATCCTAATCGTTCGTCACAGACCAGTTAAAAATTTTGACTACTCGCAAAAAATCTTAGAAAATATTAAATACAAGTAGATACGTCAGGCAATGAAAGACTTTTGGGCACGATTATTGGCACTCGCGGAATTTATGAGTACACTAACTCACTTTGCACACCCATCGTACGATCGGTACACACCCTATAAAAGACCCGAAATACCCTTCTCCTTCTTAACCCCAATTTTCACTCTCACTGCCTCCCTCCTTTTTCCTGTTTCACACTGCCCTCTCCTTCCTAATTTTCTCAATTTTCTCAACTTCACTGTCCACTGCCATGCCACTCCCACCGCCGCGCAGCTCCACCACAAGAAGTATCTTCCAACATAAAAATGGAGTTGCTAAATATGAAATGAAAATGCCATTACTGGTAAGGAAGGTCATTTAGGCATCTTCTGATATAAATATGAAATGCATTTCTATCAGCGCACAACTCCAACAGGTATTTTCCCAACATTCTTTTTTTGAAATTGTTCTTTTTGTTCGAAATATATTGTCGAAACTTAGAGTTTTCCAGAAATTTTGTCATTTATCCGAATACTTGTTCCAAAATTTCGTCAATGTTTCGAAAATATTTTCCAAAATTGTGTTTTTCTTCTAAATTTCCGTCTTTATTTTTCGAAATTAATTAGTGTTTTTAATTTTTTTCGACATTGATTGATCTAAATAAAATTTCAGCTATATTTTTTGATCTTTTCAAATTTGGTGTTTTTGCCAAAATTTTGTTGGTGGATATGCTTCCGGAAAAGTTTATCGACATGGAGAGAAGATGTGAAAATTAATCATTTAATTTTTTACATTTTATACATGTCTAAATATCTTCCGTCAAAAAAAAAAAATTAATACTCATCAAATCCGTGTGTGCATATAACCGTGCCCAAGACTTTTTCTTGTACATTGGATAGCCCAAATAATGGCAACATATTTAGACGGGTTTGGCTATATACCCCTCCAACTTTGTTAAATATACTCCACCTATTATTGTACCCCCATTAAAATGATAAATATTAAATATACTCCCTCTGTATTATTCAAATTGCCCTCTCTTTTCGAATGTCAAATGTTAAATATACTCTTCCAATTAAAAATCATAATTTCACTTTTCCCATCTTTCTTCCTCCTCCTTTCTCAATCAAACCACCGTCCCGTCGTCATCGACACCGCTCACGTCCATCTCCGGTAGTGCCACCCCCACCCCTCCCTCTTCTTCTTCTTCTTCTTCTTTTTTTTCTCATTTTTTCTTTGCAAATCCGCCCCCACCCACGCGCCGCTCCCCGCCTCTGCAGCGCCGCCCCCTCCTTTTTTTTTTCTCTACAAATCCGCCTCCGCCCCAACCCCTGCTCTGCCTCCACCTCCGCTGTCGGACCGTCCCCGCTCCACCGTTCTGTGCCGTCGTTGTCCCTCCCTCCATTTTTCCTCCTTGTTCTTCTTCATAAAAAAACGCGTACATAATTTTCTTCTATTTTTTTTTTATTTTATTTTATTTTCGACACGAAATTGTCTACCATAAAATTTTGGTCGATAAATTATTGTCGACCACCATGTTTATGGTCAATATATTTCGTGTCGATTTTTTTTTGTTGATAACAGATTGTCGACGAGGGTGTTTTTTGTCGACAATTTGTAATAAAAAATGTAGTCTATGGTCGACAAATCAGTGTCGATTGACACTGGCTGGTTTGTCGAATTTTTTTATTTATTTGTTTCTAATTTTTTTTTAATTTCTAAATTTATTTGGAGGCGGCCATCGGAGGTGGAGAGATGCCTGTCGCCGGCGGCAGCTGCTTCTCTTGGAATTAGGGTTTATGGGAGAGTGTATCTATCTTCATATATTTAATTAAAAGGGTAAATTTGATATTTTGCACGAATATTAAATTAATAAGTGGAGAGGGGAGTGTACTTAACAAGGCTGGAGGGGTAAATAAGGCCCACATATCTAATTATAAAGTAGTACTCCAATATCAGATATTGGCCACATAATTTGTTCGGGTATGGTTATTTGTACTTTGATTATGATACACTTTCCCCTTCTTTTACTTCATTCGTATGTTCATAATTTTAGGCACACATTTAAAAAAAAAAAAAAAGTAAAGTAAGGGTATTGTGAAATGTTGTGAGTTCATTTATGATAAAGTGATTTTTATGAGTAAAATTAAGTGATAATTTGAATAATTAAATTGGTGGTTGGAGAGTGAAAATAAAATGACGTTTTCATAAAAGGAACAGTATACTTTTGATGGACGGACAAATAAAATAAATAAACATACTTTTTAGATATAAGGAATATTAATTTAATAATGTTCTAAAATACTCTCAAAATGCTTTTTAAATAAAATACCATTGATAGATACACCTCATTAGTTGATACACCACCCATGACGAACTCACACTCCTCTCTACAACCCTCATTCCACCGTGCAAACCGCAGTCTCCACCCACCAAGTACTTTGAAGAATTAAAATATACTCTGTAGATAGAAAACTGGGAGAACACTATAGATATGTATGTTTTTTTTTACGTTTTTATTATCGAAATATAATCACTTGCAAGTGTAGGTTTTGTTTGTCTGTTATTGTTCCTTTTATGTTTTGTGGTAGTTTATGAACTTAAAGAGAGACAAAAATGATATGTGGATGTTCACATTCAAAATTTTAAGTTTTCTTTTTTTAAATTTTCGAGACCAATTTGTCGGCAATGGAGTTTTTTGTCGACAATAAGATGTTGAAAGTGTATACTACTATCGGCAAAAAAAATTTGAAACAAAATTTTTCGACAACTTGTTGAAAAGGGGAATTATTTTTGACAAATTGTTATCGATGATAAACAAAATTTTCGACAACTTGTTGTTGAAAAAGGGTAATTATTTTTGGCAAAGTACGTTCAAACCAGTGTCGAAAATAATGTCGACGGTCAACACTGGTTTGTTGAAAATAGTGTACTACGGAGTATTTTTCAATTTTTTCTTAGTTTTCAAAAATTTTCTTCCAACGCCATTCCGAACATAACTCATCACAAACAAAATCAAACAAAAAACATGTGTTATAAAACTTCAAACTACTACTCCCACCGTCTGTCTATTAAGTTTTCCATTACTTTTGGATATATGAATTAAGAAAAGTGATTAAATAATAGATATAATACAAATGATGTGATTGAGAGGGAGAGAGGAAGATAGAGAGAAAAAGTAAAAAGGTAAAATATAGAGTGAAGTGTAATAATAAAAATAAAGATATTTACCAAAAAAAGTATGTAAAACTTATAGACGGACGGACCAAAATAGTAAAATTGAAAGCTTATAGGTGGAGGGGGAGTATTAAAAGTAAAAAAGTTTAACATATGTATCTATAGGCTTAGAGGGTGGCTCCATTGTGTCGTTGTTGTACGTTATTTGCTCGTTGCTCTCTGTTCAAATATGGAGTAGCGGAGGAGTCGCTGATGATTTTTTTGAGAGGGGAGGATGTGCACATTTTTTTGGAGTGAGGAGAGAGGTGTGGGCTTTCTAGAATTCTAGTATAGGGGGAGAGTGTATCTACTAATAATATTAAGGAGAGTGTATATACTAATGATAATTTACCGTTACGATTTATACTAATGATGATTTACCGTTACGATTTACAATAAATGACTATATACAAGGAAGGTAGATATAATCATGGAATTATTCCTTAATACACGATCCTACTCTGCCTTGGAGATAAGGTCTTGACTCTTGAGGGAGGTTGCTAAAGAGAAGTCAGCGAAAGAGGTTTGGGATAAGCTTGAGAAGTTATTAATAGGGAATATTGTAAATATAGGAAATAATATCTTTTTTATTTTGACCATATCTTTGTATATATCTCTTTGATATGGTTTGTTATATTTACCATGTTTATCTCCTTGTAAATACTTATAAATAGTGATTCATTCCTATCACCTCATTAACGGTGATCACATACCTACTCTCACATGGTATCAGTCTAACTCACCGAAACCCTAATCTCTCTCTAAAGCCTCACGCTATATTCCCTCTTCCTCATGGCGCCACCAGACGTCACTTCCCCCACAATCCCTCTCAACGTTTTGGTCCATCTCTTGACCATCAAGCTGTCTTCTTCCAACTATCTGATTTGGCGCAATCGGGTAGTTTTGGTGCTGTCCAGCCATGACCTGATCTCCCACGTTCTTGGCACGACACCCGCTCCGGCGAAATCGATCACCACATCTGGTGTATCGGCTCCAAACCCAGCATACACCGCTTGGTTTGAGAAGGATCAGAAGATCCTTAGTCTTCTTCTTTCCTCCCTTTCTGAAGAAGCCATGGCCGAGGTCATCGGCTGTGACACCTCGCGCTCCATCTGGGTCGCACTCGAGGCAACCTACAGTCACACCTCGGTCTCCCGTATTACTCAACTACGGAATCAAATCCTCTCCCTTCATCGTGGATCCACCACCGTCGACGACTTCAGCAAGAAATTTTGTTCTCTCTGCGATCAACTTGCATCCATCGGTAAGCCTGTTGACGATGACGACAAGTGTCATTGGTTTCTTACCGGTCTCGGCCCCCAGTTCGTTGGTTTCTCTGACACTCGCATGGCTATGTCGCCCATGCCTGCCTTTCGGGATCTAATCCATCAAGCCTTAAACTATGAACAGTTTACTCGATCAATGGACTCCTCGTCCTCGCCCGTTCTAGCATTTTCTGCCTCTGCTCGCTCGGGTAAGCCTTCTCGCCCTGGCACCAAATCCCGTAACTTCTCTCCTCGGAATTCTGGTGGTCAGGCGACCACTGGATCCTCGGCCCCTACTCGCTGCCCTCCCATTTGCCAGATCTGTTGATAACAGGGGCATTATGCGAATCGGTGTCCAGACCGTTATGCTCGCCCTACCCCTTCTGCGGCCAATCTTGCTCATGCCCTTGATTCGCAGTGTCATGTCTCACAACCTCCTGCTTCAGATTGGTTCCTCGATAGTGGTGCATCCGCTCACATGACTCCTCGCTCGGCCGACCTGGACAATCCTCACCCGTATTCTGGTAACGATATTGTTATTGTTGCTAATTGGTCAACTATTCCGATCACTCACGTTGGGTCGTGTTCTGTCAATAAGGACGTGCGTTTGTTAGATGCGCTCGTCGTACCACATCTCACTAAGAAACTATTATCCATTAGTAAGCTTACTTCCGATTTTCCTGTTGATGTGTTGTTTACTAATGACTCATTTGTCATCCAGAATCGGGCGATCAAGCAACCCTTGGCGAGGGGTCGGCATAGTCGAGGACTCTATGCCCGGAGCAGGGCACTCCAGCCTTGGTCGCTGCTTTACGGAGCTCGTCGCTGAAGGCTTCTTTTGAGTGTTGGCATCGTAGATTAGGTCATGTTCCTATTTCTATAGTTAATTTGTTGAATAAATTGGGCTTGTTGTCCCTTACTTCTGTTTTGCCCAAACCGGGTTTATGTATTCCGTGTCAATTGGCTAAGAGTAAACATTTATCTTTTGCATTAAATGAAAAACGAGCATCTCGTGTTTTGGATTTAGTTCATTGTGATCTTTGGGGACCTGTCCCTATTGCTTCTAATGATGGTTTTCGGTACTATGTCATTTTTGTGGATGATTTCTCCAAATTCACCTAGCTCTACCCGTTGTATGCGAAGTCTGACTTCTTTGATGTGTTCGTGCAGTTTCACACCTTTGTTTACAATCAGTTTTCTACCAATATTAAGGCCTTCCAGAGTGATGGTGGTACATAATTTGTCAATGGTCGCGTTCGTAGTTTTCTCGTTGATCATGGCATTCATCATTGAATCTCTTGTCCTTACACTCCTCAACAAAATGGTCGGGCTGAGCGCAAGCATCGTCATGTCACTGAAACTGGGCTTTCGTTGTTATTTCAGGTGAGCATGCCAGCTCACTTCTGGGTTGATGCTTTCTCCACTGCTTTCTACATTATTAAACGTTTGCCCACCCCTGTCCTTGGGGATAGGTCGCCCTTTCAGCTTCTGTTCGGCACTACTCCGAACTTTGCAAGCTTCAGAACGTTCGGTTGTCGCGTATTTCCATATCTTCGGGATTATGCTCTCCACAAGCTTGCTCCTCGCAGTGCTCCGTGTGTTTTTATGGGTTACAGTTCCTCTCACAAAGGGTTTCGGTGTTACGATCTGATCGCTTCCCGCTTCTACACTACTCGCCATGCTCAGTTTGATGAGTCTGTGTTCCCGTTCTCGGCCAAGCCTGCTCCTTCCTCGCCTGTTGATTCCCTTGAGATCAGCTCTTTTTTGGAACCATCGGCTGCTTCTCCCAAGCTTCCTTGTGTTCTTTGTTCGGATCCTCCAGAACCGGTCTTGCCTCCTGCTCGGCCAGCTCAAGTGCCTGCTGCTCGTCTAACTGATCAGCCCCCACCTGCTCGCCGTGCTACCCAACCACTTGTTACTTGCCTAGTTGTCCAACCACCTGCTGCTCGCCCTACACTTGCCTCGACTCACCCGATGATCACTCGGGCCAAGTCTGGAATTTTCAAGACTCGGCACATTGCCGACATTGCGACCACTGGACTCCTGTCCGCCCTCTCCACCTCTGCCGAGCCTAAGGGTTTCAAGTCTGCCCTTAAGCATCCACACTGGTTGGCTGCCATGCAATCTGAGCTTGATGCTCTGCATGCTAACCAAACTTGGGAATTGGTTCCTCGCCCACCTTCTACAAATACTAGTTTTTTGCCCGTGCGATGCACGAGTCAGTTTTACAATTCGAATGAATCAATTAAAGAAAAAGAAGTTGACGATCAACCGTAAAGGTCTTCAATCCAATGTTTAAACATAAAACATTAAAAATTGTATAAGTTGAACATATTTTCCCTACCGCATGAGCTTTCCATTGGAATATATCAACGGAAATTTATAACATGAATGAAATATGCTAAAACACAGAAACACTATTATGTATCACACACCATCATTTTAATTTGTATGCATACGAATTGTGCAATAAATATCTGCTCGAGTAGCAAATAACTTGTGGATGGTAAGATCTAATGAATATTGTTTAAGCAGTTATTCCACTAAAAAACTGGAGTTGCAGCAATAATTACCCACACTCTTAAGCACCATAGCTTATGATAGCTTCCAAGCATTACATTTGTTATTCAAGAATAAAACACAATCAATTACAGGTAACGAATTAAGAATATTAACAGTTTCAAAACACAAACACAAAACAATTTGACCATTTAAAATAAGAGTAGAATTTGCTTCAACTTCTTGTAAGCCTCAATTTCATCCAGGTTCAAGCAGTACATACGTAGAATAGATTAATTTCTCCATGGTCTGAAATCACAAGAGGAAAAAGGGCAATATATAACATGTCATAAATATATTATATATACACAATATTTCCCAAAATATATGAAAGACACTAGTGTCAGTATGCAAACAAATATCAGTAATTAAGTTGAATGACAAATTAAAAGTTGCAGTTGAATCCAGTCACACGTGAAATACAAATAGATGATCAGGTATACTACTCGTGAGTTGGAGAGAGAACCATGGGAATGTATGAACTTGTCAAATTATAGAAGTTGAAAGCTGAAAGTTCAAATAAACCAGGCCACTTTGTAGCTGATCTAATGCCAGGAATTCACACCTGTACAGAAAACTTGAAAGACTTTTTTATTATGTGCTACTATTATAAGAACTTCCAGCACGACCCGAGAGAAACCATGCACCAAAATGGTACAACCATCTGAAATAAAATTTTGACTAAGCATTGCTATTATATTCCGAGCCTGGCATGAGAAAGATTAGTTAATAGCTTTTGAAGTACTTTTAGTGTAATTTCGTTTCGAGCTCTGTGGCAGCAGGAGACGTTATCCAACTAAATCCCACCATATTTATACCAGCACTGAGCATTTCTCCAAGAAACCTAGCAACACTATCATTCAAAGGAAAATACGCAAAGTAATTCAGGCTTTTCGGATGAGTTACTCTAATTGAATCGATGAATCTAATTGTCCTTTAATTATTTAATTTTTTACCTAAATATATGAATATCAATATCTAAAGGAAACAGGAATATCCGTGACGTCCGATACCCTATTATTTCCATCACCAAGTAAAAGATTTGCATCATCATCAAGAGAAACCATGTCCAACTAAAGAGAAAGACGATCTAGTTATTTCTTAGTAGAAACTCACAAATTTTAAATAATGCATGTCATATCCTAAATTTACAATCTCAAATCTATATACTTACATTTGTACAAAGGAATAACTTAACGAAATTTTGCGTGTCAAGCCCAAGAGACTTCTCCTGCTTTCAGGTTTTGGAGCATAAGATTTTGACTTGTCATATTGGCTCAAGTTGTTCATATCTGAACACATCTAATCTGAAATCTGAGGAAAAAAATATATCAAATGAAAATAGAGAAACAATCATCAATTCACTGGCAGATGCCGACACCGGCACACTCGTCGTCACAACGACTCTACTGTTGGGATAGACTTCCACGGTCAGAAAACAGGTATTCATGGGCTGCTCCTTCACCAACTTCTCGTTCCATGCCGAAAACTAACTCTTCACGATGGTCTCTTCTGATTCTAATTCGGCATTTCAAATGTTGACTTTTACAATAGAATGGAAGCAAATATAATTCACCCAATTTCTAGAAGACCGAAGATGATAAAAATAGTATGAAAGTAAATCCTATATAATAAAAGGAGGAAAGTACTCTCCTGGTGTTGTCAATCATTATAGGAAACCAAAATATATAGTATATAATAGACCTCATACGAACTTAGTTAGATCTCATACGAACATAGTTTGTGTTAATCCTGTTTCACTATTTTTACTAGAGGAGGAAATATGGTTATAGAGGAGGCATGTGCAATGAACATAAACATATGTACATGTATGTATATTCACACAGTTCCAATAACGACAAAGGAGAAGATGAATTAATAAAGAATTCAGAACAGTAAATTACAAAAAAATAATAGAGAAAAACAGATGAGGAGAAAGTACCAAGAATGCTTCTTAGGAAAGACTGGTAAAATTAAGATGGATTGAAAAACATAAGTAGGTGAAAGAACTCGAATATCCCAAAATCGAGAAAATCCGGAACGCATTAGCAAAGAATCAATTACAAAAAATATTAACATTTCTCTATATTAAATCAAGATTAATTAAAGTGTTATTCGTATATCAATGGAATGGAGATATATGAAACATTTATCCCAAAAGAGCAATGTAAAAAAACATTAACCTGCATTTCAGGTAAAGCAATCATGATGTTTCACTTTGTTGACGCTTTAATTGCTTTCTCAGTTGCATCATCCTAATCAGTGACGGAGCCAGGAATTTTAGATTGGGGGGCCCGATTTACATTACTATAAAGACAAAATAATATTATATTTAATTCATTATAAATTTTGATTGTTCCGACTCATAACAGGTGAAACGGTGTTAAAATTATTAGACAAATGTATAACTTAAAATATATTCCCTTCATCCCGTAATGACTTGGATACGTTGATAAGTTCACTTTTTAAGAAATGTGAATTTAGTGAGGTGTATTTTTGGTGATTTAGTGAGGTATAAGAGAAATTTAATGAGGTGTTAAAAAAAAATTAGTGAAATGTAGGGAATAATGTAGATTAAAATGAGTGACAATTTTAAAAATAAAATGATGTAGTGAGAATATTAATTTTGTAGATTATTTACATATTATGAGTGTACAAATAATTTTGAAACGTCTCAAATAAAAAAAAAGTATACAAATAATTATAAAACGGAAGAAATATACATAATAAAAAAAAAATTGGTGGGGGGCCCACTGCCCACGCTGGGCCCTATGTGGCTCCGTCCTTGATCCTAATCTCCAATTGTAATCAACGTCATTCCACTTTCCTATAAATGCAAAAATTAAAAAAATGTTTATTAGGTTATTTGCATTGGCTAGTGAATTTCCAGCATGGATGTGAATTTTGCTCCACCTTGAGATTTATCCTTTCCCTAGTCTCCAATACTGCAATGTAGTTAATGAGTTCTGTTGCTGGCTGGAAATAGAGTAATTTTCAATAAACTCAAAATAATGTGATTTACCTAAAATATTTCAAATTATATCTCAGTTAAAGAGAATTTTACCTTAGGAATTGTGGCTGCCTCTGTGTGATTATATGAGAAGAAGACCTATAACTGAGTGTATTTTTTTAGAGTGCAACGAACATAACCTGTCTTGTAATTTCTTTTCAAGAATCAGTATCGATCTACGTACAAACATAAGTAGCTTAATATATAATTAACCTGATTAATTTATCTTACTTAATCCAATAACAAAACACTGGTTGTATAGTTATATAAGAAGTCATGCTAAAAGTATAAATTCATAAGAGATAGTGAAATCCAATACCTCCTGCCTCTATTGGGTCTCAACATTTGACGTTGACCTCTTCTTGTTGTTGGTACAACAATTTTTGTGCTCCATATTCTAGAAGGATGTGTATCAATTGTCAAAACTCTATAATTCGAAAATATTGCATAAATTAAAGGAATCATGAAAAATATGGGACAAAGAAATTAGTTGATCAAGTTTTTTAATCCTTAAATAAAAATTTCACAAGTGCAGAACGGCTTACCAACTTAATTCCTTGCAAGTTATTTTCTCCAGATGATCTGTTATCTCGGAAACTACAAAGAGAGCAGTTTGGAAATTTAAAGAACGTCATATTTGTGAATTGTGATGACTCTACACCACGAAGACTCACTCTCTTTTAATACCCAATCAAATCATAAGGCAAATACTGTTGGGATATGAATCCTAAGACAAGTCCTAAATGATGAAAAGATAAGATGAAGTTTTGATAAGCCAAAAAGAAGACTTGAATATTTTCTAAGTGTTGACTGATCTAGTCTAGTTATGGAAGTCATCTTGAGCAGATCAGTAGAGTTCACAAAACAAGTAAAAGTTTGAAAGAAAAGTTTAAGTGTTTGAAAGACAAGTACGTATTATAAGTACTTTTTATATTTGTATAGGTTGTTTATTGAGCTATTCAATGTTGTATAGAAGCTCATGGTTTTTTCGTATGTAATTATTCATATTCAATGTATAGATTCATAAGTTGACTAAGCTATGTTATAAAGCTTAAAGTAATGTAATAGTCTTGTTAGATTAGATGATAGGACTAGATTAGTGTTCTATTAAAGTCTACTACAGAAGAAGTCTACTGCGCAAGACAAGAAGAGTAAGAAGAAGATGAAGTCACAAGACAGGTGCGCAACTCAACAAGACAAGTCAACGTGAAGAAGAAAGAAGTTAGTTATTCAAAACGCGTGTGAAGATAAAGTTTTAAGAGTTAGTTAGAAATAACTAATTAACTACATAAACGCGTGGATGGATAAAGAGTAACTGTTATGAGTTAGTTTTCAAGAAAAGTTGGTTACACAACTGAAAGTTCTTGAGGTCAGAAGTCTATAAATACCATGGCGTATTCAACGATTAAAGACTACTGCAATACTGATTACTGAATCATTATCGAAGCATTCAAAGAAGCAAATTACTCACAGATTTTGAAGTTCAGAAAGTAGAGCTGCACAAGACAAGTGAAGATTTTTGAAGGAGCTACTACTGAACGAAGAGAAGTTTTATTGTTTTCGTTTTAAGCTTGCTAGTTGCTTATAAAATCACTAGTTAGATCGTAGATATATCTGGTGGTATATTCTTTGAAGATCTAAGTCTTATTTCTTGGGACTTAAAGCTACAAGAACACATTACTCCATTGGACGAGTTAATAAGAATTTCACAACTGGGTTTGTGAGAGTGGACGTAGACAAGTTGTCGAACCACTATAAATCTCGTGTTTGATTTACTTTACTGTTTTGTTTGTGTTAAGTTGATTAATTGTTTAATTGATTGAATTACATATCTGAACAAGACTAGTTGAGTGTTCATAACAGAGGTTTCGAAATAAGTTGAGTATAAACTAGAATTGGGCTCATTGTTATATTCTGATTTCCGCATTGTATTCTGATATATTGAAAGAATTTTGAAAAGTCTATTCACCCCCCTCTAGACATTTTCACTAGCTTACTCAATATTAAACTCAACTTTGGGACCTACAAGTGGTATCAGAGCCGTAGTTTACGAACTGCTGTTTCTTGATAACCGACTTAAGACTTGGGTGAAGTCTTGGTCCGTGTTTGTACGTGCTCTTACTTGTTCTTCATCGCTGTTATTGAAGATATTCGTTTCTTGATATTATACTGTGTGTTGGGAATAAAATGAGATATATTTTGATTGAATACCAAAACCCCCTGAGACATGCCTAAGTCATGATTGAATGTGTTCTAGAAATGTTAGAACATATAGAATAAAGGCTAGATGAGAAGCTGGTATGTTAGGCAGCTCTTAGATGATTAGATGCACAATTTGAGGGGGAACACATGCTTAGAAGATCATCAAGATCAAGTCCCCTCAAGGCTCAAACTCTGGATACAACACTAAGTCTTTTGAAGACTAACTATGCTGATTAGGAGAGTTGTCCAGAGGAGTTGTCTCAGTACAAGAAGTCAAGATCAAGTGCTCTGAAAGCTGAGGTCAACTATGCTGAAGAAATAGAGACAAACACACCCTAAAGAACTACAAATCAACATGCTAAGATCACCTTGAAGTGAAGCAAAGGGTATGAGCCAAGTCATCTGAAGAAGAGCAAACCAACTTTGCTGATAAGCAAGACTGCTGATAGTGATAAGGAGAGTTGTCCAAATGATGAGGAATGTTGTCCTATCAATGGAACAACCTTCAGAAGCCATGTCCAAGTCTTAACAAGAGAATCTCGTGAAATCAATCTTAGGATTCTTAAAAGCCTTGATATTAGATGGAAGATGGTTAAAATGCTTGTTAAGAATACTCAAGACATAGACGTATGGACAACAGAGACCATGTTTCAAACTCTAAAGGCTCATGAGTTTGATTTAGACGAAGAAGATCCAATTGCAGGTAGTGATAGAGACAATGCTGTATCTAAGAACGTTGCCTTCAAATCTAGTTCGTCTAAGAGTTCTAGAATCAGCAAGTCTAAGTCTAAAACTAAGTCTGCTTCTGTGAAAGACGAGTTAGATACTGATCTTAGCCTGAAGGATCAGGTGAACCTTATGGTTAGGATGTTTGATAGGCTGAATAAGCGTTTCGGTAGATATAAGAAGTTCTATAGAGATCATAGAGGGTCTGCTTCTAAGAACTCGTCTGAGACCAGACGAGACCGAAACTCGTCCGAAAGGAGAGACGAAGTCTCGAAAGGTAATAGACGTGATAGAGAGTCTGATGATAGGAAGATTACGCGTTCTGATAGACGTGATAAGCGAAGGGATAACTCTCCTATTAAAAAGTCTACTAATGATCTCTTGTGCTATAACTGTGAGAAACCAGGTCACTACATTTATGAATGTCCAGACCTGAGCACTGACGATCGAGAAGAACGCAAAGCACGAAGGGAAAGAAGATACAACCTTGGCAAGAAGGCAATGATGGCCAATGATGACTCTGATTCGGATTCAGACGAGTTACCATCGTCCTCATCTAGCTACCCGTCTGATCGAGATCACGATGAAGCTTTCATAGTAGATGATGGCCTATGCTGCATGGCTAAAATCGACCAAGAGGTATCATCTACTACTTCTTTTCAATCTTGTGATGAATCGAATTCTGATGAAAGTGATACTTCCAGTAGTGAAGTAGGGAGTAGTCTTCATCACTCTACTAGTGCGATTGAAGACGACCTCCTACTTGCTAATCAGGCATTCATTGAAGTCAGCGACGAGAACATCGCCTTGAAACAAGAAATCATTGATCTTAAGGAAGCTCAGTCCAAAGTAGATCCTAATGTAACTGTCCTAAATGAACGCTTGACTGAAGAGTTAAGACAACTCAAAGAAAAGTGTGCATTGACAGACAGGTTATATCAAGACCTACTTAAGACACATGCAACTGAGAGAAATGAATTCAATGTTTTAAAAAGCAAGTGCAATAAACTTGAAGAACGCAATAAGTTCTTAGAGACTGAGGTTGTCACTCTAGACCTTAAACTTACTGACCTGGTTAACTCTTCTAAGATTAACCTTGAATTGTCAGATAGGTACAGGGCTCCAGTTGACAAGACAGGTATAGGTGCAGATTCACCTAGCTCGTCTACTCGAGTTATTAAGAACCCTACTGCTTTCGTCTCAAGTACTAATGATAAAGGAAAATGACCAATGATATACGATATTGGAACTCCATCTGAAGGCACTGTACCTAAACAGACTCGAGTTAACACTCCGACTACCAAGGGAGGTAAGAAGAATGTTAACAACAAGCATGTTCCGTTTTGAACTAGTCAACAAAGGACCACTAATCGTGGACGACCCAATCAGGTCAGATACGAGGATTGGTATCCTGAGGAGACGAGTACTAGACAAATACAGACTAGACGACAAGAGCCTAGACCTCCTTTCATAAGGCAGTCTCAGCTCTACTCGTCTAGGCCCAGACAGGTTGCTCCAAAATATCGTACACAACCTGTCCTATATCCTCCACCTTTGTCATATGATATCATAAGTGAGGAAAGACCCAAACATGTCTATAAACCGTATGGACCTAATGCATACAAGCCCTATTCTGACTATCATAGACCAGTGCCTGCTCAAGTAGAGATCAAGTCGAAAGGCTATCTCAAACGAGTAGATCTGAAATCGAATGATAGGCCAGATAAGGACAACAAGGTCTTATTTTGTAACAAATATGGCAGGAAGCTTAAGAGATCGAATTTGTTCAGGACTCCGATGTACATTTGGATTCCTTTGAACCACTAACCCCCCAGGACCCCAATAAACAAAGAGGGTACCTAAATTATTGAATATCTTCATTGCAAGGTCGACTTGACTTGTATAAGAAGGGTGGCTCAGTAGGAGAAACTTGGTACATTGATAGTGGTTGTTCGCACCACATGACTGGTTCTAAGGCTCTCTTATCGAGTTACCATGAGCAAGAAGGACCAAAAGTGATATTTGGTGATAGCTCCACTTCTGTCACTAAAGGATTTGGTTACATCAGGAATGGAGACGTGGAGATTCAAGATGTCTCATACGTAGAAGGTTTGAAATATAATTTACTATCTGTTTCTCAATTCTGTGACCGTGGTTACAAGGTGCAGTTTAAAAGCCGCAAGTGCGAGATTATTGACAAAAGGACGCACACGATTCTACTCGTCGACGTAAGACAAGGTAGTGTATACATTGTGAATTGGAACAGCTGTCCAAGGGATACTTGTCTACTTACTAAGAACCCTAAAGAGCTCGGTTGGCTTTGGCATAGACGCCTCTGCCACATGAACTTTAAGGTAATTAATAAGATAGCAAGAGATTACCTAGTGGAAGGTTTACCCAACGAAGTTTATTACAAATCACATGTATGCAATGCTTGTCAGAAAGGTAAACAGGTAAAAGGTTCCTTTAAGTCAATTCCTACTCTCTCAACAAGTAGAGTCCTAGAACTACTACATATGGATCTTCATGGTCCGATAACTCCTCCAACCTTGAATGGTAGAAGGTACACACTTGTTGTTGTAGATGACTATTCTAAGTTTACTTGGGTAGTCTTCCTACACAAGAAGAGTGATACACAAACACTTCTACCTGATCTGTTAAAGAAGTTACAAGTTGAGAAGAACCAGTCTATTGTCAATATTCGTAGTGACAAGGGAACTGAGTTCATTAATTGCTATATCAAAGACTTTTGTGTTAAACGTGGTATCCAGCACCTTACTAGTGCAGCTAGGACACCACAACAGAATGGTGTAGCAGAAAGAAGGAATCGAACTCTCAAAGAAGCCTGTAGAACCATGATAGCCGAGTACAACACACCTCAAAAGTTTTGGGCTGAAGCTATCAATACTGCATGCCACTCACAGAACAGAAGTGCGATCAACAAAGTGTTAGGCAAGACACCCTATGAGGTTTGGAAAGGTAGAAAACCCAGAATTTCATATTTCCATATATTTGGTTGTAAGTGTTTCATTCATAACAATGGGAAAAGCAAGTTGAATGCTTTCGATGCTAAAGCGGACGAGGGGATATTCTTAGGATACTCCTCGACTAGCAAAGCATTTAGGGTATTCAACTACTCAACTCTTTGTGTGGAAGAAACACCACATGTGGTTTTCGATGAATCTCGACAGGACTCGCCTGCCGACAAGATCAGTGAGAAGGTGACTGATCTATCGATCGAATCTGACAAAGAATCAGAGGTATATGAATCCGTTCAAGCCTACAATCCATTCATGAAAGCTCTCGAGTCTGATGACAAAGAGAAGGTAAGTGCTCAAGGTAAGTCTTCTAGACCAGTTGACATGCCTGCTCTAGTTGACTCGTCTACACCTGTTAAAATTGATGATACAAATGATGTTGATATGCATGATGCAATACCTGATGTAGATGATGATAGTATTCCTGGTAAGACTAGAAAGACATGGAAATCTGCGCATGATACTGAGAATATCATTGGTGACTCTACTATTGGTGTGAAGACTAGACGACAACTCTTTGAGTCGCAAGAACAGCCTAGTCCATCTATGTTTTGCTGGTGTTGTTTCCTCTCTTCTATCGAGCCTACCACTGTTAAAGAGGCATTGGCTGATAGTAATTGGATCATCGCTATGCAAGACGAGTTGAATCAGTTTGTTCGAAACGACGTCTGGGAACTTGTCGATAGGCCGGAACATCATAAAGTATTTGGCACTCGATGGATTTTCAAAAACAAGAAAGATGATAATGATGTAGTCGTTAGGAATAAGGCTAGACTAGTAGCCCAAGGCTATTCACAAGCTTAAGGCATAGACTATGATGAAACATATGCTCCTGTTGCTAGACTAGAAGCCATTCGATTGTTCCTTGCATATGCTGCTTATATGAAGTTTACTGTATATCAAATGGATGTTAAAAGTGCATTTCTTAACGGTATTCTTGCGGAAGAAGTGTATGTTGAACAACCCCCAGGTTTCGAAGTCAAAGGCAACCAGGTGTACAGATTGAAGAAAGCCTTATACGGACTAAAGCAAGCTCCAAGAGCATGGTATGATACTCTCTCTCTCTTTCTATTAGAAAATGGTTTTACTAAGGGCTAGGTCGATAGAACCTTGTTCAGAAGACAAGAAGGGAAAGACATTTTACTCGTTCAAATTTACGTAGATGACATCATTTTTGGTTCACCTAACAAAAGGCTGAGTGAAAGTTTCTCAACACTCATGCAAAGTAAATTTGAGATGTCCATGATGGGTGAAATGAATTACTTTCTTGGTCTTCAAGTAAAACAGACCCCTGAAGGGATTTTCATAAATCAAGCAAAGTATACTAGAAATCTACTAGACAAGTATGGTATTAAGACATGCAAGTCTACTAGCGTACCTATGCTACCTACATACAGAATGGATCCAGACGAACATGGTAAGTGTGCTGATCAAACATATTACCTTGGTCTTATTGGTTCATTATTGTACTTGACTGCTAGTAGACCTGATATTGCATTCTCTGTTGGCGTATGTGCTCGTTTTCAAGCCAATCCAAAAGAGAGTCATATGGAAACCACTAAAAGAATATTGAAATATTTGAAAGGAACCATCAATCGTGGTATATGGTATCCTTCAAATGATGATCTATCTCTAAGTGGCTACTCAGATTCTGATTTTGGTGGCTGTAGAATAGATAGGAAATCCACATCCGGTTCTTGTCAATTCTTAGGCACAAAACTCATTTCATGGTTTTCGAAAAAGCAAACTAGTGTGGCTACCTCTACTACTGAAGCCGAGTACATGGCTGCTGGTAGCTGCTGTAGTCAATTACTTTGGCTCATGCAACAACTTAGAGATTACAACATATATGAATCAAATGTTCCTATTTTCTGTGATAGTAATAGTGCCATTGCCATTACACAAAATCCTGTTTTGCACACACGTTGTAAGCATGTTGATGTGAAACATCATTTCATACGTGATCATGTAGAAAAGAAGGATATTCGCATGGAAAAGATTCATACTGATTTTCAAAGAGCTGATATTTTCACAAAACCATTACCTGAGGCTCGTTTTCGTGAATTATGCATTAGTCTAGGACTAATTGATCTAGACCCTACTTGCCTATAGCTATGTACTAACCAGACAGGTACATCAAAGAAATAAGGAGACAAGATCACTGGAACAGAGCACTCGTCTACTCGCTCAACAAACAGGTATACAAGGTCAGACAAGATGACCAAACAACCCGATGAGGAAGCTGGTAAAGCTGAGGGTAACACTAAGGGAATATACATTTAAGGGGGAATCTATGATTTCTTAAATATCCTTATGTTGACTCTTAAGTTTGTTAAAAGTCATCTTGTTCGAAACCTTGACTATTGCTTTAGATTGATATTCATCTTAATTATTCTACTCTACTTGTACCTACACTCATACGTTGCACAAGATAAGATAGGTACATAAAGTCGTTCGACATTCAGAATGGACAAGCACAGTCGAAGGGGGAACTCGTCTGGTGCGCATTAGTCTACTCGTCTGTTCTGGATAGACTCGAACAGACAAGATAAGTGTTTTTATGATTCAAAATACTCTAAGTGTTTAATCAGTTTGAATTAAGGATATTATTGTAATTTGATAATGTGAAAATTGAAAATCTAGAATTGGATATATACACTCCCATTTAATGAGGTGTATACACCTAGTTCGCGCCATACTCTACTACCCTAGGTCAGATGAGTACACCCTTCTGTCCTAACCAATAGAAGAGGCGGATTCCAAAATTTACAATATCAAATCACGTAATATTCTCGATTCTGTAACCGAATTTCAAAAGCCCCAACCGTTAGATCAAAGCATTCAATCTTGGCCGTTGATTCTCAAAATCAGTTTTATCAAAACCCCAAATAGTTCCACTCTTCTCTCCTACGTTTTCACTACTCTTCTACTCTCAAGCAATCGATTTCTTACATACTCAAACTGTTCGTTCTTAACCTACTTATCTATCATGTCGATTGTTTCTTTGTTTGATGTGCGTACTAACATGCAAGCTAGGTTCGACCTAAGCAAGTATGCATCGGAGGGGAAAGTGCATGTTGATGGGTCCGTATTCTTCAAAGGCAACCATACTGATGGCAACAAAGAGATTCTTACGAAGTGTTGCAGATGTGGGTTGAGACCCTACTTGGAGGCCTTTCCAGAAGTTGTTTTGGAAGAAGAAGTGCTGGAATTTTATGCCAACGCAACCAGAAGAGGCGACACCATACAATCATTTGTTGGTGGAAGTCGAGTAGAACTTACTCGAGAATTTGTGTTCGAACATTTGAAGTTGCCTATCGGTTCGATTGATATTGAAAATTATGCTATTGGCCAGGAGTTGAGGTATTTAAGTGTGTTTTGTGGTAAGAAGCTGAAGCTGGGTCGTGATGGAAAGATCCCTGCTGTCAAGAAGAAGGAGCTCTTAGACAAGTACAAGACTCTTCTTGACATCGCATCGAAGATGTTGCTGTGTGTTACTGGAAGTTATGATTCGGTGACTCTACAAAAGGCAAGAGTGATGGCTGCGATTTATGACGGCATCACTGAAGGAAACTAGTATAAGTTGTTCGCGGATCGACTTATGTATTTTGAGAGGAACGTCCGTGTTGACACCGATTCATCAAATTGGGTGGTGTCTGCTACAGTTGGATTTGGAAACAAGTTGAGTATCCTCTTACCCATCTTGTTGCCAAACAAGACGACTTGGAGCAAGGGAAAGCCATTCCATGCCCTCAAGCATTATCTAAAGAAGGAGGCCTTGGCAAAGCAAGCTGCTGCAAGGACTGCTGCTCCAAGACAGGTTCAAATCAATCCTCTAGATGCAATGATTGAGGCCGCCTCGTCTAGTTCAGAGGAAGACGAGTCGGACGGTGAAGAATCTGAGAAAGAGGCTGGGGCTGGAACTAGTGGAAGACTAGTTGACTATGTGCCAGAGGAGGCTCAGTTCGAGGCTGCTGGTGACTCGGAGGAGACTCAATCCGATAAGGAGTCTGAGAAAGAGGAGGAGACCAGTCCAGATGTTGCTGAAACCTATCGACTGGTGAGAGTCGAGTCGAGTCCTTCGCTAGACAAGACGACTGCTGAACAGGTTGGTTCTTCTTCTAGAACTCTTTCAATACCTCTCTCTCTCCCCGTCAAAACCAAGGCAAGATCACTTCGATCTCGTGCCAGGCTTGTACCCAAAACCTCATCCGTGTTGGCAGTAAAACCACTGAGAGCCAACATAACCCAAGACACTACCATATATGATACAACTGATACTCCTACAGTTGTCACACCAAACCTAGACACATCAAAGCCCACAGAAACCACAATCCAAATTCCCTTATCCTCAACAGAAAATGTTGAACCCTCTAACCCATCTATTTCAGAAACTCTACTAGTTGCCACTGCAACAACTGAGACAAGGACCCCACTTGCTCAGACCCCTTCTGAAACTAGATTCGAATCCCCGGTTTATTATCCTATGTGTTTAAGGGAGAAGAGGATTCGTTCAAGAGTGTCCAACAATCTGAGGAAGATGCTCCCGTCAGTCGAGATCGACACATCTTTAGAGCAATTCGAAAAACTTCTATGGATATGCACATGGGTTGCATTGAAGAAGGCCCCGACAGAGGATCTGTTTGAAGTCATCACAAGAATGGGTGGAATCTCCAATTTTCAAGATTGGGAGATGGAGCAAATGGAGAACCGTGGAGTCAAGGACCACTCAGAGTTGTTCCCAGCCCATGCATTGACTGCTCTTGTGAAGAGGATGTTGGAAGTTTCTGATGATGTGTTGTCTTCGCAAGACAAGTTTGAAGTCGGAGTTCAAACTGATCTTGTGGAAGAAGAGTTGAAAGCTGAGTTAGTTAATGCTGCCATTCAAACATCTGAACCTTTGTTGGAGTTAGAAGGTGTTCCAGATCATTCTGAAGAAATTGCTGAAAGTGCTGAAGCAGAAGACGACTCGATCATATTTGCTAAGGAAGATGATGAGTTCGTAGAAGCCATCATGTTTGATGAAGATGAGTTAATTGAGAAAGATCAAGCTGAGGATGCTGCTGTTCAGTCTACTCAAGTGTTTCCAGAAGGTTTTTTAGAGGAGTTGAAGACAGACTTGAAAGGTGTTGTCCAGTCTGCCATAGATGAGTTCTTAAACTCAAAGCTGAAAGAAGTCTTGGTGGAACAAAATCAGTCGCTTGTTGACAGTTCAAGAGAATTGATAGTTGGTGAAGTCAACAAGATGGATTCTGCTTTCAGAGAAGAAATGTATGCTCAAATTGAAGACTTCCTGAAAAGACAAGTTGATTTCTCGGAGAAGAGATCAATTACCTTTGCAAGATCTTTAGCTGAAGAGTCGAGTAAGATGGAGAGACTCTATAGAGTTAAGATAGAGATAGCTGATGAGCAGAGAAGAGAAGCACAAGATCAGTTGGTGCGTTCTCAAACTGTTCTTACAGAGTTAACTGAGCAGAATAGGTTGCTCAGGCAGACAGCTACGCATTTCAAAGATGAACTAATCTCAAGTTCAAGGAAGCTAGAGTTGGCTACTGATCGTCTTGACAAGCTGAGTCACGACAAGACGCATCAGAGGCAGATCGAGTTAGCTGCAGAAGCCATGAAGGAAGCTGTTAAAGAAGAGATGACTCGCTTTACTTCTCTTTTCACTCTTAAGGCAAATGATGAAGCCAAAAAGGGGGAAGAGACGAGTAGAGTTGAGGAAAAGTCTAGTGCTGAACCAGAGATGAAGGCTGCTGCTACTGCGATAGAAGAGCTAAGAAGGCCTAAGAGAGGCAAGCTAGTCAAGAAGGCAGATCTTGAGCAAGATAGAGCAGAAGAGTTGAAGAGAAAGGAGAAAGGCAAGAGTGTTGCGACTCCTGAAGCTGAGGTTCAGACAAGACAAGTAAAGAGAAAGTTGGTTATTGAAGAACCAAAAGAAGCTGAGACGACTGCAATCGTGAAAAAGCAGAAAGTTGAGAAGGATGATGAATCTCATTATGCTAGCCAAAAGAAGGTCGGAAAGCATATCAGAAGGCTACATAAGTTGAAAGTTAATCTAGACCAAATTGAAGATGCATTCATTGACAACTTCTTTGACAGAGAACATCGTGAAGATTGGTTCAAGGTCAAGTTGCAATGGGAGTTGGATCACTGGATAATCAGAAAGTTTGGAGATGCTGATAGTTCTGATGAACTCTATGCTGTTTTTGACAAGTTTATGGAAGGTCAGAACCAGATGCTATGGAATTTAATCATGAGGATAGCGACTGCTGTTAATTTCAATATCTTGGTGCCGATCTATCCAAAGTGGAATACTCCTATGCTTAGCTCAGGAAAGAGGATCAACTTCAACTACATTAAGAAGTTTGAAGAAAAGCTCCTGGATAAGGAGAAGATTGATGATGAAGAACATATCAGAGTAATCCATAGAAGACTCCTCGATTCATTTTGTGTTCCAAATCTTGAAGGAGGTAACATAACAGATTAGTTGTTTTTTTGTGTTTTTGTTTGCTCTGATACTTAGTTTTTGATTTTGATTAAGTATGTGTAATATCTATTGATCTTATTTGAATGAATGAAAAAGATAAGTACTATTTTGATGTTAAAGACAAGATAACTACTTAACTAGTCTACTATTGAGAAAAGATTCAAGTAGTTTTGGCTTCATCAAAAAGGGAGAAATTGTTGGGATATGAATCCTAAGACAAGTCATAAATGATGAAAAGATAAAATGAAGTTTTGATAAGCCAAAAAGAAGACTTGAATATTTTCTAAGTGTTGACTGATCTAGTCTAGTTATGGAAGTCATCTTGAGCAGATCAGTAGAGTTCACAAAACAAGTAAAAGTTTGGAAGAAAAGTTTAAGTGTTTGAAAGACAAGTACGTATTATAAGTACTTTGTATATTTGTATAGGTTGTTTATTGAGCTATTCAATGTTGTATAAAAGCTCATGGTTTTTTCGTATGTAATTATTCATATTCAATGTATAGATTCATAAGTTGACTAAGCTATGTTATAAAGCTTAAAGTAATGTAATAGTCTTGTTAGATTAGATGATAGGACTAGATTAGTGTTCTATTAAAGTCTACTACAGAAGAAGTCTACTGCGCAAGACAAGAAGAGTAAGAAGAAGATGAAGTCACAAGACAGGTGCGCAACTCAACAAGACAAGTCAACGTGAAGAAGAAAGAAGTTAGTTATTCAAAACGCGTGTGAAGATAAAGTTTTAAGAGTTAGTTAGAAATAACTAATTAACTACATAAACGCGTGGATGGATAAAGAGTAACTGTTATGAGTTAGTTTTCAAGAAAAGTTGGTTACACAACTGAAAGTTCTTGAGGTCAGAAGTCTATAAATACCATGGCGTATTCAACGATTAAAGACTACTGCAATACTGATTACTGAATCATTATCGAAGCATTCAAAGAAGCAAATTACTCACAGAGTTTGAAGTTCAGAAAGTAGAGCTGCACAAGACAAGTGAAGATTTTTGAAGGAGCTACTACTGAACGAAGAGAAGTTTTATTGTTTTCGTTTTAAGCTTGCTAGTTGCTTATTAAATCACTAGTTAGATCGTAGATATATCTGGTGGTATATTCTTTGAAGATCTAAGTCTTATTTCTTGGGACTTAAAGCTACAAGAACACATTACTCCATTGGACGAGTTAATAAGAATTTCACAACTGGGTTTGTGAGAGTGGACGTAGACAAGTTGTCGAACCACTATAAATCTCGTGTTTGATTTACTTTACTGTTTTATTTGTGTTTAGTTGATTAATTGTTTAATTTATTGAATTACATATCTGAACAAGACTAGTTGAGTGTTCATAACAGAGTTCTCGAAATAAGTTGAGTATAAACTAGAATTGGGCTCATTGTTATATTCTGATTTCCGCATTGTATTCTGATATATTGAAAGAATTTTGAAAAGTCTATTCACCCCCCTCTAGACATTTTCACTAGCTTACTCAATATTAAACTCAACTTTGGGACCTACAAATACCACATAAGATGCTCTGTTGAATGAAGTAAATCTCTAAATTCAGATAAAGATTTAAGAGGTACGTAGTTCATAAGAGAGCGCGACTCACCAAACCTCCACGATCGTTGTTACCAGCAAAAAGAGTCAGCAGCAAAACTGCAATTAAAATCAGTCATACATACGCGCATATCCACATATATCCCAGGTCATTTCCGTGCTTTGGCTGCCATAGATTAATTATAAAATCAATTAGCTATCAATAATTTGGGTCCAGATGTAAGAATGATTCGAGAACCTAAACACCATTGATTCTTAGTCTTTCTCTGTGTTGCGACTGCGATTGAAATGGAGTACTGCGGCAAAAAAGCTGAAAAGGCACGCCATTGATGGAAGCAAGTTTGAGAATCGAAAAGGCATCAAATGGGCATTAGGTCAAAATGACACATGGAGGATAACCTTACCCTCGACAGGAATCCACGTGTCAAGAGCTGGAGAGCCACATGTCAACACCATAAGAGTACTTTCCTCCTTTTATTATATAAAGATTGTTGGTTCGAAGTGGGTTTTTCGCACCAAATATCTTGCGGACGGTACTGTTGATCGCTACAAAGCTCGTCTGGTCGCCCAGGGCTTCTCTCAGGTACCTGGCCTTGACTTCTCACATACATTCAGTCTGGTTGTCAAAGCTGCAATTGTTCGCATCATCCTGTGTCTGGCTGTTCGGAATCAGTGGCACATGCATCAACTTGATGTGAATAATGCTTTTCTTCATGGGAAGTTGACAAACACCGTTTACATGGCTCAGACCCCTGGCTTTGTTGATCCTCGCTTCCCCGACTATGTTTGTCGCCTCAAGAAAGCTCTGTATGGTCTTCGACAAGCTCCACTCGCCTGGTTTGTTCGCTTCAGTAGCTTTCTTAAGACCTTGGGTTTTCTTTGTAGTCGAGCATATCCCTCTCTCTCTTCTACTTCCGGCGTGGTAAAGTTACCTTGTACCTCTTACTTTATGTCGATGATATTATTGTGACAGGGAGCGACCATAATGTCATTCGACGTTTCATTCGCCGCGTCGATAAAGAATCTGCGATCAAGGATCTTGGTTGCCTCAGCTACTTCCTCGGCCTTGAGGTCTCGCACACTCCTGGTGGACTTTTTCTCAGTCAGGCAAAGTACACTCATGACATTCTCGTCTGTGCCGAGCTGCTTGACTCCAAGCCTGTTTCCACTCCCCTTGCCGCGGGGGAATCTCTTGTTCGCTCTGGGACACCCTTCGCCGACCACACTCTTTATCGTTCGCTTGTTGGTGCCCTTCAGTATCTGACTATCACTCGCCCGGATCTGTCTTATGCTGTCAATCATGTTAGTCAGTCCCTTCAGTCGCTTACTGATGATCATTTCCTCGCCGTAAAATGGATTTTACGGTATGTTAAAGGCACGATTAACTTTGGCCTTACTTTTAGTCGGTATAGTGACTACTCGTTGGTCGCCTACTCTGATGCAGACTGGGCTCGATGCACCGACACTCGGCGTTCAACGTACGGTTATTCCATCTTTCTCGGCGGCAACCTGGTTTCTTGGAGTGCAAATAAACAACCCACTATTGCTCGCTCGAGCTGTGAGTCTGAGTATCGTGCGCTTGCTAACACTGCTCAGGAGGTCGTTTGGGTCAAAAACCTTCTTCGGGAGCTTGGCCAACTCCCCGTGTCCGCCCCAACTCTCCTATGCGACAATAAAAGTGCATTATTTTGGAGTCAAAATCCGGTCGCCCATAAGCGAGCAAAGCACATCGACATTGACTGCCATTTTATTCGTGAGTTGGTCTCCTCTGGTCACCTCCTCACCCAGTTCGTCCCGTCCAACCTTCAGCTCGCCGATGTCTTTACTAAGAGTCTTCCTTGGCCGAACTTCAAATTTTTACGATCCAAGCTCTGCGTTCGTCCTCATCCTCAGCATCGCTTGACGTGGGGTAATAGGGAATAATGTAAATATAGGAAATAATATCTTTTTTATTTTGACCATATCTTTGTATATATCTCTTTGATATGGTTTGTTATATTTACCATGTTCACCTCCTTGTAAATACTTATAAATAGTGATTCATTCCTATCACCTCATTAACGGTGATCACATACCTATTGTCACAGTTATATATAGTGAAAACTCTTGCTAAACGACTCCATTCGAAACAGAAGTTGTATGCTTTTAGAATGGAGGATGACAAACCCATTACGGAACAGCTTGATGAGTTCGACAAGATTCTTGATGGTCTGGAGAATTTGGATGTCAAGTTAGAGGAAGAGGATAAGGCTCTTATCTTGTTGAGTGCTCTTCCTAAATCATTTGAAATACTAAAGGACATCATCTTGTATGGTAGAAAAGAGGCAATCACATTGGAGTATGTGATCTTGGCTGTCAAGTCCAATCTGTTACATAATAAGACATCTCAAGGAGATAAAAGTAGCAGTGGAGAAGGATTGACAATCAAGGGAGGACATAAGAAGTATGCTCCAAGAAGGGGTCTAGTCAACCCAAGGCAGCTGATAAGGGAAAATCAGCAGTGTCAAATCAAGGGGAAGTAGTGTGCCACCACTGCAACAAACCTGGGCACTACAAGAGTGTTTGTTTTAAGTACAAACAACTTATGAGGAAATCTGGTGCCAAGAACCCTGTTGATAAGAATCATACAAATCAAACCCAAGAAGATAAGGAGCAGAAGGGCTATGAGCCAGCTCAGTCACTTTCCATCACTTCCACTGAAGAACATCAAGATTGGATTTTAGATTCAGGGTGCTCTTTCCACATGACTCCAAGAAGAGATTGGTTTCAAGATTTTAAGCATCAGAATGGAGGTGCTGTGTTGTTAGGGAATGATCACTTGAAGATGTATGATGGAGCAGTGAGGATTCTCAAGAGGGTCAGGTATGTTGCTGAACTCAAGAAAATTTGATATCTCTTGGCATGTTGGATTCATTGGGCTATAAGTTCCAGTCAGAAGATGGAGAGCTCAGAGTTTCAAAGGGGGAGTTGACTGTCCTGAAAGGTGAAGAAGAAATGATCTCTACTTTCTTAAGGGAGGTACAGTGATTGGTAGATCAGATGTGGCAAGAGTGCAAGATAAGTCAATGTTGTAGCACAAAAGACTAGGCCATGTAGGAGAGAAGGACCTACTTGAGCTAAGTAAGCAAGGATTGCTAGGTGGTGACAAGATCACAAAGCTTGATTTGTGTGAGCACTGCATTTTTGGGAAATCCAAGAGGTTGAAGTTTGGGAAGAGTACACACTCTACCAAAGGGATCTTGGACTATGTCCATTCAGATCTATGGGCGCCATCTAGGAATCAGACTAGAAGTGGTGGGAGATACTTCATGTCTATCATAGATGACTATTTGTTGGTCCCTAAACGAGTAGTGAATGGGATTAAAGTCTAGAGGGGAGGGGTGAATAGACTTTAAAACTTTTTCAATCAAAGAGTTGGAAACCTCTTCTGATATCTATGTCAGCTGGACTACAAGTCTGTTGGTCCAGATGACTATAGTTATCTGATGGAGATGTTTGTATGCGGAAGTGAGTAGGCCTGCTTATTTAGACTCGTTCGAGTGTTCTTTTGAAATAACCAATTGTTTGCTTTGTGAAATACTCAGCTGATGCTGGTTTGAAAGATATGTCCTTAGTTAAAGATATTTAAAATCACAGTATGCACTATATAAAAATATGAACAAATAGCTGATGCTGGTTTGAGATCTGAGCAGTTCCAAACTGCTACGGTCTCCACAAGTGATTGTGAGCACTTGCACTCTTACAGGGGTTCAAAAACTTAACCTTATGGTGGGGGTTTTGGGGTTTTTGAATGGATCCAACTAATGGTTCAAGCTTATAAATTGCTTAACCACTATGCCTAAATCAAAGGATATACAATATGTGTAGGATTCAAGTTCTTTGGTTGGATGGGAAATAACTTAAAAGCTAGAAAGGATGTTCTAATGCTTTTCTGGGCTCTTGAGAATTCTAGACAAAATACTGCTCTTTGCTTGCTTGCTTGATTGGCTTTTTCGAATTCTCTCGTTGTATTTCTGTGTGTTGTTATTCCTCATCCTCTTGTATTTATAGGGAGGATTGCTGCAACTAGTCGTTGGAGTTGACTAGCCGTTTGACAATCTTTCCTTATGTGTTTGGTTGATTCCTTGATTCCAGCTGCTTGATTACTTCAAATCTGGGATCATGTCAATCTTCTAAGTTTGGTAAGTCTTCGTTTGAATTGCAAGATGACTTTGGAATCAGTCGAGTCCCTGACGAGCTACTAGTCTTCTGATCTTCTTTCCTAGTCTTCTGGTTAACTCATCTGGCCTGATGACTTCTGTCTTCTGATATCAGATGAGTATCACTCTTCTGATCTGGAAAATACTTGTACTGACTTAGGCCATCTTCGACTTGGACTCTATCAGATAAGTAGGTATACAAGCACCTTACTTATCTGATCTTCAAGGATCTTCTAGTATTCATGTCTTCTACTCTTCATATCTTGAGGTTGTGCATGTAAGCAAATACTGTGCTGATCAGCTGAGATTTATACAGCTGATCACACAAGACTAGTCTAAGCTGTTCTATACAAAAGTCAGCTGATCTTATTACATATATTTATAAACTCTAAGTGTTTTGGCCATCAAAACTATTCTATCATCAAATGGGGCTTAGGGTGAATTTATATCCCAACACTACTCTAGAAAGGTATGGATCACTATCCTGAAATCCAAGTCATAAGCATTTGAAAAGTTTAAAGAATGGCTCACCGAGGTTGAGAATGTCTCTGGAAAAAAACTCAAACATTTGAGGACTGATAATGGGCTGGAGTTCATATCAGAAGAGTTCAATGTTTTCTACAAGAAGAAAAAAAAAGTGAGGCACAGAACAGTACCAGGTACACCTCAGCAGAACGGGGTAGCTGAGAGAATGAACCAGACCTTGCTTGAGAGAGTCAGGTGTATGTTGAGCAACTCTGGATTTCCTAAAGTCTTTTGGGGAGAAGCAGTGTCAACAACAGCGTATTTGAGAGAATTGAAGAAATTCTTCTTCATAGGTAGAGAGAGGGCCAAATTTCCTCACTATGTGGTGCTGAATCTGCCATTTCTTCTTTAGAGGGTACCACCTTGGTAGCTCATCTTGAAGGACCAACATATCCACATATGTGCTGTCAGTTACTCGAGCACTATCTTCCTTTTCTTTTTCTTTCAGTGCTTTCCTGAGTTTGGCCACCTTTCTCTCGAACTTGGCCTTGAGTGCCTTCGCATCATTAAACTTCTTTTGCTTAAGCTCTTGAGCTTCAAGCATTTTTCTTTTCTTCAATTCTTGAGCCTCTTTCTCTTCTGCAGTAGGCTCTGCTGGGACTGATGCTTTTTCATCTGCCTTTGCTTTCTCATCTGCCTTTCTTTTCCTTGTCATTCTCTTTTCAGCAGTTTGTTCTTCTGGTGCAGTGAGTTGCAGGTTCTTAGCAGGACCTTGGGTTTCATCTTGAACAACTTCCTTGCCTTGTCTGTTCTTGATTTTGCTTTTCAAACCTCCCAAGGTTTCATTCAGATCATCTTGTGTTACTACTAGTTCAGCTTGCTGAGCAGTAGACTTCTCCAGAGCTTTTATCAACACATCTTCCCCCTTTTTGGCTTCAGCAAGAGCAGCCACAAAAGGCTTCATGGCATTCAGAATTTCCACATGTAGAGTCTGCTTGAGAGCCATGGCATTGACTTTGCTTACATGAGTCAGATGGGAGATGCTGTGCTCTAGAACTTGAGCATGAGATGTGGAGGAAGAGGCATTTTCCAGCTGAGCTGTGAGTTTTTCCAGTTTGTCTGCTGTATCCTTTAGCCGAGTCCTTAGAGTCTCATTCTCCTCAGCTGCTGTTTTAAGGAGAGCTTGTCCTTGTGTAGCTCTGGCTTCAGCATCTTCAAGCCTGGTTTTGTAGTTGGTCTCCATGCGATTTGTCTCATTGGCATAGAGATCATCAAACATTTTGGTTCTGTCAGCTGATTTCTTCATCTCAGTGTTAAGATACTCCCCCAGCTGGTTATGGAGTGCCTCACCAAACTTGTCATCTATGTCATGGATTTGATCGGTGAGACGGGTCCTCTGCTCCTGAACAGCTCTTTCAACATATCTAGCCAGCTGCATGCCGAGCCCCTCGTCGAAGTGTTTGTCTATTGCTTCCCTGACTTGAGCACACACATCTGCTCTAATATCAATAGACGAAGTAGAGGGGGGGAGGGGCATTACCTTGAGGTTCCAGTTCTGGCATTGGAGTGATAGTTGGTTTGAATACAACTAGTGCTAGACCTTTGTCTTCTGCTGTCAGGTGGCCTTCCTCCAGAAAGGTTGTTGTTGTATCAGCTAGACGAGCAAATAATCTACATTCCTTTTGCTTTGGTTGGTAGATGAAGTGGTCGAGCTCATTTTTAGGCATGAAATGAGCTGGAATAGTCAACACTTCTCTTTCTTTTTCCTCTGTCTCAACTAACTCAGTTGAGTCGTCTGCCTTGTCAACCACCA
Source organism: Galeopsis tetrahit (assembly GCA_963675135.1). Lineage (NCBI taxonomy): Eukaryota > Viridiplantae > Streptophyta > Magnoliopsida > Lamiales > Lamiaceae > Galeopsis > Galeopsis tetrahit. The sequence goes on from OY776128.1 coordinate 54,267,591, forward strand.
GTTGATCTGGATTGATCTCTGGTAATGTGTTATCCTCAGTGATGAGCTCGGAGGGGACTCCTAGGATCCTTTTACATACTCTGGTTAGGGCCTCTGTGGGTAGCAGCTCAGTGAAGGACTTTACTTGAGCAACCTCTTTCTGTTCCATTTCCCAGTCGAGAAAGTTAGCTCTTCCTCCCATTCCTTCTATGACTTCAATCAGGTCATCTACCTCATCCCTTCTGAGTTCAATCCAAGTACATATCCTGAGTACTTGCTCAAATTGGATTGAGTCCTCATCAACTTCAGGTACAGTAGACCTTAGCAAGTTGGTTATCCTCATTCTCATGATCTTCTCCCTTGTGCACATTGGATAGTGCACCATACTGTATTGAGATTGAGGCTGAGAAATGTCTGCTGATGCTAATATCTCTGATGCAGAAGGGATATTGTTGGTAGGAGGTTGGGTTGTGGGTACGTTTTCCTCTGCTGTGTGAGTATCAGCAGGGATTTGGGAAGTGATATCTGTGGGTTCATTTGTTATTTTGAGGCTAGGGGAGTTAGGTTTCTAAGTCTGTTCCTCTGCTGGTTGGAGATCAGAAGGGTTTTGGGAAATGTTAATGGTTGGGTCAGATGATGTTTGGAGGCTGGGAGATTGGGGTTTCTTGGCTTGTGCCTCTGCTGTGTGAGTATCAGCAGGGATGTTGGAAGTAGTGTTTGAGGGTTCAGAAGGGTTGGCAGTCTCAGTAGGGTCAAAGGATGATATTGGGGCTATGCTCATAGGAGTAGGGAGCCTGGATTTCTTTGACTTCTTGGTGAAAGAAGAAGTAGCCTTCTTTCTCTTCTGACCCTTAGACAATTTTGAAGGAGTAATTGTAAGAGAGGGAGTAGAAATACCTGCCTTCTTCAAAGGAGAGGCAGAAGGAGTAGCATCTGAATCAGATGGGGAGATGAGCCCGGATCTGATCAGATATCTTCTTTGAGTTAGCGTCTGATTGTCATCATCATCATCAGCAGCAGCCTTCTGATGAACTTCTTCCTTAGTGTGCCCCTCTTCCTCTTCAGCAGAGTCTTGCACAAACTCTTCTTCCTCTTCATCTGCATCTCTTGTGGATGCTTCAGTCAATTTTAGCTTCTCCTCCTTCAACCTTGCTGCCTCAGCAAGAGCTTCCTTCTTCAAGTAATACTTGGATGAATGAAACTTCTTTGTTGGCCCCATCTTATACTTCTTTGGAAGAATCTCTGGAAGTATGATACTCAGCTTGTTGACAAAGCTGACTGTGGATGTAACTCTCCACTCCTTTGATTGCAAATCCAGAAAGACCTTTTTAGCCTCAAGTGCGATTCGGTCCAAGAAGAGTCCTTGCCAATCACCATCAATTTGATCCCAAATTGCAGCCATAACTCTAACTTTCAGAGTAGTAACTGCATCATGACTGAAGGCATTTCCAAGCAGCATCTTGCCTGCTATGTCCAACAAGGTCTGGAACTTCAGATCCAGTTGAGTCTTCTTAACTCCAGTGGCGTTTACAGCCTTGACTCTTCCATCAGTAAACATCTCTATATACTCCTTTTTCTCTTCCCATGATGTAGGTAGAGATGTTGATCTTTCCTCTGGGTAGATCAAACAAGTCCTTGAGAACTTCTCGAGTGATTCTGACTTTGTGTCCACCCATAAAACTTCCAACATACGAACCTTTGGACACAACATTCGAGTAAAAGGCCAGCACATCTTGCTCGTAGACATTTGTTGGTGCTGCTTGCAGAAATTCTCGAAGATTCAAATTGAGGCATCGAAGGAGAATTTCCTTGTTCTCAGCTGTGTGTTTGCCCTTGAAAAATAGAGCATTCTTAGGGAATATCTTCCCTTCCTTAGACCACTTTGCTACATCGAGTGTGCCAGTGATCTTGGTCTTCTCATCATAAACCTCAATGATTCCCATTCTGAGTTTTGGTAGATAGATTTAGAGAACTTTGGTAGATATTTTCAGAACGAGAGCGATTGAGTGCGAATTTGAGTTTTGAGAGCGAAAGGGTTTGAGGAATGGCTTAAGGGTTGATTATATACTCTCAGTAAATCTCGAATTGTGTATTGATCCAACGGTCAAAAATGGATTTAAGAGGAGTAACTCTCAAGAATAGCCTTTTTCATCTTCAGCCCATTCCTTTGATTTTGCCGGCTAAACGTGCCATGTGTCAATGGTTGATTCGTTGGCAAAATAGTAATTGATTACTAATGACATCATTACCAAAAATAGCCGTTGTGACTAAATTTTAGTAATTTTGATCAATTAAGGCCTTTTTCTATAAGTAATATACATTCCTTATGTAGGTCGATTTCCTTAATTACATTCAGAAACAAATCTAGAATGAATTACATGATCAAGATTAGTCACTAGAAATTTGTTGAATAGGAGTGATCTGATCAGCAGAGTAGGTCTTCTGATTTTCTTGAAAGGTCTGTTGATTTCTCTTGAAAATCAGCTGGTCAGCTGAGTTGGTCTTCTGATTAGCTGAGTAGGAGATTTTGAGTTGTTGAGTAAATCTTCTGGGTAAGATTCTCCAACCTGGTTTGATGGATCTTTCAGCAATTCCCCCTTAACCATGTGGAACCATCTTAACAATATGTAGCTGGTCAGCCTAGATGGTATTCCACTGGCTCAGGTTGCCCTCACCATCAGATGGTCCCTCACTATCAGATGGGTTGTAGCATCTAATGTGTTCTTGTTGAATTTCTTCGCCTCATCTTCCTCTCTTGTAGGAGGGAGAAGATTGAAAGGTGCTTCAATGGAGTATGAAGGGAAAGATAAGAGACTGGTCTTCTTGATTGGTTTTGACAAAGTATCCTTTGGGAACAAGCTCTCCATGTTGAACTTCCCCCCTGGAGAAGAAGCTCTGCTTGTTTGATACTTTGTCCTTTGCGTCTCTTCTTTCTTTTCTTTTCAACATGAACTTCTCTTCTTTCTTTTCTTTTCAGAGCATACATATGTTGAGCGAACCAAGTATGGTTGTGTGCATCATCTCCATCTACTGGACAGATCTTCATCTCCTTCACCCATGACCTTGGTTGAGGGATGGTGTTCATGCCATCTTTTCTTTCGATTTTCTCCATACCTGAAACAGAAATAAGTGTTAGTGATTTGTGTTGTTTCAGTAATTCTCATCAATGCCTCCTTTTATAGAGGTAGAGATGAGATGGTGGAGTGAAAGTTGACAAAAAATAGTGAGTTGATAGGTCTGAACTTCTGAAAAGGTTACTTCTTAAGATCAACAATGAGATTTGTTGGGAATAAAATGAGATATGTTTTGATTCAATACCAAAACCCCCTGAGACATGCCTAAGTCAAGATGATTATGTTCTATGAATGTTAGAACATATAGAATAAGGCTAGATGAGGAGCTAATGTGTTAGGTAGCTCTTAGATGAATAGATGCACAATTTGAGGGGGAACATATGCTTTGAAGACTATCAAGAACAAGTCCCCTCAAGGCTCAAATTCTGGAACAATCACTAAGTCCTTTGAAGGACAAATATGCTGATCAGGAGAGTTGTCCAGAAGAGTTGTCTCGGCACAATTAATCAAGAACAAGTGTTCTGAAAGCTTGAGGTCAACCATGCTGAAAAATTAGAGACAACCATACCCTAAAGATCTTCAAAGAAACATGCTAAGATCAATTCCAAGTGAAGCAATGGGAAAGAGCCAAGTCATCTGAAGGGCCAACCACTAATTCCGCACATATAACTCTCCTAGATAGTTATCCAACTAAGTACTCAATAGTGCTTAGTAGTTTGATTATCTTTAAAGAGTTAATCATCTTCAGCAGAGTTGTCCAAGACAACCTTGCTGATCTCTGGTTTGATCAAAGTTTGAAAAGAATTACATACAAGTGTATTCCCCCCCATACACTTGTTATATACTCCTTTCAGGATCAACAAGTGGTATCAGAGTAGGGGTTCTAAGACCACTGTTTCTGAAAAGCCATCTTGGTTTTCAAAATCACATATTTGGTGTGGTCACTGAACTGATCTATCTGAAATCTTTGATATCCATTATCTAACCCCTTTCTTGAAGTAATGGCAAGAGGAAACAACAACAACCAGAACCAGCAACAAAATCCTGATCAAAACATCAATGCTGTTGTTCCACCTCCTGCTGTTCAAGGATTGGACAATATGGCCACAAATCCAGTCAATCACATATCTCATCACAAATTGCCCATGTTCTCAATAGACAACTATGATTTCTGGAAAATCAGAATGAGAGCTCATCTTGCATCTCTTCACACTGATATGTTGAGAGTGATCACAAGAGGTCCTTTTGTGTTCACCTTTGTCAATCCCAGAGTCACTGAGGCTCAAAGGGCAGACACGAGAGATGTGCTCCCCAAAGATGAAGATGACTTCACTGCTGATGAAAAGAGGAAAGATAATTTGAATTATCTTGCCATGAACACCCTCTACCAAACAATTCCAGATGCAATCATGGGAAGAGTCTACCACTGCACAACTGCCAAAGAAATTTGGGATACTCTTGCAGAAATGTGTGAGGGTACTGAAAAGATAATGGAGAACAAGCTCCAAGTGGCAGTGCAGAAGTTTGAACAATTCACAATGGAGTCTGAGGAATCCATTGACAAATTTGCTGGTAGATTCACTGATGTGATGAATGAAATCAACTCCTTGGGCAAGGTGTACTCCAAGAGAGAAGTTGGATTGAAGATCTTGAGAAGTCTCACTCAATAGTGGGATGTCTATGCTGTCATGATGCAAAACACCAAGGATCTCTCCACCATGCCCATGCAACAATATTCTCTGAACTCAAAGCTTATGAGTTCGATCTCAACAGAAGAAAGTCTGTTGAGGAACCTTCAAATCCTACAAAGGGAGTGGCATTCAAAGCCAAAGCTGCTGAACCTGAAATGCAGTCCACTCCCAGATCATCAAAGTCAGTCTCCAAGACTGAAATGAAGGAGGAACTAGCCTTGATGGCTAGGAGGTTTGAAAAGCTAAATTCAAGGTTTGGTAGATACAAGAAATTCTACCAGGACAACAAATTCAGGAGAATGTACAACTCTCCTGAAGCTCAGGCTGAGGTCAAGAAGCCTGAAGAGAAAAGATCAGAGGACAAGTACTCTGATAGGAGAAGGTCCAGTAGAGCTGACCCTTCATCATCTAAAAGAAGAGATGAATCAAAGAAGGATGATGATGAAGACTTGTGCTATAATTGCAAGAAGAAAGGGCACTTCCAGTATGACTGCCCTGAATTGAGCTCTAAAGAGAGAAGAGAAAGGCAAGCAAAAAGAGACAGAAATTTCACCAATAGAAAAGCCATGATGGCTGGTGAAGAATCTGAAAGTGCTGAAAGCTTCAACTCTTCTGATGGACTGTTCTCCAACAGTGAAGATGATGATGATGTTTGCAACATGGCTATAGAGGATGATGAGGTATCCTCTACCTCTAGTTCACCATCATTCATTTCACAAAATACTAGTGAAGTCAACTTGAAACTTTCTCTTGGAAAGTTGATGGAAGATTTCACTATGTTACAAGAATTTCATGATAATTGTGTGAGAGAGAATGAAAGATTGGCAATTGAGCTTGCTAAAAACTCTGAGCTAACTGTTGATGTCAAGTCTACTGAGTTGTATCAACAAGTCTTGAGAGAGCTTGAGGAAGCAAATCTCAGGATAGTTGACCAACAAAAGGAGATTGATGATCAACTCTTATCTCAGAAGAGAAAAGACTTTGAACTAAAAATTCTTCAAGCTAAATTTGAAAACCTCTCACATGAATATGACATTCTTAAATCAAGTGAAGAGAGTCTGAAATTAAAGATGTCTGCTCTGAGAAGATCCACTAAAGCAATAGAGGAAATTCAGAGTTACCAAAGACCTATGGCTCAAAGAAGTGGATTAGGCTTTGATCCATTTGAATCTTCACCTTGTCTTAGTGTTGCTTCTACAAGTAACACTAAGAGAATCTTTGTCAAGTCAGTGGCACAACAAGCTGAAAATGAAATGATTCCGCCACTGAACAAAGGAAAGGGCAAAATGGATGATTTGCCAACTCAAGTGCTTCAGGAGACTAGGCCCAAACCTAAGGAAATGGCCAAAGTCCCTGAACACAAGAGGAATGTTGGTCAGCAGAGTAGACCCAATGGTAGGGCAACTCTCCTGAACAATGTTCAGAGGAGTTATCCAAGGTATAATCAGCCTAGGCCAACTCTACTGAGAAAGCCTCAGCTGACTAGACCTAAGGACAACAATCCTCAAAGGCAAAATAAAAAGAGACAACCAAAACCCTACATGCCAAAGGGTAATGGTCATAAGAATGCCTTTCCTCAAAGATTCCCTCAAGTAGCACAAAGAACTCATAAGTTCAGGAGATTTGACAACTCTCCTGAAACTTACAGAGTTAACACTTTCACACATACTTTCCCAAAGGCATTTAAGGGAAAGACAGTGTATGTAGACAGTGTATGTAGATGCTAGGGTTATTAGGCAAGTTTGGGTTCCTAAAGGTACAGCTAACCTCTCAGGACCCAAAACTCAAAGGGTACCTAAACCTATCTAAATGCAGGTACCACTGGGCCACAAGAAGAGGAGCATGAACAAAAAGTCAGCATGGTACCTTGACAGTGGATGTTCAAGGCACATGACTGGAAACAAGGAACTCCTCACTGATTTTATTGAAAAAGAAGGCCCAAATGTCACATTTGGAGACAGCTCACAAGCAACAACTAAAGGTTATGGTACTTTGATGATTGGTAACATCAAAGTATCCAATGTGTCTTATGTGGCTGGTCTCAAATATAATCTCCTAAGTATCAGTCAATTCTGTGATAAAGAGTTCAATGTTGAGTTTTCAAGTGGAAAATGCTTAATCAAAGATAAGACTCAACAAATTCTATTGACTGGAACTAGAAAGGAAATGTGTATTTTGTAGACTAGGACAAGTCCAGTGATGCTGCATGTTTCATTGCTAAGAGTTCTAGTGAACAAAGTTGGTTATGGCATAAGAGATTAAACCACTTGAACTTCAAAACAATGAACAAGATTGCTAGAAATGCATTAGTTAAAGGACTACCTAATGAGGTTTTCATTAAAGAGCATGTTTGCAAGCCATGCCAAGAAGGAAAACAGATTAAAGCCTCATTTAAAGGAAAACCAGTCATCTCTACTAAAAGGGTGCTTGAACTGTTACATATGGACTTATTTGGACCAATCACCCCTGCAAGCATAAATGGTAGAAAATACACATTGGTGGTAGTAGATGACTTCTCTAGGTTCACATGGGTAGTATTTCTCCTTAATAAGAAGGAAACACAAGTCAAACTGCCTGAACTTTTAAAGAGATTGTCAAATGAGAAAAGCCTTAGCATTATCAAGATAAGATCTGATAAAGGCACTGAGTTCATAAATTCATACATCAATGAGTATTGCACATCTAATGGAATAGCTCATGAAACCTCAGCAGCTAGAACTCCTCAACAAAATGGAGTTGCAGAAAGAAGAAATAGAACTTTAAAAGAAGCTGCTAGAACCTTAATTGCTGATTCTAACTTACCTAAGAGGTTTTGGGCTGAAGCTATAAACACTGCATGCCATACTCAAAATAGATGTTTGATCACTAAGGGGCAAGGCAAAACCCCCTATGAACTCTGGAAAGGAAGAATGCCTAAAGTGTCATACTTTCACATATTTGGTTGTAAATGTTTCATTCACAATAATGGGAAAGAACAGTTGAAAGCTTTTGATAGCAAAGCTGATGAGGGAGTATTCCTTGGATATTCTCAAATCAGTAGAGCCTTCAGAGTCTACAACAAGAAAACCCTTATTGTGGAGGAAACACCTCATGTTGTGTTTGATGAATCTATTCATGAGTTCAGGAATGAATACTTAGAACCAGAAGAAATCACACAGAGGACAACCAGGCTGAGCCTAAAAGACAAAGACACTGAATTCATAGAAGTTGTCCAAGCCAATCTCCCTGAAAAATCTACATTGGACAACAATCCTGAAGGCAACTTTCCTGAGGCAAACCCCACTGAAGGAAATGGTGAACTGAATGAACCAATCCCAGTTCACATCCAGGTAACAACTACCAATGAAGAAGCAGTTCCTGCTGAGGTAGTTAATGGGTCAAATAATCAAGGGGGAACTCAAAATGTTGAAAATGCCAATGTCCCTGACATTGAGGACAACACCCCTGATTATGATCCTGAATTAGATCCTGCATTCAATTATCCTGAATTTTATGATCAAAATGACTCAACTTCAGTAGAGAACAACTCTACTGAAGAGATCAGAAAAAGAAGGACTTGGTTGTCTGACCATCCTACTAATCTAATACTTGGTGACCCAAGTATAGGAGTCAAAACAAGAAGATTTCATGGTGAAAGTGCTCTATTCTGTTGTTTCTTGTCAGAACAAGAACCAAGTGATATTGAAGAAGCACTTCAAGATGCCAATTGGATCACAGCCATGCAGGAAGAGCTGAACCAATTCACCAGAAATGAAGTATGGGAGCTGGTGGATAGACCTTCACATCAAGATGTTATTGGAACCAAGTGGGTGTTCAAGAACAAGAAGAATGAAAATGATGTGATTGTCAGAAACAAGGCAAGACTAGTGGCAAAGGGATATTGCCAACATTAAGGCATTGACTATGATGAGACATTTGCACCTGTGGCAAGGCTAGAAGCAATAAGGCTCTTTCTAGCCTATGCAGCCCACAAGAGGTTCAAAGTGTACCAAATGGATGTCAAGAGTGCCTTTCTGAATGGAGTCTTGAAAGAAGAAGTCTATGTGGAGCAACTACCTGGTTTTGAGGCTGGAAATCAAGTTTACAGACTGAAGAAGGCTCTATATGGACTCAAGCAAGCCCCTAGGGCTTGGTATGATACACTGTCACAATTCCTCTTGGATCATGGATTTATCAAGGGAACTGTGGACAGAACACTCTTCAGAATCACTGAAGGAGAGGACATCTTGCTTGTCCAAATTTATGTGGATGACATAATCTTTGTATCCCCCAATGAGAAGCTGTGTGAGAAGTTCTCAAAGCTTATGCAAAGCAAGTTTGAGATGTCCATGATGGGGTTGATGAACTTCTTTTTGGGACTTCAAGTCAAGCAATCTAAAGAAGGGATCTTCATCAACCAAGCTAAGTACACTAGAGAAATGATCAAAAAGTTTGGGTGTGCAACTAGCAAACCAGTAAGGATCCCAATGAACACTAATTGGAAGATGGATCCTGATGAGAGTGGTGTTCCAACCAACTCTACTGAGTATAGAGGAATCATTGGTTCACTCCTCTATCTCACTGCCAGCAGACCTGACATCACCTTTGCAGTAGGTGTTTGTGCAAGGTTTCAAGCAAATCCTAAGAAAAGCCACATTGAGGCTGTAAAGAGGATCTTGAGGTATCTCAAAGGCACTGAAAATCTAGGCCTCTGGTACCCTGCTGATGACAACATTGAGTTAACTGGCTACTCAGATGCTGACTATGGAGGATGTAGAATTGACAGAAAGTCCACTTCAGGGACTTGTCAATTCTTGGGCAATAAACTCATATCTTGGTTCTCCAAGAAGCAAAACACAGTGGCTACTTCCACCACTGAAGCTGAATATGTTGCAGCTGGAAGTTGTTGTGCTCAAATCCTTTGGCTGAGACAACAACTAAGAGATTACAATGTCAACTCTACTGAAGTGCCAATATTTTGTGACAACAACAGTGCTATTGCAATATCACAAAATCCTGTTTTGCACACCAGATGCAAACATGTGGACATCAAGCATCACTTCATTAGAGATCATGTGGAGAAGAAGGACATAAAGTTGGTCAAGATCCACACAGATCATCAAAAAGTTGATCTCTTGACAAAGCCACTTGCAGAGGCAAGATTTCTAGAGCTATCAGCAGAGTTGGGATTACTTTATCCAGGGAAGTTGGACAAGTAAATCTATTGGAGTTGATGAGAGTAAAGAGGCTAAAATGGTGTTCAGCAGACTTGGTCAAGTCTACTGAAACTCAGAAAAGATGACCTCAAATGATCAAGACTCTTGTCCATTGAATCTCAGGACACTTGTCCACATCTTTTCAGGACACTTGTCCAAGTGGGGTCAGATAAGTTGTCCTGGCTATCAATCTATTTTCTTGGTTTGATAAGCACCTATTTTGGGCAATCATTGCCTATTTTGATATCTGTCCCATTCCTTTTACATATATCACTTTTTTGGGATTTTAATTTGTCTCCCACCCAAAAAGGTCGCTTTCCATGCATTTAATGCCAAGATTTAACTCTTGTTTGCATTAAACATTTCAAGCCATGATCTATCTCGAGAACTCCCCAACCATTAACTAATATTAAATAACTTCCACGTTTTGAATAAAACCAATAACTCACTGTTACATTGGTTTTTGACCATTTGATCAAAATTGGCCAACTCCCCTGAAATCAATCCTGGCCGTCCAATTCTGTTTTCCATTTTTGACAACCGTTGAAAACTCTCAAAACTCACCAACTCAATGACAAACACTCTTTTTAGAATATTCACAAGTCTTAAGAACCCCCTCACAAACACTTCTTCCCAAGTATTCGAAACCCTAGCTTTCATCTTCTTCAAACACTCTCAAACTCACTCAAAATTCATTTCTGTAACCTTCAATGGCTCCCAAAATCAGACCTGAAATGATCATTGATTTCTCCAACAAGGCTCTAGACCTTGATTTTGGCTATCTAAGCAACAAAAACAGCCTTCACTTTGAGCCAATAACCTCCTTTGAAAGTGAAGATCCTGAAATCACTCCAACTCTTAGATGGCTGAGAAGAGCTAGACTCAAGAAGTTCATGGAGGAAAGACCAAGCTCTTGTTTGGAGAGCTACATGGCTGAGTTCTTTGCTTTCCTCAAGTGGAGAGGTAAGCCTGAAGATGGAGAAGTTGCTACAAGGCTTTCATACGTGGCAGAGGGTGAGGAGGAAGAAAGGTTTCACAGAGTGAAATTCTCTGCAGAAGACCTAGAAGGAGCTTATGGATTGCCCTCTCAAGGAAGGAATCTAGAATTCTATGGTGCAGGCCATGAAGATGAAATAGCTCAAGAATGGCTATTAGTTCCAGGTCCCCTCTCTTCAACACAACACAAGAAGACTCTTAAGCCAAAATTTCTCAACCTCTTTGAGGTAGTTGCCAAAAGTCTTTTAAGCAACACTGGAAGCTTGGAGCAGGTCAGCCATCCAAGAATAAGGATTATGGCTGCAGTTATTGATGCTAGTGACAAGGGCATCAAGTTTGATTGGAGGACCTTCATCTTGTCTGAGATGATGAAGGAAAAGGCCAAGTTTAAGGTGAAAGTTCACAATAAGGTTGTGCTAGAAGGGAAACTCAAGTATTGCACCAGGGCAAGCTTGTTGATTGAGAGATTTTCCCACTATTCTCAAATGCAAACCTTTGCAAAGCCCCTCCATGTCCAGAAAATTATGTTCACAAAGCTCAGCAAGAAAACTGAGAAAAGGAGGATGCAAATGGCCAATCCTGCTGAAGAAAAAGTTGAAGAGAAGCCAAAGTTAAAGAAGAGAACTAAGGCCAGAGTGGTGAAAACAAGGAAAGTGTCTCAAATTCCATCTGAAGAGACTTCAGGAGCCTCAACTGAGATTGAAGAGGTTGCTGAAGAGGGAGTAAGTGTGCCTTCTGATCACTCAGAAGAATTGAGACAAAAGTACAATGAGACTAGACAAAAGTCTAAGGGTGATAAGAGGCCCAGGGAAGTTGTCCCTGAGAAGGATGGAGAAGGCAGTGGGAGCAGTAGGGCTAACAAGAGAAGGGCCAAGCCTACTGAAAAAGTGTTGGAGCTTCAAGAAGAAAAATCACTCCAACTAGCTCTAAGGAAGAGCAGGGCTGAAAGTAGGACAAAATCCAAGTCTAGAACCAACTCTTCTGGTTCTGGAACTCCAGAGTCCAAAGTCCCTAAAGGTCAACCTATTGAGGCCAACCTCCCTGAAACCCAAAATCCTGAGCCCAACTCTCCTGAAACCCACATAACCCCAACCAACCAACCAATCACCCCTCTCAACCTTACAAAGAGATATTCTCCAAAAGGGAGTGTGCAAAGAAGTGGCATTGATGTGCTTGCAGATTTAGCAGTAGATGAGACAAGACTACAGTCTCCCCTTGACTCATCTTTGCTCAACTATTCAAAGTTCTTAGAAGCAGCACTTCATGAGCCAACCCCCCTGAGCAAAGCCCCTTCAGATCCATTGCTCTCAAAAGCAACTGAAGTACCTTCAATTGCACTAAATCCTTCTGAAGCCAACATCCCTGAACTTAATCTTCCTGAAGCCACACTAGGAGAAGACAGAGCCAACTCCCCTATAACCCAAAGCCTCCATTCAAGTGGAGATGAGGAGGAGTATACTTATGAAAGTATGCTCAGAGGTGGAGCCAAGGCTACTGTAGACAGTTTGTATCCACAACTTGCTGAATTTATAAGAATTCAGAAGATGTTTCATGATTTGAGGATGCTTGTGGATGTGAAAGACAAAACCATCATGGAGATATCACAAGTCATCCAAGATAAGGGTGCAAACTGGTGGCAAGTGGAGGAGAGTAGATTGCTACACTTTGCTGGTGTGTTAAAGACCAGATTCCTCATTGATGAGGAGGTTTTTGCAAAGTTAGTGGATGAGAAGATCATTGAGGAGAAAGAGAGAAAAGCTAAGGGCACAAGACACCCTGAAAGTAGCTCCAATGATGATGATTCCCCTGATGATCCCTCAAACCCCTCAAATCCCAACCCTCCTGAAACCAATCCCAACCCTCCTGAAACCAAATTGCCTTCAACTCCTCTCTTAACCTATCATAGAAAAGGCTCTGTGTCATCAGAGGTGTTGATCAAGGGTGGTAACACAACCAAAGATACATCTGCCAATGAAGGTTCTTCTGAACCCAAGGCACAGCCTAAAGATGTTGAGGTTCCTACTTTAGAGGCTAGTTTAGTTAAGGCCTATTCAGTGTCAGAAGAGTTGGACACTGATCAGCCCTTAATCATTCAGGATGACTCAGTGGCTGTTGAAATAAGCACTGTGATCTCCCCACAACTGCCATCTTTGAACCTTGTTGAAGGTGGAGATGTTGCAGGTTTAGGTGATGGTGTTGAATAGGAGAATTTAGCTGAAAAATCAGAGGGAGTAGAGGATGAAAGAGAGGTTATCATCACTAAGATAATGAGTGTACCACCAAATGAGGGTGATATAAGTGAGGAAGGACAGGTTATTCTTGAAGTCAAATCTGAACTTCAAGAATCCCTTGATGAGAGGAGGCCTGATTCCTTGTGTGAGGACATTATTAATGAAGGGAGAAAAGAAAGAGTTGAAAATGAGAAGAAGACTGCTGATGTATCAGAGTCTTATGGAAAAGAAACTGAGGGTGTTGAGTGTGTTTTCACTAACCCTTTTGATTTTTCTGATTTTGCAGGTATTTCCTTTGACCAAATTTTTACAGATGATCTCTTAACAGATGCTCCCATCCATGTTGATTCTGGATCAGCACAAGCCCTGCTTGGCTTGCAATCAACAAAGTTGGACTCCTTGGCTCATCAAGTCCAATCAGCTCATGCAGAAACTTCTGGAGCTTTGGATGAGCATGGAAGAACTTTAGCATCTGTAGAAATGAGGCTAACTGGCTCAGAAGATGTGGTGTTACCCACTTTAGAAGCAAGGATCAGTGGAGTTGAGACTGGTTTGCAAACCATCTCCACTGAAGTCATCAAAGCCAAAAACACTATGAAGTCAGTGTCAAAGGATGTCAAGATAGAGCAAACTTTGCTAAGGAATAACCACAACAGGAATGTGAAAACTTTAAGATCAGTGGTTAAGCAAGCTCTTGGAAGAAAGACAGCCCTGCAGAGGAAAAGAGCTGAAGAACAAAGGCTTGCAATGGTGAAAGCAGCCTCAGAAAAGTTTCCCCAAGAGGTATTGGCCAACATTGTTGAAGGTGCAGTGGCCAACCTCACTGAGCTTCTTAAGGCCCAACTAGATGCATCTCTAAAAGCAACCATGGAGGAGGTTGTCCAACAAAAGATGAAGCCTGTTCTAGCTTTCCTTAGCTTGAGCAGTGATAGGATGCAAAATATACATGATGAGAATGTATATTTGTTGGAGGAGATGAAGTCTCTAACCCAAGCCCAGTCCTTGATGGCATCAACTATGAGTGAACTCAAGCCTGAATGTTTTGATGCCGCCAAAAAGGGGGAAAGAGAAAGAGCAAGGGCAAAAGGTGCCTTGGTGATTGGAAGCCCAGTGAAAGGGAAGGACAAAGCTGCTGAAACCAAAGGAAAAGAGCCAGCACTGCTGAACTTGGAAGATTTGGATGAAGAAGAGCAACTAGCAATTGCCTTGAAGAACTCAATGGCCTCATCTCAAGAGGAAAGAGTTAGGCTACAGCAAAGACCAGGAGGAGAGGTGTCTGGTTTGGATAAAGATGCTGAAGGTGTCCAAACTAGAGGAAAGATTAAGAAGGCCAAGGGAAACAAAAGAAAGGCTGAAACATTCACTGATTTTCCCAACAGCCTTGATTTGCCTCCTGAGTTCAGAATTGATGATGATGAGCCTATCTCCAAAAAGACCAAAAATGCTGAAAAAGACAAGACTGCTGAAGTGTCCAAAGTTGCTGAAAAGGACAAATCCTCTGAGAAAGAAAAGTCTACTGAGACTAAGTCCACTGATGGTGCCAAAGCTTCTGAAGATGTAGAGGAGCTGTATGAAGAAGGCTTTGGACCAGGACCAAAGAAAAAGAAAGTTGTGTTGCTAAATGATCCATCAAAGTTGTTTCATGAAGGGTATGGCAAGGACCCTGAAACTCAACAGAAGTTGGCCATGATGAGGGCCTAAGAGAAGATGGATTTGATGGATGAAGCACAAAGAGCAAGAGATAAAAGAAGAGCAGATTTCCAAAACCCCAAAAGGAAGAGAGCAACTTACAACAAGATGAAGCCACAGCTTTTGATCCCAATGGACACCAAATATCCTCCCTTGGATAAATGGGTGCCAATTCAGCTGAATGATTTATGGGAGGAAGCCAAAAGGGAGTTTGTCTATGACTTCCATGTCATTGACAGATGGAATGGAAAAGATGCCAACTCCACTTTTGCTGAGTTCATGATAGAGTATCACAGAGAACTTTATCAACAACTACTTGCAGCTGCTGATATTGCAAGATTTGAACTCACTGCCCCCAAGCCAATCATATACATACCTCCAAAGCTTGATGGATGGATTGATCAGTCAAAAATCCTGAAGGAGTTTACTGAGATCCTCAAGCTGAACAAGATGGTTCTTGGACCCAAGGGAACAAACTAAGAGGCCATGGATTTGAAGAGAAGAGTGTGGGCACAATATGGGATGGTGCCACCTCCTGAGGATGATCTCTGAAATGGCTAAGTCTTCTGACCTTTTTATTAAAACTTATCTTACCTGAAGATATGTTTTTAATTGGTCATCTATGCTGAAGTTTTGGACAAAATTGCTGATGTGGTGTGCTCTGATAAGTTGTTAGCTCTGATATGATTTGGATGCTCTAACATAAGTTTTGTGCTCTGATACTGGAAGATCTAGATACTATTAAGTGCTTAGTTTTGCTCTGATAATCTAGATCTTGTAATTAGTTATGCTCTGAACTTTTGTAATGAAATGAATTAATGTAATAGTGTCTTGAATTCATGCTCTGATATGTTAACTTCAACTATCAACATGCTTGTAATGATTTCCAAATGAATGATAGTTGAACTTACTCTGAATCAAGAAACATTATTGCAGAAATCTCTCTATGCCTATCTTTGAAACCTATTTGCAACATGAATGGTGAGTACACTAACACATTCTTTTTCAGGATAATTGACCTTAGTCATGTCTTCAGAAGATAAATGTAATAGGTGTAGCCAAGTCACTTTTGCATAAAATGTATAGGTTTTTGCATCATCAAAAAGGGGGAAATTGTTGGGAATAAAATGAGATATGTTTTGATTCAATACCAAAACCCTCTGAGACATGCCTAAGTCAAGATGATTATGTTCTAAGAATGTTAGAACATATAGAATAAGGCTAGATGAGGAGCTAATGTGTTAGGTAGCTCTTAGATGAATAGATGCACAATTTGAGGGGGAACATATGCTTTGAAGACTATCAAGAACAAGTCCCCTCAAGGCTCAAATTCTGGAACAATCACTAAGTCCTTTGAAGGACAAATATGCTGATCAGGAGAGTTGTCCAGAAGAGTTGTCTCGGCACAATTAATCAAGAACAAGTGTTCTGAAAGCTTGAGGTCAACCATGCTGAAAAGTTAGAGACAACCATACCCTAAAGATCTTCAAAGAAACATGCTAAGATCAATTCCAAGTGAAGCAATAGGAAAGAGCCAAGTCATCTGAAAAGAGCAAGACAACCATGCTGATAAGCAAGTCTGCTGATAGTGATAAGCAGAGTTGTCCATTTGATAAGGAATGTTGTCCTATCATTGGAACAACCTTCAGAAGCCATGTCCAAGTCTTAACAAGAGAATCTTAAAGTCAGACATTGGGAAGAGTGCTGCAGAATGAAGACAAAGTCTATACAGCCGTTTATTTCCCAAATGAGGACATGTCACTGTCAAGAATCTGTCTTCTAAGTTGAAGAACTAAAAGAAGACATTTATGGACATTTGAGGCTGCCTCTCCAACGGGCAAATCCTTCATTTGTCTATAAATACAGAAGTGTGAAGACCATTTGAAAGAACCTCAACAATTGACAAGAATATCCAACTATCCTACAAGCAAGAGTGCTTTCAAAGCTTTCAAAGACTACCTTAGTCTTCATACACTTCTTCTAAGCTGAACTTCATTGTATATCCATACAAAGCTTAGAGAGATATCCTATCCTTATACACTGATCTTCATTGTAAAGGATATCTCATTAGTTGGAACCTTACTTCAATCCTTACCCCTTTCAAGTGAGAAAGTGAGGAAGTTGTTGTAGTAGTAGAAGTGGTAGGAGTTGACTGTTGAGAGAAGAACAGTTCAGTTCTGAGTTGAGAAGAGGGTACTAGGACTCTAGACATCCTAGGGATCAATTCACCAAGGAGTGGTGTTCTTGATCAAGTGCACCTTGGCACTATAAAACAAGTTAATTCCAAGAGTGAAGGAATTATCCTGTTAAATCAGGGAAAGTGGATGTAGGAGCTTGAGTCTCTGAACCACTATAACTTCTTGTGTTGATTTACTTTCAAAGCACTTTCATACATTCAACACTACACACAAAACTGATCTTTCAAAGAACTTATACTCAAAGACTGTGCAAAAGACATTTGGACAAGTTCCCTGAAAAACTGGACTGTATTCATTGACTATGTGATTTCAGAAATTAAAGGAGTTTAAACTAAAGGGCCAACCACTAATTCCGCACATATAACTCTCGTAGATAGTTATCCAACTAAGTACTCAATAGTGCTTAGTAGTTTGATTATCTATAAAGAGTTAATCATCTTCAGCAGAGTTGTCCAAGACAACCTTGCTGATCTCTGGTTTGATCAAAGTTTGAAAAGAATTGCATACAAGTGTATTCCCCCCCCCCCCATACACTTGTTATATACTCCTTTCAGGACCAACAAGATTCTTGATCTAATGGTTCATATTCAAAGATGTTCAGACTTTATCTATGGAATGCATAAATTATAAATTTGAACATGAGTTGTTTGGAATCCGTACTCAATCTGTATATTGTTGAGTCGGTGAGAATGGTGTATTAATCCAACCAAGTGTTGCTCAATAGTATACTGTATATATGTATAGTAATAAAGTATTTTATGAAGAATAGTTTATTATTATACATGTGTATACATTGATTTGAATACATTTTCCAACTAACTTTGTTCAACTTTTCTGGAGTTATATATATATCATGAATAGCAGATAATAGAGTATTTTATCAAGGATTCTTAAGGTATCATGGATTCCCCCTTGATTGAATAACTCTATGTTTTCTCTCAGCTTTATTTGTCTTCATTGGGAAATACTTACCTGAAGATGAGGGTGTTTATTCACCTCATCTGTTTTTCTCCTAGTCTGCTGCAGCTGTATCAGCTGATATCTGATCTTTATAGGCTTGAGTCAAGAAGTCCTAGGCTGTAGCATAGGGTCTTGAATCTTTCTTCAGCTAGGGGCTTAGTCAAGATATCTGCTCTTTGGATATCTGTGTGAATTTTCTCCATCTTGATATCCTTCTTTTCAAGGTGATCTCTTATGAAGTGGTGTCGAATGTCGACATGCTTGCACCTTGTGTGAAGGACTGGATTTTGAGTGATGGCAATGGCACTGTTGCTATCACAGTAGATAGGGACTTCTCTTGCTTCCACATTGTAATCTTTTAGTTGTTGGACCAGCCAGAGCAGCTGACTACAACAACTACCAGCTGCCATATATTCTTCCTCAGTGGTGGAGGTTGCAACTGAAGTTTGCTTCTTTGAGAACCATGAAATCAGCTTGTTGCCTAGGAATTGACATGTTCCAGATGTGGACTTCCTATCTATTCTGCATCCACCATAGTCTGAGTCAGAGTATCCACTCAATTCTAGATTGTCATCAGCAGGGTACCATAGTCCTAGGTTGACTGTTCCTTTTAGATATTTGAGAATCTTCCTTGCTGCTTCTAGATGGCTTTGCTTTGGGTTGACTTGAAATCTAGCACATACTCCTACAACAAAGGTTATGTCTGGTCTGCTGGCTGTAAGGTATAGGAGTGATCCAATAAGTGCTCTATATTCATCTTGATCAACTGCTTCTCCTGACTCATCTGGTTCCATTTTGAATGAGGTCATCATTGGAATTCTTGCAGTCTTGCTTTGTTGAGCTTTGAATCTTTCTAATAGGCTCTTGGTGTATTTGGATTGATTAATGAAAATCCCTTCTGGACTTTGCTTGACTTGAAGTCCTAGAAAGTAGTTCATTTCACCCATCATGCTCATTTCGAATTTTCCTTGCATTAGTTCAGAGAACTTCTTGCACATCTCTTGGTTGGGTGATCCAAATATAATATCATCTACATATATTTGCACCATTAGAATGTCATCTCCTTCTTGTATTCTGAACAATGTTCTGTCAACCTTGCCTTTGGTATATCCATTGTCAAGAAGGAATTGAGACAATGTGTCGTACCAAGCTCTAGGGGCTTGCTTCAGTCCATAGAGAGCCTTCTTTAGACGATATACTTGATCTCATTTTTCAAAGCCTGGGGGCTGCTCTACATACACTTCTTCTACCAGAATACCATTTAGAAAAGCACTTTTGACATCCATTTGATATACTTTGAAGCTCATATATGATGCATAAGCTAGAAATAGTCGAATAGCTTCTAGTCTGGCTACTGGGGCAAAGGTTTCATCGTAGTCAATTCCTTCAGATTGTGAGTAACCTTTTGCAACTAGCCTTGCTTTATTTCTAGTTATCACATCATTTTCATCCTTTTTGTTCTTGAATACCCACTTTGTTCCTACTACATTGTGGTTTTCAGGACGATCTACCAATTCCCATACTTCATTGCGTTCGAATTGGTTCAATTCTTCTTGCATAGCAGTAATCCAGTTGCTATCCTTCATTGCTTCGTCTATGTCAGCTGGTTCAATGTTGGATAAGAAGGCACACCAGCAAAACATAGAGGACTGGGGATTCTGATTCAGTTGTCTTCTGGTCTTGACACCTGAGTCTGCTCTTCCTAAGATGAGGTTTGATGGATGGTTGTTTCTCCATGTATTCCTCACAGGTGTATTTGCACTAGATGAGTTAGGATTCTCATCTGATCTAGTGTTGTCAGGAGGGTTGACTTGATTTGGTCGATCATCATCTGTATCTTGTGTGTCAAAGAGACCATTCCCCCTTGCATTTGGAGTTGGTGCATCTTGATTTAGGTCGGCTTGCTCAGCTTGGGTTTGTGATCTAGTGACAGGTCTATGTGGTTTATCCTCCTCTGGATCTTCAGGGAATGGTTCATTAACTTCGATAAACTCTTCTGGTGTAGACTTGATCACTAGTCTCCTCATCTTTTCTGCAGCTGAGTCTGTGTTGACTGCATTCTTTTCACAAGATTCATCAAATATAACATGAAGTATTTCTTCCACAAGAAGGGTTCGTTTGTTGAATACTCTAAATACTTTGCTAGTTGAGGAATATCCCAAAAATATCCCTTCATCTGCTTTGGCATCGAAAGCATTCAACTTACTCTTCCCATTGTTGTGAATGAAACACTTACAACCAAATATATGAAAGTAAGATACCCTAGGTTTCCTACCTTTCCACAGTTCATATGGAGTTTTCTCATGAATTTTGTGAATACCTGACCTATTCTGAGTGTGGCAAGCTGTATTGATGGCTTCTGCCCATAGTTTCTTAGGAGTTGAGAATTCAGCAAGAAGAGTTCTTGCAGCTTCTTTAAGTGTTCTGACTCTTCTTTCAGCTACACCATTATGTTGAGGTGTTCTTGCTGCACTTGTCTCATGCTGAATACCATTAGAAGTACAATATGCAATAATATAAGAGTTAATGAATTCAGTGCCTTTGTCACTTCTGATTCTCACAATAGGTACTCCCTTTTCTATTTGGATCCTCTTCAATAATTCAGGAAGCTTCTGCTGAGTCTCACTTTTCTTGTATAGAAAAATAACCCAAGTAAACTTGGAGTAGTCATCTACTACAATTAGAGTGTACTTCCTTCCTGTTAGAGTTGTTGGGGTGATTGGTCCAAAGAGATCCATATGAAGTAGTTCTAGAACTCTGCTGGTTGATGCTGTCTTCTTGGTCTTGAAGGAGACCTTAGTTTGCTTTCCTTGTTGACATGCATCACATACCTGATCTTTACAATAGAGTTCATTAGGCAGTCCATCAACTAAGGATTCCATTGCTAGCTTATTTAAAGTCTTAAAGTTCTAGTGACTAAGACGTTTGTGCCATAGCCAGCTGATATCTCTAGGACTTTGCACAAGCAGATATGTATCCTTAGGACAACTGTTCCAATTTGCAAGATACATACTATCTTTTCTAGATCCTGTTAGAAGGGTTTGTTTTGTTCGTTTATCACTTATAAGACACTCATCTTTAGAGAATTTTACTGAGTAACCAGTGTCGAAAAAATGGGATACTGATAATAAATTGAACTTCAAACCTTCTACATATGATACATCATGTACCTCAATGTCACCATTCTTCAGGGTGCCATATCCTTTGTGTTACCAAACGCGTTATCACCAAAGAAGACTTTTGGACCTTTCTTTTCTGTATAGTTGGTCAGCAGAGTTTTGGTTCCAGTCATATGAGTTGAGCATCCGTTGTCTATATACCAAGTTTCTCCTGCTTGACCACATTTTCTGTATAGGTCCCTTCTTTCCTGCAAGATAGATTAAGTCTTAGGTACCCATTTTGTCTTGGGTCCTTGGGTGTTAGTAGTACCCTTGGGGACCCACATATGCATTGGTCGTTTGAATAACCTTGAGCATTTGAGTTGTCTCCCTCGGGCATCACATAACCAAATCTTACCAGTTGACACCTTGGCCTGGTTTGATTTGTTATTTGTGTTAGCTAGGTAACTGTCAGATGATTTCCTTTTGTAGGAGTGAGTGTGAATTATCTTCTGACTAGTTACATTCGGCCTGGGTGCATTAGCTGAACGATGCACACGATTATATGGACCATACTCCTATGTTCTCACAATATCATAAGAGATAGGGGGTGCAAAGAGAACAGATTTGTGTGAAGAAGACTTTTTCTTCTTGGCTGGAGCAGCATACAGCTGAGACTGTCTCAGACGAGATGGTCTAGGCTGTTTGTTGTTCCTCTGTATGTGCTTGGGGTTAACTTGTCTCTTGCCATTTTTGGTGTTGAGATGGTTAACCTTAGCTGGTACAGATGCCTTTTGGTTCATAATAGGTTCATTGTGTTTAGAACACTCACCATTTTCATGTGATCGAGTAGTACACTGATTAGGTGTACTGCCCTCAGCTGGAGAAGATGTTGATGGATTAAATTCATAACCAAAACCCATCTTGTTTCCATTAGATCGATAATATTCAGAGATGTTTTCAATAGTAGCAGATGCTTTATTGAACTCTGATATCTTTTGATCAAGGCTTTCCTTCTCCTTTTCTAAGAGCTCTTTTGCTTGGAAAAGATCATTGAACTTAGACTGTAATGAACAAAATTCTTTGGTTTCTAAGGCTTGAGTTTTTAACATCCCCTCATACAACTGAGTTATTGTGGTGTTCTCCTCTTTAAGAAGTTCCACTTCTTTAGTTAATCTTTCATTCATTGTTACTAACTCAGGGGTGTTGTCAAACTTAGCCTTTTCAATCTTGCAATTTCTTTCCTTAAGTCTTTGTTCTCTTCTTCCACTTCTATGAAAGCTCTTGTTGCAATATCAAGATCACCTTTTACTTCTTCCAAGGATTGGTAATAGGTGTTCTCGAATTCGCCTACAGATGAGTTTGCCTCATCTGTGTGTGAAGAAGCAGGTAAGTGAAAAGTTGATGTATAAGAATTTACCTCGTTTTCACCTATGGCCATCATAGCTAAATCATCTGAATCATTTGAGAAGAGTTCACAGTCTGGTGATGAAGGTAGGTCATCACTTTGATATTCAGATTCTTCAGTCACCATTGCTTGTCTGTTTGAATTCCTCCTGTCTCTTCTTGATTTTCTTTCTTCTTTGTCTCCTGGACTTAGGTCTGGACATTCATAGACATAATGTCCTGATTTATGACAGTTGAAGCATGTTCCAGGTTTCTGATTAGGAGTACTTCTTCTTGGAGGGGTAGCATCTCTTCTTCTATAACTTCGACTATCAGATGACTCCATATCCTTCCTAGGATACCTTTCTGGAGTTCTTTCTCTTGATTCTCTAGAGGATGATCCAGCTCTTTTATCTTTGTAATTCCTGTAGAATTTTCTATATTTGCTGTTTAGAGTGTTCATCCTTTCAAATCTTTTGATCATAAGAGCCATTTGTTCTTTTAAACTCATGTCTGATCCTCCTATGTCATCTGTATTCAGAGTGGTCTTGCCAGATGAGGTGCTTGCAGCTTTTGTACTAGTTGCTGCATTGAAAGCTACAGTCTTGGAGGTAGATGGAGTTGGTGTTGGCTCATCATTTTCTGAATTTTTTTCTCTTTCAAGATCATACTCGTGGGCTTTGAGATTTTGGAACAGGGTCTGAGCTGTCCATTTCTTGATTTCTTGAGTATCCTTGATGATGGTCTTCTTGAGTTTCCACTTCTTGGTTAGAGAGTCCAAGATTTTCAGGTTTATCTCTTTATTTGTATATTTCTTCCCTAGAGATTCAATCTCATTGATAATCTTGGTAAATCTATTGTCCAGCTAATCAATAGATTCTTCTGGTTGCATCTTGAAGTTTTCAAACTTCTTGACAGCTGTAGATAGTTTGCTCTCTTTGATCAGCTCCGTTCCTTCACAAAGAAGTGCTAGGGCATCCCACATCTCCTTAGCTGTCTCACAGTGCAGTACTTTTGCAATATACTCATTGGGGAGAGTTTGCATAATGTAATCTTGAGCAATGCTGTCAAGGTTTGTTTGCTTCATCTCTTCTGGAGTGAGATCTTTCATGGGCTTGGGGGCAAGTTCTCCAACTGGGATTTCTAGATCGCCATTTGCTGTGTTGACCGTCATGATTGTGATTGGGCCTTCTGTGATCATGGACCACATCTTGTAGTGAACTGAGGTGAGATTCTTTCTCATCCTTATCTTCCAATAATCATAGTCTTCTACTGAAAACTTAGGCAATTTACGCATGTTAGCACTCATGCTGTATGAGTTTTCAAAAACACGTTTTTCAAAAGATGGATCTGTTCAAGAGGACTACAGAAAGACTCCCTTAAATCTTCTGATATTCTAGAGACAGTAGTCCGTTAGAACCACTGCTCTGATACCACTTGTTGGTCCCTGAACGAGTAGTGAATGAGATTAAAGTCTAGAGGGGAGGGGTGAATAGACTTTAAAACTTTTTCAATCAAAGAGTTGGAAACCTCTTCTGATATCTATGTCAGCTGGACTACAAGTCTGCTGGTCCAGATGACTATAGTTATCTGATGGAGAGGTTTGTATGCGGAAGTGAGTAGGCCTGCTTATTTAGACTCGTTCGAGTGTTCTTTTGAAATAACCAATTGTTTGCTTTGTGAAATACTCAGCTGATGTTGGTTTGAAAGATATGTCCTTAGTTAAAGATATTTAAAATCACAGTATGCACTATATAAAAATATGAACAAATAGCAAAGTAAAGTGCAGTAAGTAAATAACACCGGATTTTATAATGGTTTGGATATACGTTCCTACGTCCACTCTCACGTCCTAACGTGATGTTTAATCCCTTTAATTTCCCGAAAATTACAAGGGCTTGTCCTTTATAGTCCCAAGGTTAGGACTTTGAGATCTGAGCAGTTCCAAACTGCTACGGTCTCCACAAGTGATTGTGAGCACTTGCACTCTTACAGGGGTTCAAAAACTTAACCTTATGGTGGGGGTTTTGG
The DNA here is from genome assembly GCA_963675135.1 of Galeopsis tetrahit. Taxonomy (NCBI): domain Eukaryota; kingdom Viridiplantae; phylum Streptophyta; class Magnoliopsida; order Lamiales; family Lamiaceae; genus Galeopsis; species Galeopsis tetrahit. The sequence goes on from OY776128.1 coordinate 54,292,119, forward strand.
GGTTTTTGAATGGATCCAACTAATGGTTCAAGCTTATAAATTGTTTAACCACTATGCCTAAATCAAAGGATATACAATATGTGTAGGATTCAAGTTCTTTGGTTGGATGGGAAATAACTTAAAAGCTAGAAAGGATGTTCTAATGCTTTTCTGGGCTCTTGAGAATTCTAGACAAAATACTGCTCTTTGCTTGCTTGCTTGATTGGCTTTTTCGAATTCTCTCGTTGTATTTCTGTGTGTTGTTATTCCTCATCCTCTTGTATTTATAGGGAGGATTGCTGCAACTAGTCGTTGGAGTTGACTAGCCGTTTGACAATCTTTCCTTATGTGTTTGGTTGATTCCTTGATTCCAGCTGCTTGATTACTTCAAATCTGGGATCATGTCAATCTTCTAAGTTTGGTAAGTCTTCGTTTGAATTGCAAGATGACTTTGGAATCAGTCGAGTCCCTGACGAGCTACTAGTCTTCTGATCTTCTTTCCTAGTCTTCTGGTTAACTCATCTGGCCTGATGACTTCTGTCTTCTGATATCAGATGAGTATCACTCTTCTGATATCAGATGAGTATCACTCTTCTGATCTGGAAAATACTTGTACTGACTTAGGCCATCTTCGACTTGGACTCTATCAGATAAGTAGGTATACAAGCACCTTACTTATCTGATCTTCAAGGATCTTCTAGTCTTCATGTCTTCTACTCTTCATATCTTGAGGTTGTGCATGTAAGCAAATACTGTGCTGATCAGCTGAGATTTATACAGCTGATCACACAAGACTAGTCTAAGCTGTTCTATACAAAAGTCAGCTGATCCTATTACATATATTTATAAACTCTAAGTGTTTTGGCCATCAAAACTATTCTATCATCAAATGGGGCTTAGGGTGAATTTATATCCCAACACTACTCTAGAAAGGTATGGATCACTATCCTGAAATCCAAGTCATAAGCATTTGAAAAGTTTAAAGAATGGCTCACCGAGGTTGAGAATGTCTCTGGAAAAAAACTCAAACATTTGAGGACTGATAATGGGCTGGAGTTCATATCAGAAGAGTTCAATGTTTTCTACAAGAAGAAAAAAAAAGTGAGGCACAGAACAGTACCAGGTACACCTCAGCAGAACGGGGTAGCTGAGAGAATGAACTAGACCTTGCTTGAGAGAGTCAGGTGTATGTTGAGCAGCTCTGGATTGCCTAAAGTCTTTTGGGGAGAAGCAGTGTCAACAACAGCCTATTTGATAAACAGAAGCCCATCCTCAGCTGTGCAGTTTAAAACCCCAGGAGAGTTATGGTCTGGCCATTCAGTTGAGTACAAGAATTTGAAAGTTTATGGTTGTTTAACATATGCCCATGTCAAGCAGGATAAGCTTGAGCATCGAGCCTTGAGATGTGTGTTCGTAGGGTATCCTTCAGGAGTGAAAGGGTATAGGTTGTGGTGCCTTGAATCTGGGATGCAGAAGAGTATTATCAGCAGAGATGTAACTTTCGATGAAAGCAGAATGCCCCTGAAAGAAGAGGCAAGTTCAAGTGCAACAGACAATAGACCAGACGAGACACACGTTGAGGTGAAGCATGCTTACACCAGAAGACCAACTAAAGATCATATTGATCCAGATGAGTAGGAAACAACTCATAGTGATAATGAGCTTCATGACTATCAGCTGATTAGGGACAGAACCAGAAGAGAAGTCCACCCACCTCAGAGGTATGGTCAAGCTGACATAGTATCATTTGCTTTATGTGCAACTCTTTAGGTGGAGTCTCTGGAGCCTAAAACCTATACAGAAGCCATCAGCTGCAATGGAGGAAGAACTGTTATCTCTTGATAAAGAGAAGTGGTTAGTTGCAATTGAGGAAGAACTGTTATCTCTTAACAAGAACCAGACTTGGGACATTGTTGAGAGGCCAAAGAACAAGAAGCTTGTTGGGTGAAAATGGATCTACAAGAAGAAGGTGGAGGCTCAGAGAGGTGGCAGGATTAGGTACAAGGCAAGACTTGTAGCTAAAGGATTTACACAGAAATGAGGTATTGACTTTAATGAAATCTTCTCACCAGTTGTAAAGCATTGTAGCATCAAAATCTTATTAGCTATGGTTGGTCAGTATGAACTTGAGCTGCATCAGATGGATGTGACCACAACATTTCTTCATGGGACTTTAGATGAAAAGATCTACATGAAACTATCAGAAGGGTTGGACATAGAAGATAGGGAAGATAAGGTGTGTTTACTCAGGAAATCTCTCTGTGGCCTTAAACAAAGCCCTAGACAGTGGCACTTAAGGTTTGATGAGTACATTTGCTCAGTTGTTTTTTCAAGAAGCTTGTATGACAATTGTGTTTACTTCTGATGAGTTGGGAGTCCAATTAACTATCTTCTGTTGTATGGAGATGATATGTTAATAGCAGGGGAGTCTATTAACAGTATCAATCGGGTTAAGGAGATTCTCAAAAGTGAGTTTGAGATGAAAGATTTTGGTGAAGCTAAAGTGATTCTTGGGATGGAGATCAGCAGAGTTGAGTGAGCAATTCAGCTGAGTCAGCCTACTTATCTGAGGAAGGTGTTAGAGAGATTCAGGATGAATCAAGCTAAGTCAGTTTCTACACCAATTGGCCAGCATTAGAAGTTATCCAATCAGATGTGTCCCAAGAACAACCAAGAAAGAGCTTAGATGAGCAAAGTTCTTTATGCCAGTGCAGTAGGGAGTTTAATGTACGTTATGGTGTGTTGTAGACCAGATTTAACTCATGCAATGAGTGTAATCAGCAGATACATGAGTGGTCCAGGCTTAAGTCACTGGGAGACAGTTAAGTGGGTCATGAGATATGTACTGGGAGTAGCTAAGAAAGGTCTGAAATTTCAGAAGATATCAGATGAGGCAGAAGCACTCGTGGGGTATGTTGATGCCGACTATGCAGCCAATGTAGACACAAGAAAAACTTTAACAGGGTATGTATTCACCTTATTTGGTACAACTATATCGTGGAGGTCAATACATCAATTCGTAGTTGCATTATCTACTACAAAATCAGAATATGTAGCCTTAACTGAGGCAGTTAAGTAGAACATGTGTCTTAGGGGGATCTTAAAGGAGTTTGGTGTATCACAAAGAAGTGTGACTGTCTTCTGTGATAACCAAAGTGCAATACATCTTGCAAAGCATCAGGGGTATCATGAGAGAACTAAACATATAGATGTGAAGCTATACTTTGTAAGAGATATTTTAGAGAAGGGGGTGGTCCATGTAGTGAAGATTACTGCAGAGGAGAACCCTGCTGATGCATTCACTAAGGCATTGCCAAAAGAGAAGTTTGACTTATGTCTTAGACTCACTGGATTGCATTAATTCCTTCAAGGAGAAGGTTGCTGATCATGTGGCAGAGGAGCAGTATTAGAGGCTATTCTTTTTAGGAGAATAATGTTGTTGTGATTTTGGTAAATTGGTTCGATTATGAGCTAAAGGTGGAGAATTGTAAGTGTTATCTCATAATCTCATAGTCAGCTGATAGGATCAGATAAGATGACTTAGGCAGAAATCAGATGAGTTGAAGGTTTCAATCAGCTGAGAAGGTGATGCTTAGAGTTCAGCACAGTTGGTCAGATCAACAGAGTAGTTCAGCAGAGTACTTGAGCAGAGTAGATCAGCACAGTACTTGAGCACAATACTTCAGCAGAGTACATAAGCAGAGTAAAGATTAGCACAATATGAAGTCTATCAGCAAAGTCAGCTATTGATCACAGAACATAAAAGTTGGGTATCAGATGAGTAAGTAGTCATCTGATCTTTATGGGCAAGTCTTCTGATATGGAAGATAGTTAGTTTGACTAACTGTATTACAGTTACAACTACTTGAGCGAAGAACTACCATTTCAGTTGGGCAATAACAGAGCAAATGAGTTGTTACAAGCGGTTGCTAACTACTCAACGGTTCCTAACAACAACAACTACCTTTGGTCTTTATATACTCTTGTATGTGTACATTGTAAAGGTTGACGTGAGGATTGTAGTACGATTGTAATCTTTGAGTTGTGTGAGTTCACGAGTGAAGTGAGGAAATATCCTATTCCGAGTGAATGAGTGTGTAAACATTCTTTATCAATCAAAGAAGTACTCGTCTGGTCCAGTGGATGTAGATCACATTGATTGAACCACTTAAATCCTTTGTGTGTTGTTTGTCTCGTTGCTTACTTTTCGAATTACTATCTTAGCTGAGTTATTTTTTATATCTTCAAGTCTTCTACTTGGTTGGAGACGTTTAATCGACTAGGAAACTTGACAACTGTGATTGTTGAGTGTCAAACAATTGTCCCGCATCGGATTAGCATTGAAGGATCATTGGGTATAAAAGAGGGGATTAGTATCTCCATTGGTATGAGGCCTTGTGGGGATAATCAAAAGCAAAGCCGTGAGGGTTTCGGGAACCCAAAGCGAATAATATCATACCAAGTGGAATACTATGGAGGGTCCAAGTCCTGCCCAACTCTACGAGGGCTTGAGGATTCATAACTCATAAATTTACCCAACAAATGACGCCGTCTGTGGGAAGAAATGGAGGTCCGAGATATGCTAAAATGTAAAGAAGGAGAGTTCCTCAAGGAGGAAAATTCCTCAAATAATAGGACGGACTAACCCTTGGAGAAACGATAGAGTCTCTATGCATGCGGCAAGGTATTCTAGACCGAGTGAACCGTATCGGTGGACTGTACAAGATGTTCTAGACTAAATGAACCATGTCGGTGGTCTAGGTGGAACGTTCTTGTAAGAACGTGTCGTTTGAGGGGAGGTTCATGGTCCATTTGTTTGAAGGGGAGATTGTTGAGTGTCAAACAATTGTCCCACATGGAATTAACATTGAAGGATCATTGGGTATAAAAGGGGGGACTAGTATCTCCATTGGTATGGGGCCTTTTGAGGATAACTCAAAAGCAAAACCGTGAGGGTTTCGGCAACCCAAAGCAAACAATATCATACCAAGTAGAATACTATGGAGGGCTTGAGGATTCATAACTCGTAGATTTACCCAACAAAATACTGTAGGTGAAAGAGCGCGCAACTGAATACATAGTTATCATATTCTATGTCAAGACCATCTGTTATATACATTATGTCCGGTCAAAAAGTCAGCATTTGTTTTATTGACCGGTCAACAATTCAGCGAAGAAAAGTCAAAGTCGTCATGCCTAGTCAGCCAGGTCAATGGCGAGCAACCAATAAGAAGCGAGCAAGGTAAGTATATATTTAATGGTCAAACGGGTCAAGAGGGTCCACGTGTCAGCGAGCAAGGACCTCCATGTTCGGCAAACAAGAAGAACTAGAAGTGATGGTAAAATGATATATGTGGGATCGCAAGTGAAGATGGTCGGCATAGTAAAATATGATGAGCAAGGTCATTAGGCGAATAAGGTGTCGAAGATATGACGAAGCTAGTTACATAAGAAGACCTCAAGTACAGATGCTCGCCATGAGTCCATAATAGAGCAACATTTACCGAACAAAGATGGAATTCATGACTCGAGCATTGACAAATCAAAGGCGGTGCATGTGCTATGATCGACATCGAGTATGACGACGAATGAGACTTAAAGTGGCTGATTACAGAGAGATTTGATGTAAAGTTAATGCATTAAATGCATAGAATGATTACATTAGTAGCAGCTGTATTTACATTTAATAGCAACTATATTCAATTAATGGGTGGATTAATGATGAGCTGCCAGCACTAAATGCATGCAAAGTTGTAACCTAGTATAAAAGCCCATTAAAGGCTCAATAAACAGATCCAATTTCATTTTCTTACATACAAAATCCTAATTTCAACTTCTCTTACAAGCTTCCTCAAGTTCTTCACCAAGAACACACTTTTCTTATTAATAGTTTATCAAGAACATCTTAGATCATCTATCAATCCGTAAAACACCACTCACAAATAAATAATATTGTTTGTTGCCGTTTGATCGATACACCCCGACAAAAAATGTTACAACACCATCCTGTTTTCATATTACTTTACTTGAGTCTCAATCTTCATACATAGTTTTCATTTTTAGGCAAGTCTCTTGCCAAATAATGACTTTGTATTACTTGTAGCGACATGATACAAAATAATTTAAGCGCCGGGCACAATATTGATTAAGCACTAAACTAACAACAATTAAAGAAGGTCGAGTATTCTGCCGGAGGCATCAACTAGTAACTACAATGGTGATTAATATTATAGACTCACTAGTTGCAATTAAGACAATAAAAGGTAATATTCCACATGACAGTTTGGAAGATTGGGTGATCGAGGACATTTCTAAATTGCAGGATGAGACCCTTGTGTGGGGTGTAGTTCATCTAGAGTTGTCAAAATGGGCTAGGTCCGTTGGGTCGGCCCGCCCCCGTCTATTAAAAATGTCGGTTGAATTGAATAATACAAGTTCGTTTAAAATGCGGCCCTGTATGGACTAGACCGTATGAATTGTGGATTTTGAGATTCAATTCAACTTTAAATCAAGATACAAAATTACAAAATACTATTTGAGATTTGAGAATGAGAATACTAGATTTGAATATTTTTTTTAACTTTTTCTTTATAAATGTCATAATTATCATGAGTAGATTGAGAGAGTACGTGGTGATATGTGTATTCATAAATGGATACTTGTTACTAATAGTTGGATTGATTTATCAATTAAACTTTCGTTGAATATTATATATTTTTGTTATTGATAGTTGGGTTGATTTGCCCATTAAACTTTAATTGAATATTATATATTGATTCTGCTCTTTTGGAAATAAGAATTTAAACAATATTAATGTTTAAATTTTAGTTCGATTGATTTGTCAATTAAACAAAAAATCTTATTTGAGGTTTACTTTTTTATTATAAGAGATTAAAGTAATTCACGTGGTGTATTTAATTATTTTTTTTATATTTTTAAGAGATTAAATCTTATCAAAAATTATTCGTACTTTATTTTTTTTATATTTTAAATAATTATTTATGTATTATTTAAAATTTATTATAATAATAAATGTAAAAAAAATATATATTATGAAATAACTTGTGGGCTAGCCCGCAACCCGTCATGGGTTGGGTTGGGTTGGGTTGATTATTTTTCAACACGTACCCGCTGTGGACCGGCCCGCCCAAACCCGCAAAATGGTGGGTTGAGGTGGATTATGGACCGCACCGCAACGTTAACCCGTTTTGACAGCTCTAAGTTCATCTAAGCAGAAACAAGAATAAATTCACTCATGGTTTGACGAAGTTTGAATAGAGATATGATTTTCACATCGAATCAAAGATCTAGCTCTTGAGGACGCTACGTTTAAAATGATAGAGCAGTGAATTGATTGTTTAAAAAAAGATTTTGTATTACTCCGTCCATCCACCAAATGTAGTCCCATGAAGGGTGGGCACAAATTTTAAGAAAAAAGTAGATAAAGTAAGGGTATTATAGGGTATTGTGGGGTCCATTGTGAATAAAGTTGATGGCAATTTGAGTAATTAAGTGATGGGTTGAAGGGTGATAGTTTTCATAAAGTGTATGAGACTATATTTGGTGGACAAAGAATATGAGGCAAATGAGACTACATTTCATGGACGGGGGGAGTACTTTTTTTTCCAATACATCATCATATTTATATACTCCCTCCATCCCAACTTAACTTTCATATCTACTTTTTCGATCCTTTAGAAACTCTATCTATACAATATCTAAAATATTATATTTAATGTTATTATTTTTATGGTACATACATACACACAAGTCAACTCACTTATAAGTGAATATTAAGGGTGTGTTTGCAAACAATAGTAGTTGATTCAAAGTGATTAAAGTTGATTTTTGTAGTAAAATTGAAAGTAGATAGTGTTTTAAAAATAAGCACTTCTAATCAATTTAAATGTTGTGGTGTATGTCATACAAATCACTTTTTTTTTTTTTACAAAAAACACCCTTATTACATTTGAATAAATAATGGGTAAAAATAAAATATTATTTAAATTGTGAGGGCAAAATTGTAAAATTAGTGAGTGTAATGATTAGAAGCACTTAGAAGTTGTTAGAAGCATGGGAAGGGGTGCTTGATCAAAATGCTTTTATTTAAAAAAAAAGTGTTTTTAAGCACATAGTTTTGTTTGCAAACACCCACTAAGTATGAAAGTTAAATTGGAACGGAGGGAGTATAATATAATAATAATAATAATACAAATCATTACGAATTTGCGACAGTCTCATCATATATAAAACATGATTATTTTCTGTAGCTTTTTACGATCCATGATTTTTTATTTTTTTTTTAAATATACAAGATTGCATTAAACCGTTAGCTATAATTTTTTTTTTTTGTTACTCCTTATTTTAAACCCCATATAAGTTAATTTAAATGGCAAGCATATCCTTTTTGGCAATGGGCACGGTTCGACTGTTTACTGTCTTAGTCTTACGCACCTGATGGGGGTACGTGTGTAATTTCGGGAGCAGCCGCATTCGGCATAGTATAAAAGGGCATTTCCTAATTAAACGAAACCCCAATCCGCCGTGTGTGTATAAGCGCAAAAAACCTAACCCCCAAAACACAAATCCCTAAAATTAAATCCATAACCAATTATAATATTTTTCTTTTTCTCAATTTTAGATTCGTTAAAATAAACCGCTGAAGCTGTATATAATTTTTCAAAAAACTGTGGACGACGCCGTATTCTTGCCATCCTTCCCGCCATGGTCGCACAGGTCGCGGAGCCACAGTCCTCTGCATCTCAGCAATTGGGCAACGGTCAGGTTGACCCTTGCCCGGAGCCCGATGCCGCCCTCGGCAGCGCCAAGACCTTGATTTGTGCCCTCAATTTCCTCTCCCGCAACTTGCCCTTGCCCCAACATGTTTACGACGCCGTTTCCTCCATTTATCAGGATTCTTCACCTCATGAAGTTGCCTCTGACGAATTTGATTTTGACGTCGATGGTAATTCTAGCAACGGGCCTGCTTCGCCCTCGCGCACGGTTAGTCAGTGTTAAGTGTGTGTGTGAATTGGATTGAAAATTGAGATTTCTAATTTTCTTGTTTGATTCGGTGCAATTGCTGTTACAGAAATGATTGAATTTTTATGTTTATTTTAGTTTCTGTATATTTTGCTTTGTTAACTTGCCAGAATTTGTCCAATTGCGGTTTAATATTAAGACTACCTGGTTTGTTGGTTATACCTAATTTGTCATTAATTGGATTTAATTCTGCATTTTTGTAATAAGATTACTATTTTAGGTTGAAGTAGTGGTATAAAATTTATATTCTTCGTTTATTTATAAACTTCTCAAGAATTCCATGACTAGGTATGAAAATTGAGGTACTGATGCTTTTAAATATTTTTATCGGTTGAGGTATTCAGAGGTAGTGAGGTACATTCAATTGTTCATGATAACTAACGGAATTTTTGTTTTATGATAATTGATTTAGGGAAATATTGCATCTTTATTATATTAGAGGTTTCCCATTTTATTTTTTCTATGCTTGGTTGGTAATAATAGAAGATACCTATTAAAACTTAGGCTACTTGTTTACATTGTAGTAGTCAATTGCAATTACTTTATGCGAAAATAATACAGTTAACGGTTTAACGATTCTTCTCGTTCCTTATAATTACTCAAGATGTTGATGATTGGGGTTATTGATATAGGAACTTGAAAAGGCACACAACTTTCATTTTAATCTTTATCACTAGACAAAATTAGTATCCATGAGTTTTGGGTTACGGGGAAAATTATTTTTAGATCGATCTCTTCTTTTGGTATCAATTGCTGCAAATGCTAACTGAGGGGATTTGATGTTGATGAGATATGATTTGGTTCTGATTATTTTCTGCATTTGTGCAGTTACTTCTTCCTTTTATATTCTCATTGGAAGTCCACTTTTCAATTTGATAAGGCATATTAATGTCGATCTTGTTATGATGGTGCAGAATAATTCTGCTGGTTCAACTTATGATGAGTTAATGTTGGACTTCGAGGATGCAGTATTGAAACAGAGATCAACTTGTTTGCCTGGTTCTAAATTGTCAGGCTTACAGGAAGTCAGGTTTCAGAGCCAAATACAACACCGGTTAAAAGAACTTGAGGGTATTTATCGTAAAATATAAAATTATTCAGTTCACAAATCAATCGCTTTGCAGCATTATTTTACAGCCCATTTTATGTTGTTCCCTCATAAGTCTATATGCTTGTACTCCTGATCCTCTCTTTTTGCTATATTCCACTGCAATTGTAGAAGATTTCCTGATAAAACATTGCTATAGTTGACCTTGTATGTTGTTTGTCTTGATCTTGCTGGCAATGAAGGAGAGAGGTGGTGGTGCTGAGGGGGCATCAGTCCCCCCAGGAATTTTTAGAAAAAAATGTTAATGTCATCAGTCCCCCCAGTAATTTTTAGAAAAAAATGTTAATGTATTAATAAATTTTAATAAAAGGAAAATAATTTTATTCTGCATTACATTTAATAATTATTTAGTAACTTGTAGGTATAGTTTAAATATTAGCAATGAGTTTATTATTCAATTATTAATATATATAAAGATGAAAGAGAAATATTACGATACAATTTTATTAAATGTTTTATTTTTTAATGTATTCAAATTTATCATTTTTTTCTACCATAATTCGTAAATTTTAATATTGAAGCACTTGCCTATCCCATTTAGGACCATTCTAAATTTATTAGTAAAAACTTAGTTTCTATAGTTATAAAGTACCTAAAAAATTGCTTTAAGATAGAATTTTCAAAGCTTTTATCATTTCCTTTTTTACCATCATTCACAAATTTCTAATATTGAAGCACTTCCCTATTCTATTTAGAACCACTCTAAATTTCATAAGTATACAGTTATAGAGTACCTAAAAATGCTTTAATATAAAATTTTCAAAGCTTTTATAAGTTTATCATTAATCCAATTCATTCATAAAATACTTAAAATTTATAATTTGGATGGATGTTGGAGTTACATTTATTAGAGAATAATCTAAAGAAAGGAGTTACAGTATTATTTTAGTTTTCAACATTCATATTAATATATTTACAATCATGACACTATTTTGTTTGTTATGAGCGAGAATGACTTAAAAGTTTTGCTGAATCAGAATGGAAGGCATTTTGTTCCTTTTTAGTAATGAAATGAGATGTTCCAACAATACTAAAATAAACGAAATAATTAAACCATGATTTTTCATTTGTTTTTGTATTGTGATCGGGCGACCCCTCACCCCACCCCCGAACAAAATTTCTGGCGCCGTTACTGCTTTTGAGGTGGTATTCATTGTTTTATTTGGCTTCTTACTGGTTGTGCAGAGTTGACTTCTTTAGCTTATTTTCTTTTCTTCATGAACCTTTCTCTCATTTACTAGTTTATAATTTATTGATTTCAAACACTAAACATAAAGATTTACCGAACAAACTCCAATGAGATCCTGCCAGCCAAATATACCGCCGATAGACACACATGCACACGTGTGTGCGTGCGCGCCTGTCGCGTGGATATTGCTAAATTACCCCTTTTTTTCTTTGTACATCTTTATCTATAACCATTACTGCTTGCTGAAGATATTTTATGCTTTTCCTTTGAAAAACAGAATTGCCCACAAGCAGAGGCGAGGAGCTGCAGTCCAGATGCTTGCTTGAACTTTATGGACTGAAGGTAGAGTTAATTCTTTTTAAAAGTCAAAGATATCCTGTGAAACTAGGTTGAAAATAAGCTATGACATTTAAAAGAGGTGAAGGTGGTTGGTCTTCTGGATTAATTATTGTCATATATTCAGCCCTCTGCAAGAATATATTCTGCTGTTAGTAATAAACTCTCCTGTACGAGGATCTTCTGCTATTGAGAGTAACAGAATGTGTCTGTAAAGTTGCCTCAACCAGTTATTGATTTGAAGCTATGAAATGGAAAAGCAATGTGAATTAGTCACTGAGATTCCCTGTTATGTGTCATGCATTTCGTAATGAATAGAACTGAAAAGGGGGGGGGGGGGGGTGGATTTCTGTGGTGGGATGCTATATTTCTGTCAATTTGACAAATTCACATTCTAACATTGATTGATAATGAATTTCCTGCTCTCCAGTTAGCTGAGCTCCAGAGAAAAGTCCGTTCTGAAGTGAGTTCCGAATATTGGCTCCGTCTGCATTGCGCAAATCCTGAGAAGCAGCTTTTTGATTGGGGCATGATGCGATTGCGTCGTCCTTTATACGGTATTGGAGATGCTTTTGCTGTGGATAGTGATGATCCTCTGAAGAAGAAACGAGAGGCTGAGGTGAGGGCTGGCGTTTTTATCTTTAACAATTTTTTTTTGATGAGAGGTTAATCTGCTGATGAATTCCTATTAAAGCCACCCAAAGCTTTTAGTTTTTTCACTAAAAGGCTTATTATATATCTTGTTTCCTTTTGAAAAAGATTTTGATTCGATGACTCTACTTTATTGGTTGTTTTTGCTGCAGAGGTTGTCAAGGTTTGAGGAGGAAGAGAGGAACCGTATAGAGACTAAGAAAAGGAAATTCTTTGCTGACTTACTTAATGCTGCACGCGAACTTCAAATACAAGTACAGGCTGTCCAGAAACGGCGGAAACAGAGAAATGATGGTGTTCAGGCATGACCTTGTTTTCACAAATTCGTTTCTATTCAGAACCATATTTATTTTTCTCTGCTTTGATTATGCATTATTGGTTACAAGTATTAAAGAAGGCATGGCAAAGCAAAGTTATTCCTTATGCGTTTTGACTTGAGCTAAACTTCAAATTAATCTCTTTTATCCAATTTTTGTTTTCGTTGTTGCTTAATATACGAATATTGCAACATATTTTGTGCAATTGTTGGGAAAACTTCCATTACGATTACACCTTGCTATGCAATTTGCTTAGTATTTTATCTATGAGATGTTTAGTCTTGTAACCTAGTCAAACATTAGATTTTATTCTTTTGGCATACTTTGCCATTTGGATATCTTATTGATTATAATCTTTGTGATTGATCGATCAGGCTTGGCATGCGAGGCTGAGGCAAAAAGCTACACGAGCTGAAAAAATGAGGTTCCAAGCTCTGAAAGCTGATGATCAAGAAGCTTACATGAGAATGGTTGAGGAGAGCAAGAATGAGAGATTGACAATGCTCCTTGGAAAAACTAACGATCTTTTAGTTCGTCTTGGAGCTGCTGTTCAACGACAAAAAGATGCTGGACATGATACCATTGAACCCCTGGAAGGCTCAGACGTTGACTTGCCCGAGTTATCTGCTTCAAGGACTGATACTCCAGCACAATCACTTGCAGAAGAAGATGAAGAGAATGATGATGAATCTGATAATAAAGTAAAGGCGGGTGATTTACTAGAAGGGCAGCGGAAGTATAATTCTGCTGTGCACTCTATACAGGAGAAGGTTAGTTATGAATATATTACAACTTTGTTCGTAACTTGTACCTTAGGAATATATTTGGAAGGGGTGTGGTGTGTTTCGGTTGGTGCATGTGTTATTTTCAAAGTTCTGATGAGATCTAATAATTCAAATTATTGTAAAAATAATAGTTCTAGATGCGTAGGCTTCTTATATATATCTCAAGTTAATATCAAGAATAGTCCTGTAACTTAGGCTGTGCCCAATTTTAGTCCAGTATGTCGTTACTTTTTCAATTTGGTCCTGCATGTTTTTACTTTTTTTTTTCAATTTTTGTCCTTTTGGTGTCAATTTTGCTCCAAAGGACCAAATTGAAAAGTAAAATCATACAAGGCTATAATTGGATACGATCTAAGTTACATGATGATTCTGGATATTAACTCTATATGTCCCGTTACTGCAGTTGGCTGCATTTTTAGCACTTGGCAGTGGATTTTTGCTAGAAATTTGGAGAAATCCTCTCTCTCTCTCTCTCTCTCTCTCTCTCTCTCTCTCTCTCTCACACACACACACACACACACACACACACACAAAATGCTGTTTTTCGTCGAGTCACACCACATTAGAAATGATTATGGAAGTTCACCTTTCTTTTACCCATTGTTCAGGATAAACACATCTCTCTGTGTTTGTTTGTGTGCTGCTTCCATTCAATCACACCACATTTGAGATATGATTATCTGTTCACCTTTCCTTTTTGCCCATTATTTATGACGAACACATCTTATCTAGCATCTTTCATATTACATGAATAGGTTAAGTAGAACTCTCTTCTTTTCTTATACACCAAACAGGATTGCTGGTCAAGATGCCAGATTCTGAGTTATTAATAAATTTTGATCTAACCTGACAAGAACTTTGTAGGTGACCGAGCAACCAGCAATGCTTCAGGGTGGAGAGCTAAGGTCTTATCAATTAGAGGGGCTCCAATGGATGCTTTCCCTATTCAATAACAATCTAAATGGAATTTTAGCTGATGAAATGGGGTTGGGGAAAACAATTCAGACCATCGCTTTGATTGCTTATCTCATAGAAAACAAGGGTGTGGCTGGACCACACTTGATTGTGGCCCCAAAAGCTGTCTTGCCTAATTGGGTTAATGAATTTACTACTTGGGCTCCTAGGTATGTGTTGAAATCTCTCCCGAGTGAGTAGTTTGTGGATAAATACTTCAGCACTGATGAACTTTCTCTATGTTTCAGCATTTCTGCCGTTCTTTATGACGGACGTCAAGATGAAAGAAAGGCCATGAGAGAAGAATTAACTGGAGAAGGGAAGTTCAATGTTTTGATTACCCATTATGATCTTATTATTAGAGACAAAGCATTTCTGAGGAAAACTCACTGGCACTACCTGGTTGTGGACGAAGGACACCGACTTAAGAATTTCGATTGTGTTCTTGCAAGAACTCTCGTTTCAGGGTACGCTCTATAAGAACTTATAGCAGTTTAATTCTTGCATTACTCTGAAGCAACACATATAATTTCTGAGTTGATGCTTCAATACTTACCTCTTGCAATTGTATCCTGAGTCCACTTTTTTCTTTTCTTGATTGGTGTAGACTCTTTGGCAATGTTTGTTTTTGGTTTACATTGGTTTTGAAAACCGGGTTTTTTGAATCTAGGGGATTTTGAAATCCTGATAAATAGTAAGGTGTGTGTTTGTTTTAGGATTATAAGAAGGATGAGTTTTCACATGAGATTTAACTTTATCTGAAATCAATGAGTAAGAGTTAATGATGTTATATTATTATTGTTGTTGTTGGGTGTGATTGTAATGATTGGATGATGTGAGTTATGATTTAAATATATTAAAGTGCAAGGAGAGAGAACTGATTGTATTGGAAAGTGTGATAGTAGGTTTATAAGTTTGTGGTCATGGTTTTTTAAAACTGAATTTCAAATTCCCGAAGCAGAACCGGGTGTAGATTTGCAAATCCTAAAAACGGGTTAAAAACCCAAAACAAACATTGCCTTTGGGGTATATGAAAAAAGTTGCAGCTTATTATGTTGATTTGAGGATTATGAAGTCATATTCTATCACGAGTCTAGAATGGTTCGCAAGTTGATTGTATAGCAGCATTGATATCAAGATTACTTACTGATGCAATGGTTCAATTCTAAATGATTCTATAACTGATTTTGACAGCTATCGAATACGGAGGAGACTTCTCTTGACCGGTACTCCTATTCAGAATAGTTTGCAAGAACTGTGGTCCCTACTTAACTTTCTCCTCCCTAGCATATTTAATTCAGTTGAAAACTTCGAAGAGTGGTTCAATGCCCCCTTTGCCGACAAATGTGATGTCTCCTTAACGGATGAAGAGCAGCTCTTAGTCATTCGTCGCTTGCATCATGTATGGCTTGGTTCTTTACACACCTCTCCTTTTATCTTATAATTCCACGTGTAATTCATTAATCTTGTCATCTTCTTCTTGCATTTTTGCAGGTCATTAGGCCATTTATATTGAGGAGGAAAAAAGACGAGGTTGAGAAGTTCCTACCCAGTAAAATTCAGGTCATACTGAAGTGTGATTTGTCTGCATGGCAGAAAGTATATTACCAGCAAGTGACTGAAGTGGGAAGGGTTGGTCTTGCTCATGGTGAGCATTCTCTTTTATCATTCTTTCACACCATTCTTCTTCTCTTATCTAACGATGTGGCTATTCTCATCTACTACTGCTTTGTTTAGTTAACATTTTATTTCAAGTTAGTTTTTTGTCCTGTAAGTTATCTGCATTTTGGTTCCAGTCCTGTCGACTTTCAAATATTTGAAAAGTCCTATAAACTCCTTTTTTTTTGACATTTTGGTCCTTTAACCGGTTGTAGAAGGTGAAACATCTAGTTAATGCTAGCGTGACCGAATCTAATTTGTCCACGTGGCATCAACCGGATGTTTTACCTCTCATATGGTCAACGGAACACAACATTGAAAATTTGAAAGTTACAGGCCTATTTCAAACCATGAAAGTCAGGACTAAATTTTTATTTTTTTTTGAAGCGGTCAGGACTAAATTTAAAATAAGGGTAACTTACAGTACTAAAATAAAACTATTTTCCCCTCAATTACTCAGTCTTGTAGAGAGCTAATAAGTCTTTTATAATACGATTCTGCAGGTAATGGGCGGTCCAAAGGTCTACAGAATCTGACAATGCAGCTCCGGAAATGTTGTAACCACCCATACCTGTTTCTTGGGGATTACTTTATGCAACGGAGTGAGGACATTGTGAGGTCATCGGGAAAGTTTGAGCTTCTTGATCGACTGCTCCCCAAACTTCATAGAGCAGGGCATCGAGTTCTTCTTTTCTCCCAAATGACTCGTCTAATGACCATACTTGGAGATTATCTATCATTAAAAGGTTATCAGTTTCTCAGACTCGATGGGACTACTAACACTGGTGATAGAGGCGAATTGCTTAAACAATTTAATGCCCCCGATTCACCTTACTTTATATTTCTATTAAGCACTCGAGCTGGAGGACTTGGTCTGAATTTACAAACTGCAGACACCGTGATAATATTTGATAGTGATTGGAACCCACAGATGGACCAGCAGGCAGAGGATCGGGCCCATCGTATTGGGCAGAAGAAGGAGGTCAGAGTTTTTGTGCTTGTCAGTGTTGGTTCGATTGAAGAGGTTATCTTAGAAAGAGCGAAGCAGAAAATGGGTATCGATGCGAAGGTCATCCAGGCAGGATTGTTCAACACAACTTCCACAGGTTTGTCATTGCTATAAATTAATTCTTTGTCCCTTTTTAAGAAATGCTAGAGAAGAGAGTGATACACCTCGAAGAGGGAGGGCAAATAAATATCAGCTGGGAGACTTACCTATTGGGCCTATATTGGGTTTATTGGATTTAGTTAGTCTTTCTTTTAGGTTCTAGGGCTTAATAGAGTATTAGTTAGTTTCTTTTGGATTTAACAGAATAGCAGTTACTCCTTAAGGGGCTTTAGTGCTTATAAATAGTGTAGGGGTTGATTGTTTGGATTTAATTGAGAATATACTTTTGGAATTCAGATTTCATTCTGGGAATTGCAACTTCGGTTGTGGCGGTTATAAACCGTGGCCTCTTTGAGGAATTATCTTTCCTGTTCATTGAATTTTCCTTTGAATCACCTTAACTCTATCAGAGAGACTGTCAGACTGTACGTCTGTTGTAGCTGCAATCAAGGGTGGCTGTTTACAGTGTGTATATGTTAAGTTTTTAATAGTGGACTGACTTCTTTCTCTGTATTCTTTCCCTTCTACACATAATTAGATACAATAGGTAATGGATGTACTGGAAAGGAAGTTGGGGTAGCCAAAATAGACGAGAAAACACACTTAAAATGGTATGGACATGTGCACAGGGTACCTTTAGATGCCTTGTAGAAAGACATATAGAGTTGGTAAATCAAATTGGGAAGACCTAAAGAAACTTGGAAAGGAAAGTATTATACTATACTCCTACTTAAATATAGATGAGATAATGTATCTTGACTCTTGGCCGAACATGCTGGTGAGTTATTATCCATATAGCTGACTCTACTTAGTGAAGAAATGCTTAGTTTTTACTTTTTAGTTGTAATCTTTAATTTAGTCATATGCTCTTGAGTATCATAAACTTGCATGAATATTTGTTGAGCTCATATCTTAGTTACACTTTGTATTTATGGTTGGTTGAAGAAGACAATATTGATACTATTATTAATTTTGTACGCAGCTCAAGATCGGAGGGAGATGCTGGAGGAAATCATGCGTAAAGGTTCAAGTGCACTTGGAACAGACGTGCCAAGTGAAAGAGAAATCAACCGTTTGGCAGCACGAACAGATGAGGAATTTTGGTTATTCGAGAAAATGGACGAGGAGAGAAGACTGAAGGAGAATTACAGATCCCGTCTGATGGAAGAGCACGAGGTGCCTGATTGGGTTTACATCACTGCATCTGATCTAAATGCAGCTAAGTCAAAAGGATCTCTACATGATGATACCCCTGTGACTGGAAAGAGAGTTAGAAAGGAGGTAATCAGAGAGGATACGATTAGTGAGTCACAGTATATAAGGGCTGTGGAGAATGGAGACGAGGGGTCTAAGCATCCGAGCAAAAGGAGGAGAGAGAATCCGCCACTTTTGAATAATGAATTGCCTAATAGGAGTAATGTTGCCATTGCCAATAATGTGGGTGGTGAGAAGGCGAGCGAAGATATGGTCGGGTGGACATCTTCGTCTCAGAAGGTGAAATCTGAAGGTGAGAGTTCTAAAGGAAATGTGTCTGGAAGTTTAGCAAGTGGTTTTACTGGTTTAACATGGAAAGCACATAAAAGGAAGAGGTCAAGCCTGGTGTGATTATAATTAATATAACATCGAAATAAGTAGTAGTAGTAGGTTGGTTAGTTAGTCTGTTTGGTAATTCATTTTGTTGCACAAATGTTGGTTTTGAATTTGTACCTGTTATCATTATGAGCTGTCTTTTGTAATATTTGTTTCTCAAAAGTTAACTATCTTTTCTTGTCATTTGTTCTTGGAATAATTTGGGGATTTTATATTATGGAAAATGGGTCGACCCGCATAACTAATTTGCAAACAATTTATTATTTCTATTTCATTATTTTCATTAGAAAAAAGTTGACAATTCTTATGGGGCAGTTCAAGAAAATCGAGAACTAATAGCTATTAGCGAGTAGACTTATGGGGCAGACAAATCTTTCATTTGCAAATGGTTTTCAATATATAAAACATTAACAATAAAATCAAATTAACACATAAATTTGTACATTTTTATTAATTTTTACCCTTACTTAAAAAAAAATTATTTGTAGTGATTAAAAAACAGACCCTAAATAAAGGCAAAAACTTTTATAAAGTTATTTTACTAACTGTTTATTTTCAAGTATTAATACGCATCATAAAATAATACTGTAGAAAGTTACTTTACGAGTATCCAGAAGCAAGAAAGAAATGCTAATAAACCCACCGCTAGAATGACCATGCCAATTAAGAAGCATGCTTGCACCACTAAAAGTAATTAACTAGTTGAATAAATTAACAATCATTAGAGATATCAGTATTTTGTAACGAAACAATTTTTCAACTATGAAACAGTGTGCATATTATACAGTAGCGAAATTATATATGCATTACAAGAATTTTAAATAATACATGTGAAATTATAATTGAATTTTAGATTTCGGTATCTGCAACTTTACATGCGACCTGGAATTTTGAACAATAATAATTTCGACAAGAAAAATATATTAAGTTTGCAATTTCAAACAAAAGCTGGAATAGCTCAGTTGGTTAGAGCGTGTGGAAAGAAAAACTCATTTTTTTACATTGCTATATTTGGATTTTTAATTGTCTTCCTATAAAAAAATGTTTAGAAAGAAAAACTCATTCCATTGCGTCTTTTTTTACATTGCTATATTTGGATTTTTAATTGTCTTCCTATAAAAAAATGTTTAGAAAGAAAAACTCATTCCATTCATATATTGGAATTGGGTTTCATTATTCCATCTGAATTTCGAATTTACAAGTATTTTTTTAATTAGAAAATTGACGAATGACTAAATCTGTTTATTCCGTGGATGTATTTTAATTATAAACCACTTATTGGTTAAACTTGCAATATATATATATAAATTAAACAATTGAGATGAGAAAGAATTGGAAAAAAGTTGATGAGAAATGTGTTTAATGACTCAACACTCAACAGCCTTGTAGTAAATGACATGGAACATCAAATTAATACTACAAAAATATTTAATGAATTTCAACTATATGCATTATCCGTCTTATCCGTACCCCTTTTTCATCAAGGGAGGTGGGGTGCTCTTTCACATTCTTCCATAGAAAAGGTATAAATTGATTTTTATTTTTTTAAATAAGGAAGGATTAGCTTATAATACAAACACAAGACGAGATGAGTAGCCCGAACATAAAAAGCGGTGGGTTTATCCAAGAATAAGGACTTTCGAATCGACTATTATCTTTTAAATTGAACCTTCAACTATTATCTCGAATATAAATTGGATCTAAACTTTTTTTATTTTTGATACACAAATGAGTTCTTCATCTTTTAAAATAGAACAAACATGTCATTCAATTAACAAAATAGAACAAATGTGTCCTCAATTTCTCATTTTATTAGTTGGAGGGCATATTTGTAAATCACTAAAAAGACATTATATTTAGTATTTACTTACTGTCATTTTTTAACCTATATCAACCACATGTTATGTGATTCAAAGGAGCTTTCTAGTTGTAGAATTTGGTTTTAAAAAAAAAGTTGTAGAATTTAATGCTTACATATATACTTCCTCCATTTTTTGCAAAAAGTTTGTCACCTTTATTAATTTGTATAGAATTAAAGTGCATATTTTTTTGATACATTTTTTCTCGTTAATGTTTCTCTTTCATTATTTTCTTTTCTTTCCAAACTTTCTTTATAAAACAAAGAGATATTTTAGAAATTATATAGGGATAGTTTAGAAAGATTCACAGTAAAAATAGTAAAAACGATAAATTTTTAAAACAAGATTTAAAATCGAAATCGACAATTTTTTTGAAACGAAAAAGAAAGTATATAAGCTGAATTATGGCAATAGCCGTAAAGGTACCTAATTAGTAGAAAGGAAAAGGGTAAGAGATAATATATAATGACAATGACAACATAATTAACACTATTTATCTAATGATTCTCTTAATTGGTCCCCAAAAAAAAAAGTGGTTTCCATATTATCTGGATCATGTTTCTTCATCATTAAATTTTTTGAAACTTACCTTAGTATTTCCAAAAAAATTACTTTAATGTTAAATAGACGCGGAATTTAATTTTTGTTAATTCATTTAAAAATCGAAGGATCCGTACCGCACGCACAAATTAAGTAATTCAAGCTGCTGATAAAATATAATGATATGAAATCAATACCCCCAATGTTTTACAAGTGATTTTTAGCCTTTTTTTTTTTTTTTAATTAAATGATATTTTAGCAATTTCTGCACTAATTCTTTCAATTGTACTTTTTTTTTTTTTAACTTTAGAAAATATCATAATTTCAAAAATTATAAAATATAATAAGAGATCTCATTAAGGACAAACTTATCAATACATACTCCTTTTTAATTTCAATTAAAAAAAAAAAAAAACTTCAACTTATTATAATTATAGAACAGTAACAAATATATATTCCATAAAAATAAACATGAAATGAATACAAGTAAACAAACCAAATTAAATTCTATTTCACCTGATCTAATTAATTATCTACCTTTCCTCAAGGAAAATAGTGGTGGCAGCACGTTGTCCTTGGCTTGTGAGCAGATACGCACATTAAGCACCGGCCTTATTCTAATACTTGTCGATTTTGTCCTCTCTTGTCCTTTTTTCATCCTCTTCTCTGATTTCTCTCTCTCCTTATTTTTCGCACTTTCTTTCTCATTCGCGAACGTCACGTCAGCTAATGACGCTCGCGAAGAGGAAGAAAGTGAAGAAGAAGAAATAGACGGAGACGACAACGTCGGAGGAGGACGATGTTGTTTCTTCAATTTGAGCAACTCTTTCCACAAAAGAGTGCATTTTGGAGGCCTAGGGGAGGGATCATCATCAACAAACCAATTTATTCGACTATCTTCGATCTTGCCAATTCGCTCGATTTTTTTGGGTTCTATATCATTACTCTCGGGTTTCAGGCTTATCCGATTGAGTTTGTCAGCATGATGAGTTTGCCAGGAGGGAAGCAACTTCCCTCCTCGAAATAACTCATCAGCTGACATCATGCTTGTTCGGACGTTTCCCGAGAGAAATTCAAAATTCGCGTTGCGAGTTTCTCGTGCTCGCTCCGCCTCTCGCTCGGCTCGAGGGTTAGGGCATATGGAGATGAAGTTGCGAGTTTCTCGTGCTCGCTCCATTTCTCGCTCGGCTCGAGGGTTAGGGCATATGGAGATGAAGTTGCGATTTTCTCGTGCTCGCTCCGTCTCTCCCTCGAGCCGAGGGTTAGGGCAAATGGAGATGAAGTTGCGAGTTTCTCGTGCTCGCTCCATTTCTCGCTCGGCTCGAGGGTTAGGGCAAATGGAGATGAAGTTACGAGTTTCTCGTGCTCGTTCCGCATCTCGTTCGGCTTGAGGGTTAGGGCATATGGAGATGAAGTTGCTTTCGTCGAGAAAGTCGGACGAGAAAGATATCCGGCCCGGCTCGATGCCCATGTCGGAGAAGGATTGAAGGGGCTGTAGAGACACCAATTGAGATGAGGGGAGGTGTAAGAATGTGTTGGAATATGTTGTGCACGATTTTATATATAAAGAGTGACTAAAGTAACTAATTAAGACAATTTTTTAAAATTAAAATTACTCCCTCCGTCCCAGGATTGTTTGCACCATTTTATGGGCACACAAACTAAGAAAAAGGTGTAATGAGTGGAGTGTTGAGGGGTAATTTTGTAACTTCTATGAATAAAGTAAAGTGAATGATTGGATTGAGGGTAAAAGTAATGGCGTTTTGTGTAAATATGTGGATATTGTGAGGGTGGGGTTTATAAAAAAGTTTCTTTTTTGGGTAGTGCAAACAATTGTGGGACAAACGAATAAGGAAATAGTATAAACAATTGTGGGACAGAGGGAGTATGTGATTGAGGATTTTGTCCTTAACTAGGCTGTTATTACCCCTGAGGGTTTTTGGAGTGTAAGAATATTCAAACATAAGTGGTTTGGTGAAGATGAGACATATGTGTTAAGGAGTTTGAAGTTGGACTTTGGAGACAGCTAGCAAATTAAAGACTTAATACTGTATAATTTGGAGCTTATAATGACACAAAAGTTTTCAACCATGCCAATTTTACCCTAGTTCTACCCTTATTTTTAAGGCTAAAATCAAACAAATTAGCCATTCTATACTTCATTCAAGATTGCTAGGCAAAAGCTTCTTTGAGCTCCTGGTTTGATATAGATATCAAACAAGTATGAATATATATTTATGTAATATACACTCTGAAGCTCGGTTCGAGCTCATGAAACTCGATAGGTTAAAAAAAAAAAAAAGATAAAATTAGTGTTAAAATGTCAAATTACTCAAGTTCGGCTCGTTTAAAGTTCGTTCGAGCTCGACTCGTTTAATTATCAAATGAATTCAAACAATAATTTGAAAGCTTGACTCATTTACAATCAATGGACGACGCTAAACATCCAGATTCTGTATATCCAAAATCTTGTAAAAGGTCAAAAATACCCCTAAGATTATTTGGGTAAAATCATATAATTTTTTAATTTTTTAATCAATTACCATCTTTTTCGATATTATATACACGCGCGTGAGAGACTTATATAAAACGATGAAAAAAAATATTTGAAGCAAAAGGCATTGATTATGTAATGCCGTGTATGAAATAAAATTGTTGGTGTTATAATAAGAAACGTGACACTAATTATAAGGGAGTTTGGACCGCTAGTTTATTGGCATCACGGAGTTCTTGTTAAGACACTTTCTTATATCTTTAATTCTTTACTAACTCTTATTTTCTGAATATTAAATCGGTCAAATTCAGATCTTCTATAGTTTTAGCATAATTAAATTATAATATTAATTTAAATGTAGGTTAAGGCCTCGATCGAACTAGATGTTATGTAATTAGACCATGTAGTTTAAAAAACAGTTTTAACATTTCCACGGAATAATTGGTGCAATTTGACCCATAAATAGAGATATATGTTTGGGATGTCCTGCGAGGTAACAAGAAAAAATTATCTTCGTTTTACTTAGGAGTTAATTTTTTTACTCTAATATTTTAAAGTTATAAGGGTATATTAGTAATTATGTATCGAGGATTCCTTCCCCTTTCGACACTTGGATTTCAATGTTTAATTTACTCAATTTAATTTTTGACTCAACATTTGATCTAAATTATTGAAACTTAATTTCAATCATGTAGGTACAACTAATTGCACTCAAATATCACTCGAATATATGTTATATACTGTACAACTTGTATTTGATTCACATAATGATCTAGCTAGACCTGTGATACAGTTACACTCATAAAATGAATTCTTACTAATAATTTGATCCATATTTTCAAATAGATTCAGTTTCATAGTACTCCATTTGTCCCACGAAAATTTGCACACTCATACTAATTCGTACGTTCCAAAAAAAAAAAAAAATAGAAACATGTTCCGAACATTTCTTCTCAGAATATTTACCCATATGTCATTATACTCGATCTACATTTTTTTTTTTTTATAAAAGTTCACCAAACTACTTCTCAAAACATTATTCATTATACTTTTACTTGCATATTTCTTAAAATTTGTGGAGTACAATATTAAGAGTTCAAATAACCGTGAGATGCAGGGAGTGTATATATAACATTATAAGAAGTTTTTGGCTGTCTTCAAATAGTCTGAGAGTTAGTTACGCTATTATTCATGGGACGGGACATTTCCAAATAAAGATCACCAATAATATTGAAAATTATAAATGATAGTAATAAATTGTATTATATTGCTATATGGTATACATTTCAAAAGTTGATCAGCTTCCAAATAAAGTCACCAATAATAATGAAAATATAAATGATAATAAATTGTATTATATCATATAAATTAATAATGTAATTAGAATGACACGACAGATTGGTTGACACGGTTGAGTTGGGCATGTGAAATTAATTAAGGCGGTACATGAACAAGCACACCATTATTTATTTTAATTTATTTTACCTTTTTTTTATATAGAAAATATTCATCCTAAATACGGTCACTTTTAAGATTTAAAAAGTTTCAATATATTGAACACTTTTATTTTTTCGAAGAATATTAATGATGTGTGATGCGTCGAAAAAGAACGCCTTTGGATATCAGTCGTTCTCTTACGAGCACTATTAATCACGAGTATAAATCACTCGTCTAATCCTTGACAATCTTCTCGTAAATCCTCTCGAGCGTCCAAAAATGACCTGCAAAAGTACGCCGGAGGGGGCTCCGGCGTAGAAGCTCCGACGCTCAAGTCAGAATCGATTGTAGGCGAAATCAAAGAGGAATTCCCCTGTATCTTTAGGGAAATTCCGGCGAATACGGTAATATTTCTTCTCAATTCGGTGTGTAAATCTTGTGAAAGTATGTATAATATGTAGAAAACATAAGTAAGAATATGGAATCAACCTATTTAAATACCTGGTCTCCCTATCCGGAGAGGGAAAGGCTCGTTCTCCCTATATTCTCGGCCCATCCCTAAGAATCCGGCCCCAAGCCCCTGAGGAATCGGGCTATCCCCTGAAGACTTGGTTCTTTAGCATATCATTCCCTATATTTTCGTGGATTTGACCCATTCGCTTGACTTAGTTAAGAAAGATTGACTAGTCGCCCCCCACTTGGACCAAATCCTTTCAGGCCCAATGCTATTAATCTCTCCAAGTTTGGGCCAAAGGCCCAATCACCCTGACTTCTCTAATTTCCCTGTTTAAGTCTGGGGGTGTATTAATCCTGTTTCTTCGGTGTATTGACCTAATCACAACTATCATAATTTTATCCTGTTTCCACGTGTCGACTTCTCAGAGAGCGACATATTTATCTACATCAACCACTCCCCCCTACTCTCGTAAAAAAGATAATTTTTAAGAGAGTAGGAAAAAGTAATTAAATAAATCACAAGAGAAATAATTCGTTTCCTTCATCACTCCTTCTTCATATCTGAAAATGCGAAATATCTGGTTCCTAATAATTACTTACAGTCATCATGCCCTTTCCGCTTCCACACGCAAGCCTACTCTTCAAAATCTGTAGCCAAACGTCTGCGCGAGGGGAACATAAGGCCGCCTCTTTTCAGGCACGCGCTTTTCTATTGGGGGGTATTTAATTCTTCTTGATTTTTACCCTTCTCTCTCCAAGGTAATTATTTCAAAACTTGAATTCGCTCCACTAAAAGAAAACCCTCTTCCCTTTTCTTCTCAAACTTATCCCCACTTCTTTACTCTCAGTTTTACTTCTGCAACTAACCTCTTCACGCACGACTATCGGTCAGTTCATCACCTTCGAAAACCGACCTCGCTTCAGGTATCTCTTCTCCTTCCTCGTTTTTTCTTTTACTGCAACCTCATGTCATCTTCCCTTCAAACCTCGTCGGACTCGATATCCATGGAAAGTTCGACTTCCAACTCCCTTTCTATCTTTCCCATAACCGACCCTACTTTGGAAAATACAATCTCTGGTTCTTCCCTACTTCCTCCTGAGCGTGTTGCCGCCTTTCTCCGGTCGGGAATTTTCCCCACAGATTACATCGTTAGGGCAGCCCATAGGAAGGAACGCCCAAATTTTCCAGGTCCTAACACCTTGGCCTTCTGGGAAGCTCAACTAAAAGCAGACCTCCGCTTTCCGATCCATCCTTATTTTTCCGAAATTTCTACTTATCTTCGCATACCCCTCAATCAATTCACCCCCAATGTTATTCGAGCAATGCTAGGTTTTTACATTTTGATGAAGGGGAACGGTGGTGAACCCTCAGCCCAGCTTTTTCTGACCCAATACATATGTAAGTTCGCAGATGGGTTCTTCTATACCTCTGGCCGTCCTTCCAGGGTTGGGAAATTCATGGAAAAGCTCCATGAAGGAGTCCAGGACTGGAAGGACTACTATTTCTTTGTTACAAACCCCGCTCCTTGGGATTTTCCTCACGAAGGGTGGATTTATGAGAATCCTGGGGTGCCCCGTCCTCCTCTTTCTGTTTGTTCTTCTCTAAACTTGGATGTAATGAACCATTTAAATGACAATGTCTCTGCCCATGGCTTTTTCGATGTGATGAGTATTTTTAAAAATCCTGGAGCCCTTTCTCATTTCGGTTTTGGTCGCCCCGATTATCCCCTAGGTCCTGACGATGGTAATACCATTTCTTTTTTCTTAGCATTGTCTTCAAAATTTGAACTGCTGTATTTATTAATGTCGTTTCATATTCCTTTTGTGCAGCTATGAGTTGGTTAACTCAGATTTCCCGCGATGCTACTCCTCTCTCAATGGTTGCTAAGTCTCCGGCCCCTGAAGGCTCCTCAAAGGCTCCCATTCCCCTTTCCCCAGTGAAACCTGCCACCGGGTCTGTTGCTAAGCGTACCCGTTCCTCTACTGAGAAAGTCTTAGTTTCTACTCTGCCTCCTGCTTCTGATGCCTCCAAAAAGAAGAAGTCTAAAACCAAATCCTCTTTGCCTAATGTCGCTTCTGACACCCCTGATGAGATTAGCGTTGATCATTTCCTAGCTTTCATAGAGCGTCACACTCCTACCCCTGCCACGGAGGCCCTTAATGCTCTATCCGTCGAAGAACGAGTTGTGCATGCTGCCCACAGCTTCACACAGGTAGACTTTCGGTGCAAAATTATTTCTGGGTAATTTAATGAGAAAAAGTACACCTGCCTTACTTCTTTAAATTGTTCATCGTGTAGTTTGGTCTCCTATTCTCCAACGTGTCTGAGCGAGCTCTCCAGTCCCTTCAGCTAGTGGATGATCTCCAAAGCCAAGTAGAACTGGAGAAGGTGAAGAAGGACATACTCGAGGCGGAGCTACATGATGCTAACCAGAGGTGTAAGGTACTCCAAACGACGCTTTCGGGGGAAATTTCTTCCTTGAAGAAGGAGTTTGGTAGGCAGGTTGAACAGCTCGAGGTTACTCTTCCCCTGACTGGTATGAAATTATGCATAGAGTCCCTGTTTACCTCTGCCATAGGTAAAAAATTTATAGGTACCTTGCATCGGGAGTGGTTGGAGGCCTTTCTTCAGAGTAGCAGCTTTCTAGGGGCAATGGGCGCATATATCCCCCATTTCATCGATCATGGGTTTTCCAATGCTGTAGCTGAACATTCTGCCCCCGGTTTTAATGGTCAGTATACTCGTGCCCTCCGATTGGACGAACTGGATACTCCTCCTAAGTTCCCTGGAGATGCTAAGGAAGACATCAATACTCCTTGGTGGTTGCCTGGGATGAGGAAGGCAGTTTTGGAGCTGAAGGGTACTGTCCTGAAGTTGGATGATCTTGCACCGGCAAAAGATATGGCTTTCCCTATTCATGTGGAGAACCCAACTTCGGTGGCTACTGTGGCAGCAGGTGCTCTGATGGAGAAGGCAGAGGGAGGTGATTCCAGTGGGCAAGCTGAGGAGGCAGGAGAAGGTTCTGGGGGGAAGAATGATGTTCCCCTCTCTTGATAACTTTTATTTCTCTGATAACACTTTGGTATTTTCAAAACACTTTTTATTCTGTTAAGGCCTCTAAGGCCCTTTTGGTATTTTCCGGAGACTCCACACTCCGGGGTTTTTCTGTGGAGGGTTTAGGCATGGTGCCTTAAATCTTGAATATTCCTGCTTCTCTTTCGTTTAATATCGTACCTGCACATTTATTACTCGGCATGCATATATACATATATATCTCTATCTCTGTTATAAGATGTGGTATCTGTTAGCATGTTTTCAACATTTTCTAGACACGTAAAGGCTCTAAAGCTCCTAGAAGAACCTTAATGAGGAGATAAGGTTGATATCCCTATACTTACTTGGTGATTTGATAAAGCTTCCAGTCTCTCCCTTAGTACTAGAGTTTTTAGGGATTATATTCTCCAAAGTTTAGAATCTTAGGGATCATATTCTCCCTTAGGTTGTTTATACTCATAAGAGTTTGTTTATACTCGTAAGAGTTGTTTATACTCGTAAGAGTTAGTTTATACTCGTAAGAGTTGTTTATACTCGTAAGAGTTAGTTTATACTCGTAAGAGTTGTTTATACTCGTAAGAGTTTGTTTATACTCGTAAGAGTTGTTTATACTCGTAAGAGTTTGTTTATACTCGTAAGAGTTTGTTTATACTCGTAAGAGTTGTTTATACTCGTAAGAGTTTGTTTATACTCGTAAGAGTTGTTTATACTCGTAAGAGTTAGTTTATACTCGTAAGAGTTGTTTATACTCGTAAGAGTTAGTTTATACTCGTAAGAGTTTGTTTATACTCGTAAGAGTTTGTTTATACTCGTAAGAGTTGTTTATACTCGTAAGAGTTAGTTTATACTCGTAAGAGTTAGTTTATACT
Organism: Galeopsis tetrahit; assembly: GCA_963675135.1. Lineage (NCBI taxonomy): Eukaryota > Viridiplantae > Streptophyta > Magnoliopsida > Lamiales > Lamiaceae > Galeopsis > Galeopsis tetrahit. Next base: position 54,321,547 of record OY776128.1, read on the forward strand.
CGTAAGAGTTTGTTTATACTCGTAAGAGTTGTTTATACTCGTAAGAGTTTGTTTATACTCGTAAGAGTTGTTTATACTCGTAAGAGTTAGTTTATACTCGTAAGAGTTTGTTTATACTCGTAAGAGTTTTGAGAGTCGCTAGGGATAGGGTTTATCGACAAGTTAGTTATGTCTTCTGCTACTGTACCCCCTACCCCCCTAGCTTTAGAGGCTGTCGTGAATAGAAACTTTAGGAATTTTTCCCAAGTATTCTCTATTCGAGTATTTATGAGTTGGTGTAAATTTCTTTATCTTGCAATATCTCTATCATGTTATGTCTCAACTTTCCAAACATATTCGTTATTTCAGCACTCATTATGCAGGCCCTTAATAGTTATCTTAACACGGTATTACCATATGAGAAACGTTTCATCATAAAATTGGCACATAAGAGTCATCTCATCACAATATTAACATGCACTCAGGGAAATTGCTGAAATTTTATCAAAACCGATGCTCCATTGATCAAAAGTGTTCATCAACATAGGCAAATAAGGGGAACCTATGCCGGCCTCATTAAAAACCTCTCCGTGGTAAAACCCTAAAGGGAAACCCACGTAGAGGGAAAAAGAGTGCCGGTGAAGCAATTATTCGAGTAAGAGGTAAACATTCAAAATTGTTCGTAAAGAGAAAGGAAGTAGGGGAATAACACCTTCCTCAAACATAAAATCTCTTCAAGTGGCACATGTTCCATGGCCTTAGTATCTCTTTCCCGGTCATGTCTTGGAGCTTGTATGCTCCGCCTTTTAGTACCTGTATTACCCTGTACGGACCTTCCCAATTGGGTTCCAGCTTCCCCGTGTTCTTCAAAGCATCTGCTCTCCGAAGGACTAAATCTCCCACTTTAAAGGAGCGAGGGATCACTCTGCGATCATATGCTGCCTTGATCCGACTCTTGTACCTTTCTGCTTTTAATCTCACCATCTCCCTTTCTTCATCTATCTGGTCCAGCGCCTCCCTCATCAACTCTTCATTTCTTTTTTCTTCAAAATAGGTGATCCGGTGTGATTTAAGTCTGGCCTCAGGAGGTATCACTGCCGCTGCCCCATATACCAAGTAGAAGGGAGATTCGCCCGTAGCTGTTTTAGAGCTGGTCCTGTAGGACCAGAGGACGTTGTCTAGCTCCTTTACCCATTTTCCTCCTACCTCTTCCAATTGTGTCCGAATACCATCCACTAGGATTCTGTTTGTAACCTCCACCTGCCCATTAGCTTGTGGATGGGCTACTGAAGTAAACCTCTGTGTAATGTTCCACCTTTCGCACCACCTCCTTACTTTCTCTCCATTGAACTGCGTTCCGTTGTCGGAAACCAAGATTCTGGGTACTCCAAACCTGCAACAAATATGTCTAGCAAGAAAAAGAATTACATTATCTTCTTCGATTTTGGCCAAGGGCACGGCCTCTACCCATTTACTGAAATAATCCACAGCCACGATCAGAAATTTTCTCCCTCCAGGTGCCAAGGGGAAGGGTCCCACCAGATCTATTCCCCATTTGGCGAAGGGACAAGGCGAGTACATAGCCCCCATTTCTTCTGCGGGTACTCGTATCAAAGGTCCATTCTTTTGACATTTCTCACATTTCTTCACATATTCTCTAGCATCTCTGATTATGTTAGGCCAGTAGAAACCTGCCCTAAATACCTTCTTCACCATGGTCTGGTACCCTTCATGGCTGGATGCACAACCTTCATGGATGTCCTTGATCACTAGCTCTGCTTCTCTTCTTGAAAGGCATCTTAAATAAGGTTGAGTGAAGGACCTCTTGTACAATTGACCTCCCAGGATGCAATATTTCCTTCTCCAAGCTTTGGCCTCCCTGGACATTGGGGTTTCTGGACCCCTGTTCAATTCTTCCCATATTTCTTTCCTCCAATCATCCCCTGCTGTTATCTCTCCGATCAGGGTTTCCGTGGCTACTTGATCTGCCACCAACAGGGTTACCTTTCCGTCTCCCTCGAATTCAGTGGAACTAGCTAGTTTGGACAATCCATCCGCTTTCACATTCTCTTCTCTTGGTACCTGTATCACTTCAAAGGTATGGAATTTATTTTTTAATTTCTTTACCTCCTCTAGATAAGCAATCATTCTCTCATCTTTGGCGAGGTATTCCCCCATGACCTGTTGTACTACCAGCTGCGAATCGGAGTACAGGGTGACTTTCTGTGCCCCTAACTCTGCTGCCATGCTAGCTCCTCTGATTAGGGCCTCATATTCTGCACCATTGTTTGAGGTTGAAAATCGGAATTTGACAGCAACCTGTACTTCTTGGCCATCAGGGTCAACCAACACTATCCCTGCTCCACATCCCAAGGCGGATGCTGAGCCATCCACGTATACCTTCCATCCCTGTTCTTCTTCCACTCTGGTAGACTCTTGAATAAAGTCTGCTAAAGCTTGAGCCTTGATGGCTCTCCTTGGTTCATAGTCAATATCATATTCCTGCAATTCCACTGCCCACCTGACCATTCTTCCTGATAAATCTGCTCTCCCCAGCGTCTGCTTTAATGGGAAGTTAGTCCGCACCATCACTTTATAAGATAGGAAGTAAGGGCGTAGTCGCCTAGCCGTTACTACCACTGCCAGGTCTGCCTTCTCTACCTCTGAATACCTCGTCTCCGCTCCTTGGATGACCTTGCTCACATAATATATGGGCTGTTGTGTGGAACCTTCCTCTTTCATCAGGGCAGTACTCAGGGAATGTTCCCCTACTGAGAGGTATAGGAGTAAGACATCTCCCTGAGTAGGCTTGGTTAGCTTCGGGAGCTGTTCCAGATGAAGCTTCAGTTCTTCGAAAGCCTTTTGGCATTGCTCATCCCATTCGAATCTTGACCCCTTCCTTAATGTTCTGAAGAAGTGGTGACTCTTCTCCGCTGATTTTGCTATGAATCTGCTAAGAGCTGCGATTCTACCGTTCAGGGTCTGCAATTCTTTCAAGTTCCGAGGAGGTTGCATGTCAAGGACTGCTTTCACCTTGGCCGGGTTAACCTCTATTCCTCTCTGAGTCACCATATATCCCAGGAATTTCCCTGAACCTACTCCAAAGGAACATTTAGCGGGGTTAAGTTTGATACCGTTCTCTCTAATTACCTGAAATATTTCCTTCAGGTCATCAACGTGTTCCTCTGCTTTGATGCTTTTAGCTAGCATGTCGTCTACATAAACCTCCATTTGCCGGCTCCCTTGGATACCAGTACTGCGTTCGAGAGCCACTCAGGGAACTGTACTCTCTTCACGTGCCCTGCATTCAACAATTTGTCGTTTTCCTCTTTTACAATGAGGTTCTTTTCTTTGCCGAAGTTCCTCAACTTCTGTTTCACGGGCCTAGCTTTGGGGTCCACATTCAGATGGTGCACTGCTATTTCTGGAGGGATACCCGTCATATCCGTCGCCGTGAATGCGAAGATGTCTGCATTCTCCTGGAGGGTGAGTATCATCTTTCCCTGGAGCTCAGGGTTCATATTCGTACCTATCCTGGTTGTAAATCCCTCCTTTCCTGGGTAGAGCTCGATGCTCATTAACTCCTCATCTGCTTTGGCTTTGGGTTGCTCTTGTACTAGCTCACCTACTTTCTGTCTCTTCAACTCACTTCGCCCTTAAATCTCTCCATTCCCCGGAACACGGCCCTGTCTGCTATCTTGACCGATTCCACGTAACACTTCCTCGCCTGGTATTGGTCGCCACATATCTCTCCCACACCCCCCGAGGCAGGGAACTTCATCTTCATGTGGAAGGTGGAGATCACTGCCTGAAAAATATTCAAGTTTGGCCTTCCCATTACTACATTATAGGAAGATGGGACATCTACAATCAGGAATTCTATGACTTGTACTCGACGGTTAGGGGCGACTCCTAACCCTACTTGCAGTAACGCTGAACCGAGGGGTTGAATGGCTCCCCCTGAGAATCCATAAAGAGCGATTTCCACCGGTCTGAGCTTTATATTCAGGTCCATCTTCTTGAAGCACTCCAAAAACATGATGTCGGCAGACCTTCCAGTATCTACAAAAATTCTTGCTACATCGTATCCCGCTATATCCGTAGTAATGACTAATGCGTCATTATGAATCTCTCTAGGTTCCCCTGCGTCTTCTGGCCCGAAATGAATGTCTGGACCTTCTGTCATCTTTCCCACCTCATGGTGTTCTACATTCCTCTCGTTCTTCAGCGACCGAACACTCTACTTTCTCTGCCTGAAGGAATCCCCATCAGCGGGGCCTCCCATAATCATGTGAATTGTTCCCCTCTTCTGGGGAGGGGGTGGTGGCTCCTCATTGCCCTTCCTCTGATCTCTTCTATCATCTTCTTGCTTCCCCTCGGGGTCCTTTCTCTTTTGACCCCTGGGGCCTTGTCGATCTCTGAAAATAAATTCTTTCAGGTGACCTGCCTGAATCATCCTCTCTATCTCATCCTTCAAATGCCAACATTGGTTGGTATCGTGGCCGTAGTCGTTATGGAACCTGCAGAATTTGTTTGACTTAGGATTTTGGGGACCTCTGCTTCTTGAGTAGGGGAATTTCATATCCGGATGGTCCCCTGCCACCTCTAGGACTTCGGCTGGCTCTATCCTCAGAGGGGTATATCTCTTTGCCCCTCTTCTGTGGTTCCAAGGCGCAGCTTCCTCTCTTCTTACACTTTCCAGCCTCCTGTAACTTCTGTGTCTCTCCGGACTTGGCCTTCTAAGCGGAATTTCTTTCCTCCTCTCTCCATTACTCACTATTGCCCTGGTTTCTGAGCGCTTAGCCTTCCTTACCTCTTCCAAGGTGAGGTACTTCTCTGCCCTCCTCAATAGTTCATCAAAAGTCCGAACTGGCTTTTTAGCTAGAGATGTGAACAAATCTCCATCTCTTAACCCGTTGGTAAGGGCGTTGATTTTAACCTCTGAGGAGGCTGTGGGTACTTCTAGGGCCGCTTGGTTGAATCTTTTTAGGAAAGCCCGTAGACTCTCGTTCTCTCCTTGTCGCATATTGAATAAAGTAAGGGTGGCTCTAGGCTGTCTCCTAGCGCTAGCGAATTGATGCAGAAATAATTCGCTGAATTCGGACCATGAGTGGACAGTATCTGGTCCTAGTTGTGTGAACCATTGCTGGGCAGCATTAGATAGAGTGGTCAGGAATACTCTACACTTAACGCCCTCTCCATATCGATGTAATAGAGCAGCGTTCTCGAACCTCATCAGATGCTCGTACGGGTCCGTGGTGCCGTCATATTCAAAGTTTAAAGATTTGAAATTAGAGGGCAGTTCATCTTGCAAAATACTAGATGAAAATTGATATCCAGTAGTGTAGGAGGGTTTACTTACATTGTCAGTAATATGTCTCTGCATATCCCTCATCTCCTTCCGCAAGGCCTGTATCTGATCACTGACAGCTCCTTGATACGTGTCGTCCGTGCTTTCTCCCATCCCTGTATCCAGGGTGGTATCCCCAAGGACCCTTTCCACATCCCTCCGAGGGGGTCTTTCCAGGATGCTTCGTTCAGCCTGGGAAGGTACTTTTTCTTCTGGGTTCCGAGGGGGATCCTCATTCCTGGAGGGGACTGGAACCGAATCAATGACATGCTCTGGTGGATTTGGTCGTGTGCCCTTATGAGTAGGTTCGGGTGGGCGAAGTCCTCGAGTAGCAATTATTCTTTCCACTGATTGTGCGATCATCTCATCTAACTGATCTCGAGAGACAGTCAGGAGTTCCGGTTGAGCGTTAGGGTTATTGTTGGGATATAAATTCACCCTAAGCCCCACTTGATGTTAGAATAGTTTTGATGGCCAAAACACTTAGAGTTTATAAATGTAATAGGATCAGCTGACTTGTATAGAACAGCTTAGACTAGTCTTGTGTGATCAACTGTATTGATATCAGCTGATCAGCACAGTCCTGGCTTACATGCCTATCCTCAAGATGAGAAGAGTAGAAGACATGAAGACTAGAAGATCCTTGACGACCAGATAAGTTAAGGTGCTTGTATACCTACTTATCTGATAGAGTCCCAGATTGAAGATGGCCTAAAGCAGTACAAAGAATTTCCAGATCAGAAGAGTGTTACTCTACTGATATCATAAGACAGAAGACCTAAGGCCAGAAGAGTAGTCAGAAGACTAGAAGTACAGATCAGAAGACTATGTGCTCTTCTAGGACTCGGCTGATTCCTAAGTCATCTTGCAATTCAAACGAAGACCTACCTTATTTAGAAGATTGACATGATCCCAGGATTGAAGCAATCAAGCGGCTGGAATCAAGGAATCAAGCTATTATGGAAAGATTGCTCAAACGGCTAGTCAACTCCAACGGCTAGTTGCAACCAATCTCCATTATAAATACAAGAGGATGAGAAATCACAAAAGAAGTCACAAGAGAGAATTCAACAAGCCAAGCAAGCAATCAAAGCTAAAGCCATACTGTTCTAAGAATTCTCAAAAGAGCCAGAAACCATTAGATTATCTATAGCTCTTAAGTGATTTCTATCCAACCCCTAAGAACCTGAAACCTGTTCATATTGTATATCAATTGTTTTAGGCATAGTGGTTAAGCAAATTATAAGCTTGAACCATTAGTTGGATACACCTCAAAAACCCCAAACCCTCACCGAAAGGTTAAAGTTTTTGAACCCCTTAACGTGCAAGTGCTTACAATCACTTGTGGAGACCGTAGCTGTTAGGACGGCTCAGATCTCAAAGTCCTAACCTTGGGACTATAAAGGTCAAGACCCTTGTAATTTGTGGTAAATTAAAGGGATTAAACATCACGTGTGGACGTGAGAGTGGACGTAGGAACGTATATCCGAACCACTATAAATCCGATGTTATTTACTTTCTGCACTTTACATTTCTGTCTTTACATACATTATTATATAGTGCATACTGTGATTTCAACATTCTTCAAAACAAGGCCATAACTTTCAAACCAGCATCAGCTGAGTATTTTCATTAAGCAGAACAAGTTGAACACTTTCATAAGAATTACAAGAACGAGTCTAAACCAGGGCCACCATAATTCCGCATATAACCTCCTCAGTCAGATCACTATAGTCATCTGGACCAGCAGACTTGCAGTCCAGTTGACATAGCAATCAGAAGAGGTTCTCAACTCTGTTTGAAAAAGTTTTAAAGTCTATTCACCCCTCCCCTCTAGACTTTAATCCCATTCACTACTCGTTCAGGGACCAACAGTTATCCCTATTGATTCCACTCCCCGAAGCTCCTGAGGTGCCTGGCACATCTCCCTCTGGAGCGGGAGGGATATCCTCTGGTGTGTGATCTACAGGTTGCTTCCCTAGATTTCGATTTGAGGGAAAACCTGGAGGGGGCATATCTTCTGGTGTATGATCTACGGGTCGTTTCCCTAAATTTCGATTTGAGGGAAACCCTGGAGGAGGCGGAGGAAGAGGAGGAGGAGTGGAATCTCCTTTCTCCTTCGTCTGCTTCGATAGATCGTGTCCTCCACCCATTTAAGTACGGAACTTTTCTCACGCCTTAGCCTGAAATGTTCCCACAGACGGCGCCAGTTGATGCGTCGAAAAAGAACGCCTTTGGATATCAGTCATTCTCTTACGAGCACTATTAATCACGAGTATAAATCACTCGTCTAATCCTTGGCAATCTTCTCGTAAATCCTCTCGAGCGTCCAAAAATGACCTGCAAAAGTACGCCGGAGGGGGCTCCGGCGTAGAAGCTCCGACGCTCAAGTCAGAATCGATTGTAGGCGAAATCAAAGAGGAATTCCCCTGTATCTTTAGGGAAATTCCGGCGAATACGGTAATATTTCTTCTCAATTCGGTGTGTAAATCTTGTGAAAGTATGTATAATATGTAGAAAACGTAAGTAAGAATATGGAATCAACCTGTTTAAATACCTGGTCTCCCTATCCGGAGAGGGAAAGGCTCGTTCTCCCTATATTCTCGGCCCATCCCTAAGAATCCGGCCCCCAAGCCCCTGAGGAATCGGGCTATCCCCTGAAGACTTGGTTCTTTAGCATATCATTCCCTATATTTTCGTGGATTTGACCCATTCGCTTGACTTAGTTAAGAAAGATTGATTAGTCTCCCCCCACTTGGACCAAATCCTTTCAGGCCCAATGCTATTAATCTCTCCAAGTTTGGGCCAAAGGCCCAATCACCCTGACTTCTCTAATTTCCCTGTTTAAGCCTGGGGGTGTATTAATCATGTTTCTTCGGTGTATTGACCTAATCACAACTATCATAATTTTATTCTGTTTCCACGTGTCGACTTCTCAGAGAGCGACATATTTATCTATATCAATGTGTTTTTTTTTTTTTAACTTTTTGTGATATGTTCAATTAACAATATATAATATTTTTTTATTTAATATTATTTGCAGAAAGACATAATTGACATGTTAGTATAAATAATTATTGATATTAAATAATTTTTTAATCTCTTTGGGAATAAAAAAAAAAAGAAAAAAGAAAAGACAGATTGAGAGGGGAGTAAAAGAAGTTAATGGAGCAAATAGCAATAAGAGCACAATTAAAGAGGAGCTGGACTGGAAACCAGGAAAAGTGGCCAAAAAGCAAGCAACGTTGTTGAATTGGGTGACCCCCTTTGTGCTAGTAATTTATTACAATCCAATTAAGGTGAAAAAAATTATCGGAATTTTGGTATACCAAACTTTTCGTATAATAAAAATATAAATTTTTTGAATTTAAATTGGGTTAATTCTAAATAAATTCATCACTGTCTTTTATTAATTTCAATATCAATTTAATCAAGACTTTCGTAATTATTATAAAAAAAATCTAATTTTCCATGTTGTTGCTATTAATTTGATACACATTTTTTTTCTCCGATTTGCAATCGATAATGTGGCTTGTCGGAGCTCATGTATAATTAATGTTACGTTTTCTTCATTTGCAAAAAAAAAAAAAGCTATGAATTGTAAAAAAAAAAAAAACCCTATAACAAGAATACTCACTCATTCTCCAACGAAAATATTGAACTTAATTAATGTTGGGAAATTAATTCCCCCAAGGGCAGATGAAAAATAAATAAGAAATAAAATGAAGAAATAACACAACCACAAACACAAGAATTTAACGTGGAAACTCCAAAACCGGAGAAAAACCACCACGACCCACCAAAGAGATCACTATATGATAAATTTTTACAATCACACATAATTCCTCTCTTTTGACACTCAACCCTCCTACACTCTTTCAAGTCTACAATGACTTTCACCTTTCTCTCACGAGACTCTATTACAAGAGAATATAAGAAAGAACTTTAAACTAGAATCAAATACAAGACTAAAGTGTATTGATTGGTGCACTTGTAACAAAGACCTAAGGACTCCTTATATAGAGTTATCAAACTTGTCCTACACTCCAAGCCCATTAGAGCCAATCTTGCTCCACACTCCAGGCCCGTTAGGATCAAACTTGCCCTACACTCCAAGCCCGTTAGGATCAATTCATGCTCCTTTAAAAAACTCCTTTTATTTTAGCACAAGCCCAAGCCCAACAAACTCCACCTTGATAAAATAAAAGAAAGCTACATTGTCTTCACCGACAAACATGATTCTTAAACCAAAGAACCAACATTCTCAAAACAGAGAACACCTACTCCACCATATGAGTAGAACACTTAGAATCACCCATTCTAAGAATTTCCTTCGGCACATGTCGAAAAAATACCTGCTGAAATTTATGGTGCAACTTCTAACTTTTGGCATTCATAGAAGTCCTTCAGCCATCGACACCTTTCACCACACACCTTGCATCATTGCCAAACCAATGCACATGTGGTCCAACTAACGTCATTACATCCTCGTTCATGGCAGTTGGACATGCCAAAAGGATGTTCATATCCTCTATCAGAGGACATCATCTTCTATCACAACGTTAGCAACATTTTCGGAGCCATTTGCCGCCACCGCTCCACCTTGATGAACTTCACCTTGTGTACACCAGATTGTATCAGCACATCCTTAACTTGCACTTGCCACAAGCTAAAACTGATTCTTCCATCAAATTTCTCCATGTCATACTTCATTGCCTCAAAGTCTTTGACATACCTTTTCGATCTCCGCCCTTAAACAACCGTCTCAAAAGAGACCCCCGAACCTCTCTAAAAAATCTTTTCTGATGTGAAAGATGAGACTACGCTGCAACCACAGAGCATACTAAGAATAAATAGAGATTACACCCGGGCTCTGATACCACTTGTTGGGAAATTAATTCCCCCAAGGGCAGATGAAAAATAAACAAGAAATAAAATGAAGAAATGACACAATCACCAACACAAGAATTTAACGTGGAAACTCCAAAACCGGAGAAAAACCACGACCCACCAAAGAGATCACTATATGATAAATTTTTACAATCACACATAATTCCTCTCTTTTGACACTCAACCCTCCTACACTCTTTCAAGTCTACAATGACTCTCACCTTTCTCTCACGAGACTCTATTACAAGAGAATATAAGAAAGGACTTTAAACTAGAATCAAATATAAGACTAAAGTGTATTGATTGGTGCACTTGTAACAAAGACCTAAGGACTCCTTATATAGAGTTATCAAACTTGTCCTACACTCCAAGCTCATTAGAATCAATTCATGCTCCTTTAAAAAACGGGCGCGGCTAAAGGCACCCGGGTTTCCTATGAGTACACCCAGGGGATGAGGACACCCACGTGGAAAATACAAAAATAGCCTTCCTCCTAATAAAGCCCTAAATCCTCCCCCATTCTCAAAATTTAAAAGGTACACCCACCTTACTACCATTTCCTCCGCCTCCTCCACCACCCTCTTGAAGACGACGGCGCCGCCCGCGCCCACGCCACCGCCGCTCGCACGGTGCCGCCGCCGCCCACGCCACCGCCTTCGCCGCGCACGCCACCGCCTTCGCCTCGCTGCGCCGCGCACGCCACCGCCTTCGCCTAGCTGCGGTTCGCGGCCGCAGCTCTTCCCTCTCCCCTTCGCGGCCGTTCGCGGCCGCAGTCCCTTCCCCTCCCCTTCGCGGCCGTTCGCGGCCACAGCCCTTTCCCCTTCCCTTCGCGGCCGCAGCCCTTTCCCCTTCCCTTCGCGGCCGTTCGCGGCCGCAACCCCTCCCACTCCCCTTCATCGCACCCAGCTACCCACGCCGCCGCCGCCGTTCAAAGGTAAGTTTTTTTTTTTTTAACAATTTTTAGTTTTTAAAAAATTAGGGTTTTGAAAATTTAGGAAAATTAGGGTTTTTAGTAGTTCGGGAATTATTTTCGAACATATAGAGTTTGTTTTGGAAAAAATTTCGAACATATTGCGTTTGTTTTGAAAAAAATTTCGAACATATTTCGTTTGTTTTGGAAAAAAATTCGAACAAGATGTTCGAATTCTTTTTTCGAACAAATCTAAGTTGTTTTGAAATTTTTTTCGAACATATTGTGTTTGTTTTGGAAACAATTTCGAACAACTTGAGTTTGTTTTGGAAAATATTTCGAACAAGAAGTTCGATCTTTTTTTTCGAACAAATTTGAGTTGTTTTGGAATTTTTTTCGAACATATTAAGTTTGTTTTGAAAAAAATTTCGAACATGTTGGGTTTGTTTTGAAATGTTTTTCGAACATGTTGAGTTTGTTTTGGAAAAAATTTCGAACATGTTTGTTTTGAAAAAAATTTCGAACATTTGTTGTTTTGGATTAATTTTTGTTGCAATTTTGGAGTTTTTTTTGGTGGTGGTGGTGGTGGTGGTGGAGGAGGAGGAGAGGTGGAGGTGGTGGTGGTGGAATAGAATGAGTGGGTGTACTCATCCTTATTTTTTTCATAAATTTTAACCTATGGGTATATTGGACATTTCACAGGTTCTGGAAGATTAAAAAAATGGTTGGTGGGTGTACTCATAGGAAATCTGGGTGCCTTTAGCCGCGCCCTTAAAAAACTCATTTTATTTTAGAACAAGCCCAAGCCCAAGCCCAAAATTGATTGTCGAAGGTAGTAGTGGGTCAGTATCTTCTAAACGAGCATTCAAAATTTAAAAGCCCTTTGACAAAGAGGCATTGCAAAAGTCACAGTATGAACACTCATATTTTTACGTATATCCTTACATTGAAGATAATCCACTTAAGATAACATGAGAATGAGGTTTATTATTTAATTTTGGTATTGTGAATTTGTGACATGAAATAAATAAATAAATGTGTGTAATATAACGTGTATACTTATACACGAGTTCCATCAAGTCACATCATCGATTAACGGTCGAAAGAAGAAAACGTGTATCGAATTGCAACAAAATGGGCTCAAAAATTGTGATTATATTGTTATTTGGGTTAAATGTGGTTTGTGTATATATAATTAACCCATTTAAGTAAAATATAATCTAAACCATAATTTATACATCCATCAACTGTCATGACAGAATTATTAATGAGTTAGAATTTTTACATTAGTTTTTTTTTTTTTTTTTTATTCTATGAAAATTAATTTGATACTTTAATTTTATGCTTGGGGATAAGCATTTGGGGGAGGTGAATTATTAGGGTGCATTTTTTTTAATCTTACTTTTGTGCATGATGGGGGTGTTGTGATACTTGTGGTATTTTTTAGCATGTTTAGTTGAGTGTTTTACTATATTGTTACCTAGATGATGTTCATATATTGGTCATAGAATTGAATTGATTTTTGCTTTCTAATGATTGATCAACACCTTAATTGCTTGTATTTTGATGACTTTGCTTAATCTTCTTGAATGAAGGGAAAATCTCAATTGATGTCTAAGTTGAAAAAATGAAAAATTTAAGGTTTGGAGGACATAAAAAATGACTAGTAAAGTCAATTTTTTTTTGAGAAAATGGCTAGTTTATGGGGCTCAAGTGTTCTTGAATAAATAAATCAAAATGAATTGAGCTAAGATTCGAAAAGTAGAGGTGACCTACAAACCTCGTTTGAAATGTTATAAATAACATAACAAAAACAAGCTGAAAAATTCCAATGACAAATAAAATCAAGAAACAAAAAAAAAAAAAAAGAAGAAGAATGAAGGACACCATTAAGATACGAATTTTGAAATTAAAGAAGGTTGAGTAAAAAATGATTCGAGGTTGAGTTTTTAGGGGTTATGGATTGACAATAGTAGCTAGAAGTTTATGAGATTGTGTGTTTATTGTAGGTATGAGTCTAGGTTATTTGAGTGAGGCAAACGATTTATAAGTTCGGCTTAAAAATCAAATTGCTAAGGCCATGGAAGAGTATGTCAACTATTCTACCTTTGAATTTCTGGGTTTAATTGTTGCTTCACGATGCATATTTTGTGCGCTTTAATCGATTATTTTGTGAGAATCAACTTGATATTTTCTTGTGATTTTCCGATTTAGTATTATTTTGTGGCGGTCAATTTCTTAGATAAAATTTTGTGTGAATTCAATGATGAGTTTGAGAAGATTAGTATTTGAAGGAAACAAGTCGAATGGAAAGACATTGAATGGACAATTTAAATGAGTGGTGTTGCTTTCGGCAAGAAACGAACCCAAGATGGGTAGGCGTGAGACTTGAAGCTCTAATACCATAAAAGAATTTCATCTCATCTAAAAATATGAACTTGTATAGAGGTAGATAATTAATTCATTTATATTAATTTCGTAATACGAATAAACAAGAATATAAGATGATCAACATTTGTGTGAAATATTTTACACATGAAATATGTCTAATTAAACTATTTAAAAAAAATTCGCAGGTAAAAAGTCTGGATTCGAGTCACCCAAAAAATTCGCGGATCGCAAGCGGGTGGTTTATTACATGACCAATATATTGTTACTACAAGGTCAAAGTATTATCACTACAAAAATAAAAGTGTATTAGTACATGTTGAAATATTTTGGAGAATTCATCCAAAAATTAAATATCAAGATAATTTTTGTTTGTAGTAGTACATTTTTGGCCTTATAATGACAATATTTTGGTTATGTAGTAAAATAGTTTTAATCGTGTAGTAAAACAATACTTGAACGAAAAAAAAATATATTTTAATTAAGTTTAACTTGTGTTGACACACATTGACTTGAATTTGACGCACAATTTTTTGTCCCAAATTTATCTTAATTATTTATATTTCATATAAATTTTAATAATTTATCATCTAGACCCACATGCCCAAATAAAGTCAAAAGGCCTATAGACTATTTCTAATGGGGCGCGGCTAAAGGCACACACGAATACTATGAGTACACCCACCAAACATTTTTTTTAATCTTTCAGAATAAGTGAAATGTCTCATATACCCCTAGAGTAAAATTTATGGAAAAAACTAAGATGAGTACACCCACCCATTCTATTTCACAGAATTATCTCCATCACCACCACCACCAAAACAAACACCATTCTTCAACAAAAAAAACTTCAAAATTTCAACAAAAATAATTTGGACATCTTGTTCGAAAATTTTTAGCCAACAAACACCAACTGTTCGAAAAAATTTCCAAAACAAACTCAATATGTTCGAAAAAAATTCCAAAACAACTCAAATCTGTCTTCTTCAGGGGCCGCGTCGATTGTCCGGCCGCATCGACTGTCTTTTTCTGGGGCAACGGCGGCCGCTTCGCATGGAGGAGGGGCGACGACGGTCGCTTGGAGGAGGAGACACGGCGGCGACAACTTGTAGAAAGGGAGGCGACGACAGCTTGGAGAAAGGTAGGAGGGACGATTCACGTCGGTGGCGGTGCTTGGGAGGAGGAACAACAATGACGATTATGGAGGGAGGCAGGCAGCCAAGGGACGGAGGAGAGCGACGGCGGCCAAGGGACAGAGAGAGCGACGGTGGCCAAGGGACAGAGAGAGCGACAGTGGCCAAGGGACGGAGAGAGAGACGGCGGCCAAGGGACGGAAGAGAGCGGCCGGTGCGTTTTTTTTTTTTGGTTGGGTAAGAATGGTGGGTGCCGTGAAAATGAAGAGGGAAATGAAGGAAATATGGAAAATTAGGGTTTAGAATTAGAAGGGTATTTTTGTATTTTTCACGTGAGTGTCCTCATCCATTTTGTGTGTGTCCTCATCGCATGGGTGTCCTCATAGGATCCGTGTGTGCCTTTAGCCGCGCCCTTTCTAATGATATATCTCATTAGCCCATCTGTGCCTGAGTAATCAGACCTTTGAAAAAGCCCAAAACTGAAGGAATAAAGGTCCACTTAGTTTTGCGACATTTTTTTTAGGTACGGCTATCTGCACCTTCAGCTTTGTTAAGGATACTTCCCCTCTAATTTTATTTATTTAATAATAATATAAAAAATCTAAAATACCATTTAAATAAAATAGAATTAATTGAAAAAAAAAATCACGATCTTTATCGTGTTTATTAATTACAATATATATATATATATTTTTGCAATTCGATACACTACCTTTTTTAATTTTACAATTTGATGCATGTGTTTATTTTTCGACAATACATGAATGATGTATATACCGAAGCCGCATTAAGGTTCTACACAAATGCCCACGTAAATATTATGACTGATCAATAAAATATTTTTTTATTTTATTTTATTTATTTTAATATATTTTTAAATAAAAACAATATGCAAAATTTCACATTATTTTTTATGGACGGTAATTTGGAGAACGCAGATCCTATTCTTTTGAGTTTGGAGAAAAATAATAATAATTAAATTTATTTATGATTTATTTTAAAAATAAATTTTAGTATTCTTTTTAGTTAAAAACGTTTTAAAAATTAAAAAAAAAATTTATTCATCATTCGTGACATCTATGTGGCACCTCGGCAGCTCTGACAATCACATTATGATTTAATTGTTGCCGAAAAATTGACAGATGCCTTGAATTACAAAACTTAAAAAGATGGTGTATCAAATTGTAAAGAAAAAAAAAAGATACTCCGTATATTTTAATTAAGGGTTGGTCTGCTATGGACTCGAGTGCATGTTATGCACCCTAGTCCATGTTGCACTTTTCAGTTTACTGACTTACACTTTTTGGTAAATGGTGTTACACTTTTCAATTATTAAACTGTATAATAATATTTTTAGTAATAATTGAAAAGTGCAACACCATTTACCAAAAAGTGTAAGTCAGTAAAATACCACTACTTAATGCACCCATACTATTAACCACACTCCCCTTTTAAAATTTAAACTCTAACCTTAATTGCAGCCGCTGTCACCACCACCATTTTCAGCCGCCAACTTCATCCAAACCCAAAAAAATCTCAGAAAAAAAAAAAAAAAAAAAAAACTTTGAAATCACAAATTTTTTTCTTTTTTTTTTTTTATAATTTTCGACAAACCAGGGTCGAATATATACACTTTTGTCGACAAATTGTTGTCGACGAGAGTATATATTTTCGATCAACTATTGTCGAAAAAAAACTAACTTTTTTTTTAAAAAAAATTTCAACCATATTTGATCGAAAATATACACTCTCGTTGACAACAATTTTTCGACGAAAGTATATATGTTCGACACTGATTTATTGAAAATTAAAATAAATTAATTAAAAGACACATACCTGGGTTCGTACTTGCAGAGGGAGGGCTTAAAGTGTGGGAGTGTAGTAAATCACACACTATTCAATGTGAGATAAATTACTCAGGTGTCTCAATTATAAGACCTTATCCCATAAAGTGTATTGTTTGACGTTTTAACTTCATGAATTAATTTTACACTCATTAAAATTTGATTATGAAATTTTAAATACACTACAATTATTTACCTTGAGATCCTAGAACGAGTCTATGTCATTTAATATCTCTGAAATTACATTTATAACCCTTAATGAATTGGTCAAGGACGAGTTATAATCTACACTATCATTTTAAAGTCAATTAATTAATTAAAATTAATCAATTTCTAATAATTTCTCCAACATTTAGTACTCGAAAACGGAGTAAAATTTAAAGTGATGAAACATATAAAACGATAAAATGAGAGTATGAGATTCAAATAAGTGGAAAAGAGTAATGTTTTTAAAAAAAAAAAAAAAAATTATAGATAAAGTAATGATGTATAGTGTAATATTGTGATGTTTAAAGAAGATAATTAATGTGAATTATTTTTCTTTTTTTTTTTTAGATAATGAGTAATCTATATATATAAAAGGAGAAGAGACTCTCCAGCCTTCCGCCATGTGTGATTTGAGATAAATTATGCTCTCGACATGTGTTAAACATGTGTCAAATTTAATGTAAAACTCCTCTGCCATGTGTCATTTTTGATCCATGTCATTTTAAAATAAGGAAATTAGAAGGTCCTTAGATAACGAAGAAGCAAGGGACGGATTTAGGAGTTACACTGTGAAGTAATTGAAGATACATAATAAAAAATTGAAGGCAAATAAAATGAAGAGACAGCTGCGTTTAAGTTCTATACCCAAAGAAATCCATATACTGAAAGAATGAAGGATGGAGTGCTTGATTGATGAGGGATGATGAGGGACGGGAAGGAGAATGAACTACTTTCTTTGGTTCTAATTGTTATACCTAGTCAAAGGAGTCAATCTTTGACAAGTCAATCCTAGTCACCAGCTTACGTGGCGAGGACCAGTCAACAAAGTCGTGCGACGACTAGTCAACAAGACCAAGAAAATGTAATAGAGCAGATGTATTTAATATGTTTAAGTGCTCGCTCAAAGATGTTGACGAGCACCTGTTTTAGTTAGCTGCTCGCCCAAGTGTGTGGGCGAGCACATGTCTATCTTAGCTAGAATAGTCTAAGTATTGAAGCCTTGGGAGACAGCATGGAGCGTGGCGATCACACTCCTCGACATGGTCCTCCGGCGACCACCGTAGCTCAGCTCCTCGGCATCTCGGTGAGGACGAGCACCAGAGGCGGTTTAGCATTAAATGCGCTATCAAATCACCTTTTCGGGCAGAAGATGGGTCCAATAAGGGCGTGCCACGTGTAAAGGGCGGGCAGCCCCTATAAACCACTATATAATGCCTAAAAGAGGCTCATTTGTACACAAGTTACACAATTCCCACAAATCACCCTACCCCAAAGCAATAAACACTCCCAAAGCTCTCAAGCTTTTAGCTTCTCCAAGAAGCTATATCTTTGTGTTCTTCATTGTTCTTGTTTGTTCTTCATAAGATCATCATAAACAACCTCCTTAAACACGTAATAAACCCCCGATCATTATACATGTTTGTCTCGTGCTAACAAATAGTCCACATCCGAATCAACCATCAAAAGCACGTACAACATTTGGCGCTAGAAGGAGGGGTCCTTTTACGTGTTCATCACTCTTAGTTTCGACCGATCATCGAGCGATCGGTTTGCAAACTCCGTTTTCAGGTTTTTTAATCGGTAGTTCCACCTTTTAAAGCTTTGTTTACGTATTTCCGTGTTCTTCGTGTTCTTGAATATTTGCGATATTCGAGACATATTTTGGAGTTTGATCTCCGTGTAATTTGTTTTTAAGCTTTAAGTTGTTGTTACTTACTTCTAAGTAGTTGTAATAGCACGTTCTTCTGCGTAAGAACTCTAATCTTTCGTTTTTAAGCGTCGAAAGCTTAAGAACAGTCATATCTTTGTAATAATCCCCAGAGACACTCTTTAAACGATGTCTCACCATACTCCACATGACGGAATCTTACCGTCCGGAGGGAACGAACCCCTTCCGACGCCGGTAAATCCGTTTGCAAACTTGAACGTAGGGGACATTTTGAAATATCCCCAACACTTGAAAGACTTTTCTGACTTCCTCATGGAGAAGAGGAGGCAGAATGAGAAGGAAGAGCTTGAGAAGGCCAAGGATCAGGCCTTCGACAGAGCTCGCAAAGCCAAGGGGAATGAGGAGGACGACCGCTCCTATCACTCGCACCCCGTTCGCCAAGACAAAGGCAAAAGCAAAGTTGCCGAGCACTCCCACAATAGCCACACGGGAGACTCGCGACACAGAAATTCGATTTTCAACCGGATGGATGACAAAGATAGAAGGGCTCCTCGCCGAGTGCCCTTCAATGTGGATGGCCGACCAGGCAGAGCCGACCACCACCGAGATCACGCTGATGAGAGAGATCAGGGTGACAGAGTCTCAGCTCTTGATCGAGTGGGACCAGGGAAGGGTTCGCGAGCTCCGGCGAAGAGTTATCGCAGCCATCATTCTGACAGGCACTCTCTCAGGCGATCACGTCATGATGATCGCCCAGCCGCATCCCAAGGGAGTCGACGCGACGAGGACGTCGTCCCCAAGCCACAGACCGCCGAGGAGGGGCAAATCGCCCAGTTCCTCGCAACTCAGAAATTGATGAAGCAGGAGATGGACGCTCTGCGAGCAGAGGTGGTCGCCTCGAAGCAAGGGACCACACCACCAATCACTCTGCCCGCACCTCCACTAAGTGTTGCAATTCTTACCGCCCCCATTCAAAGAAAGATTCAAATGCCCTCCATGGCGGCATACGATGGTGCATCCGACCCCAGAGTACACTTGTCCAAGTACTCCAACTACATGGCCTCAATCGGGGCAACGGACGCCACCCAATGAAGAAACTTCTCCCTAACTTTGGGAGACCGGGCTCATCGATGGTACACAACTTTGAGTCCCGGATCGGTCACCTCATTCCTTGAGCTGGGACAACTCTTTCTGACCTACTACGGGTCTATTGCTGCTCGCCCAGCCTCAAAGCAACGTTTGGCAAACGTTCGCCAATCTATAAATGAGTCAGGCAAGGACTTCATCGAGCGCTTCGATAGGCTGGTGATCGATGGGGAGGCCGTGAACGATGAGACGAAGCTGATTTCAGCCGTTTCCGGTCTAAGGATAGGTACCAAGCTTTGGGAATCTATCCATCTTACTTTTCTCAGTTCTTATGCGGACTTCCACACGAGGGCTGGGAACTTCATCCAAATGGAGGAAATCATGGACGCCGCCAAGGCTAACGAGCAGCCTGAGGCGTCCAAGAGGGTCTGGCCCAAAAAGAATGCAAACACTGGGGAGTCGTCCCAGCCCAAGAAGGCGACCACTCAAGCTGGCAGTGCTCGCCCAGCGAACTTCAGGCCTTTCGAGGAGTCTCCTGAGATCATCCAGTTCAGAGAATCTCTCTCTCTGGATCCCAGGGGCATTTTCAATGCAGTTAGGGGAAAGAATCTGCTCCCCCAGGCCAAGCCAATGCATACAAGTGATGAAAACCTAGATGGTAGCAAATTCTGCGACTACCACAACTCCATCGGCCACCACACCAATGGGTGCCGAGACTTGGTGAGAAGCCTTTTTAAGCTGTACAATGAGGGCAAGCTCGCTCAGTTCATCAAGCCTCTAGGAAATGGCGACAACAGGGGGAAGAAACGTCGCGACGACAACGGCGACCTGCGCCAACAACTGAATCGTCCCAAGCTGACTCCTCCCATGCCACAGAATCCTGGCAACGGCATTGATAACGTGGGAGCCTGTCTGGTTATAGAAGGCCCATTGGGAGGAACCCAATCTGGGAAGGAGCTATCTGTTCGCCGGGCTCAGAGCGAGCAGCGAGCACTGAACAATGTCCATCAGGTGTGCGTCGCTCCGACTGCCGAGAAGCCTCTATCTCACCAAATCCTTTTCTCGGACGACGACCTGAACGGCGTGGTGCACCCAAACAATGACGCTTTGGTCATCACGGGCAAGATTATGGGAACAAACGTCCATCGCCTGATGGTCGACACCGCGGCATACACCAACATCCTTTTCAAGCATACTTTGGATGCTCTCGGTGGATATCCGGAATACATTGAGCCTTGCGATGATATAATCGTAGGTTTTGGGGATACGCGCAGCCATCCCATTGGGAAAATCAGACTATCCCTGGAGCTGGTATCATCAAAAGAGCCAGCAATACATCACACTCGGCAGCTCGACTTTATGATCGTAGATATGCCATCATCCTACAATGCTTTCCTCGACCGACCTTTCTTCAACGAGTTCAAGGCGACCGTTTCTACCTTTTATTACTGTGTAAAGTTTCCGACCCCGGCGGGAGTTATAACCGTCAAGGGCGATCAGACGCGGGCGAGGGAGTGTCTCGTCCGTTTTGCGAAGCGTCATTCTAAGGAAAGTACTATGATTGGCCAGTATATTGAGTGTCAAACACAAAATCAACAAATGAACTACTTGGAGGGTCTTCCTAGCAAGTACAGAAAGATTGAAGTTGGGGAGTGCAGTCGTAGTTCCGGCGACCACCAAGTGGAGGCGAACGAGCACGCCTCCATGGAAGTGGACGACCACACCCCGATGGAGATCGACGAGCAGACAGTCTCGGGCGACCAGCTCCCCGGCGACCAGTTTCCAGAAAACTTTCCAGATCTGGAGCCTAGGTTAGGCTTTGAGCCAGAGTTCGGAATCGAGGATCCTCGTTGGAAGGAGCCTAAAGAACGGGCAACTTCAGCGGAGGACCTTGAAACCATCCATTTAAACGAAGCTCGTCCAGAACTCGAGGTATTCATCGGTTCGAATTTACCAAAACATTTGCGATCAGACATGGTCGCATTTTTGAAAGAAAACATCGGTGCATTCGCCTGGTCGCACGAGGATATGGTGGGCATTCCCACGAATCATGCCTGCCACAGATTAAATATTGATCCAACAAGGAGACCTATCACCCAAAAACGAAGGAAATTTGGGCCTGATAAATATGCGGCTTTGGCGGTCGAAGTCAAGAAATTGATCGACAATAAATTAATCGAGAAAACTGGAACTGATCCCGAGTGGTTGGCCAATCCAGTGCTCGTCAAAAAGACGACCGGGTCGTGGAGATTGTGTATAGACTTCACATATCTAAACGATGCCTGTCCAAAAGATCACTTTCCGATGCCCCACATTGATCACCTAGTAGACAACACAGCGGGGCACGAGATGTTAACTTTCATGGATGCTTTCGTGGGCTACCATCAGATAACAATGCATCCTGACGACCAACGACATACGGCCTTCATGACGGCCACCGATATGTATAGCTGGAAGAGAATGCCTTTCGGTTTGAAAAACGCGGGGGCAACATACCAAAGACTGGTAAATAAGATGTTTGAGAAACACATCGGCGAGATGGTGGAGGTCTATATCGACGACATCGTTGTCAAAAGCTTGCGGAAAGAGGATCACCTACACCACCTCGCCATGACATTCGATATACTGAAAGAATACAACATGAAGTTAAATCCGAAAAAATGTAGTTTTGGTGTTAGCTCAGGAAAATTTCTGGGGCACTTGGTTAGCCAGCGGGGCATCGAGGCGAATCCGAGTAAAATTCAAGCAGTCATTAACATGCAAAGCCCAAGAAACGTGAAGGAAGTACAGAGGTTAACAGGATGCCTTGCATCGCTGAACAGATTTATTGCACGAACGGGCGATCGTTGCAAACCTTTTTTCGATGCTCTGAAAAAAGGGAGGTTCGAATGGACCGATGAGTGTGAGAAAGCTTTCGAGAAATTAAAGGAATATCTATCGGATCCGAAGATCCTGTCTAAGCCAGTCCCCGGCGAAATTTTATATCTATACTTGGCGGCCACTGACTGTGCGATCAGTTCAGTGCTCGTCCGAGCTGAGGGGAGCACACATCTGCCTATCTACTACGAAGTCAAACACTGAGAGATGCGGAGTTGAGATACACTCCTATGGAAAAATTGGCATACACGCTGGTCATGAGTGTCAGAAAATTAAGGCAGTACCTGTTCGACCACGAGGTGGTCGTCCTCACAACCTTTCCACTCCGACGAGCACTGCATCGTCCGGATACCACTGGAAGACTTTTGAAATGGTTGGTGGAAATAGGGCAATTTGGGCTCACCTATGCACCTAGAACGGCAATCAAGGGACAAGTGCTGGCAAAATTCATAGTAGAGCTCACTTTCCCGGAAAAAGTGGACGAGGGAATCGAGCTTCCTTGGACACTGTTCGTCGATGGCTCGTCGACGAGCACCAAAGCAGGGGCAGGAATCGTCCTCACCAGCCCAACCCGACAGACGTTTTCTTCGGCGATCGAGTTCGAGTATCGGGCGACCAACAACGAAGCAGAGTACGAGGCTCTGGTTGCAGGAATCAAGATGGCTATGGCCGTGAAAGGATCTTACGTGGCGAGGACCAGTCAACAAAGTCGTGCGACGACTAGTCAACAAGACCATGAAAATGTAATAGAGCAGATGTATTTAATATGTTTAAGTGCTCGCTCAAAGATGTTGACGAGCACCTGTTTTAGTTAGCTGCTCGCCCAAGTGTGTGGGCGAGCACATGACTATCTTAGCTAGAATAGTCTAATTATTGAAGCCTTGGGAGACAGCATGGAGCGTGGCGATCACACTCCTCGACATGGTCCTCCGGCGACCACCGTAGCTCAGCTCCTCGGCATCTCGGCGAGGACGAGCACCAGAGGCGGTTTAGCATTAAATGCGCCATCAAATCACCTTTTCGGGCAGAAGATGGGTCCAATAAGGGCGTGCCACGTGTAAAGGGCGGGAAGCCCCTAGAAACCACTATATAATGCCTAAAAGAGGCTCATTTGTACACAAGTTACACAATTCCCACAAATCACCCTACCCCAAAGCAATAAACACTCCTAAAGCTCTCAAGCTTTTAGCTTCTCCAAGAAGCTATATCTTTGTGTTCTTCATTGTTCTTGTTTGTTCTTCATAAGATCATCATAAACAACCTCCTTAAACACGTAATAAACCCTCGATCATTATACATGTTTGTCTCGTGCTAACAAATAGTCCACATCCGAATCAACCATCAAAAGCACGTACAACACTAATTATAGATTTTTCTTATTGTTTCTTAAATTTTGTGCTGTTATGGATCAAGATTCTCTTTGTTTGTTTCGGGTGATTAATTTTATTCAATCCACCCAATGATTTGTGTAATGCTATTGAGGTGCACATATTTATTGGAGAACTACGTTAAAAAATTGGAAAACTCAAATTCAAGTTTCAAATTTTCTTCTCCTGCACCTATTCAACGATTTTTCTATGAATGCTGATTTGTCATGGTAATGATTATGGGTTTTTGTATTTTTGGGTGCCCAAGTTGGTTTGTATATTCGTTTTTTTATTGGGGTGTTTGCTTTTGTCAATTTTAGGGACTTTGATGGTTATTTCATGTCTGAAAGCATTTAGGCTGGAAGATTTGATTCTCTTAATGGATGGTTTCATTGGTGATTTTCTCATGTAATTCCGAGGTTTGAATTTATTCCAAGTTTTTGCATCTTCCATATATATTCCTCCACTGGTGATTTAGTGGTTGCATCAATGGTCTACTGTTTTTCTTCATACCATATAAGAGAGATTTAAAAAGTCTTTTCATGGTTAATGTGATAGTAGAAGTTGAGTTATGTGATCATCTTGGGTCCCATTTGCTTAACAGGAATTGGAATTTTTAGGTAATCTTTTCTCATGTGTAATCTTATTATCTGGTAATTTTGAGTTAGAAGACTATATTTGTAGATCTTATTATCTGGTAATCTTTTCTCACCGACTCCAAAAAAATATTGTAGATCTTAGGTTCTGAGCTCATTCTCTTTCCTCCCCATCTTGTAAATATTTGTCTCATTTATCCTCGCATTTGGTATACTCCAAATTTAAAGTTTAGATATGGATTCTTTGACGCTGCTTTTCAATCAGCTAAAGGTTTCAAATCCCTCTCTTAATTCGTCTCATTTTTTCCTACTGCAAATTTGAAGTTAAGATATGAATTTGTCTACCTTCATTTCATTTGGTACTTCTAAATTTACGTGTACCTTAACAAGAATAGGAAGATAGAGAGACTCTCACCATCCTTTTACGTTTCTTTTAATTTATTTGTTGTCTTTATAGTTCTCACTTTATTATTCTTATTCCTGCGCCTCTGCATCTTCAACTGATGAGATTATCAAGTTAATGGATCAAGAGCGGAGGGGAAGGACATACGAGGACATGGCTTATTCGACACATTGACGCCAAATTCAGCGGGGAGCTCCCGCGGGCAGAGTTGGAAATATGGGTTTGTTGTACGAAAGGTAACAGTCCATTATGAATAATCGGAAAGGTTTATGGGTTTTAAAAGAACTTTTTGGTTTTTGATTGTTCTGATAAAGATTGGGAATCGAGGAGTGAATGTGTTGCTGATGGTGTGAAGAATGAAACCAAAAACTCCTTATTTATACACCAAAAGCCAGAAGAGGGAGGGGGTGGGGATATTTCAAAACCATCATTTCTGAAAACTATAGTCAGAACTCAGAAGAGATGGTTATGGCCGGATAAGCCAAAAGAGGGAGGGGGTGGGTGGGAGATATTTCAAAACTCATGTTTATGTGTGAAGTAATTTTATCAATTCAATTTGAGTATACTAATGCGATTGTGGTGTGCTAACTCCTTTTCTCATTTTGTGCATCAATTTTTGGATGATTGTATGAAATCCTTAATTTTGGGTCTATTTGCCTTCTATTTTTGTCTTCATCCAACTTTGTGAAATAAAATGTTAAAGTACTGCAACTCATGGAAGTAGAACAATTTCCTAATAAGGCTGGAAAATTAATTAATGGTGGAAGCAAAAGGTATGCATTTGTCTAATTATTTAGTAGGATTGACAAGATTCTATGGTTTCAGTAAATTGTCAATTGCGAACTATTTTATTTTATGCCATGTTTCATTGAACTTTAGCAATACTCTCAAAATTCACCCATCTTTTTTTATTTCATTCGATACATGGTTTAAAAAAACAGAGTAATTATAAATGTATCAAATTCTTATACTCTTTGACGATACTTTTTTCAATTTATAATCAACATTTATATATGTTTCACTAATACAGTAATACCTGCCTACCAAACCTCAGTTCTTGATATTTGTTGCTAACATGTTTTCTTGCACAATTTTTATTTGTTCCATCGTTGTTAGGGAGCATTGAGAAGAAAAGTTGATTCTGAAAAAAAGGTCAAGAATGTTGTAGGAGTCTTCGAATTTGGGGTGAAGAATTTCGGTAAGGAAAACAAAGGTTTCCACATTGTTCATGAGAGTGTCAAGTTTCACTATATTGAAGCGTCCAAGTGAAAAAATTTCACGAGGAAAGCAAAGATCTTGACACCAGTATTCAATTTTATTCAAATTTGTGCAATTTAATCTTTGACGATGATATCAAATTTGTGCATCGTTTTGTAATAAATCTTTGAACATATGAAATTAAAACTTGGAACAAAATTTTGAAAACAAAAGTTGAATGATTTTGTTATTTTTCTTTTCGTTTAATCAAACAAATTTGAAAGCAGTATTCAACCTAAACAAAACAACGTAAACGGTTAGTGTAAAAAGAAAAAAAAAACATTTATATGATGGTATTTGTAAGGGTGAATGAATTTAGTTTTTATTTACTTTATTTGATTAAAATTATTGAGTTATGCATGAATATACTATTTAAAGCAAGTAAACTATAAAAATAATGGTAGTAAAACAAGTTTCAAACTCTTTCTGTGAAAATATTTTAATATATATATATATATATATGATTATATTAAAATATTCACTTATTCTTTTATAAATTACGAAAAGAAAACTACGACAAGCCCGTGCGATGCACGGGTAAAAAACTAGTTTAGTAAATGAGAGGATAAAAGGGAAACAAGCAGTCTAGTAAAAAAATGGAGAGTTAGTAAAAACAGCACAACAGCTCCTATCAACTTCCAGATTCAACAGTTTCTCGATAGGTAGGAATCAGTACTCTATCCAAAGTATATTAATACCAATCATCAAAAAATTACTCCGTATTATGATTTATCACAATATATGTAAAATATATTTCTGAGGCTGTGTGTTTAATTAGCCCGAGGGAAACTTCGAGGAAATAGCTTGCTTTTTGTTTCCATGCATATTTATACACTTGTTCGATTTTCATGATTTTTCAGCTTTTAAACTGGCAAAATAGAAAAGAAAAAGAAATTCAAATCAAAGTATAGATAGGATAGGAGTAAGGTGATGTTTTTAACTTCATAATTTGTAATGATTATACTCTTTTTTTTTATTTATTTAATTGGTGTAAGGGATGGAAATAAGTTATGTCGGATTAAACTTAAAAAATAAAATTAGACTTGATATATATTTAACTTTTGGGCTCAAGCTTGGTCCATACTGATGGTAACGGAGTAGGTTATGGAACAGATCAAACTCGTCCACACCCGCCCCGTTAATTTTTTAGACCTGGTACATAAACCCAGATTCATTGTCATTTCTACTGGCTCATGTCATAGACTTTTTTTTAGAGGTTTAGTCTAACCTTTTAAAGTTTAAAGGTCTTTTGAGTCCTATTTAATGCATTTCAAAATAAATTTCTATGTGTTATCATTAAATCATAAAAATTAACTATTTAAATCTCAAAATGAAGAAATAAGAGTTACTCCCTCCGTCCGCCTATAAGCTTCTCATTTTACCATTTTGGTCTGTCCGCCTATAAGCTTCCCATACCTTTTTTGGTAAGTACTTTTTCTTACACTTCACTTTATATCTCACTTTTTCTCTCTATCTCTCTCCTCTCTCCTCTCTCAATCACATCACTTGTACTATATCTATTATTTAATCACTTTTCTTAATCTTTGTGCCAAAAAGTAACGTAACACTTATAGGCGGACGGAGGGAGTATAATAAATTCATCAAATAGTTCATAAAACTATACTCAAATGCACGTGTTCATATTAATTATTTTTAATTATTACAAAGAAAAATAGAACAATATATAGAGCAATCATTTCTCCAACCTCATCTTTCATCTCTCTTGCGTCACTCACAAAGCTCCCACAGTTATGACTCTCCTAATTTCTCCCTGAAATTTTCAAATACGGAGATTGAATTTAAATGCGTGTTAAGGGATGGTTAAAAGTTTAAAGGGAATGAGTAAAAGTTGAAACTTGAAAGGGAATGAGTGAATGGACTTTTAAACCAAAAATAATTTTTGTATGGATAGCCAAGGTGCTAGACATAAAGGCTTAAATCAGCTGACAAATAAAATTGTACGAGTTCAAGCAAAAACATCTACTCCATCCGTCCCACATGAATTTGCACACTTTCCATATATGGATCATGAATGTCCCATACCAATTTGCACACTCCATAAAAGGAAATATCTTCACAATCCTCACCCTTGAAATATACTCATATATGTCATTACTTTTCCACACTCAATCTACTTTTTACTTTACTTTATTCATAAAAGTTTACAAAACTACCCCTCAAAACATCAATCATTACACCTTTTCTTACACATTTCTTAAAATGTGTGCCGGTCAAAGGGTGCAAGTTCCTCCGGAACGGAGGGAGTAGTACGGATAAGTAACCTACTAATTGCTGGAAAGATGATTTGTTAAAAAACTACTCCCTCCGTCCCATACTTGAAGACACATTTTACCATTTTGGGCGTCCCATACTTGAAGGCACATTATCTAAAAATAGCAAAAACACTTTTAAACAATCTCCTTAAAACATCACAATATTACAACAAATGTCACTACTTTATTACACTAAAAAGTAACTTTATTACTATTTATAAAGTTGAAAAGTCTTTACTACCCCCACTTTATCTTACACAATACTAATAAACAATTCATTCATTAAAGCTCGTGCACAATTCATTTGTGCACAATTCATTTGTACATTCAAGTATGGGACGGAGGGAGTATTGTTTTGTGGAAACTGTGTATGCACTACGTACTGATGACTAACCTACTAATTTACCATCAATTTACATACATAGTTAAAAATATCCTAAGTTCCACTTTACTTTGAACCACACTTGATTTTGAGGGTAAACCTGAATTTGTACTCCCTCCTTCCGTCATTATTTGCACACTTTTCTTAACGGACGTCTCAATATTATTTGCACACTCTAAAAAAGGAAATAACTCACATATTTTTTACCAATATTACCCCTCCTTTATTTTACTTGGGCCCACAACTTAACTCAATTTATAACTTTAGTCAAATCTTCCCACATTTTAGTCAATGAATTATCAATAATATCCCTCCTTTATTTTACCATATACATTATATCACTATATTCCATTTTCTTAATTTCCGTGCCGGTCAAACCATGCACAAAATTCTGGGACGGAGGGAGTATTAGAGTTAGTAGAAAAATATCATATATTGAATTC
Source organism: Galeopsis tetrahit (assembly GCA_963675135.1). Classification (NCBI taxonomy): domain Eukaryota; kingdom Viridiplantae; phylum Streptophyta; class Magnoliopsida; order Lamiales; family Lamiaceae; genus Galeopsis; species Galeopsis tetrahit. The sequence continues at coordinate 54,350,601 of OY776128.1, forward strand.
ATTGGGAAATTCACGTGAAGTTGCAAGATGACCAGCTGCAATGTCTGTCTAGCTAGCTAGCTAGTACAGTGACTGGACATTCAAAAAGCAATGCTACAACCTAAGCTCGTCGTACTAAAATGCTATAATTAGATCAACAACTCATGCACTGTTACTGCTATATTTATCTTACTCTATATGAGTGTAGAAATTTTGGAGAATTTAATTGGTATAGAGGTAATACTGAAATATACTTTTTATATGAGTTGCAAACAATTTTTATGAAATCAGTTCATACAAAATGCAAAATTCTGATTTTAAACGGGATCTCCACAAGTGGACGGTGGCCGATGAAATTGATATGATCAACCAAAATTAGTCGGTCTTTGACTGAATACTAGAGACCTGAAAAAAAAAAAAAAAAAACTGAAATATATCTAGCTAGTTGAGCAGAGTCGGTTTGATATTTCTCAAATCAAGGACCAACACACAAAAATGAGGTACCTTTGAACACAATAATTTAAAGGCCAAATTTCGTTTAGGTCGCGTAACTTAGGTTAATCCAGTTTATATCTTTTAAACACTTTTAATTTTTTTGGTAAATTTTCCAGAAATTTTTTTGATATGTAATACTCCCTCCGTCCCATATTAATCTTCATAGGTAGATGGGCACGGAGATTAAGAAAGTGTAATAATGAGTGAAGTTTTGAGGGGTAATTTTGTAAAACTTTATGTATAAAGTAAATAAATGAGTTGACTTTTGTGTATGTGTGAAGATAAAGTAATGGCATTTGTGTAAAATTGAGGTTATTGTGAGGGTGGAGTTTATAAAGGATTTTCCATTTTAAGGGTGTGAAAGTTATTATGGGACGTCCCGAAAAGGAAAGTGTGAAAGTTATTGTGGGACGGAGGGAGTAGTATACTTTTGGTTTTATAGTGATAATATTTTGGTCTTATAATAACAATATATTGATTATGTAGTAAACCACTTGCTTGCTATCCACGAATTTTTTAGGCGACCTGAATCCAAACTTATAATTCACGATTTTTTTTTTAAAATTATCTTAATTAGACATATTTCATGTATGAAATTTCTCTTTCTGATGTATTGCACATGCTTTTATATAATTGTAAAAAAGTCATTGCCCACACTAAACATTATATATAGGAGCTATTTTTATTAATAATCACGTGCGCACATTCTGCATCTATATAATGATCACTTGTGTCCTTAGGTTTTGCCAAGAGATCATAATTAAACATTGTAAGAATGAGAGGGCCATTAATCTTTAGTATTATCCTTCTCAATCTCATCAATTTCAGCATCTCCCTTGTTGTTCACCACCCTCTAGACTCCCTTTCTCAATTTGAGCTCATTCAAGCCCAAACCCTAATCAAGACATCACACAAAAATGTCACCTTCCAATATGTAGGGTTAGATGAGCCCGATAAAGAAATGGTTCTCTCATGGCAATCAAGTACATTCCTCTTCCCCCGTAGAGCGTTCGCCATAGTACGCGTCGACTCCGAGAGCCACGAAATCATCGTTGATCTCAAGAAAAACGCAATTTTATCGGATAACGTCTACCACGGAAATGGCTACCCTATGCTCAACAACGAGGAGCAAACGATGGCGAGTGAATTGCCACATAAATATGAACCATTTATGGCCTCAATGGCAAAGAGAGGGCTTAATTTGAGTGAAGTGTTTTGTGAAGCCTTCACCATTGGATGGTATGGGAAGGAAAACACCAAAAGGGTCGTCCATATTATGTGCTATTATGTTGATGGTGCAATCAACTTCTACATGAGACCTATAGAGGGTCTTAAGCTCACCGTCGACCTCGATGAGATGAAGATCGTTGATTATCGTGATCGATTGACGGTTCCGATTCCAAAAGCCGACGGTACGGATTATCGAGAATCTAAACAAAATCCGCCCTTTGATACTCATATCAAGCCCATAACTATATTGCAACCCGATGGTCCTAGTTTTACCCTAGACGGAAATCGTGTAAGGTACATAATGTTTTATAATAAATGTTGTTTAATTTTAGCTAGATATATCATTAATTGTGTTAAATTAAATAACTAAAACAACAATTAATTATATTTGTACCAATTGATGTGTAACAACACTATACATTATAGTTTGATTAATTAATTGTATATATAGGTGGGCAAATTGGGATTTCCATGTATCTTTTGACATGAGAGTTGGTCCCATAATGTCGTTAGCATCAATCTATGATGATGAGAAAGGAAAATATCGAAGAGTATTGTACAAAGGGTACATATCTGAAATGTTTGTACCATACCAAGACCTAAGTGAGGAGTGGTACTTCAGAACTTTCCTTGACGCGGGTGAGTTTGCGTTTGGCATCTGTGCAATGCCACTCCAACCATCCAAAGATTGTCCCCCAAACGCCGTGTATTTGGATGGTTACTACACTACACGAGACGGAACTCCCGCTAAAACATCCAATCTTTTCTGCATATTCGAACGCTACGCTGGAGACGTAATGTGGCGCCACAGTGAGTCCATGCTTCCGGGCCTCGACATCGCTGTGAGTTGACCTAACTCCAGCTTTTGTTCATTACATATATAGGTAGGTAGTAAATTAATTATTGTACTATACGATTTATGCAGGAGGTGAGACCAGATGTCACACTTGTTGTACGGATGGTGTCCACAGTCGCAAATTATGACTACATAATAGACTGGGAATTCAAGCAAAGTGGCAGCATCAAAGTCTCTGTAAGTACACTACTACTTAATTAATCAATTTTTGCTATACCTAAATCCAATTATAAAATGATATTTTCAAAAAAAAAAAACCTTAATGATACAGTATTATATTTCAAGTGTCTATAGTAATTCATTAATTATTGTGTTATAAAAAGGGGCAGTAGTACATATATATATACTTCATTCATCACAACGATCCTTGTTTAATTACGGCATTTATCAAAAAAAAGGGTCCGTCTTATATATACTACTAAGGCCTTATTTGGTAGGTGCATTAATTATCTCAGAAATAGGCCCAGTTAGTTAACTTGAGTGATATTAGTCAAGGTATGTTTATAAACTGTCGTTGTTACTACGGTCAAATACTAGTAAGCGTTGGCACTATTCAATTGGCAAATGACGAAATTGTCCTTGTCAATTAATTCAAATTCCTTCTGTACCCTTCTTCATTCTTCTCTGTGTTTTAGTTCTGGGTATGTATTCCTTTCGCGTCTTCTTCTTCGATTCGCCTACAGCTTCTGCCTTATGCAATGTTTGCAAATGTAAAGATCTTAAAAAAAAACAAATTACACGAATCTAAATATTTGAACAATATAGATCTTCAAATTGCAGCAGATCCAAGAAGGGGCGGACGTAAGTGAGTGCTCAGGAGGGCCATGGCCCCCTCAAATTTCATGCCACAAGTTAATTATTTATATATATTAATATTAACTTCTTTTTTCCTTTTAAATTGGCCCCCCTAAATAAAATACCGTATATACAATAATAATGGACTAAAAAATAGTCTAAGCTCAGCCCACACAAAAATTTTATGGACTAATTATCTTTCCTGAGTTAATTCCTTGTAAATTAAGAAAATACCCCATAAACATAACAAGCCATCAATTACAAATAGTAAGTTTGTTATTTTAATTTATATGTATGGATATATTATTTGTTTTGTTTTATTATTTTAATTTTTTTCTAAATATTTCATTCATAATTGACTATTAAAATTAACCATTTAATTATATTTAATTTGTTTGAGACTATTATTGATAAAAAAAAAGGTAACTTTATATTAGTACTATAATATTTTTTAAACACATTTGTAATTAACTTATTTAGTAATATTAAATAAATAAATAAAACTTAGCCCCTTAAAAAAAGAATTGATGAAGAAAATATAATTAAACAATTTAATTTGTTTTTTTTTTTAAATTTTACCATCAAATTAAACAAAATAAATAAATAAAATATTTATTGTTCAAGAATTTAAGTATTCATTTTTTCTTTTATATATATATATATATATATAATCTAATAGATTAAAAGACATATGTATATATTTGAGAAGCCTCCTAATTAATATCAATAATGTATTTTAATGAAAATATAATATAAATATTATACTCCATAATACTCCCTCCGTCCCGTATTAACTTTCATAGGTAGGTGGACACGTAAATTAAGAAAGTGTAATAATGAGTGGAGTTTTGAGGGGTAATTTTGTAAAACTTTATGTATAAAGTAAAGAATGGATTGACTTTTGTGTATGTGTGGAGAAAAAATAATGACATTTGTGTAAAATTGAGGATATTTTAAGGGTGAAGTTTATAAAGAGTTTTCCATTTTAAGGGTGTGAAAGTTATTGTGGGACGTCCCAAAAAGGAAAGTGTGAAAGTTATTGTGGGACGGAGGGAGTATGTATTATTGTTTTGGATCATTAAAAAAAAGTGTCCCCCCCTAACTTTGAGTTCTGGGTCCGCCCTGGGTGGTTCTTTCACAATTTTTAGATTTATATATCTAGGGGCAAAAATGTAAATGCAACAAAAACACCGAAACGGTGCTAAAATGCAATAACCCAACATGGCAACAATGGGTTGATAACTCCCTTAAAGGTAAATAGTGTTTACTGACGGGCCAACTAACTAACTTAGGCCTTGTAACAATGAACCAAACACCAGATTTTGAAGTTAACTAAACTAAGGTGGGCTAAACATAGGGTTAGCAATGGGACGGGTAAAAATTCGGACCCGCATGAAACCGGTCCGCACGGGGCGGGAAAATACCCGGTCAAACGGGTTTCGGGGCGGGTAAATACTCGGTCAACGAATACCCGTCGGGTATGGGACGGGTAATGGGATTGTATATACCCAACCCGAACCCAACCCTCCGTCCCCGAAAAGTTTGCGGGGAATCTTGGGCATATGATTTAAGAAAAAAAGTGTAATGATGAGAGTGTTGATGAATAATTTTGTAAACTTTTATATATAAAGTAAATAAAGTAGGTGGGTTGAGTGTATGGTGGGTCCCAAAAGTAATGGCATGAAGGGTAAATATATGTATATTGTGAGGGTGAGGATTGTGGTGATTATTTCTATTTTGAGGTATGCAAACTTTTCGGGGACAAACAAAAAAGGAAAGTATGAAAACTGAGAAAAAAATTATTTACATCCCGTAACATTTACCTTTTTTGAAAAACGTCCCAAAATAGTTAAAATTTTAATTTACGTCCCATAACTTTTTCAATTGCTTAATTTACGTCCAATTTTCACTAGAAATCCCCAAATTTATGTAAATGGGACGTAAATTGAGCAATTAAAGAAGTTATATGACGTAAATTAAATTTTTAACTATTTTGGAACGTTATGCGAAAAAGATAAAAATATTCAACAAATGTGTACAATTTATAGTGAATTATACACATTTATTGAATATTTTTATCATTTTCGCACAACGTCCCATTTTAATTAAAAATTTAATTTACGTCCCATAACTTCTTTAATTGCTCAATTTACGTCTCATTTACATAAATTTGGGGATTTCCATTGAAAATTGGACGTAAATTAAGCAATTGAAAAAGTTATGGGACGTAAATTAAAATTTTAATTATTTTGGGACGTTTTTCAAAAAAGGTAAAAGTTACGGGACGTAAATAATTTTTTTCTCATGAAAACTTTCCAGGGACGAAGGAAGTATATATTAGTATAATAAATATATATTAAAAAAACTTTCTAAATTCTAATCGTAAGGTTTACACAATAACAGAACATACACATGCACTGCTTTCTGCCTTTCTAATTCGAGGAAGAAGACGTACGTGAAGAATTATCTATCAACGAGTGTTGAGAATTGAGACATTAATTGTGTTATGCATTTGATTTTGTTAGGTTAATTTTGCATTGAACAATATGTATGTTTTTTAAGATTTTATGTTCTATTTAATGTTTGAATTGATGTTTTATTGTGATTTTAAGAGCAGATTTTAAATGTGCTATTTTATTTAAATAACAGTTTCTTTTTATTTAAAAAAAAAATTATGGCGGGACAGGGCGGGTTTTGAGGCGGGGCGAATAACGTGTATAAATTTTTTTGGCGGGGTGGGTCCTGGGACAGGCCATACCCGCCCCGTTGCCAACCCTAGCTAAACATGACAACCAAACGAGGCCTAATACTAGTACTAGCTAGATTACTTATATTATAAATAATGATAAAATTATCATATCCCTTTTAACTCGCATCCTTCAAACATCGATTACTTATATTATAAAATAATGTCGTGCGCAGGCGAGTTTATCCGGAATTCTTGCAGTGAAATCATCAGAATACACCCACAAGAACCAAATAAAAGACGAGGCATACGGTACAATCGTGGCGGAGAACACAATCGGGGTCAGACACGATCACTTCATTAACTTCTATCTCGACCTAGACATCGATGGAGAAGCTAATTCCTTAACAAAGGCCGAATTGAAAACAGTCCAAGTCACAGACAAAACTTCCCCTCGGAAGAGCTACTGGACGGTTGTTAAGGAAGTGGCGAAAACTGAGTCGGAGGGCAAGATCCGAGTGAACTCAGGGGCGAGTGAGGTGATTGTTGTGAACCCTAATATAAAGTCCAAAGTTGGGAACAGGGTTGGCTACCGTCTGATCCCAGGATCTGTAGCCGGAGCACTATTGATGGAAGATGATGATGAGCAAACTCGAGGTGCATTTAGCAACTACCATGTGTGGGTTACACCGTATAACAAATCTGAGAAATATGCGGGCGGCCTCTACGTTGATCAATCGCATGGAGACGATAACCTCGCTACATGGACCCTCAGGTAATTTTATTATTTCCACTTTCCTTTTTTTATCGTCTAATTTAATTATGCGAATATTTGTTGTGGATGGATGCAGGGATAGGGAAATAGAGAACAAGGATATAGTGGTGTGGTACACAATGGGGGTTCATCATGTACCCATTCAAGAAGATTATCCAATAATGCCAACATTGAGTAATGGTTTTGAGCTGAGGCCATCCAACTTCTTCGAGTATAATCCAGTCCTCAAAGTGAAGACCCAACTCGTTACCTGGGTTAATTGCTCGGCACATTGACTCAATCTGCACTGAATTAATTTGTGGGTTTAATTCTTCCTCTTTATTTGTATTTGTATAGGGGCACCGCTGGCATGGCATGGCATGGTGCTTCTTATTTCCATTTATCAAGTTTTTACTTTCAGCTTCCAATAAAGAATGAGTGAGTCAACCAGTGAAGTTCACTAGGTTAAATTACCCTTGTTAAATCAGTCAATTTGTCCTTTTGTTTCTTCTTTGTAGCCCATGCACTGTACTCTTGTTCTTTTAGTAACTCCAGTAATCATTAATAAATTATCTTTTTCGTTCAATTTTTTTTTTTTTTTTTGGTCTTTTCCTTTTCCAAGGTTAAAACTTTAAAAATTATTTTCTCATTAATTCACCCCAACTTCAAAATGGGATCATATTGGTGTACGTGGTCCTGGTTTTACTAATTTGATTTTTTTTTTAAAATATAATGACAATGGTTTGGGTTGAATTACATTGTGGGTTGGATTACTTTATGATGAAAAATTAGGTTTGATAGTTTCTAAATTATTGTCGTCATCATTCACGAAAATATCCAGAAATATCATTGATGTATTCAATTTCCGTGAACATCGATATCAATATTGAAAACAATCGATATTTCTATAATATTTATAAAAAAATTAAAAATTTTATAAATATGGAGTAGTATGTAATAACAATATCGAACCTAGTATCGATAAAATATGGAGAGAATTGATATTGAAAAATATCGAATTAAATCGAAAAAATGTTGATAATTAAATTTTGCAAAATATCATATGAAATAGTATTATATATATAGAGAGAGTATATTTTATGTATCATCCTAATCTAGTTTAATCATGGCTTAAGAAATAAAAATAATAAACAAAAAAAAGAGAGAAGAAATTGGGCCTAGTTTTTTTTTTTTTTTTTTTTAACGTGAAATTGGGCCTAGTTGAAGCATTGACACGTGTTTTTACCAACACGTTCCCCTCAAGTATAAGAGGATAGTATGTAATAAAAGCAAGACCCGGTTAAATTATCAATCCGCGAGACTAATATGTTAAAGTAGCCTTAGTCCTATGCATTGTTCTTTGAATATAATGAAAAGTCATTTTTTGTGCAAGAAAATGTAAATGAAATTATCAGGGATTATATTTTTTTTAGTCCATTAAGTTACCACGATTTTGAATTTAGTCCACCAGGTTACCACTTTTTGAATTTAGTCCATTAAGTTTCGATTTATTTTGATTTTGATCCAGTTACCTGTTATAGCAGGTTTAACAAGTCATTTTTTAAAACACACCACACAGTACTCCACAAAATGTTATACACACCCAAATGTTAAACACACCACACTAAAATTTAAAAATTATTTTTTTATTACTATACACATCCCAATTCTTTCATATTTAATAAGTTTCCAAAAATAATTAAATTAAAAAAAGTAAAAATTCAAATTAATATAAAAAATATAAATAAAACCTATAAAAATCACAAAAATCTTCAAAAATTAAACAAAGATAAACAAATTAATTAATTTAATTAGTTTTGAAAATTTAGTTGATTTTTTACTATTTTTGAAGATTTTTAAATAAATTTAAAAAAAAATCAACTTGAAAAAATTATTAAATTAAATAAAAATCTTTAAAAGTATTAAAAAATCAACTAAAATTTTAAAACTAATTAAATTAATTAATTTTTTATCTTTATTAAAATTTTGAAGATTTAGGTATTTTTTATAGGTTTTATTTATATTTTTCATATTAATTTGAATTCTTACTTTTTTAATAAAATTATTTTTGACAATTTATTAAATATAGTTATGATTTTGTTTAACTATATTTAATTTTTGAATTTTTGTGTTTAACATTTGGAGTGTATATAATATTTATGGGGTGTTATTAATGTTTTATTTGTTTTTTAACATTTGGAGTGTATAAAATAAAATAAATTTAAAACTCCATTGCTTTATTAATGTTTTATTTGCGTTTTAACTTCTATAAATTAAAAAATGTTGAAATAAGGCTAAACAAAATTTAAAAATAGTAGAAAATCAATTAAATCTTCAAAACTAATTAAATTAATTAATTTTTTAGCTTTGTTTAATTTTTTAAGATTTAGGCGATTTTTTATTGATTTTATTTATATATTTCATTTTAATTTAAATTCTTATTCTTTTAATTTAATTATTTTTTGTAATTTATTAAATAAGAAAGAATTGGGGTGTGTATAGTAATAAAAAATTATTTTTAAATTTTAGTGTGGTGTGTTTAACATTTGGGGTGTGTACAACATTTTATGGGGTGTGTTTTAAAAAATGACCTGTTATACCTGTTGTAGCCGGTAACTGGACCAAAATCAAAATAAATCCAAACTTAATGGACTAAATTCAAAAAGAGGTAATATAATGGACTAAATTCAAAATCGTGGTAACTTAATGGACTAAAAAAAATATAATCCCAAATTATCAATTAACAACTATGATAAGCAAATACGAAAGAGATAATGATAGAAATCAAGTGATGAGAGGTAGTGTTCGGGTGTTCGTCCTTGTGTGGAATCGATGTTAATATTCGACTTCTATGTGTAATTCATTGGATGGAACTTGGTAGAAGCAGTCACTAAGGCATATATCGCGTGAAGAACCTAGGATCGAGAGGATGAATAGAGGTTTTCTTACCCGGGTAATCACACAACTAGGGGGTTCGACTCTACCTAAATTATACTAAACTAATCACTAATTATGCTTTTCCACTTGAATACTAACAACCAAGCTCATATGACCTTCTCACTAATCACTCAAATGTTAATTCAAGCAATTAATGTAGATAAATGGGGTTCTAATGAAATTTACCCAACTCTCGTTGCGATAAACCAATATTAACTCATTCACTCGATTCCCAACCCTCGATTATACTATCTACCCCGATTAACCAACTCTCGTTGCATTAATTGAGCTTCTAATACAACCTATTAATTGAGTTCTAGCAAATGATCTATCAAAACCCATAAACCTAACCAATGAACCTACCAATGAATTCCACAATCAAAATCAAGCTAAAACATTAATTCCATCACAATTCTACAACACCCAAACACCAAATTGCTTAGCCCATGGCTAATTTAGGGAAATTAAGGAAGAAAAGTGAGAAATCAAACATACCCATAATTAATAACACTAAATTCTTGAATAAAAGTAAAGGTATCACCTCTTTGATTTGCAAAATGAAATAAACCTTGAAATCTTCAACGAAATCTTCAATCCTTTGCTTGAAATGAAATTACAACTCAAATTAACAACTAAACTATGAAAATCCACTCAATTCTATGGCTAAACTAAGAAAAATGAGCTAAAGATGGTGAAATTTGGATTTGGGGAGCTTGAAATCACTTCCAATGGCTGCCTTTTTCTTTTAAAAACGAACTTGTGGCCTTTTATACCCCTCCAATTAAGCTTGGCACGTGTCCCTAGGTCAAATTTGGAAGTGGGCAAATGCGCAGTGACTCGGTCGAGTCATGCCACTCGGCCGAGTGGAGTAAGTAAAAAGCGTGTCACGCTTTTATCAACAGGTGACTCGGCCGAGTTGGGCTCACTCGGCCGAGTGGTCCCTCTATTCCAGAAACCTTCGTATTTAGCCTCGACTCGGCCGAGTGCTCAGATTTTGCAAAACTCTTTGTCTCGGCCGAGTTTGAGCACTCGGTCGAGTGGATTCCTCCCTTTTTTGTTTCATGCATAACTCTCACTCCGGTTGTTCGATCGACTCGATTCTTGTCTCCTTACGACCCTCTCTTCGATGCCTTTCATGTGGTTGAATATTTGGATTGATCCAACGGCTGGATTTTTCGTGGTTTGCTTCGAAACTTCTCATATTACCTAGAAATCAAACAAGAATGTTCGTGTATCAAAATTTCAAGAATTAACCCACAATCACACGATTCTTGCAAGAATAACTTGATATTTAAATCACAATTTATCCACAAATTCAAGCAATCTCACGACAAATCAAGCATCACTCTAGTGTTGTTTTTTGGGCAGAGGAAGGATATCCAGAGAAATTGCAAACTGTGCCAAATGGAATGTATACAGGTTAAAAAACTTGTACATTTATTTTTCCAACTATTATAAAAGCCAAATACTTGTATACACCCGAGGGCACCGTACCCCCTTCTATTTCAATTGATTTTTAAATTGTAATCCTAACCCGGTTATTCGACCCGCCTCTCATTTGGGTCATTTTTAAGAAATGTTTCTCTCACAAAAAAATTGCTCCGACTCGTGAAATCTTCAAGAGCTTTATTCTACGGCGACGGCGACGATGGACGACGTTGAGGCGGCCGACGGACGACGCGATTTGTGCATTTTTTTCGATTTAAAAGTCGAATTTTAGGGCTTCATCTTCTACGGCGGGCTGGAGGCAGCGACTTCATCTTCTAGGGCTGCGATTGAGGAGAGAACTGGTAAGTACCATTTCTTTGGTTGGAAATACTTGGCATCTTGAAGTATTTTCTCAGCATCAATCTTCTTCAACAGAGAGAGAAGACAATTTCTACTTCAAGAAATTGCTTCTTTATATATATATATATATATATGAGCCTACTCCATTATCATAATTTTGACCTGAATGGTATTTGTATTTGTGTGTAGGTAGATAAAAGCAATTAACTACATTTTCTATGTTCGTGTTAATATGTTATCGCCCCTTTTCTTGGGGCTATACTAGAGTATATGCGGTGTGTTTTGAAGACAACTGATTGCAGTAGATTACTCTTTCTTGAGTGATACTTTATATTCACAAGACTTAGTTTGCCAATTTTGATCAATCTCCATGGAATATAGTTGTTAAAACATATAAAATGCACAAGTAATTGGAAGTTTAGTTGTTATGCATATTATTATAACTTGTGTCATTTCTTTGTTTAACTTGTGTCATATTTTTGTTTATTTAGGTTAATCATGAAAAGATGTAAACAGATGGTACCTAAAGGTATGGGTCCGAGAAAGAAGAAGAATAATATTGCTCTCTTAAGGTAGCTGACACACACTTGAAGAACTCATTGTTCTTTGTGGTATTACTGATTTTTCTTTGTGGTATTACTTTTTGTTGTATTTTATAGATTGTTGTATTTGATATATTGTTGTTTGTGGTATTACTGAATGTTCATTGTGGTATTCCTGATTGTTGCATGTTGTATTACTGATTATTTTATTTTATTATTCTTGGATACAAGCGTACAGTCAAATGAATTAAATTGAAAATAAAACAAAGATGTCCTAGATTAGCATATTTGTGATGCTTGCTTTGCTTGCTTCTAATTATAATTATAGTTCAAAGAATTGCTGCAGAGAAGAAATAGAATGCTTTGAAAGCTGAAGAGAAGAAGAAGAAAGATGTAGACATGAAGCTGAGAATTTGAAGAAGATGGGTGATGATTTGGGAAGAAGAAAAATGAAATTTTGATCATGTTATTTGGTCGTAAAAAATTAAAGAGTCATTCCAAGTCTATTTTTTAAAAAATATGGAAGTGAACTCATAAAATAGGAATACATTGAATATGGTGGATTAGATCCCGATAGCTATTTGATCCTATTTCACAAAAGTACTAATATACAATATGTCATAAAAGATTTTGTCTTAACTAACTAGCTGATTTAGTGTGGGATATATAATGACAAAACGTGTTAAAATTGTAAATAATAATAATAATTTTGCTAAACCTTAACTAACTAACAAGCTAGTTTAGTTTGGGCAATCAATATAATGACAAACGTATTAAAAATTGAAAATAATAATAATTTGTTAATGATTGAAAAAATTAAAGAAGAAAAATAATACAAAGTAATTCTAATAATAAAAAAAATCTTGGTAGGCTTAACCAAGGATTGAAAAATTGGGAAATATCATCGATATTTCAGTTTTTTGGACCCTCCGATATCAATATGCACTGGAATGAGATATCTTAAAAAATATCGAGATATATCAAAAAATATTGGTATCGGTTACGTTTAGAACAAAAAATTTCGTGATATCGATGAAATATCGGAAATTTCGGGAAAAAATCGATAATATCGAATATGACTGGTTTGAATTGTTTTGTCCCATATTTTCAAGGTTTGAATTGCTCCAATTTGATGAGTTGGTATCAATATTGTTTAGACCAAGATGACATTTTTTTCTTTTACATTTGAACGTCATAGATCGTCATTTTGGTACTAATTGTCTAGTGTGAAATAATTGTGCTTTAGACTGATTTTATTATTGATATATTTGTCATAAAAAATCATTTTAAAGCGATTTTAAGATAAATTTATGTATTAAAATTAGTTATAATATTCTCTAAAATTTCTACTTAAATTTCCATTATTTTAATAAAGTTTTCGTTAATTTTCAATATTTTACCGATATTGATATTCGATATCGATACTTCCATCGATATATCGACTTTAAATTTAAGATACCAATATTTCCACGATCTTGATATTTTCATCCTCAAGCTTAACTACTTAATTAATAGGAAATCTAATTCTAAACGGCTAGATAAGTAAACAAGTAGGCACCTACAAAATCCATATGAATATACACGTGCCAGAAATTTCATTAATTAAAAGATAATGCATCTTTAAAACATTCTCGTAACCTAGTTTGTTAGGGGTCAATATTAGGGAATTAATATACAATAAATAATTTTTCACCTTTCTTCTTTTACAAGTGAGATTTTTATATGAGATACAATTTTTTTATGGTATCTAAGCCGATTCAATTTCGATTAAAAACAATTTCACCCATTAAATTGTTCATTCGATAAATTTTCTTCTTAAAAGAAAAGATGTAATAATTCAACCCATAAGTGAGGAGAATATTAGAGAATTAATATAGAAGAATTTATTTAATCCCTACTAAAAGTGACTCCATCTATTAAATTGTCCAATTTATGAACCTCCTCTCCAAAAGAGTAAAAAATAATACTCCCTTCGTCCCACAATAACTTTTACACTTTCCTTTTCGGGACGTTCCACAATAACTTTCACACCCTTAAAATGAAAAACCCTTTTATAAACTTCACCCTCACAATATCCTCAATTTTACATAAATGTCATTACTTTTTCTCCACACATACACAAAAGTAACTCATTCTTTACTTTATACATAAAGTTTTATAAAATTATCCCTCAAAACTCCCCTCATTATTACATTTCTTAATTTACGTGTCTATCTACCAATGAAAGTTAATATGGGACGGAGGGAATACTCGACTCACAAATTGCTCGGAGAGGCATCGTGATAGGAAACAACTCAGGCCAGTGTCCTTTATGCAGGTCTGCTACAGAGTCCATTTACCACTTATTTATTTCTTGCCCATTTGCCTTGCTGATTTGGAATGATATGAGCAAGTGGATGGGATGTCCTTTACTTTATTCCACCAATATGATGGATCATTATTTGGAATTTGTGAGCTATGGAAAGACTGCAGTGGCGAGAAGAATTTTTGGATTACTGTGGTAGTGCACTATTTGGAGAATTTGGAAGGGTAGAAATGATCTGATTTTCAACGAAACACCATCTACAACCGAAAAGATTACGGATGGCATCAAGTTTAGCTCTTGAAATGGCTAAGAGCTCACTTTCCGATGTCCTTTTGCTACTCATTACATGATTGGAATTGCTCTCCCATAGAATGCATTCCAATGAATCTGTAAGCACCATGTTTTGGCAATATGCTTATGACTCTGTGTATGGTGTATTTGGACATATTGAGTACTACTGGTACTCAGTGATTAATACCATTTTACCTTTCAAAAAAAAAAGTATTAAAGAATTAAATGAGACGAAATTATTGAGTAGAGAATCTTTAATTTGGGTACCACACTGCTCTAAATGAAAAAGTACTCCAAATAGTGAAATTGAAGAAATGAGTAATAATTTAAAGTCGTATCTAAATACTCCGTAAAATTTAATTAGGTAGGTACTTGGCTTTGATGCATCATCATCACTCTAAAATGCTACTCTCATAGATTACTGGAGTACATTTCTTTTAAAATTCGTGTCAACTATATAAGTGCCTTTTCCCGGTTTGTTTTCTCGAAACGTTAGCAGAATTGGAGTTGCATTTTTCGAATAATTATGGATTCAAGAGCTGAACGGCGCCTCCAGAGAGTTCAAAACCATCTCATTCATTCCACCGACGTTGATCAACACCTGCCGCTTCTCAGCCCGCAACCCACCGCCGCCGATTTTTTTTCAGGTCGGTTTTCTTATAGTTGATGATAACTATTTTTTCATATTAAGTAATCCTAGTTTGAATTTAATTTTTTGACAGTTTTCGTACTAATCAGCAACAAACGTTTATAATTTCCAATGTGTTTTTTTATTATGGAAATTAGGTTTAGTAGTTTCTCGATTTGCTGTCATGCATTTTTTCTCTCCTGTTCAATTTCATGATTGTAATCAAAATGTTTTAAGCAGAGGAAGGATATAGCGTAGTGCTTCCGGAAAAATTGAACACTGGGAATTGGAATGTATACAGGTTCAACTTGTTTCTATTTTCAAACTACTCAAAATTAGCTTATTACTGCTGTAAAATAACACACTGCTCTTTTCTTCAGAAATCGACTCTCCCCTTTGAAACTCGCGACTGGATTTGTTGATCATCCTGAAATTGCAACTTTGCACGATAATTTCGTGTAAGCAACCTTCAATGTTTATGATATTTCTGTCAAGAACGAACAAGTGACTGATCTTGTTGCTAATTTTCTGAGCTTAGGCACGCGGTTAAGAGATATCCAGATAACAACTACTTAGGAACACGTATACGAGAAGATGGAACAGTGGGAGAGTAAGTTTTGTTGCTTTGATTGTTGAGACAAATTGCTTATTGCTTATATGATGTGATGATGCTACAGGTATAGGTGGATAACCTACGGAGAAGCTGATAAATCCCGATCAGCTATTGGTTCTGCTCTAATTAGGCGTCGAATGCAAAAGGCCAGATTGATTCTTTAACATTAATTTTAAATTTCTTTGCAAAGTATGTTTCATCTAATTAATGATAGTAATATTCTTGCTTTGATTTGTATTGTATACTACAGGGGTCCTGTGTTGGGCTCTATTTTGTTAACAGGCCTGAGTGGATCGTTGTCGATCATGCCTGCTCTGCGTATTCTTTCATTTCAGTTCCATTATATGATACCTTAGGTTAGTTATCAAAAGATGAATATTTCATTATCTTTAGAGACAAAATAGTTATTAAATGCCAATTGTTCTCTGCTCATCCCTTCAGGTCCAGAAGCAGTTCAATACATCATCAATCAGGCAGCTGTTGAAGCTATATTTTGTATGCCACAAACGTTGAATATTGTGAGTTCAGGCTTAAGCTACAAATATACTTATAATTTTAGGGAAAATAATTTTTTTTAGTCTTGTAAGTTACCCTTATTTTGATTTTTGCACAACAGTCCGTCTTTCACGAATTGAAAATATTTTTCGACATTTTGATCTGGTGACCGGTTGTAAGAAGTAAAACAATTTGTTGACCAATCAAACTTTTCCACGTGGACAAATTAGACTATGTCACATCAGCGTAAACTGGATGTCTCACCTTCTACAGCCGGTTACCTGACCAAAATGTAAAAAACTAGTAGTTACAAATTTATTTTCAATTTGTGAAAGTCGACAAGACTGAAACCAAAATAGGGACAACTTACAACTTTACAAGGCTAAAAAAAGTATTTCCCCGTACATTAATGATGGAAGAAGATCAGAAGATTGATAGATCATCATTTGGAAAATATATTCCTGCCTGTTTCTTAAATTGTTATGTGATTAAGGCTTTATTTTTCTCAGCTGTTGAGCTCGTTATCTGAGTTTAAATCTGTGCGTCTGATTGTGGTATGAAATTGTCTGTTTAAACTTATATTTGCAGTAAACGAACAAGACATTTTCATTGGACTTAATATTTTTTAGGTCGTTGGAGGGTTAGAAGGCCAAATCCCGTTACTTCCATTGATAACAGGAGTTGAGATCATTTCATATTCAAAATTACACAGTGAAGTAAGTCTCTCCTAGTCCCTCAAGATTTTATATTCCATTTTTCATTTATTATTATTATTTGTGCAATCTTCGATTAGGGCCTGAGTAGCCTTCAACCTTTTTGTGCACCGTCATCTGATGATATTGCTACAATATGCTATACTAGTGGCACAACCGGAACTCCAAAGGTATCATCAGTTTTGAGTACTGTTTTTTTTTTTTTTGAGATATAATTGGATAAGCTCTGTATAATGGTTAGGGAGTTGTACTGAGTCATGGAAATTTGATTGCAAGTTCTGCTGGTGTATGCATGAAAATCAAATTATATTCATCAGATGTGTAAGTTACTATTTTTTTCCTATGATTTGCTTCATTTTCCTCGATTCTCCTACATTTTTTTTAAATAGTTTTGTTCTACACTTGCCAGTTATATATCGTATCTTCCTCTGGCGCACATATATGAGCGAGCTTGCCAAGTCGGGATGGTGTATTTTGGATGTGAATGTGGATTTTATCAAGGAGTATGGCACTCACTTTTCATACAAATCCTCCTATAACTTTACTTCATAAACAAAATATATAAGGCTACATGCTGATTGTGTAATTGTTTGTCATTTTCATAATATGTAGGACAATATGAAATTATTGGAGGATATGGCTGTTCTAAAGCCCACCATAATTTGCGGTGTTCCACGTGTGTACAATAGGATATATGCAGGGTAAAATTGGAAATCCTCCTTCCAAATTTCATCATTTGTTATATACAGAGAATGAATTAGATGTTTTTCGTGTTTTAGAGTCTTAAACGGTGTAAAGGCATCGGGTGCTCTCAGGGATAGGGTGTTTAATGCTGCCTATAAATCTAAGAAGCAGTCCACAGGTAATGGTAATTTCTTTGATTAGCTTTACTGTGCCTTCCCTTTATTATATACGGCATTATGCATGTTGATAATTATGGAAAAACAGGAAAAAAACCATCTTCAATGTGGGACAGATTGGTATTCAGTAAAATAAAGGAAAAGCTTGGAGGTAGAGTTCGTTGGATGGTTTCTAGTGGCTCACCATTGTCTCCTGAAGTCATGGACTTTTTACGAGTGTAAGTTTGGTAATTCGGATTGTATTTCATAACGAATTGTTGTGCTGATTATACACGCCTTATTAAGAAATTTTGAATTCTAGATGCTTCGGTTGCAAAGTTGTGGAAATATACGGAATGACAGAATTGTCTAGCGTTATAAGCTGTATGGAGGAAACCGACATTTTATCTGGCCATGTGGGTGCCCCCACTGCTGCTTGTGGTGTGTTTTTGACACAAGATTTTTAGTTGGTCTTATTTAAACAGTTTTACCGTACAATTGATTTGCAACTACCACTCTGTAGTATAACAGCTAATACTTTTAAATGATTATGCTTTTATGAAATAACTAATACGGAGTAATGTTTAAAACTACACACGAAATGCAAACAGATTGCACGGTGAAATTGGTTCATATAACACTTTGCCAAGATTTCTCTCTTCTTTTACAAATGCTCCCTTTTATGCTTAATCTCTCTGCTTACAGAAATAAAGCTTGTGGATGTTCCGGAAATGAATTATACACATTCGGATCAGCCCCATCCACGCGGTGAGGTTTGCGTTAGGGGCCCCATAGTGTTCCAAGGCTACTACAAAGATGAAGAGAAAACGTACATTACCACTGTTTGTTTATTCTTTTAATACTCTGTTTGGGAAAATAGTTTTGTTAGTCCTATTAAGTTTCCCCTAATTCTGTTTGTCCTGTCGAATTTCATTAATTGAAATAATTTTATATCTTTCAATTATTTGACATTTAGAACTAGTTGTACACTTTGTCCATGTGGTAGACGCTGATAGGTCAACCGGATGTTTCACCTCCTACAACCCGGTTAAACATGTCATTAGCGTACTATTTAAAATGTCAAACAATTGAAAGTCAACAGGACTGAAACTGAAATAACGAAAAAAAAACTATTTTCCCTTTTTACTATAATGTTTGATGATAAAAAATATGATTTTCTCAGGAGAGAAGTAATCGATGATGAGGGATGGTTTCACACTGGAGATATAGGAATGTGGATACCTGGTGGCCGATTGAAGATAATTGATAGGAAAAAGAACATCTTCAAGTTAGCACAGGGAGAGTACATAGCTCCTGAGAAAATAGAAAACGTATACGTTAAATGCAAGTTCGTCACACAGTGCTTTGTATACGGTAAGAATTCAAACTACGTAGCAGGTGATGCATGCTCGTGTCGAGTGTAAGAGGGTGATTGCTTTTGATTGTAGGTGAAAGCCTGAAATCTTATCTAGTTGCAATTGTTGCTGTGGACCCTGATGTCCTAAAAACTTGGGCTGCATCTCAACACATTAAGGTGATGAACAATTAATAATTTCATATCATCATTGATTTTCAAGTTATGAAAATGTGTCTGTATTGTATACCGTATGCTAACTACTGCACGTTTTTTCTTGGGTTTAGTATCGAGATTTGAAGCAACTATGCGCTGATCCCCAGACGAGGGCTGCTGTTCTGGCTGACATGGATGCCGTTGCAAGGGAAGCTCAGGTAATATTATGTTTTTTTATTTTCTGAATTTTTTCTGAAGTACAGTAAATTATATAACACTTATATTTTCAGCTTAAAGGCTTCGAATTTGCAAAAGCTGTTACTCTCGTGCTTGAACCATTTACCTTGGAGAATGGATTGCTCACTCCAACAGCCAAGGCAAGTATATATGTGTGTTTGTGTGTGTGCGTGCGCACGTACGAGAGACTGATATTCTTTGTTTCTTGTGATACGTTTGAAACTTGATTTTGGAAAAGTATTACAAAAACGTGCAAAAGTATCATCCCACACCTGAATATTTGCTTGTATGTTGTTCTAATATGCTGCTTAATTTGGTCCCAGATTAAGAGGCCACAAGCAAAAGAATTATTTGCTAAAGAAATCGACAACATGTACCAGGAGCTCTCACCATCAGATGTTTCTTCCAATAAAATGATGTGATTTCTTAGCAGTAAAAATGCCTAATATTAATCATCTAATTAAATTATACTAAATAAATATGCAATATTGCTTCTTACAAGAAATTGCTATGGTGGTAAAAACGTGTTAAATTAATAATCTAATTTCTGTATAATAAATATTACAAGTTGTGGCATCCTTTTGAAGGATGATTCTGTTGTAACATGTTCTTTTTTATATTGACATTCAAGTATTATTGAAAATCATGTATAAGTGTTCTGGCTATGTTGGAACACAATATATAGGATAAATTGTAAAATTACGATTTATTTTTTCACTTGTTGCACTTCAAGGATCGAACTTTCGATATTTGCAGAGCATGTATCGAAATTATAAATTGTTTTTTTTACGGAAAAATAAAATCAATTAACCATTGACTCAATCAGCCAAAATATCTGGCTCAATATGAGCGGGTACAGAATACGAAACAAAGTCGGCAATGCAAGAAAAACTAAATAAAGCTAAGCGTTGAGCTACTCTGTTGCCCGTTCTCCTAGTCCAAGAAAACGAGATTGAATTAAACGTCCTACTCAGTCGCAAAATATCCTGAACCAAACCCTCGAAATGTGTTAAGTTCGGCCTCGGATCAAGCAACGTATTAATAACAATCTGGGAATTCGACTCCACCACAAGGGACTCGATCCCTTTCGCCGCTGCCCATTGCAGCCCCCTCCTCACAGCAGCCACGTCCACCTCCCAAAAAGCCCTCTGAAGTACCCCTCCAAGACCGACCCCTACGGAAACATCCCTACCGGAGCAACCCACCCACTCGCCTGCTGCCTCACGCGACGTCACGACACCCTAATGTTCGCCTTATAAATTGTTGCAAAAAGAGGATATCAGACAAATTTAAGGGTAAAATATGGAATATTTTCGTCAATTTATATACCAATTTACATAAGAAATGAGATAATTACCGAATTTTGTAATTGTTAATATGAGACCAATTAACAGTACTGCTAGGCCACGCTAATAACAAATACTCCCTCCATCCATGAAAAGTAGGGACATGGGTATGGGGCACAAGTTTTAAGAAAATGGTAGATAAAGTAGATAAAGTAAGGGTATTATAGGGTATTGTGGGGTCCATTGTGAATAAAGTGATTGTTTAGGAATAAAGTTGATGACAAATTGAGTAATTAAGTGATAGTTGAAGGGTGATAGTTTCCATAAAGTGCATGGGACTACATTTGGTGAACAAAGAATATGTGTCAAATGGGACTACTTTTCGTGGACGGAGGGAGCAGTAGAAACAAGAAAACCCACACAATAGTGGCATTTCTTATTACTACAACCAAACAGAACAGATGTTTACATGCAAAAGACTTGATGTACAAGCTGCTACCTGATGAATCCAAAAGGCTCATAGCATACAAGCTACTGCACTTGTTTCAAGAAACTTGTTAATCACTATTGCGCAAAAAATAAATGATACTATTCCTAAATTAATATTTCTTCAACACAAAAACTTAATTCAATTGATTTTATGTGAATTCTTTTGGAGGGTTTTCAGACTCACTCCTCCTTATAACAAATAATGTTTTTTAATAGGATCTAATATATGAATTTTATACGATCATTACCCTACTAATAAATACTAAAATATTCTTTTAATTTATTTAATTTAATCATAAAATGACATATATATTCTTATTAACATTAACACTTTTAACATAGTTTTTTGTCTCATAACTTTCACATAAAAAAAAAAAAAAAAAGTCCCACAATAGAAAAATGTCAAATTAAGAATGAATTTTATATTTTTTTAAAATTCAATTATGTATTTTTTAAAAATATTGTAAGAACATTTCGGTAATTTATATTTTTATTAAAATTAAATATTTTATCGAATTACGAAGTTCGATCGCTCATGACAAAGTTAGATAATGTGTTAACTTTTCATTGAACGTTTGTTGTAAGATAAAGCGAACTTCATGTCTCACGATTGAAAAATCATTTCTTTAAGAATTATTATTGTAAATATGAAGTGTCAATATTAAGTATATAAATTATCAGTGTTGTTCATCTAAAATGTCATTGTTTTAAAATCAAATATTTTTTTAAACATGAATATTTTTATAATAATAACATTTAAGAGTTTAGTGAACATGAAAATTGAGTAATTTCAAAATTCAATTTTAGGTTTGAATTGATGGGGAGGCTTGGAGCAGGCCCGCACTATGAATTAAAAATAAATAAAAATAGGCCGCCGTATGTATTCAATTAATTTGGAATGAAAGTTAATTAACTAGCACCCCCATAAAAATTAGAGTAAATATAAGTATTTAAAATTAATTAACGACTTGTGCAAGGCCACAAATTAAATATTGGGAGAGTGAAATACATATAAAATATGTTAAAATATTTGCATATGAAATATGTCTTATTAACATAGTGTAAAAAAATTGTTGATCATAGTTTACTTATGAAATTTTATTTTAATTAACTACTCCATATTTCATTTATATAACTTTTTGTATATCTATAATTCTCAAATGATAATTTTATATTTTTGGTTCTTTTAAATTTCAATAATTTTGATCGGTGTATCTAGCTTAAGGCTTAACTAACTAGCTAGTTTAGTAGGGTGGGCAATATAATGACAAACTTGTTAAAAATTGAAAATAATAATAATTTCATTAGTGATTGAAAAAGATAATAATACAACGTAATAAAAAAAACAAATCTAGCTAAGGCTTAAAACTAACTAACTAAATTAATAGCACAACTAATTCTAACGGCTAGATAACATCTAGCATAAACAAGTAGACACCTAAAAATCCATATATATGAATGTACAAGTGACACAAATTTCATTAATTGATAGACGATGCATCTTAAAATATTCTTTCTGAAAGGTTCTTTTTAGTAATCTTTCCGTTTCAATGAAAGTTATACAACTTGTTACTCATTTTCTTTTTAAAAAATTCCCAAAATATTGAAATTTGATATTTTGAAATTCTTTTATAATGGATTGTCAAATTTAAACTTGCACGAGTACTTAATGGGTAAATAAAAAATTATGCCAATTTTTAATAATTAATTTTTTTATTTAAAAAAATTACAATTTTCACTTTTACAATATGCATATTAATTGTCATTGTATATCCTTAATTCAACTATTTTAGTTATTTTATTTATAAAAGTTTACCAGCATAATTTAAATGAAAATTAATTAGTTAGGGACCTTAGGCATCATCACTCTAAAATGCTACTCATTCATTTTTTATTTTTTTAAAAATCTCAGCCGCCTGAGCTCAACTCCCTCTGTCTATAGCTATGGAATGGAGCTATATAAGTGCCCTCTTCCGTTTCTGTTTTGTTGAATCGTTTGTAGAAATACAGTTGAATCTTTCGAGTAATTATGGATTCAAGAGCTGAACGGCGCCTCCAGAGAGTTCAAAATCATCTCATTCATTCCGCCGCCGTTGATCAACACCTGCCCCTTCTCAGCCCGCAACCCACCGCCGCCGAATTTTTTGTAGGTCAGTTTCCTTGTAGTTTGAATCGAATTTCAAAGGTGTTTGATAGTTTTCGTACTAAATCAACAACGAATGTTTATAATTTCGAATGTGTTTTTTATGATGGAAATTAGTTTCTCGATTTGTTGTCATGCATTCTTTCTCTGCTGTTCAATTTCATGATTGTAGAAATTAATCAAAATGTTTTAAGCAGAGGAAGGATATAGCGTAGTGCTTCCGGAAAAATTGAACACTGGGAAATGGAATGTATACAGGTTCGACTTGTTTCTATTTTCCAGCTACTCAAAATTACATTATTAGTGCTGTAAAATTGAAAAATGGGAAATGGAATGTATACAGGTTCGACTTGTTTCTATTTTCAAACTACTCAAAATTAGCTTATTACTGCTGTAAAATAACACACTGCTCTTTTCTTCAGAAGTCGAGTCTCCCCTTTGAAACTCGTGAGTAGATTTGTTGATCATCCCGAAATTGCAACTTTGCATGATAATTTCGTGTAAGCAACCTTCAATATTTATGATATTTCTTTCAATAACGAACGAGTGACTGATTTTGTTGCTAATTTTCTGAGCTTAGGCATGCAGTTAAGCGATATCGAGATAAAAACTACTTAGGAACACGTATACGAGAAGATGGAACAGTGGGAGAGTAAGTATTGTTGTTGAATTTCATGCTATGATTGTTGAGATAAATTGCTCATTGCTTATATGATGTGATGATGCTATAGGTATAGGTGGATAACATACGGAGAAGCTGATAAATCGCGATCAGCTATTGGTTCTGCTCTAATTAGGCGTCGAATACAAAAGGCCAGATTGATTCCTTAACATTAAATTTAAATTTCTTTGCAAAGTATGTTTCATCTAATTAATTAATGACAATATTCTTGCTTTGATTCGTCTTGTATTGTATACTACAGGGGTCCTGTGTTGGGCTCTATTTTGTTAACAGGCCTGAGTGGCTCATTGTCGATCATGCCTGCTCTGCATATTCTTTCATTTCTGTTCCGTTATATGATACCTTAGGTTAGTTATCAGAAGATGAATATTTCATTATCTATAGAGACAAACTAGTTATTAAATGCCAATTGTCGGCTCTTCCCTTCAGGTCCAGAAGCAGTTCAATACATCATCAATCAGGCAGCTGTTGAAGCTATATTTTGTATGCCACAAACGTTGAATATTGTGAGTTCAGGCTTAAGCTACAAATATATAATTTTAGGGAAAATAATGTTTTTTAGTCTTGTAAGTTACCCT
The DNA here is from genome assembly GCA_963675135.1 of Galeopsis tetrahit. NCBI lineage: Eukaryota > Viridiplantae > Streptophyta > Magnoliopsida > Lamiales > Lamiaceae > Galeopsis > Galeopsis tetrahit. The sequence goes on from OY776128.1 coordinate 54,375,472, forward strand.
TATTTTGATTTTTGCAATACAGTCGACGTTCACCAATTGAAGATAATCTTGTAACATCAATTTTTTGATATTTTGATCCGGTGACCGGTTGTAAGAAGTAAAACATTTGGTTGACCAATCAGACTTTTCCACGTGGACAAATTAGACTATGTCACATTTGGTTGACCGGATGTCTCACCTTCTACAACCAGTTACCTGACCAAAATGTCAAAAATTGGAAGTTATAGGTTTATTTTCAATTTGTGAAAGTCGACAAGACTGAAACCAAAACAGAGACAACTTACAAGGCTAAAAAAAGTATTTCCCCGTACATTAATGATGGAAGATCACAAGATTGATGGATCATCATTTGGAAAATCGATTCCTGCCTGTTTCTTAAATTGTTATGTGATTAAGGCTTTGATTTTTTCAGCTGCTGAGCTCGTTATCTGAGTTTAAGTCCGTGCGTCTGCTTGTGGTATGGAATCGTCTATTTAAACTTATATTTGCAGTAAACGAACAAGACCTTTTCATTAGATTTAATATTTTGTAGGTCGTTGGAGGGGTAGAAGGCCAAATCCCGTCACTTCCATTGACAACAGGAGTTGAGATTATTTCATATTCAAAACTACATAGTGAAGTAAGTCTCTCCTAGTTCCTCAAGATTTTATATTCCAGTTTTCATTTATTATTATTATTTGTGCAATCTCCGATTAGGGCCTGAGTAGCCTTCAACCTTTTTGTGCACCGTCATCTGATGATATTGCTACAATATGCTATACTAGTGGCACAACCGGAACTCCAAAGGTATCATCAGTTTTGAGTTCTGTTTTTTTTTTTTTTTTTTGGAGATATAATTGGATAAGCTCTGTAATCTGCATAATGGCTAGGGAGTTGTACTGAGTCATGGAAATTTGATTGCAAGTTGTGCTGGTGTATGCATGATACTCAAATTTTATCTATCAGATGTGTAAGTTACTATTTTTTTCCTATGATTTGCTTTATTTTTCTCGATTCTCCTACATTTTTAAATAGTTTTGTTCTACACTTGCCAGTTATTTATCGTTTCTTCCTCTGGCACACATATATGAGCGAGCTAACCAAATCGAGCTGGTGTATTTTGGAGGTGCATGTGGATTTTATCAAGGAGTATGGCACTCACTTTTTCAAACAAATCCTCCTAATTCTTTACTTCATAAACAAAATATATAAGGCTACATGTTGATTGTGTAATTGTTTGTCATTTTCATAATATGTAGGACAATATGAAATTATTGGAGGATATGGCTGTTCTGAAGCCCACTGTAATTTGTGGAGTTCCACGTGTGTACAATAGGATATATGCAGGGTAAAATTGGGAATCCTCGTTCCAAATTTTATCATTTGTTATATACAGAGAATGAATTAGATACTTTTCATGTTTAGAGTTTTAAACGGTGTAAAGGCATCGGGTGCTCTCAGGGAGAGGGTGTTTAATGCTGCCTATAAATCTAAGCAGCAGTCCATAGTTAATGGTAACTTTTTTTATTAGCTTAACTGTGCCTTCCCTTTATTATATACGGCAATATGCATGTTGATAATTATGGAAAAAACAGGAAAAAAACCATCTTCAATGTGGGACAGATTGGTGTTCAGTAAAATAAAAGAAAAGCTTGGAGGTAGAGTCCGTTGCATGGTTTCTGGTGGCTCACCATTGTCTCCCGAAGTCATGGACTTTTTACGAGTGTAAGTTTTGTCATTTGGATTGTATTTCATAACGAATTGTTCTGCTGATTATACATGCCTTATTGTGAAATTTCGAATTGTAGATGCTTCAGTTGCAGAGTTGTGGAAGCATACGGAATGACTGAGTCGTCTTGCGTTATAAGCTGTATGGAGGAAACTGACATTTTATCAGGCCATGTGGGTGCCCCAAATGCTGCTTGTGGTGTGTGATCAAACACAAGATTTTTTAGTTGGCCTTATTGATTCGCAACTATTACTTTATAGTATAACAACTAATACTTTTAAGTGATTATGTTTTAATGAAATAACTAATAGGGCTTGTTTGCTTAGTGGGTTTAGAGGGTAGGGTAGGTTAGGTTGGGTGGGTGGGGGTTACACACCTAACCTACCTCTAAACCTACTAAGCAAACGAACCTATAATGTTTAAAAATACACACCTAACCCATAATGTTTTAAAGCAAACCAGTTGCACGGTGAAATTGGTTTATATAAGACTTTGCCAAAAAAATTCTCTTTCTATCACAGAATCCTCCCTTTTATGCTTAACGTCTCTGCTTACAGAAATAAAGCTTGTGGATGTTCTGGAAATGAATTATACATCTTTGGATCAGCCCCATCCACGCGGTGAGGTTTGTGTAAGGGGCCCCACAGTGTTCCAAGGCTACTACAAAGATGAAGAGCAAACGTACATTACCACAATTTGTTTGTTCTTTTAATACTCTGTTTGGGAAAATAGTTTTTTTTAATCCTAGTAAGTTACTCCTAATTTGGTTTCAATCCTATCGACTTTCATAAATTGAAATAATCCTGCAACTTTTAATTGTTTGACTGTTAGAGTTAATAGAATGGATAACCTCACCGAAAATAAGATTGAATATATTATAAGAAAACACCGGGAATAATTCCGTCCAAGCCTAATGGCCGATTCCTACGGGAAAGATCCCGTCCCAAGTCTAATGGCCGAGTCCCAAGCCTAAGCCGTGAATAATGATCTCTAAGATAATCTACCTAGATACCTAGAGAAGACAAAGACAATATATGGAAGACTAAACCCTAGATTACTAAAGCCCATGGGCCACTTTATTAATTAAAGTAAATTACTTAATTACTATAATATTTGATGCGTATCAATTCCCTTCCCCTTCAAAACTGCCTTGTCCTCAAGGCTGAACAGAGGAACAAATCACGAATAGGAACCTCAAGTAGGAAAATCTGATTTTCTTGAATTGACCCCCAGGTGCACGATTCAACAATGTACCACAAATTTGCTTGATTGTGTAACTCTTTTCCACTGCATCATTCGCTGCCTTTTCAACCGCCTTTTTTGTTCTTCTCATGTAAAAACTAATATTTTCTTTCACAACTTCTCGAGGCCTATAATGAATTTCTTCTTCTTCATTCGCAAAAGCTCTTCCCTTTTTCATAACCTCTTGAAAAATATTTGATGATGTCTCTTTTATCTTTCCCTTATCACTGGAAAACTCCCATTGTTCATCAACCCTCTCAATCACAACTTCCTCTTTATTAATTTTGGCATCATCTTCAGATCTGTATTTCTTTGAAATTGGAAGGGAATGGTCATCATCAGGTTTTAGAGAGTCATCATGAAAGATGCCCCCCTCACGCCGGAGTTGGCTCACCAAGATCTTTATCTTCTCGACTCCTTTGATTACCGTCGTCACAGTAGACTGCATCTTTGCCACAGTAGACTGCATCTTTGCTACAATAGCCTGCATCTCTGCCACTCTCTTCTCTAACGTTTCCTCACGAACCTCCATTCGCCTCATTAGGATCCGGCAGGTCGGACCAATTTGTAAGAGTTAAGAGAATGGATAACACCTCACCGAAAATAAGATTGAATACTCCCTCCGTCCGCCTATAAGTGTTACGTTACTTTTTGGCACAGAGATTAAGAAAAGTGATTAAATAATAGATATAATACAAGTGATGTGATTGAGAGAGGAGATAGATAGAGAGAAAAGGTAAGATATAAAGTGAAGTGTAAGAAAAAATACTTACCAAAAAAGGTATGGGAAGCTTATAGGCGGACGGACCAAAATGGTAAAATGGGAAGCTTATAGGCGGACGGAGGGAGTATATTATAAGAAAACACCGGGAATAATCCCGTCCAAGCCTAATGGCCGATTCCTACGGGACAGATCCCGTCCCAAGCCTAACGGCCGAGTTCCAAGCCTAAGGCGTAAATAATGATCTCTAAGATAATCTACGTAGAGAAGACAAAGACAATATATAGAAGACTAAACCCTAGATTACTAAAGCCCATGGCCACTTTATTAATTAAAGTAAAAAAAAAAAAAAAAACTTAATTACTATAATATTTGATGCGTGTCATTGACATTTAGAACTAGTTGTACGCTTTGTCCACGTGGTACACTCTGATAGGTCAACCAGATGTTTCACTTCCTACAACCGGTTAAACATCTTGTTAGTGTACTAAAATGTTGAACCATTTAAAGTTAACTGGACTGAAACTGAAATAAGGACAACTTACAGGACTAAAAAAACTATTTTCCCTTTTAAACTATAAAGTTGATAAAAAAAAAAATGATTCGCTCAGGAGAGAAGTAATCGATGATGAGGGATGGCTTCACACTGGAGATATAGGAACGTGGATACCTGGAGGCCGATTGAAGCTAATTGATAGGAAAAAGAACATCTTCAAGTTAGCGCAGGGAGAGTACATAGCTCCTGAGAAAATAGAAAGTGTGTATGATAAATGCAAGTTCATCACACAGTGCTTTGTATACGGTAAGAATACTAACTACATAGCAGGTGATGCATGCTCGCGTCATGTGTAAGAGGGTGATTGCTTTTGGTTGTAGGTGAAAGCCTGAAATCTTGTCTAGTTGCAATTGTTGCTGTGGACCCTGATGTCCTGAAAACATGGGCTGATTCTCAACACATTAAGGTGATGAACAATTAATAATTTCATATCATCATTGATTTTCAAGTTATGAAAATGTGTCTGTATTTTATACCGTATGCTAACTACTGCACATTTTTTCTTGGGTTTAGTATCGAGATTTGAAGCAACTATGCGCTGATCCCCAGACAAGGGCTGCTGTTCTGGCTAACATGGATGCCGTTGCAAGGGATGCTCAAGTAATATTGTGTTTTTTATTTTCTGAAGTATATATATCGCAGTAAATTATATACTAACATTTTTATATTCAGCTTAGAGGCTTTGAATTTGCAAAAGCTGTTACTCTCGTGCTTGAACCATTTACCTTGGAGAATGGATTGCTTACTCCAACAACCAAGGCAAGTATATATATATGTGTGTGCGCGCCCGTGCAAAAGTGTTACAAAAACTTGCAAAAGTATCACACCTTGCCAAAATATATGGAATATTTGCTTGTATATTGTTCTAATAAGCTGCTTAATTTGGTCCCAGATTAAGAGGCGACAAGCAAAAGAATTCTATGCTAAAGAAATCGACAACATGTACCAGGAGCTCTCACCGTCCGATGTTTCTTCCAATAAATTGTTGTGATTACTTAGCAGTAGAAAGGCCTAATATTAATCATCTAATTAAATTATAAATAAATATGCAATGCTTTCTTACAAGACTGCTTTGGTAATAAAAACGTGTGAAATAATTAATAATATAATTTCAATATAATAAATATTACATGTTGTGGCATCCTTCTGTAGGATGATTATGCTGTAGCTTGTTCTTTTTTATATTGACATTTTAAGTATCATTGAAAATTATATCTAATTTTTCTGCTTGTGACGCATATCTACGCGCCAGGGGCCCTGGATATGTAACTGCTCTCAATATATCTTACTGCCTTATGTGAAAATCGTGGACAATACACAACATATAGCTAGCTTAACAGGATCCATTGATTTGTGTATTGGATTAGAAATCGATAGAAATTGTGAATATCTTATCAAAATGTCATATACCTTTCAAGATGGAAGTTATCCGGTAGACTATGTATTCATGCTTGTTCGTAACGTGAATCATAGTACTATTTTTAGAAATATGGACAAATGGGAGTTTAACTCCGACAGAAGCATTTCATGAAACCGACTTATCATATTTGGTTATTTACTAAAATCTCCTTTTGGATGATTTATAAGATATCATCAAAGGACGTGTGATGCAGTGGGGGTTACGAATATATAAAACGAACAACTATTATGACGTTGATTTTAACTTTTAAGAGAATACTATTGTGATAGAACTAATGGAATACTTCCACAAATATTATTCATCAACTAACTCAAAAATAAGTACATAAGCTCCTATATATACAACTAAAAAGGTCCAGAAACACAAGCCCAAAAGGCCCAACAACTAAAAATAAACAAACACAAGACTAGCAACTAAACCAAAATCTAAACACATCAGAAATAGTTTGAATGTGAGTTGCTTCGTTTGATATATAACGTCATACCTTCTTTTGCATCATTCTCTTTGTATTTGAAATGATTCACCCTCGAATCGTCAGCTTCTTCTCCATCGGAATTTTCTCCATGATACGACACCAAATGTTTGATGTTAAAACGTCACTCGTGCGGATGTAGGTCGGAAGGCGCAGACGGTAAGCATTTGGATTGATTATGTCAATGATCTCCAAAGGGTCAATCTTACGTGACGTCAATTTATTGTATTCCCGGGGTGGAAAGTGGTCTTTCGTGAGAACAACCCAGACGAGGTCGCTTATCGCAAATTGGACGTCATGGCAGCATGCACCTGCATTCGTCTTATACTTTGTCGTAGAAGTGGTAAGATGTTGTGTGGTGGTGTGAATCTGTTGGAGATTCCGTCTCATCTAAATGTCCGAACTCGTAGAGAGGTGGAAAATTAATTATTGTATATTAATTCCTAACACTCCCCCTCACTCGTGGGCCGGATTATCACCTCTTACCCTTTTTGGGGAGGAAGCCCATCAAGTGGACAATTTAAATGGGTGAAGTGCTTTCAACAGGAATCGAACCCAGGTCGTTTGCCTGGTTTGCTCTGATACCATGAAAGAATTCCGTCTCATCTAAAAGTCCGAACTTTTAGAGAGGTGGAGAATTAATTATTGTATATTAATTCCTAATAGTATGACACCGTATATAACATGGAAAGGGGAAAGACTTGTACTTCGGTTTAATGAAGAATTATGGATGAATGTTGCCTGACTAAGCTTGTCGTCCCAAGCCTTGATGTTGTCACCGACTAAGCAACGTTGGAGGTTACCCAAAGACCGATTAACAACCTCCATTTGACCGTTCGCTTGAGGATGATATGCACTACTGAAATTAAGTTTTGTGTTTGCCATACGCTACAAGGTTCGCCAGAAGTGGCTAAGGAAACAAGTATCACTGTTTAATACAATCGGACGACGGAAGGCAATGGATGCAATAAATTTATCGAAAAAAAATAGTTGAGGCACTAGTACGACATCAGTTGTCCGTTTGCATGGGATAAAGTGGACCATTTTCAAAAAATTGTCTATAACCACGAATTGAATCATTGCCACGATGTGTTCGTGGAAATCCCAAATCGAAGTCCATGCTAATGGTTGTCCATGAATGTGATGGGATGGGAAGGGGTCAATATAAACTAACGTTAGATATCGTCCCCTTTGCTGTTTGGCATACTTTACAGCGGGCCACAAAGCGTTCGACATTGCGACGAGTTGTGTGATTAGTGTGAAAATTGCTTAAAATTCATGTGTATAATTTGCTTAAATTTGTAGAATTTCATTCATTATTTACACTAAATTGATTCATTGCACTTGATTTGGAGAATGTGTGTGGTTTACTATTTTTGTAGGGAAAATGAGCATTCTCAGAGCAAAACACGCCTCATATAATATTGTAGAGTCAATCGAAAGAATAAATCGAAAAGAAAAATAATTATTTGGGCCAATTTTACACTCCTTTTCGAGGGTCCAAGGGTCCGAGTAGTTATATTGATGACCCAAGCCATTTGCTTGCTTTGAGTGTAACAAAGAGAGAGAAGCAGGTCCATCCCACACACCATGATTTAATCACAGCCACGTGAATTAAAGGATGCAGATTGGGCTGCCATTTTTTTTTTTTAATTTCAAAGCCCATCATATTTAATTTCAAGAAGGTAGGCCCATGCCCATTTTTACTAATCAGTCGTGAGCACACATAGCCGGGAGGAATATATAAAAATAAGGCACAACAGTTTGGAGAGGGAGGGGATTTTAGTGAGGAAAATAGCGAGGTTTTGAGAGTCCCCTCCTCTCATCACTTCACTCATCAGATCAGTGTAGTTTGTTATTTCATTTCTTAGATAGATTTTAATTGAGTATTTCATTTGGTGTAACATTGAAGGATTTGAAGATACAAGTGATATTTATCTTTATTGCAATTTCATTTTAGTAATCTCTTAATTTCTTCAATTTCTTGTTATCATTTATGATGTTGACCATTTGTGTTAGTGTTTTTATGGGGGTTTCATTTAGTATAATGAGCTAAACTTTAAATTGCTGGAATTATGTGGGTAATTAGTGGGTTTATGAATTAACTGCATGATTTATCTATGTCTTGGTGATAATTGTTTATAGTGTTGTAATTTGTAAGATTCAATTTGTTGATCAATCCTATTAACTAACATTTTCGATTATGTTAATTGCAACGAGAGTTGAGTTTGCATGATTGGGGTGTGGGTGTGAGACTTGATTAATTAATTGAAGTTAAATAGTAATTAGCTTAACCGAGAGAGAGTTGATTGCTTAGATCGACAATATTAGACATTAATTGATTAAAGGTCGTCTAAGAGATTAGTGAGAGGGCGAGTCGTATACACTAGTAACCGTGTTGAAAGTGTTTACGAGTCACTATCCTAGAAGTTTATGGTACTAATTAGACTACATAATTGTTAATTAGTGCACGTGTTCACCTAAACCTCACGAGTGATTAGTCTACACATTTATGTGATAGCCTTTAGCACACATCGAGTCATTAGGCATAAGTTAGACACCAGAAGCAATTCTTCCACTTACACTTTCATCTCGAGAGTTAGTTTTAGTTGTTTATTTAGTGTTTATTTTTCTTATTGATATTTACTTAATTCACTCCTTTAACTTTTATAACACTATGCCGACGTATAATTGTGTACCATTGAAAAGAAAACCCTCGAACAGTGTGAATTCTTTGTGCAGTTCCAATGCTACTACTCACACAATAGGGCCGAAGTATGTGAGTATCGTATAACTCTCCAAATGATTCAAAGCTAGGGACTATGATGCGGCATTTTGTTAACATGAAATCTCTCCGGCTTAGCACATCAACGACTTAATTTGTGGCGCCAGATTGGTGGCGTATGACAAAGATAAACTATTGAAGGAAGGCTGGCCATTTGGCATGGCATGCAGATAAGGAGTCTTATGTTTCTAGGTGTTTTAATGCCTCATGGTCAGTGTAGAGCACAAATTCTCTATGAAATAGGTAATGGCGCCAATGCTGAATTGCACGAACAACGACATAGAATTCAATGTCGTAAGTGCTATAACGGGAACGAGCACATGTCAATTTCTCACTAAGATATGTTATTAGCCAGTTTGCTTGACTTAACACAACATCGATTCCCACTTTTGATGCATCATTGTGTAATTCGAAGAGGGTAGAGAAATCTGGTAGGAGTAACATATGTGCATGGGTTTGTTTCCTCTTATCGTTTGGAAAGCCTCGCCTGCTGCTTTTGTCCACGAGAATACCTTTCCATGTATGACATCTGTTATCGAGGCCATAATTGTGCTAAAATTAGGAATAAATATTTGATTAAAGGACACAAGGCAATGAAAAAAACTATGTGTCGTTGTGATAAAACTTAGGGTCGGCCATTCACGTATAATAGAAATCTTTTTATCGTCTACACGAATTCCCTCAGTGAAAATGTTGTAGCCCAAGAAAAGGACAAATTTCGTCATAAAGGAGCATTTATTTGACGCAACAAAAAGATAATTTTTTTAAATATCATATTTTCCAAACCTGTTATTTTAAATGTAACAAATATGGAGTTGTTTATCAATTTAGTCATAGTCGCAGGTTACACTCGCTCTTACCAGAAAGTCACCCGCGCTTCTGACACGATTTCAGACGATTATAAAGGAGGCAAAACAAAAAAAATGGCGGCAACACATATTGAAGAGGGGTAGGTTGAATTTAATGAGGGTGGATGACTGACATGACAGTCCTCGGGAATGAAAAAAGGGATTGTTCCAGTCAACAAAATTAATAAGGGATAGGCAAGCATGCCCTATATGTTTTTACAACTATCACCTCATTTCGCATTCCGTGTTAGAGGCGCGCTTCTATTAAATTTTTTTTCATTTATTAATTAAATTGTCTGAAATCATTTTAGAAGCGCAGGTTGCACTTGTGCCTTTCTAATAAGCGCGAGTGTAATCCGCGACTATGACTAAATTGATAACCAACTCCATATTTGTTACATTTAGAATAACATATTTGAAAAATGTGATATTTAAAAAAAATTGTCCAACAAAGAACTTCTTTTGTCTAAGAATTAAAAAGACCGCACACAAGTGTTCAATGTGGGTATCTTCTAAATTAATATATATTAGAATATCGTCAAAATATACAACGACACATGAGCCGATAAGGGGGCGTAACGATTGATTCATCACCCTTATGAACATACTCGGGCCATTCGATAAGCTGAATGACATAACCAACCATTTGAAAAGGCATTCTTGTGTCTTAAATATAGTTATCCTTTCGTCGCTCAAGCGAATTCGGATTTGATGATACCCACTCTTCAAGTTTACTTTGCAAAAAAAAAAAAAAAAAGGCCGCTCCACTCAATTGATCAAATAAATTGTCGATGCGAGGGAAAGAAAATCAATACATGACTATGATTTTGTTGATGGCTCGACTGTCCACAGACATGCACCAATCCCGATGCCCTAAAAAATAAAAATCAAGCACAAAAGGAAAAAAAAAATCAAACTCAAACAAACTCAATCGAAATTTCCAATGTGATCTGACTAAATTTAACTCTTCCAAGAATTCACAACTCAGATGTTTCTTCAATCCATCATATTTCTCGAGCAAAAAATGAATATCACTAGCAAAGGTACACACTTAACAACACACACAAACATACAAATAAATAAGAATTGCATTTATATATTGTAATGGCTCAAACACAACAAACTAGCATCGAATGAGATATTAGATTATTGCTTGACATAAACTCTGAATGAACGATAACAAATTGTTCAAAATAAGCTGACAATTAACACCTACAAACGTAAATGACGAACAACGATGAATGGGATAATATGACAATGAATAAATCTCCAGCTGAGTAATCGACCACCTGAGATGAATAGAAATTATCTACGATTGGAATTATAAACTGAATTTAATCAGAAAATAATACGCTTGTACTTAAGGAGTGCGGTCGTGCGAGTGCAGAGTGTTGGGTTACTTTCCTTTGTTTACTTTCTTATGCTTTCTTTTGTGTTCATTAATTGTTGTAATTGGACTTTGGGCCTAAGTTGTGTCTGTATTGGAGAGACTATATATACATTTAAGAATATATTTTCTTGCACTATTAAAAATAAAATGTATAATTTTATACATATAAAAATAAAATTTTGAATAAGTTTGCGATTTTTTTAGATTTTGCGATATTGTGTGATATATCCGCGATATTTCCCGATTCTCGTCCAATTTTACACTACGGTTGAAAGATATCGATATCGACATCGATATTTTGCGATATATCCGCGATACTCGAGAAAAAATACATTAGACCCCAATATCCATATCGCAATATCCAAATTTACGATATATCCGCGATATTTTCATCCTTGGTTAACACTGTCGATCAGCTCAAGTTGATGGGTCTAATCTCATTTTCTGGAGTGGTTTTTGTCGACGGCGGTATGGAGTACAAGTCAATTTCCGAGTTCGTGAGAGAATATTCGAGGATTTAGATAATTTTTTTAAATTTTATAATTAAAAATAAGGGTGAAAATATATTTTTTAAAATTTTATATTTTCACCTCTAAAGGAGTTTTTTATTTATATTGATCTCATTTTTTCTAGATGAATCCGACGAAGGCTACCTGGGAATATCTACGCCACATGAACGAAATAGCAACCGTCTCTAATAAAATCACTGAAAGCGAGTCAGAAATGCAGCACATACTTAACAACGAAATCACTCCTTTAGAGGAGATTGTCGTTAACACTGCCGATGAGCTCAAGTTGATGGGTATGATCTCTTTTCCGGAGTAGTTTTTGTTGACGGCGGTGTGGAGTACAAGTCAATTTCGGAGTTCGTGAGAGAATATCCGAGGATTTGGGTAATTTTTGTAATTTATTTTTAAAATTTATAATTAAAATTTTAATAGGTTTTTTATTTTTTATTAGTTGATATCCACCTACGTGGCCCTTAACCGAATCGAATGACTACTTGTATTAAAAAAAAGAAGAGTGAGGATTCACTTCTAGTAGACACACCTCGTCTATGTGAAATGGTAGATGCTATTGAAAGGCACCCGGGCCCTTTGGTACTGAAGTTTATTGATGAGTTTAAGACCATGCTCAGCGATTGCCCAAATTACCGTGGACAGTTGATTGTGTCGATGGATTTGCAGAATTATTTGGGATTACCCGAGGATCGGGCGGTATATGAGGGTCCCGGAGGTGAACAATATGCAATTGTAAGTGTTAGGAATTAATATACAAGAATTAATTCCCCACCTCTCTATAAGTTCGGACTTTTAGATGAGACGGAATTCTTTCATGGTATCAGAGCAAATCAGGCAAACGACCTGGGTTCGATTCCTGTTGAAAACACTCCACCCATTTAAATTGTCCACTCGATGGGCCTGCTCCCCAAAAAGGGTAAGAGGTGTTAATCCGGCCCACGAGTGAGGGAGAGTGTTAGGAATTAATATACAAGAATTAATTCCCCACCTCTCTACAAGTTCGGACTTTTAGATGAGACGAAATTCTTTCAGTAAGTAACCTACCGTAGTATTGGATTTTGGAATTAGTATGTTTTGGTAAAACATATTTCGGTAGGAGTAATACCTCTTGTCTTGAAATTTGGAATTAGTATGTTTTGTCTTGGAATTTGGAATTAATATGTTTTGATAGGAGTAAGGTCAAAAATATCGGTATCGGTGGAAATATCGAGACCTTAAATTTGTGGAAATATCGATATCGAATATCGATATCGGTAATTTTAAAAAATTTGGAAATTTAATAACTAACTTTTAATACATAAATTCAACAAAACAATTTAAATACATTTAAATTTATGATAAATTTATATAAAATATAGCACAGTGTTATTTCATATGATATTTTTTGAAATTTATCGACATTTCTCAAATTTTTTCGATATTTTACCGATATTAGTCTCGATATTGTTATTGTATATTGATTTTTTCAATTTTTTACAAATATCTTGGAAATATCGTTTCTTCCCAATATCGATATCGGTGACCGCGAAAAATGGATATATATATTGGGGAAATTTCCGAATATTTTCGTCCATGTATATACTCCATGCTTAGTAGTTTGAGGATCATCTTTTTGAGAATTATGTTGTAAAGAGAAGCTGAGAAGCTTGTGACAGAAGAGATTATTCTCTCTAGGCCCTTTCGAGGGATTTATTCACGTAATTTATATTCTTGATTCTTTTTCATCCTTTCCTTCTAGTCTTCCCTATCAGAAAATGGGTAAAGGTGCGCACCTGAAGACCATTATAGGGAAAAGATGATGCACGTGGATGTGTGACGCGTTCTAATGAAGTGAAGAAAAATTAAAAAATTATTCAACATCTCGTAGACCGGATTTTTAAATTCTTCAAAATTTGTGATGTGGGTAAGATATCAAAAATTCAATGTAGCATACATGATTTTTGAATTCTTCACAGTGTCATGAGGCAATAGCAATAACACGTATGACACGTATTTTCCAATACTCACCTCTCAAGTGTAAGAGGGTCCTCATAGTAGTAATAAGTGCCCGATTTAGTATCAATCCACGGGACTAGATTACTCGTGTATCCTCAATGCTATGTGTCGTCACTTGAATATAATGAAAAGACATGGTTTGTGCTATTAAATTAAATGCAAACTTAGAAAAGAAAACTGCTTATAAATTAGACAAGTATGATAATGATGTAAGATCGAATTGGGCGAGGTAGTGTTCGGGTGTTCGTCATTATGTGGAAATTGAATTAAACTCTACTTTGACTTATAATTCGTAGGTCGGTGTCCGGTAGGAGCGTTCACTAAAGAACAAACCTAATTTAAGCATCTAAGATCGAGATGACGAATAAAATCATTCTTGCTCGGGTAATAACACAATTAGGGGGTTCTACCCTCTCTATACTATTAAGAGAAAGAGTTGACCGATTCACATTTATGTGAATATTATTTTTTGTATGTATGTATTTATTATTTTGATTGAGTTTCCTTAATTTACGGAACCTATTGTTGTATATATATATGAATGATATTTTTCAATCACCATCAACGGTGATCATACATTCAATCTCACATGGTATCAGAGCCTCTCACCTTAAACCCTAAATTCTTCCCTCACGGTGAACGGTCCCCTTCGCCTCTTATCTCCCTCATGCAATCTGATCCGAACTAGCCCCATTCGTATCATCTCTTGCACATCGATCAATGGCTGCTCCCGCTGCTACCCCTCTCTCCTCTCAAACCACTGTTATGATTAATATTGTTCAAATCAAGTTATCTTCTGCAACTTATTTGATGTGGAAACGTCAATTCCTCTCCATGGAAACAACTTTCGAATTATTGGATATCATCACAAGTTCGTTTGTTGCTCCATCTAAAACTATCACGTCCGATGCCTGTGTTGAATCTCCAAATCCGGCCTACACAACCTGGTACCTCCGTGACCAGAAATTGCTCGGCATTCTTTTCGCAACCCTTGAACCAGAAGCCATGGCCGAGGTCCTCTACTGTACGTCGTCTCGTTCAGCGTGGCTTGAACTTGAATCCATCTTTGTCAACACGTCGACGTCGCGTGTCAATCAACTTCGGGATGCACTCTTATCTCTATGTCGTGAATCGCTTACCGTCGCTGAATATGGAAAGAATTTCAAAGCCCTCTGTGATCAGCTATCTGCGATCGGCAAACCACTAGATGAAGGAGACAAAAGCCAGTGGTTTCTGAGAGGGCTTGGTCATCACTTCACAAATTTTGTTGGGGGGAACACTAGGCAGACAAGTGTCCCAAATTCTTGCAGTTACAAAATTGTGCAAGCGGTCAATCTTGTGCGTTGGCTCCTTCCTCCTCGGCTAATCTTGCTCAAGATTTTCGGGCTGCTTGCAATATTCCAGACACTAATTTAGCCCCTGATTGGTACGTAGACTCCGATGCCTCAGCCCATATGACTTCACAAACTGCTCATATGGATTCTTTCGAATCCTACTCTGGTAATGGCTCAGTTATTGTTGGTAATGGTAATGCTCTTTCAATTTTTCATATTGGTTCTCGTCGTCTTACTTCTGATGTCAATTTATTGGATGTATTGGTGGTGCCTCACATTACTAAGAACTTATTATCTATCAGCAAGCTGACGTCCGATTATAATGCTGCTGATGTGTTTTCTGACAAGTACTTTACCATTCAGAACCGGGTAACCAATGCAATACTGGTTTAGGGCAGGTGTGAGAACGAACTTTACATAGTGGAGAAAGGTAGCTCAGCTTTGGTTGCTGCTTTACATTCCAAAGATTTAAGAGCTAGTTTTTCTTTATGGCACTTACGTCCTTATTACCAAATCCTACTGTTTGTTCGCCTTGCCAGTTGGCTAAGAGCAAGAAATGACCTTTTTTGTTGAATGATAAACGTGCTTCCTCTATTCTTGATATGGTTCATTGCGATTTATGGGGACCTGCTCCTGTTACTTCTTCTTCTGGTTATCATTATTATGCAGTCTTTGTGGATGACTTTTCTCGGTTTTCTTGGTTTTATCCTATGCATGCGAAGTCCAATTTTTATGATATATTGGTGAGATTTCACACTTTTGTTTGTACATAATTCTCGAGGTCGGTGAAAGTTTTTCAATCTGATGGAGGAACTGAGTTTGTGAACAAACGTGTTAATGAATTCATAATTAATAATGGAATTCTTCATTGAATTTCTTATCCATATACTTCGCAGCAAAATGGCAGGGCAGAACGCAAGCACAAACACATCACTGAAACTGGTCTTTTTATGTTATTTCATGCTTCTGCTCCTGCGTCTTGGTGGTTTGAGGCTTTTGCTACGGTTGTCTATGTCATAAATCAGCTTCTCTCGTCTGTTTTAGATAATAAGTCTCCATATGAATTATTGTTTCACTCTGTTCTGAATTATGCTATCTTCAAGCCCTTCAAATGTCGAGTGTTTCCTTTCCTCAGGGATTATGCAACAAACAAGTTATCACCTTGCAGCCGTCCATGCATTTTTTTGGGATACATCAGTATTCATATGGGTTTTCGGTGTTTCGATCCTTCTTCCGCTAAATTTTTTTGTTACTCGCCACACTCAGTTTGACGAACAGGTCTTCTCTCTCTTTGGTAGCAATGCCTCCCCGTCCATTGACTTACCTGTTTCAAGCTTCTTGGATAACATCTTGCCGTCCACACCATCGGCTCCTGTTTCCCCTGATCGGGTTCCACCCGCTCGTCCCACTTCGTGTCGTCTCTATCCAGATGTAGAAATGTCCCCGACATTAACACGGCACACCCTCCACTTGGTGCAACCGCGCCAGTTCCACCTGTACCAAATTCTCCCACGACGGTTCCACATATAGTTGATCCTCCTCCTGCTCCGCTCGTGCTGAGTCTGCCGACTCATCCAATGATTTCTCGTTCATGGGGGGGTATCTTCAAGTCGAGGTATCCTATTGACATTACCTCGACTGCTCTACTTACTGCTCTCTTTGCTGCCTCTGAGCCTAAGGGTTTCAAGTCTGCCTCAAAGTTTCCACATTGGGTCTGTGCTATGCAGGAGAAGATTAACGCCCTAAAGGAAAATAAAACTTGGGATTTGGTCCCTCGCCCTCCAAACACCAACATTGTCGGTTCTAAGTGGGTATTCCACACTAAGTTTCATTCGGACGGTTCTATCGAGCGTCACAAATTAAAGAGCGCCTTGTTGCTCAGGGTTTCACTCAGGTTCCTGGCTCCGATTTCCATCACACCTTTAGCCATGTTGTTAAGGCTGCTACCGTCCGCACTATTTTGGCTCTATCGGTTCATCATAAGTGGTCTCTTCATCAGCTGGATGTGAAAAATGCCTTTTTAATGGTGTGATCACCAAACCCGTTTTCATGGCACAACCACCTGGTTTCATTGATCCACACTATCCCGATCACGTATGCCGCCTCAAGAAGGCACTTTATGGTCTTCGACAAGCTCCCTTGGCTTGGTTTCAGAGGTTCAACTCCTACTTATTGTCCTTGGGTTTTCGGCAGTCTCAGTCCGATTCCTCTCTATTTTATCTTCTTCAGGTTTCTTTATCTTCTTCTCTATGTTGATGACATCATCATCACGGGCAATAATCAGGATATGCTTCGTCGTTTTATTACTCGTACGCATTCGGAGTTTGCTATTAAGGACCTTGGTCAGTTGAATTATTTCTTGGGACTTGAAATTTCCTACACTTCGGATGGTTTGTTTGTTGGGCAAGCTAAGTATGCACATGGCATATTGGAACGTGCCGACTTATTGGATAGCAAGCCCACGGCTACTCCTCCTGTTGCTGGTGAATCTTTGGTGAGCACGGGCTCTTTATTTCGAGATCCGACTTTATATTGTTTCTTGGTTGGATATTTATAGTATTTGACCATCACTCGACCCGATTTGTCTTATGGTGTCAATTTTGTAAGTCGGTTCCTTCATTCTTCCACTGATGATCATTTTTCAATTGTGAAGCGCATTATTCGGTACGTAAAGGTCACCATTCATTATGGTTTATCCTTCACTCATTGTAATATCCAATATTTTCTTCACCTTTTATTAGTACTAATTATTTTAAATAAATTATAATTAATTAAAATAAAATTTCTATTGATTACAATTTAATTAAAAGTTAATTTCTATTCGGCAGCTCTCACCTTTAGTGGGCAATGAAAGGCATTAACCTAAACCTATATGCACAAACGGTTTCAAGTTGGTAACATTTGCATTATAAATTTGTAAATCAATTCATGGAAGTAACCGAATACATCCCATTTATTTTTCTTTAAAAGTTGTCTTCCCCCACTATTATATATAATGCTCTCTCTTATATGACACAAGACATAACCATTTCAAAATATTTTTCTATAAGAAGACTCCAACTTTTCTTATCCAAATTATCAAGTCGTAAACAATTTTTCTAGCTATCATGCCATTCAATTACGAGAGATGTTAATCCAATTTTAAGAGTATTCCTTGCACGTTAATCTATCGAGGTAGGTTTTTAATTGCATTATTCTCTACGGTGGTTTGTAGAGCTCTATTGCATTTGTTATTCATTATTTAATGTTTTAGATAAATGATTTGAGTTAATTGTTTACTATGTGAATTCATTTCTATTGTTATGTGGCAAAGTTTATTATTCTATTGGCAAAGTTAATTATTCTATTGGCAAAGTTTGTGGCAAAGTAAATTATATATTGGCAAAGTTATCTAATAGCCAGGGGCTCCGAATGGGGTCCGGGACCGACGGGTCTTCGGGTGCGACCCGCCGTGCTCACTACGTGTTGGAATACCTTAGTCATTAATTTGGCTTTGGGAAGGTCCACAAACATGCGAAGTCTACGTGTGAAAATACCTTAGTCATTAATTTGACTTTGGAAAGGTTCACAAAACTCTATCGACAAAGTTATAATGGCAAAGTATTTGTGGCAATGTGAATGTTATATTACTAAGTTGCAATTACTTGATTATTTATTTTTAGCATTCACTATTGAATGACTTAATTCCGCTGAGTTTGCTTGCATGCTCACCCCCAACAATTTACAATTTCAGGTTGAAGAGTTGGATGGCGAGGAGTGGTGATGGGAGTGACTTGAACGAATTTTAGGCAATATATATTTTGACTAACTACTTCCCCTCAAGTATTTCGACCAAGTAGTATCGAACCACGGGAGGTAGGCTAGTGCAATGGATCCCTAGAGTTGTGTGTTGTCATACTTAATGTAGCTACAGTTTCGAGAGTTGGATGCAAAACTAAAGTTAAACAATAATCTAAAAACAATAAATTAAACTAAACACAATCCTAATAAGTAAATTAACTACTAACCAAGAAAACAAGGAAATGACAACTAAAAACAAATAACAACTACGAATGATATTCGAAGAAGTGCAAGTGTGGGAATGTTTCGGGTGTTCTCTACCTAGTGAAATCGAGTGGGGTTGTTTATACTGTTTTTATGCTTCAATTTGGACTTACTAAGAGCATCAAGATTCTCAGATGAAAATCGTTTCCCTTCGGGTACTATAGCCTTACGTCTAAGGTGTTCCCAAACCCGGCAATAAGATATCTTCCTAATCCTCATCAACTACCCAAATAACTATTCAAGTAATTAATGTCTCCTAATGGGGGTTCTAATACGATTAACTCTCTCTCGACGAATTAAAAGTATAATAAACGCATTTGTATACCAACAACTCACACCATAAATTTAAACATGTTCATGTAACTCTCGTCTACCCTAAACATGCCTCAAAATACAGATTAATAGAAGCTAATACACAAAGCACCAATAAAACTCAATAAAAGAAGCAACAATCCAAATATAAACAATATTCAAAGCATAAACCATTCCAACACTAAATATTCACATGATTTTAAACACCCAAAGCATAAAAACCTTAGCCCATGGTGTTTGAGAAAACACCCATGGCTAAAACAACAAAATAAATAGAAATAAACAAGAAATTTACCAAACAAAGCTTAAATAAAAGAAAAATAACACCTTGAGAGTCTTGAAATTCTTCAATTCTTACATGAAAATGAAATACCCAAATGATTCTAACCTAAGAAAGCATAAAAAATAATCTAATAGAGAGTGTGTTTGAGGAGATAAGCTCCTCAAACCTAAGCTAATTGCTCCTCTATTTCTCACATGTTGTAGAAAAATGACCTAGGGTTTGAGTGTGTAGAAATGAGGCAAAACCTCCAAGATTGGGGTTCTAAAATCTGATATGAGGTGCTATTTATAGCTTGGAGAAATTCTTGAGATAACATTTGCATTTAAGCCCTTGAAAGTCTTCAAAATTTCTAATTTTTCGCACTGCAGGGTGTTGACTCGGTCAACCGAGTGATTTCACTCGGTCAATCGAGTGTGGTGGGATTGCAGATTACTCCTCTGGAAGTTAGCTTCACTCGGCCACCAGTGTTGAATCCCTCGATCGGCCGAATGATTATGTTTGAATTTTGCATGTTGCGTGAAGTGGTGTATGTACTGATGGAAAAACTCTGACATGCGCCGACTTGATGAATGAGGTGAGTGGCCATCATTAAATGCTTATTTTCTCTTCAATTGGCAGCCAACATTTAATTAATGGAGTGGGGTCCACAACCACAAATTTTTCTTTCATTTGATGCTCACGTGCACAAGCAATTAAATTGCTTAAGAGAAATTAATATTGGATTGCTCCTTCCTTCACTTTGGGCCGTCGAAATGGGCTTGTATTTTAATATATGTTCTTCTTTTATTGTCAAGCCCGTTATTTCTTTCTCTTCTCGATTTATTCCTTCGATCGACTTCGATTTGAGGTGTGATTTGCTTCGAAAAATTCTCATTTTCCTACAAAATTAGCAAAACACAACCTTTCTCGTAATCAAGCGCAATTAATCAATTTAGTGTGAATAATGCAATAAAATCCTCAAAATTAGGCAAAATAAACACATGAATTTTAAGCAATTTTCACACTAATCAGGGAGACGATACTTATTTATTTAAGATTAAAGGACTATTTGCACTAATGTTTATTAAATTGAATTATGAGAGAATGTTTAGAGAGAGAGAGAGAGTGAGAGAGGGGGAGGAGAGTGGGTGAGAGTTAGCCGTAGGAACAACCGTCCCTTTTCCGAGTGTTCTCCGGTGAGGCACTCAAACAATCCAAACCGTAGCTACACCCTGACCCGTAGAAAGCCACATAAGACGGATAGGAACCTGGAAGAGGTAGAGATACACCGACGAAAATCCCGTGGGAATGCCGCCTGGCGAGAGAAACTTATCGACCACAAGATGAAAAATGGGGTCACCTTCTTTTTCAGAAACTTTCCGGCCGAATGCACGACGGAGGATATTAAATACAGCTTTAACAGAGTTGGAAAGGTGACGGACATTTTTAGACCACTCAAGAATGACAGGGAGGGCAAACCTTTTGGTTTCGTGAGGTTCGAATGCAACTCTGACGAAGAAAGCATGCTTAAAGCGCTCAATGAAGTATGGATGGGGAGCTACAAAATCAGAGCCTACGTTCCTCGTTACGAAAGAACGAAGGAAGAACCGCTGGCTCAAAAGCCTCCGGTTCGAAAAAGTCAGTTTGAAAAATACAGAAACATCTTGAGAAAAGAGTTTTCTTTCTCAGAAGCTGTGAAGACCCATGGAACCAGCCCCCCTGTTCACAACACCACCGGTCTAGGGGCAAAACCAACCTCGTCTCCTAGGGAGGACCTGACTGTAAAATTCCAAACAACCATGGAGGAGACCAAGTGGTTAGGAGAATGCTTCACAGGCGTTTTAAAAAAAGAATTCTCGTGGGAGGACTACGGAGAGGAACTACAGCAGGAGTGTGTCAACATCCTAAAATTGAGAACGCTAGGGGAGGATGCGATTCTCATCCAGAACGTATCCGGAAAAAGCCACAACGAGATATCGGGTGCCATGGAAGAGTGGTTCCAACACTGGTTCGAATGGTACAGAGAATGGCGACCAATCGATGTAAGCCACAAACGACGGGTATGGACGAGGTGGATCGGTGTTCCTGCACAAGTATGGAACGCCCGATTTTTCAAAACAGCGAGCACATCCATCGGTAAAGTAATTAAGATCGATGATTAGACAAAAGCACAAACAAGGGTGGATTATGCGAGGATCCTCATGTCCATTCCATACCTCAAAGATGTAAATCTGATTGCCCGGTTGGATATTGACGGTACTATTTTCAACTGCAGAATAATGGAGGAACAGGGAGATGCAAATCAATTTTGGCAGTGTGATCTCGAAACTGAAAGTGAATCAGATTTGGATGATGGTTTTGACGGATCGGAGTGGTCCACTGAAGAAGACGGGCGCGAGACCAAAAATTCTGGCGGTCCGGCGGCGGCGACAGTGCACGGTCGATCGGCGGCGGCGATGGTGAACGGACGATCGAGCGGCGTTTCCGGCGAACTTTCAATTTCGAAACCGTATCTCAAGAATCGGTCCGTCTCGTACACAACACAAATCCGGATGGGCCCCGAGGAGATATTAATTGCAAGACAGTTAATGATATCTTGGAACAAGAAAAGAATGTCAGGACATGGAAACAGCGTGAACAAAACTCAATCATGGCGCAGTCATCAAATATCGAGGTTGGGTCCCACAAATTGGATTTTTATCAAGGAGAATCAGAAAAAGAGATTCAAATTCAGTCAAAGGAGGCCTTCACACCCACAGAAAGCGGCAAAGTGGCGTCTTGTGCAGAAGGTATTTATCCAAACCCTAATATCCGAACTCAGGCCCACACCCCTCCTGGGCCCACTCTCTTTGGGTCAAATTCTGAATTTTGTACAACAGAATTTTCGGTCCCCCCACCTTCCCCTTTTTCGTACCCTGACTCTTCCCAAGAAACAGGTGGGCCCCCACCCACTAAATGCCAAACTGCCCCCCACCCCACCTAAACCCACCCCAGATACACCCCCCCTCACTTTCTGCTCACCCCTTTCTCTCCCTACCTCACATCCTGACACACCCCATCTTTTCGGTGGGCCCACATCCTCAATTAGCAACAATGCCCTCCATACACCCCCAAAACCCATCCTAGATACACCTCCCTTCACGTTCTGCCCCCCCCCCCCACCCTGACAACACCCCTCTGTCTCCCCCCCTAAAACCAGCTTACCCCAAACCTCCATCCAATACTCCACCCTCCTCAAACTGGCCCCATACACCAGCCATACCCTCACCCTCAACAAATCCCATCTCACTAACCCAAACCCCCCGCCCTGCTGATCACACCCCACAAGCCTTCTCAAATCAAAACCCAAACATCAACATTAAACCAACTTACAAACCTCGAAAAAACCCCCCCAAAAAGAAGGTCAGCAAGATGGAAATGTGGCAAATGGAGACAAAGAGATGGACAGTTTTTTCAAAAGGCCTTGAATTTGAGACAGAGAAAGCAGCTGATCAAAGTAAGAAAACAAAAAAGGGGAAAGGAAAACGAAACTTACCCACCCAGGTCGTGACCGACAAGGGAATCGTGGCCTAAAAAACATGGTGTCTCGGGAAAAGCCTAGGACTCCAGACAAGAACATCCGACTCATAGGAAATCAGTAAGCTTATAGAGATGGAGGATAAAGCAAAGTCAAAGAAATCTAGTATAGAAGGAGATGCAGAAGAGTGCAATCCATGAAGATTCTATCTATGAATATTCGAGGCTTGGGGAATCGAATCAAAAAAGAGGAGTTACGGAACCTAATTAAGAAACAACGGGTGGACATATGCTGCATTCAAGAATCAAAGTTGGAAAGTGTGGACGAAACAACATGCCGAACAATATGGGGTCGAGGCAAAATGGAGTGGTACTCAAGAGAAGCAATAGGAAGATCAGGAGAAATCATATCTATTTGGAACCCAGAAGTGTTCAGGGTTGCTAGATGTTGGCATATGACGGGTGGAGTAATTCTAAACGGTGTGTGGGGGCAGGAAAGAGTCCAATGTTGCATTGTCAACATATATGCGCCATGCAACTCTCTGGAAAAGACCGAGTTATGGGACCGTCTTAGCATTATCTTGAGTCAAAGCCCCGCTACCTGTATTTGTATCATCAGGGATTTCAATGCAATACGTTGTGGGTCAGAAAGGGACGGAAGAGGGCAGCAACAAAACCATAGAGACATACAAGCTTTTGATGGCTTCATCAATGCTGCAAATTTGATGGACCTCCCACTGCATGGGAGGAAATTCACATGGTACAAGGCGGACGGATCATGCAAGAGCAAACTGGATAGAGCCCTGGTAAACCACCTCTGGCTAAACCAATGGCCGAACTCGCATCTGAGAGGACTAAAACGCTCAGTTTCAGACCACTGCCCTATCCTCATGGGGATCAAAGTCAAGGATTGGGGGTCAAAGCCGTTCAGAAGCATCAACGCCTGGTCAACCCACCCAGATTTCAAGAGTTTTGTGGAGGAAAGGTGGAACAGCTACCAAATACAAGGATGGGGAAGCTATGTTATTAAGGAAAAGCTGAAATGGCTCAAAGCAAATCTGAAGGAGTGGAATGCAAATACGTTCGACATCATCGACCGCAACATAGAGAATCAAAGAGCTGAAATCCAGAAACTGGATACAATTGACGAAGTGTTCGGGCTGGAAGAGACCGAGATTATGAACAGGAATAGGGCAGCCGCACTACTGATCCGAGAGTTAAAAAAGAAAAGCATGATCAACTACCAAAAATCAAGATGCAAGTGGGTGAAGGAGGGAGACTGCAATACACGCTTCTTCCACAACTACATCAACAGAAGAAGGAAAAGAAATGAAATCCTGGGTCTTATGGTGGGTGGAGAATGGAGTGAAGAAGTGGCAGAAGTAAAGAAGGGGGTTTTTGAGCACTTTTAGAACCACTTTAAAAACAAAAGAACGCAAAGACCAATCCCTGCAGCTGGCTTTGCACGAAAACAGGTATCAAACACAGAAAATAACATGCTCATAGCTCCTTTCTCGAAGGAAGAAATTCGAGATGCCATTGACGAGTGCGACAACACGAAAAGCCCTGGACCAGATGGTTTCAATTTCGTTTTCTTAAAAAAGTTCTGGCACCTACTGGAAACTGATTTCATCAAACTCATGGAGGAGTTCCATACCCATGGAAGATTGGTGAAAGGATTCAATCCTACGTTCATTGTGCTCATTCCCAAAAAGGAGGTTAGTACGGATTTAAACGATTTCAGGCCAATATCCTTAGTGGGGGGAATTTACAAGATCATATCAAAAATCTTGGCGAAAAGGCTTGGATCTGTACTACCATCCATAATCTCTGCAGCACAATCCGCGTTCATTGGGAACATGAATATTTTGGATAGCGTGGTTATCCTAAACGAAGCGATCGATG
This sequence comes from Galeopsis tetrahit, assembly GCA_963675135.1. Taxonomy (NCBI): domain Eukaryota; kingdom Viridiplantae; phylum Streptophyta; class Magnoliopsida; order Lamiales; family Lamiaceae; genus Galeopsis; species Galeopsis tetrahit. The sequence continues at coordinate 54,400,503 of OY776128.1, forward strand.
AAGCAAAACGGGAAAAGCTAGTACAAGCTTTCTTCAAAATTGACTTCGCAAAAGCCTATAACTCGGTTGATTGGGGCTACCTAGAACTCATGATGGAAAAGCTCAATTTCCACCCAAAATGGAGAAGATGGGTAATGGAGTGTGTGACGACAGAATCAGCAACGGTCCTAGTGAATGGTAGCCCTTCTGGAGAGTTCAAAATGGAGAGGGGATTAAGGCAAGGGGATCCTCTGTCTCCTTTCTTATTCCTAATTGCGGCAGAAGGATTGAGTATCCTTATGGAAAGAGCAACAGAAGAAGGACTGTACAAAGCGGCTGAAATTGGGCGAGAAAAGATTAGAGTGTCACATCTACAGTTTGCGGATGACACAATACTTATGGGGGACGCAAGCCTGGAGAACGCTTGGACTATGAGGCGAGTGCTCAGAAATATGGAACTGATGTCAGGCCTAAAAATCAACTTTGGGAAGTGTTCGGTGAGTGGAGTAAATGTGGAAGAAAACACTCTAAGTGACATAGCGGAGATCCTTGGATGCAGAATTGAAAACACCACGTTCACATACTTGGGAATGAGAGTGGGCTCCAACCACAGGAAAGCGGCGGAATGGGCCTCGATTGTAGACACAGGCTAGCAAGATGGGACGATAAGAAGATCTCGATGGGTGGCAGGATCACGTTGTTAAACTCGGTTATCTCTTCTCTTCCAACATACTATTTGTCTTTCTACCACATACCAAAGAAAACCATGAGTGAGATTGTGAGACTACAACGCAATTTTCTTTGGGGGGGTGGGTCAACCGGGAAGAGAGTGGCATGGATAGAGTGGAAAAAAGTGTGTAATACGAAACAACTAGGAGGTCTAGGAGTTAGGGATATTGAAATCTTTAACAAAACTCTACTGGGGAAATGGGGATGGAGATTTCTAAATGAAAAAAACAGTTTATGGGCAAGGGTACTTAGGTCTATGTATGGGGTCCCAGGGGAGAACATTTTTAATCTATTCCCAACAGGGCGGGTAGGGAGGGTCTCACTATGGTGGAAGGACGTCCTAAAGGTGGTAGGTGAGGGAGAAGGGGGTTGGTTCCAGGGCTATCTCTCTAAGATTCTAGGGGATGGGAAAAAATCGTTCTTTTGAGAGGAAAACTGGACGGGGGAAGGAACACTCAAGGATAGGTTTAGGAGATTGTACCAGATTAACATAGATAAAGATAATAAAGTGGGGGATATGGGTGTATGGGAGGGGGAAAATTGGAGATGGATATGGAGATGGAGAAGGACACTCTTTGATAGGGAATTAACACTGCTTAACGATCTGATATCTGTGGTGAACAGGTTTTTACTAAAGGAAGGACTCGAAGACTCGTGGAAATGGAGTGCTTCAAACACAGGGAAATTCTCCACAAAGGAAACGTATTCGTCCCTGTTCAACCAAGGCCATGACACTCAACTGGACGACGGACAGATACAAGGATTCAAAAGCATTTGGAAGAATTTTGCCCCACCAAAAGTTAAGGCTCACGCATGGAGACTCCTATGGGGCAGGCTACCAACACGATCCAACCTAAGAAGAAGAAACATCCTGAACCAGAATGACGACCTAAGGTGTGTACTATGTGGTGAAAGCGAAGAAACTGAGAAACACATCTTCCTGGAATGCCCTCAAGCATACCAAGTATGGATGGAATGTCTGAATTGGCTCAACTTACCAACAGTACTACCGGCAGACCTGCAAAATCATTTACTAGGTTTCGAAGGCCTCATCAAAGGAAGAAACGGGAAGAAGATTGCCACATGTATATGGATGTGCGTGGTGTGGCTAATATGGAAAGGAAGAAATGCAGTCCTCTTCAGAAACGAGACTTTCTCGATCACAAAGACTAAGGAGGAGCTAAAGGCAAGACTTTGGAGTTGGTGCACAATCAAATACCCTACTCAAAATGCTTCGTTCTTCAAAACCTGGGTGACAAATCCACTCAAGTGCATGAGTTGAGTTTCACATGTAGCATAAGATTTACTATTTTCCCCAAATGAAATCACGTGTACACTGATTTTCGGGTATCTCTTGTACCCACTATGAATAAAATCACTTTTTACCGATAAAAAAAAATTGAATTATGATTATTTTTATGGATATTTGGTTGATGAGTTTGTTATAAACCGTTTTCGTTGCAATACTTAACGTGATTTTAATTATATTTTTAGCGCATTAAAGTTAGTTATTTTAACTACTTTTTGAAAGGTCAATATTTTTAAATTTAGGGCGTGACACTCATCGTCCCGAAAACTCTATTGTGGGCTACTTAGATGCCGACTGGGCTCGTTGCATTGAGACACGTCGTTCGATGTATGACTATTCCATCTTCTTGGGTGGCAATCTTGTTTCGTGGAGTGCGAAGAAACAACCCACAGTTGCCCGTTCAAGTTATGAATTTGAGTCCAGGGCGTTGGCCAACACTGCTTCTGAGGTTGTCTGGCTCACCAACCTATTAAGGGAACTTCGCCAATTGCCTCCGTCTTGCCCTATACTCTTATGTGATAATAAGAGCGTGATTTTGCTCAGTCAAAATCCCATCGCTCATAAGCGGGCGAAACATATCGACATTGATTGTCATTTTGTTCGAGAACTCGTCTCTTCCAGAAAGCTACACACCCAATTCGTCTCCACTCATCTTCAATTGGCCGATATTTTTACCAAAAGCCTTCCACGACCGGGCTTTGATTTCTTGCGCTCCAAGCTCTACGTTTGCTTGCATCCCACACAACGCTTAACAAAGGGTATTAAGGGAAAGAGTTGACCGATTCACATTTATGCATGTAAATGATTCACATTTATGTGAATATTATTCTTTGTATCTATGTATTTATTATTCTGATTGGTGTATTTATTATTTTGATTGGGTTTCCTTAATTTACGGAACCTATTGTTGTATATATATGAATGATATTTTCCAATCACCATCAACGGTGATCATACATTCAATTTCACACATACTAATCTAATCCCTAATCATATTTTTCCACTATAAAATAAACTCCCAAATTCTCCTCACCAAATTTCAAAACTCTCATTCAAATAATTGATGTAGATTAAAGGGATTTTAATGAAATTCACTACAAGAAAACAGTCAAATTCCAACGGAAAAATTCCAACGGTGAAATAAACTGTTGGAATCTTTAAAATTCCAACAGTTTTTCCAACAACATAAACAATCGTTGGAAAAATCCAACAGAGATTCCAACACCTCATTGAAGCCATTGGAATTTACCGTTGGAAAATGCATTGGAATTTTTTTTAAAAAATATCCAACGAATATTCCAACGACACTAGACAGTTGGAATGGTTCCGCTACATCAAATGATATGTTTATATCTAATTCCAACAAAATTTCCAACAACTTGCTATCGGTGGATTTTTTTTTAATTATTCCAAAGGAAACTCCATTGGCACTAGACCGTTGGAATAGTTATCCTAAATTAAATGATATTTTTATATCTAATTCCAACATAATTTCCAACGAACTGCTATCGTTGGATTTTTCTTTAATTATTCCAACGAAAATTCCATTGGCACTAGACCGTTGGAATAATTATCCTAAATTAAATGATATTTTTTATATAATTCCAACATGTTTTCCAACGAACTGCTATCGTTGGATTTCTCTTTAATTATTCTAACGGAATTTCCAACGATCTGCTATCGTTGGATTTTTCTTTAATTATTCCAACGGAATTTCCATTGGCACTAGACCGTTGGAATAGTTATCCTAAATTAAATGATATTTTTATATCTAAGTTCAAAATAATTTCCAACGACCTGCTATCGTTGGATTTTTCTTTAATTATTCCAACAAAATTTTCATTGTCACTAGACCGTTGGAATAGTTATTCTAAATTAAATGATATTTTTATACAGTATCTAATTCCAACATAATTTTCAACGACCTGCTATCGTTGAATTTTTCTTTAATTATTCCAACGAAAATTTCATTGACTTTCGCACGTTGGAATGGTTCACCAAATTTCATTGAATTTCGTTGACTTTCACACATTTGAATGGTTCGCTAAAATTCAACAAAATTTCCAACTAATTAAGAACATTTTTTTGTTAATTGTTCCAATGGAATTTCTAACGATGTTTTGGAATGATTTCAGTAATTTAGTAACAAAAATACATTCAATGTAAGATTTTCTTAAATAATATAATTAAATGATGGGTTACCCTCTCATTACAACTAAATTTAGTCCATCGTTAACATTTAATATTTTTAAAAAGTTTATTTACTCTTTATATGTAGTTGTACCAACTCATTTCTCGAAGTATACTAGTAATTATTAATACTTAATTTGTTCAAAAACATTTTGCGTGTATGTTTGCTTAACTTTTCAGGTGTAAATTTTTAAAAAAACATTTAAATTGTATAAAGCTCTTTATGAATAAATTCACTAATATAAGTAAAAATCAATTTGAGTGAAAATTGATAACCAAATATTTATGAGACTTATTTTGCCTCGATATCAAATTATATGAAATCAGAAAAAGAAAAAAAAAACTAATATTTCTTTTCAATATTTACCAAGATATCCCAAAATGAAAAAAATGAAAAAATAGGAGTTGTTTTCAATTACAAGTTTATTCTCGTGTATTACATTTACCAATTCTTATGAAATCTCTTGTATTGCAGTTGCCAAATGTTTGTGATCAATCTTTCACATGCTAACTATGCATCTAAAGGATAATTGAGGAGTTATCCACTATTAGTTTGCCTTGAGGCTTTGTTTACCTCTCTAATATAAGAGATCAAGTTCTTATTTCCTCATTAGAATCTATGTCATATTCACTCACTACATCTAAGAAAAAAGATGGAATTCCACAACTTGAATTAAAAAGACAAATTAATGCTTTCAAAAAAAAAAACTGCCAAACTATTTTTTTGAATTAATATTGATATGGCATATAAATCTAACACATTTTACACTCTTTTTTATTATGACTATTCAAATTGGTTGGAATAAATCTCATTCATACTCAAAGAATCAATTGACAATCTACTTCTATAAGGAATAAGGAAGCTACCTTAACAACTGTTCATAAGAAACTGATACTCAGTTGGGTACACTTGAATACTTTTGAATCTGAACTCATCAAATTCATTTCCTTGAAGTACATCAATTAACTGGAACTTGCGACCACATTTTTCAAGATTTATTGTTTAATGAAGATAAATAATTTCTAACTTGAACTCTGAAAATCAAACTCTACAAGTAGAAATATGCAAGAGAATAATTGCATTCGGAGTTTAATGGTTTAGAGAACTTTGAACTACTTTAACAGGATCATTGAGAATAATTCATCCCACATTTTTCAAGATTTATTGTTTAATGAAGATAAATAATTTCTACCTTGAACTCTGAAAATCAAACTCTACAAGTAGAAATATGCAAGAGAATAATTGCATTCAGAGTTTAATGGTTTAGAGAACTTTGAACTACTGTAACAGGATCATTGAGAATAATTCATCCCATTGAGGATAAAAAAACAAGAAGGAAAATCCATGTATCACCTATCCATACTAGATCCGACAAACCACGTGGAGAAGCATTCATTGATAAGAAAGATTTGTAATGAACAACACTACAACACAAATATCTGATTCTTAGGAATAAAAAAGGTCATAATTTCAATGTGCACTAGAGCTCCCTGCTATCATATTCAAAAAATGATAATGCCAAATCCAAATCATAATAACTAACTCACATTTAGGATTTCATATCTGAAGAAATATGGATGCATGGTAACTTTGAGTAGAGAACAACGAAATATATTAAAGCCACATGTGACATCCGCCTGTTGGGCAACAACTGATTCATCGTCTTTCAAAACATCCAAAGTACTAGAACAATTTCAGGTAACAACTCCAAGTGCTTCAAACAAGAAGTACATCATGGAGAAAATAAATTTGCAAAAACAGCCAAGGTAATAACCAATATGGACTTCAACTGAACCACGGTTTGGTGTAATATAAGAAACCATATTGTACAACATAGACTACTCAAATAAACTGAAAATCTACTAATGATCAATTAGATGGTCTAAGCCTGACCTATTAATGATTTTCCTTATCATTTAACAGTATTATAATACATCTACTTCTCTAAACCATTGCGACAATCAGACTCATTTGGCATTAGTTGTGAAAAGAAGTCTACAGAAAATTTTAATATCATGAGATTCTAATATGAATTCAACAACATCTTATCTACTAATTTAATATACATCCACGTTATGAGATGCTAATATGAATTCAACAACATCTTATCTACTAATTTAATTTACATCCACGTTATGGTACAAGCCACATAGAAATAAACATGTTTCACAAGTATAATTCATCTATTTGTCAAGAAATTTTTTACAAAACATGTTTAAAAGAGCAAGTAGTAATGAAATTAGGCATTCAAGTTTCTGGTAAGATTGAGTCTCCGGCCAATTAACACAGTTTTCACACAAATACAATATAAGTAAAACAAGAAAATGAACCTAAATGCATATCTTGGCAAATATACGAAACCACAATGTGAAAGCAGTTTTCACACATAAAATTCAAGAAAATAAAGACGCTCTTACTGGGTAATAAATTTGTGGTTCGGGCTTAGACGATCTGAGAGTAGGTCAAGAATACCCAAATGAAACTCTACAATTAACACAAAATCCATCCGCCGCCAAGAGCTCGTTACGAACTCACCGTAACTGGTCAAGCTTCAATCCAGCCAGGAAAAAACAAGCAGCAACTACAAATTTAAACAATTTATGCGCATACACAGCAGTTGCACATCACACACTCGTACCACACACACATCTCTTTTCTTCTACGTCTTGGCGAACACATAACAATCAAAGCAGGGCATTGATAGAAACTAGTTTCAATCTGTGTTCATGAATTCTAAAGGCAATACACAGTTCGTATGATGATTGTTTTTTGTTAGAAGACAGATGAAACCAATCTTTGGTTTAGATATCATCATATAAATCTTTAGAGAAGAAATGAAAGATGATAAAATCACAAACAAATTGGGAATAAAAATATCTAAAATTATATTCGTGTTCAATTAAATAATTCAATATCAAGCATGAGCAAACGAGCAAACCTACATATCGGATGTCCACAAAGTCAGGTTGTCATGGAGAAGCTGCATAATCGATCAGAGTGCTATCCTTGTAAGACTCCTAGTCGAGAGTGTCCAACTCCAGCAATCGCCTCATCAAAAGCACAAGGTAAACATTAGACTAAGAAAATGTCAATCAATTTACCAAAAAGTTAGCCATTGAATATAAGAAATTTAGGTGGTTCTTTGATTTGGAATCACTGAATCTTGAAATTAATATTACAGATAAATAGCAAATATGGAGTAATTGATATGGTGGTTGGTGTAGGTTGAATAAAGAAAGGTAAATTCTAAGTCAGATACATCTAACAACATTCAAAACACAACAAGAATGGAATTAATATGAAACTTCAATGTATCAATTGTGTCAATTTTCATAATGATTCTGTAATCCCACCCGCATCCCACCCACAACAATTATAACAGGCTTGTAAATAATTTCCCAGAACTTGAAGAGGGAAACATAAACAGCAGCGATAGAGTGAGGACGAGAGAGATAGGAACACATTGCGAGAACCTACCAGAAAATTAGGGCCTTGGCGTGGCCGGCGGCGTGAATCTGCAGTTTGGGAGGCGTATCTCACATTGGGAATTGGCGGTAACATCGCGGGAATAGAGAAAAGGTTGCCGCCTCTTTATACACTAGGGATTTGCGATTGTGATAACCTCAAAGAAAAAATATATTTTGATCAAATATTATATTAAGATTAATATATATATATATATATATATATATTATTAAACAAAACGTTATGCTTATGGATTTTATTAAACTAAATTTAAATATTTAAGTTTGATCAAGTAATATTTCATCCAAAAGAAGCTTCCATAGCTTGTGACGGAGATTTGAAAATATATGGAGTAATAAAATAATTAGATATATTAAAGGTGATAGAATTGTTAGTGAAAAATATAATAAAATGTAAAAATAAATAGTTTACTTAAAAAAAATGAATGAAAAGCTTTACACATATTTGTTAGTCCATTATTTTGTTCTTTAATTTATTTTTTTACGAATCGTGATTTAACATAAATGTTTAGTATAATTTATAAACTGTGATTAAGAACTACTCCGTTCGTCTCAAGAAAATTTGTATTCTTAGGATTACACACATTTTAATAAATGTGTAAGAAAAAATGTATTAAGTGATTTTTTTAGGGATAGTTTTGTAAATTTTTATAAATAAAATACAGATGAATGAAGATAATTGAGTGTGAAAAAGTAATGAATTAATATTATAAATATGTGTATATTTTGAGTGTGGAAGTTATGAATGTTTCTTTTTCTTTTAGTGTAAGAAGTTGATATGTAATATTCAAATATGTCAAATGCAAATTTCTGTAAAACGGTGAGAGTACAAAATTATTATCCTAGATTTTAGAATAGTTCTGATGTTTTGGTTTGAATCTAGTAAGAAATACTTGAATTTATGCCACTCTTTGGTTGATGCAAAAGGAAGAAAAAAAAAATTTCAACATTTAGAAGCAACTTTATGAGCAAAAGTTGTGTTTTATAATAAAATCTTTTATATAAATTTAATTTTCTTTACTATTTCTCAAATACAAAATTAGGATCTTGCTTAAAAAATTATTCAGACGGGTGAGACACCCGAAGAGATTACCTAAAGGGAAGTCGAATTACAAGAATTAGGATTTTGCTTAAAAAATTGTTCAGACAAGAGGCACCCGAAGAGATTACCTAAAAGAAAGTCAGATTTGCGAAAGATGTTGCAACTAGGGATGGCAATGGGTCGGGTCGGGTACCTAGATACCCTGACCCAATCCGTTTCAATTCGGGGTCGGGTCACGTGGCGGGTCGGAGCAAATCGGAGCGACCCATTATAAAAAATTTTAAAGAAAAAAATTGAAAAATAATAATTTAAAAAAAAAACATATAAAATAAATTTTAAATTTGTATTGAAAATAAATAAAATAGTCTTAGAAGCATGTTTATAAATTTATTTTCACATTTATGAAGGTGAATTATTGTTATATATATTAATAAACATCAAAATAGTGAAGATATATTATATTTATAGGTATAATATATATAAAAAATAAATATAAAAACGGGTCACGGATCACGGGTCGAGGGTGATACCCGGACCCACCCCATTTCAATACGGGTCCAAGACAGAGCGACCCAAATAGCACGAGTCGGAACAGAGTGGGTTGAAATTGTCATCCCTAGTTGCAACACTTTCCAACCCAAGAACTTTTTTTTTTTTGTGGTTCCAACCCAATAACTTAGTTACAATAGTATATTTACTTCTATATGAGGCGCGCATCTACAAATGAAACTTAGATTGAAATGTCTGGCTTCAAATTATGCAAATGAGTAGCTTTGTGTATTTATTACTCCCTCCATCCACTAAAGTTTTATTTAGTTCTATTTTTGCGTCCACAAATATTATATTTATTCTATTTAAATAATTAACTTTTAAATATTTTTTCTATTTTATTAATAAGATTGAATATCTACTAATAATATTTTTTACTTGTTATTTCTCATATCATTTTTATAATTAAAAAGAGGACATAGAAGAACACACTTCTAAGTCTCAAGCACCACTAAACCAACTCATTATGTTTATATTGTTGAAATGTCTTTTAAAATATTACACTATGTGATGAAATATTAATCTACTATAGCGAAATGTGAAATTGAGTGAAAGTAAAAAAAAAAAAAAAAAAAAACTCTAATAAAAAATAATTATAAATAATAAAATATTGTTTTTATTTTTACTTTTAAAAAATGTAGTACGTATCTTGTTATTAAACAAAACCTTATGTTTAAGGAGTATATAAGGTACCCATAAATTATTTTGAATATGATATTAAATTTTTTTTTGGCGCTTTAGTATTTAGAAAATTTAGAAAAAGAGCGGTTCCACCTCACAAGAGAGGCGGTTCTCATTTCGAGCTATTCACCTCAAGTAGAAAAGAAAACCCTATTGTTCTCAAATCTCAATTTTCAAATCTGAAACCCCCTTCCACAGTTGCGTAAACCTAGAGTAATCCCAACACTTGATTTTACCTCGCGCAGAAAAGAAAAACCTAATTTTTTATTTAGACTGATTTCTAATGTTGCTTCTCTGTTATGGAGGTTCGCCAGATTCCGTCGACTTCTCCTCGGATATTAGATATATAATAAATTGGCACATGAGTAAGTATTTATTATGTCTTTCTATATGGTTTGATAACACACAATACAGTAACATGACTTTATTTAGTATATAAATGATCTAACATAACATAGCGTGTTCATGATATTATCTCATTTCACTGCTTTCTCGTATATATATTGGTTGCTTCAAATATTGTGATTGGAGATTTTTTTTTGTTAATTGTGTTGCCTTCCAGATCCTTGTATTTCAAAGTTCTTGAGTATTGGCATGCCTAGTATACTTTTCTGGTTTTCTTGTTTTACTGTTTGCTTTAAGATTTTGTTTCTGTATTATAACTTCTCCTGTTGGTAGTGGCCATTTGGATATCTGCCAATTTTTGCTAATTTATTTGTTGTATGTAATGCTGAAAAATATTCCTTATTTCTGGTTCTAAAAAGGAACTGCAATTTATTACTATTATTTTAAAAAAAATGAATGCAGGAAGAAAACGACCATGATTGATTTTTCGAGGATCTTCATGAAGCATTTATTTTAAGGTGTTTATTTATGATATTTAACAATTATTTAATCTTATATTGAAACTTTCATGTTTAATGTTCACAAATGGCAGGTAGAAGGGATCATGGTGGTTTTCGAGGATAAGGCAAAGACACTAATTAACTTAAAAAATGGTAGAGGTGGATATAGAAACAGAAGCATATATAGAGAGAATTTGAGAGAGCGAATGCATTTAAACTAAAACATAAACAATGAAGCCCTGACATCTTAATCTGTCTACCTGGTAATGAAATTCAAATATCCCTAATCCATAATGCTCTGGTGAAGAGCCTACAGTCCCATTTATTCTTTGTTCTGCTTATTATCTACTATTTGATTTTACCAGCATCTTTTGTTTGGAGCGTACATGATATAAATACGTACATGATTAATAACATTATTTTTCTTCTTGTCATTTTCTGTTAGAAAGTAACTCTTTTATTTTTCATATATTGTGCCTCTAAACTTTTTTTATTTTTCTTAATCATTTATCTATATTATACATTCAGGCCCCATGATCAAGTTATTCAAAGTAAATGAAAAGTAAAGAGAAATTGTTGAAAGTAATGGGAAGCCACCTATGAAGGCAATGTGCTGATGCAGTTTGTGGGATAGAAAGACAGTGTGTGGCTGCTGGTTATGCTTTGCAACCTTCAATAGGTTATAAAAAAGGTATCTTTAATTTTCTGTTGCTTTCAATGTTATATACTGATAAATTAAAAAAATAAAAATTGTACTACAATGGTGTTTGCTGGTCAATCCTCCATTTGATACACTTGCTCTATAGTTGTGTTTTACTATTCTTTGATGAAAAGAAATTGGACTCTGTTTATTGCATTTGTGGAATATTGGACTTTATAGTTTGTGCGTTTTGTCTTTAATAGTAGTAGTTAATCTTTAGTTCCTAAGTAGACACTGAATATTTTATGCTCATGTTGTGAATTGTAAACGACCATTAAGTCGTGATCTTACTTTGACAATTGCAAATCGAAGATAAATGGGTTGTTTATTCAATGTAATAGAGAAAGCAAGATGTGTGTTAACCTGTCTGCTTTGAATATTATTGATCATGTTGTTCTGTACTCGGTATATATCTTGTAAGAATTTGGACTTTTTTAGCTATTTTTTATGACCTATAGTGTTATGTATGAAACTATGATCTTGAACTAGTCTTATATAATCCCTCATTTATCTAGTCAAACAGGATGTAATTATTTATGTTTGTGGAATAGGTTCTAACATAAGCAAAAAAGAGAATTAATCTGCTTTAATAAGTTAATTGCTTCAGTAAATGTTCATATATACTTAAGTAGGCAATCAATGTGAAATTGAATAAACTGAAGTAACTAGATGGTCAAGGTGCTCAAATTATACAAGTTATATAACACACAAATTTGAATAATGAAATCTCTTTATCTCTTTTATATACATTATCTGGCTAGAGTCACAATAGGCATAACAAATTTTATGATGTACGTATTTAAATTGATATGGTATTAAAAGTTCACTATAGGACTAGTGTAATAGGTTACTCAAAATCCTAAATGTGTGAATGGACAACATTTGAATAGATAGATAGACATTACAAAAGTGTATATATAGATGAGAACATGTCAATTTTGCGGTTTGAATAGTGAAGATGTTTGATTATATATATTTTTTTAATAGAAATGTTTATTGTTGTTGAAGTAGGTATGATTCACAAGAGAACAATCGGAGACCAAAATGCATGAAGGCACAGTGATGTGTTTGGTGCTCGGGAAAAAATGGAGTAACCTACTTTTCAAGATTGGTGAAATCTTATCAAAGAGGATGTATGATAGAACCTGAAGAGATGAGATCTGGAAGAGAAGAGTTTCCTGAATTTGCATATGCTACATCATCTCCACGGGATATATTTTGAAGTTTATTTTTGTATTTGTATTGTTTGATGAATATTTGGATAGTTGTGTTCCAAGTTAAGTTTACTTTTTAATGGATATTTGGATAGATATTGAAGACAAGTTAAGTTTACTTTTTAATGGATATTTGGATAGATATTGAAGACTTGTGTATTTTGTTAATTTAGTGGATATATTGAGTTTGGAATTGATGATGAAGTTGTTAAATTATGTTACCTTTTGAGTAACTTTATCAAGAAATAAAAAGAATATAGACAAAATATATTATTTGTTGTATAAATAATTTTTATTGTTGAAATTTGTATTCCAACAAAATAATGTCGTTGGAATTGACATTAGAATTTAACTTGAATAAATTTCCAATGGATAATATTTGTTTGAAAAATTCCAATAAAAAATAACCGTTGGAATATACAATGAAATTTGCAATGGAAAATTTCCAATAGTTTAATATTCCATCGGTACATGTCCGTTGGAATAAAAATTCCTACGATATTTTTTCGGTTGGAATTAACATAGGAATTTACATTTATAATTTCCAACAACTGAAATTTCAAAGGTCAAAATCCGTTGGAATAAATTCCAACAAAAAATCACTGTTGGAATAAAAATTCCTACGATATTTTTTTGGTTGGAATCAGCATAGGAATTTGCGTTTATAATTTCCAACAACTTAAATTCCAAAGGTCAAAATCCGTTGGAATAAATTCCAACAGAAAATCACCGTTGGATATGTTGATGGAATTTATGTTGGAAAAACATTTCAATGGGTGAAAATTCCAACGTTCACGATCCGTTGGAATGTACCGTTGGAATTTTTTTCCATTGGAATTTTCATTGGAATTTTGCAATTCCAACGCCAACTTTTCCAACGGTCGTATTTTCGCTGGAATTTCCGTTGGAATCACTGATTCCAACGAAAAAAATGCAAAAATCCGTTGGAATTTTTCTGTTGGAATTACGATGTTTTCTTGTAGTGATTACACTCTCTTTGTGATAACCCAATAAAAACTCAATTCACATTAGCCCAACCCTCGATTATACGATCTACACAACTAACCAACTTTTATTGCACTAATCATGCTTCAACATACAACCTAATAATTGGAATCTAGCAAATGATCATTTCATTACCCATTAACCTAACCTAAACACCTTCCAATTGAATTATACAATCAAAATTAAACTAAAACACAAATTTCAGCACAAATTAAAACACTCAAACACAATTAGACTTAGCTCATGGCTAAATCAACAAAATAAATAAAGAAACTAGCAAGAAATAACATTCCTTAATCTTGCCAAAATGCTTAAATTTAAGATATCACCTCTTGGTTGGAAAATATGAAATAAACCTTGAAATCCTCCACAAAATCTTCAATCTTTGGCTTGAAAATGAAAGTACAACTATTTTGTAATCTATTCTATGAAAAACTATTTAATTCTATGAAAAAAAAAACTATCTATTTGAGATTAAAAAAAAAAGATGAAAAATGGTTTTGGGGGAGTTTCCTCCAAAATGGTCGCTACCTCTGTTCTGTTCTGCTCACGACACTTTTTCGTGCGGAATAGGCCAGCCGTAATTGAGCAATGGGGTGGTGGGCTACCACTGCTATGGGTTTGGGCAGTTGGGCCTTGCTTCAATTTCAATTGATTTTAGCTGCTAACTTTTCTTAATGTGGGCCGCTGAAAAATGGGTGTAATTAAAATTAAATGGACTACCCTTGTACGTTGAATGCTTCCAATTTAATTTTCTAATGTACCGTGAAAATTTGTGAGATGGACTTATATTTTGGGACTTCAATTTCCTCTATATAAATTATCAACATGTCAACTATTTTACAACATCCAAATTTGGCCTCAAATTTTTTTATATTGAGCCCAATCGATCATCTTCTTCTATTATTTCTTCAATTGACTCCACAATATAATTAAGGCGTGTTTTTCACTAAAAATGCTCATTTTTCTACAAAAAAATAGCTAACCATAACCTTTCTCCAAATCAAGTGCAATGAGTTAAATTAGTGTAAATAATACAATAAATCCTTAAAAATATTCAAAATAAACACATAAATTTCAAGTAATTATCACACTAAACAACGTACGGGGCACAAGTCATATCTTTGAGGAATGCCAATCAATATAAGAATAGTACATTGGAAGAGGATGTTGGTGTAGGAGTTAATGGCGGGGAAGATGGGAGGAGTGTGATCTTCATGCCTAAAAAGTGGAAAGTATATGTGTTGCTACGTGCATCGTGTATAACGTACACTTCTATCAAATTGTCATGGGCGGCCTAAACGGAGGTGACATGCATCCATGGGGACGAAGTCGCACCATACAAAATCAATGTACTTGACCCCGATTGAGAACATTACAAGAACTCGATGTTTAGTTGTAATGTTATTGCCCTTCTATAGCCACGATGGGGAATGAGCGTTTGGGTGTGCTTCTGTATGAATGGATAATTTGGCAACCGCATTCGAGGCAATAATATTTTTGCACACTCCCAAAGCAAGGATGAAACGACATACCTTTCTGTTAATTGTGCAAGTAGACTCGAAAAGAATGTGGCGTTGAACGCAGTGACGGACCCAGAAATTACAGATTGGGGGGCCCAATTTACATTAATACAAAGATAAAATATTTATATATACAAAAAAATTATTATAAATTTTTCAATACATCTCATTTCATTAATTTAAATTTAACGATTTTTGTTATATTTTGAAATAAAACAATTTTGATTGTTCTAGCTTTGAAAAAGTATACACAACTCCGATCGTTGTTGAGACTTTAGTCACTATTAGTCAAATGTAGAACTTAAAATATACTCCCCCGTTCATAGTGATTTTTATATTTTAATTGACTCACTTTTTAAAAAATGTAAATTTAGTGGAGTGTGAGATCAAATAAGTAAGAATCAGTTTGCGTGATTTAATAAAGTATAAAATAGATTTTGTGAGGTCTAAAAAAAATTAGTGAGGTGTATTAATAAGAGAAAATGTGGATATAAAATTAATAATAATTTTAAAAATAAAATGATATAGTAAATGTATCTATTTTGTGAATTATTTTTATATTTGAAGTGTACAAAGTAATTTTAAAACATAAAACATAATATAAATAATTACTAAAAAAATATATATAATATATATATAAAAAAAAAAAAAAATTGGTGGGGGGCCCAGTGACCCCCCTGGGCACTTCCTCGGTCCGTCACTGGTTGAACGGTTGGGTCCGGGAGACGAGGATTGAGACATGCACGACGTAATATGATATCGGGTCCTTTGACGCCCTCCCAAAATTCTTCTGATGATGGGGTCAATAGGTCTTCATCGAACATTGGGGGGTCCGACGTAATTGTCATCTAGAAGGTCATCAAAAACAGGCCACGAGTGCCTCCTAATTTCGGGTAATTCGCCATTCGGTGGCCCATGTTCGTCGTAGGAAAAAATATTGGTATATAGAAGGAGCGGGGAAGGGGGGCGAAATGAGGTGGGTGTTGGTTGAGTTCGGCTCGTAGTGGGGTGAGTGTCTAGCGGCGAAGTCGAGGCAATGGGTCGAACTGAAGATGACGTAAAAGGACTTGTAGAGCGACTATTGAATTGATGTTCAAGGAGGACGACACGTTGATGTTCTTTAGAGCCAGTAATGGGAGCGAGGAGATTGAGCACATCCTGAAATGATAGGCATTCAATAATACTGCCTATCCTAGCGAGTTTTACGGTCCTATTGGACCGAAAGCTTCTTAGAGTCAAGCATTTATTTTTCTAGTTAGAGACCAACGTCTTGGGCAGCTTGGAAGTTGAAACACTATATATAAGACAAATTGCAAAAATAAGACTTATTTTGTCACTAATTACACTTCAAGAACCGAACTTTCGATATTTACGGGGCAGGTTATGAACTTTTAAATTGTTGCAAAAAAAAAAAAAAAAGACCTCGGGAAAATTTAAGGTCAAAATAGAGAATGTTTTTACCAATTCGTATACTCCATCAATTTACACAAGAAGTGGGACAAGTACCCAACTTTCAATTTTTACAAAATAATAATATGAGACCAACACTACTGGTTCAATCTACGCAAATAACAAACAATGTAAACAAGAAAACTCACCTGATAGTGGTATTTCTTATTAGAATCAAACAACAAATTAAATACTCCGGTCAAAAGTCATAAATTCTCTCTTTCTCATGAAACACTATCCACCACATGTTTTGGATGGGAACAATCAGATGCAAGTTGTGAAAGGTTACTCATGATAACATATACTTCATCCGTTCCTCATTTTTTGTTTGCACAAATATTAAGATATGAGTTACGTTGTTTATTGGTATTAATTAAAGGGATATAATTATTTTTTTGATGAGGGGTTAAATGGTTAATTGAAATGGATAAGTAAAAAAAATTATTTTTATATAGGAAAAGCAAAAGGCAATTGGTGTAATTTAAAATGTTTGAGGGTGATAATTAAAAGAATAGGAATATTAAAGTACTTGATTTTTGTCCATATTCTAAGGCACGACGTTTGAACCATATTTATCTTCAATTTTAGAGAATTCTTCCTAAAATTTTAGATCAAAAATATTTTCATGAGTTAGTATAACTAGGAGTAAATTTCTCTCCTCTAAGTCCTCGTGCTTTCCCCCTCACTATATAAATTCCTTCCTCCCTCACGCACACTTTTTTCCAACCCAGTGTGCTCCATTTTCTCTTTGCAAAGAAAGTAGTAAAAGTTCGAACTTATAGACGTTCTTGTATAAATTTCCTAATATTATCTACTTAATTCAAACTAGAAAAAACAATGTTTAAAATTATTTAGTTTGATGATACACTTTAAGCAATTTGAAATGAGAATAAACACTCACCATATTTTGGAGTTTCATTGTTGGGACATCCTGCATTATCATGACTTCGTATTCTCCAATCCATTTACCGTACAATTGAATTACAATCACTATCTTATCTTTGAATGCGGTTATGACACAAATACCCATATTTGGAAATATCTTTGTTACATTTATGAACTATATACTCCATGATTAAGAAATTTATGTGTATATATATACTCCGTATATGATATGACGTCGACCTAAATTTAGAATAGAGAGTTGTCATATGGAGTAATTAAAATAAAATAAATGAAATGATGTCCTAAATTTAGAATAGAGAGTTTCCATATATAAAATGAGATGAATATATAATTCGGTTACTTATGGTGGGTGCAAAGAGCTCAAAGATCCTCTTTATACTTGTGGCAATGCTGCACAATAGGACTTCACCATACTCTCTATCATCTCCATAAGTCTTCCACTTTCTACTTTCTGCATATAATTTTAAGAAAATATGTTAGTTACCAGAAAATTCTTAATTCATTTCAAAACAATTTGTACATTATTAATATGTATATACTTTCTTTCCATTTGAGTATATAAGTGTCGACATTTAGGAAACAGAAAAAAAAAATCAAAAATGGAATATTCTTCTTCACAATCACACCCACCTCATAATAATAATAATAATAATAATAATTCAAAACTCACTCCATATGTCGTAGTTTGCTGGATTTTTGCTGCCTTTGGAGGATTAATGTTCGGATACGACATTGGAATTTCAGGTGATGATCATTTTATTTTTCATCATCACAATTCAATTATTTATGTTAATTTACCCTTAGCTAGTAATTGCATGAATTAATTAATTATATCATCATGATAACTAGCTAGCTATTTTTCAATTGATTTTTTTCCTTATATATGAAGAATTATTATTAATTTTAGGTGGGGTTTCGGCGATGGATGATTTCTTGAAAAAATTCTTTCCGACAATGTATGGGAGGAGAGATGGTGAAAACAACTACTGCAAATATGATGATCAGTTGCTTCAGCTTTTCACATCTTCATTGTATGCTGCTGCCCTAGCCTCGAGCTTCGTCGCATCGAAGGTTTGCTCGTTGCTCGGGAGGCGCCTTACGATCAGATTCGCCTCCTTAGTTTTCATGAGTGCAGCAATAATAAGTGGGTCTGCACCAAACATATATGTGCTCATACTCGGAAGGGTTTTATTTGGGATTGGAGTTGGATTTGGCAACGAGGTAAATCTTACATGGATGGATATATATATATATATATAGACTTAATTTGGTTCAAGGGCAATACACTACCTAAAATTGTTACACATAATATAATATGAGTGTTTATGAGTTATCACTTTACTTAAATCATAATTTAAATGCAAAGTGGGATATAATTATATATAAGTAGAACAATAGTTTGAAATACTAATAAATTGTACAGGGCATGCATCATTCAATTCATAAAATAGATAAAATTGAAACTTGAATATATATAATTTATGATTAAAAAGAAAGTTAAAAAAGAACGCAATTTGTTCTTGATAAAGACTTGTGTGGGATTATTTTACGGAATGAATTCATGAGACATAGTTCTATCTGAACAATATTGTTAAGAAAAAATATGGGTTGAATTGGTTCGTGTCTTCTATGTGTCAAATTTAGCCCGTCTCAATACTGAAAAATGGTGCCTTGTGTGAGATGGTCGCATACATGGAGACCATGTTCCACTTTAGTATTTAAATCATATTCTTCTTTCTAATGTGATTGAATTGCATTTTTATAAATTGGTCATATAATAAAATAAATGAGACCCGTCTAATGTCAAAAAAAAAAAAAACATCCTATAGCTTAAGTCGGGTCTAAATTTGTACTATGTTTTAGTTTTTCAATTTAGTTATTTTGGTGTCGACAATTTTGGTCTTCCTATTGTTCAGATTAAATCTGGTATATTTTTACTCTTTTAATTTTTGGTCTTTTTTATGTCAATGTTGATTCAAAAGATCAAATTGAAAACAGTGCACTCCCGGTAAAAAAAAATGATACTCCCTCCCTTTCAAGATTTTATGCACACTTTCTTTAACTGGCGTCCCAACATTTTTTGCACACTCCAAAAAAGGAAACAATAATACCCCTCCTTTATTTTACCTTTAGTCAAATTTCCTTTCTTTTTAATCAAATCTCACTCACTTTAGTCAATGAATTACCAATAATACACCTCCTTTATTTTATCTTACACATCACTTTATTTCATTTTCTTAATCTCCGTGCCGGTCAAAGTGTGCATAAAATCCTGGGACGGAGGGAGTACTAGTTTATTATTTTATTTTGTTTTTTCACAAATTAAAGTCTATTCAATTTTTGAAATTCAATATTTCTAATTGTTGAATTTAATTTTGATCTACTACATTAAAATCAAGTTAAAATTACACTAATTACAGCATACATACAGTTGAGTGCACACAAGTGTGACTCATATATCTGATGAGGGAATTTGAAATCTGAAACTTCAGTCGGTTCCCCTCTTCTTATCAGAAGTTGCACCACCCCACCAGAGAGGAGCCGTCAACATCCTCTTCCAGCTCTTCATCACCATCGGCATCTTCAACGCCAACCTCGTAAACTACGTCGTTTCGTCCATCCACCCCGCCGGCTGGCGCTTCGCCCTCGGCCTCTCCGGCTTCCCCAGCATCGTCCTCTTCATCGGCTCCACCGTCATAATGGAAACCCCCTGCAGCCTCATCGAACGAGGCTACGACAACGAAGCCCGCCAGACGCTGCAGAAGATCAGGGGCGTTGAAAACGTCGAAAACGAGCTGCAGCAGATTAAACTGGCTTGTGAAACTGCCAAGCATCCGCATGCTAGTAAGCTGTATAAAAGGGAGAATGTTCCGGCATTGGTGATCTCTGTCGTGATTCAGGCTTTCCAGCAGCTTACGGGGATTAATGCCTTCATGTTTTACGCGCCTCTCGTGTTTCGGATGATGGGCTTCAAGACCGGTGTCGCCTTGCTCTCCGCCGTCCTTGTCGGAGCCGTCAACTTGCTCAGCACCGTCCTTGCGATTGTCGTCATCGATAAGATTGGGAGACGGAAGATGCTTCTCCAGGCTTGCGTGCAGATGTTCACATGCATGGTACAGACTATAAGAAAATTGACTTTTAATAATGACAGAAAATGACTTTCAGTGACAGTTCTATCACTAAAAGTCAATTTTCTGACTGAATTGACATTTAATGAATGACAGAAGTCCTGTCAAGAGAAGTTATAATGAGAGAATTTTGTTATTTGCAGGTTGGAGTAGGGGCAATTCTGGAGGTTCATCTAAAGGCGACAGGCGAGGCTAGCGAAGGAGCGACAGTGGCGGTTGTGGGGCTCGTGTGCCTATTCGTGATGTCGTTTGCGTGGTCTTGGGGGCCATTAGGGTGGCTGATTCCGAGCGAAATAATCCCCTTAGGTTTCTCAGTTGCAGTTAGTACAAACATGATGTTCACATTCATGATAGGACAAGGATTCTTGTCTTTTTTGTGTCACATGAAATCTACTGTCTTCTTCTTCTTTGCTATATGGATTCTGATTATGGCCTTGTTTGTCGTCTATTTTTTGCCCGAGACCAAGGGCGTCCCCCTCGACGACATGCCCGACAAGGTCTGGAAAATTCATCCATTCTGGAAGAGATTCATGCCCAAAGAAGTTAAAGGAGATCAAATGACTTAATTACTAGTTTTAATTTCCTCAACCTTTTTTTAATAAACTAAAGGGAAGCTTAGCAAGAATAAATCTCTTGGATTCACTAGCAGGGGTGGATTCAGGGGTAAGGATTTTCATCATTTTTTTTTAAATCATCCCCCTTGATTTGTAACTTTAATATCAAGATTTTTGTTTACAAACATTTGGGAGATGCATGTAGCTAGCTACCAAGAGCTTGTTCAATCCAGAATGTAAGAACAAACTGTTATTTCTTGCAATAAAATGGATCCTACAACAGTACATAGCATTGCATTTTTCAATCAAGTAAAAGGAAAAATAATAAAAACTAGCTTGGAATTAGGATCCTCTATTTCAATTTAGTGTTTCACTTTACGTTCCATTATATATACTCACCGCGTGTGACGTATATTAAAGACAATAGAACACAAGTGACTTTACTTTCCACTAAAACAGAGGAGCATAAGTGAGAGCTGCAAAAATTGGAAGAAGAAAAGGCACATTTAGAGCTAAGGGTGTGGCTGCATCACTAGGTGAAGGTGCGGGAACTGGAGAGAGAGTTCCTGATGCGGTGGGCCCCATGGAAGATGAACGAAGGACGTTGATGTCGACTTTTTGGCCGGATTGGCAGTGACCGGGTACGCCACATAAGAAGAAGTGGTGACCGGAAGTGGTGATGTTGATGGAGTCGTTGCCGGTGGTGTGAGTAGCAATGGGGGATGATACATTGCATGCCTTGTATTGAGAGTGTATAACTTGCATCACATTGTGAAATTGAGGGTTGTACTCGAAAACTAGGACGAAAAAAACCGTGTTAGCTAGGGTTAACTGATTTAAAGATAAAATAAAAAACTCGTATATTCAAATTTATCAATCAAATATTGCATCATGTATTAGGCATGCTCAACCAAGTAATTATAGGCGGGAAAATTTGAATTCGCGACATTCGTTTGTCGTATTCATCTACTTCACCAATCCGACGGCTTTCACCACGGATAAGAGTGGGTGGGTTAGTGGTACACTGTACTTGAGCGTTAATATAGTCATCATTATTCATTACCAAGGCTTTGCATTTTTTGGAAATCATTGTGACATACGTAATATGTTGGTTGATGAAAATTTGGTACCACTTCTTCTCTCTCCTTCACTATACTACACTACACATCAATTAGAAGAGGATGGAGGACTATGTCATATGGAAAAAGTGTTTTTGGACAATGGTGCATTTTTGGTCCGCCTAGAGTTTGGGTTTTTTAGAAAATGATTCAAACAATGAAAAAATCCATCTTATATGTATATAATTATTATACACGCACTTTGTAGGGATAAATCTATGTTGACCTAATAATGCATTTTACATTCATCGGAAAATAGGATATAATAATATAAGATTATAATGTTGGGACGGTTTTAAGAATGTATTTGAATCATTTTAATTTAAAAAATATTTGGGTAGGCGCTTGGTGGGATATGAATCCTAGAAACAAAGTTCTAGTTGATGATACTAAGTTTTTATGGCCAAAAAACAATTTAAAGTTAATAATATATGTGGAAGAAGTCATCCTAACTAAGTCATCTTGATAAGTCATGAAAACAGAGTTTACTGATCTTATATGTTATATGAATTGAAAATATTCTAACTGTTAGGAACTAAGCTGAAGTAATGATTGTATAGACAACTTATAGTATAGGACTTAGAAATACTCTACTATATATAGTTCAGTTGAAATATTGATAGGTTTATATTTGTAAGTTTGTATTGTATTGTAATCAGCAAGGTTAGATATGAGAACACTAGTCAAGATCAGAAGACTACTCGGAAGCAGAAGACTACAAGTCAAGAAGAGTAGAATGAAGACTCAGAAGATAATTAAGTATTGAAGATAAGAAGTATTCTGAAGTTATACTCTGAAGAAGCTAAGTACAGAATATGAGAAGAGTATTTTACTGTGTTGAAGGAATAAGTTTGGAAAACTTATTTGAAGGACGTAACTGAATAACTGATTGAAAATATAAAGACTGACTTAAAAGATACGAAGTTAGTTATTTGGAAGTTACAAAAGGAAGTTAAAGAAACGGTTAAGAGTTAGATATGAGTTAGTTTTCACAAACTGCTAACTGCATTACTAAAGTTTATAAATACCGTGTGATCTTCGACTGAAAAAGACTACTGATATTCTGAATTCAAGAGCACTGAAAAGCAGTTAAAGTCTTAGAAGTGATCAAGAAACTCACAGAGTTCAAGAAGCGAAGATCAAAAGAAGCCAAGATTTGAAGAAGCATATTCACAAGGCTACAACAAAGAAGTTTATCTTTTGTTTGTGATTTTGTAAACAAGTGTGCTAGTTACTTGTGTGAATTACTAGTAGATCGAAGATATACCTGGTGGTATAATCGACAAGATCAAAGTCTTATTTCTTGAAACTTAAAGTCACAAGAGCAGATTAATAAAAACCTCACAACTGGATTTGTGAGAGTAGATGTAGACGAGTTATCGAACCACTATAAATCTTGTGTTTGATTTACTTACTGTTTTACATTTTTAAGTTCTTAAAGAATTCGTATAAACAATTAGATTGAGAAATCTTGTTGAGTAGATGAATTACTTCATACTGAGAACAATATTGTTTACTGAGTAAAATTTATAATCATAAGAGTTGAGTATAAACTTACTTAAAGGCTCACATTAATATTTATACTGAGAGTACTAAGTTGATTTGATATAAGCACAATACTATATAAGAACACTATTTTGCATTATAACTCTGATATTTTAGAAAAAGTTTGAAAAGTCTATTCACCCCTCTAAACTTTTAGACTAGTGCTAATCTTAACTCAATTGTTTGGGGGCCAACATGGCTCCATAAGATCATTGATCATAATAATATTTTGTTTCATATACGTGACTGTTCCATACATTTTTTTTCTAGGATGCATAAACCTAAAAATATCCGGTACATTAATTCAAAAAAACAAAACTTATCTTCTCAATTTTTTTTAACGAATAAACTAAATAAAAAGGTTATTTTTGTATTTTTTTTTATAACTCAAATATTCTAAGTTTTGTTCAAATTATGGGAATGGAAATGAAAATATCCATAGCATGAAATTTTATATGAAACGGTATAATACATGATATATATTGTATGATGTGTGAGCTTATTATTATACTCAAATGGTGTTAGAGCAAAGTGGAATCTAAATATTAAAATAAAATTATATCTTGTGCATGAGAATAATTTCACACCATGCTCTAATGTTAAAACAAAATGTGGTGCGCCCCACTAGGGTATTCAAGTGAGAAATTCAAGCAAAAATGATTCATAATTGACTATCTCTATTTACATGCACTTGATTCGAGTGTGGATAAATTATGGGTACACTTCAAGTGCTGATAACTAATGCGCATGTGGGGGTGCACTTGGAAAAACATCATCATTGCTATACAATTTATAATATAATGTTTGGGGCAATTATTTTTAAATGTACCAACTGTTAAAGTGTGATACTAAAAACTATAAACACTAGTTTTAACTATATGCAATCTAATATAAATGAAAATTTAACAATAGTTTTGAAATGTAATAAGTAAATGGAATATAACACTAGTTTTAAATGAATCATATATAACAAGTACATAAATTTAAAATTCGTTCACCGAGTGCATATATATAAATATTAGTACTACTAGTATTTCTTTTTTCTTATGTGCAGTGCTTTTTTTAACTTATACGTGTTGTATTGTATACCTAGAGTCAAATAGAAAACTCAGGAACATTAAGAACATCATATTTAAAGGTGTGGGTAGGGTTGAATTTCGATATAACGGGCTTATCATATCGAAAAAATATCGAAATTATTGATATTTTACGTATGATAACGATATGAAAGATGGCCATACCGCGGTATTTCGATATATACCGAAACATTAATAAAATAATATTTTTATAATACAATTTATAATATTACATTATTAATTAAATAAATAAATAAAACTTAAACAAATACTGTACCAAAAATTTTAGGTATGAAACGGTATATGAAATATGATTCGTTATACTGACATTTCGGTATATCAATATATTGATATGATTCGATATGTACCGAAAATTTTTAGTATGATAACGGTATCAATATTTTTAATATAATATCTATTAGAGAATATAATATAATAATATATTATAAGAGAAAATATAAATTCCTATAATAGAATATAATAATATCGAAATGGGGGGGGGGGTCATAAAATAAGAATGTTTTATTTTTAAATGGACATTAACTTCCAGACTGTTTACCATGCCTAATACTCTTGCAATTTAATTGAAATGTGTTTATGTAGCTTTTAAAAGGTTTGTGAAAATTCTTCGTTGTATCAACTTAATGTGTATATTTTTTATCTGAAATTTTTGTCTGGCGAGTCTTATAATTATAACTTCCTATATACCAAAATAATGGTCTTTTGTTTTTTATACAGCTAATAAAACATTATTTATTGTGCTTTAATTTTAAACCTATATTAATTCAAACATTTTGCACACTTTAAAAAAAAAAGGGGTATATCTTTTTTAGACGGAACTAGAACAGAGGAGACCATGCATGTTTTGAGAAGAGAGTGTGGCCAAACATGAGACTAAACAGAGCAAATAAAATGTTTTTAGAATTGAAAGAGATGAGAGTAATATTACCAATTATATCACCAATTTGGAAGTTTTTAGCAACAGCCCACTGCTTGTAATCAACATTGCCAATCGTAGTCCACCCTGCTGAATCTCCCACCTTATAAACTCCTCCATGTGAAACACTAAACCAACAAAACATCAAACACAAAATTCTCACTGCTCTATTTTCAACAATTAATGAACCCATTCTTTCTCTCAAATCTTGGTTTGGTCTATGGGATTCTTAATTGGGTATTTTCAGAATGGACCTTTCTGTCTTCCCATAATGGCTACTCCCTTTTTAAGAGTTTGGTGAACAAGTGGAATTTCTCCTTTTCACTTTTTTATTATTATTAATTCTTTAATTATATCTTTTGGCACACTCCAATTCTCATCGATTGCCAATATAAAATGTTTTCAGTAAAGTGAAGATTAAACCGAGTTCCCGACTCACACGACTTCTTGTGTACTAATAATGGAATAACGAATTAAGACATCATTTCACAATATATGATCTGAACCGGTTGGCCAAAAGTTAATATGTGCAAAACATGAGGCTCTTGATATTCTTTAATCAAGATTGCAAATCAATACGGATCATTAAAATTACTAAAGGAATTAGTAGTTGATAACAAGTCTTGAAAGCAAAGAAATTAAGTTGGTTGAAAAGTGCCTGCCTACAAAATGATCATCATCATCAACTCGTGAAGAAGAGGAGTGCCATGATGATGACATTCACTTGCTTTCTACATAAAAAATACACACATTTTCATTCATTATACACATTTTTTAGTTCAGACATTTTGTCGAACACATTGAGGGCAGCAAATGTTGAAGACTACAATTCAAGTTTGATCAGATGAAAAATCTTCGTCTGCTTTTATTTGTCCAAACTACGATCTCATTATACTCACTAATCTAATTCATTTAGTTATGATATATGGATTATTCGATGGGAATATCAAGTATCCTAAGTTTCTATTTTGGACAAATTCCATATCATGGAATTCAATTCACTTCCGATTATGAATTGAGCAGAGTTCATTAACAATTCATCCTGGAATTCAAATTGCCAACAAAATCATCAATTCACCATCAAAATTGAGTCAAACAATAAAATTATCTACAATCATTGAACTCAAAATTTAACTCAATGAGAATATTATTAATGTTATCTTTTTTATTGTTTATAATTAAATGTATATAATTTCATATTTAAATTTATAATTGTATGTTTTGTTCTCTATTATATTTTGTAATTTAAATTATTAATGTTGTCTTACCATTAAACTAGTATTTCTTACGTGCGATACACGATTTATAAATTAATAAATTTATATAAACAATGTGATGTTAATAAATGATTTTTTTACACATACAATAGAATTAACATCATACGTATGAATCTTGGAATATTTTAAATTAAGGATTGCAAATTGTTTGTCAAATCTTGTTTAATCGGACAAAAAAAATGAGTAGAAAGCCTGTTTAATAGTACAAAGTCAAAAAAAAAAACTGATGAATACATCATCAATTTGCAAATTAACTCAGACAATTGTGTGAATTGAATCGTTCCAAATTAGAATCTTTCTCAATCAAATTAACTTTTATAAAACTTAATTTCAAATTAGCCAAAAACATTGGACAGAGAGGAAGCAAATCAAAAATTAAAAACTCCGAATAATTTGTTAATTTTTGGGATAATTTGTTAGAAGAACCGATGATAAAACATGTTATAGAGAAAAAAAGAACAGAAAGTTACGGGGAAAAGGGTGAAGAGAGTAGAATAGAGAATGAGAGGATAATAGATTTTTTAAAAAAAGATTGACCATAATTTGTTAGGAAAGAAGATTATAGAAGAGAGAATGAAGAAGAGAATAATGAAGAAACTCAGAGAAAAAAAATTGACCGGTACAACACAGGAGAGATGAGAGAGAGGAGAAAGAAAATGAAAATAAAGGAAGAGAGAAGAGAATAATAATTTTAAGGCCCCGGCTAAACAAACCCCCGATTCTGCTGTACACACCCCATAAAAAATTGGACAAAAATAGTCTTAAATGAAATGTCTATTCTACCCATTTATGAACCATATAACTTACTCCGTATTAATTAATATTTAGGTCTAATCTTTATCATATTTTATTTTGTTCCTTGTTCATCACGTACTCTTCAAAATTCGAAAACCCTTAAACCACCATCAATGAATTAAACACGCATTCAATAGAGGTTTATAGTTCATAATGGAGTCAAATAACTTGAGAGATCAAATCAATGTAAGTGCATTCCATTTATTTTACATTTACTGCCGTTAAAAATCTATATTTTACTAGTATTTGGGGAAGTTCAACAATCGCATTTTGATAGGTTGTTCCAACATTATTTACTTGTAAAAAAATTGATATTGTTTGACCGCTTAAAATCCCTAAACATGGCGAACAATTGCAAAAAAGAAATTTGATATTGTTTGTTCACTTGAAACCCTCGAACAAGGTGAAGTGTTGTGAAAATTTAAGCGTTGGTTGGAAAAAAGTTGATACTGTAAAACTGTGTAGAGGATGTTTTTCAATTAATGGAAGATGAGATGATTTGTGTGGTGACCCAAATGCCTTGTTTTATAGAAGATAGAAGATGTAGTTGGTTTCTCGAATACGGCAGTTGACGGATCTTTCTATTACAGTATTATTTTTGCAATGATAACTTGTTAAACTACATTGTGAATGATATATATAATTTTTTAGTTTTTACTTGCATATATCCTTACTGTGACAAGGGGATATATAATTAAATGCATGAGATGATGGCATTTTTCTTGAGTTAATTGACTGGCATGGCAGGGTGTTTCAGAAAGCTAGTATTGTTTTCTGTATAATGATCATTAATTATATTATTTGTTTGCTCAAGAATTGTTTTAACATATCAATTGAATTGTTTACTTAAGTTAATTAAATCGTTTTATTTGCTAGCTCATTCTAGGTGATCATTGTTGAACTACTGGGTTTGAAAATTATTTATGACCAGCTGATCATTGTGGCACTACTGGGTTTGAAAATTGTTTATGAAGAGTTATGTTATATACTTATATGTCTTTTTCTTGTGAACTGAACATCTAATTGTATTTTTTATTTGATTTCTTTATGCTTATACAAGTTATTTCACTGCAAATTTTACTACTAATATTTAATTTTTTTCGTTGTTTACAGGAATCAAATGATCATCTAGTTACTGATTACACTGATATATTTACCACAAATATTATTTTTGAATCAAAGGAGAAGATGATTGATTGGGTTCGAGATGCGGGAAAACCAGAAAAAATGGTTATAATTGTGAAAAGGTCCGACAATGACGCAAATTCAAGGCGACCGCGTGTTACACTAGCTTGTGAACGAAGCGGTGTCTATCGCGAGTCCAAAAAAAAGGCTATGAGTGTTAAGGAGGTTGATGTGGGTAAAGAAAAAAAAATACGTTTTAGGAATATTCAAAGGAGAAGAACCGGCACTAAGAAATGTGATTGCCAATTTCAACTTCGAGGTTACCAAATTGATGCATACGGTCGGTGGAAGTTAGAAGTTGTGCGTGCCACTCATAACCATCCTCTTGGCCGACATTTAGAGGGTCACTCATTTTTTGGTCGATTAACACCTGATCAAGAAACATATGTACGAAATTTATCCAAAGCAAACAGTCGACCGAGAGATATTTTGGCAGGTCTAGGGTTGGAATGGAATGACAACGCCGCCACAATCAAAACTGTTTACAATTGTCGTCAAAAGCATAAAGTTGTTGAGCATAAGGGAGCATCACAACTTCAATACCTTATGCAAAAGTTGAAGGACAATGACTACTCCTTTCATCACAGGCGTTGTGAGATGACCAATGTAGTGAATGACTTATTCTTTGCTCATCCAGAGAGTGTGGCATTACTACATGCTTTTCCTGATGTCTTAATGATGGATTGTACGTATAAGACCAATCGCTATAAGTTGCCATTATTGGAGATAGTTGGAGTTACCTCTACAGGTATGACATTTTCGGTTGCATTTGCTTATATGAAATCTGAGCGTGAAGACAATTATTTGTGGGCATGTGACCTCGTGAAGAAATTAATGCATGGACCACACGGGTCATATTTACCAAGGGTGATTATCACTGATCGAGAATTGGCATTAGTAAATGCAGTCGCTAATGTATTTCCCACCTCTAGACATTTTCTGTGTCGTTGGCATATTTCAAAGAATATTTTAACGGGTACTAAGAAGAAGTTACCGAATAAGGATTTGCGGGAGTCTTTCATTGAAGATATTGAGAAAGCCATCAGAAAACCAAATGAGGTCGAGTTCAATGATGCTCTTAGAAAAATTAAGTCTACATACTCGGCTTACCCGAAGGCTTACCAGTATTTTGTTAATCAATGGTTACCCTACAAGGAACGATTTTTGTATGCATGGACAAACAATGTTATGCATTACCACAACACCACCACAAATAGGTATTGTTTTTTTGTTGGTATTGTTTTTTCATGCTTTAAAAAATGTATATATTTACTGAGAATGTATTTTGTGATTTAAATAATAATTAATATTGATGTCTTCTTCTTGGTATTGTTATCTTATGTCTTTAAAATGTATATATTTATTAATGTAGGGTGGAGAGTACTCACTCAAGGTTGAAGCAACACCTCAAGTCGAGTCAGGGAAACTTTGAGACGTGTTGGGTCCAAATTCATGCTTTGCTACAGGCATCACACAATGCAATCAAAGCTTCATTTGAAAAGAGCATCAACGTGGTACAACATAGATTTTCACCATCTATGTTCAAAATCTTAAGAGGAGAGGTTTCTATAGAGGCGCTAGACAAGATACTTAATGAGATGAAAAGAATGTCCAATGTTGGACTCGATTCCTTGATGTGTGGTTGCATCTTAAGAAAAACATGTGGGCTACCATGTGCACATGAGTTAAACGAATTCTCTCTCATGGGCACACCAATACTGCTAGAAAGTATTGACGTATTCTGGAAAAAATTGGATATGCGGCCCAGGGAAGCAACCAAGACGAGTTATGGGGTTGCCCCAAAATTTGCTCCTCAATGGTATGATACTTTAAAAGAAGTTGATGGTAAATTCGTCAAATCGACTGAAACAGAGCAGTTGTTGATGTTAAAGAGGTTGAGAGAAGTTGGAAATCCAGAGACTACATCATTGATTCCGCCTGCACCTCTTAAGAAACCTCGTGGACGGCCCAAAGGTACTCGAAAGAAAAAATCAACATCAACAAAACGTGACCCGAGCGCCTTCGAGTTTGTTATCGAGTCTCTCGATGACAATTCTATGTCGGTTGAAAAACCAATCTATTTTAGTGGAACGTCGAGTGTGAAACCAATGTTTAGTAACACGCGTAGGAAAAAAGAAAAGGTAATAAAAATACATTTAATAATTATTATTATATTATTTCAGAAATTATTGTATAAAAAGTTAAGTGATGATTTGTTTATATTTATTTGATAGTGTTGAAGCTCCTAGTGTTAGTTGATTGTGAGAAAAGCATGGTAGTGTTGCACTGATGATTTGTTTATATTTATTTGATTGTTCAGGTAGTTCGTCCAAAGGCAGCGCCACAGGCTCCAATTGAGTTCATAAATCACATACCACATGTTTTTCAAGAGTATGTCGTGGACACTTATAATGTGAGGTCAGATGGAAACTGTGGTTACCGTGCAGTTGCTCACGTCATGGGTTTCGGTGAGGAAGCATGGGCTAAGGTTCGACGTGAGCTTATTGATGAGTTGAGGGTGCACAAAGATTTATACACAAAAGTATTCATCGAAGATGGTGCATGCAATGCAATATTGAACGCATTAAACTTTTTTGACCCTGCTTTTGCCCCGGAGTATTACTGGTTTACATTGCCAGAAATGGGTTACCTAGTCGCATCTGTGTATAATGTTGTATTTGTCACGCTTAGTAGCACCGCTAGCAACACGTTCATGCCCCTCCGTTCAACAATGCCTGCAACTCCACAATGCAAATGCATTGCATTATTAGATAAGAGTAGACATTTTATTGCGGTATATATGTACATTTATTATACTTTGTATCAAATTATAACATTAACACATATATTAATAAATATACTCTTTTGTTATGTAGGTTTCATTGAGAGCAGGACACCCACTACCTCATGCAATGGATAAATGGTATAAATTTCGAGATGAAAGAGCTAAAGGGTGGGATACGTGGTGTCAACAAGGATTTTCGCTATATAATGAGCTTGTAGGAGAATCTCGTGATGGAGACGATGTAATAAATTTAGGTGATTAGTTGATGACAATGTAAATATTTTAGCTTGATTTTGTTGAACTTAATTTTGTTATTTTTAAGAATCACTTAATTTATTTAATATCCAAGTTTATGCAGAGCTTCCTTGAATACTCCACCTTCAGGAATATATCAATTTTAACAACAACAAAAATCTCGGGACAAAAGTTGTGATTTTTTATATCTCTATTTTATCATCTTTAGTCCTTTTGGGTTGCTGTATCTGTTTTTTCAGCATCTGCATTATAATCCTTAACAGTTTGTGGGTAGTTGTACTAGTATAACATATTTAATTTTCAAAAAAAAAAAAAAAAAACATTAATCAGACTTAATTGGTTTTACATATACTGCCAAAACAATTAACATTCCAAAGGCCACCTAATTGATTTTGAAAGTTGAAAAATGCATCATTTTGCAAGATATTAACCTTTTTTTTATCAGGAAAAAATGTTATACTTACCTAACTTGGGTATGTGTATTACCCCAAAATATATACAAAGAAGTCCAGTAATTCTGCCTATCACAGTACAAAAAGCATTACAGCACCAAGCCCCCTATTATTTAAACTATCAACTTAGGATAGTAACAGGATTTATGTTCCACTCTGAATAATTGTATCTATAATCTCTCATTCCTTTGATCCCCAAACAACTCCGTAACCGGAATTTTGTCTCCATTATTATACTTTCTGACGTCACTTGTTTGTTCTAGAAGATTATCGAGTTTCTCGCTTTCCAGCCAGTAACAGGATTAGAACACAATCGTCGATAATCCCAGCCAGTTAAAACATCATATCCACACCTTATATGCAAGGTTGCACTCGACTATAACATGACGCACCGTTTCAATGTTTTCGCTGCAAAAGACACACTTTGCAAGATATTAACTAAAAAATATCCAAATTTATATAGTTGAGAGGCTGCACATATTCAAACAACTAAATTAAAAGACTGAAAACCACAGTTTTGCCACAAGGTCCCTAATCACACCATTATTTTAATTACTACGATAGCCTTGCGATATTATGCAGTGTTACAGGCTTTGGTGCAATGTAATGGCATACAATATATTGAAAAATGAATACACCTTATGCAGCAACTATGCTCATTCTTATTAGATTGAATGAGTTAAAATGAAATATGGGTTATACTCTTACTTTTTAGGTAAATACTAGCCAAAGCAAAATTTCTACAAAATCAATGCATCTCATAATATAAATATGATGTAACACTAAAGCTCTCATTCATAACAAAAAACATAGAACGAACAGAACACACCAAATGGGGAGAAAACCAGCGACATTTCTTATTCATTCTTCTACACAAAATCACACATCATGTTCCAAAATTCACTCCAAAATTGTACTAGTTACATTAAGATACTTCAAAAAAAAAATTCACAAACTAGAACCCTAAAAATTAAAACCCTTTAATTTGATAAAATCAATGAAAATACACAAAAAAGTGTAGATTAAGCCTACCTAGTTTACTCTTTGTTTGTATAAAACTCTGACTGACGATTGAAATTTCACATTTCAAACTTGAATCTCCAGTTTCATTGCGTCTCTACACTCTTCTCTCTTAGAATCTACATTTCTTTTGCGTTGCTTGGAATATTTGACCTAGATTTTTTATTTTTTTAGAGTAAGGGTATAATTGTACAAAAATGGGGTGTCAACAGTAATTTAAGATTAAATAATATTTTATGTGGGGTGTGTATAGTAGTTGGGGTGTGTACAGCAGAACCGGGGGTTTGTTTAGCCGGTCCCTAATTTTAAAATATGATGTTTTATTGGTGGGACTCACAAAAATAATAATATTTTAATAAATCAACATTTAGGCGGGAACTTGCTCAGGAAATTATATATATATATAGATTATACATTTTCAAATTTTAAATATTTCATAATCATTAATCAAAAAATTAAATATTGATTTATTATTTAATTTATATAAAACTAAAAAAAATAATATAGTAAAGTTCTTGAACAATTAAACAATTGAATTTCATAAAACAAGAGGAAAAAAATGAAATAGACATAAAGTGATTTGCCTACAAATTTGAATTGGTGACAAATTTATTACCAAAATTGAGTATGCATTGAAGATGATTTTGAATTTAATTTGAGATTTTAGCATTGGAGATGCCCTATTACGTTAAAATTATTCGAGGCTTGTTTAAATTATCAAAAGAAGGATACTTTGAAATTGTTATATTCAACGCAAAATAGGTAAATAAATTTGTACACAAGCGGTATAAGAATTTACGTTGTTTATTTTTTGAAGTGCTAACAATGTGTTAGCTACGAAAATAGACATAAGAAATGATTTTTTTTTAAATTCACATGAGTAAATAGATACAAAATTAAGCTTAAGTTAATATATTTAGGATACAATATATTCTCTACAAATAAGCTCAAAACGAAAATTTGAATTAAAAAACAACATACAACTTAGAAATGACCTAAGTCCAAGCACAGCAAGATTTTATAGTACTAATTGGCTATTTGTAAATTTTAAAATTAGGAATTCCAAATTAAAGGAGTTCCAAACATATTTTGGGAAACGTATGAAACATCTTTAATATTTCATCAAACTCAGAAGCAAACAAAGAAGTGGCTTTCATAAAAATAAAAATCGTATTGAGCCTGATGCAATACATGAACAATCCAAGCAACTATTCAAATCTCAAAGTGCAACAGATGAAACCCTTCTAAATTTCTTACATAAAAAGTACGTGTATTCAAATTATTATGCCTCAAATATCTTTGTTACTCTTTTCATAACTCAGAATGTGGATCAAATTCCCCATTCTTCCCATCCACATAGTAATCATCCATATACCTCTTCCACAGCCAATGCTTCTTCCAAACGCGCTCCGTCATTTCCTCAATCGGGATATTCTTCGTCTCGGGCACCAAGAAAAAGACGAAAAACGACATCACCAAAACCCAACCCGAGAAAAACAAGAAGATCCCCCACTTGAAATGACACAACATGGACAAAAAGGCCTGCGCAATCACAAACGTAAACACCAAATTCACACAAACCGTGACACTCTGCCCTGCTGACCTCGTCTCCAACGGAAACGTCTCACTCGGGATTAGCCACCCAAGCGGGCCCCACGACCACGCGAAAGATGACACGAACGTGCAAATCAAGACGACAACGAAGATCGCGTAGCCATGACTAAGGCTCTCCGTGTGATCCTTCACTTTAAGGCCAAGAATCACAGCTATGATCACTTGAGAAATGAACATCTGAACACCGGCTTCTAGCAACAACATTCGTCTCCCCAATTTATCAACGGAGTAAATCGAGACGATTGTTGATAACACATTGACAGCTCCGGTGATCACAGCTGAATACAAGGCCGCGTCGCTACCAAATCCAACGGTGGTGAACAGTACAGGCGCGTAAAACATGATGGCATTGATTCCGGTGCATTGTTGGAAGATCTGCACATAAATTGTTTTGTGTTACACATTTGACACTAAACAGACCAAAATTGATTACTATATCTAAAATGTTGTGACACAAACCTGTAAGGCCATAGCAATGATCAATTGAGGCCTGTTCCGCCTCATGAGAAGGTTTCTAAAAGGGTGTTTCACTTCCTTTGCAACACGGCTCGCCTCCACGAGTGCCAAAAACTCCGGCTCAACATTTTCAGTACCTCGGATTTTCTTGAGAACTCGTTTCCCTTCGTCTAAATGGCCTCGTTCGATCAAGCTGTTGGGCGTGTCGACCACTAGCAACGACCCGACAGTCAATAGGACCGCGGGAACACCCGCCAGCCCTAAGGACAACCTCCATCCCCATCCTCCTGCAATCCTGTCATTACAACACCAAAGTTTATAGTCATTGGATTATACTATTATTGCATTAACTAATAAGATCAAATTCAGTAGTTCCAATTTTTAATCCAGATTGATCAGAGTACAATTTCAACAACATTTGAAACACCAACTCTTTAATCTAGTAGAAATTATTGTCACAATTCAAAGTGTACCAATATATTTCTACCAAATTCATCATCCTCAAGACTTTTAAAAACAAGAAAATAAAAATTCTTCAATGCAATATTTGAATAAAATAAATAAACTTACTTAGCAGTGCCGTAATTGACAAGGTTGGCAAATAAAATTCCGACGGTAACATTAAGTTGAAATAAAATGTTGAGGCCTCCACGTATTCTTGTGGGTGCAATTTCTGATAGAAACAGTGGGACCGCCTGTAAAATAATAATCACACATTTTTTGACAACAAAATCAGACCCCACAAAAAGATATTAAAAAAAAATCTTGAAAAAATAAGAAACTAAAGATACCCATAACTAAATAATTGAATTTTGGATAATATAAAATGGAAAGCGGTGACTGCATCACATGAATCATGGGCAACAAGATCTGTCACGAATAAAGTTTGTGCAATAAAAAAAAATAGGATCTTCCATACACCCACTATGCTCAAAAGTTCAATACTTTATTTTATATCTTTATTTCAACAAATCTAACATTAATTTTATGATCTGTTATTTCTAAATTTGAATGTTTATATTAAATATATGTGACACATCGTGATTATTTATAAAAATAATGTAAAACAAGAATTGAAAATGATATGTGATCTAACTTTACTCGTACACGTCTATGCATGAACTTAATAAAGCTGAAAATATTTTTTTACTTTAATGGCCTTTTCCTGAAAAAGTAACATTCTAGATGTTTCATACCAAGAATTCTGTAAATGTTTAATTATAATTGAGTAATAAAAAAAAAAAGGATTCCATTAATAATATATTCTTAAATTCAGAAAAGATCAGAGAAAATATCTAAAACGAATATTGTTACTACAAAACAATGTGAATCACAAATATCCCCGTAGATGATTGGCCCAGAGTATATTCAAAATAAGAACAAAAATGACGAAATATATTTTTTTATTGTATCACATTCACATCTTCGACTACACTCAGTTATGAATTTTAATAACGACAAAACAAGTGGAATAAAATCAAATTAGGACAACATTGACTAAAATAAAAGTGATATTGAAATTTGAACAATAACTGCACTGATGTGTCAACATCCTATTTGATATTTCTTCTAGAGTTAAATTTCTACTCTATGAACCCAAACAAAGAATAGACAGATTTACTATGTATTTAGAGTGCGTTTAGAAACACAAGTAACTGTTTTTAGAATTTTTTTTTTTTTTTTTTAAAACACACTATAATAAATGGGTAGAATGTTCTCTTAAAAAAAAATAACATGATCAAATCACGAATAGATAATTTGGTAATTTGAGTATAAAATTTATTTTAGGCATGATTATTCATCTGTTTTGGCTCCGATTACTCGTCTATTATGAGCTAATCTACCCTACCAAACAAAGTCCGACTAAGGAAATAAGATGGTACCTGATTAGCAAAACCTACACCACAACCAAGAAGGATCCGACCAACAATGAGCATAGCAATGTTTAGTGCAGCAGCATTAAGAGCAACTCCAACAATGAAGAATACACCAGCAATTAACATAGTCAATCTTCTCCCAAGCTTTCTTGTTGTGTAAGAAGCAAAGAAAGTTGATGTTAATCCAGCAAGATACAAGGATGATGTGAACAATTGCAACCCTTGATTATCATATTTGCAGTAATTACTGTTTAAACTTGTGTCCTTTGTCCTCCTGTACACTACTGGGAAAAACTTCTCCAAGAAAGGGTCCATTGACGTTACGCCACCTGTCGTAATTAATCACATTAATTCATTTTAATTTAATACTTACAGTTACAATTAACCAAAATGGATAACAAGATAATATTACTAACTTTTAGGATTATTTACTTATTTCTTTCCCAAAAGTTAGGTGTTACATTCGTATTTCCAGCTATGTCATCATCACATTAATATATATATGAAAATACCGTACGTTATTAACTTATTTCATAAGAAATTAAATCAAATTAAAATAAAAAAAACTCAGATTGATCATGAAAATATTGAAATTTTAGAATGGTACCTGAAACACCAACATCATAGCCAAACATTAGACCTCCGGTTGCGGCCATTATACAAGATATGATGACTATGGGGGTGATTTTGGCCTCAAACTCGGTCCCTCCGCCCGACGCGGCCGCGAAACCGCCGCCAGCCATGACTATTACACTATGTATGTATGTATAGTGAGAATCTTATATAAGAATTAAGACAAAAAAGGAGGAGAAGAGTCGTGTAATATTATGAGTGTACAAAATGTTGGAAATCAAAGGTCTTTATATAGACAAGGGGAAATTAAGAAATGGCTTCCAAGGGACCCACCCTTACACGTGCATATAATTGTGTGGCTTTTTTTATTCTTCTTGTTACTTTTTTTATTCTTCTTGTTAGTGTAAGGCCATTGTGTAGTCAACCCACGTCTCTAAAAATCTTATAATGTACTATAATAAATAAGACTGTTATAATATTTATTTATTAATTGCAGTTGAAATTGTGGGGTATGACTTTTACTCCGATTTTAGTAATGTGAGCGAATAATGGTCTTGATTTTGATAATAATTACATTTTTTAAAATTTTGATTCTTTTTTATTTGGAGTAAATGTCGAAAGCAATCAATTCTTGATCTTATCCATTTCAGTAGAGCTAGATGCAAAATACTCCACAAAAGATCTTATATATGGATGACATTTCTTAAAATGAAATAAAAATCCATTAATCTCACAAATATTAGTATAGAAAAAAATATGTAGTAATTTGTAAATCAGATTTACGTTGTGAATCCTCTTTCACATGCTTTAAAAAAAAAAAAACAATGTCTTTTATCTACAAATTAAGTAATCCATTCGTTCCGCAATAACTTTCACTCTTTTCTTTTTAGAACGTTCCACAATAACTTTCACATTTTTCTTTTTAGGACGTTCCACAATAACTTTCACACTTTTCTTTTTAGGACGTTCCACAATCTTCAATTTTACACAAATGACATTACCTTTTCTTTACACGTACATACACAAAATCAATTCATTTTTTACTTTATACATAAAATTTTATAAAATTACCCCTCAAAACTACACTCATTATTACACTTTTTTAATTTACGTGTCCATCTACATATAAAAGTTATTTTGGGACGGAGGGAGTAGTTAGGTATTACTTCTTATATCTAAAATTTATTATTGAATTGACGAAGTGTGATATATATATAGTTTATGCATGTGGTTAGATTGGACATATATAATATGTATTAAGGAGTGATTGTCTCACCCCTAGTTAATAGCATTTATTGATATTTATTGTATATTCAAATATTCAAATGTATATCCCTACAATCATGTAATTAGTTACTTTGTACATCTTCACTATAAATATAAGTTGTACCGCCTCACCAAAGTTAACGGTGATCATATCTTATTGTTCACATGGTATCAGCCTAAACACGATCCAAATACCCTAACCCTAATTTTCCTTCTCCATCTCCGCCGCCGCCGTCGTGCCGCCGCCGCTTTCTTAAATTATCGAGCTCCTCCCCCTTGATCTTCTCCCCTCTCAATGGCAGACTCCTCTATCCCTATGAATGTTCTTATTCACATGGTCACGGTGAAACTCACTTCTTCCAATTATCTCCTATGGAAGAAGCAAGTTGTCCCGATGCTCACATGTGCCGATCTCTACGGCCTTGTGGATGGTTCTTCTGCCCCCCCTGCCGACACTCACCCGACTTTCGCCGCCTGGAAAACAAAGGATCAGAAAGTCCTTGCTCTTCTTCTCTCCTCTCTCACTGAAGAAACCCTGGCCGAAGTTGTTCAATGTGACACGGCCCGCGATACGTGGGTTGCGTTAGAGGATGCCTTCAGCCACTCCTCACAGTCTCGCACCACCCAGCTTCGTGAGGAACTCCTTCTCCTCAAACGTGATTCCCTTCCCGTTGCCGATTATGGTCGGCGTTTTAAAGCATTATGCGACCAACTGGCCGCCATTGGTAAGCCAGTCGATAAATCTGACATGTCCCACTAGTTTCTACGGGGTCTTGGACCCAAATATAGTGGCTTTGCCGACACCAGAATGGCCCTCTCGCCTGTCCCTGTTTTCCGTGACCTATTGCATCAGGCGATCGCCTTTGAAATCATGAATAAACCTGATCCAGTTGAGCCCGCTCCAGCAGCGTTTTTTGCTCGCCCGACTCCACACGATCATACTGGTGGTTGCTCCTCTGGTCCCCTACGTAGTGGTCGCCCCGACTCTTTTGGTGGTCGCCCCGATTTTTCTGGTGGTCGCGGAGGGCGCAAAAACTACGCTCCTCGCTGTCAAATCTGCCGTGGCGAGCACTACGCCAACAA
Source organism: Galeopsis tetrahit (assembly GCA_963675135.1). NCBI lineage: Eukaryota > Viridiplantae > Streptophyta > Magnoliopsida > Lamiales > Lamiaceae > Galeopsis > Galeopsis tetrahit. The sequence continues at coordinate 54,441,106 of OY776128.1, forward strand.
ATGCCCTCAGCGATTTGTTCGTGGCCCAACTCCTCGCCAGACTGGTCGCCCAACTGCCCATATGTCCGATGACCCATCCGCCAACATTGCTCAGGCCTTTCATTCGGCCTGCTCTGTCTCCTCGCCAACCTCCTCTGATTGGTATGTTGACTCAGGAGCCTCCGCTCACATGACTCCCAGCACCTCCCATCTGGATTCCTCGACACCTTATTCTGGTAATGGCCAGGTGGTCGTTGGTAACGGTAATTCCTTACGCATCTCTCATATTGGACATAACCTCTCTAAGGACATAGGTCTCCTGGACGTTCTTGTTGTTCCTCACATCACCAAAAACCTCCTATCTATTAGTAAACTCACGTTTGATTTTCCAGTTGATGTTTGCTTTTCTGACAAATCATTTGTTGTTCAGAATCGAGCTACCAAGGAAGTGGTGGCTCAGGGTCGATGTGAGCAAGGGTTGTACGTATTGGAACGAGCACTCCCGGCTTTGGTCGCTGCTTTGAAGCCGACTGATGTTGCTCGTGCTTCCTTTGATTTATGGCATTCTCGTTTGGGGCATGTCCCATTTAATGTTATCAAAGACTTAAATAGATTAGGGCATCTATCTGTTAATTCAATTTTGCCGAACCCTACCATTTGCACCTCTTGTCAGTTGGCCAAGAGTAAACGTTTGTCCTTTACTATCAATGAAAAACGTGCTTCTGCAGTCCTCGATTTAGTACACTGCGATCTTTGGGGTCCTTCCCCTGTTGTTGCTTTAGGTGGCTTTCGTTATTATGCTGTGTTTATTGATGACTATTCCTGTTTCTCGTGGATATTTCCTCTCCGTACAAAATCTGAGTTTTTTATTACACTGGTCGCCTTTCATAAATTTGTCTGCACTCAGTTCTCGGCTAAACTCAAAGTCTTTCAGAGTGATGGCGGCACTGACTTCATCAATACAGCTGTTCGCCATTTTTTTGCCGAGCAGGGCATCTCGCATCGGGTGTCATGTCCCTACACACCCCAGCAAAATGGTCGCGCCGAGCGCAAACACCGTCACATCACTGAAACTGGTCTCTCCATGCTCTTTCATGCTCAGGCCCCGTCTGAATTTTGGTTCGATGCCTTTGCTACTGCAGTCCATCTCATTAATCGTCTACCGTCATCTATTTTGGGTGGTCAAACCCCGTATCAGGTTCTCTTCGGATCTGTGCCCCTTTATGGAAACTTCAAACCATTTGGCTGTCGGGTCTTTCCATACTTACGGGATTATGCAGCCAACAAACTTTCTCCTCGCAGTCGCCCATGTATCTTCTTGGGCTACAGTAGTCTCCACAAGGGTTTCCGGTGTTACGATCCTACATCATCCAAAACCTTTGTTACTCGACATGCTGTATTTTATGAAGGTTGTTTCCCTTTTTCAGGTTCTGCTCGGCCCCTGTCGACCAGTGCAGTGGTCTCATCTTTCTTGGATGCCAAGTTGGGATCCTCCGACGACTTGCCTCTTGAACCTACTTCTCGCACTCCACCGTGCTCGGCATGCATCACTGACCCTGGCGAGGACACTCCTCTTCTGCCAGCCTTTGTTGAGGAGCCACCTGCTCGTCATGCACCGGACGAGCACACACCGCCAACCATTGAGCCTACAGTGGAGCCTGTTCCTCCTACACCAGCCGAGCCCCCACTGCCGACCACAGCCGTGCACCCATTGCCGAGCACTCACATCCGACCACCATCCACACACCAGATGACCACTCGGGCAAAATCTGGGATCTTCAAACCCAAATATCCCCTAAACTTGGCCTCCACTGCCTTGATTAGTGCCCTCACTGCCTCCTCGGAGCCCCGTGGTTTCAAATCGGCTGCCAAGTCTCCTGAATGGCTGGCCGCAATGCAGGAGGAAATCGATGCCTTGCGAGTCAACAACACTTGGGATCTTGTTCCTCGACCCCAAGATGCGAACATTGTTGGTTCTAAATGGGTCTTTCGAACCAAGTACAAATCTGATGGTTCAATTGAGCGGCACAAAGCCAGACTGGTCGCTCAAGGCTTTACCCAAATACCTGGCACAGATTTTTCTCACACATTCAGTCCCGTTGTTAAGGCGACCACTGTTCGAGTTATCTTATCTCTCTCTGTTCGCTTCAACTGGCCCCTCCATCAACTGGATGTAAAAAATGCCTTTCTCAATGGCTATCTCCAGAAACCGGTTTTTATGGCTCAACCCCCTGGTTTTGTCGATCCTCAGCTCCCTGATCATGTATGCAAATTGAAGAAGGCGTTATATGGTCTCCGCCAAGCTCCCTTAGCTTGGTTTCAGCGTTTTAGCTCCTTCCTGCTCGGCATTGGCTTCAAGGAGTGCAAGTCTGACTCCTCGCTGTTTTACTTATTTCAAGGCTCCTCGATCATCTACCTCCTCCTGTACGTCGATGATATTATTGTCACTGGCAACAACTCCTCTACACTTGCTCGTTTCATCTCTCGGGCAAACAAGGAGTTCGCCCTCAAGGATCTTGGTCGCCTCAACTATTTTTTGGGTTTGGAAATCTCCTACACCTCTTCTGGGCTATTCGTCGGGCAGTCCAAATATGCTCGCGAAATTCTTGAGCGAGCTGATCTCCAGGATTCCAAGCCCATCGCCACCCCTTTGCCCGCCGGTGAGACCCTGGTCGGCACTGGTGATCCATTCTCGGATCCGACCCTTTATCGCTCTTTGGTAGGCGCCCTGCAGTACCTCACCATCACCCGACCTGATCTATCCTTCTCGGAAAATCATGTTAGTCAGTTTCTCCAGGCGCCGACCAGTGATCACTTCTCGGCAGTGAAGAGGATTCTTCGCTATGTCAAGCACACTATCAATTATGGCCTCTCCTTCACTCGTCGCCCAGACTCTTCTGTGGTCGCCTATTCAGATGCCGACTGGGCTCGTTGCGTGGAAACTCGTCGCTCTACCTATGGCTATTCAGTCTTTCTAGGTGGGAATTTGGTCTCATGGAGTGCAAAGAAACAGCCCACTGTTGCTCGCTCTAGTTGCGAATCGGAGTATCGTGCCTTGGCCAACGCAGCTGCCGAGGTCGTTTGGCTAACATCTCTGCTCCGCGAGCTACGAGTTCCGTTACCTGCTCGTCCTGTTCTGCTCTCCGACAACAATAGTGCTCTCTTTCTCAGCCAGAATCCAGTCGCACACAAACGAGCAAAACACATTGACATCGATTGCCATTTTGTTCGCGAGCTTGTCACCTCTGGAAAGCTGTCCACACAATTTGTCCCTACACATCTTCAGCTGGCCGACATATTCACAAAAAGCCTTCCTCGCCCGACGTTCGAGTTCCTTCGCTCCAAGCTCTGCGTTTTTCCTCATCCCACGCATCGTTTGACGGGGGATATTAAGGAGTGATTGTCTCACCCCTAGTTAATAGCATTTATTGATATTTATTGTATATTCAAATATTCAAATGTATATCCCTACAATCATGTAATTAGTTACTTTGTACATCTTCACTATAAATATAAGTTGTACCGCCTCACCAAAGTTAACGGTGATCATATCTTATTGTTCACAATATGGTATGACGTCTTAACACAACTAGTAGGGCACCCGTGCGTTGCACGGTCTGATATGTTAAAAAATGTGACAACATTTAAAATTTTAAATATTATTTATATTGTGTGTTAATTTTATAATAATACCATTAGCTTATATATATATATATATTATCATAAGAAAAATTAATTATTGTTAACTAATATTTATAATACTATATCGAATTTATAAAAATAATAAAATAAACATTGATAAGATGTTAGCTAAATTATTAATCTTAAAAATCTTGTTACATTGATGTCTTATACTATATAAATTTAAATTTAGCATACGAATAAATAAAATTAATGTGAAATTAAATATATGTATATTTATGATACAACAAAATTGTTAAATTACATGTTAAAGAATATTACGGTAATTTTGGTGACATAAATTGCATTCAATTAAATAATGAGATAATCGAAAAATCAATAGTAATGACTTATAAAAAATAAGTAACGTAAAACTTATCAAACTTAAATATTAAATTATTATAAAATCATACATTTCTAAAAACTTCATGAAACACTACGTTCTTTGTGATATTACAATCACGATTATTGTCATGACATAACAAGATCTTCAAACCACGACGATTTGTTATTCTAGATACAACTACATATAATGACGTACCATGACTAAATACAATTTTTTTTTTTTAAAAAACACCTACATTAGAAAATGGCTGCCCTTAACTTTTATTAATAGTCATAGCATATGACACAATTAACGGAAAATGTCTACGTTGAAACTTGAAGCCTCATGTTCTTAGTGAGTTTTATTAATAGTCATAGCATATAAATACAGGTTTTGAAGCCTCATGTTCTTAGTGAGTTTCAAAAGAGTACAATCATTCCACAAATTAGATGAATTGATAGCAACGTGAACGATATCCTACCTAGTTTCTTTTAGAATAATGGGTAATATCTGACGAAAATCACCTCCAAGCACAACAGTCTTACCGCTATGTGAGATGCATAATATCCTTCAAAGTGGTATCAACAACCTCAATAAAATATCTTTTAACCATTACCGCTTCATCCCATATTATAAGATCACATTTAATCAAAAGCTCAGGAAGAGGACTTCCTTGATAAATATTGCATGTAGAATCTTTAGTAACATCAATTGGAATAAAATTTTTGGAATGAACAATACGTTCACTGGAAGAAGGGGTGAAGTTATACCACTCGAGACTACATTAATTACAATCTTGCCCTTAGACCTCAAACATGCTGACAAAGTCTTCCATATAAAAGTTTTACCTGTTCCACCATATCCATAAACAAAAAACACGCCACCTTTACCGGATTGAATGAAGGTAATTATTCTATCGTACACACCATGATGTTCATCACTAAGTTTGTTAATTAAATTCTCATACTCTAACTTCAAACCAACCCTGTTGTATGTAAACTCATTCAAAATCAATTTATTTCTATATGAAAAGTTTGGATCATGGAATGGTTTACCACCGGCATGCCTTCAAAATCTTGCAAAAACTTACCAATGGTTTGCAACATATTATCAATTTCTATCAAACAACAACTCAATTTCATCATCTGTCATCCTAAATTCTAGATTTGAGATTTTTGTTTTGGGATGGAAAATCCAGATTTGGGATTTTGAAATTTCATACATGTTCTAATTTGAAATTTAAATTTAGAATTTTAAAATTCTACTCTACAAATACACATAAACCTTGCAAAAGTCAACCCTATAAATACCAAAATAAACACAAAACATAAAATAAAATAAAAATGGATTTTAAAATCCACTAAATTTTGAAATCCAGATTTCAAAATCCCCCAAATCCCAAAACAAACATCCCCCAAGAAGGAGTATAAAATTTTGATTTTTTTGTAAGTAAAAATGTGATAAATTTATGCAAAGTAATCAAAATTTAGAGTTGCATGTTAATTTAAAGTAAATTTAATTGAAATTTAAAGTTGCATCTTTTAGAATTTTGATAAATTTATGCAAAGTAAATTATGTGAAATAATATAATCAATCAAAGTTTTCAGTAAATCACAAATAATTTAAAGTAATTAATAGATCAACTCACTTAAAATGACTTGCATATTAGTGTAGTTGAATAATTATAATGCAATTAAATTAAGGAAATAATTAAACATACCTAGAAAAGGCATAATTCTCTGTCTATTATAAAGAATATCATCAGAGAGATGTCTCCAACACTTTTCCCAAACATCATAAGGTCAACCCAACGAACCTGATGTTAGTAGCGTAACAAATGAAGTTCTCATCGAAAATGTTGAAGCTAAATGGCTAAACTCGTCCATACCATCAACATACTCTCTATCATCTTCCAACAAACATCTAGCAAAGCAAGCTTTCTAAAATATTGGATGAATTACTCAATTGAATTTCTTCAAATCATCATAAGATGTAGGTCCATGAACTACATTCAAGAGTATCCTCAAGTAATGTGCCTCACCAGAACCAGGAGAAACATAACAAATACGTCAGATTGAAAAATCTCTCTTTCTTTCAACCCACTCTCTAATTTTCGGCTTCTGTACGAAGAATTGTGGTATTTCAGCATAAGTCAAATTTTTTGCTTTAGAAGAATTCTTGTTGAGTTCAAACCAAGCTAAGAACATGTTTTGCTTTACCGATGGTCTTTCCAAGATCGATTCCAAAGATGCACCATCACCAGCTAAAATAATCTGCTGATTAGGAAGATGAAATCCCAACCGTTCAACTCAAGGATTTCTGTAATTAATCTCAAACCCTAAAATTCTCCAAGCAGCTTCACATGGAGAAATGTACCTACAGTCATAGTACATTTTAATTTCATCTAAATTTGTTTTCCCATCAGACTGCTCCTTACTTTCAAAGAACGATACAGTAACACAATCATGTCCTTTGTTGACATAATTGAACAGATATTTTATGGAACTTGATTGATTACACCATTCAACATGGATGTGTGCACCATATATACTTCAAAAGAAGATATCGATTATGGGGAACAACGTGTTTATTATCCAAAACAGAGTCATTCTTATTCAAAGTCCTTTTATCATCCCTTCGCCTATAAATAGGATAACCATCTTCATCAATAGAAGACTCTGCAGAAACAAACCTTCTAGGAAAATATTTTGTACATGAACCTTCATCGGTCATGCAAGAAGAACTTGGATTTGCAGCACCACAAGAACCATGAATCATTAAATCACAAACAACATTAAAATATTGTGGATAGTTTTCCTTATCAGGTAACTCAGCAGAAATAATGCGATCAATATCATTCTCAGATGGAAACTGTAACAATTTTAAGAAAATAAGATAAAGAATAATCAATTATAATAAAAATCTAATGTAGCAAGATTAAATATATACAAACCTCATTGTGATTTTCAAGAAACACCAATATATGTGCATGGGGAAGACCTCTCTTTTGGAATTCAATAATATAAAGAACTGCAGATAAAATTGTAAAAAATATTAAAATATAAAATGTAGTGTATACATGTTATTAAATGAAAATGAAAATAAAATTATAAATTTAAAATAAAAAATAAATAAATTTAAATGTCTGCTTTAACATTCTCAAATAATTTTTTCTTTGGAATATCATTTAATAATCCTTCAAGTTTAATCTTAAATATTCGACATATTATATCTGGACAATTTTCAGGATTAAGTCCATTTTGTTTTAAAAAATGTACAATCTCAGACCATTTTTTATTGCACGTGAAGGTTATAAATAACTAAGGATAACCGGCTCATCTACAAATTGTCATTGCATCTTGATAATTTTGAATCATGTAGCGTGCACCTCCAGTAAATGAAGGTGGTAAAATAACTCGCTTTCTCAATGTACGCGCATCTGTCTCACCATCTAAAACTACATCCTGAACACCACTATACATTTCACTACGAAACTCTAATTGATGTGTCCTTATATATTTAAGTCTACCAGCCTCAACCATAGTATAGGAATCAACAATAAATTGTTGAGTGAGTCTTTATTAAGATAAAATCGTAAAAGGTTCACCATTCCTATGTTGAAGTCGAAATGCAAAGTACTCTCTAAAACTAATGGACTTGCGCGTTCCAGCTTTATGCAGGACAAATGTAGCAAACGAAATATCCTCTGTATATCCATCCTTACCATATGGGAAAAGAAGTGGATATTGCAAAGCAAGATAGGACGAATTCAACTCTATAATGCGTTGAAGTTCACCAGCATAAGTTTCTACAATAATATCACGACTACCAAGAGTTTGATCAAGGTCACCAACAACCACAACAACAACCACAGAGATAGTAGTTAAGTTATACCTTCTAGGATCATGTCCCCTTTTAACAATCAATCTCATAGTAACATTAGAATTTCCTTCAAGAAATCTATGCATGACCTCTTGAAATTTCTTTGCAAGAACATTATAACCATTCAACATATTTTTAAGATTAGCTACTATTTCAGCATGTAATGTATTGATGTGTAGATCTGGCCTGTTATTAACAAAAAATAAGATTAATATAAAAAAGAGCATGGAAAAAATTATGTAATTGAATATTACAATATAAATACCTAACAATGTTTATTCTGTTGGAAATTTCGTTCTCAGTGTCGTAAATGTATAATTGAGAAAACTTTGGTTGTGATCCATTTTATGGCAATAAACCACTAATTCTATGATAAATTTGTCCATGTAAGCGGAACACGGGTGGAGCGCCTCCGGTATTAAGACTTTTATCAATCTTTCCACCCAAAGAAGTAAATGAGAACATACTATTAAAAGCACGAACATTATCAAAATAATGTGTGCTCTTTGCAGTATTACCCCAAAGTAGTTCTTAAAGAATTGGAGGGGGTTGATGCATATATGGTAACTGTATTGAGTGCAACACAATGAGAATTTTGGTAGTTCTGAAACTCGACATGACTTAAACCTTTCATCATACCAGAACATTGCACCACAAAATTGACAACTATGAATAGGATCCTCAATATCCCAATAGTCAATAGCTTTGAAAAAAAAGGCAAACGTTAAAACATGTTCAATAAAATGATACTTAATATTAAAATATAAATACATCTATATACATAATATTAAAAAAATAAAATGATTAATATATATATATATATATAATATATGTAGTTATAATATTTTAATATATGTAACTGTTATAACTTACATTGTATGTGACTATCATGATCACATGTATATTAATTTGAAATAGTTTGCTTTTCTTCAAATATTTTTGACGAAATTTTAGGATTTTAGGAATTTTTTTGGGTGAAATAAGAGGGGTGTACTTATCACAATAATTCTTTTAATTTTAGAATTGACATTATACATACCACTAATTTGTAAAAACAAATTTAGATGGGTGTCCTAAACAATCGTGTGTGTGCGTATAGATATGGCCTAAGTTTTCAAATCTACAAATATTTTTAAACAATCTAATTAATATGTCGGGACACGCGTTTCATTAATAAAAAGACAGAAAACAGGTGTCCCACTTTAAAAAATAAACAAACATAATTTTTTAAAGAATATTTCTTCAGGGCTCGAAAAAAAAAAAAAATTCTTTAGAGTGCATTTCTTCTCGCCACAATGCGTTTCTCCCCGCCATAGTGCGTTCTTCTTCGTCGTAGTGCGTCCCTCCATGCCGTTGTGCGTCTCTATCAGCTTCGCCCACATCAATGAATTTTATAGTTTGGAATGCATGGTGACTTGGAAGAAAATGTGCATTTCAGAATCTAAAAAGATTGGTGAGTACTCACAATCCCTATGTTTTATTTTTGATTTAATCGAAAGTATCAGTTTTGGTTGGTAGTAGTTGGAAGTCCATTTTGAAGTTTGTAAACATTTGTATTGAGAAGTATGAGTTTGTTGATATGTTATTGTTATACCTAGTCAAAGAAGTCAATCTTTGACAAATCAATCCTAGTCACCAGCTTACGTGGCGAGGACCAGTCAACAAAGTCGTGCGACGACTAGTCAACAAGACCAAGAAAATGTAATAGAATAGATGTATTTAATATATTTAAGTGCTCGCTCAAAGATATTAGCGAGCACATATTTTAGTTAGCTGCTCGCCAAAATGTGTGGCGAGCACCTATCTATCTTAGCTAGAATAGTCTAAGTACTGAAGCCTTGGGAGACAGCATGGAGCGTGGCGACCACACTCCTCGACATGGTCCTCCGGCGACCACCGTAGCTCAGCTCCTCGGCATCTCGGCGAGGACGAGCACCAAAGGCGGTTTAGCATTAAATGCGCCATCAAATCACCTTTTCGGGCAGAAGACAGGTCCAATGAGGGCGTGCCACGTGTAAAGGGCGGGCAGCCCCTAGAAACCACTATATAATGCCTAAAAGAGGCCCATTTGTACACAAGTTACTTATTCTACAAAATCACCCAACCCAAAGCAATATACTCTCCCAAAGCTCTCAAGCTTTTAGCTTCTCCAAGAAGCTACATCTTTGTGTTCTTCATTTATTCTTGTTTGTTCTTCATAAGATCATCAAGATCATCATAAATACTCCCTAAACACGTAATAAACCCCCGATCATTATACATGTTTGTTTCGTGCTAACAAATAGTCCACATCCGATTCAACCATCAAAAGCACGTACAACATTTGGCGCTAGAAGGAGGGGTCCTTTTACGTGTTCATCACTCTCAGTTTCGACCGATCATCGAGCGATCGGTTTGCAAACTCCGTTTTCAGGTTTTTAATCGGTAGTTCCACCGTTTAAAGCTTTATTTACATATTTTCGTGTTCTTCGTGTTCTTGAATATTTGCGATATTCGAGACATATTTTGGAGTTTGATCTCCGTGTAATCTTGTTTTTAAGCTTTAGTTGTTGTTACTTTGCTCATAAGTAGTTGTAATAGCACGTTCTTCTGCGCAAGAACTTTAATCTTTCGTTTTTAAGCGTCGAAAGCTTAAGAACAGTCATATCTTTGTAATAATCTCCAGGAGACACTCTTTAAACGATGTCTCATCATACTCCACAAGACGGAATCTTACCCCCCGGAGGGAACGAGCACCCTCCGGCGCCGGCGGTGAATCCGTTTGCAAACTTGAATATGGGGGACATTCTGAATGATCCCCAGCATCTGAAAGATCTTTGTGACTATCTCACGGAGAAGAAGAGGCAGAATGAGGAGCTGGAGAAGGCCAAAGATCAGGCCTTCGACCGAGCTCGCAAAGCCAAGGGGAACGAAGAAGATAACCGTTCCTATCACTCCAACTCTGTTCACCCCCAGGACAGAGGAAAAAACAAAGTCGACGAGCACTCCCACAATAGCCACACGGGGGACTCGCGACACCGAGATTCGGTTTTCAACCGGATGGATGACAGAGATAGAAGGGCTCCTCGCCGAGTACCTTTCAATGTGGATGGCCGACCAGGCAGAGCCGACCACCACCGAGATCACGCTGATAAGAGAGATCAGGGCGATAGAGTCTCAGCTCTTGATAGAGTGGGACCAGGGAAGGGTTCGCGAGCTCCTGCGAAGAGTTATCGCAGCCGCCAGTCTGAGAGACATTCCCCCAGGCGATCACGTCATGATGATCGCCCGGCCGCATCCCAAGGGAGCCGACGCGACAAGGTCGTCGTCCCCCGAGCACAAACTGCCGAGGAGGGGCAAATCGCCCAGTTCCTCGAGACCCAAAAATTAATGAAGATAGAGATGGAAACTCTGCGAGCTGAGGTGGTCGCCTCGAAGCTAGGGACCACCCCACCAATCACTCTGCCTGCACCTCCTTTGAGCGTTGCAATCCTTACCGCCCCCATTCAGAGAAAGATTCAGATGCCCTCCATGGCGGCATACGACGGAGCATCCGACCCTAGAGTACATCTGTCCAAGTACTCCAACTATATGGCCTCAATTGGGGCAACGGACGCCACACAATGCAGGAACTTCTCCCTAACTTTGGGAGACCGGGCTCACCGATGGTACACAACGCTGAGTTCCGGATCTGTCACCTCATTCCTTGAGCTGGGACAACTCTTTCTGACCTACTACGGGTCCATTGCTGCTCGCCCAGCCTCAAAGCAACGTTTGGCAAACGTTCGCCAATCTATAATGAGTCGGGCAAGGACTTCATCGAGCGCTTCGATAGGCTGGTGATTGATGGGGAGGCCGTGAACGATGAAACGAAGCTGATCTCAGCTGTTTCCGGTCTGAGGATAGGTACCAAGCTCTGGGAATCTATCCATCTTACTTTTCCCAGTTCTTATGCGGACTTCCGCACAAGGGCTGGGAACTTCATTCAAATGGAGGAAATAATGGACGCCGCCAAGGCTAACGAGCAGCCGGAGGCGTCCAAGAGGGTCTGGCCCAAGAAGAATACAAACACAGGGGAGTCATCCCAGCCCAAGAAGGCGACCACTCAAGCTGGCAGTGCTCGCCCAGCCAACTTCAGGCCTTTCGAGGAGTCTCCTGAGATCATCCAGTTCAGGGAATCTCTCTCTGTGGATCCCAGGGGCATTTTCAATGCAGTTAGGGGAAAGAATATGCTCCCCCAGGCCAAGCCAATGCATACCAATGATGAAAAACTGGATGGTAGCAAATTCTGCGACTACCACAACTCCATTGGCCACCACACCAATGGGTGCCGAGACTTGGTGAGAAACCTCTTCAAGTTATACAATGAGGGCAAGCTCGCCCAGTTCATCAAGCCTCTCGGAAATGGCGACAACAGGGGGAAGAAACGTCGCGACGACGGCGACGACCTGCGCCAACAACTGAATCGTCCCAAGCTGACTCCTCCCATGCCACAATATGCTGGCGGCGACATTGATAATGTGGGAGGAGCTTGTATGGTGATAGAAGGCCCTTTAGGGGGAACTCAGTCTGGGAAAGAACTATCTGTTCGCCGGGCTCAGAGTGAGCAGCGAGCACTGAACAATGTCCATCAGGTGTGCGTCGCTCCGACTGCCGAGAAGCCTCTATCTCACCAAATCCTTTTCTCGGACGACGACCTGAACGGCGTGGTGCACCCAAACAATGATGCTTTGGTCATCACGGGGAAGATCATGGGAACCAACGTCCATCGCATGATGGTCGACAGTGGGGCATACACCAACATCCTCTTCAAGCATACTCTAGATGCTCTCGGTGATTATGCAGCATACATCGAGCCTTGCGATGATATAATCGTAGGTTTTGGGGATACGCGCAACCTTCCCATTGGGAAAATCAGACTATCCTTGGAGTTGGCATCGTCGAAAGAGCCAGAAATGCACCATGCTAGGCAGCTCGACTTCTTGATCATCGACATGCCATCGTCCTACAACGTTTTCCTCGGCCGACCCTTCTTCAACGAGTTCAAGGCGCTCGTTTCTACTTATTACTACTGTGTAAAATTTCCATCCCCGGCGGGAGTTATAACCGTCAAGGGCGATCAGACGCGGGCGAGGGAGTGTCTCGTCCGTTTTGCAAAGCGTCATTCTAAGGAAAGTACTATGATTGGCCAGTATATTGAGTGTCAAACACAAACAGAGCAAGTGAACTACTTGGAGGGTCTTCCTAGCAAGTATCGAAAGATTGAAATTGGGGAGTGCAGTCATAGTTTCGACGACCACCAAGTGGAGGCGAACGAGCACGCCTCCATGGAAGTGGACGACCACACCCCAATGGATATCGACGAGCAGATAGTCTCGGGCGACCAGCTCCTCGACGACCAGTTTCCAGAAAACTTTCCAGACCTGGAACCTAGGTTAGGTTTTGAGCCGGAGTTCGGAATTGAGGATCCTCGTTGGAAGGAGCCTAAAGAGCGGGCGACTTCGGCGGAGGACATCGAAACCATTCATTTAAACGAGGCTCGTCCGGAACTCGAGGTATTCATTGGTTCGAATTTACCAGAACATTTGCGATCGGACATGATCGCATTTTTGAAAGAAAACATCGGTGCCTTTGCCTGGTCGCACGAAGATATGGTGGGCATTCCCACAAATCATGCCTGCCACAGATTGAATATTGATCCAGCAAGGAGACCTATCACCCAAAAACGAAGGAAATTTGGGCCTGATAAATATGCGGCTTTGGCAGTCGAAGTCAAGAAATTGATCGATAATAAATTAATCGAGAAAACTGGAACTGATCCCGAGTGGCTGGCCAATCCAGTGCTCGTCAAAAAAAACGACCGGGTCGTGGAGGTTGTGTATAGACTTCACAGATCTAAACGATGCCTGTCCGAAAGATCACTTTCCGATGCCCCACATTGATCACCTAGTAGACAACACAGCGGGGCACGAGATGTTAACTTTCATGGATGCTTTCGCAGGCTACTATCAGATCGCGATGCATCCCGACGACCAGCGGCATACGGCCTTCATGACGGCCACCGAAATGTACAGCTGGAAGAGAATGTCTTTCGGTTTGAAAAACGCGGGGGCAACATACCAAAGACTGGTAAACAAGATGTTTGAGAAACACATCGGCGAGATGGTGGAGGTCTATATCGACGACATCGTTGTCAAAAGCTTGCGAAAAGAGGATCACCTACACCACCTTGCCATGACATTCGATATACTAAAGGAGTACAACATGAAGTTAAATCCGAAGAAGTGCAGCTTTGGAGTTAGCTCAGGAAAATTTCTGGGGCACTTGGTTAGCCAGCGGGGCATCGAGGCGAATCCGAGTAAAATTCAAGCAGTCATTAACATGCAAAGCCCAAGGAACGTGAAAGAAGTACAAAGGTTGACAGGGTGCCTTGCATCGCTGAACAGATTTATTGCACGAACGGGCGATCGTTGCAAACCTTTTTTCGATGCTCTGAAAAAAGGGAGGTTCGAATGGACCGATGAGTGTGAAAAAGCTTTCGAGAAATTAAAGGAATATCTATCGGATCCGAAGATCCTGTCTAAGCCAATCCCCGGCGAAATTTTATATCTATACTTGGCAGCCACTGACTGTGCGATCAGTTCAGTGCTCGTCCGAGCTGAGGGGAGCACACATCTGCCTATCTACTACGTAAGTCAAACACTGAGAGATGCGGAGTTGAGATACACTCCAATGGAAAAATTGGCGTACGCACTAGTCATGAGCGTCAGAAAATTAAGGCAGTACCTGTTCGACCACGAGGTGGTCGTCCTCACCACCTTTCCACTCCGACGAGCACTGCATCGTCCGGATACCACTGGAAGACTTTTGAAATGGTCGGTGGAAATAGGGCAATTTGGGCTCACCTATGCACCTAGAACGGCAATCAAGGGACAAGTGCTGGCTGAATTCATTGTAGAGCTCACTTTCCCGGAGAAAGTGGACGAGGGAATCGAGCTTCCTTGGACACTGTTCGTCGATGGTTCTTCGACGAGCACCAAAGCAGGGGCAGGAATCGTCCTCACCAGCCCAATCGGACAGACGTTTGCTTCGGCGATCGAGTTCGAGTATCGGGCGACCAACAACGAAGCAGAGTACGAGGCTCTGGTTGCAGGAATCAAGATGGCTATGGCCGTGGGCGCCAGAAAACTGAAAATTTTTTCTGACTCTCAGCTGGTTGTATATCAAATTACGGGCGACTACGAGGCTCGCGGCGATCAAATGATAAAGTATCAAGAGCTAGTAAAAGGATTACTCGAGCAATTTGATCAATTCCACATCGAGCAAATCCCTAGGGAGGACAATACGCAAGCAGATGCGTTAGCTCGACTGGCCACTTCAGAGGGGGAGGCAATATTTTCAGAAGCGACCATCACTAAAATTTCTTCCCCATCGGTGAACAGAGGTCAGATTTTGCAGGTTGAAGCGACCAACGACGAGGACTGGAGATCGCCGATCATCAAGTACATCAAGACCGGCGAGCTCCCGGGGGACAAAGTGAAAGCAACCAGATTGCAGCTCAGGTCCGCAAGGTACACTGTTGTTGGCGACCAGCTGTACAAACGGGGTTTTTCAATGCCTTTATTGAAATACCTCGGAGAAGACGAGGCAAAGATCGGCATGTACGAAATCCACGAAGGATCATGTGGAAATCATACAGGGGGGCAAGAGCTCGCTTTAAAAATCATGAGGCAAGGCTACTTTTGGCCAACACTGAAGAAGGATGCAATTCATTACGCCCAGGCGTGCAAGAGATGTCAAGCTTTTGCACCAGCTATTCACTCACATCCAGACGAACTCATCTCCGTCTACAGCTCTTGGCCCTTCGCGAAGTGGGGCATCGACGTCATCGGACCTTTCCCGCCTAGCGTCGGGGGGGTAACTTTCGTAGTCGTAGCAGTCGATTACTTCACCAAGTGGACCGAAGCGAAGGCATTGAAGACCATCACAACGGCCCAGATGACAAGCTTCATTTGGAAAAACATAATTTGCAGGTTCGGCCTACCACGAGCAATAGTGACCGACAACGGGCGTCAATTCACAAGTCGAGATATGCTGGATTTCTGCTCAGAATGGAACATCAAGAAAAAATTTTCAACACCCTATCATCCACAATCAAATGGTCAAGTAGAGGCGATCAACAAAATCATCAAACACACCTTGAAAGCTAAGCTAGATGGATTGAAGGGCAAATGGGCGGACGAGCTGCACATGGTTCTATGGGCATATCGGACGACCACTAGGAATTCTACTGGTGAAACTCCGTTCGCGCTCGCTTTCGGAACCGAAGCTGTCATACCAGCAGAGGGGCAGGTCCCAACTTTTCGAGTAGCAAATTATGACGAGCAGTTGAATAACGATGCACAGCTCTCCGATTTGGACTTCCTAGAAGAGCGAAGGCTAACAGCGGACGAGAAGAACGTGGTGTACAAGCAAAGATCAGAGCGCTATTACAACACCAAAGTACGTGCTCGCCAATTCGCTATCGGCCAGCTCGTACTTCGGAGGGCGACAGAGCAGTCCATTGGCATACTTGGCCCGACTTGGGAGGGTCCGTACCGAATAACGCGCACACTCTTGAACGGATCGTACGAGTTAGAAGATCTAGAGGGCAAGCCGAGCAAATACCCGTGGAACGCGGTCAAGCTGAAGAAGTATTACCAGTAAGTTTTTAATTTTTTCATATTTATATAATTTGTATCTAGTCATCATTTCAATACAAGTACAAGTTTTAAATTTCCATCAAGTGTTAGATAAGTTTGAATTTTTAGACAAGGCTCTGCGTAGCCATCTAGGAAACAAAGACGAGCACTCTTTTTTAACGATGCTCGCAAGGTAGTGGCAACGACGATCACTACCTACCAAACTAAAAAGAGTTCAACCGACGATTGGTTAACTCTAAAAGACGAGCACTCTTTCTTAAAGATGCTCGCAAAGCTAAAAGACGAGCACTCTTTTTTAACGATGCTCGCAAGGTAGTGGCGACGACGATCACTACCTACCAAACTAAAAAGAGTTCAACCGACGATTGGTTAACTCTAAAAGACGAGCACTCTTTCTTAAAGATGCTCGCAAAGCTAAAAGACGAGCACTCTTTCTTAAAGATGCTCGCAAAGATAAAAGACGAGCACTCTTTCTTAAAGATGCTCGCAAAGATAAAAGACGAGCACTAAGTCTTAAAGGTGCTCGCAAAAACAAAAGACGAAGCACTCTTCCGCAAAGATGCTCGCAATAAAAGGAGTTTTCAAAAAGACTAAGTACTTATAAAAAAAAAAATGCTTGCAAAAAATTAATCATAACATAAGTTGGAAAGCAGTAACGAGAACGATCACTCAAAATAACCAAAAAGTTCTATTCATTGAAAAGCCTTAAAAGGCTGAAATTACAAAAAGGCCTTAATGGCCGAGCAGTCCTAAAAACAGAAATAAAATACAACTAAGCTACTGGAGCATTCTCCTTGGCTTCTTCTTCATTTACAACCTCCTCGGCAGGAGCATCCTGTTCGCCCTGTTGAGGTGGGGAGTCTTGTGGAGGGTTCGAGAAGAGGACCGGAACACCCAACAGTCGAGGGAACAGGAGTCCCAACTCCATCAAAGGAAGCAGAGGGAGTTCTGTTTCCGGCTGAGGATTCTCCTTCATAAGGAGGTCGTCCAAAAACCCGCCAAGTGGAGTCACATCCACTCCTGGATGAACTTCCAACAACCGATGAATGAGCCCGTGGGCAGTAAGCGCCACCGATAACATGGCCACGCCCCCAGCGAGCTCATTGGTTTCATCTCGCTCCTCCGTCAGGTCGACCAGCTGTTGCCGAAGAGTGGCCAACTCTTCCTCGTCAGTTGCGGATTTATTTTGAAGAGTTCTTACCTCGTCCTCGGCAGTCTTGAGGCGAGCACGGAGACGTTCGATCTCTTGGAGATCTTCCTGATCCTTCTTTTGAATCGTCTCAAGTTGGGCCTCAGAATCGGCCAACTTTGCCTCGACATCGGCCAACTTGGTCTCGAGGTCGACCGCTTTCCTCTCGACAACATCTTTAGCCTTGGCCATTTGGGCGAGTTTCGCACTCCTGTCCTCGCTGACTTTGCGGCTTTCGGCGATCTGGAAGGCGAGCTTCTCCATCGTATAAGACGCCCGGCTCAAGTCTATGGCGACCAATCTCGCATTCTCCAACGAGTTATGACTGTCCACCTCGTCGACCAGTGTGGTCGTCAGCGATCGAGGCAGATTCTTCACAGCCCGTAGTGCGATCGGATTCTGGGGCTCTCTGTCGACCGGATCCCGCGACCGGTAGAAGCCGAGGAGGTTCGAGTTGAAGGGTTCGACAATCCGGCAGTCGGCAACACTATTAAAAAAAAAAAAAAAATTTTTTAGGAAAAGGTACTTGAAAATATTATAAAAACCTCATGGATAAATAAACTTACTTGGCAACCCTTGCGGCATCCCAGCCGAGAAGGGTGTTGTCTCCCTGAGCCCTCTCCCCGGCCGACGAGCTCGCGGCGATCTCTCGCGACCGAGTATTACGGGGAGGAGGCGAGGGAGATCTCCTCGGCGAGATCCTCTGCTCGGTAGCAGTGGGGCGAGAAGAGCCCCCTCGGGTTGTTTTGGCGATCTTCTTGGGTGGAGCCCCCGAGGTCTCCGCTCCTTTCCGTTTCTTGCCGGAGCCGTCAACTACCTTGCGCTCGCGCAACATTCTCGCTTGTTGCATCATCCTGCTCGACAGTATGCGATCAACTTCGATGGATGGGGGAAGGTAAGTGACAACTCTCTCCGGGACCACTACTAAGAAAGAAGACGAGAAGCATGTTAATATTTTCGAGGAGCAATTTCACAAAACTTAGCAAATCCACAAGAAACTTAGAAACATGTTGATACCTGGAGGGAACTCTCGAGTGAAGTGGTGAGGAGGTACTCGGAGACCTGCTCGCTCACGCATACACTCCCTGTTCAAGAAGCGACAGGACCACTCCAGGTAGCGACGGTTGAGTACGCAGCAGATATGGTATTGGAAGAGGGGCGTGAGACGGTGCTCGGCGGTCTTCTTGCGAGCAGTTTCACCTACAAAAACGAGGAGTTAGTCAGTATAGAAAGAGCGAGCAGAAATAAAAATAACTTACCACGAATCCTTTGATACTCGGTATCAAGGGGAATGCGATCAGAGGAGCCATCCGGCTTCACTGGACTTTTCCAGTCCCCGGCTACCCACCACCAGTTGGTCTTCCAATCCCTAATCTTGTTGGGAACCCCCTCAACCAATTTGAAATTATCTCGGCCCCTCACATAGTAGTATCCATGGCCCACGTTCTCTCCGGCCTCGGCAACCTGAAGGAGATAATTGATCTCTTTTGGGCTTAACCATGTGTTCCGACACCCATTCTCGACCGCCACCAGGCCGAACAATGTAAGAATGTCGATCAGGTTCGACCAACCGTTCGGCAAAATTTGAGAAGGGGCGACTTTTAAGAAATGTAAAAAATTGGAGATACTGGGGTGCAGGGGGAACCTAAGCCCTGCCTCCATCATGCCGATGTTGACGACGACCATCCCTTCTGGCGGCTGGTCGGCCCTCTCATCCGGGCGAGGAACAAAGAAACAAACATCGGCCGGCAGCTGGTACTTCTTTCTGGAATTTTCTAGCTGGGCCGAAGAGACGGTGCTCGCATACTTACAGGTTTCATATCTTGATTCGAAAGCTTCTCGGCTCGGGCGAGGAACCTCTCGAGGAGGGTATTCGCAGAAATATTTGTAATAGGCCTCCCTCGAGACCTCGTCGCCATCCAACCTCTCCCTACCACTCAAAATGTCCTTTATGCTCTCTGCATATTGAACAACTTCTTCGAAGTCCTCGCGGAGACTCCTCGTCAAGGTCTCCTCGACTTGGGCAGTTTCTAACTGTTCGCCCACCTCTCGATTCAAATCTGGATCGCGCAGATCTGAGTCAGTCTCCTCGGCATCATTGCCGGCATCGTCCCTGTCAGATTCTTCGAGCTCGTCGACATCGACGAGCACTGCCTTTCCTAGGTTTCGGACTCCAACATTGATGGGTTCAGGGGAGTGGATCCTAGAATCCGAGGAGGATGCCCTCTCCATTAGAGCCAAGGCCAAACGGTCCCCGCCGCCGGAATTTTCAGAACCACCCACCAACGGCGGCGGACCACCGTCGGAACCACCACCGGAGCCACCACCAACCTCCATTTTTTCTTAGAAATGGGGGAAGAAGAAGTTTTAAAAGAAGAAAATGAGAGTTAAATACCTTTGTATCGATCGTAAACCACCACAAGACTCGTCGGAAAAGCTTGAGAGAGAAGCTTGGAAGGAAGCTTGAGGAAATTCAAAAATGGCAAGAGTGAAAAGTGTTTCAAAGAAGGTGAAAGTCATATTTATAGGCAAAGTCGACTAGGGACCTATGTGCAAAAAACGGGGTCAAATTCATAATTTTCCCAAAAATTTGGGCTCATTTCCGAATTTGAGTTCGGCGAGTGGACCCCACGCGCGACCTTTGAGGTCGGCACGCGCCCCACGCGCCAAATTCAAATTCTATGCGCCGCCCACGCGTCTGACACATGTCAGATCCGTCATTATGAAAAGCTGCTTCGATAATCGTGCTCGGCGCTGGAGACGAGGCGACCGCCTCCATCACACGTCATCAAGATCTCAAAATTGATTGTGTTGTCGAGGATAATTCTTACCATCCAGGGAGACGACCATACTGCTCGCCTTACCATTCTACGAATACGAAGAAAGGCGACCAGGGGGCAAATGTTATACCTAGTCAAAGAAGTCAATCTTTGACAAATCAATCCTAGTCACCAGCTTACGTGGCGAGGACCAGTCAACAAAGTCGTGCGACGACTAGTCAACAAGACCAAGAAAATGTAATAGAATAGATGTATTTAATATATTTAAGTGCTCGCTCAAAGATGTTGGCGAGCACATATTTTAGTTAGCTGCTCGCCAAAATGTGTGGCGAGCACCTATCTATCTTAGCTAGAATAGTCTAAGTACTGAAGCCTTGGGAGACAGCATGGAGCGTGGCGACCACACTCCTCGACATGGTCCTCCGGCGACCACCGTAGCTCAGCACCTCGGCATCTCGGCGAGGACGAGCACCAAAGGCGGTTTAGCATTAAATGCGCCATCAAATCACCTTTTCGGGCAGAAGACAGGTCCAATGAGGGCGTGCCACGTGTAAAGGGCGGGCAGCCCCTAGAAACCACTATATAATGCCTAAAAGAGGCCCATTTGTACACAAGTTACTTATTCTACAAAATCACCCAACCCAAAGCAATATACTCTCCCAAAGCTCTCAAGCTTTTAGCTTCTCCAAGAAGCTACATCTTTGTGTTCTTCATTTATTCTTATTTGTTCTTCATAAGATCATCAAGATCATCATAAATACTCCCTAAACACGTAATAAACCCCCGATCATTATACATGTTTGTTTCGTGCTAACAAATAGTCCACATCCGATTCAACCATCAAAAGCACGTACAACAGTTATGTTTGTTGAAAGCCCGTGCAATTATTAATATTTAATTTTATGTTATATAGTTTCCATATATTTGATAGATATTAGATATGCCTTAGATATCATATACAGTATACGCATATGTCCGTGTGTATATATATACCTCTTAGTTGTGTTCTTCTAGTCAATTAATCCGACAATATATGTTATCACTATGTTTTGTTTATTCGATTTTCTAAATTTGCGATTTGATATTTCTTAGAGAGAGTAGAAGCAATGAGGAAATTGGATCTGTGGCCGGTGATTTTCGAGAAATAATGGAATCGGTGCTGGTCATTCCTTGTCGCATTTGAAGTTACCAGAACCATTATCACTAAATTCTCCCTCGGCTAATAGAGGAGAAGGCCAACAACTCAAAATTTGTGTAGAGGGACAAAAAGTAGTAAGTTTCTATCTCTTTGGTTTCAAACCCTATAAACATTTCTATCAATAAGAGATTTGTCTCTAATTTTGTTTATATTTAAAATTTTGGTTGTACGTATTATAAATTAGTACTGAAACCTGGCTAGCTGTTTCTTTTATAATTTATAGTTAATTCAGATTTGTTGAGTATTTTGCTATGTGCAATTTTTCAAAATGTGTATTCAGTCATAATCAATTGAAAGGTTTATTTAACAAATTCTAGATTCATTGGTGTACCTTTATATCTTTTTCTGGGTCTCTTATCTCTCATATTTATATATTTGCAGTATTCAAAATTTGGTGGAAGATTTATTTTGGAAGCAGATTGATATTGATTACCCTGAATGTGATGGTGAAATGGTGTGTTCTATTAAGTTTTGTGCTTTATTTTTTCCTCCAAACAAATTGCAGATACTTATATCCACGAACCTAATCTTATTCATTATTCCAGGTTCATCATGGTTTTTTTACTGCTTACAACAACACATCATTAAGGCTTGGTAATTGACAGTTAAAATCATGGGAGGAGCAATGGCTGCATTTTGTGCAATTGATCTTCGGGTAATAATCTGAAAACTTAATCTTAAATGATTAACATGTATACTGGCCTTTATATTTTTGTATGCTTGTTAGCAATAGGAAATATTAGTACATGGTGAATAAAGAAAAGAAGACTAAACTATTCTATTAGAGATAAAAAAATATTAAAATAAGATTTTGTCAATATTCTGTTATTTCAACTAATGATAAAAGTTAGAAGCTAGAAGTTGTGCACTTGGAAGTTTGGGCTTCGCCAAGTGTGCAAAATGTTTGTTTGCTAATGAAATGTGGGGAAGAATTTGAATTTTGGTATATTGAATTGTGTGAAGATGTTTATCTTGGATTTTAATAGATGGAATTTGGTGTATTAGGCATACGTAGAAAGACATAAAAATTGCTTATATTGATAAATTGGTAGTATGAGAGATGTTTGTAAGAAGAATATTACTTATTAAATTTGCATGTCCTTAACAGGATTATAGTTGAGAATGGTGAATGTAGGATATTTATCAATCCTGAACAGAAATCTACATAAAACTTTTAAGATTACAATAGATTTGAAAGTTTTTTCATATTTTGCTTAAAGGAATGGACATTGTAAAATTTGAAAGATTGCAGATTTTTTTTTTTTTTAAAACTAATTGAAAAGAAAAGGGGGGTGAGTGGTGCTGGGAGAAATAGGTAGAGAATAAATAAAAAAGAAAAGAATAAAAAAAATTAATTTTGAGTAGCTCGTTAGTAACAAATTTATATACTGCATCTTGTAGATGTTATTTAATGTCATGTTTTAGAAATCTAATTTTCATACATTTTATGTTATTTAATTTATTAAAATGCCTTAAATGTTTATATTTTTTAAATAATGTCAAAATACAAGTATTAGTTTCATTTTCAATTATAAATGAGATATTCAATTAAGAATATCATTAATTGAGTATGATAACTTTATATGTATAAATAAGAATTTAGGTAATAATAATATAGAATATTGTTGAAGATAACAACTTAAAGAGAAGAATAAAATAATCCAAAAAAAAAAAAAATTAATTGAAATAGGAATGTAAATGCAACTGATAAACTTTTTATATGTATAAATATTAATTGAGGTGGACATATAAAATTTTTATATGTATAAATATTAATTGAGGTGGACATATGAATCATTCAATGGACATAAATAGTCAAAAATAAATAAAATCTCGACAGATTTAGTTCATGAGAATTGAAATAAAAAACTTAAAGATAATGACATTTCTTCAAGTATCGTTGAGACTGAATATTTTACTTTTACTTAACAAAAAAACACATTTTAATGTAGTTTAAACATAAAAAAACAGAAAATAAAAGTAATTTATTAAAAAGACATATATAAATTAAGAAAATAAAATAACTGATTAAAAATGTAACAAACATTTAATAATACTTAACGAATAAAAGATACATTAAATTTTAATTCAGATGCTAAAACAACTTAAAAAGTACAACGATTGCCAACTACAATAGAGTTATGTTTCAGGAATTTACTAAACCCAGATCGAAAAATTAGGCGTTTAATTTCATTCTTCACGGATACAATCCAATACTTATCACCAACAATCAATTAAGCAGAAGTTAATGTCAAAATAGAATGCTTTGTGAAAAAGTTCTAAAAACTTTTTGGTATAGTCTGTAAAAAATAAAATAAGTTAATTAATAAAAAAAAATTAAAACATTGAAAGAAATACGTGAAAAAATAAAACTTGCCGAACGACCCCTTTTAAAATTTAATTTTTATACAACACGGAAAAATGAAGAAGGACTGGAAAAGACGGGCATCATTGTCTCGGCAGTCCTAGAACGTCTAGCCATTTCTTTACCTAAATAATAGTATAATTTTTAAGATTAATAATATAAAAAAACAACATAAATGTATAAGAAAAAAATACTAAAAAGAAATATACATTTAGTGCGGATTTGAATATTATTTGAAAAAGAAGAAATTGAGGGATCATCTTTGAAATAAACTTTAATAAAAAAAAGTAGATCATAAAACAAAAAAAAAAAATTAATTATAAACAATATCAAAATAATAACAGAAAAAAAAAATCATATCTATACATAATACAACCATAAAATCAATAATCAATAATTAATAGTAATATATAAAAAAATAACTTAACGGGAAAATATGTAAGGAAGTGAGAATTCTTCAAGAAAGATTGTTGAAATAGATGAACAATGAATGAAAACACAATCAGTATTTATAATAATTTTATTTTATATTAATAAGGAAATGTTTGCTCCCATTTTTATGAGATTATATGTACAAAATTGTAAGATATTGAATAAGTAGCCAATAATAAAAAAATATATACACAAAATATAATATATTTAATTATAAATATATATAATAAAATTATTGTTATTCTTTTTTTAAGCATAAAATTAAGGAAACTAAATATTAACGATGGGAAGAAATCACAAAAAATATTAAAAATTAAAAAATTAAATTTAAAGAAAATGCATAATGCATAATGGAATTCAGATTTTTATGTTAATTTTCTTTCATTATTATATATAATTCTTAAAAAAAAAGTGTGTTGTAATAAAAATACAAAAATAAAGAGCTAACAACTATTATGGTATATAGATAACAATATATAAATTAATAAATGATTTAATAAAATTTTATAACAAAATTTTGATTCTTAAATAAAGAACATATCAATCGATCAAAAAAATATTCATAAAATAATTTCCTAAATTAAGATATTTTATATAAAATAAAAATATTCCTAATTAATTTTCAAAAATCTATAAAAGAATATATTAATTGATCATCAAATCAGAAACTAATTTGGGTTCATTTTTAATTTAGATTTGGTCAATTTCATATTTTCATAATTATGAATTCATTAGGTCAATTTTATCCCATAATTACCTAACATAAATGAAAACGAATTTATTATGTCAATTTTATCCCATAATTACCGTTAATCTTGATACTATCGTTTCAATTACCGAATTTATTTAGGGTTAAATTGTTTGTGGGCCACATGCCCATTGATTAATTCATTATCATTAAATATATTAATATTGCAAACAGACAGAAGGGAGTAAATATGTTGAAACGTTACAAATGAAACATCAAGAACTTCTGAAGAAGAAATGAGGGAGCGGAGACGGCGCCTGAGGTTGCAACAACGGCAGTGAACGACACGGCGACGACGAGCTTTAGGTAAAATCCATTTACAGACATCCAACCATCAACACAGATTACCTACTCGGTAATAAAGGAAGACAAAAGAATGCCACCATAGACGAAACCTCTGTTGGCTCTCCCAACGGCCGCATTGGAGTTGTCTCGTATACTTCCCCAACCCCAAGTATTATTTGTTATTCAGCACCTGATTTGGGAATTAAAAGTTCAAAAATTGTAGATTAAAAGTACTGCAGATCAATTTTTATTTTATTTTTGTTCAACACCGAAAAATTCGAAACTTTGATAAATCTTAAAACATTAACAAACAAAAAGTTATTCTTGGGCGATTTTGGTGGTTTAAGCAGGGTGCGATTTTTTTGTCAGATTTTGAGTTTTTGGTGCAATTTGGGCGATTTCTAGGTTCGATTTCCTGTGATTGTCGTTTAATAAGAGTGAGTTTTCATTCGTTACAGTCTTGTGATTTCTGGGTTCGATTTCATGTGATTTGTGAGTTTAAATTCGTATGATACAAAAGTTAAAAATTTACAATAGATTAAAATTTCATTCATGAGAGAAAAGAGATTTAATTTCTGGGTTTGATTTCATGTGATTTTTTAGTTTAAATTCATGTGATACAAAAGTTAAAAATTTACAATAGATTAAAATTTCATTCCTGTTATATAAAATTAAAAAAATTACAATAGATTAAAATTTACAAATCTTTATCAATGCATCTTCAAATAACATCATCTTCAGCAAATCTTCACGTACCTATATGTAAATACAAAAATACAAAATTCTTATAACAACACATCATCATAAATGAAAAAAAAAAAAAATACTAACTATACAAAGAATTAATCATACAAAAGAAATTTGATGAGAATGACAAAGAAAAATGATGAATTTATAGAGAAGATGTGAAAGACGTTACAAATTTTATAAAATTGATCTGAATGACACAATTCAATCTAGAAATATCAACGGTTAAGATGAAGAATAATAAATGACAACTATTAATTAAAAATAATAAATGGGGTTTACCATATTTATAGAGAAGACCAAATAAACGGCTAAGATCAAAATGAAAAAAACGATCAACAGTCCACAAACTTTCCCGCCGAAACCAAATATGGAAATATGTAGGTGTATTATATTAGTATAGATGAAAAATATGGGTGCTAATTCATTTGTGCAATTTTAAGAACGGTTTTACCGTAAAACCAATTCACAATCTCAGTGACACAAGTCTTTATCGAACATAACGTGTATGAGATGTGTAATATTTATGAGACAAAAACTTAAATACAATATTTCACAATAGTCTTATGGTGCAATTTGACTAATTCTTATGTTTTTATCCGGTAGCCAGTTTCCTTCTTCTTCAGCGAGACTTCTTCTCTCCTCCTCTGCACGTCTCCATCTTCTTCTTCAGCCTCTGCGCGTCTCCTTCTTCTTTCTTCTTCAGACTCTTCTTCATTATCAATTCTACTGTTCAGATTTTTAGATCTGTTAATTTAGAAACAATGAGAGAAATCGTTATTTATTATTTTGAATGAATTACTGAATGGAAAAAAATCAACAATAATACCACACAAATTATTCCAATTAATTATTGATAGTTATGTCTTTGTAATTGTAGGGATTGATAAACTACTCACCATGTTTGTGTTTTTCGTGTTTTCAATTATTGTTCTTCGTCTTTTTAATGTGCGTATCTTATTCCATCTCAATAATAACGTTTCATTTATATAGTAACACATCTTTCTCTATAAAATAATACACTTGTGTTTATATAGTAACACAGTTTTCTGTGTTACTTTAAGGTCAAATATGTGTTACTCAAAAGTCAATTGTGTGTTACTTGTCCTTACAGTAACACGTATTTGTTCGTACAGTAACATATAATTGTATTTATAGTAACACGGATTAAGAGCAAAATTTTCTATTTTATCCTTCCTTAAATTAATTTATATTAATATTTCGTGTGAAATGTCAATTTATGTGTTATTTATACTTACATATAAAGTAACACAGACCTGAAACCCGTTATCCTGTTAGCCTTCTGCGCGTGACTTTTGCGCGATTTTTAAGGAAATATTTGTTTGACCGGTCAAATCCGCTACATATAAGCGAATTTTGACCCTTTCTTAAATATGCTAATATTTCACGTGAAATATTGAACATAAGTGCGACCCTATTTATAATCCTATTTATGATGAAAAAAATTAATTGCTAGTGGATGTTTATTTCTGCCTAATGTTACAAGAATTCAAAACTGAAATCCCGTGATTAAGTAAAAATTGTAAATAATTGAACTGGTTGGAATTTGGAAGGATTACCATTTTAATTTAATTTTAATTCAGGCCTTTGATTTTTTAGGTTATGCAGGCAAAAGGAGGGTGTGTGACGTGTGCATGTTTGCATTTTTCATTAATAAATTAGCAATTTTTAGATCGTGCTAATTTAAGTAGTTATAGTGTTTTTTCAAAATGCAAAATTAGTTGAATTTTTAAATTTTCAATCTTTGATTAACGCATTCACATGTTAATTTGAGAATAGAAACAAATTAAGTTGCACTTTAATAGAAGATGCATGTGCTTAGAGGATAGAGTATTTTAATTTGAATGATTTCATGAAACCCTTTAAAACGCATATATACACTTTAAATTTAAAAACGATATATGACATCAGATTAAAGTTGGTGGAATTAAAATATTCCGGTGAAGGCATACATATATTTATTCTGATATATACAGTATATAAGAGAGATGTTGGATCCACTACAAAAAAAAATTGCTTTTAGTGGCAATTTTTTTTGTCACTATAACTTCAAATTTTGTCACTAAAAATATTTAGTGACAAATTTGGAGGTTGTAGCAATAAATCGTGTGACTAAAAGATTAGTGACGAAAATGTTTTTTTTTTTAGTTGTCACTATATGCCATATTTTTAGTCACATTCATATTTTGTCACCAAAGATTATGTTATAGTCACATATATATATTGTCACTGTTACTCAATGTTTTAGTTACACATCTTTATTGTCGCTGTTACTCAATATTTAGTCACACATCTTTGTTGTCACTGTTGCTCAATGTTTTAGTCACACAATTTTAATGTCACTATTCCTCATTGTTTTAGTCACATATTTTTTATTTCACTATTAATTAGTGTTTTAGTCACATTTATACATTGTCACTAAAACACATTAGTATAGTTACAAGAAAATCATGTCACTATAATTAAGACATTTAGTCATGACTGCTTATTATCACTAAAATATGATGTTTATGTTGCAAAAAGATTAAAAAATCGCCTCACAATATATGTTTTATATATTACTTTTCAAATTAAATTCTGTAAAAATAATAAAATTTATAATATTGTGATAAAGTTATTTTAACCATATAGAAATCTAATTTAGTTTAATTAAAATAATTATTATAAGAACACTAAAATATGATATTGTGGTAAATGAATTTCAATATAGTTCTAGGCCGGTGACGATATTTTTTGACATATATGGTCTTATAACTAAGATAATTTACTTTTGTATTGAAAATAAAACATCACAAATTGAAAGTAAATTTTGGAATAAATCATAAACAGAATAGAGAATTTTAAATTTAAAATAATCAACAATTAAAACAAAGCTCGAGTCGTTACAAGTAAAATACTCCTATATAAACTAAAGACAAATATCTAAAATAAATTACATAAAATAACTAAATAAATCATCCTATCTCCATTGTGGTAGACTCTCTCATAGTATGACAATTTGCTCTAAAGTCTCCACCTCTCGTAGTATACCAATTTGCTCTAAAGTTGTCTTTCTAATCTGTAAAAAAAAAATAAAAAATCATGACATGAGTGTTATCAAAATTAAAATACACCAACAAAATCTAGTTGCTTTTTTTTTTTTTTTTTTTTTTTACGGGAACCTAATTATTTACATTAGAAGATGAAACGTGACTTATTTGATTCAAGCTTTGAAGAATTTCAGATTTTTTTGCTTAGAACGTAAAATCATTTTTTGTTCTTCGTACTCGATGCTTCCGCAACTTCTTTGCTTGTTCAAGCTCTTTCCACGCAACTTTTGTTGTTCAGCAAATCAAGTGAAGTTAGGAGATAAATATAATCACATAATTAAGCTTTACCAAAAAAATCTGCACGCTTATAAGTAGGAAATTGGTGCCGAAAAATCGTCAAAATATAAAATCACCACATTGCCGATTGAAACTATAGCACAAGAAGAACCAAAAAATCAAGACGATTCAGTTTTGAGTATAGAGTGGAACCAATTGAAATGATCAATGAAGAGACTCCTATCTAAAAGTGCAACACTTAAGAACCAAGCACTAAATCGAAACTGATAATTAGAAGAAAAAATACAAAAATTCAAATCACAAAGCAAACCTATGCCACCGAATGCACACTTGTTCCAAGAAACTTCTTAGCGATCTATCACG
Organism: Galeopsis tetrahit; assembly: GCA_963675135.1. Lineage (NCBI taxonomy): Eukaryota > Viridiplantae > Streptophyta > Magnoliopsida > Lamiales > Lamiaceae > Galeopsis > Galeopsis tetrahit. The sequence goes on from OY776128.1 coordinate 54,471,108, forward strand.
TCATTTGTACATGAAACATATTAATTTCGCCCAAAATAATTTTTATTGAAAGAGGAAATTTTATAGGTATTGTAGACATAAAAATGGTCAAAAAAATCAAGTTGCAGAGAAACGATTATCATGATCGTGATTGAAACAAATAATATGGGGGATTTGAACAAAGTTATGGAGAGATCAATGAAAATAAATATATATGGGAGGGAACCTGCGAAATAAAAATATATAGGTGAGGGAATTCGAAAAAAAATATGGAGGGAATTCGAAATTAAAAAAAAAAAAAAAGAGGCGGTGCACATAAATGATTTGAATTTTAAATAAAGTGCAAGCGTGAATAACGGAATGGTGGAGACGTGCTGATGTGGTGAGGTGTAGTTCTATGTGTATATGTATACTTTCCTTTTTTTTTTTTCATTTGTATAATATTAATATTACTGTACTCCTATTTTTTCATATTTTGTTGTGCTTTAAAAAAATTGAAATTGTAAATTTCATAATCTCTTACGTAAAATTTATATTAATCACTCTCTTCTTTTCCAATTTAGGACTATCCTAATTCCTACATAAATAAAATTTTAACATAAATAATAAAAAGAGCTAATCTATAAATTATCAATTTTAGTTTAATTTATAGGTAAATTATAGTATGCAATCAATTTTAATTTTTGATCAATCACATCAAAATCAAATTTAAATTGTGGTTAATTGAATGCAGTCTAAAAAAATATAAACACATAAACTTAAATGAAATATTTCATACATATAAATATATTTTACATGGTGTTGCCCAAATATAAATAGAATTATATATGAAAGTCGGTAAAAATTGACTTGATCGTTTCAAGATCCGTCACATATATATAACACTCACTCACACAAAAATTTGTCGTAAATTGATTATTATTAAGAATCGACTGGGTATTAGAATTTGAATATTAAGACCCTAAATAGTATTTTCAAGGGCGAGCTCCATTTGATTCATTTCAGTCAAATTCAAATATTAAAAATCGATTTATTAAACTAATCGATTTGACTTCGACATTTGAATTAAAAATCGATACGATGTTATAATTTAAATATTAAAAATTAATTACATTCAATTTGATTATGTACTTGAATTTATATATTAAGAATCAATTCAATATTAGAATTCAAATATTAAGAATCAAATACATTAGTTTCAATTTGTTTAGGATAAAAATTTGTACGAGACAATCTAATGTTGGGATGGTACGGTACACCATATCGATATTGAAAATATCGATATCAATATCGTACCAGAAATCTTGTTCGGTATGAAAAATTGCATATTGTATACCATATCATACCGAATGTTTAGTACATCTCGAAAATATTAATGAACCACTGTTTCATACAAAAATACGGGTATATCAATTCATACCGAAAATATTGAACCACAGTTTCGTACCAAAACATACCGGTATACCGATTTATACCAAAAATATTGAATTGTGTTTGGATGAGGTGATTTGATTTGAGGAGGCATTTCAAAACAATGTATTTAAAAATAATTTCAAATGACATCGTTTTAGTAAGAATTTAAAGTTATTCCCATTTTAAAATTCATAGATCAAAATGCATCCATCCAAATGGAGTCTTGAAGTATTGTTTTATATCGAAAATATTGAACCACCATTTCAAATCGAAATATACCTGTATACTGATTTATACCGATAATATTGAAACATTGTTTCACATCGAAATTCATATTGAAAATATTGAACCACCGTTTCATACCAAAACATATCGGTATACCGATTTATACCAAAAATATTAAAGCTAGCATAGTTTCATATCGAATTATCGAAATTAGTTATTTAAGTTTTACGTTATTTTAATTTAAGAAAATAATATAAAATTATTATTTCTTAAATAATATTTGGAAATTTGGAAATTTAGAACAAAAAAAAAATGATAATTCCATTTAACACATTTCAATAATCTAATATTCAGATTTTTTTGGAGTATATATGTAGTTTTTTTTTTTTTTTTTTTTTTTGAAGTAGTTTAAATTTTGATAATTGGTTAATAATTTTAGACTGGACCCTCCAAATGTTAAACACACACCACTAAAATTTAAATATTATTTTTTATTACTAAACATTCTCCAATTCTTTTTTATTTACAATTTATCTCTCAAACAAATACAAATTAAATAAAAACTAAAAAAAATATCTACTAAATCTTTAAAAATATAAAAATTTTAAAAATCAATTAAAAACAAAAAATACAATAATTTTGAAAAAACTAAATGAAAGTTGAAAATATTTAAAAAAGATCAACTAAATATTAAAAAAATATTGAATGGAAAAATGAATTAAAAAATCTAAAACATTAAGAAAATCAATTGAATTTCAAAATAATTAAATTGAAAAAAAATCAATTAAAAATAAAAAATAATAAAATCTAAATAAAATCTGAAAAAATTAAATAAACCAAATAAAATTAAAAAAATTATATTAAAAAGATCAATTAAGATTAATTTTTTTAATTAATTAAATAAAAAAAAAGATGAAAGAAAAGTAACTAAATCTTAATATTAATTAAAAAATCAAAGTGGGATAGCTCAAGTGGTTAAGAGCACCACTACCTAGGCCACAGGTCCTGGGTGGGAGGGGAAAAAAAGGATGGAGTATTTAACTTGTAATCAAAAAAAAAATTAAAAAATCTACAAAAATAAAATGAAGCTAAAAAAATTTAAAAATATATTAAAAAAACACAAATCTTCTAAATAACTAAATTAATTAATATTTTCAGCTTTAAATAATTTTTGAATATTTATAATTCATTTAATTAATTTTGAAGAGTTAGGTTTTTTTTTTTTTTTTTTTTTTTGAATTACATTAAATACCCATCCCTTTTCCCCTCCCCATGACTCGAACCCAGGATCTAAAGCTAGGTAGTGGTGCTCTAATCAAGATTTTATTTTGGGAGATTTAGTTGATTTTTTAAAATATTTTCAAAATTTATTTACATTTTTTTCAATTTATTAAAAAATTATTCTTTTAGTTACGTTACTATCTTTTGTGGTGTTAGTAATTTTAACTTTTTTTTTTTGTAATTTAGTATCGATTGAGAAAATATAAATAATTTTAGGTTTTTTAAATTGATATTTTAAATTTCAAAGTAATTAAAATATACATATTTTTATAATATTTCTATTTAATTTAATTTTTCCCAGGTTAATCGAACCAAATTATAATATATATGTATAGCTAGATATTAATTCGAGAATATTTGATTTGGCATATTAATAAATTTTAAGTTAATTATTTGTTATTTAAAATTATTAAATAATTTTCTAATACTTATTTTATTTTTTAGATTATTGAAATAAATTTCAAAAAATATTTCGGCAATCTTCATTTTAATTAAATAATCTATGATCAGTTTAAATCTGTTATCTTTTAAATAATGTTTAGATTAATTTATTTTTATTTATATATAATTTTTAATATTTTTAACTTTTATATGATTTAAAAATTTCTGAAATTTTAAGATAATTTTTTACTTATTTTTTCAGTTTAAATTTTTTAGACATTTTTCACATGTTTTTGTTATTTTTAATATTATTTTTCACAAGTAATTAATTTACCAATAATTAAAAAAAAAAAAACAGCTTTTTCGGCTTTTAATTTGTACGATTCAATTTTTTTTTTATGAATTTATTCTTTATTCTTAACTATGATGATATTGTGGCTCATCATTATCATTTCAAATTTTAATGACAATATTATATATAAAAAAAAAAACGAATATGTAGTGATAAATCAAAATGTTGTCACTATATATTATTGAAGTCAAACTTTTAGTGATGGAAAATATTAAACAATATACAAGGTTGTTGTCACTAATTATCAAAACTTAAAGTATTTGTAATATATTGAACTATTGTCACTATATATATGTTTATTTTTAATGATAAATATATAATAAATATTGACAATGTACAAAGTTGTCACTAATTATCACAACTTATTTCATTTTGTAACATACTTAATTATTATATCTATATGTGTTTTATGCGATAAATATTCCATAAAATATTGACAAGTTATAAATTTGTCACTAATTATCACAATTTGTGTGATTTTGTAAGATAATAAATTATTGTCGCTATATGTGTATTTTTAGTTGTAAGTATTAATTAAAATATTGACAATATACAAAGTTGTCACTATTTATCAGAACTTATGTTATGTTGTAACATAATGAAATTTTGTCACTACATGTATGCTTTTAGTGACAAATATTCAACTAAATATTGATAATATAAAAAGTTGTCACTAATTATCACTATTTTGTAACATAATGAAATATTGTCACTATATATATTTTTTAGTGACAAATATTCAAAAAAATATTGACAATATACAAAGTTGTCAGTATTTATCACAACATATGGTATTTTGTAATATAATGAATTATTTGTTACTATATGTGTATTTTTAGTGACAACTATTCAAATGTGACAAATATTTTTGTCACTAAACATGATTTTTTTTGTAGTGATCGAAACTTGATCAAAATGTGAAAATAAAGAAAGTGATTGGGTAGATTAGGAGGGGTAGATTAGGAGTGCCGGGTGGGAATGGATCAGGCTATTCGACATGGGCCTACGACTAGATCAATTAAAGTTCGGTTCGACTTTTTCGTAAGTTTTTTAAACTCAACAAGCCAGCCTATATGAAATATATATACACTCATATATTATATATACGCATATAATATGTGATTTTTAAATAAATAAATTAAGTAAGAAAGTTGACTAACACTAGTTATATTTTCTTTTGTAACAGTTGAATATCTTTTTTTTTTTTTTTAAACATTTGATAAATTTGTTATTTTTTTTTTTCATTTTTAAGATTTAAAGAGTCAATTTAAATAATTTGATAATAATACTAGTATTGTAGATTTAAAAAAAAAAATAAACTACTGGGACTAAAAGACCTTTAAAATGCTTTCGGGTCACACCTCTTATATATACTCCGTATAATATATACTCACTTTATTTTTGTAAAATTATTTTGAAAAATAGTTCGACTATATAAATTAGCCAGGGAATCTTGTTCATGTGTGAACATGTGACCACATAATATTCAAATGTCTATATCCATTCCCTTCAAACGTTAATAATTGTATGTCTGAATTAAATTTTAGTGCAATATAAAGAAAATTATCCCTGAATATTTAAATAAAATAGGAGAAAATAAATTCAATCAAAACTGAAGGGATCGATATATAGTATAAGTACTCGATTAAGAAATTTGATCTATAAAAATCGTTTTGTTGTAATTTAAATTAGAATAAGATTCTTGAAAATTATATTTAAAGGGACACGCAACAGCATGTCATTTTCTAACCATTTTTTTATTTATTTATTTTTCGACAATCATCTAACCATATTATATTTAATTAGTTATTTCCGGTTAAATCACCAAACCCCTTTTAATGCATAAAGAATAGTGCAACAATTATTGTAGTCTCGTAGCAAATAGAATATGGAGTAATTGATATATATATATATTGAAATGAATGACCTGGATAGGTACCTAACTCTTTTTTTTTTTTTTTTTTTTTTTAATAATTGAAATTAATATCGTGAGAGAGAAAAATATTGGAAAATAAGTTATGAAAAAATTAATAGCTTGGAGTTACTGGTCAATGTGTTACGTTTGATAGGGGTAGTGCACAAATTGCAATCAAATTCAAATTTGACATTATTTGTAAAAAGTCAATCCAAAATTAACTTTTAATTAATACCAGTATTCCATCTTTTTCATATGTGGTGCGCGAAATTTTGATTGTTGTTTATTAAATTAAGCAATTTAGACTCTACATATTTTCATAAATAGGTAATGGTTTTACATTATTATTATTTTTTGTTACTAGTATTTATTACTCCTCCGTTTTTTTAATAAGTGTCACTTTGGCTTTTTAACTAATTTTAAAATAAGTGTCATTCTGAGTTTTTTCTTTAATTTTGACTATTTTGCCCTTATTCATTTACCATATATATTGTTCATAAATAAATTCCATAAACATTGTTTATACCAAAATTAATTTGGTTTATGAATAATAGCTACATTCTTAAGGGTAATATGGACCACACTTTATAATCTTAATTTGTTGAAAAATGTCAAAGTGACACTTATTAAAAGATGGAGGGAGTATTTGTTAAATATTACGGATATATATGTAACGGCTCAAACAAATGTTTTTTAAAAGTAACAGCAATATTGGAAATTCGCGATTAATACGTATATCATAAATTATAATCCTTTGATTATTTATCCACTTTTCTAACATTCCAACATTATTTTCACACTCCAAAAAAAAAAAAAAAAAAAATCACATAATTTTTTCTTTTACAATATTCATCTAATTTAAAAAATGTCACTCTATTTATAAACACAACTTAACTCAATTTATAACTTTAATCAATTTTTTATCCACTTTAATTAATGAATTATCAATAATATTACGGGGGAATTTCTATAGGGGACATTTCACCTATAGAGATTTCAATTAGAGACGAAAAAATTTGAAGTTAGAAATAAGATCAAAATGGGAGATAAATGTACAACTATACCCTTTCATTTAATTAAGATTCGAATTTTGCATATTCAATTACTTTTTTTAATATTGCGTTAATATTCAATTAAAAAAACTTAAACTCCTCGAAAATAGCGCCACAATAAATCAATTTCTAAAATTTAAAATATTTCCTAAATTCCAGCTAAAATAGAAATGTCTATCAATTACAGAAATCAAATTCAGAGTGAATTTCTCTTCAGCTGATCGAAGGTGGAAATCTGAAACAACATATATGTACCAATATTGGGTGAATATGCAAATCTTCAATTAAATATGCAAACTTTGTGAATTCAAAACTATAAATTTAGAGGTTAAATATATTTTTAAAATAATAATGTAAATAGTTATCAACAATGTTGCGTCATGGGTAGACATTAAAAATCGAATGCTATTGGGTTTTAAATATTTAAACGAAAATTATGCTTATTTAAAAAATGATACCATATATACAAATATTGAGATTTGAAAATTCCATATTAGTTATATGAATAGAAAATCGGTTAAAAAATTTAAAAATAATTTATTTATTGTAAGATATAATATTATATATAAGAAATTTAATCCATCTACGAATATTGATAAAAATAACTCTTTCTGTTTGAACCGGTCAATATTACGATTTTGGTTTTGTATTTGGGATATACCAATTATTTATTTATGCAATGTAATTGAAATGTGAGATTTTTTTATTTAATAATAAAATATTAACTATAAGTGAAAATCATGTTAATGTGACTTGTAACTTCTCCATGAAATTAAGAGTAACTCCCCCTAAACATTAATGTTATATTAAAATGTTTTTAATATTATTTTTATATAACTTAATAAAATGTAATACTCAATATCTTCTCCATATAATATAACAAAATCAAAATTAAAGATTATGCATAGAAAATATTTTTCAACAGAAATATACGTAAAAAGAATTCTATGTAGGGACGAGATAAAAACGTATCGCTGCAAAAGTTGTAAGCATAAATGCATATATAAAAACTGAAACATAATATATGCGAAAATAATATGCTATTGCATATGTGCTGATCAATAACTTCATTTTTTCCTCGAATTATAACTTCAGAATTACTGCATATTCCATTTGTTACCAAATATAAGAAAAAACGATCAATAAACCCTAATCTGAAGCCTTGAAACACGGTTGAATTTGATATCAATTGCAAGAGAAGTTCTCAAAACATATCAAATTGGGTTAAAATTTGATATCAATTGCAAGAAATGACACGAATGATTGATTGATTCTTGATATCAATTGCAAGAAATGACCCGGATGAATGATCGATTCTTGATATCAAATGCAAGAAATGAACCGGATGAATGATCGATTCTTGATATCAATTGCAAGAAATGACTCGGATGAATGATCGATTCTTGATATGTTTTGAATCGGATGAATGATCAATTTGAGAAATGACTCAAATGAATTCTCGATTGCAATAAATGACCCGGATGAATGATAGATTCCTGATATGAATTACAAGAAATGACACAAATTGCTTTATTTTGGAAAATATTAACTTTTTTTAAAAAAAAAAAAACCGATAAGGGGGGAGTGATTCATGGAGTGATTCTCGTGATGATTCTCTTTTAATAAAGGAAAATGTAATTTAAATTTCAAATTTTATTATAATAATGCGTTAATATTTAATTTTAAGATCAAAGGACATAATGAAGTATTTACATATCAATTTGACTTTAATTAAAATGTTATAATTTTTTGTCCTTATTCAAATTTGAGTATATAGGATTGTCTCTACTTGTGATTAAACTCTAATATTCCTATTTTATTTTACTTTCATACATCACTATATTCTATTTTTTAAACCTCCGTGTAGATAAGGGCCTGAGTCGCCAAACAAATACAGTACTAATTGGGAGTCATCAATGCTCACTTTTTAAATTATTTGTTCTCCTTACCCTTTAATTTATAATAGTCATTAATTTAAATATGGACTTCAAATTTAGTTAATCAAGAATTGTCTCTTGATCTTCGGCTGGTCTATCAAGGAAACGGTGATTTTTTTTTTTTTTCTTGAGTTGCATTAAAAGGAATTTCGAGTTTAAACTTTTTGTGAATTTTTTTAAAAAAAATGTCGGGAAAAAGTCCATATTTTTAGGGGTGTGTAAAGTATGGTTCAGATCGATCAAACCAAATCAAACCGTTAAATATATTTCAATTATTAATTTACGGTTCGATTTACAGTTTTAAAAATTAATTTTTTTTAGTATTATTTAATTTACGATTTTCACTAATGAAAAAACCAAAAAAACTGTACCAAACCAAACTATTATATAGATATACTAGAGAGAGAAGTTTATCCGGACCGGGCTAACCGGGTTGACCCGTTTAACCCTGAAAAATGTAGGGTTAGGGTTCATGAATCATATGTCCGTTTAAATCTGGGTTTTTTTTTACTCGGACCAATTAGCCCGCGGGCTAAATCGGGCCAGCCCGCAGGTCTACAGGGCCAGCCCACTAGCCCGAGTTGTTATCTTTTTTTTTTTTTAATAAATAACCTTAGAACAAATTTTGGGTCATTTGACCCATAGCCATAACTATAAAGATTAAGTAGCCCATTACCATCCATGGGTCATTATTACTATTTTTTTATTAAATTATGATATTTATTTAACTTTATTTGGCCATATTAACCAATGAGTTTAGAATTGTGTTTAAATCAAACTTTTGTTTTCTCATTTACCGATCATTAACTAATTATACATTTTTATATTTTATTTGCTTGTTGGACATGACAATTGAGACCTTTAATTTTAAAATAAAAAATATTATTGAAGCCCGTTTAACCCGTGGCCCGCTAGGGTTAGGGTTAGGTCCCAACAATTGTAGGACCGTTAAGTATAAACCGATTAAGGCCCTAGCCCGTTTAACCCGTAGCCCCTGTAGGGCTGGCCCTATAGGGTTAGGGTCAGCCCGATAGACATCTCTCTATATATATAGCAAATACCACTATTTTTGGATATATATATATATATATATATATATATATATATATATATAGCAAACTAGTGTAAGACCCGCGTTTTACGCGGGGTTGAAATAAATTTATTAATTAAAAAATAATTTTTAAAACATGTATAGTTTGTAAATTTATTATTCTATTCAAAAATAAAAAATGAAATGTTATAGCAATATATAGATTATATGTATAAAAAAATATACTCGAATAGAGAACATTAACCTTATCCTCAAAATACTTATTTGTACCAAAGTTATCAAATACATAAGGATAAATATTGTCAACTATATACCAATTACTGGATTACGTGCATTCAAAATATGTAAAATTTAAATTATTCTTAAGAATATCAATCCTCTAGCAAAATTCTCAGGGCTCTCACTAAGATCACCATCTCCAACTTTTAAAATTCAACTATCTCGTTGGAAGTGTTGTTATCGTTGGAATTTCTAGTCTGCAACATAATGTTTCTCATTAGTTTTAGTACCTTACAATGTTTTCATAAATAGAAAGATGTAATGGTAGGGTAAACTATAACTTATCTAGAACCCTTAGGTATAATAGGTAGAATGTGTCTAATATCTCCACCAAGATCGACTGTCTTTCCTCCAAAAGACAAATCAGACGTCCAAACATCAAGACTTCTAATTATGTCTTTTAGACTTTGATTAAAATATGTTATACATCAGCGCCTCATCCCATATTATCAGTTTTGTCTTTAGTATAAGAGTTGATAAATGAGTACTATTAGGCTTCCTCCGTCCGACAAAAAATTGCACACTTGCAATATTTTGATGTCTCATACCAATTTGTACACTAAAAAAAAGGAAGCATATTCATAAGTCATAACCTTCACCGTCAAAATATACACACATTTACTCATTACTTTTTAAACTCAATCTACATTTTTGTTTACTGATCATAAAAGTTTATAAAACTAAAACGTATCACACTCCTCTATATATAGCTGCAAGTATTTCTTGTAGTACACTACAATGTTCACCAGTTAAAGATAACCTATCACACTCCTCTAATATCTTTGTACGATAATACTTCATTTTTTTCATGAATGAGTGCATTATGTCGTAGAGAAATATAAAAAAATGAGTATTAAATTCAAGTAGTTATTTATGTATTTTTATACCTGGTCGGTTTATATATTTAAAAAATTCGAACAGTAAAAGGTAAAATATAGAGTAACAAATACTTTATAAATAAATAAATAAATCAAAACCCAAAGCCCTTGGACAATGCAAGAAATATTCATCTTGATAGTACTGTTGTATCATGCTACCCACCGTCCAGGTCTAATTAAGATATCTCCCCACAATAAATTGCACCTGCAAGTTCATTGATAGTAAGATGAGTTACTAATTACAAATGAGTTTAATTAAGATTAGGGACAATCCTATAGACACAACTAGGAAAAGAGACAAAAAATTATAGTATTAGAATTAAGGTCAAATTCATAACCAAATAACCTAGGGGCATTTCCAATCTAGTGTCTTTTGGACTTTGGAAAACCCCTTAAGTGCTACAAATTTTAAAAAACTCTTATAGGTGATATATGGGGGGGAAGATTACTTTCTTGCCCCTATAGAGGAGGGAAGAAGGAAGATGTCATGTCAGTTTGTCACCTTTTTTCCCAGCTGTCCCCTTATACACGAAAATAGGTAGGGGCTCCTTTTTTCAACTCTCACAAGCCATCTCCACCCCCACCTCTTCGTCTTCCCCAAGCAAAACTCTCTCCCTCAGCTCTTCGTCAACACTCTGCCTCAGTTCGTACATGCGAATCACCATTGCTTTCTCTTTCAAGCTTTCGAAATACGAAAACTCCATATTCTAGCCAAGGGACCAAGAAATCGAGGTACGAACTGAATTTTTTTTTTATTTGTCCACGATTTCTCGAAAAAGAGAACCAAGCCTAACATTCGACGCTTCTTCTGCGAGAGGCTGAAAAATCTTTGTTGTTACAAGCGTTGAAGGTAAGCTTCTATGTCTAAAGCATGGATGGATTTTTTTAAACAATTTGAAACAGAATATCGACGATTTTGTTGGGCTTAGTTTTGGCTAGGTTTCTTGCCCCTTTTTTTTTCCCCCTTTCTACATCCAGCGACCAAAAATGTTTCTCCGATGCATGTTAGTTGTTTGGTGTTGGTTAATCTTATGTTTGATACATCCCCTTTTAAACTTTGAATAGAGATTTTTTTAGATTTATGACAGTAAGTTTTGATTTTCAAAGTATGCATCGGAGTTGTCAGAATTTCCTAGGGTTTTTTTTTCTGAAATGATTATTTTTTGGGGGTTTTTTGTTCTGGCAGAATTTATTGCATGTTTAAGAGCTTGGCTGGACTGATACTTTGAATCTAAATTTTTTTGTTTGGTTTCTTGATTACTTTCGAAGCCTCTTTGTTAACTTTGTTCTTTGTTCTGCATGTTTAAGAGCTTGGCTAGACTGATACTTTGAAGCTACAATTTTGTTATGGTTTATGAGCTTGTTTAATTGTGATTACCCTTGCACTTTTTTTGTTTTTCTGATATTTTTTATTAGATGAGGAAAGTTTCCAAAAGAAAGGTTAAGTATGTAGATGTCAGTTCATCCGATGAAAAGTGAGGAAAGCCCAAGATCTATGTACTAAGTTGTCCTTGGAAATGACTATTTTTTGGGGGTTTTTTTGTTCTGACAGGATTTATTGCATGTTTAAGAGCTTGGCTGGACTGATACTTTGAATCTAAAATTTTTTTATGGTTTATGAGCTTGTTTATTTGTGATTACCCTTGCACTTTTTTTGTTTTCTGTTTTTTTTTTTATTAGATGAGGAAAGTTTCCAAAAGAAAGGTTAAGTATGTAGATGTCAATTCCTCCGATGAAAGTGAGGAAAGCCCAAGATCTAGCAGAGGTATGAAAGTTTTTATGAAAGTGATGATCCTTCTTTGCTGTTTTGCCCTTTTTCTTTTCCATTTTCTGTGAAAAATCTGAAGGTTTTGAAATTGCTCCATGTGATTATATTTTTGAACTGAATGGAAGATAAATTGAAGTACTTTATATAATATTTGCATCATAGTAAAAAATCATGTATAACATATGTACTGAATTGGTTTTTTGGTTATTTTTAAATAAAGGTAGGAGGCATAAAAAACAAAAGGAGGTTTCCCGGAAGCGGAAAAAGGGTATGCTTCAATTTATCTACATACTACAGTTTTTGCCAGGTAGTATGACTTTTGATTACTATATTTTGTTGTTAATTTTGACTGCTATGATGCTTATTTAGGGAAATCTGTGAAGTACGTGTACGAGACTTCCGAAAGTGGTTAGTGTTTGTCATTTATGAAGCAACGAGATGGAAAAACTTATATAAAAAAAAGCAAGCATATGCCTCTGTATGTATTTGTATTTGAGTTTATAATTGATTCGTCCCGACATTGCACAGGTTCTGATAGCCAAGAAACCAGTGAAGAGGAAATTGTGATAAAAAAACGGAGGAAGAAGTCAAAAAAGAAGAGTAGAAGCAGTGACTCTGAAGAAGGTACTCCTTTTTGTACTTACGCTTATGGTGATTTTATGTTTGTAGTTGACTGTAATGTACAAAAAACAAGTAACTTCTACTGATTTCGTGTATGACTTATTTAGTGGATGAACGCAAGCGAAAGTATAGAGGATTGAAGCTGAAAGATGTTATTCATGAAACGCCCGTTGAATATGACAGGAAGGATACGAAGAAAAAAGATAATAAGCCGATCAACTGTTTTGGTAAAGATATATATTTTTTGTTGATTAAATAAGTAGGTGGTTTAAGATTATGTGGTATGTTTTAGATGTGACGAACTGATCATTTGCAGAAAATGTGGCGATAAAAGAGAAAGAGACCTCTTACAGATCAAACCTGCGAATTGCCATCAAGGAGATTACGAGTGTGGTTTTCACTGAAAGGCATTTGACAGAGATAAAGAGGACCCCCTTCTGGCTGATGTTCGAAGCGATGTACAGGAGGGGTGACGAGGGGATGATGAAGCGTTGCCACAAGTACGAGGGGGATATCTGCCAGATCCTGCGTCGATTTGAATTTGATAGTGAATGTTTTGTGATTTGTGGGGAACGTGTGCCTTTATTAAACCGAGATGCACAGCTCATATTTGGAATATGCGGGGGGTCTGATGTAGTGAGCTTGAAACTTGAAGACTACAATGTACCATGCTGGGTGAAACGTTTCTTTGAGGCAGAGTATGCTTCAAACAATGGGGTATTTCCCCTTCTTAAGACGCTTCTGTATGAGCGAATGAAAACCACCTTGACCTTTACCAGTGAGGAGTCATATCGGGACGTGGCTAGGCTGGTGCATTGCTACCTGTTAGCAGTAGTGTTATCTCCTTATCAGAGTGGAGCATGTCCAATGTTTTTAACGACATACGTTGAGAATTTGGCTGATGTATGTCGTTATGACTGGAACGCGTTTGTGGTCGACTTTCTAAAGAAACAAATGAAGTCCAGTAAGCAGTTGAAGGCTGGTGGATGTGCGATTATCCTGCCTGTAAGCAATTTAAAATTCATTTATGAGTTAATATTTGTTTATGTATATTTTGGGGTATTAACAACTTTTTAAAACAAATTCCGACGCAGTTTTGGTTGTGCGAGCACACGCGATTAGTTGAGCCCAGAGATTGTGAATCGTTTCCTCGTTTCTTGAAATGGGACATGACTGAACTTCATACCGAGCTTGAAGAAGTCGATCTGGTTAAATATCAATACGTAAGTGGGCTTCAATGTTTAGTTATGATAATCAAGTGCTGTATACCAAGAAAAATTAGTTAAAAAATATTTTTCAGATGAATTACTCAACATGGTGTACTGAAAAGCTGATGTATTTTTGTTGGTGTATTTTAGTTTAGGAAGACAGTGTTAATGGGAACTGCAGCTGAGAGGGAAATTTTTTTGCAGCTGCAACGGTTCAGGGATCTTAGAAACAAAGAGACTGACGGTATCTGCGGTAACAAGGAGGTGGTTGAGGATATGGGACAGGACAACCTTGGAGGAGATGATATTGTTGAGCCTACCGCAAACTGTGCTGCTGCGGATGTTTCAACGGATAAAACTGCTGCTGAGTTTTCAACGGATAAAACTGCTGCTGAGGTTTCAACGGATAAAACTGCTGCTGAGGAAGTTACAACAGATAAAACAAATCCTGCTGGGGAGGAGAATTCTGCGGGGAAGGGCGCTGCTATTGAAGACTCTAGCATGGACCCTGTGACTTCACCAACTGTTGGGATTGGGTCAAATTCTAATTTTGATTCTGGGATAGTTCAGACCTCCCCAAGTTTCAATATTGGCCTAACCCAGTATCTGAATCAAGAATCTGCAAACGACAAATTTGTTAAGGACATTAGGAAAATATGTGAGGAGATCAATCTGGCTGATGCAGTAGAAGGTATGGTTAAACTTGGCACTGATGATTGTAATGAGAGTGTTCGTTTGGACAGCGATACAGTTGGGGGGGATAATTTGTTTGGAAATGTTGATGGAAAGGATACTGATGATGCTGGGGCAGCATCTAAACAAGAAGATACCGATGAGAATGGTCAATCAGGAGGTGATGGGGGCCGAGTAACAGATAACGTTGGGGGTGCTGGCGATGCGGTTAAGGATATCGATAAACAGGCAACGGCGGATGGCGATGGAAAGTGGATGTTTCTTATAACAGAGAATGATAGACTGACAAAGGAGCTTGAATCCCAGAGGCATAAATTTGAGGCTGATGTCAACATCAAAGACCAACTCATAAATTCCTTGCGCGTTGAAAATGAGGAGCTAGCTAATAAAATATGAGAGCTGACAAATCCGACAATAACTCAGATATTTGAGAATGCTGCCAACATGTCGCACTTAGAAGCTGTTGAGAAAAACTTTGTTGAAAAAACAAAGGAAGTCGTATGTGAAGATAAGCGATCAGAGACAACTGTTGGGGGTGATACTGATACTTCGAAGACCCCTTGCACTAAGGTAAGACGGAGCGTCAATCACCCGGAGCCGAGCACACTTGTTCAGAGGGTAAGGAGCAGGACCTTGAATGATGGAAGGAGGCCTGTTCAAATCTCACCCCAGCTAAATACGAGAGAACTGATACATATTAACGAGGGGGTATGTGAAACGGTTGCTGAAGCTGAAGCGCGGGCACAAAGCATGAAGGATCCTTTAGAAGAGAAGCACTTGGCTGTAAGGAAATTGGATGATTATACAAGAGCACAGATTGTAGAGTTATTCACCGAGGAAGGACCGAGGTAATACAGTAGGATTAATGAGTTATTATCTTTTGACTAATGTTGGTTTTAATTTTTTCTGGCCCTTTTTTTTTTTTGAAAGTTCATTTTGTTTTTTCGTTTTGTCAGCTACTATGTGTGGACGGGGGACCAGCCGTTTTCTACGGTCAGCTTAAATGATGTTATTGAGACCCTCCACAACAAGCAACTCTCCACTCCGGTATGCCTCTTCACATTAACAATAGTGCAAAAATTGTATTGTACTATTGGGGAATCTCACTTTATGTGTAAAAACTTCAGTTAACTAAGACATGCAAAAGTTTGTGTGAATCTAACCATATTCATACAGGTGATCGATTCGTGGTCGGACATTGTATCACAAAAATATTATAATTCAACACCTGGATCGAAGAATGTTAAAATCTTCACTTCAGGCTGTCTGGTACGTTGTTCAAATTTCATGTTGAATACTAGTTAGTTTCCACAATATCATTTTAGACATAAATTTGACGATACGTTTATCTCGCTGTTCACAAAGAGACTTGTTCGAGACAGAGCAACGTCAAGCAAGGCGCCATTTGTACGTATGATCGAACAACGACTGGAACAGAGTATGAACGATGATATATTATTGTTTCCATTGATCTACGGGGATGCTGGGGGCAAAACGAGAGCCAGTGGGGACCACTGGTGTCTGTTGCGGTTGAATATGCGCAACAGCGAGTGGAAATTTTATAACCCCATGCGACCTAGAAACGCTGATCCACACTTGAACGAGGCTCTTGTTGTGGTAAAAAATCGGCGTAAAATTATATGTGTTATGAATTCAATAAACAATACATATTTATAAATTTGCACCCTAACATAAAATATTTTATTTACAGGTTAAATACGTGGAGGAGAAGTTGCATGACCTTTTCACACGGTTGAGGCCGACTAGCTCTTTCTTAACCCGACCATATATTCAGCCTGTATCTGAAGACTGCTTGCAGCAAGGTGCCGATACTGTCGACTGTGGTGTCGTTGTTTGCTACTTAGTGGAGAACATTGTCCTACGACGAACTCTAAAGAAGGGGGAGCTTGGAAAAACTGCATCTAATAATTACCGTGCAAAGATGGTTAAGTGGTTTATGGATCCGCTTAGTGTTGAAGTTTGATTCTGTGAATGGTTGTTTTGCTGGGTTTGGGAGTGTGTGTTAACATGTTGAATATTTATGTGTTCATTTTGCTGGTTTGTTTTGCTGGGTTGGGAGTTTGTGTCAAGGGTTGAAGTTTGGACAACTATGGAAAACTGTTTATGTGTTCTTTGCTTTTTTTATTTTGTCGTCGGCTGGTATTAGGACAAATATGACATGCTTTAGCTATGGGTTGTTGATAGGTGGTTTTTTTTTTTTTTTTTTTTTTTGTGAACTAAGTAATGTGTTGATGGACAATGATCTGATTTTGGTTTTTGCCATTTGGATTATCACTTTTGCTGGATGGATATGTCCTTGTTTTTTTGTAGGGAAATATGTCATTCTTACTATTTTGCTTAAAAATCTTGTTTTTTGAAGTATGACACTTTAATTTTGAATCTTAAATTGTACCTTCAAAACCTTTTGCATCACAATTGCTTTTATTTGCATCTTATACTGTGATTTTGCATTTAAGTGTTTATTTTTTGAACTGGGAAGGATCCATTTTGCATCTCTATAATTGATATGTTTCTAATATAGTTGTTGGACTATAAGGACAATGAATGTAATCTTTAAAAAAAGGTTTGTTGTTCATCTGATGTGTGTGTGCACTATGCCTACTTTCCCGAATAAGTGGGGGCACACAGAAATATTTTGCACCACCCCCCTAAATAAATATTTGCACTACACTGGTAATTATTTGCATCTTATAATGTGATTTTGCATTTAAGGGTGTATTTTTTGAATTGCGAAGGATCTATTTTGCATCTCTAAAAACTGATATGTTCCTAAGAAGTTGTTGGACTATAAGGACACGAAATGTAATCTCAAAAAAAAAAAAAAAAGGATTTAAAAGTTACCAAATTATGGCTAATGTCCGAGATCAAACGATCATCCTTACAAAATTAAAAAAAGATTAGGCAATAATTTATGTTAATTTAAGCAAAGACAAGGTTTGTTGTTCATCTATTGATGTGTGTGTGTGCACTAGCCCCCCCTTTCAGTAATATTTTCTAAAAACCACCACCCTTTTGAATAAATGCGTGTATGATTTGCACTGCCATAAAAAAATATGTTATTTCACCTTTTCGTCCTTAAGTACCTAGCTTCCCTTAAATCCTAGATTACGAATTGTCCTCCAGGCTGTTGAAGGAACATAACTTTGTCCCTCCCCCCGTTTTTACGAACGATACCGGAAGCAACTGGAATGAATGCTCCACCGTACCCGTTTTGAATAATGTGGTTGCTGACCAGAGTCTACGTCCACCGGTTTTACGAACGATACCGGAAGCAACTGGAATGAATGTGCCCTCGTAAATTTCAATGCCAATCCTTGAAAACATTGTTTGAGTATATAACAACAATGTAATCATCCAAATCCTCACTATGTTCCATTCCGGCTATATTGAACTCTTGTGGGGGGTGTAACCAATTCATAACTGCAGTCTTTAATGGGCCCAAGTTTAATATCTTTTTAACTCCAGTTTTTTTTGGGTAACTGATAAGGAACATTTGTACCAGAAGGAAAAGGGTCCAGCCCGAACTTTAATCTCCCTTTAATGGGCCCATATGTTCCAATTGTTTTTTTTAGGGCAAAAGCTGACTCCATAGTTAATAACATTGGGAAAATAGAATGTGAAATGGGGCCATTTGTTCCAATTGATATTTTACGGCCCAATTCAGTGCAAAATTGTTAATAACATTTGGGAAAAGAAAATGTAAAAGAAGGAGTTTTGTACACAAAAATGATATTGTATAAATTAGGCATCTCTTTTTTATGGAGAAAAAATGTAATATTTGCAATTCACCCCCCAGTAATTTTGTGATTTGCCATTTTGTGTCTCGGGCCAATATTATTATATTATTTAGAAATTACAAACAAAATATAAATTGGGATCCCCGTGTAAGATATTATTCGGACCGATAGTGTTACAAAATAGAAATTACAAACAAAAAACGATTGTATAAAATTTGGATCCCCGTGTAACCAAAATAATAGAGAAAAATCAAGGTGGGCCTTCATTTACATATCTTCATTTACATATCTTAGTAAAAACAGATATTCTCCCTGCTTTTTGCGTGGTATTGATGTTAGGTTTATTGTTTGGGATCCCGTGTAACAAAAATTCGAATGAAAAAGAAAGGGGACTTTCATTTACATATCTTTTAAAATGTTGGAGGTCCGGCTATGACCCCCCAGTAATTTTGGAATTTTCCAATCAATATTACATTTGCAAAAAAAACATTTTGGTATGCATCTCTTGGATCCGTCCATATAAAAAAAGATGTTATTTACTGGTGCACACTCGTTTTCCGTTTATCACATCCGTCCTCGTTTGGAAAATGGGTTGCAAAGTTGAACTCTTCACTAAATAATAATTTCGCAAAAAATGATATATACAGATTATATCTTAATTGACTTTGCATTGCAGTTGTGAAATTTGCAATCTAAGTATATTGCATCACCACCTATTACATTTGCAGCACAGTTATATAATTTGAATTTTGATAATTATCATTTTGCATCAGTGATATAATATTTTGAACCCCGTGGACTACATGAAGTTACTAATCCCTTTTCAAAAACATGTTACCGTTTGACAGCTGTGGGGCACCAAAAACTTACCGTTAGGCCAATTTTTGAAAAGGGAGTAGCCGTTGGCATTGCCACTTATATATATGTTGGTGTAGAGAGTTTCTACCAGCTTGTTTACAAGCAAAAAAACCAGAAAAAGGGCATATCATTCCAACAATTTTATTGTAAAAAGGCAAAGAAACGAATGTCGACGTCGAGCTCGAGAAACGGAGGTTCTGGGGCGTTCGCAAGATACGTTCGATCCTACTGCCGAACATGCGGCCGTCCAGCGACAATTCTCGTCACCGAATCGCTTCCAAACAGGGGGAGACTGTATTACAATTGCGACGTGCATGGGTTTTCACACTGGTGTGTACCTATTCATCCAGGGGAGTTTTTCCACTATGATGCATCGAACGCTGGGGCTCCTGCGCCGGAATTAACGGTGTGCGCGCAGACAGAACGGCAGCAGCAGACGACGGGATGTGGTTATCAAATAACACCAATAACACTTTTGTTAGGAAATTTGTTGACTGTCTTTGTAGTTGTTGTACTTGGTGTCTTCATCCAGATTGTTTTTTTGTAGGCTAAAACCATATTCACCCTGTACTTGGTGTATGAATCCTGTTTATGTAGAAATAATGTTGTCTGCAGTAGTATAATCTATTAAAGTTTGGTTTTTCACAAACATGATATATATGTGCTTTCTAAAGGTATTAAAATGGAACCTAAGACACAATTGTCAACAAATATTCACAAAGATAACAAAGCAGCAACACTATTCACAAAGATCAATCTGAATAAAAAGGAAATAGTACTCCATATAATGCCTATTGTACATTACAAAAAATCACCCCCACATGCATTCACTGAAACTTACATGACTGAGATAGTACAAAGTAGTTTCAGGGGACTGATTATCAAACATAGGCCTTAGCAGAAAGGAAAATATGTCTATAGTTTAACAAGGACATAAACACACACAGTGCAGAATATCAAAACAATAAACCTAAGATCAAATACCAAGCAAAAAGTAAGGAGAATATCTGTTTTTACTGAGAAAGACGGATGGAGTCAGCTTTGTACGCTGCAGCACATGTCACAGGATCGTGCCGTCCGATCTTATTGCACCACGGGCAAACTGAAGGTTTGACCCTTCGCCATTCCCCGTAAGAATTCTTCTGTTTCTTCTTCGGACGACCGGGAGGATTGTTCAGTTCTGGAGGCAGAATTCTATCATCTTCAAACCTGGTTGAGCATTCAAGCATTTCAGATTCAGGGACTGGATTTAAGTCCTCCTTGTAGCATTTTCGGTAGTTGTCCGTCAAGAAACAATTCTCCACTATGTTGAACACAGAGGTGCAGTGCTTTTTAATTACGGCAACTGCGTGAGCACAGGGGAACCCTCTAATTTGCCATTGAAAGCAAGAGCATGTTCTGTGTAGCACGTCAACTGCAACTGAATAGGATGAATATACCTCAAACTGTCCGTTGGGGAACTTGCTCACAAACCATGAGTCGCTAATGTTGGCTTGGTGGTGCCAAAGTGCCTCCTTGGTGGGGACAAGGGAACCGGTCCACGATGAGCTTACTTCTCTCCTTTCAACAAACCATCTAGAAAGTTATAGGTAGTGACCTTGCTTCCCGAATCCACGAATTGAATGACTCGGCAGCATTTGATGTCATCTCCCCGTATCTTTTGATGTGGGAGGAATGAGCTACAGCCCATCTCTCGAATGGTAAATCTTCGAGCCATTTTTCAGCAATTGAGCCACCGACTTCCTTGAAAATATCAATCTTCTCATTAAAAATTCTGGTGTTAGGGGCGTATGCACAAGCTTTAAAGTGTTCGGCCATTTTTTCCCGATGGTCGGTGGTCCAGCCACCTCCATATCGACCCTTAAGGTTAGCTAGCAGGTGGTAGAGGCAGTAGAAATGAGCGGGCTGCTCCCAAACCTCGTAAAAGGCAGACATCAAACCAATGTTCCTGTCGGATATATAAATGACTTGTTTTTCATGCTGGATATGGTCGCGCAGCTTTCGAAGGAACCATGCCTAATTATCCTTGTTCTCAGCAGATACCACCGCGAATGCAACTGGAAAGAGACCTGATACACAGATAAGAACGGGGAAAAAGGATGTTAACAGATTTTTCACTACTGTCGAGAGAGTGTGAATCGTTTCCTATTTTCTTGAAATGGGACATGAATGAAATTCATACACAACTTGAAGATGTTAATGTTGATAATTATCAATACGTAAACTGTGCTTCAATGATTAGATATGATAATCACATGTTTTATACATGAAAAAAGGAAAAACATATATTACTACTGCCATAATATCTTAGATATGATAATCACATGCTTTAGATATGAAAAAAGGAAAAACCTATATTCCCTAACCTGTTTGAGCCAAAAGCAGAGGTTTTCACAAGTTTAGATATGATTAGATATGATAATCACATGCTTTAGATATGATAATCACATGTTGAAAACATGAAAACAAAAAAAAAACATTCTAAAAATACTACTGCCATAATATCTCAGGTTTTTTTCACATAAAAAACAAAAATGTTAACAGGTTTTTTTCTACTGCTCAGAATGAATCTTGAGTCCTATTACTACTGCCATAATAAATTATGTGCCAATACTTATTACCATTTTCTCCGTCTTTCGCCGTTGCTCCCAACAACACACCCTTAGCCCTGCCCTTCATGAACGTTCCGTCGATAAACAGCATCGGGCGACAGTTTTTGAAACCCTCCATACACGCTTTAAAGGAAACAAAAATCCGTTCAAATTGGGACGAAACGCTGTTCTTCTCAATAACAACGATACTACCAGGGTTCGTTTTCTGGACAGCTTCTGCATACCATCGGAGATGATCATAGGACTCAACATACCCGCCAAAAATCTCATTCCTTGCAGCCTCGACACCACGCCACGCCTTACCATACGGGATATCAACACCATAGCCTTTTTTCACAGCTTTGATGATCTCCTTCCCACCTATATTTGGGTTGCCCCTAACGTCTTGCATGACTATATCCTTGATAATCGTTTTACCAAACCTACTGTTTTTACCAAGAAGCAAGTTTCCCACACAACTATGTACTAAGTTGACCTTGGAAATTATGAAACCACCATTAGTTGGTTGTCGTTTAGCTTTAATAAACCAACCACATGCCCCGTCCTTCATTTCAGTACAGGCAGCGTGAACGTATCTATCTGTATTCGTCACATACCTATACCTAAAATTTAATTTTGTAGAGTACTTGATCAACCCTCTTCGAAATTCTGGAGCACCCCCAAGAAATACTAGCCCAACACCATCTCTCATTATATCTCCCCAGTGATCAGACAGATAGGATTTAGGTTTCTCGACCGGGCAAATATCAAAGTTTGGAATTCTAGCAATCCCAGTAAACTCTTCCACTATTGGTTTGGAAAAGGGATAATCATGTCCTAAACTACTTTGGACATAATGTGGAACAGGTTTAGGGCTTTTATCCATTGGAGTATTTGGGCGCTTTGAAGTAGGGGGGGGGGGTATATTTTCCATCGGTGGGGCGGAGGGTGGGGCGGAGGGAGGTGGGGGTACAAACTCTTCATTATTAGGGCATGGATCATCAGTTAGGGTTATTACAACAGGTATAATCTTCAAATTTGACAACTCACAAAATTCAACCAACATAAACATATCGGAATCAGACCCCAAGACACAATTAATTAACTGCCCCACTGAAAATGAACAAGAAAATCCAATCAAGAGAAGTTCGGGCCACGTACCAGTGATTTGGTCATGAAATTCTTTGAAGGATGACGACGATTTTACCCGGACGAACTTGCTCCGGCCAGAAAAGTTAACCGTCAGAATTATAGAATTTTCCATTTTATGAAGAACGACGATGACCGGCTGGTGAAATTTGCAGACGATCAACCCCCCAATGGCGATTTTTTTCCTTTTTTTTTTTTGATTTCTTGAAGAATCGATGATCGATTTCCACAAATTTGCAGACAATCACCTCCACCCACCCCGATTCATGACCTTGCCGCTCCGCCTAAACAGAAAAACCTACCGGATTCTAAGAGTGAAGAAAAACGTACGGAATCACCATGAAATTTGAAAGGTGCTGCTGAAGATATGTGGAGGAATTTGAAATTCAAACTGAAGAAAGGACAGAAATAAGGTTTGATAGTGACCTTGCCTGCAATTGAGTTTTAGGAGAGATGGGAAATGTGTAAGAATAGATGTGAATGTAAGGAAGGGTATTTTGGGTCTTTCACAATGTTTTTGTACCTAAGGTAAACTTTTAAAAAAAGTAACACCTACATAGAGTTTGGGGGTGGAAATTGTACCTAAGCAACAATAAACTCAATAACTTATTATGCCCTTTATGCTTATAAGACACTAATAATGGAAATTAAAATTAGATTTTAAATTTTAAATCATAATATCTCGTAACAAAATCATTCCATGATCAACTATCCAATATTCGATATCTCATACCTAATCAATAATTCAATACCCAAATCCCATATGCTATACGCAATAATTCGATACCCAAATTCCATATGATATACGCGATCACTGCACCAAAATACATAAAATCTGGCGATCATGACCGAAATTCCCAAAATACAGAAAGTTTGATCTGCAATATCTCATCCGATAATCATTCCATTATCAAGGTATGCAATTTTATTCGGTGTTGTCTTAATGCAATAATCAATAATTCGTTTAGTTCATGGTTCTTCCAAATTCATAAAGTCTGATCTTCGATATTTTCTACATCGTCACTATTTTATATTATGCGATTTAGGGCTTTATTGAAGGAGTTAATTGGAGAAGCTAATTTACAGAATCAGAGATGGAATATGCTGTGATTTTAAAGTTCGAATTCGAGGATAAAATCAAGTTGATCCGTGTTCAACAATCTTCAAAGTTCGAAGACATTGTTAATGAAATAATCGGTATGTGGCCCATATTATCGAATTCTAATATAGGCATGTGTTATTCTGTTGGTTGCATAAAGAATTATTCTTTATCATCTGATTCTGATTTGGTTAGTTTAGTTGAATTTTGCTAGATTTCATCGAAAAAATTAGTTGAAGTTTATGTTTGTTCTACACAGTCTAAGAATTTAGTACTTGATATGCATAATTCACAAAGTTTGGGCGTTAGGTTGGCAATCATTGATGATCGTGTTAATGCTTCTGCATCCCAGACTCAATTGTCAAATATACCTGATAATCGTGTTGACATTGCGTATGTTTTTTGTTTGTTTGTTTAGATGATATTTTTTTGCATATGGTTTACAATCTTAGCTTATATGCAACATATATTTTCACATATGCTCTAAATATTTAGCATATATTTCAATATATGCATTAATTAGACATGTCTTCATTACCAGAATAATGAATCTCATATTAAAATAATGCATACAAATATAAAATTAATATTAAAAGATTCTAATTTACCAATCATAATTATGGGCAATTACATTTCATGAAAAGTTACAACCCACAAGTTTTAATTCAATCATCATTTAATTTACCAATCATAATTATGGGCAGTTATTACCGGTTTCATTTCATGGAAAGTTACAATCCACAAGTTTTAAGTCAATCATCATTAATATAATATTATTAATTTTAAATATATCCACTATTCTCCACAATTATCTCACGTAATCCAAACCAACAATATATTTTTGACATTTTCAAACATATTGATATTCAATGGTAATTTTTTTCTATAAATAATATTATAATTACAATTTCTAAAATGAATAGTTTATTTTGATATCCACGTTTGCATAATATGTACACGTCAATATTATAATAATACTTTTTATATATAACATATATAAACAAATGATTCACGTAATAATACTATGATTATCGTAGTAATCATAAATATAGATAAAAATTGTGTATTTTGCATTCTTACTGCACATATCACAATGTGCATATTTGTTTGGCATATACGTGCGCATATATTCCATTATGATTTGTTCCACGTTAATGAATTAATTACATCATATGTATTTCTTTTTTTTTTTTTTTGAAAGAAGCTTCTCCAATACTCCAGCTCTGTTTTAGGAACGTTTGAAATTCCGAACACAATTATGACCGAGATTTTAGAGAATTTAATATTTTATTAGTTCCTATTTTGAATTTAATATTTTATCTTATTAGGAAGGTTTGAAATTTCGAACGCAATTATGACCGAGATTTCCGGGAATTTAATATTTCATCAGCTCCTGTTTTGAATTTCCTATTTTATCTTAATTGAATATGCAAATTTCGATTTTATTTATAAACGGAGGTTAAAATTGTACTTTTATAAATCAAATTGTCCTTCTTCCTAACTTTTAAAATTTTTGTCTTTATTTCGAATTTCTATAGGTGAAATGTCCTATATACTAATTTCCCCATTACAAATCAACGTAGTAGATAGGCAAACATAAGATTTGAACTTAAAAAAAATATTGAAGAAGACAATTTAGAGGGAAAAAAGCTACTTTATGCTCAATACAATTATGTCATTTATCATCTAATTCCTCTCAATTTTAGTGTCCACATCAACTTTATACTCAACACCATTCATATTTGTTGCGCATAAGCATAGTCAATTTTCACTTCAAGTATTAAACATTATTAAGAGTCGAACCACACTGGAAATTGAAATAAATATTTCACAAAATAAAAAACTGGATTAGAGTGTGGCCAAATTTATTAAATTACAGTAAAAAAAATGTCATCCCCAACAAAGGTTGAGCAAACTCACGAAATTAAATTTAGAATTAAATTTCATTTGCTAGTATTACTACATACTCCGTATATAATATTATCTGAAAGAGGTGTATGTCCAACAAAAAAACTTTAGGGTAACTTGCTTCATTTTTTTTTTTTTTTTACCATTTTTCATTAAGATTAACAAAAGGAAAACCACATAATAAAAGAAGAAAACATAACAGTATGAGAATATGAACAATATTTACATCATTTCTAGTGAGTGAATAGAAAAAAATCAAGCATTTACATATCTCACCAATACAATATTTACATAATTTATTAGTGCCAAATTCTCTCATACAGTCATACAATTGAGTGTATATATACATTTAAATTTTAATATTCAATTTATCTTTGGATCTACATTTGACCAAATTTATTGGAGTCCAATTTCAAAAATAATGACAACTAATAGTACTAATTTTATAATTTATTCCACAAAAATAATTAATTAGTACCACAAAATTTTTGTTGATGGTATGTCGTATAATACAGTTTCAAATTCTATATTAATTAACAATTAACTTTTACCTTTTACTAATTCTGTTAATCATGAGAATACTTTTATTTTATCTGATAATATATATTTTTATTATTTTATACTTCGTAATATGTTTTTTAATATTTTAAAATCTATTTATAAATTGAAAGTCATATATATGAATCAATTAACATAATGACATGAAATTTATTATATAACGTAAATTAAATAAATTGAAACTAAATTCATTTATTGACTTTGGGTGGCATTAACATATTTTTTTAATGACAAATAACATAAATTGTGACAAAGATTCATTTATTTCATATGGAGAACTTAAATTGTGGCAAATATTTATTAATTAACGTAAATTTCGATTGAATGTAGGAAAAAAAATTGAATGTTGCCAAAATATATGTTGCATATCATAAGATTTAAAACATATCCCATAAATGATTTATTACACTATCCCAAAAATGATTATGTAGGCAAATATATATTACATATCGGAAGATTTAAATTATCACCGTCTCAAAACATATTTAATATAAAAAAAATATGTAAATGTTGCCAACAAAATAAAAAAATTACAACATAAATTAAACAAAATGGGTTGATATTCTTCATTCAAAGTATGCTATTATTACATTTGATATTATTTGTCTACAATTCTTCATCCAAATTGAATTAAATTTGATATTCTTTCATCAAATCCAATAAAATCCTTCTTTGTAGATCAATGGAGAAAACTCAAGAGAGATTAAAATCCTTCTTGACAAAATCCTTTATAAGTGATGAACGGGATAAATTACAGGAGATGACAAAATCGAGAGAATCGAGTGAGATTTAAAATGGATGGTCGAATTTTTTTCTAGGCAAACGACCAGAAAAAATTGATCGGCGAAATTCGGAGAAGACAAAGTTGAGAGATTAAAACTTGAGTGGTTAAAATGAGAAAATGTTGAGGTTTATATAGGAGTAATGAATAAGGATGTAAGGTTGAGATTAAAAGTTAGAGTGGAGGGTTGGGATTAAAACATAAAATTGAAAATGAATGAGAGTTGAGAATTTTTGAAATGGAGAGATTTTAAGAAGGGTTTGATGTAGAAGAAGTGTGGTGGTGACATGTGTCACTAATAAAGATACCAATAATTTACGATTCACTAATGAACGAGATGTATATATTAGCCAATCCTGAAAGATTTTCAAACTTTGCAAAGATGGCTCATGAACGATATACTGTATTAACCATTCATATCTCAACAGTGGCATCTGAATTTGTCTTTAGTATAGCAAATACCACATTTTGGTTTTGGATCTTCCGAATCATTTTGGCAAGAGATCCGAACCCATTTTTTTTCTGATCCTTCCATAAAAAAGATTAATTCTCTTCATAAAAAATAGGAGGTAGAACCAATAAATATTTCTTTTTCGATTCATCCCTGACCA
Organism: Galeopsis tetrahit; assembly: GCA_963675135.1. NCBI lineage: Eukaryota > Viridiplantae > Streptophyta > Magnoliopsida > Lamiales > Lamiaceae > Galeopsis > Galeopsis tetrahit. Next base: position 54,499,454 of record OY776128.1, read on the forward strand.
CATTAAAAAATTGTTTTTGATCCAATTCGTATCGCGGTCAACTTTCGATTAATAACTTCGGGAATCCCATAAAGACAATAAAAGATATGTTGTATAAAAGAGAAAGAAAAAGAAAACATACCAAAAGGTATGTCAAGGAAAGATACACTTCCTTGTATAACAAAGTAAAGTCTAAAGTGAACAAAAATACAAGTAAATCAAACTACAAATGATCGCCCCGATCAAAAATTAGTTGATCTTCCATGGCTAAAACTAACTCTCAAACGAGGAGAGGGAAGCGAACTCTCAAGCGAGGAGAGGAAAAACTGCAAAAATCACGACGAGAACCAAAATCGATTCACCGAAACATAGCTAGAAGACTCAAAAACTGCTGGCGAAATTCCGCGAACAAATCAACAACTGAAACTCGAACACATGTTGAAACGAAACTTCAACCATCGCCAAAATTGTGGTCTAAATCAACACAGCCAAGGAAACAATCGCGAACCAACAAACAACAACCCAACGTTCAATGGAGCTTGTACTTTGAAACCCCTTTGGTCATGAGGAGACCTCTCAATCGTTTGCTCCATTTATATCAAAAATGAAGTCATACACACATAAATAAAGCGCAAGAAACCCAGAAAACCCAAATCTTGAAATCCGAAGAGCAATTCAGAAACCCAAAATTCTTGAAATCTTGAGAAGTAGAAAATAATGGCGAAGCCGAAAACAATAATTAAAGAAACTTGCATCGGATCTGCAGTAAGCAACAGAATTGCAGCATCAATTTCATCTTGATCACCACCAAGACAGAGAATATCCCCATTGGCCCCTTTCAATAATTCCAGGCGACCTCCAGGAAGACATAATTCAACCTTCATCATCAATTACTTCTCTCCTGTAAATTGTGGCATCAAAACAATCCACCCCGGGGAGATGTGACGAAAGAATTCTCCAAAAACGTCAAATCAAAAAACGTAAGAATATTCTCCACAGCATATCGATGGATCAAATCAATTATTTTTTTAATCTCTATGCGGGCAATTCCCTCGGCACCGGAGGATATTCTCGGTTGGCTTCGAGATACAAATGTTATTTCGATAATACAAATATGAAAATAGTATTTATAAGAATGAACTATGTAAAAACAGGTTGTGCAATAATATAGTTGATCAATTATATCACCTTATTTAATCAATTTCATAGAGAAATGACGTGTTTCCATAAATTTTCGATGATAAGATAATAAATAGATTCCAAAATATATTCTCTCAATCCCTTCTAAAGTTAATCATTTAGTCATTTTTGATGTTCCAACAAAAGTTACGACAATTCCATTTTCTCTCATTACTTTTTTTTTTCTTTCCTATCTCTCCACCTTTTCTTTTTCCTACTTCTTTTCTACTTTTTTTTTCCCTTCCTCTCTACATCAACAACCCACTATACATATAATAATGTGTGCAAAAAAGTAAATGGACATTTTTTGAATGGACGAAGGGGTATAAGATATTAATTATGTATAAACATTTTAAAGTTATTCACTGATCGTAATTCTAGAATCAAAATTTTGGGTCCGTCACTGACGATGGGAGTAGTAATTTTCTTTTAATCTTTACAAAATTAAGTAGAATCGCGCGAACTCAGGATGGGTGGGCATGAGCCTTAAGACTCGAATACAATGAAGGAATTTTATCTCATCTAAAAATTCTTGTATATTAATTTCCCAATAACAACGGCCACATTTTCCACATCTACCTCTGATATGAAGTTGTCGCATGTTGTCAGGGGCGGACCCACCCTTTTTCCAAGGGGGTTATGGGTCTTATGGCTTTATTAATAGGGATGACAATGGGACGAGTACATACCAGTGGCGGATCCAGGATTTAAAATTCGGGGGTGCGAAAAATATTAAGCAAAATACTACTCCCTTCGTCTCGACGAAAACTACCCATTATCTTTGGTCATTGAGAAAAAAAAAATATTGAAATGTAAGAGAGCGTTATTTGCCAAAGAAAAAGAATGAATATCTTTCATTGGGACGAACAAATTTTTTTTAATTAATTTTCACCTGAACAAATTGAGTATTTAATAATTAAAGTAATACAATTTGGTGCAACTTAAATAATAAAAAAAATGCATAACAACATTTAGCAGTGAAAATTAAGAAGTATTGTGTATTAACTTTTGAGACGGTAGAATTGAAGTAGTTTTAAAATGTTGAACCTGAGTCTTTCACTTTGTTGGGAACAAAAAGTTGTTGAACCTTTTTAATTTGAGTTGAGAAATGAAATGGGAATGCAACTAAAATAATTTGTGTCAAAATTAACTAATTAATTAATTTTTTTAACTAAGATTTAAAAAAAAAAAAACATTTTGGGGGTACAGTTGTACCTCCAATTTCTACACTGCATCCGCCACTGACACATACCCGAACCCGCATGAAATCGGTTCGCACGGGACGGGTAAATGGTCGAACAATATTCGTCGGGTCTGGGACGAGTAATGATTTTTATATATACAGATATACCTGAGTCGAACCCAACCCGTATAAATATATATATTAAAATATATATATATATTTAAAAATAAAAAAGGTGAGTGATAATGGGCGGGGTTTACCCGACAGAATTAGACGGGTATTGAGACGAAGCGGGTAATGGGTCTAAAAAGATTGGTAGAGCAGATCCTGAAACAGGTTATACCCGCTCCTTTACCAACCCTATTTATGAATGGTATTCCTTGAAATGAAATAAAAACGAGTTAATCTCAGAAATTAGTATAGAAAAAAATATGGATTGATTAATGATGATTCACGTGTGAATACTCTTTCTCATGCTTTAAAAATTTGTCTTTTACCTACAAAGGAGTTAGTTAATTCTTCTCAAACTCATTCGAATGTATTATTTTATAAGTGGTATTACTTCTTATATCTATACGAAGTGTGATAGTTCATGCATGAGATTAGATATGATTTTTTTTCTATTTCATTTCATCGACATAACACGTAAACAAGACGATGAATTAATTTTACAGTAACACGATTCACAAATAGCACAAATTAACATACATAATTTTCATTGTTAAACTGAAAAAGATACCCCGTATATGTTAATTAATTTGTGCTACTTTGTAAACGGGTAAAATCAATTCAAACGAGACACAAGTCTTCATCAAATATAATGTGTATGAAATGTAGTACTATTGTAATATTATTTTATGATTAAAAAAAAAATTAATTCCTAGTGGATGTTCCAGGTGTGGTCCTGAGGCAGGGCGTGAGGCAGGGCGTTAGGGGCGGTCACCCTGAGCTCGGGATTTCGGGGCTACTTTTATATGTATGTTGTGGGTTTGACGAAAGATGTGTGAAAAAATATTTTTTTTTTGTAGTGAATAAAATACAAATGTTATGTGCACATTTTGTACACGATTCGTATATGCACATTTCGTGTAAATTTTGTGCATGATATGTATATGCATGTTTAATGAAAATCGAGACAAATACTCCATTGTAGTGATTTGGACACCAAACTATACATAATTAATTAATAATCTAATACTGATCATTGATGTTTCCAGCAGAAACTTCGATCACATGATCAGGTTGATTTTGAATCTCGGGTTCTTGTCCTTCCAAGTCGAGGATAACTGTCGGAACGATCTGAATGATGTCGGAGTAGTCGAGGAGTGCGGCTTCCACAACCTCAACGTCAAGTACTATTTGTTCTTGAATCTCTACAACGTCCACACCTAGGGACGGACCCAGGACTCGTTGTTAGGGGGGTCGATTATTTTTAATGATCTAAAACACTAATATATATATATATATATATATATATATAATATTTATGCAATAAATTGTGTCTAATTTTTTTTTTTTTTTAAATATACTCAACCACACTTAGTTCATCTCCTTTCTATATCTATTTTATTTAATATTTTATTCATAAACAAACAATACCTTGTATTAATTAAAATCGTTGATGCAAGAATAAACAAACACACTATACATGGATAAAGGGAGTATTAATTATCAGATTTTTCAAATACATCAATACATTATTTGATCATCTTTTTATCAATAATAGTCTCAAACATATAAAATATAATCATTTTGAAATTAATTTTATAATTAAAATACCTATAAAATAATTTTTATATACAAATACTAAAAGGGTAAAAAAAAAAAAGATGACTTTTGCAATAAACACACTACTAAAATGATTTATATATTAAATTAATTTTTTTTTTTAATTTTAACATATAAATATATATAAAAGGGGTGGTGTGCGGGTGGGGACCCCCTTGCATATGCATAATTCCGTCCCTGTCCACACCGGTAGATTTCACCTCCATCTCTGCAGGAACTAATTGCTTTACTTCCACTACATTTTTTGCCCTCTTATTGTACATTACATATAACCCCATTTGGATCACTCCAAAGATGAACCTAGAACATTTGGAATCTATAAAATGATCATAATTAATCTTTAATATAACTTACCCTTTTCAATTATAATAACTTACACTTTTCTTTTATAATAATTTACACTTTTCATTAATAAAACTTATATTTTTCATTAATGTAATGTTGGGATATGAATCCTTGAAACAAATCTCTAGTAGATGATTATATGTTTTGATGACAAAAAACAACTTGAAGTTAATGATATATGTGGTTGAAAGTCATCTTAACTAAGTCATCTTGATAAGTCATGAAAACTGAGTTTACTGATCTTATGAGTTACTGATCTGATATATGAACTGTTAGGAACTAAGCTGATAATGTATTGTATAAACAACTTATAGTATATTACTTAGATATACTCTTCTGTATGTAGTTCAGTTGATGTATATATAGGTTTTATATATGTAAGTTTGTATTAAGTTGTATTCAGCATTGTAAAAGTTCAGAACAGTAGAATAGAGAAAGATCAGAAGACTAAAGAAGACTCAGAAGACTACTTCAAGATTAAGAAGTATCAAGAGGAGTAAAAATGGAGCTCAGAAATATAAGAGAAGTATTTTGATAAAGCGCAGAACAGAAGTTGAGAACTGTGCTGACTGGCTCAGAACAGTAAAAGTCAGAACAGTAGCTTACTGTGCTGAGTTGAAGTAATTGAAGAATAAGTTTGGAAAACTTATTTAAAGCGTAACTGAAGATATTGGAAGATATGCTGACTTGGAGATAAGAAGTTAAGTCGGTTACAAAAAGAAGTTACTAAAAAAACGGTTAAGAGTTAGTTTCACAAACTGCTAACTGTCATACTAAAGTCTATAAATACCGTGTGATCTTCTACTTGAAAAGACTACTGCTATTACTACTATTCAAGTATTCAAAGATCATTCAAGTATTCAAGAACTCACAGAGTTAAGGAGATCAAATCAAGAGAATTGAAGATTCAAAGGCTACAATCTAGAGAAGTTTTACTTTACTTTTTAGTTTGTGATTTGTTATAAACAAGTGTGCTAGTTACTTGTGAAATTACTAGTAGATCGAAGATATAACTGGTGGTATAATCGAAAAGATCACAATCTTAATCTTGGGACTTTAAGCCACAAGAAACTCAAGGAAGAGTAATAAAATATCACGGCTGGAGTTGTGAGAGTGGATGTAGACATTTGTCGAACCACTATAAATCTTGTGTGTTGATTTACTTACTGTTTGATATTTGTTAAACATACATATTAAAGATCTAAATCAAAGTTGAGTATAAAACTGAAACTGGAAGTACTGATCTGACTCAGTAAGAACAGTACTATTCAGAACACTATTCAGCATATAACTCTGATATTTTGAAATATTTTAAAAAGTCTATTCACCCCTCCCCTCTAGACTTTTTCTAGCTTAATCAATCTTAACTCAACTTGGGACCAACAAGTGGTATCAGAGCAGTAGTTCTTTGGACTGCTGTTTCTTGATAACCCAATAGATTTTGAGGGAAGTCTTACTGTTCTTGTCACTGATATTTGATCTTTATCAATTACTTGACTACCTTGATCTACTTGCTATATTTCTGATCTTATCTGTTTAATCAGCTATGGATGAAACTAATGTGAACAAACTTCCTAAGTTCAAGATTGCAGATTATGACTATTGGAAACTCAGAATGGAGGCCATCTTCAGCTCGACACATGATCTGATGGTGTCTGTCATCAAAGAGGGACCAATTGTCACCATGACTCCAAATACTGCTTCACTCGAACCTGCTAAAGTTGTCGGTGTGCTTGTGCCAAAATCAAGTTCAGAACTCACTTCAGAAGAAATGAGGCAAAATAATCTGGACAGCTTAGAAAAGAACTATATTTTACATACCTTGCCTAATGAGTATCTATGCAAAGTATTAAAATGTAAGACCGCTAAAGAAATGTGGGATCGACTTGCTGTCCTTTGTGAAGGTACTTCCCTGATCAAGGAAAGCAAGTTGTCCACTGCTGTACAAAGATTTGAATCATTCAAGATGAAAGCTGGAGAATCTATTGACCAGCTAGATACTCGTTTTACACGTATTATGAATGATCTTGAAGTGTTAGGAAAGACCTATACTGATAGAGAGATTAACTTGCGTATTCTTAAGTCTTTAGATGATAGATGGAAGATGGTCAAGATGATCATCAAGACCACTCAGGACATAGATACTTGGTCTGCTGAAACCACGTTTCAAACACTTAAGGCGCATGAATTCGAGTTGGATGAAGAAGATCCTGTAGCTAGCAGTGATAGGGAGAAGGAAATCTCTAAGAGTATTGCTTTTAAGGCCTCTTCCTCTAAGAAGTCTAGATCATCTAAGTCTAAGTCCTCAAGCATAAAAGATGAACTAGATAGTAGTGATCTTACTCTTAAGGATCAGTTGAGCTTAATGATAAAGAGGTTTGACAAGCTGAACAAACGATATGGTAGATATAAGAGATTCTATAAGGATACTAAGGGTTCTAGTAACAGGGACTCTTCTAGGACCAGAAGGGATCACAAATCTTCTAAAAGGAGAGACGAGTTCTCTAATGAGAATAGAAGAGATAGGAACTCGTCTGATAAGAAGGATAAGAACACTTCTGATAGGAAGGATAGAAACCGAAATCGTTCTCCTATTAAACGATCTACTAATGAACCTCTGTGTTATAATTTTGAAAAGCCAGGTCATTACATCCATGAATGTCCTGAATTAAATTTCGAAGACAGAGAAGAAAGGCAAGCAAGGAGAGATCGCAGATTTGCCAAGGGTAAGAAGGCTATGATGGCATACGATGATTCTGATACGGATTCAGATGAGTTGCCCTCGTCTTCATCTGAGTACCCCTCTAGCAATGAGAAAGAAGGCTTCATTGCAGATGATGGACTGGTCACGATGGCTAAAATCGAACAAGAGGTATCATCTGTCACTTCTTTCCATTCATGTGATAATTCTGATCTGATTTATGTGACACTGGTGATAGTAGTGTAGGGAGTAGTCTTCAACATTCCAATGGAGTGACTGAAGAAGACCTCCTACAAGCTAACAAAGCATTCATAGAAATCAGTGATGAGAACATTTCTTTAAAGCAAGAAATCATTAGTCTACGTGAAGCTCAGTTAAAAGTAGATCCTAATATAGTTATCTTGAATGAACGCTTATCAGAAGAGTTGTCTCAACTCAAAGATAAGTATGCATCCATTGACAAATCGTATCAGGGTATTCTTAAAACTCAAGCCATAGAGACCAATGAATTCAATGACTTAAAGATTAAATGTGAAAAACTTGAAGAGCGCAATAGATTCTTAGAATCTGAAGTACTGAGCTTAGATCTGAAGCTATCTGATTTGATTAATTCTTCTAAGATTAATCAAACATTATCAGACAGATATAGAGCTCCAAATGATAAAAGTGGAATAGGTGCTGATGTGCCTAGTTCTTCTACTTCAGGCACTAAGAACCCTAATGGAGCTAGTTCAAGTTCTTTACAATTAGATAAAGGAAAAGAACATATGACTTATGATAATGATCCAAAACCTAAAGTACAGTCTAAATACATTCCTCCTACTACCAAGAATGGTAAAAAGAAAAATGTATCAAGACCAGTACAGTCAAGACCATACCAGCATAGTTATACTCCTCTGACCAGAGTAGAACAGTCCTGGAATCAGAAGAGGCATACTCAGCACAGTAGGTCAAGACAAGCACAATTAAGTTGGAATCAACCTAGACCTCCTTTTATAAGGCAGTCTCAGTTGTACTCAACTAAACCTAGGAAATTTGTTCCTCATTATCATAATAAACCTGTTCTTTATCCTCCACCTTTATCTTATGATATCATTGGAGAGGAAAGACCTAAACGCATCTATAAGCCGTATGGTCCACAGGCTTTTAGGCCCTATTCGAACTATTACAGATATACTGATCTTACTGAAAAAGGGATAGATCCAAGGAAAGACTATCTCAGAAAAATAGATCCTAAGTCTGCTCATACTTCTGATAAAGTCAACAAAGTACTGTTCTGTGATAAGCATGGTAGAAAATTGAAGAGGTCTCAATTATTCAAATCTTCAATGTTTATTTGGGTGCCTCTTACCACTAACCCCCAAGGACCCCAATAAAGAAAGGGTACCTAAATTATTAAGATCACTACTTGCAGGGTCGATTGGACTTATACAAGAAAGGTGGTTCAGTTGGAGAAACTTGGTACATAGATAGTGGGTTTTCTCACCACATGACTGGTACCAGGGCTCTTCTTTCTGACTATCATGAGCAAGAAGGACCCAAAGTGATCTTTGGTGACAGTTCCATGGCAATCACAAAAGGATTTGGATAAATAAAGAATGGAGATGTAGAGATTCAAGATGTCTCTTATGTAGAAGGTTTGAAATACAATTTGTTATATGTCTCTCAATTTTGTGATAGGGGCTATAGAGTCAAATTCAAAAGCACAAAATGCGAAATATGGGATAAAAGAACAAATTCAGTTCTACTTGTTGGAGTAAGAAAAGGCAGTGTCTACATTGTGAACTGGAATAGTTGTCCTAGGGATGCTTGCCTTCTTAGTAAGAGTCCTAAAAAAATCAATTGGCTATGGCACAGACGCCTATGCCATATGAACTTTAAGATAATTAATAAGATAGCAAGAGACTACCTCGTAGAGGGTATCCCTAATGAGATCTATTTCAAGTCACAAATGTTTGATGCATGCCAGAAAGGTAAACATGTAAAAGTTTCCTTTAAGTCAATTCCCACTCTTTCTACTTGCAGAGTCTTAGAACTCTTACACATGGATCTTCATGGTCCTGTTAAACCCCCTACATTGAATGGTAGAAGGTACACTTTAGTTGTGGTAGATGATTATTCAAAGTTCACTTGGGTAATCTTCTTACACAGAAAGAGTGATACACAAACTCAACTACCAGATCTGTTAAAGATGTTGCAAGTTGAAAAAGGTCAGCCCATTGTCAAGATAATAAATGACAAGGGGACTGAATTTATAAACTCTTACATTAAAGAATATTGTTCTAAATCTGGAATTCAGCATTTGAAAAATGTAGCTAGAACACCCCAACAAAATGGTGTAGCTGAGAGAAGAAATAGAACACTCAAAGAAGCATGCAGAACAATGCTGGCAGAGTACATGATTCGGGTGGAATTTACGCGTTTTAGATGCACATGTGAAGTATATTTTGATGTGGATTTCATTGAATTATGCATGGAATATGATTGTTTTAGCCAAAATGAGAGAAAGGTATTGTTTTGTCGATTTTATAGGTAAAACGATGGAATTTGGAGCAAAACACATACCACAAGTGATCGGACCGGAAAAAGAAGTACACAGTTGGATTCGTCTCGAAAAACGGAGTGGAATGAAAAAAAGAATCGTGTCAATCGGAGGTCGGAAGCTCGAGATACGAAGGGACGAAAAAGCATGCCCGGGTAGAATCGACCCGGGCGGGTCAAAACCACCCGGGCAAGGGCAGATTTGAGAGATGTTCGAATTTGGCCCTGGTGAAACCCACCCGGCCGGGTGGTTTCGACCCGGGCAAGGCCAATTTTCCAAGACATTCGTAATTTGGCCGGGTGGGGTGCCCGGGTGGAACCCACCCAGCCGGGTGACAACATTTTCGGGGGTTTTTGGCCATTTTCTCCATTTTTGAGGGACCAACTTGCAATTTGGGCATCCAAACCCTTCCCCAACACTATATAAGGCCTCATTCTTGAAACCAAGACATCCTCCCCCAAATCCACACATAGTTACACATACTTGGAGGTGTTTTGGCCATTTCTCTCTCAATTCTTCATCAAACCAAGGAAGAAAGGATGCAATAGCTCCCAAATTCCATTCCCTGCCACATTCTAGACTAAGCTTTCTCTTTCTTTTCCTTTTTATTTAGTTATTTCATTTGGATTTTGTAATTTTATTATGTTAGTTAGTAGCTAAACACATTTGTGGTTCTAAGGCATTGTAGAGATTTGGATTGATGTTTATGAGTAATTTCTTGCTTTAATTGGTGTTTATTTCTTATTTGCATATTCAATTATCCATTGCAAAGCATGTTGTTAGTGGCCATAATGATTTGCTTGATCCATTGTTAATTGGGGTAATATCGAGAGATTTATTCCATTTAATCGTATGCGAATGTGCAACCCGGTATTATTATGATCTCGAGAGAGGATTAATTATCGGAGAGTGAATTGAATGGTCTTAGGAGCTATTTTAGATGGTGTAATGTTTGTGATGTAGACATACGAGCTTATATTACATTGCGTCTTTGGATTAATTTGTATCGAGAGATCGATTAGTTCTTCTTTTGCGACCACCTTATATGAGATAACCTTAATGGCCCTTTAAACGAGATAACATTCATAAACGGACATCTAAGTACTACAATTGCCTTGGAACCCACCTTCTTTCTTTGCATCTTTATCCACTTTACCTTCGTTTTATTGATTTGCATGGTATTTGATCGATTTTCTAGTTACTCTTTCGTTGTTTATTTGTGACACATTGTTAGACAATCTTAGGAGTAATTCAACTTTCAATTTATCGATCACGTCTATTTAAAACTCGACTAGCAAACTACCCTTTTACGCTTTAACCTCCTTGTGGGATCGACCTCGTGCTTATCACGCTACAATAGACGCCGTATACTTGCGGTTGTTTATTTAGTGTTGCATATCGCGTGTATCAAGTTTATGGCGCCGCTGCCGGGGAGGTTTTTATAAGCTCTAGAGTGTAGGCTAGGAGAGTTTTAGTTTAGACAATTTATTTGCTTTCTTTATTTGCAAAATTCCAAAAATATTTGTGTTTGTTTTCTTGATTTTATTTGCAATTCTCACTCTTGTTTGCTCTTTTGATAGACATGGTTTATGATCACACGATCTAGGAGGAACCACCAAGAAGTGTTACCCTTAGATCCGGAGATTGAAGCCAATTGTCGAAGAAGGAACGCCGAAAGGAGAAGACTAGAGTTGGAAAGAATGAATCGACGGGAAAATCCGGTTGAAGAAGAGGAGGAACTTGAGAATCACGGGGTAGAAGGAGTTGAGGAACCTAATGGGAATGGAGGTAACCGACCTCAAGGGATACCAAGGGACAATTTTCGTCGGAGAGGTGAAGAGAATATTGGTATGGAGAGAAATGGAGAGCAAAGGGAGGAAAACGGGAATCAACGAGTCTTGAGAGACCACTTCCGCCCTATCCCAAGGCCATATGGAGGAGCGGGTCGGGAACCCGTTGATGCTCATAACTTTGAGCTCAAACCGGCACTAATCATGATGGTTCAAAACAACCAATTTGGAGGGTTGTCGAAGGAGGATCCTAACCTCCATTTATCTCAATTCTTAGAGATAAGTGGAACGATTAAGATCAACCGTGTCCCTCAAGATTACATCCGTCTCCAATTGTTCCCATTCTCACTCCGTGATCGTGCAAAGCAATGGTACATGTCTCTTGATCTAAGGACGATCGAAAATTGGGCCGACCTTGTAGATGCCTTCCTTATGAAGTACTTTCCTCCAAGCAAGACCATCAAGATAAGAGGAGAAATTTCTTCCTTCATGCAAGACGATGATGAGTCTTTAGCCGAGGCTTGGGAACGCTTCAAGGATCTTATAAGGAGTTGTCCTCAACACGGTTTCTCAAGAGACCAATTGATTTGTTACTTCTACAACGGGATAGACCATCGAACGAGAGGGATGGTGGATGCCTCGGCCGGTGGAGGTTCTTTGCTAGGAAAGACGACGGATGAAGGCTATGTGCTTTTGGAAGAAATGGCTAAGAATGGCAATCAATGGCCATCCGAACGAAGGCAAGATCGAAGAGTAGCTTCCACTCAAAATTCGGAAGAAAGTGTCAACTTATCCAACAAAGTGGATAAGCTAATCTCTTTGATGACGGCCAAAGCACTAGTGGAGCCCAATAATGATCAATATGAAGAGGCCCATTTCATGAACAACCAACGGGATCATCATTTTCGAGAGTGAGGTTGGGGAGAAAGACAAACTCATGGGAACTATCACCACTCTAATCCAAATCAATACCATCCCGGCTTGAGAAACCATGAAAACTTCTCTTATGCCAACACAAGGAATGCTATCATCCCACCTCCAAATTTCAATGCTAGAGATGGAGCTATTGTGGAGTCCTCATCAAAACCATCATTGGAGGACATGTTTGGTGCTTTTATGGGGGAAACCAAGAACTTCATGAGAGAGACTAGGGATAATGCAACCAAAACTTGGCAAAGAATTGATGAGCATGGTGAGATGATCAAGAATGTGGCAAACAATGTGAAGGCCATAGAAAAGCAAATAGGCCAACTCGCTAATGCCATTGGAAAGCAACACGTTCCGGGGCAATTCCCCTCTAACACGGAGCCAAATCCTAAGGAGCAATGCAACGCCATAAGGCTAAGAAGTGGGACAAGCTACGAAGGGCCCAAGATGCCGTTGGAGGAGGAAGTGGTAATGGCACCCGAGGGTGTTAACAAAGATGATGGTTTAGTGAAAGAAAAAGAAAGGGAGAAGAAGAGTGAGGAGACAATCCCCCCTCAAGACAAAAGCAAAAATGAGGTACCCCTTCCATACCCCCAAAGATTGAAGAAAAAGGGTTTGGATCACAAATTTGCCAAGTTTGTGGAAATGTTCAAGAAGATCCACATCAACATTCCCTTTGCCGAAGCACTTGAGCAAATGCCCCACTACTCCAAATTCTTGAAAGAGATCATGTCTAACAAAAGGAAGATGGTGGAGTATGAAACGGTGCATTTGACCGAGGAGTGTAGCTCAATTATTCAAGCCAAGTTACCTCAAAAACTTAGAGACCCCGGATCTTTCACTTTACCATGTGTCATCGGGGATGGAGGTACATTTCGAGCTTCGTGTGATTTGGGAGCAAGCATTAATCGCATGCCCTTGTCCATATTAAAGTCACTTGGTTTGGGAAAGCTTACACAAACCACAATGAGTCTTATATTGGCGGATAGATCCGTAACATACCCTTTGGGTATAGTGGAAGATGTGTTGGTTAAGGTTGATAAGTTTATATTCCCGGTGGACTTTGTAGTGTTGGATATGGAGGAAGATAAGTATGTTCCATTGATTTTGGGAAGGCCATTCTTGGCAACCGGTGGGGCTAAAATTGATGTGAAGAAAGGAGAGCTAGAACTTCAAGTGAACGATGAGAAAGTCTTGTTCAACATTTATAGAGCCATCAAAATCCGGGACGATGAAGATGGAGAGTATGGGTACTCTAGAGGAGATCACCCTCCAAAGCCAATGAAAGAGAAGGTGGAAGAAGATTTCAAAATCAATGTTATGGAGGAGAACCCCAAAGAGAAGGATAAGGAATTTAGAGATGAGCAAGAAGGCAAAGTTTGGGGGAGTTTTTTTCAAAAACTCCCCTAAATCAAGAAAAGCTACTTGTGCAAGCTTGGGGATGGATGAGGCATCAACCTCATATGACATGATTGAAGAGCCGGATGGAGTGGCTTTTGGATGCCTTAATGGTTTCAAGAAGGTTGCATGGGCCAAGAAGGTCAAAAACAAGGAGGATGATGGGGTGACTTGATATCCCCCTCAAGGAAGAACCGTCCGGCATAGGACGTTAAAAATAGCGCTTCTTGGGAGGCAACCCAAGGTTTTATTGCTTTCTTGATTTTATTGCTTTGATAGTGTTGATAGCTTGATTTATTTTGTAGGTATGGATGAAGAGTACTATGGATAACACATCTTGAAGAATGGAGAAGAAAGCAAAACCAACTTGGAGAGAGGAAGCAAGTGTTGCAATGGTGATCTTTGAAGAAGCATTGGATGTGCAAGGAGGGAGGTAACAACTTGTAGCCCCAAACTTAGAATTTATACATAGTAAAATTCTAAGTTTGGGGGAGTTATTTTTTTTTATTTTTTTTATTTTTTTTACTAGTTGTTACCCTTGCACCGGTTCGTCATTCTACTTGTGTCACATTTTGCACCGGCGCACACTTGGCTTCCACATGATTATATTGTTTAAGTTGGTTTTGATCATATGTTGGGTAGTGGATCTTTGGTGAAATGTGATCATGAATAGTCATTGGAATCCATTGTTGAGTAGTTGTGATGATGTCTATTTGTTTTGAATGTATGCATGATTGGTGTTGGAGTGTAGTATCATGTTGTGTTCACATTTGTGAGCTTTGATAGCATGAATGCATGATGTGTTGTTGTTTGGGAACATTTGATGAATGTGAGAGTCCTATTGAATAAACCGGTGAGAATTGAGCCTTGAATCGAGCATGTAATCCGGTTTAGTTCATTTGAGAGTGGACTATGTTATTGCTAGTGATCCTAGAACTTGCCCAAATTCTTGTTTGAAAGCATGATTGTGTGAGATGATGTGATGTGATATAGGCCATCTTGTTCTAAAAAGAGTAACTTAGCCAAAATTTCCCAAAACCGAAGTAATTTTCCGTAGTTAGCCCCTTGAGCTTAATTCCTCATTTTCTTGGCAAACTACAATGTTAACCACTTAGCCTTTTTGAGCCTTTTGATTCCTATATCTAGTGGGGGATAAAAGACAAAGTGGAAAAACATGTCCTTGAGTGAATATCTTTGGTGAAAAGAAAAGGTGGAAAAGTTGAAAGAAAAAGAGAAAGATGAAAAGAAAATCAAGGAAAAAGAAAAAAGGGACAAAGAGCCCCAAAAGCTTAAAAAGAAAAATGGTTCAAAAGATGAGGTGATGAATGCTTGAAAAAGAAAAGAAAATGAGAAGTGAGGATGGAGTTTGTAAAAATTTGAAAGTGAAAGCACAAATTGTATAACAACAAGCTTTGTCCTCCACAAGAAGAGTCACAATTCCCAAATTCATCCTACCTTGTCCAAAGAGCCAATGTTACATCCTTGATTAAGTCATATTGATCACATTGTTGAGCAATTGAGTGTTGTGAAAAGTAGAAGTTGGGCAAGCATATGGTGATTGCATAGCATAACTTGGTTGATGAGTGCATTAATCATCAATTTGTTTGTGTGTTTGAGAGAAACACTTTGTCATGTGAGTAGAGGACTTGAGCATTTGGATTATGTTTCTCATTCACAATGTGTTGTGTGTTTATGCATTCTTTGATCCATGAGTGTGAATTGCAATAATGAGCCTATGACCTTCATTGAGAAATGCACTTTGAGAAAGAGATATCATTACATCTTACTTTGCATGTGTGAATTACATTGAATATTCCATTGTGATCATTCCACCCTCATTGCTTTAAGTGCTTAGTTGTTTGAGGACAAACAACATTTTAAGTTTGGGGAAGTTTGATTCGGGTGGAATTTACGCGTTTTAGATGCACATGTGAAGTATATTTTGATGTGGATTTCATTGAATTATGCATGGAATATGATTGTTTTAGCCAAAATGAGAGAAAGGTATTGTTTTGTCGATTTTATAGGTAAAACGATGGAATTTGGAGCAAAACACATACCACAAGTGATCGGACCGGAAAGAGGAGTGCACCGTTGGATTCGTCTCGAAAAACGGAGTGGAATGAAAAAAAGAATCGTGTCAATCGGAGGTCGGAAGCTCGAGATACGAAGGGACGAAAAAGCATGCCCGGGTAGAATCGACCCGGGCGGGTCAAAACCACCCGGGCAAGGGCAGATTTGAGAGATGTTCGAATTTGGCCCTGGTGAAACCCACCCGGCCGGGTGGTTTCGACCCGGGCAAGGCCAATTTTCCAAGACATTCGTAATTTGGCCGGGTGGGGTGCCCGGGTGGAACCCACCCGGCCGGGTGACAACATTTTCGGGGGTTTTTGGCCATTTTCTCCATTTTTGAGGGACCAACTTGCAATTTTGGCATCCAAACCCTTCCCCAACACTATATAAGGCCTCATTCTTGAAACCCAAGACATCCTCCCCCAAATCCACACATAGTTACACATACTTGGAGGTGTTTTGGCCATTTCTCTCTCAATTCTTCATCAAATTAAGGAAGAAAGGATGCAATAGCTCCCAAATTCCATTCCCTACCACATTCTAGACTAAGCTTTCTCTTTCTTTTCCTTTTTATTTAGTTATTTCATTTGGATTTTTTAATTTCATTATGTTAGTAGCTAAACACATTTGTGGTTCTAAGGCATTGTAGAGATTTGGATTGATGTTTATGAGTACTTTCTTGCTTTAATTGGTGTTTATTTCTTATTTGCATATTCAATTATCCATTGCAAAGCATGTTGTTAGTGGCCATAATGATTTGCTTGATCCATTGTTAATTGGGGTAATATCGAGAGATTTATTCCATTTAATCGTATGCGAATGTGCAACCCGGTATTATTATGATCTCGAGAGAGGATTAATTATCGGAGAGGGAATTGAATGGTCTTAGGAGCTATTTTAGATGGTGTAATTTTTGTGATGTAGACATACGAGCTTATATACATTGCGTCTTTGGATTAATTTGTATCGAGAGATCGATTAGTTCTTCTTTTGCGACCACCTTATATGAGATAACCTTAATGGCCCTTTAAACGAGATAACATTCATAAACGGACATCTAAGTACTACAATTGCCTTAGAACCCACCTTCTTTCTTTGCATCTTTATCCACTTTACCTTCGTTTTATTGATTTGCATGGTATTTGATCGATTTTCTAGTTACTCTTTCGTTGTTTATTTGTGACACATTGTTAGACAATCTTAGGAGTAATTCAACTTTCAAATTATCGATCACGTCTATTTAGAACTCGATTAGCAAACTACCCTTTTACGCTTAACCTCCTTGTGGGATCGACCTCGTGCTTATCACGCTACAATAGACGCCGTACATTTGCGGTTGTTTATTTAGTGTTGCATATCACGTGAATCAGTACAACACACCACAAAAGTTCAGGGCTGAGGCAATCAACACTTCCTGCCAAACTCAGAACAGAAGTGCTCTCAACAAGGTACATGGTAAGACACCATATGAGGTATGGAAAGGTAGAAAGCCTAGAGTTTCATATTTTCATATCTTTGGTTGTAAGTGTTTTATTCATAACAATGGAAAGAGCAAATTAAATGCTTTTGATGCTAAAGCATATGAGGTGATATTTTTAGGATACTCCTCAACGATCAAGGCATTTAGAGTATTTAATTACTCTACTCTATGTGTGGAAGAAACACCCCATGTTGTCTTTGATGAAGTTGTACAGGACTCTGCTGACCATCAGCTCAGTAAGAAAGTTGATGATCTGAAAATTCAAACCCATGATGATGAAGAGACTGAAGTTTATGAATTTGTACAAGCTTACAGTCCATTCCTAAACATTCTAAAGAAAGATGATGATGTAGAAAAGGTAAAAGACAAAGGCAAGTCTTCTAGACCTATTGACATGCCTAAATTGGTTGACTGTTCTCCTGTGAATAAATCTGTTGATATTGATATGCATGATGCTATAAATGATTTAGATGATGAGAGTGTTCCTGTTAAGACTAGAAAGACATGGAAATCTGCTCACTCTACTGATCTTATTATTGGTGAGTCTGGTAAAGGTGTTAAGACCAGGAGACAACTGTTTGATTCTAAGGCAGAACCTAGTAATTCTTTGTTTTG
This sequence comes from Galeopsis tetrahit, assembly GCA_963675135.1. Classification (NCBI taxonomy): domain Eukaryota; kingdom Viridiplantae; phylum Streptophyta; class Magnoliopsida; order Lamiales; family Lamiaceae; genus Galeopsis; species Galeopsis tetrahit. The sequence continues at coordinate 54,517,454 of OY776128.1, forward strand.
CTGGTGCTGTTTTCTGTCTTCTATTGAGCCCAATACTGCAAAAGAGGCTTTGGCTGATAGTAATTGGATTATTGCTATGCAAGATGAATTAAATCAGTTTACTAGAAAGGATGTTTGGGAACTTGTAGATAGACCTGCTGATCACAATGTGGTAGGCATTAAGTGGATTTTCAAAAATAAGAAAGATGAAAATTATCTTGTAGTAAGGAATAAGGCTAGATTAGTTGCTCAGGGCTACTCTCAAGCTGAGGGTATTGAGTATGATGAAACTTTTGCCCCTGTAGCTAGACTAGAAGCTATAAGATTGTTCCTTACTTGTGTTGCCTATATGAAATTCACTGTGTATCAAATGGATGTTAAAAGTGCATTTCTTAATGGTATACTTGCTGAAGAAGTATATGTTGAGCAACCTCCAGGTTTTGAGGTGAATGGTAATCAAGTATACAGGTTGAAGAAAGCACTATATGGTCTAAATCAAGCCCCTAGAGCCTGGTATGACACTCTTTCACTGTTCTTACTTGAAAATGGTTTTACTAAGGGCAAAGTAGATCGTACTTTGTTCAGAAGACAAGAAGGGAAAGACATTTTACTTGTCCAAATTTATGTGGATGATATCATTTTTGGTTCACCCAACAAAAGCATGAGTGGAAGCTTTTCAAAACTCATGCAGAGTAAATTTGAAATGTCAATGATGGGTGAAATGACCTACTTTCTTGGTCTTCAAGTAAAATAATCATCTGATGGTATCTTTATCAATCAAGCAAAATATACAAGAAATCTTCTAGATAAATTTGGTATTAAGACCTGTAAAACAGTTGGAGTACCAATGCTACCTACATACAGAATGGATCCAGATGATCAAGGTAAGTGTGTTGATCAATCCTATTATCGTGCTCTAATTGGTTCATTACTTTATTTAACTGCAAGTAGGCCGGATATTGCATTTGCAGTAGGTGTATGTGCTAGATTTCAGGCCAACCCCAAAGAAAGTCATGTGGAAACTGCTAAAAGGATATTGCAATATCTAAAGGGTACCATTAATCGAGGGTTATGGTATTCGGCAGATGATGATTTATCCCTAAGTGGTTATTCAGATTCTGACTTTGGTGGTTGTAGGATAGATAGAAAATCAACTTCTGGTTCATGCCAATTCTTAGGTACTAAGCTCATATCATGGTTTTCAAAGAAACAAACAAGTGTAGCAACATCTACCACTGAAGCAGAATATATGGCCGCAGGAAGTTGTTGTAGTCAGCTTTTTTGGCTAATGCAACAACTTAGAGACTACAATATTGTGGAATCTAATGTACATATATTCTGTGACAGCAATAGTGTCATTGCTGTCACTCAGAATCCCGTTTTACACATTAGATGCAAGCATGTAGATGTTAGGCATCATTTTATTAGGGATCATGTTGAAAAGAAAAACATTAGGATGGAAAAGATCCATACTGATATTCAGAGAGCTGACATTTTCACAAAACCTTTGGCTGAAACTAGATTTAGAGAGTTATGCATAAGTTTAGGATTGATAGACATATATCCTGCATATATATAGAACTGTACTAACATTTCAAGTACTGTGTTGATACCAAAGAACAGATCAGCAAACTAAGAACAGTACATCAAAAAGGGTAATTCCGAGGAATAAGATCATACTAAGACCACTACATTCATCACAATCAGGTAAAAAGGTTACTAAGGTGCTTAATCCCGATGAGGAAGCTGGTAAAGCTGAGGGAATTGAGAATATACATTTAAGAGAGAATCTATGATTTCTTAAATATCCTTTCTGTTAACTCAGAGCACTAGTCACCTTAGAACAAACCTTCAAAATACCTTATTTTAATTATTCTTTACTATTCTGTACTGTATTTCACCAAATAGTATATGAACTGACACTTCTACCAAGGTGAAACAGGCACAGAAGAAGAGTTCTCCACTGAAGGGGGAACTGATCTGAGTCACAGTACTGATCTGAGAGTACTGTGCTGATGCTAAAAAGTGCTCAAAATGTCGAAGAAAGTAATAATCAGAAAAGTTGGGGAACTGATCTGATGATTACTGTGCTGACCCCAACAACTAATCTGAACCTCAAAATTGTACTCAGCTGATCACAGTACTCAGCTGAACCCAAATAAGTAAAATTTCATTATGATAAAAGCAAAAAAATTAAGCAAAGTGTGTTTGGAAACAACTGTGCTAATATACATCAGAACAATATTTTGCCTTAGAAAATTTCTAAGTCAAGATCTGCTTAAAATTAGTTTACTAATAGAGAAGATTAATACACTCCTCTATTTTTGACCTAATTTTAAAAGGTGTATATATCAAAATAGTTTGGCTCCAAAATTGGAAAGGGTTTCGCATATGGAAAGTTTTCTTAAAATCCACAATTCGAGATTCAATCTATACCACACATCGTGGAAAATCAATTCAATCTAAACCCTAGATTTTCATTGAATTTGATATCCACAATCAAAACACTTCATCTTCTTCACTTTTACACTTCTACAAGTTTACGAACTTTAAAATTTTCTTCAAACCCTCTCTCGCTATCTTCTACAATTCTACACGATTCTCAATGGCGATTATCGAACTGTTGAATGACAATGAAGAAGTTCTAGGTACGTTTAATCCTACCAAATGGGTTAAAGAGAAGGGCGTATTTGTTGAAAATGCCGTCTACTTCATGGGACGACAAAAGGCGGAGAATCAAGCCATTCTCACCATGTGCGAAGAGTGTGGTCTGAGAAAGTTTATGGAATCATATCCATCTAAAGTTTATGAACCGGAGGTGATGGATTTTTATCTACAGCTCGATGGCGACAACGATACTCTGAAGACGTTTCTTTCAGGAAACAAGGTAACTTTGGCGAGAGATCATCTGGCCAATGTGTTCGACCTACCTGACGGTCCAGTGCACATTATGTCCTATATGGAAGGGCAGGAGAAGTTATGCGTTGGTAAATGGACTGGAGAAGAACCCAAGACCCTGCTGAATCTGAAGAAAGCAATCCTTCCAGGGCCCCTTCGATTGTTAATGGATATTGTTGGAAAAAATTTGTTAGGGCAACATCACAGCCAAGATGCTCTTTCAAATTTAAAGATTCGTGTCATGGCATCAATTATTGATCGAGTAGATGGAGATTGGCAAGGATTTTTCCTTGAAAGGCTGCTGAGTGAAAAGGACAAAATCATTTTTAATGATGAGTCAAAGGAATTCACTGTTAAGGCAATGGTTGGATTCGGCAATAAGTTGAGTATTCTTTTACCTACTATTGCAAGGAGCAAGGTTGATTGGATTAAACCCAAGAGATTCCATCAGGGAAAGTTTCTTTTCAAGAAAGAGTCGACAAATTTGAGCAAGAACAAGAATTTGGTGGATCGATGTTTAGATCGGGTGATGAGGAGCAGGAAGTTAGATCAAAGGCAAGACATGATCCAAACCGAATGAGATCCAAGAAGGATATGACTGAAAAGCTGACCCCGGAGCAGTCAGAACAGTCAGTGGCGATTGTGGAGAAAGAGTCTGATTCGGAGAATGAGGTAAGTTCTCCTAGCCTTGTTGTTATTCATAAAAGAACAAAAGGTAGAGGTCTTACTGGACCTAGGAGAAAGCCTAAGAACACTTCTTCCACCCCTTCAAACTCTGATCCTATCCCAGCCCAACCAATTGAACAACAACCTACCCGTTCTGATGAGTCAGTACACTACTCATCCATTCATCAGAACAATCCTTTTTCATCTCCCCAGAACACTACTTCCCAACCTAACCCTCAATTGAGTCCTCAACATAATCAATGCACTCCCCATTTATCTCCTGAAAACATTTTTGAACCCGCTTCTGAACCTATTCATTCCCATTTCTCTCCTGAACCTGAACATATTGAACCCCAATCTGCATTTTTTATGCAATACCCTATCTGTGACAAAGAAGAGCAAATCAGAATGAATCTAAAGGATGTTCTTTTGAAGGAATTTCATAGCTTAGATGAGAACTCTACTGCTTTTGAGCAAATTCTTAGGATAAGCACATGGGTGTATCTAAGAAGAGTAGATTTGGATGAGCTCTTAGTGGTTATGGAAGGCATAGGTGGTTCTGCAGTTTTCAGAAACTGGGAACAAGAACAGAAAGAAGCTGCTGGTGTTAACTCTTTTACTGAGTTGTTAACTCCAGAATCTGTAGTTCAAATGGTGGAAAGAATTACTGGTTTTTCTTATGTTGTTGAGAATATTGAAACCAAGGAGAATGTTGATGCTGATGTCAACATGAATGAGCTTGATTGAGAAGAGATTGTTGTAGCAGTTGATGATGATACTACTGAGGTGTTTGAGAACACAGTAGTAATTGAGAACACTGAGTTGTTGGAGGAACAAGATATATTGGTTGATGAGGTGCAGAGCACACCTATCATAGGTGCTGAAAATATTAATGTTCCTGATGTTGTTCAAGGTGAAATCAGAACAGTTCCTGCAGAGCAAGCTCATGATAACTCTAGCTTTGAGATGTTGAAAAAGCATAATGAATAGTTACAAGCCAAGTTGGAAGCTACATTGAAACAATTTCAGGCTGCAGAGAGTGCTTATGACCAGATCATGGAGCACATTATGTCAAAAATTTATGATTTGCATAGACTGCAAGAGAAGAAACTTTCACAAGACTTGCAAAGTAAGTTGGAGCAACATATCTCACCCTTGAAGGAATGGCAGGATGAAGCCAAAAAGGGGGAAGAGAAGATAATGAAAGTTATGGAGCAGACTCAGACACAACAAGCTCAGTTGGTTGTGAGTCAAGATGAGCTAAAGCAAGAGATTATCAATCTGAACCAAAAAATCAAGCGGAGAAAACAACAAGCTGCTGGTGCTCAAAGTATTGCTGAAAGATCTGTTGATATTTCCAGTGCTGAGAAAAACATTATTGAATCTTCTGGAAAAAGAAAAACAAAAGTCATCTTAAGTGATGAGGAAGATGAGCAAGAAACTGAAGAAACTGGTAGGATAACCTGATCCAGAAGTAAGTTGAAGCATGCAGTTGCAAGTGATCAACTTAGTGAAGAACAGATGGTTGAAGCTGCTGAAACTTGTAAGTCCATGTTAGCTCAGAAGAAAGCTGAGTTACAAGAAAAGAAGAAAGCTGATGCAGAAATCAAAAAGCAAAAACTGAAGGATGCTGAAGCTGCAAGAAATAAATTTGAGAGAAGAGTCTCAATGCTCAAGAAGAAAAAGAAGGTGAATGAAATCTGCAATGATACATATCTTGATTTCATTGTGCATCCAGACAAGATTGCATACTGGGCTGATATCAAGAAAAGATGGCAGATTGCAAATTTTATTGCGAGGAAATTTGGTGTTCACTCGAACAAAGAAGAAGAATTTTCTGACTTTAAAGATTTTATGATGAACATTGCAAGAGAATTCTGGGAAGATATGTTATTAACAACCAATGCTATTGGAATTAACATTCTTTGCCCTGAAGAGCCCATCTGGGAACCTCCAAGATTAGAGAATGGAGAACCCGATTACAATGAGATTGCTAACATCATTGATGAGATCATTAAGGATGAAGGCATCACTGATCCTCAACAAATGGTGGACATCAAAGCAAGGATGTATGTTGCATACATAATCTTAAGATTGAAGATAAAGGACATGCTTACAAGATAACATTTCTTACCTTATCTTTATTTCTTTATTTCATATTTGCATATTTTGTAATTATGTGAATTATCTGATCTTATATGAATATGAACTGATATTTTGACTTGATGACCTGTTATGATTGACTAATCACTTAACTACTGATTTATTAACATTTAAGTAGTTTTGGCTTCATCAAAAAGGGGGAAATTATTGGGATATGAATCCTTGAAACAATATTCTAGTTGATGATTATATGTTTTGATGGCCAAAAGCAACTTGAAGTTAATGATATATGAGGTTGGAAGTCATCTTGATAAGTCATGAAAACTGAGTTTACTGATCTTATGAGTTACTGGTCTGATATATGAACTGTTAGGAACTAAGTTGATAATGTATTGTATAAACAACTTATAGTATAGTACTTAGATATACTCTTCTGTATGTAGTTCAGTTGATGTATATATAGGTTTTATATATATAAGTTTGTATTAAGTTGTATTCAGCATTGTAAAAGTTCAGAACAGTAGAATAGAGAAAGATCAGAAGACTAAAGAAGACTCAGAAGACTACTTCAAGATTAAGAAGTATCAAGAGGAGTAAAAATGGAGCTCAGAAATATAAGAGAAGTATTCTGATAAAGCGCAGAACAGAAGTTGAGAACTGTGTTGACTGGCTTAGAACAGTAAAAGTCAGAACAGTAGTTTACTGTGCTGAGTTGAAGTAATTGAAGAATAAGTTTGGAAAATTTATTTAAAGCGTAACTGAAGATATTGGAAGATATGCTGACTTGGAGATAAGAAGTTAAGTCGGTTACAAAAAGAAGTTACTAAAAAAACGGTTAAGAGTTAGTTGAGAGTTAGTTTCACAAACTGCTAACTGTCATACTAAAGTCTATAAATACCGTGTGATCTTCTACTTGAAAAGACTACTGCTATTACTATTATTCAAGTATTCAAAGAGCATTCAAGTATTCAAGAACTCACAGAGTTAAGGAGATCAAATCAAGAGAAGAAGCCACTGCATAGAATTGAAGATTCAAAGGCTACAATCTAGAGAAGTTTTACTTTACTTTTTAGTTTGTGATTTGTTTTAAACAAGTGTGCTAGTTACTTGTGAAATTACTAGTAGATCGAAGATATACCTGGTGGTATAATCGAAAAGATCACAGTCTTAATCTTGGGACTTTAAGCCACAGGAAATCAAGGAAGAGTAATAAAATATCACGACTGGAGTTGTGAGAGTGGATGTAGACATTTGTCGAACCACTATAAATCTTGTGTGTTGATTTACTTACTGTTTGATATTTGTTAAACATACATATTAAAGATCTAAATCAAAGTTGAGTATAAAACTGAAACTGGAAGTACTGATCTGACTCAGTAAGAACAGTACTATTCAAAACACTATTCTGCATATAACTCTGATATTTTGAAAGATTTTAAAAAGTCTATTCACCCCTCCCCTCTAGACTTTTTCTAGCTTAATCAATCTTAACTCAACTTGGGACCAACATGTAACTTACACTTTTCAGTTATAATAACTTACACTATAACTTACATTTTTCATTAATATAACTTACATTTTTCAATTATAATAACTTACGTTTTTCATTAATATAACTTACATTTTTCAATTATAATAACTTACATTTTTCATTAATATAACATACATTTTTCAGTTATAAAAACATACATTTTTCAATTAAAATAATATACACTTTTCATTAAAAATAATGTTGCATTTTTCAATATAGTAACATACACTTTTCATTAAAAACGAAGTTGTACTTTACAATATAGTAACATACACTTTTCAGAAGAAAAAAAAAATCAAAAAAAAGAAAAAATCAAAATCGTTGACCGGTCAAGATCAACTCAAGTACACGGTGTACTTGAGTGCACAAAAGACTTTGCCATTTTATTTTGTAATTTAAAAATTAATTTTTTAAAATCATTCATAATGACCCTATCAAGTTAAATTATACTAAAAATATATATAATAATAAAATTTTATTCAATCTTTCACATTAATTTGACATACAATTAAATCATCTCCTACTAAAAAATATTAAAAGAAATACACAAATTACATTTTTATCAAAATATTAAAATCAGAATTTCAAAATTCGATTTTAAAAAATAATCCATAGTAAACTTGTTTTTCTCTTGCATAGAAGATATTACAACAAGTCAGGTTTTCATTTTTATTTTTATTCTTAAATTAAGAAGGAGTGTGTATTGACAAGTCTATTTTTCATTAATAAACTCGAACTCAGGACCTAAAGCCTAGGTAGTGGTGCTCTAACCACTTGAGCTATCCCACTTTGTCTCTAATTTAGTTTACTAAAAAAACTAATTTTTCATACAACTCTACAAAAATTTGTAAAAAAAAAATACGACAAAAGATTTATCATTTGAGAAGATTAGTTAATAAAAATAATTTAAAAGATTTTTTAAAATTAAAAGAAGATATAATTACAAAAAAATGTTAAAACGGGAGGGAGTATAATCTTTACCCACGTTTATAAGTATAAAGCAAAAAAGGAAGTGTGTATAGAATCTATAGATTGATAAATTTGGATAAGATTTAAATGAAAGTCATTTTATCACGAGATTCACGCAATGATTTAGGATAAGGTTGTACGACTACAATATGCGATTCTCCTTAATTACTTTTTCAGAAATATATGATCAGTAATAAAAAATATCGCCTCAACTGTTAACTCTCAACCATGCGTATAACTCCTCTTCTTTTAGAAGATTTACGAAATATTACGCATTTACTAATTTAAGATATTGATAATTGTCATTATAGAATAATTGTGAGTTTTAGAAAAAAACAAATCAACTCAAATTTAAGGAGCGTGTTCGCAAATTTTATAAACAGTTTAAAAGCACCTCTAAAAAAAAGCTTTGAGAGGACAACTTTAAAAAAATGATTTTGAAAGCAGTTTGTACACTACAAAATAATGGAGAAATGGCATCGGGGAAGGCATCGGATCTGCCGTCCCCAAAGATGAAGGCAACGGCAAAGGCATCGGCACTGTGCCGATGCCAATATGGTCGATGCCATTTAAAGGGCATTGGATTTGGGGAAAACCGATGCGAAATGGCATTGGCAGGTCGCCGTTACCAAATGGCATCGGGGCCCACTGCCGATGCCATTTCGCATCGGGGACAGCCGATGCCATTTTGCCGATGCCTTTTTATTAAAATTTAAAAAAGCCAAAACTGGGTTTCGAACCCAGGTCGATAAGCCACCAACACCCACCCCCAACCGCTGGGCCACCCCATTTTTCGGAAATCTGGCCATTTTCGCGATTTGTGGGGTTCGAACTCGGGACCTCGCGGTCTCGAAGGCCTTTGAGCGCCCCCTGTGTGCCGTTTAGGCTAGGAGCTTTTAGTCGACATGTTGTGAATGCAATTAATATATATTCAATTTAATTTGAGTTTTTAATTCTTTAATTAATTCAATCCATTCTAATTTTAATTGTTGCTTATTAAATTATTTATCAAACCATATCATAATTATTTCTAAATTATGTTTTTCAAATTAACTAAATTATGTTTTTCAAATTAAATAATTTATTTACGGTATCAATTCACACTATTTAAATTTATTCTAATCCTCAATTTACAACATTTTAATTCTTTAATTAATTCAATCCATTCTAACTTTAATTGTTGCTTATTAAATTATTTATCAAAGCATATCATAATTATTTCTAAATTATGTTTTTCAAATTAAAAAATTTATTTATGGTATCAATTCACACTATTTAAATTCATTCTAATTTTTAATTTCACAACATTATAATTACATACAACATTGAATATAATTATTTTCACTTATACATTTAAATTTATTCTAATCACATCATTTAAATTCATTCTAATTTTCAATTCATAACATTAAATATATATAATTATTTTCACTTATCCATTTAAAAATATGAATTCACTTATCCATATAATTAAAAATATTTTCATCTATTATAAAATTATTCTCTAGTTCATTTTCAATTAAAATAACATCATATCACAAACAACATTAATTATAATCATAATTAGCATGTTCACGTCAATTAAAATAACATCACACACAACATTAAAATAAAAATTAATCCTCAACGTCAATGTAATATAATAACATCACACGTAACAAAGTAATATAAAAATGTATCACTCCTCATCACCATCACCATCACCATCATCCTCAGTATCATCCCGATCCTGAACCTGGCTACTATCATGAACGTTGTGCGACGCCCCCGACGGCATCGGCGGCCTCGGCTCCCCACCCATCCCACCCATCTGACCCATCCCACCCATCAGACCCATCCGGCCACCCATCTGTCCCATCATCATTGCAAGCTGCTCCTCAAAATGCTTGCGTAAGCGCTCCTCCTGCTGCCGCATTTGTTCCAGTAAGCGTTGCTCTCTATCTTCATTGACTCTCCGTTCTTCAGCAATCCTCCTGTTCATGTCTTCCTGGGTGAATCGTCCATAAGCCGTACCACTTGACGACAAAATAACAAAATGTTAATGTAAAGTTATTTTATACCTGAAATATATCCCACCACCGCTGTACCGTGCCGGGTGATACCAAAGCCCAGGTGTGTGCACCAAGCTCCATATTTCGGTACATTATCGATCTGATCGTCCTCGAAATTAAATTTGAAGGCATCAACCTGTTACATGTATTTTATAATAAATAAAAAATTATTAATAAACATGTTATACATACGTCTAATGAAATTTAAATATAATACACTTACATATCCCGGTAGATAAATAGTCGGATGCGACTGTCGGGTGCATCAGTCGACATGCTGGCCTGTGTCCCGACAGACGGAGGTCTAACTGGCGAATGTATCGGTGGAGGGGATTGTTCCTGTGGATGTGGAACCATATGAGGCAACTGAGGCACCTGAGGCACCTGAGTGTAATAGGAATGTGGGTTCATTCCGGGCATCTGGGGCAACATTATCGAAGTCATATCGGGCATATAAAAACCCTGTGGTATCTGCACAGTCGGTGTCTCATCCACCGGCTCTCCTCTACCTCTACCTCTACCTCTACCTCGCCCATGTCCAGAAGAACCCTGCCCAGAGCTATGTCCAGAACCATGTCGACGACCACTCATCTGTCAAAATGAACATTAAAACATTATTAACATTGAACATTAATTGTAACAATTAAAAAACATTATATATGAACATCACTGTAACGATTAACACTAAAATATAAATAAGGAATATAATTAAGGAATTAATATTTAGATAACATTGTCTAACAAAGTAATATTTAGATAACATTGTCTAACAATTAACAACATCATTCATCTTCATCATCTTCCCAAATCGAATTCGGATTACTAGTAGCAAATTCAATAAATTCATTTATTCCACTAACAAATCCAGGGTTCATAATCTCATTCACTAATCTTGGACTATACATCCAACTACGAATTGAATAATCCATGTCAATCGACGTCTAGCTACAACACACAAACAACCAACGTCTCATTTCCCAACTCTATTAAAATCAATTAATATAATTCTAATTATATTCTAATAATTATTCTAACACCCTAATTAACAAATAAATTCATATAGACATATAACACAAATATAATTCTAACACCCTAATTAACAAATAAATTCATATAACTTAATTATTAAAACATACGTACATATAAATACATGCCTAGCTAACACAACATAATTAATTAACAATTTATAAATTCTTACAATTAACACATGCATGCATACAAATTAACAATTCTAACAATTTTATATATACATACAACATATATGCATATATATACATATATATACTAAAACTATATATACACATATAACTTCAAATTTAACCAATGAAAACGAAAAAAATTACCGTAGAAATGCTCCCGTCAAAGTGTAGAACACAAATGACCAAAAACCGAGTTCGATCCGCAAACGAAGGTGATTTTTGAGTGGGGAGGTGTAAAACTCGAAGCTTTGGAGGTTTGGGGGAGGGGGGTTGCGGCTGTTACGTTCTGGAAGAAAGGGGGTTTGGCCAATTTATATTCAATTAGGGCATCGGGGAAGGCATCGGGCCCACTGCCGATGCCATTTTGCATCGGCCATTAAATGCCGATGCCATTTCGCATCGGGGCCCACTGCCGATGCCATTTTGCATCGGGCATTAAATGCCGTCCCCTTTTCGCATCGGCCGGCCTGCCGATGCCATTTGCCGATGCCTTTTGGGAAATATTTTGTAGTGGTAGGGTTTGAAAACACTCCCTAAGTAAATTTGTGAAAACAGTTTGTAGAGTTTGAAAACACTCCCTAAGTAAATTTGTTATTTTGCTAGTTACATGTTAATTATTTAGAACTATAACATAAGGGAAAATATCAATTTTGGTCACCCAGTTTTACCTCTTTTCATATTTGGTCACCCACATTTATTTAGTCACTATCAAAATTGGTCACCCAGTTATTATATTTTATCAAATTTGATCACTCTGTTAGTCAATCTGTTTGACTAACTGAGAAAGAGTTTTGAACAGTGAAATTTCTCAAAACTTAAAGTTAAAAAATTCTCATGCATCTTCTAGAACTAATGAAACAAACGCAGCATGTGTAAAAATTACCAATATTTAGTTCTGATGCATCTTCTAGAACGTGATTCAATCAACCATATTGTTGGTTTACTTTTTATTTTATAGATAATGAGAATTCTTTCGCATCTTCTAGAACGTGGGTAGTCAGAAAATTTCAGCAAGTTTTTAATAATTATTTAACTCAATTATGAATTCATTTTTGTTGGTTTACTTTTTATTTTACAGAAAATGATAAACTCAAGAGATAGAATGCAATTTGTACTCTATTTTCCAATTCCTGGTTTCATATTGAATTTGTATAATAATGGAAGATATAAACTTATTTCAATTCATTTCTCTATTTATAATTATTGGAGCATAATTTGTGGTGAATATTAATTGTAAAGAATTTTCTAAAATCCATTTAAGAAAATTTTATAAACTTATTTTTCATTCTAAATATTTTTCATTATTGCAGATTTCTTGAAATGTTAGTCAAACAATTGGGCAATTGAAATTAATTGAAATAAATTTCTATCTCGTTTCTCATTTCCTAATTATCTATAAAATAAAAAGTAAACCAACGAACGTTCTACAAGATGCATCAGAATTCTGACCTATTATAAATATAATGTAAATATTGGTAATTTTTGTCCATGTTTCATTCTTGCTTCTGTGTTTGTTTCATTAGTTCTGGAAGATGCATGAAATTTTTTTAACCTCATGGTTCTGAGAAATTTCACGGCTCAAAACTTTTTCTCCGTTAGTCAATGACGGATTGACTAACAGAGTGATCAATTTTGATAGAATATAATAACTGGGTGACTAATTTTGATAGTGACTAATTGTGGGTGACCAAATATGAAAAGAGGTAAAATTGGGTGACCAAAATTGATATTTTCCCATAACCAAATTATATTTAAATTAATTAATATTATATTGGGTTAATTGCAAAAAAAATCACCACCTTTACCGTGTTTATCAATTACAACATATTATTTTTTTCTTTGCAATTCAATACACCACCTTTTTAAGTTTTGCAATTTGATACATGTGTTTATTTTTAGGTAACACAATTCATGTGTATACACTGAAGCCGCATTAAAATTATACACAAATGTCCACGTAAATGTCATGACTGATCAATAAAATGTATTTTTTTTTTTTTTTAAATTTTTTTTTAAATAAAATAATATACAAAATTTTACATTATTTTTTTTGGACTATGATTTGGAGGACGCAATCTTATTTTTTTGAGTTTTTGGAGAAATGATACTAATAATATATTAAATTGGTTTATAATTTTTTTTTAGTATTCTTTTTAGTTTAAAATTACTTTTTGGTATTTTTTTTAATTAAAAACGTTTTAAAAATTAAAAAAATAAATTATTTATCATTCGTGACATTTATGGGGCACCTCGACAACTCTGACAATCACATCATAATTTTAATTGTTGCCAGAAAATTGATAGATGTACTGAATTGTAAAATTTAAAAAGGTGGTGTATCAAATTGCAAAGAAAAATAAAATATGTTGTAATTGATAAAAACTCTAAAGTTCGTGATTTTTTTTTTGCAATTAACCCTATTATATAAATTGTGGAATTGAGCTCGAATTTTAAAAATGAGCTTGATCGAGTTTGATTGTAATTTTAAGTTTTGACCCTTTTAATTTGGTCGTGATTAATCATCGACTCAAATCTAATTGAAACCATTTTAAAGATATTATTGTATTTTCAGCATCGACTCAACCCCACACCGGCACACCCCTTCTCCCATTTCTCTTTTTTCTCTCCACGGACAACGGCCCTCTCTCCCATTTTTTATTTTTTTTATAGTCATTTTAAAGATATTATTGTATTTTCAGCTTAGGTAAAAAAAAATTTTTTAATAAATTGATGGTTGAAAATTTTGTAAGATTTCCATCAATTCTTGTCAACAAAAAAACTTCACATTTTTTTATTACTTTTTGTCGAAATATGTAAATTTTTATGAGAAAAAAATCTGATTTTTTTTACATCAGCTATCGTCGAAATATGTCAAAAAAAATTTAAAATTTAATTTTTTTTTTTTGGAAGATTTCAACGGTCCTAGGTGGTGTATCTACGGGAAAGTGTAATCTACTAGTGAAACTTTTACTAAAAGAGCATTATGGATGTTTTATAGCATTATTAAATTAATAAATAAAAGGGGCGGGTGTCACAAAGATGGAGGTGCAAATAACCGTACCCTCTTTTTCCAAACTTCAGATTTCAGGGTCATAGTGAACTTTGTTGATGTTGAAATAAGTGTTTTGTAAAATGATCAAACACTAACAACCGAGTGTTGTAATTAATGTTCCCAACACTTATGACAACATCAGAATTTGCTCTTCCTTTTCTCACTAACTCCGATCTTACACTTGCTGTTTAGTAATGTCCCCAATTCAGTTAGAAGACGTGGGCAACACCAGGTCACGCAGTTGTATGGGAGTGAGAAGTTACTAGGCATAAAATAACAAGTTCCTACATTCAAAGAGATGTGAAGAGAAGTTCCATAACCGCTTGATCTCACGGTTGTGATGATCATAGGAGTTGAAGGCAGTTCGTCCATGATGCCTATAAATACCGTAGCTGCCTCAACACAAGATACACAAGAAGAAAAGCAAATCTCGACTACTAGACTATCAAACGCTCTTACACTTCTAGTTAGGAAAATTCTTGTTTTTTCTTGTAGATCTACACATTATTGTAAACCCGAATAATAGTGTGTTGATCATGGTCTTATTTACTAGGTTATATGCATAGATCTATGAGGGAGATAGTTTTGTAGGATCTAGTATTTCTGCTAAGACACAAATTACTGTATGTAAGGTTGAAAATTATTTTACATGTTTTTACTGTTCTGAAAAATGTAAAAAACGTCCATATTGTTCAAAACTGAGAAAAGATATGAATTATTCTGAAAAGTTACCTAAAATGACACATCATTCCAAACAACATTTACAGGAAACAGAATGTGTTTCAAAATCTAATATGTCATGTAATGTTGTTCATATGTAATTAAAAGCATGTGTTCCTGATTTATGGTACTTTGATAGCGGTTGTTCTAGACACATGACAGGTCAACTTGAATTATTATCTAATTATAAATCATATGATGTTGAAAATGTATGTATGGAGGTGGTCCTAAAGGTAGGATCATTAGTAAGGGAACACTCAATGTTTCTAGTTTTCCAAAGTTATCAAATGTTTTACATGTTGGTGGATTACTTACAAATTTGATTAGTATTAGTCAACTATGTAATGATGATCTATATGTTAAGTTTGATAAATATTCTTGCTGTTGGGATATGAATCCTTGAAACAATGTTCTAGTTGATGAGATTGAGTTTTGATGGCCAAAAAGCAACTTAAAGTTAATGATATATGTGGTTGGAAGTCATCTTAACTAAGTCATCTTGATAAGTCATGAAAATTGAGTTTACTGATCTTATAAGTTTACTGATCTTATATGTGAATATTATGAACTGTTAGGAACTAAGCTGATAAAGTATTGTATAGACAGCTTATAAAATAGGACTTAGATATACTCTTCTGTATGTAGTTCAGTTGAAGTATAGATAGGTTTTATATTTGTAAGTTTGTATTTTGTTGTAATCAACATTGTAAGTTCAGAACAGTAGATTAGAACAAGATCAGAAGACTAAAGTTGAAGACTCAGAAGAAGAAGGCTACTCCAAAGTAAGAAGACTATCAAGAGGAGTAAAAATGAAGCTCAGAAATATAAGTGAAGTATTCTGAAGAAGCGCAGAACAGAAGATGAGAACTGTGCTGAGTCAGACTAAGAACAGTAAAAATGAAGAAGAGTAATTTTACTGTGGTAAGTTCGAAGTTGAAGAATAAGTTTGGAAAACTTATTTAAGGAGTAACTGAATATATATTTGAAGATATGCTGACTTGGAAAGATAAGAAGTTAAGTCGGTTATAAAGGATAAGTTACAAGAAACGGTTAAGAGTTAGTTGAGAGTTAGTTTCACAAACTACTAACTGTCATACTAAGTTCTATAAATACCGAAGGATCTCCTACTTGCAAAGATTACTGCTACTACTGATCTAAGAGCATTCAAGAGCAATCAAAGTATTCAAGCAAGAAAACTCACAGAGTTGAAGGAGATCAAAGAACAGAAAAAGCCAAAGATTTGAGAAGAATATTCAAAGGCTACTAAAGAGAAGTTTTACTTTACTTTTTAGTTTGTGATTTGTTGTAAACAAGTGTGCAAGTTACTTGTGTGAATTACTAGTAGATCGAAGATACACTTGGGAGTGTAATCGAGAAGATCACAGTCTTAGTTTTGGGACTTTAAGCCACAAGAAACTCAAGAAGAAGAGTTAATAAAATATCACGACTGGAGTTGTGAGAGTGGATGTAGACATTTGTCGAACCACTATAAATCTTTGTGTTGATTTACTTACTGTATGATATTTGTTTAAGTGTTTACTGAAGTTAAAGTTCAAAATCAAGAGTTGAGTATAATCTATAAAGGCTCACATTAAAACTGAAAGTACTGATCAGAGCTGAGTAAGCACAGTACTGTTCAAGAACACTAAATTCCGCATTATATACTCTGATATTTTGAAAGATTTTAAAAAGTCTATTCACCCATCCCCTCTAGAGTTTTTCTAGCTTAATCAATCTTAACTCAACTTTGGGACCAACAAGTAGTATCAGAGCAGTAGTTCTTCTGGACTGCTGTTTCTTGATAACCCAGAAGACTTTGAGGGAAGTCTGTCTGTCCTAAACCTATATGATCCTTGAACTTTTACTCTATATTCATCTACCTGATATTCTTGATCTACTTGCTACATTAATGATCTTATTTGTCTTACAACTATGGCAATGGAAATCAATGCTAACGAGTTACCCAAGTTTTCTGTGCAAGATTATGATTACTGGAAACTCCGAATGGAAGCCATATTCAACTCTACGCATGATCTTATGGTATCTTTCGTCAAGGAGGGACCAATCACAACAATGACGCTCAACACTGCTACTATCGAGCCATCTAAAGCTATAGGCGTACTCGTGCCTAAACCCAGGTCTGATCTCACCTCAGAAGAAATGAGACAAAATAACATGGATAACATAGCAAAGAATTACATTTTGCATACCTTGCCTAATGAGTATTTAGGCAAAGTATTGGAATGTAAGTCTGCTAAAGAAATGTGGGATATGCTTGTTGTCCTTTGTGAAGGGACTACCCTGATCAAGGAAAGCAAGTTGTCTACTGCGGTCTAGAAATTTGAATCATTTAAAATGAAGACTGGCGAATCTATCGACCAGGTAGATACTCGTTTTACCCGTATAATGAATGATCTTGAAGTTTTAGGTAAGACATATATACTGATAGGGAGATCAATCTGAGAATACTTAAGTCTTTAGATGAGAGGTGGAAGATGGTCAAGATGATCATCAAGACCACACAAGATATTGATGCATGGTCTGCTGAAACAATGTTTCAAACTCTTAAGGCACATGAATATGAGTTAGATGAAGAAGATCCTATAGTGGGTAGTGATAAGGATAAAGAAGTCTCTAAGAATGTTGCTCTTAAGGCCTCTTCCTCTAGAAAGTCTAGATCATCTAAGTCTAATTCTACAAGCATAAAAGATGAACTAGATAGTACTGATCTTACTCTTAAGGATCAGTTGAGCTTAATGATAAAGAGGTTTGACAAGCTGAACAAGAGATACGGTAGATATAAGAGATTATATAAGAAGACTAAGGGTTCTAGTAACAGGGACTCTTCTAGGAGCAGAAGAGATCACAAATCTTCTGAAAGGAGAGATGAGGTCTCTAATGAGAATAGTAGAGATAGGAACTCGTCTGATAAGAAGGATAAGAACACTTTTGATAGGAAGGACAGGAACCGTAACCGCTCTCCTATTAAAAGATCTACTAATGAACCTCTGTGCTATAATTGTGAAAAGCCAGGTCATTACATCTACGAATGTCCTGATCTGAGTTGTAAAGACAGAGAAGAAAGGAAAGCAAGGAGAGACCGAAGATATGCTAAGGGTAAGAAGGCTATGGTGGCATACAATGATTCTGATACGGATTCAGATGAGTTGCCTTCGTCTTCATCTGAGTACCCCTCTAGCAATGAGAAAGAAGCCTTCATTGCAGATGATGGACTGGTCATGATGGCTAAAATCGAACAAGAGGTATCATCTGTCACATCTTTCCGTTCATGTGATAGTTCTGATTCTGATTTATGTGACATTGCTGATAGTAGTGTAGGAAGTAGTCTTCATCATTCAAATGGAGTGACTGAAGAAGACCTTCTACAAGCTAACAAAGCATTCATGGAAATCAGTGATGAGAACATTTCTTTAAAGCAAGAAATCATCAGTCTACGTGAATCTCAGTTAAAAGTGGATCCTAATATAGTTACCTTGAATGATCGCTTTTCAGAAGAGTTGTCTCAACTCAAAGATAAGTATGCATACATTGATAAACTATATCAGGGTATGTTTAAAACTCAAGTCATAGAGACCAATGAGTTCAATGATTTAAAGATAATGTGAAAAACTTGAAGAGCGCAATAGATTCCTATAATCTGAAGTATTGAGCTTGGATCTGAAGCTAACTAATATGATTAAATCTTCTCAGATTAATAAAAAATTATCAGTCAGATATAGAGCTCCTAATGATAAAAGTGGAATAGGTGCTGATGTGCCTAGTTCATCTACTTCAGGGACTAAGAACACTAATGATGCTAACTCAAGTTCTTTACTACTAGATAAAGGAAAATAACTTATGATTGATGATAATGACCCAAAACCTAAAGTACAGTCTAACTACATTCCTACATTCCTCATTATCATAACTAACCTGTTCTTTATCCTCCACTTTTATCTTATGATATCATTAGTGAGGAAAGGCCTAAACGCATCTATAAGCCGTATGGTCCACAGAATTTTAGGCCCTATTCGAACTATTACAGACATACTGATCTTACTGAAAAAGGGGTAGATCCAAGGAAAGGCTATCTCAGAAAAATAGATCCTAAGTCTGCTAATAATTCCAATAAGGTCAACAAAGTACTGTTCTGTGATAAGCATGGTAGAAAAATGAAGAGGTCTCAATTATTCAGAACTTCAATGTATATTTGGGTGTCTCTTACTACTAACCCCCAAGGACCCCAATAAAGAAAGGGTACCTAAATTATTAAGATCACTACTTGCAGGGTCGACTGGATCTATACAAGAAAGGTGGTTCAATTGGTGAGACTTGATACATTGACAGTGGTTGTTCACACCACATGACTGGTACCAAGGCCTTACTTTCTAACTATCATGAGCAAGAAGGACCCAAAGTGATCTTTAGTGACAGTTCCATGGCAATCACAAAAGGATTTGGATACATTAGGAACGGTGATGTGGAGATACAAGATGTCTCATATGTTGAAGGTTTGAAATACAATTTTTTATCTGTTTCTCAATTCTGTGACAAGGGCTATAAAGTCAATTTCAAAAGCACAAAATGTGAAATCTGGGATAAAAGAACACATTCAGTTCTACTAGTTGGAATCAGACAAGGAAGTGTCTACATTGTGAATTGGAATAGTTGTCCAAGGGATGCTTGCCTTCTTACTAAAATTCCTAAAGAAATCAGTTGGTTATGGCACAGACGTATATGCCACATGAACTTTAAGATTATTAATAAGATAGCAAGAGACTACCTTGTAGAAGGTATTCCCAATGAGATCAATTACAAGTCACAAGTGTGTGATGCTTGCCAAAAAGGTAAACAGGTAAATGTTTTTGTAGATGTTGTTACTCTTAAATGTCTTAACATTCATAACAACATCTTAATTCGACCTTTCTTATTTTGTCTAAGTCTAAATTTTGTTTTCTAGTTGATGCTGCTTTGGATGTTGTAACATCGCAGGTTGAAGATCTAGAACATTCTACACAGTTCCAGACTGGAAGGATCTGGAAGCTTGCAGAAGTATGTAGATCATGCGGTTGCCTTTGAAAACGTCCAGAATAGGCTGGAAGGTGCTAGAATTCATTGGAATGAAGAGTGGGCTAAAAAGAAGGGATGAGATCCTAAAAAATAGGATATGGATTATGAAGCTTCTAAAATTCGTTTTTACCTCTATAAATACTCAAGGAAGTCTTCATTATTCATCATGGAGAATTAAGAGTAATCACATAATGTCTATGTGAAGTGTTCGTCCTACTTAGACATTATCGTGATTATTATTTCTTCTTCATCAGATTCTCGTACAACATGAAGAAATACACATCAGATCCGAGAGTCACATATTTCACGAAGTGCTATTCTTTAAGTCCTAAACTAGTGTTCATCCTGTTAGGAATTAATTGTCATTAGCATGTTCATGTCGTTGTGCCGAAGAGTCCAAACTTCCTGTACAACATAGACTTTTCTATACTTCTTTGATAGATAGATCATAGAGTTAGATTAGTTTTTGGTAGTGTAATTTTTACACTTAAGTCGTCATTAGACTAGGTAGATTATCAAGTCTTATTTCCGTTGTGAATATTTGTTCACACACCATTTGTATTCACATAATTATTAGTGAAGGTTTCGCCATGAGGCTCGCATAGATTTTAAATTAAAATCTATGTTAAAAAGTTAATTTTGTGTCTTTGTGTTTTCATTCTTTAAAGTCTTCCGCTATTCGTATTCTGATATTCTGTAATCGAGTCAGTGTTACATTGAGTGTTCTAACATTGAGTGTAGCATCAGTCTTGTTTTACTTGTGTTCAGTTTATTTCTAGTGTTTTAGTCTTCCGTTGTGTCTGTCTTTTCTGATATTCTGTTTGAGTTTATGTTACACTATTTGTCTCAACATTCAGTGTAACATCGTTCTGTTTTTCACTTAAACACTAGTAATACCATCACACACACACTTTCAGTTGGTATCAGAGCCAATACCTGACGACACTAGCTTTAGATCCTTGTTTAAGTGTGTTTTAGTTTATGTTAGCAATGGAAACACATCACATATCCACAACACTTAGGCCACTCGAACATATTATCCATATTTAAAGCCTATGGTGTACATGTATATCAAGTCGATTGATGAACGTGTTTGGAGGACTGTACTTACAGGTTATGATGTACCCGAGATCCAAATATATCAACACATCAACACCCCACCAGAAAGAAGGAAAAGTCAATTTCAACCAAGGTTATCAAAAAGTGAAGGTAAACTAAGGTATGATCTTTAATATAGAAAATCAGTTCAATGCATATTCTGAATATGGTCTTTATGAAAATTAATGTGCCAATATTAGACTTAAGCAAAAACTGAATTTTAGTAATACCTTAAGTGATGAATCAAATGATGAATTTGATGAATCAAAAGATGTTGAATTCGCTTTTCATACCAAGATTGATTATGATAATTCTTTAGATGATGATCTGGATGATACAGATTCTGATGTTACACCTGATGCCATAACATCTATGGTAACATCAAAACAGAGTCACCCAGATTTGAACTGTTTTAATGGGTTTGTTGATGATGCAGGCATAAGGATTGATGATTCTAAATACCAAAAGTTGTTAGATGATTGTAACTTTCAGAAACTCACTCTTAATTCTTTGAATAAAGAGAATGTGGATCTGAAAAAGAACAATTACCATGCTAGAAGTCATACATTCCAGAAGAGATTTTGAAGTTTGTAAACTGAAGGAGAAATTGATCACCTCTACTTTAAATTTCATAAAATTTTATATGAGTGCTTCTGATATGAATAATATTATAGCTATTGGTAAATCTGATAATTGTGGTATATGTTATGATAGTGAAACTGCTTCTATTTCTAAGAATTTTGAACATACTGTGAAGTTTGTGAAGGCAAATGTTAAAACATCTGTTGTAACATCTGCACAAACAGATTCTCACAAATTCAAAAATATTGAAAAGAAGTTTGTATGTCATTATTGTTCGATAATTGATCATATTTATCCGTACTGCATGTAAATGTTTGATGATTTGAGATATGAGAAAATGTTACCTAAAATGATGTCACATCCTATGAAACATTTTCTAAAATCTGCATGAAAATCTAATGTTACTTGTAATGCTGTTCACACTTCCTTGAAAGCATGTTTACTTGGTTAATGGTATTATGATAGTGGTTGTTCTAGACATATGACAGGATAAATTGACTATTTATCTGATTATGTGACCTTGAATGATGGTGATATTACATATGGTGGTGGTTTCAAAATGAACTTTAAATGTTGAAGGTTTTTCTGAGCTTAAAAATGTTTTACATTTTGATGGCTTGCTTGCTGATTTGATTAGTATTAGTTAACTTTGTGATGATAATTTGCATGTAAAATTTGACAAAGATTCATGTTATGTTTTGAATGAAGATGAAGATTGTCTAGGGCAGTAGATAATTGTTATCTTATTGGAACAAATGTGTGTAATTTGTCGAAAAATGATGAAAATATTTGATTGCATCAAAAATTGGGACATGCATATATTATACATCAGTGAAGAGACTAATCAAAGTCGATGCAGTGAAAAGGATTACCAAAACAGAAGTTTCAGAGTACCACTGTATGTGGACCATGCCAAAAAGGTAAGCAGGTAAGAATGTCGCATAAAATGCTGTCACATTGTTCTACACATCAATGTTTCGAATTGTTGCACATGGATTTAATTGGTCTTATGTCTTTGTTGTAAGAAAGAATATAACTCTACAAGAAATGGCAAGAGTCATGATTTTATCTAAAAGTCTTTCTAAAAGATTTTGGGCTAAAGCATTGAATTCAGCATGTCATATCATTAATAGAGTTTATATTCGATCTAGTTCTATTCAAACACCTTATGAGAATTTGAACATTAGAAAACCGAATGTGAAGTATTTTCATGTATTTGGTTGTGTGTGTTATATTTTGAATGATATGGATCAACTTCATAAGTTTGATTCTAAAAGTGTAAGGTTTCTTTTTAGGCTATTCTAGAAATAGTAAAGCTTATAGAGTTTATAACCTTAGGACTAACACTGTTCAAGAATCTGTTAATATTGTGTTTGATGATGATAAAGGTCTTATAGATGGAAATGAAGAAGAAGATGTTTCAGAGGTTACTGAAAAATCTGGAGATTCTCTGAGAACTGAAAATGTTGCTCCGAATGTTACAACATCTGGAACAACATCGACAAAAAGTTCAACAGAATCTACACAGAATAATCAGTATGTTCCCAAAAGGAATATTTCTTCAAGGATTGATAAAAGTCATCATTCTGACCAGATCATAGGTGATGCTACAGTGTGCAAACAAGAGGAAAAGTAAGATCAATAAGGTAGATGTGATAAGAACAATATGCATGTCTTCTATTTGCAATGTTGTGAATGCAGAGTGTTACTATTTTTAGGAATGAACTAGTTTAGTTGCACAAAGGCTACACTCAAGTTGAGGTTATTGATTTTGATTAAATTTTTGCACTTGTTGCTAGGATATAATCTATTAGATTATTGCTAGCAATTGCATGTTTTATTGACATTAAACCTTTATCAAATGGATGTATAAGTTGCATTTCTAAATGACATTTTGAATGAAGAAGCATATGTTTAACAACTTAAAGGATTTGAAGATCCACAATACCCTGATCGTTTTGTTAGAGGAGAAACCGTTTAAACTTTGTTCATTAAGCACACTGAAGAAGATTTACTTATTGCTCAAATATATGTTGATGACATTGTGTTTGGTTTAACTTGTGATAAAATGTTAACCAATTTGTTAAAACAATGACTGCAACATTTGAGATGAGTATGGTTGGAGACTTGAATTGTTTTTTAGGTTTTCAAATCAAGCAATGTAAGGATGATATATTCTTCTCTCAAGGTAAGTATGCTGAGAACTTGGTTAAAAGGTTTGATTTTGAAAGTTAAAAAGTAATGAAAACTTCTATGAGATCTACTTTGAAACTTTGCAAAGACAATGCTGGAAAGGATGTTGATCCAACATTGTATAGATCTATGATAAGAAGTTTTACTTTATCTAACCTCTATTAGACCAGATATAATGTACAGTGTTTTTGTTTGTGCTAGTTACCAATATTATCCAAAGGAATCTCACCTGAATGTTTTGAAAAGAATTATCAAGTATGATGCAGGTATAAGTGAACTTGGGATTTGGTATACTAAGGGCACCAACAACACTTTGATTGGATACAGTGATGCGGATTGAGCATGAGATATAGATGACAAAAAGAGTAAGAGTAGAGGATGTTTCTACATGGGAAACAATCTTGTGGTTAAGCAAGATGTTTCATGACTTATGAAATTGAAATTGATATCCTTACAATTTTCTGTGATAATATGAGTGCATAAAAATTTCTAAAAATTCAGTACAACACTCACTCACTAAACACATTTGCATTAGGAATTATTTTATGAGATATTTAGTGGAGAAAAATATAGTAAAGTTGGAACACGTACCTTCTGAAAATCATAATGCTGGTTTATTTACTAAGGTTTTGACCTTGAGACATTCTTATCTTTGAGAAAATCTCTTGGTATGTGTAGTATCTGAATAATCCTAGATGGATGGTGTTACAAATGTTGTAACATTTGGGACAACATCATAAGGTTGTATAGTTGCTATAAATTTAATTTATTTCCTATTTTCGTTGAATAATTCATTTGTAAAATATTTTTGAATCTAAAATTTGTTGTGCAAAAATAAACATGTCTTACACCTCTCAAATGCATATAAATAGAATGTTGTTAGCATACTAAAAGATGTAGTTAATCACTGAGTAACTATGGAGCACGGAGTTGACTACTACGATGCCTTCTTTTCAAAAGGTGATTAATAAAATACATCAACATGTTCATAATCCATTGAGTAATTTTGGGGCACGGAGTTCGCTACTACGATGCACTCTTCTAGAAAAATGGATCAATATGAACTAGGTGCTACAACACGAAAAGAAAAAAAAATGGTGCAACACAAATGAAGTAAATTCATGTAAAAACCGTGTTGAGGTGTATGTAACAGTTTTGAGCATAGCATTAGATGATTCGATTATATTTTTATAAGTAGTAATTATTTGATTATTTGTGGAAATTTATTTCATTTATTCTGATTATACTAACCCACGTTTTTGGTTTATTTTCAGATTATACACATTTAAATGTTAAAAATTCTAGAATGTTCTTAATTTAATTAATTATTTAATTATAATTTTACCCACTACTTATCCATGATCTATTTTTGTGGCTAAGTTTATGGAGTATTATCGAATTTCTTCTAGAATTAATCTTTCTTAGTTAGTTCTTATTTTTTATACGTATTACTTCCAACTATGCATTCTCTCCTATATAATTCTCATAACATGATATACTAAGCATTGCATTTTTTCGAGTGATTTGAGTATTGCATTTTAAGATTTGCTAAAGCCTTGTTTGTCTCGGTTATTGTGATTATCTTTTCGATTTCTTGGTGTTTAAATGACAGGAAACTACCTCACCACACTCAAACTCCCACGAAACCGTCATCTCCATCTCTCTCCAATCTTAACAGTTTCGCATTTATGGTCGCTTTACACCAAAACTCACCAACTGCTACAAGAAAAGCTGAAACACTTACCCAAACAACTCCAGTTACACCCATTCTAAAACTGTTCATATTATGAGAATCTACTTATTCTTACTGTTGGAAATATGCCCTTTGACATTTCTCACTACTGAAACCCAAAAACTCATCACTACACTTGGTTCGTTCATCTCAAAGAAGCCCCAATTTCCAAGTCATAATACTGAAACAGAGGCAATTGCCTCGAGTGCTTCCTCTATGGGGGAGATTGAAAAGGAAATTGACGATTTTCCTGTTGCTGAGCAGAATGTGTTTGCAAATACTGAGACATCCGATTTTGAGGACGCTCAAATGAAGGAGACTGACGCAAATGCTAACTCAGGTTAAACTAACTCTTATCTTTCTAATACTGATGAATCTTAATAGATTGCATTTGGGAAGAATGTTGAGAAAGAGGAGCCCTGTTCAACGAAGGAGATCCGGTTATGTGCTTACAAGTTGATTGATGACTTCTTAGAGATAGAGACTGTGATTGATTAATATGCACTTGATTTGAAACTTGGTTGCTACTTCTATAACTGGGGGTAGATTATCTAGGTGACAAAATGTTATGCTTGTTAAAGATCTCACATCTCTATACTTTGTACTCCATAAATTGATTGTCTACAATTGAATACCCTATACAAATTCCACTACGGTGATTAAGGATCAAGCTATATTGTTGTATAAGATGATTGTGTTGAAGAATTTCAATCTGGATTTAACTATTTTCACCACATGCAGTTTATTATGATATTTATTATAAAGGGATTTTACCTTATCATTTGCTGATATGTTCATACCTCAAGAGGCATGAATTTTTAAACCTAAGGAAACTGAGGTTATTAGAGGCAAGGTACCCTTGATGACTATCTCACCTACTCTGTTACTTGGTGAAAGGATTGTTGATTTGCCCTTGCAAAATTCAGATAGTTCTGATCACAGAGATACTCTTATTCCAACTAGACCAGCTCCAGCAAGACCTGAACAGAGAAATGCTACACCGAATGTGAAACACATTGGTGGTCACATTGGTCAAATATTTTCTGTTTCTAAATCCTTTATTTTACTTCAACTAAAACGTTTACAGGACTCTATTGATGGCCTTCAGTTCCTTAAAGTCCAGTGGTTAGAGACGCTTTCTACTACCACAGGGGGAGAAACACCATCAACTTCTGAGGTTCGAAGTGAAGAGCTCCATGAAGATGTACCATAAGATGATTGTGTACCTGATGCTATTAATAAAGAGACTGTTGAACCGAAAGATGTAGTTCATTTATTGCTACACCAATTACTGTTGTTGATGAGGAGGAGGATTAATTTGCTGATGCTGATGAACGTATGGATGTTCTTTATGACATCTAAACAGGTTATGATAACATCTGAACAGGTTGATACAAGACAGGGGGAGGGCTGAACATTATATGTGATTATGTGCAGGAACATGATGCTGCAGCTGTTGATACAGCAATATATGTCACTTGTTTAGTTTTTCAAGTATTTGTGCCTTTTATACTTCCCTTGATCTTATTCATTGTTGTTATTATGTTTAAGTTGATTTACAGATTCTGTTTTTCCTTCCTAGTTGATAGGTTGTTCTTTATTCAACGTGCTTAAATTATTTGCATTGATGATAATAGTTTACTGCTTTATGCTTAAATTGTTTTCATACTTATTATCATTTGCTTACTGCATGTTGTATATGTTTATGTTTATATTTATGTTAGTTGTTGTCTGTTTTGTTTTTCTAACCTGCCTTATTATTCAATTTGCTTAAATTGTTTGCTTTGAGGATAATATAGAAGTACACCTCTCTTTAATTATCATGTGCTTACTGCTTACTGCTTAAATTGTTTGCTTTGATAATAATATAATTTAGAAGTACACTTCTTTTTAATGCTCAGTTGCTTACTGCTTATTGTTTAAGTCCTTGTTAGATATTGTTGTTTTTCACATGTTTTGCTCTGTTTTTTTATTTTTAGTCTGTGCTCTGTTTATTTTTCTTTTCTTCATTATTGCTCTGATTTTATTTTATTAAGTCATACACAAGTCTTAGGTTGATCTAGTACATATTCATATATGCTCTGATTTAACTTATGATTTTTGTAAAGTTTATATGTTGTTCAGATAAGTATATTGTTTATACTTATTGTTGTTTTCAGTGAGATCACATTGCTCTAATGGCACAGACTATGTGAAATCATTCTTGGTCTTTCTTACTTTGATCCGGAAGCTACAACAGGTGTTGACTTGATTAGTACATGGATATGATGGTAATACTCTAGCATGTACATAATACTGAGTATATATAGAAATATATGTGCATCAGGTGTGTTGTAGTCGAAAGGTCAAATTGGGGGAGATTGTAGATGTTGTTACTCTTAAATGTCTTAACATTCATAACAACATCTTAATTCGACCTTTCTTATTTTGTCTAAGTCTAAATTCTGTTTTCTAGTTGATGCTGCTTTGGATGTTGTAACATCGCAGGTTGAAGATCTAGAACATTCTACACAGTTCCAGACTGGAAGGATCTGGAAGCTTGCAGAAGTATGTAGATCATGCGGTTGCCTTTGAAAACGTCCAGAATAGGCTGGAAGGTGCTAGAATTCATTGGAATGAAGAGTGGGCTAAAAAGAAGGGATGAGATCCTAAAAAATAGGATATGGATTATGAAGCTTCTAGAATTCGTTTTTACCTCTATAAATACTCAAGGAAGTCTTCATTATTCATCATGGAGAATTAAGAGTAATCACATAATGTCTATGTGAAGTGTTCGTCCTACTTAGACATTATCGTGATTATTATTTCTTCTTCATCAGATTCTCGTACAACATGAAGAAATACACATCAGATCCGAGAGTCACATATTTCACGAAGTGCTATTCTTTAAGTCCTAAACTAGTGTTCATCTTGTTAGGAATTAATTGTCATTAGCATGTTCATGTCGTTGTGCCGAAGAGTCCAAACTTCCTGTACAACATAGACTTTTCTATACTTCTTTGATAGATAGATCATAGAGTTAGATTAGTTTTTGGTAGTGTAATTTTTACACTTAAGTCGTCATTAGACTAGGTAGATTATCAAGTCTTATTTCCGTTGTGAATATTTGTTCACACACCATTTGTATTCACATAATTATTAGTGAAGGTTTCGCCATGAGGCTCGCATAGATTTTAAATTAAAATCTATGTTAAAAAGTTAATTTTGTGTCTTTGTGTTTTCATTCTTTAAAGTCTTCCGCTATTCGTATTCTGATATTCTGTAATCGAGTCAGTGTTACATTGAGTGTTCTAACATTGAGTGTAGCATCAGTCTTGTTTTACTTGTGTTCAGTTTATTTCTAGTGTTTTAGTCTTCCGTTGTGTCTGTCTTTTCTGATATTCTGTTTGAGTTTATGTTACACTATTTGTCTCAACATTCAGTGTAACATCGTTCTGTTTTTCACTTAAACACTAGTAATACCATCACACACACACTTTCAGTTTTTTTAAGTCAATTCCTACCCTCTCAACAAGTAGAGTCCTAGAACTACTACACATGGATCTCCATGGTCCAATAAAACCTCCAACATTGAATGGTAGGAGATACACCCTTGTTGTGGTTGATGATTAATCAAAATTTACATGGGTAGTCTTCTTGCACAAGAAGAGTGACACTCATATACAACTACCTGATTTGTTGAAGAGGTTACAAGTTGAGAAGGGACAGCCCATTGTCAAAATTAGAAGTGACAAGGGAACTGAATTTATAAACTGCTGTATCAAATTAAGAATATTGTTCTAAATCTGAAATTCAGCATTTGACAAGTGCAACTAGAACCCCTCAACAGAATGGTGTTGCTGAGAGAAGAAACATAACACTAAAAGAAGCTTACAGGGCTATGATATCTGAGTACAACACACCACAGAAGTTTTGGGCTGAGGCAATCAACACTGCATACCATACCCAGGACAAAAGTGCTCTTAATAAGGTACATGGTAAAACACTGAGGTGTGGAAAGGTAGAAAGCCAAGAGTTTCATATTTTCATATCTTTGGATGTAAGTGTTTCATTCATAACAATGGAAAGAGAAAATTAAATGCATTTGATGCCAAAGCTGATGAAAAGATATTTTTAGGATACTCTTCCTCTAGCAAGGCATTCAGAGTATTTAATTACTCTACTCTATGTGTGGAAGAAACACCCCATGTTGTCTTTGATGAAGTTGTACAGGATTGTGCTGATCATCAGCTCAGTAAGAAAGTTGAGAATTTGAAGCTGCAAACCAATGATGAAAATGAGACTGAAGCTTATGAATATGTCCAAGCATACAACCCATTCTTAAACATCCTTAATCAAGATGATGGTGTAGAAAAGGTAAAAGAAAAAGGTAAGCCTTCTAGACCTTCTGCTATGCCTGAACTGGTTGATTTGTTCTCTTGATAAATCTGAGGATAAGAACAATGCTGATATTGATGATACTGACATGTATGATGCTATGAATGATTTAGATGATGGGAGTGTGCCTGTTAAGAATAGAAGAACATGGAAATTTGCCCACTCTACTGATCTTATCATTGGTGAGTCTAGTAATGGTGTTAAGACCAGGATACAATTGTTTGAATCTAAGGAAGAACCTAGTAAATCTCTATTTTGCTGTTGCTATTTTCTTTCCTCTATTGAGCCCAAGACTGTAAAAGAGGCTCTGGCTGATAGTAATTGGATAATAGTCATGCAAGATGAGTTGAATCAGTTTACTAGAAATGATGTATGGAAACTTGTTGATAGACCCATTGGACACAATGTGGTAGGCACTAAGTGGATTTTTAAGAATAAGAAAGATGAAAATTATCTTGTAGTTAGAAATAAAGCTAGATTAGTTGCTCAGGGCTACTCTCAAGTTGAGGATATTGATTATGATGAAACTTTTGCTCCTGTAGCTAGACTAGAAGCTATAAGATTGTTTCTTGCTTATGCTGCCCATATGAAATTTACTGTCTATCAAATGGATGTTAAAAGTGCATTTCATAATGGTATACTTGCTAAAGAAATTTATGTAGAACAACCTCCTGGATTTGAGGTGAATGGCAATCAAGTGTACAGGTTAAAGAAAGCACTATATGGACTAAAGCAAGCCCCAAGAGCCTGGTATGGCACTCTTTCACTGTTCTTACTAGAAAATTGTTTTACTAAGGGCAAAGTCGATAGATCTTTGTTCAGAAGACAAGAAGGTAAGGATATTCTCCTAGTTCAAATTTATGTGGATGATATCATTTTTGGCTCACCCAACAAAACCATGAGTGAAAGTTTTTCAAAACTCATGCAAAGTAAGTTTGAAATATCCATGATGGGGGAGATGACTTATTTTCTTGGACTTCAAGTAAAGCAATCATCTGATGGTATATTTATCAATCAAGCAAAATATACAAGAAATCTTTTAGATAAATTTGGTATTAAAACCTGTAAAACTGTTGGAGTACCAATGCTGCCTACATACGGGATGGATCCAGATGAAAGAGGTAAGTGTGCTGACCAATCCTATTATCGTGCTTTAATTGGCTCTTTACTATATTTAACTGCTAGTAGGCTAGATATTGCATTTTCTGTTGGAGTATGTGCTAGATTTCAGGCCAACCCCAAGGAAAGTCATGCGGAAACTGCTAAAAGGATATTGAAATATCTAAAGGGGACCATTAATAGAGGATTATGGTATCCTGCAGATGATGATTTATCCCTAAGTGTTTATTCAGATTTTGACTTTGGTGGTTGCAGGATAGATAGAAAATCAACTTCTGGTTCTTGCCAATTTTTAGGTACTAAGCTCATATCATGATTTTCAAAGAAACAAACGAGTGTAGTAACATCTACAACTGAAGCAGAATATATGGCCGCAGGAAGTTGTTGTAGTCAGCTTCTTTGGCTAATGCAACAACTTAGAGACTACAATATTGTAGAATCTAATGTACCTATATTCTGTGACAGAAATAGTGCCATTGCTATTACTCAAAATCCCGTTTTACATACAAGGTGCAAGCATGTAGATGTTAGGCATCATTTTATTAGGGATCATGTTGAAAAGAAGATCCATACTGATATACAAAGAGATGATATATTTACAAAACCATTGGCTGAAACTAGATTTAGAGAGCTATGCATAAGCTTAGGATTGATAGACATGGATCCTGCACATATATAGAACTGTACTGACTTTTCAGGTATTGTGCTGATACCAAAGAACAGTTCAGCAAAAGCATA
Source organism: Galeopsis tetrahit (assembly GCA_963675135.1). NCBI lineage: Eukaryota > Viridiplantae > Streptophyta > Magnoliopsida > Lamiales > Lamiaceae > Galeopsis > Galeopsis tetrahit. Next base: position 54,549,531 of record OY776128.1, read on the forward strand.
AAGAACAATACAAAATTAGAAGGGTAATCCAAGAGGATATACAATACCAAGACCACTACATTCTCAACAGGTAAAAAGGTTACTAAGGTGCTTAATCCCGATGAGGAAGCTGGTAAAGCTGAGGGTATTGAGAATATACATTTAAGGGGGAATCTATGATTTTTTAAATATCCTTTATGTTGACTCAGCACACTAGACACCTTAGAATAAACCTTGATTAAGACCTTAAATTATTCTTTATTATTCTTTTTTATGTTCAGTTTATCAATAGAGAGGGAGTAAGTTAAGGGGTAAGATATGCCATTCAAAACAGTGCTCATTTCTAATTTGGATTAAGATTCAGATACTTATTTAAGTTGTACATTGGACATTATGCAATTCAAAATTGATGTTTTGTTAATTCATAGTTTGTAGCTGCAAACAGTGACGGAGCCAGAAATTTTAGATTGGAGGGCACGATTTACATTACTATAAAGACAAAATATATTTAATTCATTATAATTTTATAATATCTCATTTCATTAATTTAAATTTAGCGATTTTTGTTATGTTTCGAAGAAAATTAATTTTGATTGTTCTGATTCACAATAGGTGAAACAGTGTTAAAATTTAACGTGCAATCCCGCTAAGATATTAGTCATTATTAGACAAATGTATAACTTAAAATATATTCTCTCCGTCCCGTAATGACTTGCATACATTGACAAGATCACTTTTTAAGAAATGTGAATTTAGTGAGGAGGGGTCAAATAAATGGGGAGTATTTTCGGTGATTTAGTGAGGTATAAAAGGAATTTACTGAGGTGTTAAAAAGAATTTAGTGAGATGTAGGGAAGAATGTAGATTAAAATGAGTGACAATTTTAAAAATAAAATGATGTAGTGAGAATATTAATTTTGTAGATTATTTATCTATTATGAGTGTACAAATAATCTTAAAACGTCGCAAATAAAGAAAGTATACAAATAATTATAAAACGAAAAAATATATATACAAAAAAATGGTGGGGGGCCCAGTGCCCCCGCTGGGCCCTATGTGGCTCCGTCCTTGGCTGCAAATGGAATAAAAATGATAAAACATTGGTAGAACTCTTACATTTACTTTCACTGGCCTTAATCTACACGCCCTCTATTTGTTTGATGAATTGTTTCAACTATATGATTGTACTTGTAACATGCTCTCTTATCTCTATATGAAATTAATGATCACGCTGATATGATTACAAATTTTATTTTAGATTATTATTAACTGTGAATGCTAATACATGCTAATATTTTAAGATTACTGGGTTGGATAAATCTATTTGGTTCAAGATTATTTGGTTGTATTTGATTGGAAATAATGGCACATGAATTATTTGTAACTAGTAATAGGTACTGCATCTTTAATTTGTTCCCATGGTTGGAGAAATCACCATAAATCATTATATAATATCACCTTAAATCATAATTATATATAGTCAAAAGAAATAATCAAGTATAGAGAGGTATAAATAGACATGATAATCAAAATTAATCGACTTACTACTATTAGGAATTTATAAAACAAATTTAAATAGAAAACGATAATCAAAATCTTAAAGGATAAAAAAAGATGTATTAGCACATTGGTTACATCAATGAAAGCCTAACAAAGTCATGGGAACATTCACAAAGATCTTCATATTTTGGTAACTCTTTGATATAATTCTTGCTTGCTTTTTACGCCATTTTTTAATTACTTAAATAAACAAATAATATGATAGGTGCAAAATGGACAAGACTTGGATGCGTGGTACCAAGTTTTCTAAGAGTTATGTAGATGGAGTGAATAGTTTTATGCAATATGTTAGAACTCATATGGGTCGAGAGTGTGATGTTCGATGCCCGTGTAGAAAGTGTTTAAACTTAAATTTTAGAGATCAAAAAACAGTTAAATATCATATAATGGTATTGGTGAATGGGATAGATCCAGGGTACATTACATAGTTTTATCATGGTGAGCCTAGGTTGAATAATGAAGGTATAAGAACTGATAGTGATTCGATAGAAGAAAACAATTATGAGGAAGACAATGATGAAGATGATGGCATTAATGAAATGTTGTTTGACCTTAGCGAACAATACTCTCAATCAAATGGTGGTAATATGTCAATGGATGATGACAATACACATGGTCTCCCTGCATATCTTGAGGCACTCATTGCAGATACTCATACAGAATTATATCCTGGTTGTAAGAAAATATCAAAGACATCATTTGTTATTCAATTGCTCCATTTAAAAGTGTACAATAAGTTGAGTAATAAAGCTATAGAAATGATGTTGAGTCTGATGAAGTCTGCTCTTCCCGATGGTGAGACACTTCCAAACACTTATTATGAAGCTAAAAGATATTTACGCGATTTGGGATTAGGATATGAGCGTATCCATGCATGTGAGCATGATTGTGCCTTGTTTTGGAATGAAAATAAAAACTTAGAGGCTTGCCCTACATGTGGGACTTCTCGTTGGAAAGTAAATGATGGTATCGGGAAAAAGATACCACATAAAATCTTGAGGTATTTTCCATTGACACCTAGACTACGACGCCTTTACTTGGCTTCGAAAACCACTAAAAAGATGGTTTGGCATAAAGAAAAACGTCTTGATGATGATTATATGAGACATCCAGCTGATTCCATAGCATGGAAAGAGTTTGATAATGAGTTTCATTGGTTTGCTAATGATCCAAGAAATGTTAGACTAGCCCTAGCTGCTGATGGCTTTAATCCATTTGGAAACTTGAGCACTACTTATAGCATATGGCCAGTTCTTCTAGCACCGTTGAATCTCCCTCCTTGGGATTGCATGAAACAACCATTCCTTATATTGTCTTTGCTTATCCCGGAGAAAAAGTCACCAGGAAAAGACATTGATGTGTACTTACAACCGTTAGTTAAAGAACTAACTGAGTTGTGGGTCAAAGGAGTCGAAACCTTTGATGTATCTTGTAAACAAAATTTTCAAATGCATGTTGCTGTCTTGTGGACAATAAATGACTTCCCAGCGTATGGTGACTTGTCTGGATGGATCACTAAAGGATATAGGGCTTGCCCGGTTTGTAATGAGAACACTTACTCTCAGTCAATACGTAGTAAGATGTGTTTCATGGGACATCGTCGTTATTTAGAAAAAGATCATCCTTGGAGGAGAAGTAGAAATTTCAATGGTAAAATAGAAAATGGAGAACCACCTAAAAAATTAAGTAGAGATGATGTGTCGATACAATTGGAGAGAGTTCAAGAGCAAACACCAGGAAAACATCCATCCAAGAAGAAAAAAATACATGCGTAAGGAGGTTAATTGGTCTAAACGTAGTATATTTTTTAATTTGCCTTATTGGAGCAAGTTGAAATTAAGACACAATTTAGATGTGATGCATATTGAAAAGAACATTTGTGAGAGCATATTAGGAACATTAATGAGTATAGATGGCAAAACAAAAGATACAATAAAGGCAAGACTAGATTTGGAGGACATGAAAATTCGGAAGGAGCTACATTTAATCAAGAGAAATGATGGAAAATATGTTGTGCCACTTGCATGTTATGTCATGAAAAAGAAAGAAAGACACGAATTTTGTGAGTTCCTAAAGTCTGTTAAATTTTCGGATGGATATGCTTCTAACATCTCTCGTTGTGTTGGTATAAGTGATCAAAAAATATCTGGATTGAAAAGTCATGATTGTCATATACTATTATAACGTATACTTTCAGTTGGCATACGCGGATCTTTAAACAAGAATGTGTCCGAAGTAATAGCGGAGTTGGGTCATTTTTTTCAACGTTTATGTTGTAAGAAGCTGAAAAAATCAGAATTGCATAAAATGGAAGAAGATATCATCTTGATTTTTTGTAAGCTTGAGCAAATATTTCCTCCTGCTTTTTTTGACGTAATGGTTCATTTATCTATTCATTTACCAAGAGAGGCTTTATTAGGTGGACCAATGCAATTTAGATGGATGTATCCAATTGAAAAGTAAGTAGTGTTCAATTTTTTTCCCTTATGTTATTTCTTTGATACTAGTCACATTATTAATAACGTATTAATTTAATTTTTACTTTTTTGTGTAGATCATTATGTGGCTTGAAGAAGAGTGTGCGTAATAAAGCTCATCTTGAAGGGTCAGTTGTTGAGGCATATGTGGCGAATGAGAGCTTAACTTTTTGCTCAATTTATTTGCGGGGAATTGAGACCAGATTTAATAGAGATGAGCGAAACAATGATACAGGAACTGATGATAGTCTTTGTATCTTTAGTAAAAAATGTCGTCATCTTGGAGCAACACGTTATGTTCATTATCAGACGATGAGTTCAATGTGATGCAGTGGTTTGTTTACCAGAATTGTGAGGAGATTGAACCATATTTTAAGTAAGTTTATTTTGTGTGTACCTTAACTTGTTGAATATCTGTGACGTATTTATAAATTTCATACATATGCTTTGACATAAATTATTGTAGGAGGCACAAGCAAGAGCTTTTCTTGAAGGGTTGTGCAAACATAGATCAAGATCAAAAACAACAATTTTTCAGAATGGTTCAAAAACCATGTAAGATATATAACTAGGTTTTCAAATATTTGTTTTGCAATTTCAGAATATCTTTCCCTCATTTAATTTATTTTCTTTTCACATTCTTTGACCTAGATGACTCAAGTATATCATGCAGACCGGTCTAAAATGAACGAGTCTCTTTATTCTCTTGCTTGTGCACCTTATAGGTGTATAAGAAAGTACATTGGATGCATTGTGAATGGTGTGCGATTTCTCACTAAAGAACGAGAGAGTTGTCGTAAGAGTCAAAATAGTGGAATTGTAGTAGAAGGGAACCATGGTGAAGATATCATAGATTTTTATGGTATTTTGACTGATATAATTAAGCTAGACTGCGTGAAGGATATACATGTAACTATCTTGGGACTAGAAAGAAATCAGGGATACTAAAGGAAGGAAATATAACAAGTATTAGAGTAACGGGAAAATGGTATGAGAATGATCCTTTCATATTGGCTGATCAAGCTAGACAGGTCTTCTACATTAATGATCCCAAATTAGGAGGTCATTGGCGAGTAGTGCAACCATTCCAACATAGGCATATATATGATGTTGCTGAAATGCAAGACGAAACAATGGACACTGAAGAACAGGGAGAATATGAAGTATATCAAGAGAATCATATTGATGATGCTTTTGAAGTCGGTCTCTGCGAAATACAATCACTAAATAGAGATGATTCTGAGGTCGATGTCATTGACAACTTGATAATCTCAAAAGCACGTGAAGAATGTGAGGAAGTCTACTCAGATAATTATGATGGGGATGAATTAGATGACACCATAGTCAATTATTGTAGCAGTGGAGAGGATTCCCAAAAAAAATAGTGTTTCTGATGACGAGAGTGATTGATGACAAAATATTTATGTATGTTTGTGGTCAATTCATGTCCTCATGATATTATAATAAAACAAAGTATAGTGAAACCATTGGATTGTTTTAGAATTTCAGGAATATATGTTGTTGCGTCAAAAATTAACGTCTAAAGATATTGAATATTCCCGTGTGGATAATAAGAATTACGGGTTTAAATCGTCACTCTTCCGCAAGCGTTTCCACGAACGATCCTCCTTCAAGGTCCTGAGAGACCTACAAAAAATACGTCGGAGGGGATTCCGGCGCGGAATCTCCGACGCTCAAGTCAGAATCGTTCTCAAGGGAGTCAAGGAAGAATTACCCTGTAATTCAAGGGAAATTCTCACGAATATCGAGATGTTTCTGGTGAATTCAGTGTATTACTCGTATGGTTCTCTTAGATGATAAGAATAATGTGAACTTAATGTAAAACGTGTGCAATAAACTAAAACAAACCTGCTTATATACCTCTCCCCGTTTCGTGGTTGAGAGGGAGACTGCTTCTCCCTCTTTTTCCTCAACCGTCCCACAAAACTCGGTCTTCCCTTGGACTACTCCCACTTTCCAGCTTTGACTCTTCCTCCGGCCTTATCCATCAGGAACAATTCTTAAGTCCTTCCCTCATGGGCTGGAAATATCCGGCCCAAGGTCCACCAAGCCCTAGATATAGGCCCAAGGCCCAATTTCACATACTTCTCGTTTTGGGCTTAGGGGTGTATTAATCCTTTTCCTCAAACCCTTACTCCTACCAAGACTGATTTAATTCATCTTGTATCCACGTGTCGCCATCTCCGAGGACGACATATTTTGTCCGCATAAACTACTCTCCCTACTCTCGTAAAAAGGGGTTTATGATTTTATGAGAGTAGGAAAAGAAGATAAGATGAATTTAAGAGGAACATTTCCTTCCTTTGATCGCTTTTAATCCACAACTCTACTGAGGCATAATATATTTATTTGTCAATAATAATAATTTTTCTCCATTTCGCGCTCTTACTCAGCCTCGAACCCCTCACTTACCTTTATTCTGCACACTTCGGGAGGCGAGACGTTTCGCCCCCGCTTTCCTTCCACGCGCTCTCCTACTGGGTTTCAATGACAGCCCTTCTCGATCTTTCCCCCACTTTTACTCCGCTATCATAACTTCCTCAATTTGAAATTCCTCTTACTTGCAAAACCTCCTCTTCTTGAGTTTATCCATTTTCCTTTACCCTTTATTTCAATATCTTCCTTTCGTTTTCTGCAATTAACTGCTCTCTCGCACGTTCGCCGGCCACTCCGTCACATTAGAAAGTTGCCTTCATCTCAGGTACCTTCTCCTTTCTTCACTTCTCTCTTTTTTTATTTTATCTCTATGTCGTCCTTTTACCAAGCCTTGTCGGACTCGACTTCTACAGAAAGCTCTGCTTCTCTTCCCGATTCAATTTATTTATTTCCCATAACCGACTCTGCTCTAAGAAATAGGATTTCCACCTCTTCAGCCCTTTCAAAAGAGCGGGTAGCCGCCTTCCTCCGCTCTGGAATTTTTCCGGCGGATTACATAGTTAGGGCTGCTCACCGTAAAGAACGCCCCAATTTCACCGGTCCCAACACTTTAGCTTTTTGGGAGGCTCAATTGAAGGCCGACCTCCGTTTTCCGATTAACCCCTACCTCGCTGAAATCTCTTCTTATCTCCGGATACCCCTTAACCAGTTTACCCCAAACGCCATTCGAGCGATGCTAGGATTTTACATTCTAGTTAAGGGGAATGGTGGAGAACCCTCAACCCAGATCTTTTTGACCCAGTATATGTGCAAGTTTGCGGATGGGTTTTTTTATGCATGTGGTCGCCCTTCTAGAACTGAGAAATTTATGGAAAAACTCCATGAGGGGGTCCAGGAATGGAAAGATTACTACTTCTTTGTTACTAGCCCTTCTTCTTGGGAGTTTCCTCATGAGGGGTGGATCTATGAGAATCCTGGGGTGCCCAGTCCTCCTCTCTCTGTTTGTTCCTCTCTTAACCTGGATGTGATGAAAAACTTGAATAAACATGTGACTGCTCATGGGTATTTTGATGTGATGAGCATATGTAAAAACCCTAGGGCTTTATCCCATTTCGGTTTCGGCCGCACAGATTACCCTTTAGGTCCAGATGATTGTAATATCATTTCTTTTCCTTTGTTGCTACCTTCGGGGTCTGAATCTCCATGATTTTTGATGTCTTTGTTTCTTTTTGCAGCTATGAGTTGGTTGTCCCAAATCTCACGAGATGCTGCTCCGCTTTCCATGGTGACTAAGCCTTCTGCTCCGGAGAGTTCTACGAAATCTCCCCCTCCTCCTTCTCCAATGAAGCCCTTGGTGGGGTCAGTTTCCAAGCGTACCCGGTCCTCTACTGGGAAAGTTGCATTCTCTTCGGGACTCCCTACTTTTGGTGCTTCCAAGAAGAAGAAAAATAGGGATAAGTCCTCCTTCACCCCCTCGGAGACCATTGACCTAGAGGCTACGGGCGATATCAGCGTTGATCAGTTTACTGCTTTTGTGGAACGCCATATCCCTACCCCTACTATAAAAGCTCTTAGTGCTCTGACCCTGGAGGAGAGGATAGTGCATACTGCTCATAGCTTCTCTCAAGTAAGCCTGCAATATACATATTATTTCATATGACTGATGAGGGGAAAAATAGATATCCTGTTTCTTTCAGCTACTCTTTGTCCTTTCTGTAGTTTGGTCTTCTTTACTCCGATGTATCCGAGCGAGCCCTCCGATCTGTTCAACTCCATGACGATCTTCAGAGTCAGGTGGAGTTAGAGAAGGTAAAGAAGGAAATACTTGAGGGAGAGCTCCGAGAAGCCACTTTGGGGAGGAAGGCAGCCATGACTGAGAAGGTTCAGCTCTCAACGTAGAATCAGGTTTTATCCGAAGAGATTTCTTTACTCCGGGCCCAGATCACCGAGCGGGATAGGGGGATCCAGCGCCTGGAGACTGAACTACCTCTGGCTGGGGTGAAGCTTTGTATTGATTCTCTTTTTACATCCGCGGCGGGACAAACCTTTCTAGGCACTTTGCACCGAGAATGGCTGGAGGCTTTCCTCAAAAGTACTAGTTTTCTAGGGGCAATGGGGGCATACATTCCACATTTCATCGATCATGGCTTCTCCAATGTCGTAGCCGAGCACTCTGCTGCAGGTTTTGATGGTTACTACACCCGCGCCCTCCGCCTGAATGAGCTAGCTACTCCCCCAAAGTTCTCGAGAGATCCCAAGGAGGATATCAACACTCCTTGGTGGCTGCCTGGTATGAGGAAGGTTGTTTCGGAGCTGAAGAGTGCTACTCTAAGAGTGGAGGATTTGGCGCCTGTGCGCGATCTGGAATTCCCCATTCACGTAGCTGACCCTGATCCACTAACTACCGTGGCGGCTGATGCCTCGGAGGAGAAGGAAGAGGGTGGTGGCTCTAGTGGACAAGTCGACGAGGCGGTGGAAGGCACTGGGGGGTTGAAATTCCTCCCTCTTCATAACTCTATTTACTTTTTTTTATAACAATGTTCTAGCGTTCTTAAAACACTTTCTTTTGTTAGGGGGGCCTACGTGTTCCCTTGGTATTTTCAGGAGACTCCACACTCCTGCGTTTTTCTGTGGAGGGCCAGGGCATGGTGCCTTTGGTCTCGAATATATATTTTTGCTTTTGGATGTTTTATCTCCCTTCTTCCTCTCATACCTGCGTATTATCTTGTTGTATGCATATATATGTTGCATGTTTATGTTTAGCTTCTCTTAGCTATTTTCAGTGCATATCTCTAGTATCCTTTTAGCACGTATAGGCTCTAAGGCTTCAAGTTCAGGCATAGGGATTCAAGCTAGAGATAGAGAATTCAGGTTTCTATACTTGCTTGGTGATTTGATGGTGCTCGTGGGATGGAGATTATAGTGGATGGAGATTTTTGACCCTAAAGTTTTGAATTTTCCCCTTTTTTCTAAGTGAAGTTCATCGGAATTCACTTGTTTTCTCAGGGTGAGGTTTGTATAAACCTTCGCGTTTTCTCAAAGTAAGGTTCATCGGAACCTACTTATTTCAGGGTGAGGTTTTGACTAAACCTTCGCATTTTCTCAAAGTAAGGTTCATCGGAACCTACTTATTTCAGGGTGAGGTTTGACTAAACCTTCGCATTTTCTCAAAGTAAGGTTCATCGGAACCTACTTACTTCAGGGTGAGGTTTGACTAAACCTTCACATTTTCTCAAAGTAAGGTTCATCGGAACCTACTTATTTCAGGGTGAGGTTTGACTAAACCTTCGCATTTTCTCAAAGTGAAGTTCATTGGAACTTACTTATTTTCTCAGGGTGAGGTTTGTATAAACCTTCGCGTTTTCTCAAAGTAAGGTTCATCGGAACCTACTTATTTCAGGGTGAGGTTTGACTAAACCTTCGCATTTTCTCAAAGTGAAGTTCATTGAAACTTATTTCAGGGTGAGGTTTGACTAAACCTTCGCATTTTCTCAAAGTAAAGTTCATTGGAACTTACTTATTTCAGGGTGAGGTTTGTATAAACCTTCGCGTTCTCTTTTTATCTAATGTCTTAATATCCGTACATACCCATCATCTCGTCACAATATTAACATACATCAATCATCCCATCATAATATTAACATGCATCAATCATCTCATCACAATATTAACATACATCAATCATCTCATCACAATATTAACATACATCAATCATCTCATCACAATATTTCCTCAAAGATTTACGGAAACCACACTACAATTTCTTCAAAAGTAAAGCTTCGTTGATCAAAAATGTTCATCAACATAGGTAAAAAGGGAAACCTATGCCGGCTTCATTAAAAATCTCTTCGTGGAAAAACCCAAAGGGAAACCCACGTAGAGGGAAAAAGAGTGCCGGTGAAGCGATGTGTACAATTATTCGAATGGAAATGAATGTCAAAATTATTCGGAAGGAAAGGATAGGGGACTAACATATTTTCAAACGTAAAACCTCTTAAGGTGGCACACATTCCATGGGCGCAGTATCTCCTTTCCCTCCATATCCTGTAATTTATAGGCTCCTCCCTTCAACACTTGTATCACTCTGTAGGGACCTTCCCAATTTACTTCCATCTTTCCTGTATTCCTCAAGGCATCCGCTCTCCAGAGGACTAAGTCTCTGACTCTAAAGGATCTGGGGATTACTCTACGATCATATGCGGCCTTGATCCTGCTCTTGTACCTTTCCACTTTCAAATTTGCTATCTCTCTTTCCTCCTCTATTAAGTCCAAGGCCTCTCTCATTAATTCTTCGTTTTTCTTCTCATCGAAGTAGGTGATCCGATGTGATCCTAACCGGGCCTCTGGGGGTATTACGGCCGTTGTCCCATACACCAATTGGAAGGGGGACTCCCCCGTAGCTGATTTAGGGCTAGTTCTGTACGACCAGAGGACGTTGTCCAGCTCTTTTACCCATCCTCCTCCTATCTTTTGCAACCGTGTTCGGATACCGTCTACCAAAATTCTGTTTGTGACCTCTACCTGACTGTTGGCCTGTGGGTGGGCTACTGATGTAAATCTCTGTACAATGTTCCACCTCCAACACCATTTTCTTACTTTCTCTCCATTGAATTGCGTTCCATTATCCGAGACTAGGACCCTCGGCACTCCAAACATGCAGCAAATGTGTCTTGCTAGGAAATTGATCACATTATCCTCTTCTATATTGGCCAGAGGTGCTGCTTCCACCCACTTGCTGAAGTAATCTACTGCCACGATTAAGAATTTTCTCCCTCCAGGTGCCATGGGGAAAGGCCCTACTAAGTCTATTCCCCATTTTGCAAAGGGGCAGGGCGAATACATGACGCCCATCTCTTCTGCCGGTATCCGTATCAAAGGTCCATTCTTCTGACATTTCTCACATTTCTTCACGAATTCCCGTGAATCCCTTATCATAGTGGGCCAGTAAAAACCTGCCCTGAACACCTTCTTCACAATCGTCTTGTAACCTTCATGACTGGCTGCACAGCCCTCATGGATATCCTTGATTACGAATTCCGCTTCCTGTTTCGAGAGACATTTCAAATAGGGTTGGGTAAAGGACCTTTTGTATAAATGATCCCCAAGGATACAATATTTCAACCTCAAAGCCTTAGTTTCCCTGGATGCTGAAACCGCAGGGACTTTGTTCAATTCCTCCCATATCTCCTTTCTCCAGTCATCCCCTTCTGTTATCTCCCCAACTAAGGTTTCTATCGCCAACCGATCCGCCACTACCAGGGTTATCTTCCCCTGCCCCTCAAACTCAGTGGAACTGGCTAACTTGGACAATCCATTCGCCTTTGTGTTTTCTTCCCTCGGTATCTGTATTACTTCGAAAGCATGGAATTTGCTTTTCAGGTTCCTCACTTGCTCCAAATATGCGATCATCCTTTCGTCCTTGGCAAGGTACTCCCACATTACTTGCTGCACCACCAACTGTGAGTCTGAATATAGGGTGACCTTCTGTGCTCCTAGTTCTGCTGCCATGTTAGCCCCTCTGATCAGGGCTTCGTATTCGGCTCCGTTATTGGAGGTCGAAAACCGAAACTTAACGGCCACTTGTACCTCCTGGCCCTCAGGGTCTACCAGCACTATCACTGCTCCGCATCCCAATGCCGATGCGGAGCCATCCACGTACACTTTCCATCCTTCCATCTTCTCGGTTCTGGTGGATTCTTAGATGAAATCCGTCAGGGCCTGGGCTTTAATAGCCCTCCTGGGCTCATAATCAACATCATACTCCTGCAATTCGACAGCCCATTTGACCATTCTTCCAGACAAGTTTGCTCTCCCTAGTACCTGCTTCAGGGGATAATTAGTCCGTACAACAATTTTATAAGACAAGAAATATGGGCGTAATCGTCTAGCTGTCACTACCACCGCCAGGGCTGCCTTTTCTACCTCTGAATATCTGACCTCTGCTCCTTTAATTACCTTACTCACGTAGTATATGGGCTGTTGCGTGGAGCCCTCTTCTTTCATCAGTGTTGTGCTCAAGGAGTGCTCCCCCACTGAAAGATATAGGAATAGTATATCTCCCTGAGAGGGTTTTGTCAGCTTTGGGAGTTGTTCCAGGTGACGTTTAAGTTCCTCAAAGGCCTTCTGACAAGGCTCGTCCCACTCGAATTTTTCCCCTTTCCTCAAAGTTCTGAAGAAGTGATGGCTTTTCTCTGCTGATCTCGATATGAACCTGCTCAGAGCTGCTATTCTCCCATTTAGGGTTTGCAGCTCCTTCAGGTTGCAAGGAGGCTGCATGTCCAGCATAGCTTTTACCTTGGCAGGGTTGACGTCTATTCCTCTCTGGGTCACCATGTATCCTCCCTGATCTCACTCCGAAGGAGCATTTAGTCGGATTCAGCTTAATGCTATTATTCCTGATCACCTGGAATATCTCTTCCAGATCTTTCACGTGTTCCTCTGCCTTGATGCTCTTGGCTAACATATCATCCACGTAAATTTCCATGTTCTTGCCAATTTGCTCTCGAAAAACTGAGTATACCATTCTCAGATAGGTGGCTCCTACATTTATTAGTCCGAAAGGCATGCGTATATATCCAAAGGTACTACAGGCTGCAATGAAACATACCTTCGGGATATCCAGGGGATTGAGCTGGATCTGATGGTATTCCTGGTATGCGTCCATCATGCTGAGCAACTCAAAACCTGATGTCGCGTCCACCAATTGATCGATCCTGGGCAAGGGATAATGGTCCTTGGGGCATGCTTTGTTTAAGTCTCTAAAGTCGATGCACATCCTCCACTTACCAGCTCCTTTAGACACCAGGACTGCATTTGAGAGCCATTCGCGAAACTGTACCCTCTTTATATGCCCTGCCTTCAACAATTTATCAATTCCCTCTTTCACAATGAGATTCTTTTCTTTACCGAAGTTCCTCAATTTTTATTTTACTGGTCTTGCTCTAGGGTCCACATTGAGGTGATGTACTGCTATCTCTGGAAGGATACCTGTCATATACGCTGGGGTGAAAAAAAATATATCCACATTCTTTCGGAGAGTGGCTATTATTCTTTCTTTGAGTTCTGGGTTCATCTGAGTCCCAACTCTGTTGGTGAACCCCTCCTTCTCTTCATAAAGTTCGATGTTCATTAGTTCCTCATCTGCCCTGATTTTGGGTTGGTCTCCTGCCAATTCAGCTACTTTCTATTTTTTTAGTTCGGGGTCTTCCCCTTTGCATCTTTCCAGACCTCGGAACGTAGCCTTGTCCGCTATCTTAACTGACTCCACATAACATTTCCTTGCTTGGTACTGGTCTCCGTATATCTCTCCCACTCCCCCTGAGGCGGGAAATTTCATCTTCATATGGAAGGTGGAAATTACGGCCTGAAAAATATTCAAGCTTGGTCTTCCCATCACCACATTGTATGAGGAGGGGACATCAACTATCAAGAATTCTATCATTTGTACTTGCCGGTGGGGAACAGTCCCTAGCCCTACTTGCAACAGGGCCGATCCAAGGGGCTGGATCGCTCCCCCTAAAAATCCGTAAAGGGCAGTTTCCACTGGCCTAAGCTTTATGTTCAACTCCATCCTTTTAAAGCACTCCAGGAACATGATGTCCGCTGAGCTTCCCGTGTCTCCAAAGATTCACGCCACATCGTACCCTGCGATGTCAGTAGTGATCACTAGAGCGTCATTATGAGTCTCTCTGGATGCTCCCATGTCCTCGGATCCAAAGTGGATGTCGGGAATCACTGTCATTTTCCATATCCCTCGATGTTCCACGTTCTGCTCCACCTTCAACGATCAAATACTTTGCTTCCTTTGTCTAAAGGAATCGCCATCAGCAGGGCCACCCATAATCATATGGATCGTTCCCCTCTTTTGGGGAGGGGGAGGCTGGTCTTCCCCCTCCTTCCTCTGCTCCCTCTTACTTTCCTCTGTTCTTCCCTCTAGATCTTTCCGTTTCTGCCCTCGAGGGTCCTGCCTATCTCTGAAAGTAAACTCCTTAAGATGTCTTGCCTGTATCATCCTTTCTATTTCATCCTTTAGGTGCCAACATTGGTTCGTATCGTGTCCGTAATCATTATGGAAATGGCAAAACTTATCGGATTTGGGATTCTGAGGACCCCTGTTCCTAGAGTAGGGGAATTTCATATTGGGGTGATCTCCCGCTACTTCTAAAACTTCCGCTGGTTCTATCTTCAAAGGGGTATACTTTTCAAACCTTCCCCTGGGGCCCGAGCGCGCTGCTTCTTCCTCCTTTACAATCCCAGGCCTCCTCGAACTCCTGTGCTTCTCTGGACTAGGCCTCCTTGGTATTGTTTCCCTTCTTCGCTCTCCATTTCCTCCCACCGGCCTGGTTTCGGAGCGCTTAGCTTTCCGTACCTCTTCGAGGGTGAGGTATTTTTCGGCCCTTCTTAGTAACTCATCAAAGGTCTGTACTGGTTTCTTAGCTAGGGATGTAAAGAGGTTTCCGTCTTTCAACCCATTGGTGAGGGCATTGATCTTGACTTCCGAAGAGGCTGTAGGTACCTCCAAGGCTGCTTGATTGAATCTTTTCAGAAAAGCCCGAAGGCTCTCATTTTCTCCTTGTCGCATGTTAAATAGGGTGAGGGTAGCCCTAGGCTGCCTTCTAGCACTGGCGAATTGATGCAGGAACAATTCGCTAAACTCCGACCACGAATGAATGGTATCTGGCCCCAGCTAAGTAAACCACTGTTGTGCAGCTTTGGATAAAGTGGTTAAGAAGACCCTGCACTTGACACCTTCTCCATAGCGGTGTAATAGGGCGGCATTCTCGAACCTCATAAGGTGCTCGTACGGGTCCGTGGTACCATCATATTCAAAATTTAGAGATTTAAAATTAGAAGGTAATTCATCTGGCAAGATACTGGAAGAAAATTGATAACCAGTAACGTAAGAAGGTCTACTTACGTTGTTAATCATATATTTTTGCATATCCTTCATTTCCTTACGAAGGGCTTGTATCTGGTCACTAACTGCTCCCTGGTAGGTGTCATCTGTGCTTTCTCCTGTTTCTGTGTATAGAGTGATCCCGCCAGGGGTCATCTCCGTGTTCCTCCTGGGGGGTCGGTTGAGAATGCTTCTCTCGGATTGGTAGGGCACCTTTTCTTCCTGATCTCGAGGGGGGCCCTCATTTCTGGAAGGGACCGGAGGAGAATTAATGACATGATCCAGGGGGTTCTGCTTCGTGCCCTCATTGAATGGTGGGACGGGTCCGGGAGTGTGGATTCCACGAGAGGTAATTATTTTCTCAACTGCTTGTGCGATCATCACGTCTAACTGATCCTGAGAGATAGTAAGGAGTTCTGGTTGTGTGTTGGGAAGAGGGGTATCTCTGTTGATCCCACTTCCAGAGGCTCCCGAAGTACCCACCGCGTTCCCCTTAGGCGCGAGAGGGTTATCTTCCACTGTAGGGTTTACGGGTTGTTTCCCTAGATTTCTGTTGAGAGGAAAACCCGGCGGAGGCGAGGGAAAGGGGGTAAGATCTCCTTTCTCTTTACTCTGCTTCGTAACATCTCGTTCTCCACCCATTTCGTATGAAACTTTCTCACTTCTTAGCTCAAAAGTTTCCACAGACGGCGCCAGTTGTTGCGTCAAAAATTAACGTCTAAAGATATTGAATATTCCCGTGTGGATAATGAGAATTACGGGCTTAAATCGTCACTCTTCCGCAAGCGTTTCCACGAACGATCCTCCTTCAAGGTCCTGAGAGACCTGCAAAAAACACGTCGGAGGAGATTCCGGCGTGGAATCTCCGACGCTCAAGTCAGAATCGTTCTCAAGGGAGTCAAGGAAGAATTTCCCTGTAATTCAAGGGAAAATCTCACGAATATCGTGATGTTTCTGGTGAATTCAGTGTATTTCTCGTATGGTTCTCTTATATAATAAGAATAATGTGAACTTAATGTAAAACGTGTGCAATAAACTAAAACAAACCTGCTTATATACCTCTCCCCATTTCGTGGTTGAGAGGGAGACTGCTTCTCCCTCTTTTTCCTCAACCGTCCCACAAAACTCGGTCTTCCCTTGGACTACTCCCACTTTCCAGCTTTGACTCTTCCTCCGGCCTTATCCATCAGGAACAATTCTTAAGTCCTTCCCTCATGGGCTGGAAATATCCGGCCCAAGGTCCACCAAGCCCTAGATATAGGCCCAAGGCCCAATTTCACATACTTCTCGTTTTGGGCTTAGGGGTGTATTAATCCTTTTCCTCAAACCCTTACTCCTACCAAGACTGATTTAATTCATCTTGTATCCACGTGTCGCCATCTCCGAGGACGACATATTTTGTCCGCATAAACTACTCTCCCTACTCTCGTAAAAAGGGGTTTATGATTTTATGAGAGTAGGAAAAGAAGATAAGATGAATTTAAGAGGAACATTTCCTTCCTTTGATCGCTTTTAATCCACAACTCTACTGAGGCATAATATATTTATTTGTCAATAATAATAATTTTTCTCCATTTCGCGCTCTTACTCAGCCTCGAACCCCTCACTTACCTTTATTCTGCACACTTCGGGAGGCGAGACGTTTCGCCCCCGCTTTCCTTCCACGCGCTCTCCTACTGGGTTTCAATGACAGCCCTTCTCGATCTTTCCCCCACTTTTACTCCGCTATCATAACTTCCTCAATTTGAAATTCCTCTTACTTGCAAAACCTCCTCTTCTTGAGTTTATCCATTTTCCTTTACCCTTTATTTCAATATCTTCCTTTCGTTTTCTGCAATTAACTGCTCTCTCGCACGTTCGCCGGCCACTCCGTCACATTAGAAAGTTGCCTTCATCTCAGGTACCTTCTCCTTTCTTCACTTCTCTCTTTTTTTATTTTATCTCTATGTCGTCCTTTTCCCAAGCCTTGTCGGACTCGACTTCTACAGAAAGCTATGCTTCTCTTCCCGATTCAATTTATTTATTTCCCATAACCGACTCTGCTCTAAGAAATAGGATTTCCACCTCTTCAGCCCTTTCAAAAGAGCGGGTAGCCGCCTTCCTCCGCTCTGGAATTTTTCCGGCGGATTACATAGTTAGGGCTGCTCACCGTAAAGAACGCCCCAATTTCACCGGTCCCAACACTTTAGCTTTTTGGGAGGCTCAATTGAAGGCCGACCTCCGTTTTCCGATTAACCCCTACCTCGCTGAAATCTCTTCTTATCTCCGGATACCCCTTAACCAGTTTACCCCAAACGCCATTCGAGCGATGCTAGGATTTTACATTCTAGTTAAGGGGAATGGTGGAGAACCCTCAACCCAGATCTTTTTGACCCAGTATATGTGCAAGTTTGCGGATGGGTTTTTTTATGCATGTGGTCGCCCTTCTAGAACTGAGAAATTTATGGAAAAACTCCATGAGGGGGTCCAGGAATGGAAAGATTACTACTTCTTTGTTACTAGCCCTTCTTCTTGGGAGTTTCCTCATGAGGGGTGGATCTATGAGAATCCTGGGGTGCCCAGTCCTCCTCTCTCTGTTTGTTCCTCTCTTAACCTGGATGTGATGAAAAACTTGAATAAACATGTGACTGCTCATGGGTATTTTGATGTGATGAGCATATGTAAAAACCCTAGGGCTTTATCCCATTTCGGTTTCGGCCGCACAGATTACCCTTTAGGTCCAGATGATTGTAATATCATTTCTTTTCCTTTGTTGCTACCTTCGGGGTCTGAATCTCCATGATTTTTGATGTCTTTGTTTCTTTTTGCAGCTATGAGTTGGTTGTCCCAAATCTCACGAGATGCTGCTCCGCTTTCCATGGTGACTAAGCCTTCTGCTCCGGAGAGTTCTACGAAATCTCCCCCTCCTCCTTCTCCAATGAAGCCCTTGGTGGGGTCAGTTTCCAAGCGTACCCGGTCCTCTACTGGGAAAGTTGCATTCTCTTCGGGACTCCCTACTTTTGGTGCTTCCAAGAAGAAGAAAAATAGGGATAAGTCCTCCTTCACCCCCTCGGAGACCATTGACCTAGAGGCTACGGGCGATATCAGCGTTGATCAGTTTACTGCTTTTGTGGAACGCCATATCCCTACCCCTACTATAAAAGCTCTTAGTGCTCTGACCCTGGAGGAGAGGATAGTGCATACTGCTCATAGCTTCTCTCAAGTAAGCCTGCAATATACATATTATTTCATATGACTGATGAGGGGAAAAATAGATATCCTGTTTCTTTCAGCTACTCTTTGTCCTTTCTGTAGTTTGGTCTTCTTTACTCCGATGTATCCGAGCGAGCCCTCCGATCTGTTCAACTCCATGACGATCTTCAGAGTCAGGTGGAGTTAGAGAAGGTAAAGAAGGAAATACTTGAGGGAGAGCTCCGAGAAGCCACTTTGGGGAGGAAGGCAGCCATGACTGAGAAGGTTCAGCTCTCAACGTAGAATCAGGTTTTATCCGAAGAGATTTCTTTACTCCGGGCCCAGATCACCGAGCGGGATAGGGGGATCCAGCGCCTGGAGACTGAACTACCTCTGGCTGGGGTGAAGCTTTGTATTGATTCTCTTTTTACATCCGCGGCGGGACAAACCTTTCTAGGCACTTTGCACCGAGAATGGCTGGAGGCTTTCCTCAAAAGTACTAGTTTTCTAGGGGCAATGGGGGCATACATTCCACATTTCATCGATCATGGCTTCTCCAATGTCGTAGCCGAGCACTCTGCTGCAGGTTTTGATGGTTACTACACCCGCGCCCTCCGCCTGAATGAGCTAGCTACTCCCCCAAAGTTCTCGAGAGATCCCAAGGAGGATATCAACACTCCTTGGTGGCTGCCTGGTATGAGGAAGGTTGTTTCGGAGCTGAAGAGTGCTACTCTAAGAGTGGAGGATTTGGCGCCTGTGCGCGATCTGGAATTCCCCATTCACGTAGCTGACCCTGATCCACTAACTACCGTGGCGGCTGATGCCTCGGAGGAGAAGGAAGAGGGTGGTGGCTCTAGTGGACAAGTCGACGAGGCGGTGGAAGGCACTGGGGGGTTGAAATTCCTCCCTCTTCATAACTCTATTTACTTTTTTTTATAACAATGTTCTAGCGTTCTTAAAACACTTTCTTTTGTTAGGGGGGCCTACGTGTTCCCTTGGTATTTTCAGGAGACTCCACACTCCTGCGTTTTTCTGTGGAGGGCCAGGGCATGGTGCCTTTGGTCTCGAATATATATTTTTGCTTTTGGATGTTTTATCTCCCTTCTTCCTCTCATACCTGCGTATTATCTTGTTGTATGCATATATATGTTGCATGTTTATGTTTAGCTTCTCTTAGCTATTTTCAGTGCATATCTCTAGTATCCTTTTAGCACGTATAGGCTCTAAGGCTTCAAGTTCAGGCATAGGGATTCAAGCTAGAGATAGAGAATTCAGGTTTCTATACTTGCTTGGTGATTTGATGGTGCTCGTGGGATGGAGATTATAGTGGATGGAGATTTTTGACCCTAAAGTTTTGAATTTTCCCCTTTTTTCTAAGTGAAGTTCATCGGAATTCACTTGTTTTCTCAGGGTGAGGTTTGTATAAACCTTCGCGTTTTCTCAAAGTAAGGTTCATCGGAACCTACTTATTTCAGGGTGAGGTTTTGACTAAACCTTCGCATTTTCTCAAAGTAAGGTTCATCGGAACCTACTTATTTCAGGGTGAGGTTTGACTAAACCTTCGCATTTTCTCAAAGTAAGGTTCATCGGAACCTACTTACTTCAGGGTGAGGTTTGACTAAACCTTCACATTTTCTCAAAGTAAGGTTCATCGGAACCTACTTATTTCAGGGTGAGGTTTGACTAAACCTTCGCATTTTCTCAAAGTGAAGTTCATTGGAACTTACTTATTTTCTCAGGGTGAGGTTTGTATAAACCTTCGCGTTTTCTCAAAGTAAGGTTCATCGGAACCTACTTATTTCAGGGTGAGGTTTGACTAAACCTTCGCATTTTCTCAAAGTGAAGTTCATTGAAACTTATTTCAGGGTGAGGTTTGACTAAACCTTCGCATTTTCTCAAAGTAAAGTTCATTGGAACTTACTTATTTCAGGGTGAGGTTTGTATAAACCTTCGCGTTCTCTTTTTATCTAATGTCTTAATATCCGTACATACCCATCATCTCGTCACAATATTAACATACATCAATCATCCCATCATAATATTAACATGCATCAATCATCTCATCACAATATTAACATACATCAATCATCTCATCACAATATTAACATACATCAATCATCTCATCACAATATTTCCTCAAAGATTTACGGAAACCACACTACAATTTCTTCAAAAGTAAAGCTTCGTTGATCAAAAATGTTCATCAACATAGGTAAAAAGGGAAACCTATGCCGGCTTCATTAAAAATCTCTTCGTGGAAAAACCCAAAGGGAAACCCACGTAGAGGGAAAAAGAGTGCCGGTGAAGCGATGTGTACAATTATTCGAATGGAAATGAATGTCAAAATTATTCGGAAGGAAAGGATAGGGGACTAACATATTTTCAAACGTAAAACCTCTTAAGGTGGCACACATTCCATGGGCGCAGTATCTCCTTTCCCTCCATATCCTGTAATTTATAGGCTCCTCCCTTCAACACTTGTATCACTCTGTAGGGACCTTCCCAATTTACTTCCATCTTTCCTGTATTCCTCAAGGCATCCGCTCTCCAGAGGACTAAGTCTCTGACTCTAAAGGATCTGGGGATTACTCTACGATCATATGCGGCCTTGATCCTGCTCTTGTACCTTTCCACTTTCAACTTTGCTATCTCTCTTTCCTCCTCTATTAAGTCCAAGGCCTCTCTCATTAATTCTTCGTTTTTCTTCTCATCGAAGTAGGTGATCCGATGTGATCCTAACCGGGCCTCTGGGGGTATTACGGCCGTTGTCCCATACACCAATTGGAAGGGGGACTCCCCCGTAGCTGATTTAGGGCTAGTTCTGTACGACCAGAGGACGTTGTCCAGCTCTTTTACCCATCCTCCTCCTATCTTTTGCAACCGTGTTCGGATACCGTCTACCAAAATTCTGTTTGTGACCTCTACCTGACTGTTGGCCTGTGGGTGGGCTACTGATGTAAATCTCTGTACAATGTTCCACCTCCAACACCATTTTCTTACTTTCTCTCCATTGAATTGCGTTCCATTATCCGAGACTAGGACCCTCGGCACTCCAAACATGCAGCAAATGTGTCTTGCTAGGAAATTGATCACATTATCCTCTTCTATATTGGCCAGAGGTGCTGCTTCCACCCACTTGCTGAAGTAATCTACTGCCACGATTAAGAATTTTCTCCCTCCAGGTGCCATGGGGAAAGGCCCTACTAAGTCTATTCCCCATTTTGCAAAGGGGCAGGGCGAATACATGACGCCCATCTCTTCTGCCGGTATCCGTATCAAAGGTCCATTCTTCTGACATTTCTCACATTTCTTCACGAATTCCCGTGAATCCCTTATCATAGTGGGCCAGTAAAAACCTGCCCTGAACACCTTCTTCACAATCGTCTTGTAACCTTCATGACTGGCTGCACAGCCCTCATGGATATCCTTGATTACGAATTCCGCTTCCTGTTTCGAGAGACATTTCAAATAGGGTTGGGTAAAGGACCTTTTGTATAAATGATCCCCAAGGATACAATATTTCAACCTCAAAGCCTTAGTTTCCCTGGATGCTGAAACCGCAGGGACTTTGTTCAATTCCTCCCATATCTCCTTTCTCCAGTCATCCCCTTCTGTTATCTCCCCAACTAAGGTTTCTATCGCCAACCGATCCGCCACTACCAGGGTTATCTTCCCCTGCCCCTCAAACTCAGTGGAACTGGCTAACTTGGACAATCCATTCGCCTTTGTGTTTTCTTCCCTCGGTATCTGTATTACTTCGAAAGCATGGAATTTGCTTTTCAGGTTCCTCACTTGCTCCAAATATGCGATCATCCTTTCGTCCTTGGCAAGGTACTCCCACATTACTTGCTGCACCACCAACTGTGAGTCTGAATATAGGGTGACCTTCTGTGCTCCTAGTTCTGCTGCCATGTTAGCCCCTCTGATCAGGGCTTCGTATTCGGCTCCGTTATTGGAGGTCGAAAACCGAAACTTAACGGCCACTTGTACCTCCTGGCCCTCAGGGTCTACCAGCACTATCACTGCTCCGCATCCCAATGCCGATGCGGAGCCATCCACGTACACTTTCCATCCTTCCATCTTCTCGGTTCTGGTGGATTCTTAGATGAAATCCGTCAGGGCCTGGGCTTTAATAGCCCTCCTGGGCTCATAATCAACATCATACTCCTGCAATTCGACAGCCCATTTGACCATTCTTCCAGACAAGTTTGCTCTCCCTAGTACCTGCTTCAGGGGATAATTAGTCCGTACAACAATTTTATAAGACAAGAAATATGGGCGTAATCGTCTAGCTGTCACTACCACCGCCAGGGCTGCCTTTTCTACCTCTGAATATCTGACCTCTGCTCCTTTAATTACCTTACTCACGTAGTATATGGGCTGTTGCGTGGAGCCCTCTTCTTTCATCAGTGTTGTGCTCAAGGAGTGCTCCCCCACTGAAAGATATAGGAATAGTATATCTCCCTGAGAGGGTTTTGTCAGCTTTGGGAGTTGTTCCAGGTGACGTTTAAGTTCCTCAAAGGCCTTCTGACAAGGCTCGTCCCACTCGAATTTTTCCCCTTTCCTCAAAGTTCTGAAGAAGTGATGGCTTTTCTCTGCTGATCTCGATATGAACCTGCTCAGAGCTGCTATTCTCCCATTTAGGGTTTGCAGCTCCTTCAGGTTGCAAGGAGGCTGCATGTCCAGCATAGCTTTTACCTTGGCAGGGTTGACGTCTATTCCTCTCTGGGTCACCATGTATCCTCCCTGATCTCACTCCGAAGGAGCATTTAGTCGGATTCAGCTTAATGCTATTATTCCTGATCACCTGGAATATCTCTTCCAGATCTTTCACGTGTTCCTCTGCCTTGATGCTCTTGGCTAACATATCATCCACGTAAATTTCCATGTTCTTGCCAATTTGCTCTCGAAAAACTGAGTATACCATTCTCAGATAGGTGGCTCCTACATTTATTAGTCCGAAAGGCATGCGTATATATCCAAAGGTACTACAGGCTGCAATGAAACATACCTTCGGGATATCCAGGGGATTGAGCTGGATCTGATGGTATTCCTGGTATGCGTCCATCATGCTGAGCAACTCAAAACCTGATGTCGCGTCCACCAATTGATCGATCCTGGGCAAGGGATAATGGTCCTTGGGGCATGCTTTGTTTAAGTCTCTAAAGTCGATGCACATCCTCCACTTACCAGCTCCTTTAGACACCAGGACTGCATTTGAGAGCCATTCGCGAAACTGTACCCTCTTTATATGCCCTGCCTTCAACAATTTATCAATTCCCTCTTTCACAATGAGATTCTTTTCTTTACCGAAGTTCCTCAATTTTTATTTTACTGGTCTTGCTCTAGGGTCCACATTGAGGTGATGTACTGCTATCTCTGGAAGGATACCTGTCATATACGCTGGGGTGAAAAAAAATATATCCACATTCTTTCGGAGAGTGGCTATTATTCTTTCTTTGAGTTCTGGGTTCATCTGAGTCCCAACTCTGTTGGTGAACCCCTCCTTCTCTTCATAAAGTTCGATGTTCATTAGTTCCTCATCTGCCCTGATTTTGGGTTGGTCTCCTGCCAATTCAGCTACTTTCTATTTTTTTAGTTCGGGGTCTTCCCCTTTGCATCTTTCCAGACCTCGGAACGTAGCCTTGTCCGCTATCTTAACTGACTCCACATAACATTTCCTTGCTTGGTACTGGTCTCCGTATATCTCTCCCACTCCCCCTGAGGCGGGAAATTTCATCTTCATATGGAAGGTGGAAATTACGGCCTGAAAAATATTCAAGCTTGGTCTTCCCATCACCACATTGTATGAGGAGGGGACATCAACTATCAAGAATTCTATCATTTGTACTTGCCGGTGGGGAACAGTCCCTAGCCCTACTTGCAACAGGGCCGATCCAAGGGGCTGGATCGCTCCCCCTAAAAATCCGTAAAGGGCAGTTTCCACTGGCCTAAGCTTTATGTTCAACTCCATCCTTTTAAAGCACTCCAGGAACATGATGTCCGCTGAGCTTCCCGTGTCTCCAAAGATTCACGCCACATCGTACCCTGCGATGTCAGTAGTGATCACTAGAGCGTCATTATGAGTCTCTCTGGATGCTCCCATGTCCTCGGATCCAAAGTGGATGTCGGGAATCACTGTCATTTTCCATATCCCTCGATGTTCCACGTTCTGCTCCACCTTCAACGATCAAATACTTTGCTTCCTTTGTCTAAAGGAATCGCCATCAGCAGGGCCACCCATAATCATATGGATCGTTCCCCTCTTTTGGGGAGGGGGAGGCTGGTCTTCCCCCTCCTTCCTCTGCTCCCTCTTACTTTCCTCTGTTCTTCCCTCTAGATCTTTCCGTTTCTGCCCTCGAGGGTCCTGCCTATCTCTGAAAGTAAACTCCTTAAGATGTCTTGCCTGTATCATCCTTTCTATTTCATCCTTTAGGTGCCAACATTGGTTCGTATCGTGTCCGTAATCATTATGGAAATGGCAAAACTTATCGGATTTGGGATTCTGAGGACCCCTGTTCCTAGAGTAGGGGAATTTCATATTGGGGTGATCTCCCGCTACTTCTAAAACTTCCGCTGGTTCTATCTTCAAAGGGGTATACTTTTCAAACCTTCCCCTGGGGCCCGAGCGCGCTGCTTCTTCCTCCTTTACAATCCCAGGCCTCCTCGAACTCCTGTGCTTCTCTGGACTAGGCCTCCTTGGTATTGTTTCCCTTCTTCGCTCTCCATTTCCTCCCACCGGCCTGGTTTCGGAGCGCTTAGCTTTCCGTACCTCTTCGAGGGTGAGGTATTTTTCGGCCCTTCTTAGTAACTCATCAAAGGTCTGTACTGGTTTCTTAGCTAGGGATGTAAAGAGGTTTCCGTCTTTCAACCCATTGGTGAGGGCATTGATCTTGACTTCCGAAGAGGCTGTAGGTACCTCCAAGGCTGCTTGATTGAATCTTTTCAGAAAAGCCCGAAGGCTCTCATTTTCTCCTTGTCGCATGTTAAATAGGGTGAGGGTAGCCCTAGGCTGCCTTCTAGCACTGGCGAATTGATGCAGGAACAATTCGCTAAACTCCGACCACGAATGAATGGTATCTGGCCCCAGCTAAGTAAACCACTGTTGTGCAGCTTTGGATAAAGTGGTTAAGAAGACCCTGCACTTGACACCTTCTCCATAGCGGTGTAATAGGGCGGCATTCTCGAACCTCATAAGGTGCTCGTACGGGTCCGTGGTACCATCATATTCAAAATTTAGAGATTTAAAATTAGAAGGTAATTCATCTGGCAAGATACTGGAAGAAAATTGATAACCAGTAACGTAAGAAGGTCTACTTACGTTGTTAATCATATATTTTTGCATATCCTTCATTTCCTTACGAAGGGCTTGTATCTGGTCACTAACTGCTCCCTGGTAGGTGTCATCTGTGCTTTCTCCTGTTTCTGTGTATAGAGTGATCCCGCCAGGGGTCATCTCCGTGTTCCTCCTGGGGGGTCGGTTGAGAATGCTTCTCTCGGATTGGTAGGGCACCTTTTCTTCCTGATCTCGAGGGGGGCCCTCATTTCTGGAAGGGACCGGAGGAGAATTAATGACATGATCCAGGGGGTTCTGCTTCGTGCCCTCATTGAATGGTGGGACGGGTCCGGGAGTGTGGATTCCACGAGAGGTAATTATTTTCTCAACTGCTTGTGCGATCATCACGTCTAACTGATCCTGAGAGATAGTAAGGAGTTCTGGTTGTGTGTTGGGAAGAGGGGTATCTCTGTTGATCCCACTTCCAGAGGCTCCCGAAGTACCCACCGCGTTCCCCTTAGGCGCGAGAGGGTTATCTTCCACTGTAGGGTTTACGGGTTGTTTCCCTAGATTTCTGTTGAGAGGAAAACCCGGCGGAGGCGAGGGAAAGGGGGTAAGATCTCCTTTCTCTTTACTCTGCTTCGTAACATCTCGTTCTCCACCCATTTCGTATGAAACTTTCTCACTTCTTAGCTCAAAAGTTTCCACAGACGGCGCCAGTTGTTGCGTCAAAAATTAACGTCTAAAGATATTGAATATTCCCGTGTGGATAATGAGAATTACGGGCTTAAATCGTCACTCTTCCGCAAGCGTTTCCACGAACGATCCTCCTTCAAGGTCCTGAGAGACCTGCAAAAAACACGTCGGAGGAGATTCCGGCGCGGAATCTCCGACGCTCAAGTCAGAATCGTTCTCAAGGGAGTCAAGGAAGAATTTCCCTGTAATTCAAGGGAAAATCTCACGAATATCGTGATGTTTCTGGTGAATTCAGTGTATTTCTCGTATGGTTCTCTTATATAATAAGAATAATGTGAACTTAATGTAAAACGTGTGCAATAAACTAAAACAAACCTGCTTATATACCTCTCCCCATTTCGTGGTTGAGAGGGAGACTGCTTCTCCCTCTTTTTCCTCAACCGTCCCACAAAACTCGGTCTTCCCTTGGACTACTCCCACTTTCCAGCTTTGACTCTTCCTCCGGCCTTATCCATCAGGAACAATTCTTAAGTCCTTCCCTCATGGGCTGGAAATATCCGGCCCAAGGTCCACCAAGCCCTAGATATGGGCCCAAGGCCCAATTTCACCTACTTCTCGTTTTGGGCTTAGGGGTGTATTAATCATTTTCCTCAAACCCTTACTCCTACCAAGACTGGTTTAATTCATCTTGTATCCACGTGTCGCCATCTCCGAGAACGACATATTTGTCCGCATCATATGCGAAAAACTTTTAAAGTTGACTAATACGAATTTAGTTTTATGGGTTTGTGCATAGGGGAGTCCATAATGCCATTATCTATGGTATTTTGCATATATATATATATATATAATCTTGGCTTTTTTAAAACTAACAGGTCATGTAATCTTGATCTTATTTAAATGTTTTTTCTTGAGGTGGATACGAAACATATTGATTTCAGGTAAATGGTGAACAAAGAATTTCGAGTATTTCGACTACTTAATGACGAAATATATTATCGTCATGAAAATAGTTTTTTATGACATTGAATATCGTCACTAATTATTATTAAAATTGTCATTATTCATTATTGTGACAAAAGAATTTTATCGCCAATTATTTTGAATAATTAATGACGAAAAATTACATCGTTATGAAAATATTTTATGGGTGCCTCACCATCAGGTCCCTTGGGGGTGGTGCTATAGTAACCCACTCCCTCCCATATGGGCACTGCAACAAGCTCCTGAATTTGGGAGCAAAGAGACCAATTTACCCCTGAATTAAACTACAATTTCTTGCAAAAATGAACCCCTTTTTCCTTTTTGCTTTTTCCCTTCCCTAGGTTGTCACCCATCAATGCCTGCCCCCAAAAAATTTCCGGCAAACCCATATGATGCCAAATCTTCATATTCTCGCCGAAGCATCATATCAAAAACCAGGTTATTCCGATGCCGGCGACAATTTCGATGACAAATCCCTTAAATTTTCTCGAGCTTGATTTCTTCCGATGCCGGCGACATGATTTCGAAATTGAAGGAGAAGAAATCCGAGGTCTTGGAACATATCTTCGACAAGGTTATTCATTCTTTCTCAACTAAATTTTAAAGTTTTTGATTTTGGGAAACATCAATAACTTAATTGAAAGAGAAGGCCTTCATTCTGAAATGTTTGTCTTTGTATTTGAATTAGAATGAAATTATTAGGTTTTTTTACCGATCTGAATAAGGCATCCAATAAACTGAGCAAATTTCTTGAAGTTTCGCCCCATCTATAACACAAATTTTGGACTCCGATGGATCTATGAAATTGATTTGGGATAATGAATAGAATTTGAAATTCCCAGAAAAACAGAGCATAATATAAATCTGAGATTAACTGCATTAATTTTCAACGGAGATACATAGATAATAGTTGCCTAAATCAACAAGAAAGCAATAAAAACATACACTAGAAGAACAACCAACATCATAGCCAAATTTGCAACAAGTAATTGTTGAATTGAATAACTTGACATGGACTGAACGGATTCAGGTGGAGCAGAGATATTGTTTTGTGGATGATTAATGAGTTCTTGTGGGAATACACCAAATTCGAAATCCTGAAAATTGGTAGGATCTGCAAAACTTGTGGGAATACACCAAGGAGGGAAGATAATCGGCGGCCGGGACCTTGATTTTCCCGCAGATTGGACGTCGCCGGAAGGGAGTTGTCTTCTGACAGAAGCTTGTACGGGGGGCCCTTTTCCTCCTCTTTTCCTACAAGCTAATTAAAATATGAAAAATATAGAAATTACCAAATAAATGAAAATGAAAGGGCAAAAGATGAAATTCAATTCTTATTTAGAAGTGGGTTGCCACTAAATTGCCAGCAAAAATTCGAAGGGAGTGTGTTGCTTTAAATCTCAAAAGGTAGGGCCTAGTAGTCAATAATCTCTTTTTTTTTAATATGGTATCCAAGAGAGGAAATAAAGTTAAAAGAATATAGAGGGAATTAATTACAATTCTGTTTCAATCGGTGCTTGTGAAGATGATTCACTTTTTAATTGAATGAAATGTTGTCTCAGTCAGTATGGCATAGGCGCTAGTGCTGACACTCGCGCGCTTCTGTATACCTACAATTTTATTTTATTTATCGTTACATTTTAATAAACGCATGTGCCACCCGCGACTATGCCTAAACGAAAATTCTTGCAATTTTTACTATATTTGAGAGATCAAATTTCAAAACTATAATATATAAAAAAAAAAATTGAATCGATGTGGAAACTATTTTACGTCATTACAAACCTAATGAATGCATGGTTTAAAAATTATGTGCACGTAAGGACACTAAAAAAAATGCTTAAATTAGAGATCAAAGTTTTGAGACCGTCATAAAACGGTCTCAAATAAAGACTGATTTGAGACCATTTTGAAAAAATTACGAATTTTGAGACCGATTTCATTTCAGTCTTTAATATTATGTATTCAGACCGTTTAGAGACCGTATTGGCGGTCTTTAACCCGAAATTAAATTTCTGATTTTAAATTTTGTTTTGAGACCGCATTAGCGGTCTTTAATTGGTATTAAAAATTCCAATTCCCAAATTTTATTTTGACCGCCATTTTTCCCGCTCATTTAGAGACCGTTTTGTGAATACGGTCTCTAACCCGTTTATAAACTCGTTTGTAACCCGTCTATAAACCCTAGTTCATTTGTACCGCCTCTTTCACTTTCACCCTATGCAATTTCTCACGGTCCTCGCGATTCTCTCTTGCTCTCTTGCAGCGACAAGAGCTGACAAATTGGGCCGTCCGGCCCGGCCCATCTAGCCAAGCGAAGTTCGTGGGTTGGGTCAGGCCGGCCCATGAATTTGTCAGACCTATAAAATGTGAGCCCAACCTAGCCCATCCTAACCCACTAGACTAGGGGGCCAGCCCAACCCATGAAATTATATATATAAATGTTGTATTGGTCACATACTCACATATAATTTTTATTTATACAAATAATAATAATTAAAAATATGCAATACTAAAGTATTAACTATACATAATTCATAAACGGTCATAATCAGTATAACATTACACTCTATAACAACTTCAAATAAAATTATAAATAATTCACAAGTTCAAATTTCAAAGTCAAAATAAAAACACAATAATATTTAAATATAAAATACTTTACTTATTTTAATTATCTATTTGTTTAAAGAAAAAATATTGATCGGGCCAAACAGGTTGTCCATGGGCCAGCGGGCTAAATTCAGCCTAGCCCATTAGGCCCATCGGTTCCATCGGGTCAGGCCAAATAGGCCCAGTTCTATATGGGCCTCTAATTTTAGAGCCCAACCCATACTATGTTTCGGGTTGATCGAGCCAGCCCATCGGATCGGGCCCAAATTGCCGGCTCTAGCCGCGACGAATCCAACTCCGTCCCTATTCTTAAGAAGATATCGCTGATGCCGCCTCTTCGCCGCCGCCTGTTGGTTATCAATCGTCTCCACCGAATTTAAGTTAAGGTAATTTTTGGGTTTTTCTATTTTGAGATTTTGTTTGAAAGAATTAATACTAGAATATTAAAAGATGAGAGAAATAAATTGATGAGAAAAAATATTAGATGAGTATGAGATTAAATATAATAAAATTATAAATAAAATATAAGTGATTTGATTGAGAAAAGGAAGGAGAAGAGAAAAAATAATATGAAAAAAAAATGAATGAGAAACTTATTGTGGAATTTATAGTGGGATGGAGAGAGTATATAATAAAGAAATTAATTATTATATATATAATTAATTTTTAAAATTACACAACACAGTTACTTGTCAAAGTGGTGGGTGCCCAGTAATGGGCACTCATCCACCCGGGATCAATTCCCACCAAGACCAAATAAATGGTCATTTAAATAAAGTGAGTGTGGGTGGGTATGGGGGTCAGGGCGGGTGTGAGTTCGATTCGGGTCAGGTGTGGGTTTAGTTCGGTCGCGTGAGTCGGGGTTCGATACCGGATGTGGCGGTCTCTAAATTAAAGACCGTTTTGAGACTGACTAAGGGCAGACCAATTGTTTAAGACTGTTTGTAGACCGCTACAATTTAGAGACCTAAAAAAATCAATCTATAATTTGAGACAGATACATGAAAACGGGCCTAATAGTGACCAACCAAAAACGGTCTCAAAACGGTCTCTAATGCGTTTAGAGACCATTTTTACGGTCTCTAATTGGTTGTTAATTGAGGTGTTTTTTGTTGTGGGATCGTGCACAAAATGTGCATGTACGGATCGTGCACAAAATGTGCACATAACATTTTATTTGGCCTTGTCAAATGAAAATAATTTAAATTTAATTTATTTAACTTATTTTTTTTTAAATTAATAATAATAATCACATAAGTTATTAAATATGATAAATCCCTCATAATTTATTAAATATAAAATAATAATTACATTATTTTAACTAAAATTGACTATTAAGTAAATTAATTTAAATTAACTAAATATTGATCACTCTTAATTATCTTTATTTAATTAAAGGGTGATTGATGCAACCTTTCACTTCAAACCCCCCCTGCATGACTTATATAGATAGGCACACTCAAACTATTCAAAACATATTTTCACTTTCATCCCTCATCCCTGATCTCTCTCGCATATCATCCACCATGTCTTTTAAGGGAACAATAGTTTTCTTCTTTCATAATTTCTTTTGTTTTCTATTACTATCACAAATTTTTTAATATATTTTTTATTTGCATTGTAGAATTTCTTCCAGAGGCTTATAGAGATCGTTCAAAAAACTCGACGGGAGTTGGACCTACTCCGATAGAGACACCAGGCTGAATGACTTTTTCTCAAGATGCGTTGGGACAAACTTCACTTCTTCCTCGACAATCGTCACTCTTTAAAGCGTAGGGTCATGTTTCCCGAGGACGAGGTTTACGAAGGCGACGATATGGATCGAAAGCACTTTGAAGTCTTACTGGCTGAAGCGAAGGTCAAACCGGAGGCTGCTATTGTTGCGTACGATACTCACCATAAATCATGTTTTGGATATTGAAAAGGTGTTTGTATGTGAATGATGATGTTTTAGAGTTTTATGTGTTTGTGGGTGTTGATATTAAGGTGTCACTCCTTAGTTACATGTTTTACATTCGGCTATGGACATTCTCATGTGTTAGGCAATATTATATAATAAAAAAAAAGGATCGTGCAAAATATTTGCATGTACGGATCGTGCACAAAATGTGCGCATGACATTTTATTTTTAAGTTGAAAAGGTATAATAGTAATTTTAGGGTCATTTTACACCTACTAGTAATTAACTTAATTAAAGAAAGTAGCATCTAATAGTAAATGAGGGGTCTAAAAAGCACTTAATAGTCACCCCCCTTAAATCAATTATGGGCCATCTTTTTCGGAAAAATAAATATTCGAGTTTATATGACAATAAAAAATTATGCAATTAATTGTATTGGCACTATAAATATAAAATTATACTTTCAAATATGAGCTAGTTTTTTGTGTGACCAGGGGCGGACCGAGGGGTGGCCATTTTTAGATATCAAATTGTAAATTTCAATAATTAATGATCATAAAAAGTCATGACTTGGAGGAATATATAAATATATAATGCATGTACATGCATATATAACAAAATAATCAAAGAATCTGTTGTGTTTTTTTAGTAAATCTTGAAATTTATGTGGGAATTGGATGGATGGATGGAATGATCATATCTAAAAGCTAACAAGTCTATATTTATAATCCATCATTTTAAAAGATTAATTCTCTTATGTTTATCTTTTTACTTATTTTTTGTAATATACGGAGTATTTTATTTCATACTACCAGTTTAGTATGAGTTGTAATTAATTAGCCAAATGGAATGTGG
The DNA here is from genome assembly GCA_963675135.1 of Galeopsis tetrahit. Taxonomy (NCBI): domain Eukaryota; kingdom Viridiplantae; phylum Streptophyta; class Magnoliopsida; order Lamiales; family Lamiaceae; genus Galeopsis; species Galeopsis tetrahit. The sequence goes on from OY776128.1 coordinate 54,582,335, forward strand.
GGTTCGTTGGAATTATCCAAACTAGGTTAAATGGAGCATGCATGCCAGTACTCATTGTTGTACGTGCTTTTGATGGTTGAATCGGATGTGGACTATTTGTTAGTACGAGACAAACATGTATAATGATCGGGAGTTTATTACGTGTTTAGGGAGTATTTATATGATGATCTTGATGATCTAATGAAGAACAAAGAAGAACACCAAAAGTAGCTTCTTGGAGAAGCTAAAGCTTTAGAAGCTTGGGAGTGTTTATTGCTTTGGTTGGGAGTAATTTGTAGGAATGGGGTAACTTGTGTACAAATGAGCCTCTTTTAGGCATTATATAGTGGTTTCTAGGGGCTGCCCGCCCTTTACACGTGGCACGCCCTTATTGGACCTGACTTCTGCCCGAAAAGGTGATTTGATGGCGCATTTAATGCTAAACCGCCTCTGGTGCTCGTCCTCGCCGAGATGTCGAGGAGCTGAGCTACGGTGGTCGCCGGAGGACCATGTCGAGGAGTGTGGTCGCCACGCTCCATGCTGTCTCCCAAGGCTTCAATACTTAGACTTTTCTAGCTAAGATAGACACATGTTCGCCAACACATTTGGGCGAGCAGCTAACTAAAACAGGTGCTCGCCAACATCTTTGAGCGAGCACTTAAACATATTAAATACACTTATTCTATTACATTTTCTTGGTCTTGTTGACTAGTCGTCGCACGACTTTGTTGACTAGTCCTCGCCACGTAAGCTGGTGGCTAGGATTGACATGTCAAAGATTGACTTCTTTGACTAGGTATAACATTTTCCCCCTGGTCGCCTTTCTTCGTATTCGTAGAATGGTAAGGCGAGCAGTATGGTCGTCTTCTTAGATGGTGAAAATTGTTCTCGACAACACAATCAAATTTGAGATTTTGATGACGTGCGATGGAGGCGGTCGCCTCGTCTCCAGCGCCGAGCACGATTATTGAAGCAACTTTTAATAATGACGGATCTGACATGTGTCAGGCGCGTGATCGGCGCCCAAAATTTGAAAAGCGTGCGTGGGGCGCGTGCCGACCTCAAAGGTCGCGCGTGGGGGCCACTTTCCGAACTCAATTTCGGAATTGACCCCAAATTTTTGGGAAATTTTCATTTTTGACCCCGTTTTTTGCACATAGGTCCCTGCACATGTTTGCCTATAAATAGGCCCTTCTTCTTCATAAAACCCTTTTCACTTCTGCAAAACTTTGAATCCTCTCGAGCTTTCTACTTCAAGCTTTCTACTTCAAGCTTTTACGGCGTGTTTGGGTGGTTTTCGATCGATAAAAAGGTAAACTACTCACATTTCTTTCTTTAAAACTTCTTTCTCCCCCATTTCTTAAGAAAAAATGGAGTTTGGTGGTGGCTCCGGTGGTGGTTCCGACGGTGGTCCGCCGCCGTTGGTGGGTGGTTCCGAAAACTCCGGCGGCGGAGACCGTTTGGCCTTGGCCTTGATGGAGAGGGCATCCTCCTCGGACTCTAGGATCCACTCCCCTGAACCCATAAATATTGGAGTCCGAAATCTTGGAAAAGCAGTGGTCGTTGACGTCGACGAGCTCGACGAATCCGATAGTGACGACGCCGGTAACGATGCCGAGGAGGATGGCGCCGAGGAGGGTGGCAGTGAGACTGACTCAGATCTGCGCGATCAGGGTTTGGACCGAGGAGTGGGCGAACAGATAGACCCTGCTCAAGTCGAGGAGACCTTAACGATAAGCCTCCGCGAGGATTTCGAGGAGGTTGTTCAGTATGCGGCGAGCATAAAGGATATCCTCAGTGGTAGAGAAAATTTGGATGGTGATGAGGTCTCGAGGGAGGCCTATTATAAATATTTCTGCGAATACCTTCCTCGAGAGGTTCCTCGCCCGCATCGAGCAGCCAAACAAACAATATACGAGGCGAGCAAGTATGCGAGCAAAGTCTCCTCGGCGCAGTTAGAAAATTCCCGAAAGAAGTATCAGCTGCCGGCCGATGTCTGCTTTTTTGTTCCTCGCCCGGATGAGAGGGCCGACCAGCCGCCAGAAGGGATGGTCGCCGTCAACATCGGCATGATGGAGGCAGGGCTGAGGTTCCCCCTGCACCCCAGTATTTCAAATTTCTTACATTTCTTAGGGGTGGCCCCTTCTCAGATTTTGCCGAACGGTTGGTCGAACCTGATCGGAATCCTAACACTGTTCGGCCTGGTGGCGGCCGAGAATGGATGTCGGAACACGTGGCTTAGCCCGAAAGAGATTAGTTATCTCCTTCAGGCGGCCGAGGCCGGAGATAAGGTGGGCCATGGGTACTATTACGTAAGGGGCCGTGATAACTTCAAGTTGATTGAAGGGGTTCCCAACAAAATCAGAGATTGGAAAACCAACTGGTGGTGGGTAGCTGGGGACTGGAGAAGTTCAGTGAAGCCGGATGGCTCCTCTGCTCGCATTCCCCTCGAGGCTGAATATCAAAGAATTCGTGGTAAGTTTTTTTATTCTGCTTGTTCTCGTCTATACTGAATAACTCCTCGCTCTTGTAGGTGAAACTGCTCGCAAGAAGACCGTCGATCACCGTCTCACGCCTCTCTTCCAATACCACATTTGCTGCGTTCTCAATCGTCGCTACCTGGAGAGGTCATGTCGCTTTCTGAACAGGGAGTGTATGCGCGAGCGAGCAGGTCTTAGAGTACCTCCTCATCACTTCACTCGAGAGTTCCCTCCAGGTATCAACATATTTCTAAGTTTGTGAAATTACTCAAGTTTTGTGAAATTGCTCCTCGTAAATTTTAAACTCCTCGTTTTTCTTTCTTAGTAGTAGTTCCAGAGAGAGTTGTCACTTACCTTCCTCCAACCGTCGAAGTTGAACGCATACTATCGAGCAGGATGATGCAACAGGCGAGGATGCTCCGCGAGCGCAAGATAGTTGATGGTACTGGCAAGAAAAGGAAGGGGGCGGAGACCTCGGGGGCTCCACCTAAAAGAGTTGCTAGAACAACCCGGGGGGGTTCTTCTCGCCCACCTGCTGCCGAGCAGAGGGCCGAGCCAGTTGGCGAGCAGAGGATCTCGCCAAGGAGATCTCCTCCGCCGAGGGGTAACTCGCCTCCCCCCACACAGGTCGTATCCCCTCCTCCCCGAAGCACTCGGTCGCGAGAGACTGCAGCGAGCTCGTCGGCCGGGGAGAGGGCTCAGGGAGACAACACACTTCTCGGCTGGGATGCCGCAAGGGTTGCCAGGTAAGCTTTTTATCAATAAAGCTTTAGAATATTTTCAAGTACTTTTTCTAACTTTTCTCTTCTATTTTCTCTTTAGGGTTGCCGGAAACTCGATCGTTGAACCTTACAATGACAACCTCCTCGGCTACTACCGGTCGCGGGATGCGGCCAATCAAGACCCTCTGGATCCGCTCGTCGTAAGGGTCATGAAGAATGTGCCCAGATCGCTGACGACCACTCTGGTCGACGAGGTAAACAACCAGAGCTCTCTGGAGAATGCTCGACTGGCCGCCATCGATATGACCCGTGCCACATACACCCTCGAGAGGCTTGCCGTCCAGATCGCCGAGAGTCGCAAGGTCAGCGAGGACAGGAGTGCAAGGCTCACCCAAATGGCCAAGGCTAAAGTCGTTGTTGAGAGGCAGTTGGGGGTCGCTTCCGAGAAGGTGACCGACCTTGAGGCAAAGTTGGCCGATTCTGAGGCCCAACTTGAGATGGTTCGAAAAAAAGATCAAGAAGATCTCCAAGAGATCGAACGTCTCCGTGCTCGCCTCAAGACTGTCGAGGACGAGCTGAAAAAGAAATCCGCCGAGGTAAACACTCTTCAACATAAATCTGAAGCTGATGAGGAAGAGCTGGCTACTCTCCGGGAAGAACTGGTCGACATGACCAAAGAGCGAGATGAGACCAACGAGCTCGCTGGGGGCGTGGCCATGTTATCGGTGGCGCTTACTGCCCACGGGCTCATTCATCGACTACTGGAAGTTCATCCGGAAGTGGACGTGATTCCGCTCGGCGGGTTTTTGGACGACCTCCTTATGAAGGAGAATCCTCAGCCGGAAATGGAACTCCCTCTGCTTCCTTTGATGGAATTGGGACTCCAGTTCCCTCGACTTTTGGGTGTTCCGGTACTCTTCTCGACTCCTCCACAAGGCTCCCCAACTCAACAGAGTGCTCCTACCGAGGTGGTGGTTGTGAACGAGGAAGAAGTTGCCGGCGAGCAGGATGCTCCTGCCGAGGAGAATGCTCCGGGAGCTTAGTTTACTTGTATTTTATTTCTGTTTTTTTTTTAGGACTGTTCGGCCATTAAGGCCTTTTTTGTAATTTCAGCCTCTTAAGGCTTTTCAATGAATGGAACTTTTTGCTTATATGATGTTTGGTACTGCTTTCCAATTTATGTTAAGTACTTTTGAATTTACCTTTTATTTGTTTTGCGAGCATCTTTAAAAAAGGGTGCTCGTCTTTTCTTGCGAGCATCTTTAAAAAAGGGTGCTCGTCTTTCCTTGCGAGTATCTTTAAGAAAGAGTGCTCGTCTTTCCTTGCGAGCATCGTTTAAGAAAGAGTGCTCGTCTTTTAGAGTTAACCATTCGTCGGTTGAACTCTTTTGTTTGATAGGTAGTGATCGTCGTCGCCACTACCTTGCGAGCATCTTTAAGAAAGAGTGCTCGTCTTTCTTTTGCGAGCATCGTTAAGAAAGAGTGCTCGTCTTTTAGAGTTAACCATTCGTCGGTTGAACTCTTTTGTTTGATAGGTAGTGGTCGTCGTCGCCACTACCTTGCGAGCATCGTTAAGAAAGAGAGCTCGTCTTTGTTTCCTAGATGGCTACGCAGAGCCTTGTCTAAAAATTCAAACTTATCTAACACTTGATGGAAATTTAAAACTTTACTTGTATTGAAATGATGACTAGATACAAACTATATAAATATGAAAAAATTAAAAACTTACTGGTAATACTTCTTCAGCTTGACCGCGTTCCATGGGTACTTGCTCGGCTTGCCCTAGAGATCTTCTAGCTCGTACGATTCGTTCAGGAGTGTGCGCGTTATTCGGTACGGACCCTCCCAAGTCGGGCCAAGTATGCCAATGGACTGCTCCGTCGCCCATCGAAGTACGAGCTGGCCGATAGAGAATTGGCGAGCACGTACTTTGGTGTTGTAGTAGCGCTCTGACCTTTGCTTGTAGACCACGTTCTTCTCGTCTGTTGTTAGCCTTCGCTCTTCTAGGAAGTCCAAGTCGGAGAGTTGTGCATCGTTATTCAACTGCTCGTCATAATTTGCCACTCGAAAAGTGGGGACTTGCCCCTCTACTGGTATGACAGCTTCGGTTCCGAACGCGAGCGCGAACGGAGTTTCACCAGTAGAATTCCTCGTGGTCGTCCGATATGCCCACAGAACCATGTGCAGCTCGTCCGCCCATTTGCCCTTCAATCCATCTAGCTTAGCTTTCAAGGTGTGCTTGATGATTTTGTTGATTGCCTCTACTTGACCATTTGATTGTGGATGATAGGGTGTTGAAAAAAAATTCTTGATGTTCCACTCTGAGCAGAAATCCAGCATGTCTTGACTTGTGAATTGTCGTCCGTTGTCCGTCACTATCGCTCGTGGTAGGCCGAACCTGCAAATTATGTTTTTTCAAATGAAGTTTTTCATCTGGGCCGTTGTGATGGTCTTTAGTGCCTTTGCTTCTATCCACTTGGTGAAGTAATCGACTGCTACGACTACGAAAGTTACCCCCCCGACGCCAGGCGGGAAAGGTCCGATGATGTCGATGCCCCACTTCGCGAAGGGCCAAGAACTGTAGACGGAGATGAGCTCGTCTGGAGGTGAGTGAATGGCGGGTGCAAAAGCTTGACATCTCTTGCACGCCTGGGCGTAATGAATTGCATCCTTCTTCAGTGTTGGCCAAAAGTAGCCTTGCCTCATGATCTTTAAAGCGAGAGCTTGCCCCCCTGTATGATTTCCACATGCTCCATCGTGGATTTCGTGCATGACGATCTTCGCTTCGTCTCCCCCGAGGCATTTCAATAAAGGCATTGAAAAACCCCGTTTGTACAGCTGGTCGCCAATAATTGTGTACCTTGCGGACCTGAGTTGCAATCTGGTTGCCTTCACTTTGTCTGCCGGGAGCTCGCCGGTCTTGATGTACCTGGTGATAGGCGACCTCCAGTCCTCGTCGCTGGTCGCTTCAACCTGCAAAATTTGACCTCTGTTCACCGATGGGGAAGAAATTTTAGTGATGGTTGCTTCTGAAAATATTGCCTCCCCCTCTGAAGTGGCCAGCCGAGCTAACGCATCTGCTTGCGTATTGTCCTCCCTAGGGATTTGCTCGATGTGGAATTGATCAAATTGCTCGAGTAATCCTTTGACTAGCTCTTGATACTTTATCATTTGATCGCCGCGAGCCTCGTAGTCGCCCGTAATTTGACATACAACCAGCTGAGAGTCAGAAAAAAATTTCAGTTTTCTGGCGCCCACGGCCATAGCCATCTTGATTCCTGCCACCAGAGCCTCGTACTCTGCTTCGTTGTTGGTCGCCCGATACTCGAACTCGATCGCCGAAGCAAACGTCTGTCCGGTTGGGCTGGTGAGGACAACTCCTGCCCCTGCTTTGGTGCTCGTCGACGAGCCATCGACGAACAGTGTCCAAGGAAGTTCGATTCCCTCGTCCAATTTCTCTAGGAAAGTGAGCTCTACAATGAATTCTGCCAGCACTTGTCCCTTGATTGCCGTTCTAGGTGCATAGGTGAGCCCAAATTGCCCTATTTCCACCGACCATTTCAAAAGTCTTCCAGTGGTATCCGGACGATGCAGTGCTCGTCGGAGAGGAAAAGTTGTGAGGACGACCACCTCGTGGTCGAACAGGTATTGCCTTAGTTTTCTAACGCTCATGACCAGTGCGTATGCCAATTTTTCCATTGGAGTGTATCTCAACTCCGCATCTCTCAGTGTTTGACTTACGTAGTAGATATGCAGATGTGTGCTCCCCTCAGCTCGGACGAGCACTGAACTGATCGCACAGTCAGTGGCCGCCAAGTATAGATACAAAATTTCGCCGGGGACTGGCTTAGATAGGACCTTCGGATCCGATAGATATTCCTTTAATTTCTCAAAAGCTTTCTCACACTCGTCGGTCCATTCGAATTTTCCTTTTTTCAGAGCATCGAAAAAAGGTTTGCAACGATCGCCCGTTCGTGCAATAAATCTGTTCAGCGATGCAAGGCATCCTGTCAACCTCTGTACTTCTTTCACGTTCCTTGGGCTTTGCATCTTAATGACTGCTTGAATTTTACTCGGATTCGCCTCGATGCCCCGTTGGCTAACCAGGTGCCCCAGAAATTTCCCTGAGCTAACACCAAAACTGCATTTTTTCGGATTTAACTTCATGTTGTATTCCTTCAGTATATCGAACGTCATGGCAAGGTGGTGTAGGTGATCCTCTTTCCGCAAGCTTTTGACAACGATGTCGTCGATATAGACCTCCACCATCTCGCCGATGTGTTTCTCAAACATCTTATTTACCAGTCTTTGGTATGTTGCCCCCGCGTTCTTCAAACCGAAAGGCATTCTTTTCCAGCTGTACATTTCGGTGGCCGTCATGAAGGCCGTATGCCGCTGGTCGTCGGGATGCATCGCGATCTGATGGTAGCCCGCGAAAGCATCCATGAAAGTTAACATCTCGTGCCCCGCTGTATTGTCTACTAGGTGATCAATGTGGGGCATCGGAAAGTGATCCTTCGGACAGGCATCGTTTAGATCTGTGAAATCTATACACAATCTCCACGACCCGGTCGTCTTTTTGACGAGTACTGGATTGGCCAACCACTCGGGATCAGTTCCAGTTTTCTCGATTAATTTATTGTCGATCAATTTCTTGACTTCGACCGCCAAAGCCGCATATTTATCAGGCCCAAATTTCCTTCGTTTTTGGGTGATAGGTCTCCTTGCTGGATCAATATTCAATCTGTGGCAGGCATGATTTGTGCGAATGCCCACCATATCCTCGTGCGACCAGGCGAATGCACCGATATTTTCTTTCAAAAATGCGACCATGTCTGACCGCAAATGTTCTGGTAAATTCGAACCAATGAATACCTCGAGTTCTGGACGAGCTTCGTTTAAATGGATGGTTTCAAGGTCCTCCGCTGAAGTTGCCCGTTCTTTAGGCTCCTTCCAACGAGGATCCTCGATTCCGAACTCTGGCTCAAAGCCTAACCTAGGCTCCAGATCTGGAATGTTTTCTGGAAACTGGTCGTCGGGGAGCTGGTCGCCCGAATTTGTCTGCTCGTCGATATCCATTGGGGTGTGGTCGTCCACTTCCATGGAGGCGCGCTCGTTCGCCTCCACTTGGTGGTCGTCGGAACTACGATTGCACTCCCCAACTTCAATCTTTCGGTACTTGCTAGGAAGACCCTCCAAGTAGTTCACTTGTTGATTTTGTGTTTGACACTCAATATACTGGCCAATCATAGTACTTTCCTTAGAATGACGCTTTGCAAAACGGACGAGACACTCCCTCGCCCGCGTCTGATCGCCCTTGACGGTTATAACTCCCGCCGGGGTTGGAAACTTTACAAAGTAATAAAAGGTAGAAACGGCCGCCTTGAACTCGTTGAAGAAAGGACGGCCGAGGAAAGCGTTGTAGGACGATGGCATGTCTACGATCATAAAGTCGAGCTGCCGAGTGTGATGCATTGTTGGCTCTTTTGATGATGCCAGCTCCAGGGATAGTCTGATTTTCCCAATGGGATGGCTGTGCGTATCCCCAAAACCTACGATTATATCATCGCGAGGCTCGATGTACTCCGGATATCCACCGAGAGCATCCAAAGTATGCTTGAAAAGGATGTTGGTGTATGCCCCGGTGTCGACCATCAAGCGATGGACGTTGGTTCCCATAATCTTGCCCGTGATGACCAAAGCATCATTGTTTGGGTGCACCACGCCGTTCAGGTCGTTGTCCGAGAAAAGGATTTGGTGAGATAGAGGCTTCTCGGCAGTCGGAGCGACGCACACCTGATGGACATTATTCAGTGCTCGCTGCTCACTCTGAGCTCGGCGAACAGATAGCTCTTTTCCGGATTGAGTCCCTCCCAAAGGGCCTTCTATCACATTACAGGCTCCGCCCACATTATCGATGTCGCCGCCAGGATTTTGTGGCATGGGAGGAGTCAGCTTGGGACGATTCAATTGTTGGCGCAGGTCGTCGCCGTCGTCGCGACGTTTCTTCCCCTTGTTGTCGCCATTTCCAGGAGGCTTGATGAACTGGGCGAGCTTGCCCTCATTGTACAGCTTAAAAAGGTTTCTCACCAAGTCTCGGCACCCATTGGTGTGGTGGCCGATGGAGTTGTGGTAGTCACAGAATTTACTACCATCGAGGTTCTCATCACTCGTATGCATTGGCTTTGCCTGGGGGAGCAGATTCTTTCCCCTGACTGCATTGAAAATGCCCCTGGGATCAAGAGAGAGAGATTCTCTGAACTGGATGATCTCAGGAGACTCCTCGAAAGGCCTGAAGTTCGCTGGGCGAGCACTACCAGCTTGAGTGGTCGCCTTCTTGGGCTGGGACGACTCCCCAGTGTTTGTATTTTTCTTGGGCCAGACCCTCTTGGACGCCTCCGGCTGCTCGTTAGCCTTGGCGGCGTCCATTATTTCCTCCATTTGAATGAAGTTTCCAGCCCTCGTGCGGAAGTCCGCATAAGAAACTGGGAAAGTGAGATGGATAGATTCCCAGAGCTTGGTACCTATCCTCAGACCGGAAACAGCTGAGATCAGCTTTGTCTCATCGTTTACGGCCTCTCCATCTATCACCAGCCTGTCGAAGCGCTCGATGAAGTCCTTGCCTGACTCATTTATAGATTGGCGAACGTTTGCCAAACGTTGCTTTGAGGCTGGGCGAGCAGCAATTGACCCGTAATAGATCCGGGACTCAAAGTTGTGTACCAACGATGAGCCCGGTCTCCCAAGGTTAGGGAGAAGTTTCTGCACTGTGTGGCGTCAGTTGCCCCGATTGAGGCCATGTAGTTGGAGTACTTGGACAAGTGTACTCTGGGGTCGGACGCTCCGTCGTATGCCGCCATGGAGGGCATTTGAATCTTTCTTTGAATGGGGGCGGTAAGGATTGCAATGCTCAAAGGAGGTGCGGGCAGAGTGATTGGTGGGGTGGTCCCTAGCTTCGAGGCGACCACCTCTGCTCGCAGAGTTTCCATCTCTAGCTACATCAATTTTTGGGTCTCGAGGAACTGGGAGATTTGCCCCTCCTCGGCGGTTTGTGGTTTGGGGACGACGTCCTCGTCACGTCGGCTCCCCTGGGATGCGGCCGGGCGATCATCATGACGTGATCGCCTGGGAGAGTGCCTGTTAGAATGGTGGCTGCGATAACTCTTCGCCGGAGCTCGCGAATCTTTCCCTTGTCTATGTCGACTCTGTCGCCCTGATCTCTCTTATCAGCGCGATCTCGGTGGTCGGCCTTGCCTGGTCGGCCATCCACATTGAAGGGCACTCGGCGAGGAGCCCTCCTATCTTTATCATCCATCCGGTTGAAAACCGAATTTCGGTGCCGCGAGTCTCCCGTGTGGCTATTATGGGAGTGCTCGTCAACTCTTTTTTTTTCCTCTGTCTTGGGGGTGAACAGAGTTGGAGTGATAGGAACGGTTGTCGTCTTCGTTCCCCTTGGCTTTGCGAGCTTTGTCGAAGACCTGATACTTGGCCTTCTCAAGCTCTTCGTTCTGCCTCCTCTTCTCCGTGAGGTAGTCACAGAAATCTTTCAAGTGTTGGGGATCATTCAGAATGTCCCCCATGTTCAAGTTGGCGAAAGGATTTACCGGCCGCAACGGAGGGGGTTCGTTCCCTCCGGGTGGTAAGATTCCGTCTTGTGGAGTATGGTGAGACATCGTTTAAAGAGTGTCTCCTGGGGATTATTACAAAGATATGACTGTTCTTAAGCTTTCGACGCTTAAAAACGAAAGATTTGAGTTCTTACGCAGAAGAACGTGCTATTACAACTACTTTCGAAGCAAAGTAATAACAAAAGAAACTCAAAAACAAAGTTACAAGGAGATCAAACTCCAAAATATGTCTCGAATATCGCAAATATTCAAGAACACGAAGAACACTAAAATACGAAAACAAAGTTTTAAAAGGTGGAACTACCGATTAAAACCTGAAAGACGGAGTTTGCTAACCGATCGCTCGATGATCGGACGAAACTGAGATGAAGAACACGTAAAAGGACCCCTCCTTCTAGCGCCAAATGTTGTACGTGCTTTTGATGGTTGAATCGGATGTGGACTATTTGTTAGCACGAGACAAATATGTATAATGATCGGGGGTTTATTACGTGTTTAGGGAGTATTTATATGATGATCTTGATGATCTAATGAAGAACAAAGAAGAACGACAAAAGTAGCTTCTTGGAGAAGCTAAAGCTTTAGAAGCTTGGGAGTGTTTATTGCTTTGGTTGGGAGTAATTTGTAGGAATGGGGTAACTTGTGTACAAATGAGCCTCTTTTAGGCATTATATAGTGGTTTCTAGGGGCTGCCCGCCCTTTACACGTGGCACGCCCTTATTGGACCTGACTTCTGCCCGAAAAGGTGATTTGATGGCGCATTTAATGCTAAACCGCCTCTGGTGCTCGTCCTCGCCGAGATGCCGAGGAGCTGAGCTACGGTGGTCGCCGGAGGACCATGTCGAGGAGTGTGGTCGCCACGCTCCATGCTGTCTCCCAAGGCTTCAATACTTAGACTTTTCTAGCTAAGATAGACACGTGCTCGCCAACACATTTGGGTGAGCAGCTAACTAAAACAGGTGCTCGCCAACATCTTTGAGCGAGCACTTAAACATATTAAATACACCTATTCTATTACATTTTCTTGGTCTTGTTGACTAGTCGTAGCACGACTTTGTTGACTAGTCCTCGCCACGTAAGCTGGTGACTAGGATTGACTTGTCAAAGATTGACTTCTTTGACTAGGTATAACACTAATCCTCTATATATATAAATGCGCAACTCTTACTTAATTCCTCGATCAAATTAATTAAACTCCATTCTCACATTTGATCTAATTCCTCACATTTGAATTAATTCTATCTAGCTATACTATGAGTTATTTGGCTTTCACCTTTGGCCTTTTAGGTATGCTAATCTCTTCGATCTCTTTCATCTATAAAACGAACAATCTTTATTTATTTTTCTACGAAGTCCCATGCCTAACTTGTTTATGATCATTAATTAAATTTAAATGATTTTTTCATGGTTTTCTTCAATTATATATTTAAATATATAGTAATATATATTGTATTATAATTCTAATTAAATTTTGTTATATATATGCATGCAGGCCAACATTTTATCACATATACAAGAGGAAATCAACCTAGGGGTTCCAATCTCTTCCGTACATTGTGGGATTGTTCTGTGCAAATACTCTGGATCTACTATGCACTGTTGAAGCCAGATACCACCCTTCTCATTACCATCAACTCTATCGGCTGCTTCGTTCAGACAATTTATATCTCCTTCATCTTTGACGCTTGGTACGTAACTAAAATTCAATATTGTATTTTAATTAATTAATTAATTATAATTATGGTTTGCATGCAGCTGCAAACCGTGGGCCTTCTTTTGGGGCTAAATGTGGTCGGGCTGGGGTAGAGTCCATAAATTACTTTTTATAGAGAGTATAAAATGTATTTTACCACTAATTTTGCACCTAATAGTAATTGTGACTCTTAAAATAAATATGAAATGTGTACATATGAACCGTGCATAAAACATGCATATACATCTCATGCACAAAATGTGCACGTACGAATCGTGCAAAATATGTGCACATACGGATCGTGCACAAAATGTGCACGTACGGATCGTGCACAAAATGTGCACATGACATTTTATTCGTCCTTATCAAATCACCACTGAAAATCAGGATACCCAAAAAGAAAAAGAATAATTTAAAAAAATCTCGACAAGCACACCTGCAACATTCCTGCAGAGATAGAGGTGGAATCTGCAGGTGTGGTTGCAGAGATTCAAGAACAGATACTTGATGTTGAGGCTCTGGAAGCCACACTCGTCTGCTCCGACGACACCATTCAGATCGTTCCAACAGCTATCCTCGACGATATATCGATCAACTCTTGGAAGGACAAGAACCCGATAATATTCGAAATCAACCTAATCATGTGATCGAGGTTTCTGCTTAATTGAAACATCAACGTGCTAGCTAGTACAAGATTATTAATTAATTATGCATGTAGTTTGGTTTAATCCGTTGGTGGTAAAATTTGATTAGGATAGATGCACTTCCATTGAATTGTTATAAATAATCTTTTAATTTCTTTATTAGAGATACATTTACTAACCACATTTCCTCAACCTAATTTATCAACATGAGAGCCGGTGGCGGATTCAGGATTTGAAATTCGGGGTACAAAAAATATTAAATTAAATATTACTTCCTCCGTCTTCTATTTATTGACACATTTTGTCATTTTTAATGTCCCTACTTAATACTCATACTTAAAATAGTAAAAAATATTTTAACTATCTTCTCAAAATATTTCAATATTACATCAAATGTTATTGTTTTATTCACACTAAAATATTTTTATTACTTTAAAGTTGAAATTCTTTTTACTATCCTCATTTTTATCTCTTATAATACTAATAAACCATTCATATATTTAAATTTGTGCCTAAAAGTTATGTGTCCTTAGTTAAAGGATGGAGGAAGTATTTAATACTCCCTCCATCCCACTACAAGTTTCCCACTTTCCTTTTTTGAATGTCCCACACTAAGTTTTCCATTTCATTTTTTTTTTTTTTCTCTCTCAATCACATCACTTCTACTTTATTTATTATTTTATCATACTTCATCTCTTACCAATCTATTATTTTCTCTCTCACCATCACATCACTTCTACTACATCTATTATTTTATCATATTCTTTAATCTAAACATCCAAAAGGAAGGGGAAACTTATACGGGGACGGAGGGAGTAATAAAGTCCAAAAATTTGAGGTAATTTTTTTTTTTTTTTACGTAATCAATAGGAGACAACTCATCTCTTGGGTAAGTGGAAGGAGCTTCTTGATATTTTATTCTTTTTAACATAAATTCTCGAAAATCATGTTATTTTTTCATTGTTTTGAATTTTTTTGACATAAGTTTATCTTTAGTGGACCTATTCTAATTGAATTGGATAAAAAAAAAAAAAAAGTTAGGTCTCTTGTAGACTCAATTCCTTATAAGGAATTGAGTAAATTTTAAAAAATTGGTAGGATTGATAATAAAAATAAAATACGCAAAAAACATGTATAATAATTTACGTAGTTTAAATGGTTGAGAATATTTTTTTTTATGTTGAGGTCTAGTGTTCAACTCTTACATCTAACAATTTTCACATATATTTTTTTTTTTAATTATAAAAGTGCAGGTTGAAAATAAGGAAAAGTTTAACATGCAATTTACAATTTTTTAGCATATTATTTTGCAATATTTACAATAATAATTTCAGTTATAATGACATACACTTGTTAGTGATGTTATGTTACACATATTTTGTTGCACTTTTCAGTTGTAGTGACTTACTATTTTCAACAATATTTTTTAGTTATATTGACTTACACTTTTTAGTAATGTTACGCTACACCTTTTAGTCATATTTTGTTGCACTTTTCAGTTGTAGTGATTTACAATTTTCAACAATATGTTCAGTTATAGTGACTTACACTTTTTAGTAATGTTATGTTACACGTTCTACTCTATTTTGTTACACTTTTCAGTTATAATAACTTACACTTTTCATTAAAATATTGTGTTGCACTTTTCAAGTATATTGGCATGCACTTTTTAATAATATTGTGTTGCACTTTCTAGTTATACTAACTTGCATTTTTTAGTTATAATGACTTATACTTTTCATTAAAAGTTGTGTTGCACTTTTCAATTATAGTGACTTACACTTTTTAATAAAAAAATGTGTTACACTTTTTAGTAATATTGTGTTACACTTTTTAGTAATATTAACTTACACTTTTCAACACACACAATTTCGAAAAAAAATTATCAATAAAAAAAAATTACAAAAAAATTAACCAAGTCAAAAATTTTATTCACAATAATCTTGAATATTTAAGATTTAAGTTGATCAAGTCAACTCAATTCCTTATAAGGAATTGATTCTATATAATCCAAAAAAAATTAATGTAGTAAATTAGTAAATATGATTTATTAATTCAACAATAAGTTACCGTCGAACAATTCAAATTTTAGTTATAATTTATTCATAAACTAGCTCTATACCCGCGTTTTACGCGGGGTCGATTTATTAAAATAATAAATATTATATATTATATTAGGGTTAAATTTATTAAAATAATAACTTTAAATACTATATTAATTTTTATATCTTTTTCATGAGTCTATGAAAGTTAAACTTTTTTTTATTCTAATATATTTATAATATATACATTTCCACAAATTTGAATCTATATTATTGTATTTATATTTTTATATATTATAATATTTTTTAATATATTAATCATTAATAAAATTGTGATTTTAATTGTAAAATTAAAAAAAAATTGATAAGTAAGGATATTATAAAATAATTTTATTAATAAAAAAATATAAAATTATAAATTTCTAAAAACATCAAAGAGTTTGTATGTTTATAATGACAAAATACAATAAAATAGATTTTGAAAATTTTAAAATCTGAATTTCAAAATCTAGTAAATTTTGAAATTTTAATGACGTATATGTTTTATGTTTGTTTTGAAATTTAAGTAGGGTATCATTTAACTTTATATTATAGAATTATGTGGGTTTATATAGGTTATTATAGGTATCTATATAGAGTTTTTCCCGTCAAAAAAAGTATATATAGAGAGTTTGTAGATATTTATAGGGTTGACTTTTGTAGGGTTTATAGTAATTTGTAGAGTAAGATTTTAAAATTCTAAAGTAGAACATGAGTGAAATTTGCCCATCCAAAACAAACCTCTCTTAAAGAAAGAACTGTGACATCTTTCAAGTAACCTATTTTCATAACACAAAGTGGGTGTTTTTAAACACTATAAGGTGCTTAAAAGCACTTTTTTTTCAAATTGAATCACTTTTGAAGTGTCTTCAAACACAACCAAGTGATTAAGTTAATTTGTTAAAAGTGATTTTGGTGAAGCATCCCTCCACCTACTTCTAATAGCTTCTAATCATTATAATAATCAATTTTACAATTTCACCCTCACAATTTAAATAATATTTCATCTTTACACATTACCTATCCAAATGTAATAAGGGTGTTTTTTGTAAATTTAAAAAAAAAAAAAGTGGTTTGTTTTGTAAACACCACAACATATACACAAAATATCTTTACACAGACCAATTGTTTAAGACTGTTTGTAGACCGCTACAATTTAGAGACCTAAAAAAATCGATCTATAATTTGAGACCGATACATGAAAACGGACCTAATAGTGACCAACCAAAAACGGTCTCTAATGCGTTTAGAGACCATTTTTACGGTCTCTAATTGGTTGTTAATTGAGGTGTTTTTTGTAGTGGGATCGTGCACAAAATGTGCATGTACGGATCGTGCAAAATATGTGCATATACAGATCGTGCACAAAATGTGCACATAACATTTTATTTGGCCTTGTCAAATGAAAATAATTTGAATTTAATTTTTTTAACTTAATTTTTTTAAATGAATAATAATAATCACATAAATTATTAAATATGGTAAATCCCTCCTGAGTATTAAATATAAAATAATAATTACATTATTTTAACTAAAATTGACTATTAAATAAATTAATTTAAATTAACTAAATATTGATCACTCTTAATTATTTTATTTAATTAAAGGGTGATTGATACAACATTTCACTTCAAACCCTCTGCATGACTTATATTGATAGGCACACTCAAACTATTCAAAACATACTTTCACTTTCATCCCTCATCTCTCTCGCATATCATCCACCATGTCTTTTAAGGGAACAATAGTTTTCTTCTTCATGATTTCTTTTGTTTTCTATTACTATCACAAATTATTTAATATGTTTTTTATTTGCATTGTAGAATTTCTTCCAGAGGCTTATGGAAATCGTTCAAAAAATCTGACGGGAGATGGACCTACTCTGTCACGCCCCAATTTTCATAAATGAACATTTTAATTTAAAAATATTTGTTTATAGTATTAAAGAGAAAATCTTTAGTTCAACTATAGTTCTAAGGCATGAACAACTTTACTTCCAAGAGATAACAAAAGCTTTTTAAAGTAAATTTCCCCTTTTGACTACACTTTATAGAAAAATTTAAAAACATAACCAAAGTAAAACTTGTCACTAAACATATAAATAAGACCAGAATAACACTAAACTCAACTTTAAATAAAAATAAACACGTTAAATTAGTAATTCATAAAATTCTCGTGCCATGCATCCTCCAGCGTACCACGTCGGCTCTCAATCTGAAAAGTGTGAAATAAGAAGGGGTGAGCAAACCACAGCTTAGTGGAGACAAGCTTGTCAAAACTAAATACAATAAGTAATTAAATTACCACAAACGTAAATACGCATTTAATGTATTGCCACTTCTCAACTTCTCGTTTATAAAGGTCATAAGACCTACTTCTCAACTTCTCGTTTATAAAAGTCAAATGACCTGTTTGTCTCATATGACCTACTTCTCAACTTCTCGTTTATAAAGGTCAAATGACCTGTTTGTCTCAACTTCTCGTTTATAAAAAGGTCAAATGACCTACTTCTCAACTTCTCGATATTTCTCAATACATAATTCACATAAGTAACAATAAAATCACATATCGCATTTAATAGTGACAAACAAATAAGTAAAAATCCCTACCTCAAAATGAATGGCAAGGAACCAATAGTCTCAAGGCTTACTCCTCACGATTATCGTCACCTAACATAACATTAAGTTTACTATATTAATAAATCTCAATACTAAATCGTTACTCCATAAATTATCATACTATCTCATACATCCATTGCACTGACGCAGAGTAAAATATAATACCAGAACTAAATTATCATACTATCTCATACATCCATTGCACTGACGCAGAGTAAAATATAATACCAGAACTTTTGGCATTACAATTGATCTCAAATCCTTTAATAATAACTCTAGCATATCAAATACGTGTAAACAACATACTATATATATTGGGTTTTAGAAATTACTATATATATTGGGTTTTAGAAATTGAGCACTTTGGTTACAAAATATTTAACATAATCTTATTAGCATAATTAAATTGAAAATTAATTAAAGATTTACGATTTAAAAGTGATGGCTGTTGTCCAAAATCCTTTTTTGAAAATTAAGGGACTTTGAAAAGTTTTAGAAAAAAGGGTTTATCACAGACCATTCAAAATAAGGAACCAACCAATTAATTCATGTTTAGCAAGAAGGATTTTGACTGTTATGGCATGCAACCTTTACTAAAATGTGACTTAACAATTTCATAACGTAATATGACATTAGAGAATCTACATATATTGAGCAGTGCGAAATCAACATAATTAGTATAGAGTAGATTAAAGATTAAATCAAAGAAAGGAAGAGGTAGTTACTGTTCGGCCAGAAAAGTCACGATCGGTGACTTTGTAGGGAAGATGAACAAGCGCGGCCAGTTGGAGGTGATTTTTTACGGAGAAGGAATTTAGGAGGATTCTATGTAAATCTAGTGCAAAGGCTAATATATATGTATATATTAAAATGGGCTTGGGCTTGGGCTTGGGCTTAAAGAAAAATATTAAAATCATAATGAATTTAAATTTAAATGGCCCTTTTGAATATTTATCTCAAAATATTATCAATTGTAGTATAACCTTCAAAACAAATTGAACACATAATTTAATCTCAAATATACTACAAATTAGGGATATTACATACTTCGACAGAGACACCAGGCTGAATGAATTTTTTTCAAGATGTGTTGGGACAAACTTCACTCCTTCCTTGACAATCGTCATGCTTTATAGCGTAGGGTCATGTTTCCCGAGGACGAGGTTTACGAAGGGGATGATATGGATCGAAAGCACGTTGAAGTCTTATTGGCTGAAGAGAAGGTCAAACTGGAGGTTGTTGTTGATGCGTACGATACTCACTATAAATCATGTTTTGGATATTGAAAAAGGTGTTTGTACGTGGCTGATGATGTTTTAGAGTTTTATGTGTTTGTGGGTGTTGATGTTAAGGTGTCACTCCTTAGTTACATATTTTACATTCGGCTATGGACATTCTCATGTGTTAGGCAATACTCCCTCCATTTTTTAATAAGTGTCGTTTTGGCTTTTTTCAACAAATTAAGATTATAAATTATGGTCTATATTACCCTTCATTAATTATACTAATTTTAATATAGAAATTTTGTTTGATAAAGAATGTGGTCAAGAATGTAGCTAGTATTAATAAATCAAATTAATTTTGGTATAAACATTTTTTGTGGAATTTAATTATGAAAAATATTTATGGTAAATGAATAAGGGTAAAATAGTCTAAATTAAAGAAAACACTCTAGAATGACACTTATTTTAAAATTAATTAAAAAGTCAAAGTGACACTTAATAAAAAACGGAGGGAGTATTAATTAATGGATAAACATCATTTTCGGTCAAAGTTTGCAAGCAACCATATATAATTGGTAGGCTTTGGTTGAAAAGTTGCAATTGAGTCGATAGACTTGAAAAAAGTTTGAAACTTACTTGATTTTAATCGAGTCGAGCGCTTGACCTAGATCCACGTACTTGACTACTTTTGATCAAGATCGTATTTAATTTGTACTGATCAATAATACTAGACTCGTCAATTTTACTATTAATTAATATTTACCGGTCCATAATATGCTAATTATTTATAATATTATAATCTAATTATAAATAAAATAATGTTTTTAGCGCTGGCTCCCTCTGGCCGAAATGGCTCCCCCATCCCTCAAAATTAGGGATCTGACGCTTGATCTCCACATCAGTTTAATCGTGATCTTAGGGATCTCGATCACATACCTCTTCCTTACCCCCCATCGCCCCTATAAATTTAAACTCCGACTCAAAGATCCTCCACCACACCCTGCCCCTCTGCACTGTATACCACTACCCCAAAAAACCATGGCAGATGAACTTACCCTCCTCTGGGAGAAATTCACACTCACAGATGCTGAAAGCAGTGAAATTACCCTTGACGATACCAAACTGTACGACCTCCGATCCTCTCTGGTGGGTCGATTTGCAATCAAGAAGAACATAGGAGCCTCTGAACTCGAACTGGCCATGAGGCGAATCTGGCGACTATCATCTACACTGCGAGTAATCCCGATCGATGAAGGAATTTTCATTTTTGACTTCACCGACGCGGATATCTGCGATCGAATCTTTGATCGTCAGCCTTGGAATTTCAAAAACATTGTACTCATCCTAGTCCGTATGAAAGGGGATGAGCGACCAACTGACCTGAAGCTCTCGCTAATCCCGTTCTGGACCCAGATTCACGGGCTCCAGATTTGGGCCATGACGAGCCATAACGGCGCCCTCATCGGATCTACCATTGGAGGGGTTCTTGAGGTGGACTGCCACCCAGACGGCTCGGCAAGGGGCAGGTGCCTCCGAGTCCGGATCATAGTGGATGTGAACAGGCCACTTAGCAGGGGAACGGCAATAACCATTGAAGGACGACGTCTGACGGTCCTCTTCAGGTACGAGCGCCTCCTGGACTTCTGCTTCATCTGCGGCTGCTTAGATCACGTGGAGAGGGACTGTTGGCTCCCAAAACCTACTGCAGGCAAAAAAGCTTATGGCTCCTGGATGAGGGCAGAGGGACAGAGAGGCCTAACATCTGCTGAATTACTCGCCCTCATTGACAATGACCCAGAGAGTGATGAGAACGATGACATAGCCAGAGATGAAGAAATGATCCCGGAACAGGAAGTGGAGATAGAAGTTGACAATGAGGCTGCTGATGGGAGAAAACGCAATTGGAAGGAAGAAGCAAGGAATGGAGGAGGAAACAAGAAACAGTGTGTGCTGAACACTGAGGCGCAAGCCGAATACTCAACGGCGGAGGTTGGCACGACCCAACCCAGCAGACAGAAATGATATGCATATGTTGGAATGCCCGGGGCCTAGGGGGGCAACGGGCATTCAGTAATCTGAGACGTCTTGTGACGGAACACGCCCCTGATTTAATCTTTATTAGTGAGTCTAAGATATCTAGTTCAATATGTAATGGATGGAAGTCTACTTTAAATTTTGATAGCTTTGTTGGTGTTGATGCACTTGGGCGCAGTGGCGGCCTACTTTTACTATGGTTTAATAAAACTCGTGTTTCCGTCTTGTCTTGCTCTCCGGGCCACATTGACTGCACTATTTTTTTGAATGATTTAAATTGGCGTTTCACAGGCTTCTATGGTAATCCCAATCCATCTCTCCGCCAACACTCTTGGGAACTCCTCAAAAAGCTAAGCACACAACCAAATTACTCCACAAATGGGTGGATTGTTGGAGGGGACTTTAACGAAATATTGTTGGGCTGTGAGAAACGTGGGGGAAATGATCGATCTCCATCAGCCATGGAGAATTTTAGAACTGCAATGGTCGATGCTGGACTTTCAGACTTAGACTTCCAAGGTCCGCCTTACACATGGATCAACAAACGCAACGGCTCGGAGCTGATTATCGAGAGGTTAGACAGATATATGGCCTGCTCAGAATGGAGGACAGCCTTCCCAAACTCAGAGGTACTGCACCTAGACTACTACGGGTCTGATCATCGTCCCATCAAACTCTTTGCTAAAGGCATGCCAACCCAGATACACACCCAGAGCCGAAAAGGACATAACACAGGTTTCACCTTTGAAAATCTTTGGCTGCTTGATCCCGACTTCGGCAACACAGTAGCTCAAATTTGGACTACAGCAAAACACAGCCCCCACCTGGAAAATAAACTCAAAGCTATGCAAGCAGGCTTGGGCAAATGGGCAAGAGGAAACATAGGCACAAGGGATCGTGAAATAAAGCGGCTTCGTCGAGACATAGAAACTCGATACAATGCAGATTATGAACAGATCAACATGGCAGAGATCAACGAGCTGGAAACCACCCTTGAGAGGCTTTTAACTAGGGAGGAGATTTATTGGCACCAACGATCTCGTAACAACTGGCTAGCCAACGGGGACAAAAACACTAAGTTTTTCCACAGGTCAGCCTCTGAAAGAAGGAAAAAAAACACAATCTCAGGACTCTGGAACTCAACCGGAAAGTGGTGCACAGAACAAACAGAAATAGTGGAAACAGTGATTGAATACTATGCAAATCTATTCAATTCCAATGGCACTCAACAGGCTGAGATTCACACAGTCACGGAAGCAGTCCAGCCAATGGTTACCCCTATGATGAACTCGATCCTCACAGCCCCGTTCACACCAGAGGATGTCCGCCAAGCACTGTTTGACATGGCCCCGTCCAAAGCCCCCGGTCCGGATGGGTTCAATGCTCTTTTCTTCCAAAAATCATGGGAGACCATAGGGCCAGAGATCACCAAGAACGTGCTGCAAGTACTAAACGAGGGGGCAGACCTGACCCCATGGAACGACACAGTAATCTCACTCATTCCTAAAGTCAAGAAGCCGACTAATATGAAGGAGCTCCGCCCGATAAGCCTATGCAATGTGGTATACAAGATAGTCGCAAGAGCAGTAACCAACAGATTCCGGACAGTGCTAGGAAAAATTATAGACCCCAACCAGAGTGCCTTCATCCCGGGACGCCTCATATCGGACAACGTCCTTCTGGGCTTCGAATGTATGCACTGGCTGAGACACAACAACAGCAAAGGGGGCTACGCCGCACTTAAATTGGACATGAGTAAAGCCTACGACCGAGTAGAATGGGCGTACTTGGAAGCTATAATGAACAGGCTGGGTTTTGACACACGATGGACCACGCTCATAATGAGATGTGTCGAATCGGTCTCCTACTCTTTCAAGGTAAATGGGGAAGTACATGGGCACATTAAACCAACAAGGGGTACCCGCCAAGGCGATCCACTATCACCATACCTCTTCGTCCTATGCTCATAAGGACTCTCCTCACTAATCACAAAGGCAGCACGAGAGGGCTGTATCCAAGGAGTGTCCATAGCTCGAGGGGCACCAATGATAACCCACCTATTCTTTGCAGACGACAGTCTGGTCTTCTTCCGAGCAAGCAAGGACGACTGCAGTAACTTAAAAGAGTGCCTAAACACCTACGAAAAAGCATCAGGGCAGCTCATAAACTTCGACAAATCGGCCATTACTTTCAGTGCAAAAACCAAACCTGAAAACATCGGGAGAGTTACAAGCTGCCTGAATATACAGATTTGCCAAGGCCACGAGGTCTACCTGGGGTTGCCCACTTTCACCCTCAAAAGCAAAAGGATGCAGTTTGGCTACATCAGAGACAGAGTAGCCAAGAAACTTGAAGATTGGAAAATAAGACATTTCTCGGAAGGAGGAAGAGAAACCCTCATCAAAGCAGTAATCCAAGCGATGCCAACCTATGCTATGCAGTGCTTCAGGATTCCGACCACCATTTGTGATGAAATAGAACGCATGTGTGCCAGGTTTTGGTGGGGAGGGAACGAGACCTCATCACGGATACACTGGAAAAGCTGGACACACCTATGCAATCCGAAAAAAGAATGAGGTATGGGCTTCAAAAACCTTACTACATTTAACCAGGCACTCCTAGCCAAACAACTTTGGAGATTTATAGCCTTCCCAGATTCCTTGGTGGCTAGAGTTTTCAGGGCAAGGTACTACAAATTCTCGGATATAATGGAGAGCTCGGTGGGCAACAACCCATCGTACATATGGCGCTCCCTGTGTTGGAGCAAACCATTACTCCAACAGGGGATGTTTTGGAAAACTGGCGAAGGGCAAACCATCAACACTAGGTGGGACGCTTGGATACCTTCTCTTGCAAACGGAAAAATCACCTCGAGGGTCTCCTTTGATAGCAACAACAAGGTGGCACATTTCATCTCCCCACAAAAAACATGGGACTTGCAGAAGCTCAATTCAAGCTTCCTACAATTTGAGGTTAAGGCAGTCCAACAAACCCCGATTGGCACAGCAAATAGAGTCGACTCACGGTACTGGAAACATGAGAAGAAAGGCAATTATTCCGTAAAGTCAGGCTACAGCAAGGAAATGGAAGCCCGGAAACACACACACGAAGAAACGGGTGCTTCGTGTTCGGAATTTAAGGAAAAGAAATGGAGCATTATATGGAAGATGAACCTTCCACCCAAAATCCGAATATTCCTGTGGAAAGTTGCTTGGGGTATTATCCAAACAAAGGCTAACCTTCGAAAACACCACGTCCCTACCGAACCAAATTGCTTCATATGCAACCACCCATCCGCCGACGAAGCTCATGCACTCATATTCTGCCCGGCAACAAAAAACCTGTGGAAATGCCATGAACTTTGGCACACCCTGAAAACCGGCAAACATGCCACCCTTGATGAAATTATATGGCGGATTCATTCACAGACGGACACCCAGCAGTTCACCAGATTTTGCATGCGCCTATGGACCCTCTGGAGGGAGCGATGCAACTTCAAACACAAAACGGCTCAAGAGCGAGAACAGACCAAGCTGGATCAGATATTCTCGACAAGATGGGGGGACGCTCTGCTAACGAACTATAACGCAGCATGCATGCCGAGCAGACAGCCCTCCAAACTGAGCACCCAACAAGACCACCTACGATATTTCATGGAATACAAGGGAAACAAGCTGATTGTTGACGCTTGTTACGATGATGCAAAAGGTAAGTACAGCATTGGATATGGTATCCTTGACACTCGGGGGGACTTAATGGCAGCGGGATGCCAATCAATTGAACCACCAGGCTCGATACTTGGCGCGGAAACGACGGCAGCCGTGATAGGAATGAAAGAAGCCCGAAACCTCAATATCGGACCAACGAAAACGTTCACGGATTCGATAGAGACGGTGGCTGCTAGCAAGGGCAACCTGGAGAGATATTTTGGACCAGAGGAAGAGATCGTTGAAAATCTAAGGGAGGCACTAGCACACGAGGACAACCAAGGCATACACTACCTCCCTAGGAAGAATACGATGCTAGCGCATCGGCTGGCGAAGCACGCGATAAGCTCTCCATCTCCTCGTGCTTGGATTGGAGGAGCCGTACCTACATGGGTTAGGAAATTAGCTCAAGTACTAAATTGATATTGTAATAGGAGCTACTTTCTTGTCAAAAAAAAAAAAAAGTTTTAATTAATGTTAGGTAAGTTTTTATATTAATTTCAATTTAATGAAAGAATTCAAGGTAGTCACCCATCAAAACCCTAAACCTTCTCTCTTGCAAATGAATTCAAACATGGAATTATTCAACAATATGGGATCATTAGAATTACTTTCAACAACCATGCAATATTATAAAATTTGAGCATATTTATTGGATCCCAATTAAAATGTGTAATTCATTTGAATCAAATTTAAAATCAGTTCAACTTATTGAATGGCAAAATATTTAATCCCTTGTATGATAGGATTTTAAAATTCTACATTTAAAACAAAAATACAAACCCAATAATTATACCGGCCAAAATTGGTGGAACCGTAGCCAAAATTGTTAGGCTATACTACAATGGGCCACTTTAGAAATGGACTTATGATTATACCGGCCCAATAATCCCACTAATGAGAAGTGGGTCGATTATAATTGGTAAGACTCAGCTCTCAAGAAGTAATTATTATTGAGTTTATTTAGGAAAAATTAAATTAATATACTAAAATACATTTAATTTGAATTTATTAGGCATTACATCGTCTTACTTACCTTCGAATTTTTTTAATGAAAAACAGGTTCGACATTACTTTTATTGAATTAATTTCATCAATAGTATTATTTTTTAACTATTCTCTGTCACTTGGTTTTATTTATTTATACCAATAGTTTCCTTAGCACTTAAAATACTTCAGCTTAATTGTCAGTTTTTCAAAATATATAAATATAATTTAATCACGTTTATACAATGACTGTAACATTAGTTTTAGTTGAATTAATTTATTTATTTAAGTAATTGCAACTTTATTAATTGAAAATTGATTTGAATTATGTAGTAGCAAATGTGGTTGGATTGGGAGTTTGAAATAAAAATAAAAATTTGGAGAATTTGAGACTGAATTTGAAATATTAGTGACAAATCCATTGAGGTTGTTTGAATTGACAAATATTTTAAATTCATAACTCTTGTAGTATTAAATTACTATTTTTACTGTAAATTTGAAATTCACTATACTTTGGACCTAATACCAACTGAGACCACCTAATATTACATGTGATGGATGTCCCAATGAGTAGTTGAAACTACACATATTTTTTAAAAAACTTATTTAAAAAATTAATAAAAAAGAGAGTGAAAACAATAGCTTGACTTATCTTCGGTATATAAAGTAGATATAGATGAATTGGAATTGCTACTATCAAGAAAATAATAAGCCCATTATTATAAGAAACCCTACAATAGTTTATATTTTCTTAAAAAAATCCTATTTTCATGTCCACTTGGCAAACCCCAATTATAAAAATAAAAAAATATTATAAATTGGGCAAACCATATAAGCTTGGGATCTGATGACTTAAAAATACAAAATAATTGTGTCTTTAACCCCACATGATTTTTATAATGTATGATGCAGCAAGCCAGATTGTCTTGTTCCACTATCAAATTAATAATATTTTAATCTAATTCTTTAATTAAGTAAGGTCAAATTGATGCAGATTTCAACAGAATTTATTAAAATATAAGCATATAGTACCGTATTATTAAAATAAATTAAATAAAGTATATTTAATCAAATAATTAATTAATTTATGCATTCCCCCAGATGAAAGTGGAGATGGGACCTAGACTAGTCTATGGCTAGTGCCAATTTTCATAGATAATATAAATTTTGGAGTATAAAATAATTATTGTCAAGAAAAACAAAGCTTGGTGTAAAAGTCGCTCTATCACATACACGCTTTGTCGCACTTCATGGACTTTTTTTCTCTCTCTCCTCCCCCCCTCTCTCTCTCTCTCTCTCTACATCTATCTATAATCTATATATATCTAAAAAAAGAAGAGCTAAGACGTGTTACTCTTTTCACTTTGGATTTTTTAATTAATTTTCTCTCTCTAACTTAAGTGAATTTTTTTAATTAATTTTCTCTCTCTAACTCAAAAATTTGAACGTCGTTAGATTAATAGGAGAGAGAATAGTTTTTTCACTTTTGGAACTCTATGATATGATTCGTCAAATAAAGTAGTGTGTCACCCAATTTCTTTCATTGTTTATGACCTTTACTATTCCTTTTTAATATTTATATATGACAATAATTCAAATAAAATATTACTAATTTCGATATTATTTAATTAGTCTTGTAAATCGATTGTATTTAGTGCAGAATGAAATGGATTAATCCATTAATATGGTATGGACAGCAACGTGATCAGTTATGGAACTGGTATGGCATCCATCAATTGAACAAATTTAAAGAATACTAGATAGATAAATAAATAAAAACAATTTGCCCTAGATTCGGATTAAAAAAAAGACTCTGTTATTGGTGATAATAATTTGAAACAGGATATATGTATGAAATGTTTTAATAAATCAGAATCGTATTATAATGAATTAGTCAATTTGTATACATGTTGCATATACAATTAAAATTGATGAATTAATAATAAATAATAAATCGAACTTATAGTTAAATACTCCTATGTTAAAGTATTTAATGCAAAACAAACTCAAGATCAATTTAATAATATATTCATCCAAAAGGAATATATATTACTTTGAGGGGACTCTTAACTACATTATTGCATGTGTGATAAATAATGGATTTGGAATGTTTTCAAAACAAGTGGATCGTAAACGGGATACCGAATCAAGTGAATATAAAAACGGTTCGAAATTGTGTTCAAAACTCTCGAAACGCATGCGTAAAATCGACAATGTTTAAATGACGCATAAATTTGACAGAGAGTTGAAGAACAACAAGAAAGAATTTGTGATAAAAAAATACAGGATATGAATGGTTATAACTTATAAGAATTACACGAAAAATCGTTCATACCCGAAATAAAAAATGTACAATATTACGTATTTAAATTTATAGTAACACATATTATTTCATAAGGTGGCT
This sequence comes from Galeopsis tetrahit, assembly GCA_963675135.1. Lineage (NCBI taxonomy): Eukaryota > Viridiplantae > Streptophyta > Magnoliopsida > Lamiales > Lamiaceae > Galeopsis > Galeopsis tetrahit. The sequence continues at coordinate 54,610,534 of OY776128.1, forward strand.
CGTGTAATTTCATAAAGAACAGCATTTTTAGTCTTTTAGGGTTGTTGTGTGCAAAGTCATGAATTATCATATGAATCATATGTTACATTATGAACCTTCACTATGTTACACATGAACATGTGTTATTGCATAGAGCATGGAGGATCATATAGTAATGCATGTGTATTTACAAAGTATTATAGAGCATGCATATAGTATTAAGTATTACTAAAAATTATACAGTACAAGAACAAAAGTGTTATTGTATGAAAAAAAATGTATTACCACATGAAGAAAATATTAGTACAAAGTGTAACTATTAGAAGAAATTGAAGAAAAAAAAGGTGAAACTCATGTCTCAAGAACAAAAAAGAAGATAATGAATGACCTGTAAAATTGCGGTGAAAAAAACGAGAAAAAGAGAATGAAGGAATATTGGGAGAATATAAAAAATGAACTTATGGAGAATGAAAAATTCTGCAAAATAAAAAATAAAAAATGGAAGAAACGAGAAGTGAAAGACCATCATCCATGAGAGATTTGAAAAAGGGCAACGAGTAAGCAAACACAAGTAAAAACCGCTAAAAATAGATGTGAAAAAATACTAGGACGAACAGAACATTGAAGAAAGAAGCAAAAAATTGTATATGAAATACGCAAGGGCGGAGCCAAAAAAAATTTTTAGGGTGGGCTGGAAGTATTTTTTTACATAAGTCAACATATGATTTTTTATCCGATAGAGTTCATCAATAATAAAATTAGAATCAAATGTCTTCAAACAATTCTTATTCAATATTGACAACTAGGGGTGTGCACCGGTCCAAAATTGGACCGGACTGGGACCGGTTTGGACCGGGACCGGAATCTTACCAAAAGGTCGGACCGGAGATTCCGGTCCCGGTTTGGACCGGTTGGACCGGAGATTCCGGTCCCGGTTTGGACCGAAATTGTTTTTTTTTTTTTTTTTTTTTTTTTTTTTTAATTTTTGTGTATGAAAATTAAAGTGTTTGCTCTTCATTACGTCAATGTGAATTTTATTTACATTGTTATTAATGATCTTTTGACCCTAAAAATAAATTAAATATGTTTGTTAAATTATATATTTATAAAAAATGTAATAAGATCTCAACACATTTTCACCAATTACTTGGTTTTGAAAAATAATTGAGAGTGCATTAGTAAAAAAAATATAAAAAAAATTAAAAAATTTAAAAAAAAATCAGGTCCAAACCGGTCCGGACCGAAAAATTCCGGTCTTGGACCGGACCGGATCGGACCGGAATCTAACCGGTCGGTCCGGTTCCGTTCCGGTCTTTTTTCCGGTCCGATTTATTTTTGAACACTCCTATTGACAACTATATAATCGATAAATTAATTGATTTATAGCTCTCCATTTTATTTCAAATAACACTCTTAACATGTTTCATTATTGAGAATATTCGTTCGATCGTGACAGTGGTAACAAGAGGTGTCAAAACAAGGTAAATCAGTTTCATAATCAGAGCATACGATTGCACCTTATTTGTCTCGACTAACTTTTTGAATAGTTAAAAAATAGTTGATAAATTCTGAAAACTTTTGAAGATTATTTAATTGAAATTTTAAATCATGTAAAGAGTTAAATGTGTATATTTTACAAAAACTAATATGGATTGATGATAAGAACTCTCTTTTATTTATGTAAATTGTAAAGTCACTGATTTAAGCAGTGTGAGTTGCAATTTTTTTTTAATATATACTTTCTCCGTTTCGGGATGACTTACACGATTTGACCGACATATTTTAAAAAATAGTGATTGGTAATATAAGATAAATGAAGGGTATTTTAGGTGATTTAATTTAGTGAGGGGTAAAATTTAAAAAATAGTGATTGGTAATGTAAGATAAATAAAGGGTATTTTAGGTGATTTAATCTAGTGAGGGGTAAAGTGGATTTAGTGAAGTTTGAAATAAAATGTAAGTAAAAAATGAGTGACAATTTTAAAAATAAAATGACGTTGAAATAATATTAATATTGTGGGATATTTTTATATTTAGAGACATAATCTTGAAACGTGTTAATAAAAAAAATGTACAAATAATCACGGAATGAAAAAAATATACTCCTATAATAGAAAAATCCCCAAAATTGGGGTGGGCTAGAGCCCTCCTTAGCCATAAAGAGGCTCCGCCCTTGGAAATACGAGTAGAGCGAGCATTGTTGCATGGATCTTATGACGAACAGAACATTGAAGAAACAAGCACAAGCATTGTTACCTGGATCTTATGTCCGTGCAACATTACATACGAGATTTTGTGTATTTTAATAATGTTTGTGGTAGAAATCTCAAGGAGTTTGTCTGGTGGTGTAGAGTGTAGACTTGAGACTTAAAGTGTACTACTCCTCTTCAGGTCTCATATTCGAAACTTCAAGATGCAAATAATTTCTAACGAGTTAGTTTATACAGATTTTTACTTTCGCTTAAAATAGAACTCTCGCTAGTACTGAACTATGGGATTGTTTCTCTGAATTAGTAAAAAAAAAATTGAGATGTTAATACAACTTAATTCGGTATGGCAAATTTCTTATGCCCCCTTCTAGCCTTCTATGTAATAACACCCAACAAGAGACAAAATCATTATGTAGTTGCCTACCCCTTTCCAATTTGAAAATTAATACTCATAATAGAGTGTCATTTTCTTCCATCTGTATTATTTATCAATATATATGCAACACTTTATCCATATTTCATTACTCTGATTATATATAGGAATACTAATAAATGTTGAGTTAATATTTATGTGACGTTTTGTCAAGCTTTGTAAATGGAGTTCGAACTTGTTTAACTAATTGTTCACCTATTAGGGGTATTAGGTTAATGTAATACATTTTTTTTTTTTAAGAAAGGACTTCAAAATTTATTGACGGCTGCAAATATCTTCAGGTACGCTAACCACAATACTTGAAGGGTCATACCACATTTGCGGACTCGAAAACGTCCTAACATCTCGTGCAAGTCGGTGAGCCTTCCAATTGACCACACGACAAATATGTTTAACCGAGCAAAGAAAAATAGTATAAATAATACGCTTACACTCGCCAATAAAATTACTAAAACCCGAATCATCCAAACTGCCGTGCGGGAAGGTTTCCCTTCACACGGCTCACCAACTTGATCTTCCGCGGGAACCGTATGTCCGAACAGGCCTGGAAAAGAAAGTCAACCTAACCGGTTACCTTTGCCACTCAAGTGGACGGCATCTGCCGTGCTTAGGCCCCTTCTCCCCTTCCAACATGAAAGAGTTCGCCGTAATCGTCTCCGCCACCAATTTTGCATCAACATCTATCTTCACACTATCACACCTCAATTGTTTTATCCATGAAAGGGACTCCACCAAGCTCATGGCTTTCCCTACGTCGACAATGTACATGCTCAGGACGATTGTTGTTCGGCACGCTAAAAAGGAACCTTAATCATCATGAATCACCGCTCCCAGACCCATCTATGTCGACTCGTTGAAGAATGCAGCATCGGTATTACACTTATTTTTATCAAGTTCAAATTTGAATAATTCAATCTTTTCAAGCTCTTATTTGTCAAACTCAATTGAGCTTAGTCGGGTTTGGATTTTCAATTGTTTGATAATAATATTTATAAGCTTTTGCAATACAAGCTCAGCTCGTAGGCCGTAGCACATAATCATGAATAGTATAATAATTTAGATTTTAATTTGAGCCCTAATTATATGGCTTTTATACTTTGTCTATTTTTCCTAATTATATTATACACAATGTATATGAAAATATCATCAGTGGTGATAATATACAAATAACGCATAAATATAGATGCCAAGTAGATGAATTACAAAATAAGATACCACTAATTATTACTCCACAATAAAGTAGTACTCCCATTCACACTTGAGGAATATGATTTTAATTTAATTAAAAAATGCAACTTGACTTCGTTGAAGCGTACATATTCGATTAAATTAATCTGGATAATGAAAGTGATTAATTTAATAATTAAAATAAAATATTAATATAATGTAAACTTGCTTGCCAGCCATGTATACAGCTACATGCAAAAAGGGGCATCATCTCTTGTTCTCAGGATTGTTTCCAACCTCCAATATCATTAAAAAAATCATTATAAATATAATCTATATATTATATTTACCTTAATCAATTGATTATTACGTCGTTTTCGAGATTAGTATTTTAATTAGGTTAAAGAAAATGAAATGCAAAGAACTCTACATATTCTCCTATATTTAAACAAATATTCATTAAAAATATTTGAATTGTTAGTGGTCACGTATAGCTATGTTTGTGCGACCTGGTTTTTTAATTAAAGAAATGATTAAATATATTCATTATGTAAACAAAAAACAAATGGCAGTACGTAATACTTGTATTAATCCTTTTTATATTTTAATTGAAGATTTGTTTGTCAATCAAAAGTTTAGATTAAATTACACCAAACATCTAATAATTTTAATTACAATTAATTATACTATGTAATAATTATAAGATTTTTTTATGGAGAAGTCTGAATGAATCACTGAACACAATTACAATTAGACCCCCATGAAGAAAATCAGAAAACATTTTAATAAATTAAAATCTAGAAAACACACTCTCAATCTCCAGATAAATTACAGAGTACTTTTTTTTAAGTGTTTTTTATTAAGTTATTCATTAACTTTCTACCTTTTTTTATCTTTTTCATTTTTTTTCAATTGTTTTATTTTCTAAACAATAAATTAGTAACTTTAACGGAGGAAATGGGGAATAATTCAAGTAATTTTTAAGAGCATTGTTTATTTTGAGATTACTTAGGATGTGAGAGATATGGATGGAAAAATTATGAATGGAGAAATTGATAAATAATGATCGTGTATGTTTGTTTTGAAATGTTGAGTAAAATAGGATGTAAATTATGTTAAATTAATTGTGTAAGAGTGTGTAATGTTATACTCCCTCCGTCCCAAAGGAATTTGCACCTCTGGGTTGGCACACATTTTAATAAATGTGTAAGAAAAAGTGTAATGAGTGATATTTTGAGGGGTAGTTTTGTAAACTTTTATGAATAAAGTAAAGTAAAAGGATGTGTATATTTTGAGGGTGAGGGTTATGACAATATTTCATTTTATGGATAAAAGGATGTGTATATTTTGAGGGTGAGGGTTATGACAATATTTCATTTTATGGAGTGTGCAAATTGGTATGGGACGTCCATATATGGAAAGTGTGCAAATTCCTATGGGACAAAGGGAGTATTATATAAAATAATTCTATGTCAAATCAATTGTATAAAAATGTATGATGTTGTATTATTATAATAGTAAAATATATTGTATTCTTAAGAGTAAATGGTATTGAACGGTAAAATTCGAATATAAAATTTTGAACTAGAATAGGACTGAAACGTGATAGTTCCAAAAAAAATCAAGAAGTATTAAAAAAAATCAATGTTGGGGAGGGGAAGTGTCTAAGTCTAATCTGGCCGAGCAGTTTTTATATTTTCTTGAATAGTTATTTTCAATTCCCTTTTGCCTCAAGAGGAAAGTTAACTTTGAATTTTATTGCAGTCACACGCACGCACAGAGGGGCTGCCACGTAGGAGTAGATGACGTCATCGTGTATAGGACACGTGGCGGGACCAGGGTGATTTGAAAATGATAAAAGAATTCACAAGCGACAAAAGCAAAAGCAGTGGGTGGGTCAACCATTTCGGGGTGTGGGTCCATCTATCCGACGTGGCCTCATAAATACTTAATAAAAGTGCTTTATTGAAGGGGGTTTATATAAAATGACAGCGCTGTTACTTATTGTTCGTGGAAATTACTCAGCTTATAATTAGATATGGTTGTAGGCCCCACTAGTACTACATTGATTTGAGAATGGTCCCCTCCAATTCCATGATAAAACAGAAATGACACGTCAATATTTTTTTTTTAATATATAAATATGAAGATTATGCGTTATTGGGAGTGTATATTCTTCCCCAAATTTGTTAGGTGTTGTGATTACGAGTTGTAACGTGTAATTTACACACGTGTACGGTAAGCCGTAACCATTCGTGGTCATGCCTCCGTTACAATTTTACAAACAAACTTAGAAAAAAATAAAATTAATTGTTTTCACTCCCATGAATTCACAATGAATTGCATTTTGGCAACGAATAGTAATACTCCCTCCGTCCAATTTTATTATGTCCACTTCTCTGGGCACGGGTTTTAATGAATATTGATTAATTTATTCATAAAATAGATAAGTTGAGGGTATGATAGGGTATTGTGGGGTCTATTTGTAAATAAATGATTGTTTATGGATAAAATGAATGGCAAAGTGGGTAAATAAGTGATGGTAGGAGGGTGGAGATAAAGTAGTATGAATAGTATTGTTTTCAAAAAGGGTATGAGCATAATAAAATTGAACAACCAAAAAAGGAAAGTGGAAATAATGAAATTGGACGGAGGGAGTATTAGGCAGTACAGTCTGGGATCTAATGAAGTTAATATTTACCGGATATGGTACTGTGGTAGTATAGGATTAGGATAATGGTGATTTGATTACTATTGTTAATAGAACTTCTCCAAATTTTAAGAATACAATGAATGATCATGATTATTTGTAAATTAGCACTATTTTTATACGTATGTCAAATGTTGTTAGGTCAATAAATAAGTATGTTATTCAAGTGTACATACTCCTTAATTTTTTGTTTGATGTACATATTTCTTAATTTTTTTTAATAGTTTGAAGTGCTCAGGTGTACCTCATCATGAACTGAATCTGAAAGTTGGAACACCGATAATATTATTGAGAAATATATATCACTGTGGAACTTGTGCAATGAAACTAAATTTGTGTCATTTCTTTTTAATCTTTTTCTTATTTTTTTTTTCTAAAGTTTAAAACTTTGCATTTTATTTTATCTATAAATTTATAATATAATATTTTATTTTATGTGTAAGTTGATTATTTGATTATAATCCGATTGAGTGATAGAGTTTTTGAAGAAAAAGTGCTAGATAATTTGCATTAATATTGAGATTTACGTTGACTAATTCTGATCTTAGATTTCATTCAAGTTTCAACGTAAATAATTTTAATTGATTGTATCATATGTTGTGTTTATTAATAAAAAATAGGAAAAATTATTTTCTCATGTATGTATTTATTTTTTCGAGAAGCCTCTATATTTAGGAGGGTGTATTCAATCGAGATTTTGTTGGATTTTTTTGGACTTTAAAAAGTCAGTGGATTTAAAAAATCCATAGACTCTATGCAGAGTTTGACTGACTTTTTTATTGATTTATATGGATTTTTATAGATTTGACAAGATTCTGAAATACACATTTTTTTTATTGATTTACATGGATTTCCATAAACTACGCCCCTAAAACCTAGTTAAAAAAAATATATTATTTATCATTATTATTCTCATCTTCATTTTCATCACATTTCTCATTTTCACATAGTTAGCAAGTTCTCCATGCATAACAAGTTCTCCATGCATTAGCTTAAATTCTTTGCTGTAGTTGTCTTTGAGAATGAGAAAGGCAATTCCAAATTTTCCTCTTCCTCTTTCATGTCGAGATGTGGTGAATCTTGATCTTCTTTATATTCGACTGGAAATTCATCAGAGCGACCTTCTTTCCGAAGAAAGTTATGTAATCCAGCGAACTTGTGAATTGCAATTTGAAAATACCAAAATAATTGCATTTCTGGGGTGACGACCTTGACCACCCAAATCTTTTAGATGATATCGAACACCACGTAATGGGGAATTGACGTCGATTAGATATTATTGACTGTGTCCGATATACTATAATTATTTTTAAAGAAAGAACATAATTTTAAAATACAAAGATATAATTTTTTTCACGATTTTTTCACGATAATAATGGTGGTGAAGAATCTGTGATGCTTATCAAAGAACATAGTTAACACAGTTTTTGTTTTCTTCTCTTTTAGAGTCTACTAAGAGAATCCGTTGAAATCTCTACTTTTTAGAAGAGATTTTGATTAGTGAAATTTATTTATATTTTTGAAAGAGAATCCAACGAAATCCATAGAGTATTAAAATCCATAAATTGTTGAATACCTAAAGATTTCTAAAGACTTTTTAAAATCCGTATTGAATACCTCAAAATTTTGAAAGACTTTTAAAAATCCGGATTGAATACCCCCAGATTTTAAAAGTCCAAAAAAATCCAACATAATCTCAATTGAATACACCCCCCTTAGTTATAGTCAATTATATGTAGGTGTGTCTACAATAACAAATCGTCACGTTTTGAAGATCTTATTGTGTCATGACAATAATCGTGATTGTAAAATCACAAAACATGGAGTGTTAATGAAGTTTTTAGGTAAATAGGATTTTATAATAATTTAAAATTTAAATTTCACAATTTTTTCAGAATTTTACTTTTTTGTTAAACTACGTAGACATGTTCAACGGTTAGAGGCAACTTCACTTTTTTTAGATTAAAAGCCAAAATCGAATCGATTACGGTTTTGAACTGCCAGTTCGACTAGTTTGGTGTTTTTTTCTTTTTAGCTCGTTTATTATTTGTTTTCGCTTATTTCTTTTAGAAAATAAATTACTAGTTGAGAGAAGTTGGTGTGAAATAATGAGTTGAAATTATGGTGTTTGTAGGTCCCCAAAGTTGAGTTAATAACGAGTAAGCTAGTGAAAATGTCTAGAGGGGGGTGAATAGACTTTTCAAAAATCTTTCGATATATCAGAATACAATATGCGGAATACGAAATTAACAATGAGCCCAATTCAAGTTTATACTCAACTTCTTAATTCGAGAACTCTGTTCTATACTTAGCTTGTCTAGTTCAGTTATGTATGTTTAAACAATTAATCAGTTAATCAATTAAAACAAACAAAACAGTAAAGTAAACAACACACAACGATTTATAGTGGTTCGACAACTTGTCTACATCCACTCTCACAAACCCAGTTGTGATGTTTCCACTAAACTCTTCCAATCGAGTACAAAGTGTATGTTCCTGTGATTTTAAGTCCCAAGAAGAAGACTTAGATCTTCAAAGAATATACCACCAGATATATCTATGATCTAACTAGCTATTTAACAAGCAACTAGCAACTTGATAAAACAACAATAAAACTTCTATGTTCTTCAGTAGTAGCCTCTTGGATTCTTCACTTGTCTTCTGGCTTCTTTCTGAACTTCAATAAACTCTGAGAGTAATTCTCTTTTTGAATGCTTCGATAATGCTTCACTTGAGTATGAACGTCAGTGTATCAGTAGTCTTCAATTGATCAACACCATGAAGTATTTATAGACTTCAATCTTCAAGAACTTAGGTAGTTGTAACCAACTTTTCTTGAAAACTAACTTTAACTGAATCTTCTTATCAATCCACGCGTTTCTTGTTACGAATTAGTTATTCCCATAACTAACTTCTTCATCCTTATCTTTCCACGCGTATTTGTAACTAACTTCAAGTTGACCTGTCTTGTGTAGTATAGTAGATGCACTCGTCCTTGTCTTGTAGTCCATCTGTCTTGAGTAGTAGACTCCAAGTCTTCTTGTCTGGTCTTCTCATGCAATCTTTAGTAGTAGACTATACTAATCTATCAAGACTTATTACATTACTTTAAGCTTTTATAAAACAAGTTTAGTCAACTTATAATCTATACAATGAATCTATCTATTACATTCAAAATCATGAGCTCTATACAACTTTTATCATAGCTTAATAACAATCTAACAAATACAAATAGCATATATGAAGTACTTATAAATCTGTACTTATCTTTTAATAAGAAAAACAATACTTATCTTTCATGTGAACTCTACTGGTCTTGTTCAAGATGACTTAACTCAACTAGACTAGATTAGTCAACACTTAGAAAATATTCAAACTACTTTTGGCTTATCAAAACTTCATCTTATCTTTTCATCATGTAGGACTTGTTCTAGGATTCATATCCCAACAATTTCCCCCTTTTTGATGAAGCCAAAACTACTTGAATCTTTTCTCAACAGTAGACTAGTTAAGTAGTTATCATGTCTTAACATCAAAAGTTGTTTATCTTTTCATTCATTCAAAATAAGATCAGTAGATTACACTTACTTCAAAATATAATCAGAGCAAAAAAAAACTATCAATTAAAACATAAAATCAACTAATCTGACATAGTACCTCCTTCAAGATTTGGAACGTTGAACGCATCTAGAAGTCTTCTGTGAATAATACTGATATGATCTTCATCATCAATCTTCTCTTTCTCTAGCAGTTCTTCTTCAAACTTCTTGATTTGATTTATATCAACTCTTCTTCCAGAACTAGTCATAGGACACTTCCATCTTGGAAATACAGGAACAAGAATGTTGAAGTTTGCTCCAGCAGAAATCCTTAAGATTAAATGCCATAACATTCTGTGTTGTCCTTCCATGAATTTGTCAAATAAAGAATATAGCTCATCTTGTCCTTCAGCATCACCATATTTACGAATGATCCAGTGATCAAGTTCCCATTGTCTTTTCACTTTGATCCATTCAGCTCGATGCTCATTATCAATGAAATAATCAATGAGTTGATCTTCCATTTGATCTTCATCAGCCTTCAGCTTCTGCAAATTTTCTATGTGTCGTCCAATTTTCTTCTTGCTCGCATAACGAGTTTCATCATTTGGATCAACAACTTTTTGCTTCTTCACTTTAGTTGTTGTCTCCACTTCTTTCGGTTCTTCTATATGAATAGATTTCCTTTTAGATACTTGTCTTGTCTGAACCTCAGCTTCAGGAGTTGCAACCGCTTTGCCCTTCTCCTTCTTCATCAACTCAACTGCTTCTTCTTTAGCTCGCTCAAGATCTGCATGTTTAATCAACTTGCCTTTGCCTCTCTTAGGCCTTCTAAGATCTTGCATAGCTTCAGCAGCTTCTTTGGCTTCTGGTTCAGCACTGGACTTAGCTTTTTCACCTTCAGCAATAACTTCAACTTGACTCGTCTCTTCCCCCTTTTTGGCTTCATCAGCTGCCTGGAGAGAGAATATAGATGTGAACCGAGTCATTTCTTCGAACATCGCTTGCTTCATAAGGTTTGTAGCTCTTTCAATCTGCCTTTCATGAGAACCATCTTGACTCAACTTATCTAGCTTGGTTGCCACCAACTCCAGCTTTTGAGTAGATAAGTTCAACTCATTCTTGAAATGGGTTGCAGTTAGTCGTAGCTTCCGGTTCTCCTCAGTCATAGCACTTATAATCTCTTTAGCTTGTGCTAACTGATCAAAGGCTTCCTTTCTTTGGACGTCAGCTACTTCGATTTTAGCTCTATAGACTCTTTCCATCTTTCTGGATTCAGTAGCTAGAACTCGAGCAAAATCGACTGAGCTCTTCTCCGAATATTCCACCTGGTTTTGGAGAAATCCTTCAATTTGATTGAACATCTCTCGTCTGAAATCGTTGTCCAGCTGGTTGACTTCATTCATAATCATCTCTTTTGAACTTGTCACAAGGACACTATTCTGTTCAACAAGAGTCTTCTTAAGGTCGGTCTTGAGAAACTCATCAATAGACGACTTGATAACAGCCTTCAAGTCCTCTTTCAACTCATCTATTGAAGCAGCTGGGATAGCTTGAGACGACTGTCCAGCTTCAATATGAGTGGCTTCAACCATGACCTCATCTTCAGCATCAGCAAGGGAGATACCTTCAATCAACTGGCCTTCTGGAGCAGTAGCTAAGACCTCGTCTTCTACTACTTCAGCAACACACACACTTCCAGCAATTGCCTTTAGACTGGGCAGAGGACAATAAGGCACCATAGCTAACTTAGCTTCCTCAGTCCTTCTTTCAGCATCAGCAAAGTCCTTCTTCAATAAGGCGTGCAGCTTCACCATGTATCCACACATTTCGATGGGAAGCAATAGATCAGTATATCGATTAATATAAGCAAAGTCTGACCTCGGACTGTCAGCATGATCCATTTGAAATTTGAACACAATGCCTCTCAACTGGTCTGAGACATTGTCAAGACTTAACACTGGATCAGTAGACTGAATCTCCTCAGCTGGTGTAGCTTCAACCATAACTACATCTTCATCAAAATCAGTCTCTGAAACTTGAACGCCCATATTGATTTGAGATTCGGAATACATTAAATCATCGGAAATGTTAAGCAATCTCTTCGCAAGAGCAGTGATGGCATAGGATGGAAATAGCTCTGAGTGATCTTGAACACCACTGTTCTCCTTCTGTTCCATTTCTCAATCCATGAAGTTTGAGATACCACCTTTTCCTAAGATGACTTCGAAAAGATCATCTGTTGAAGACTTCTTTAATGCAACCCAAGTGCATATTCTTAGAAGCTTCTCAAACTGCTCAGACGAGTAGTCGACTTCAATAGAAGATAGCTGTTTCTTCAAATTTCTACTCATCTTTGCACGGACTCTTTTCTCTCGTAAACACATCGGATAGTAGACCAGGGATTCGAATCTAACTTCAGACGGGGTCTGAGTAGATGGGGTCTCTATCTCAGTTGTTGCAGTAGCAACTGTCGTCTTGTCTGAAGTAGATGGGTGAATGGGTTCAACATATTCTGTTGAAGGTAAGGATAGAATTTGGTATGTGGTTTCTTGGGGCTTTGATGTGTCTTGGTTTGGTGTGACAACTGTAGGAGTATCAGTTGTATCCATTTTGGGAGTGTTTTCAGGTGGGCTGACTCTCAGCGGATGTGCTGGCAGCACTTGTGAGGTTGAGGTTATAGGTCTTGGCCTAGATCGATGAGATCTTGCCTTGGTTCGAACAGCAGAGTGAGAGAGAGGAGGAATTGACAAAGATTGAGAAGATGTACCAACCTGAGGACCCGACTCTTCTGGTTGAGTAGGCGAACCAATTCTTACAAGAGTGTACATCTCTGGAACTTGAGCACTTGTCTCCATCTGTTTATCAGATTTCTCATTTGATTGAGTCTCCTCAGAGTCATCTGTACTAGACTCAGTCTCTGTATCTTTCTCCGATTCTTCTGCATCGGACCTATCTTCCGAAGAGCTAGATGAGTTAGCATAAGGTAGCACTGCTGAGTCATCTACTTGATCATGTCTTGGAGCAGCTGGCCTGGCAGCAGTCTGCTTTGCCACAGCTTCCTTCTTTAGATAAAACTTTAAAGGATGAAAAGGCTTTCCTTTACTCCATTCCTTCTTGTTCGGCATCAAGAGAGGAAGTAGAATGCTCAGTTTGTTACCATAGCCAACAGCAGTAGATACCACCCAATTGCGAGTGACGTCATCAACTCGAACACTTCTTTCAAAGTACATCATCCGATCTGAGATTAACTTAAACCAATTTCCTTCTGTAATACCATCATAAATCGCAGCCATAATCCTTGTTTTCCCAAAGGTAACAGAGTCATGGGAACCAATGGCACATAGCAAAATTTTACCGGCTATATCCAATAGAGTGCGATACTTATCTAGAAGTTCCGACTTCTTTACAGCAGCATACTTGCCATCTGGTTTCGGCTTCAACCTCTTACCACAGAAAATGCTTAAATAGCGAACCTCTTGCCCTATTGCGTAATTCTCAATATCAATTGATCCGATGGGTAGCTTCAGATGGTTGAACATGGCCTCTCGAGTGATTTCTACTCGATTTCTACCAATAGATGACTCAATTGTGTCGCCTCGTCTGGTGGCGTTGGCATAAAATTCCAGTACTTCTTCTTCCAGAACAACTTGAGGAAACGCCTCCAAGTAAGGTTTCAAACCACATCTGGTGCATTTGGCCAGAATCTCTGCATTTCCATCTGAGTGAGTACCTTTGAAATACACAGAAGGTTCAACATTTACCTTGTTGTCAGAGATATAACGTCCTATATCAAATGTGGCCTGCATGTTAGTTCGCACATCGAAGATGGATCGAGTCGACATAGTGTTTGAGAGTATACACAGATAACTTTAAAAAATAGTAAGAACTCGAATGTTTAAGAGTAGGGGAGTTAAGAAATTGTGGGGCAAGACGTGTGGGAGAGTTGGGTTTTGTTTAAACTGATCCAATGGTCAAGATCGAAGGATTATATCCAACGGTTGGGACTTTTGGAATTCGGTTACGGAATCGAGAATATTATGTGATTTGATATTGTAAAATTTGGAATCCGCCTCTTCTTAATTAGGACAGGGGAGTGAACTCATCTGACCTAATGTAGTTGAGTATGAGCTGGGTGTATACATCTCATTAAAAATGGGAGTGTATAAATCCACTTCTAGGGTTTTCAAATTTTAGCATTATCTAATTACTATAATATTCTTAACCCGTTTGAATGTATACTTAACATATTTCAATCAAGAGAAACACTTAGCTTGTCTGTTCGAGTCCATCCAGAACAGACGAGTAGACTTAAGCTTCACAAGACGAGTAGACTTAAGCTTCACAAGACGAGTAGACTTAAGCACACAAGGCGAGTTCCCCCTTCGCCTGTGCATGTCTATTCAGAACATCGAACGGCTTCATGTACCTATCTTATGATTTGCAATGTGTAATCATTGGTACAGGTAGAGTAAAATAAATAAGATGAATATCAATCGAAAGCAATGATCAAGGTTTCGAGCAAGATGACCTTTTAACAAACATAAGAGTCAACATAAGGATATTTAAGAAATCAAAGATTCCCCCTTAAATGTTTATTCCCTTAGTATTACCCTCAGCTTTACCAGCTTCCTCATCGGGTTGTTTGGTCATCTAGTCTAGCCTTGTATACTTGTCTGTTGCGTGAGTAGTCGAGTGCTCTGTTCTTGTCTCCTTTTCTTTGATGTACCTGACTGGTTAGTGCATAGCTATAGGCAAGTAGGATCTAAATCAATTAGCCCTAGACTAATGCATAACTCACGAAATCGTGCCTCAGCTAATGGTTTTGTAAAAATATCAGCTCTTTGAAAATCAGTATGAATCTTTTCCATGCGGATGTCCTTCTTTTCTACATGATCACGTATGAAATGATGCTTCACATCAACATGCTTACAACGTGTGTGCAAAACAGGATTTTGTGTAATGGCAATTGCACTATTACTATCACAGAAAATAGGAACATTTGATTCATATATGTTGTAATCTCTAAGCTGTTGCATAAGCCAGAGTAGTTGACTACAACAGCTACCAGCAGCCATGTACTCGGCTTCGGTAGTTGAAGTTGCAACACTAATCTGCTTTTTAGAAAACCAAGATATGAGTTTTGTGCCTAGAAATTGACAAGAACCAGAAGTAGATTTCCTATCTATTCTACAGCCTCCAAAGTCTGAGTCTGAAAAGCCACTTAAGGATAGATCATCATTTGAGGGATACCATATACCACGATTGATGGTCCCTTTCAAATATTTCAAGATCCTTTTGGTGGTTTCCATGTGACTTTCTTTTGGATTGGCTTGGAATCGAGCACAAACACCAACAGAGAATGCAATGTCTGGCCTACTAGCAGTTAGATACAGTAAGGAACCAATTAAGCCACGATAATAGGATTGGTCAGCACATTTACCGTTCTCATCTGGATCCATTCTGTAAGTTGGTTGCATTGGTACGCCAGTGGACTTACATGTTTTGATCCCGTACTTGTCTAGAAGGTTTCTTGTGTACTTCGCCTGATTTATGAAAATACCTTCTGGAGTTTGTTTTACTTGAAGTCCAAGAAAGTAGTTCATCTCACCCATCATTGACATTTCAAACTTACTTTGCATGAGTGTAGAAAAACTTTCACTCAGCTTTTTGTTAGGTGACCCAAAAATGATGTCATCTACGTAAATTTGGACGAGTAAGATGTCCTTCCCTTCTTGTCTTCTGAACAAGGTTCGATCGACCTTGCCCTTAGTAAAACCATTTTCTAATAGAAAGAGAGATAGAGTGTCATACCATGCTCTTGGAGCTTGCTTTAGTCCGTATAAGGCTTTCTTCAATCTGTACACCTGGTTGCCTTTGACTTCGAAACCTGGAGGTTGTTCAACATACACTTCTTCCGCAAGAATACCGTTAAGGAATGCACTTTTGACATCCATTTGATATACAGTAAACTTCATGTGAGCAGCATATGCAAGGAACAATCGAATGGCTTCTAGTCTAGCAACAGGAGCATAAGTTTCATCATAGTCTATGCCTTCAGCTTGTGAATAGCCTTGGGCGACTAGTCTAGCCTTATTCCTAACGACTAAATCATTCTCATCTTTCTTATTCTTGAAAATCCATCGAGTGCCAACTACATTATGATGTTTTGGCCTATCGACAAGTTCCCAGACGTCGTTTCGAACAAACTGGTTCAACTCGTCTTGCATAGCGATGATCCAATTACTATCAGCCAATGCCTCTTTAACAGTGGTAGGCTCAATAGCAGAGAGGAAACAACACCAGCAAAACAAAGTTGGACTCGACTGTTCTTGCGACTCAAAGAGTTGTCGTCTAGTCTTCACACCAATAGTAGAGTCACCAATGATATTTTCAGTATCATGCGCAGATTTCCATGTTTTCCTATTTTTAACAGGAATACTATCATCATCTATATCATGTACAGCATCATGCATGTCAGTATCATTTGTATCATCAATTTTAATAGGAGTAGATGAGTCAACTAGAGCAGGCATGTCAACTGGTCTAGAGGACTTACCTTGAGCACTTACCTTCTCCTTATCGTCAGAGTCGAGAGCTTTTAGGAATGGGTTGTAGGCTTGAACGGATTCATATATCTCTGAATCTTTATCAGATTCGATTGATAGATCAGTTACCTTCTTACTGATCTTGTCGGCAGACGAGTCCTGTTGAGATTCATCGAAAACCACATGTGGTGTTTCTTCCACACAAAGAGTTGAGTAGTTGAATACCCTAAATGCTTTGCTAGTCGAGGAGTATCCTAAAAATATCCCCTCGCCTGCTTTAGCATCGAAAGCATTCAACTTGCTCTTTCCATTGTTGTGAATGAAACACTTACAACCAAATATATGAAAATATGAAACTCTGGGTTTTCTACCTTTCCAAACCTCATAAGGTGTCTTGCCTAAAGCCTTGTTGATCGCGCTTCTGTTTTGTGAATGGCATGCAGTATTGATAGCTTCGGCCCAAAACTTTTGAGGAGTGTTGAACTCAGCTAACATGGTCCTACAGGCTTCTTTAAGGGTTCGATTCCTCCTTTCTGCTACACCGTTTTGTTGTGGTGTCCTAGCTGCACTAGTTAGATGCTGGATACCACATTTAGTACAGAAATCTTTAATATAGCAGTTAATGAACTCAATTCCCTTGTCACTACGAATCTTGACAATAGACTGGTTCTTCTCAACTTGTAACTTCTTCAACAGTTCAGGCAGTAGTGTTTGTGTATCACTCTTCTTGTGTAGAAAAATTACCCAAGTGAACTTAGAGTAGTCGTCTACAACAACAAGTGTGTACCTTCTACCATTCAAGGTTGGAGGAGTTATTGGACCATGAAGATCCATATGTAGAAGTTCTAGGACTCTACTAGTTGAGAGAGTAGGAATTGACTTAAAAGAACCTTTAACCTGTTTACCCTGTTGACAGGCCGTGCATACATGTGACTTGTAGTAAACTTCATTGGGAATACCTTCAACAAGGTAATCTCTGGCTATCTTATTAAGAACTTTAAAGTTTAGATGACAAAGGCGTCTGTGCCAGAGCCACCCAAGCTCTTTAGGATTCTTAGTAAGTAGACAGGTGTCCCTCGGACAACTGTTCCAGTTCACTATGTACACACTTCCTTGTCTTACGCCGACTAGTAGGACTGAGTGCGTCCTTTTGTCAATGATTTCGCATTTGCGGCTCTTGAACTGCACCTTGTAACCACGATCACAAAACTGAGAAACAGAGAGTAAATTATATTTCAAACCTTCAACATATGAGACATCTTGGATCTCAACGTCTCCATTCCGGATGTAACCAAATCCTTTAGTGACAGCAGTGGAGCTATCACCAAATATCACTTTTGGTCCTTCTTGCTCATGGTAGCTTGATAAGAGAGCCTTGGTACCAGTCATGTGGTGTGAACAACCACTGTCTATGTACCAGGTTTCTCCTACTGACCCACCCTTCTTATACAAGTCAAGTCGACCTTGCAATGAAGATATTCAATAATTTAGGTACCCATTTATTTATTGGGGTCCTTGGGGGTTAGTCGTGTTCAGAGGAATCCAAATATACATTGGAGTCTTGAACAAGTTCGATCTTTTAAGCTTTCGCCCATATTTGTTACAAAATAAGACCTTGTTGTCCTTAACTGGCCTATCAGTCGAGTTCGGGTCTACTCTTTGGAGATAGCCTTTCGACTTAATCTCTACTTGAGCAGGCACTGGTCTATGATAGTCAGAGTAGGGCTTGTAAGCATTAGGTCCATACGGTTTATAAACGCGTTTGGGTCTTTCCTCACTAATAATATCATATGATAAAGGTGGAGGATATAGGACAGTTTGTGTACGATATTTCGGAGCTACCTGTCTAGGTCTAGTCGAGTAGAGCTGAGACTGCCTTATGAAAGGCGTTCTAGGCTCTTGTCGTCTAGTCTGTACCTGTCTAGTACTCGTCTCCTTAGGATACAAGTCCTCGTATCTGACCTGGTTGGGTCGTCCACGATTAGTGGTCCTTTGAAGATTAGTTCTAGATGGAACATGCTTGTTGTTATCATCCTTTTTACCTCCCTTGGTAATCGGAATGTTAACTAGAGCTTGTTTAGATGCAGTACCTTTAGAAGGAGTTCCAATATCGTATATCATTGGTCATTTTCCTTTATCATTTGGCAAAAGTCTTGCTTTAATAGTAGTAGGGTTCTTAATGACTCGAGTAGACGAGCTAGATGACTCAGCACCTATACCAGTCTTGTCAGCTGGATCTCTATACCTATCTGACAATTCAAGGTTAATCTTTGAAGAGTTAACCAGGTCAGTAAGTTTGAGATCAAGTGTGACAACCTCGGTCTCTAAGAACTTATTACGTTCTTCAAGTCTGTTGCACTTGTTCTTTAAAACATTGAATTCATTTTTCTCAGTTGCATGTGTCTTAAGTAGGTCTTGATATAACCTGTCTGTCAATGCACACTTTTCTTTGAGTTGTCTCAACTCTTCAGTCAAGCGTTCATTTAGGACTGTTATATTAGGATCTACTTTGGACTGAGCTTCCTTAAGGTCAATGATTTCTTGTTTTAATGCAATGTTCTCATCACTGACTTCGATGAATGCTTGATTAGCAAGTAGAAGGTCGTCTTCAACAGCACTAGTCGAGTGCTGCAGACTACTTCCTACTTCACTACTATCAGTGTCACTTTCATCAGTTTCTGAATCATCACAAGATTGAAAAGATGTAGCAGATGATACCTCTTGGTCGATTTTAGCCATGCAACATAGACCATCATCTACTATGAATGCTTCGTCGTGATCTTGATCAGTTGAGTGACTAGATACAGACGATGGCAACTCGTCTGAATCCGAATCAGAGTCATCATTGACCATCATTGCCTTATTGCCACGATTATATCTTCTTTCTCTTCGTGCTTTACGTTCTTCACGATCATCAGTGCTCAGGTCTGGACATTCATATATGTAATGACCTGGCTTTTCACAATTATAGCACAAGAGATCATTAGTAGCCTTTTTAATAGGAGATTTGTCCCTACGTTTATCACGTCTATCAGAACGTTGAATCTTCCTATCGTCAGACTCTCTATCTCGTCTGTTACTTTTCGAGACTTCGTCTCTCCTTTCGGACGAGTTTCGGTCTCGTCTGGTCTCAGACGAGTTCTTAGAAGTAGATGCTCTATGATCCCTATAGAACTTCTTGTATCTTTCGAAACGTTTATTGAGCCTATCAAACTTTCTAACCATGAGACTCATCTGATCCTTCAAACTAAGATCAGTATCTAACTCATCTTTCACAGAGGCAGACTTAGTTCTAGACTTGGACCTGTCTACCTTAGAAGACTTAGAAGAGCTAGACTTAAAGACAACGTTCTTAGATACAGCATGTTCTCTATCACTACTGGCTAGTGGTTCATCTTCGTCTAAATCAAACTCATGGGCTTTAAGAGTTTGAAACATGGTTTCAGCAGTCCACGTATCTATATCTTGTGTGTTCTTAACAAGCATCTTTACCATTTTCCAACGACTATCAAGACTCTTCAAAATCCTAAGATTGATCTCACGAGCAGTATAAGATTTACCCAGTACTTCCAAATCATTCATGATCTTAGTAAAACGAGTATCCAGCTGGTCGATAGTTTCTCCAGCTTTCATCCGAAATTATTCAAATCTTTGGACAGCTGTGGAGAGTTTGCTCTCTTTGATTAGGGAGGTCCCTTCACAAATGATAGCTAGTCTGTCCCACATTTCCTTGGCAGTTTTACATTTTAACACTTTTCCTAGATACTCGTTAGGAAGAGTGTGTAATATGTAATTCTTTGCCAGACTATCCAAATTATTTTGACGCATTTCTTCTGAGGTTAGATCTGACCTGGGTTTCTTGACGAGAGTACCAATTGGTTTGCTTGGGTCAAGAACAGCAGTATTTGGAATCATTGTAACAATGGGTCCTTCTGTGATAACAGAGATCATTAGGTCGTGCGTGGAACTGAAAATGGCTTCCATTCGCAGCTTCCAGTAGTCATAGTCCTGAACCTGGAACTTGGGTAACTTGTTAGCGCTGATTTCAAGAGACATGATTTCAAGAAATAAGTGCTAAGTGGAGTTATGATCAAGAAAAATAGATAAGTCAAGAACAGGGAGCACGAAGCAGATATAACAGGAGTATTGATCAAGAACACGTAAGCAAATACAATCAAGGACCAAGACTTCACCCTAAGTCTTAAGTCGGTTATCAAGAAACAGTAGTTCGTAAACTACTGCTCTGATACCACTTGTAGGTCCCCAAAGTTGAGTTAATAACGAGTAAGCTAGTGAAAATGTCTAGAGGGGGGTGAATAGACTTTTCAAAAATCTTTCGATATATCAGAATACAATATGCGGAATACGAAATTAACAATGAGCCCAATTCAAGTTTATACTCAACTTCTTAATTCGAGAACTCTGTTCTATACTTAGCTTGTCTAGTTCAGTTATGTATGTTTAAACAATTAATCAGTTAATCAATTAAAACAAACAAAACAGTAAAGTAAACAACACACAACGATTTATAGTGGTTCGACAACTTGTCTACATCCACTCTCACAAACCCAGTTGTGATGTTTCCACTAAACTCTTCCAATCGAGTACAAAGTGTATGTTCCTGTGATTTTAAGTCCCAAGAAGAAGACTTAGATCTTCAAAGAATATACCACCAGATATATCTATGATCTAACTAGCTATTTAACAAGCAACTAGCAACTTGATAAAACAACAATAAAACTTCTCTGTTCTTCAGTAGTAGCCTCTTGGATTCTTCACTTGTCTTCTGGCTTCTTTCTGAACTTCAATAAACTCTGAGAGTAATTCTCTTTTTTGAATGCTTCGATAATGCTTCACTTGAGTATGAACGTCAGTGTATCAGTAGTCTTCAATTGATCAACACCATGAAGTATTTATAGACTTCAATCTTCAAGAACTTAGGTAGTTGTAACCAACTTTTCTTGAAAACTAACTTTAACTGAATCTTCTTATCAATCCACGCGTTTCTTGTTACGAATTAGTTATTCCCATAACTAACTTCTTCATCCTTATCTTTCCACGCGTATTTGTAACTAACTTCAAGTTGACCTGTCTTGTGTAGTATAGTAGATGCACTCGTCCTTGTCTTGTAGTCCATCTGTCTTGAGTAGTAGACTCCAAGTCTTCTTGTCTGGTCTTCTCATGCAATCTTTAGTAGTAGACTATACTAATCTATCAAGACTTATTACATTACTTTAAGCTTTTATAAAACAAGCTTAGTCAACTTATAATCTATACAATGAATCTATCTATTACATTCAAAATCATGAGCTCTATACAACTTTTATCATAGCTTAATAACAATCTAACAAATACAAATAGCATATATGAAGTACTTATAAATCTGTACTTATCTTTTAATAAGAAAAACAATACTTATCTTTCATGTGAACTCTACTGGTCTTGTTCAAGATGACTTAACTCAACTAGACTAGATTAGTCAACACTTAGAAAATATTCAAACTACTTTTGACTTATCAAAACTTCATCTTATCTTTTCATCATGTAGGACTTGTTCTAGGATTCATATCCCAACAGTGTTTATAGAAGAATATTTTTTAAAAAATGGGACAGAACCGTTGGTTTGACCGATTTCGATTTTGAATTACCGAACCTTAATTTTAAGGTTACGGTTCAATTTTCGAACATAAACACACTAGTTCGGCCGATTTCGATTTTGCACATGTCTAAAACTTGTATTCATATGAATTATTGCATTATTTAATTGAAAGTAATTTATCACTTATTAAATTGCTATCACATTGTTTAACATTTTATATTAATTTATTGTGAATAAATATTATATTTATAATTATATTTATATATATAATAATATATACAAGATATTGATTTAATTGAATTTTAAGCAAAAATAATTTAATTTACCAATTTTGTCATTTTGGCGTTTCAACGAAAGTTACTCATTTCTCTTTTATCAACATTTACCATCTTTTATTACCAAAAAATAAAGGGTTAATTGCAAAAAAAATCACAACCTTTATAATATTTATCAATTACAACATATTCTTTTTTCTTTGCAATTCGATACACCACCTTTTTAAGTTTTACAATTTGATGCATGTGTTTATTTTTCGGCAACACATGAATGATGTATATACCGAAGCCACATTAAAGTTCTACACAAATGCCAACGTAAATATCATGATTGATCAATAAAATATTTTTTATATTTTAAAAACGTTTTTAAATAAAAACAATACGAAAAATATCACATTTTTATTTTTTTTGGACTGTGATTTGAAGGACGCGGTCTTATACTTTTGAGTTTTGGGGGAAAATGATAATAATTAAATTGGTTTATGATTTATTTTAAAAAATAGTATTGTTTTTAGTTTTAAAACGATTTTTTTAGTATTCTTTTTAGTGAAGAACGTTTTAATTTTTTTTTTTTTAAAATTATTCATCATTTGTGACATTTATGTGACATTTCGGCAACTCTGACAATCAAATTATGATTTAATAGTTGTGAGAAAATTGACATATGCATTGAATTGCAAAAATTAAAAAGGTGGTGTATCAAATTGCAAAGAAAAAAAAGATATATTGTAATTGATAAAAACTGTAAAGATCATGATTTTTTTTGCAATTAATCCAAAAAATAAATAATAATAATAATGCATTCACTGTTTTTCTTTATATTTTCTCATTTTCATTCAATCCACTTAACTTTTTTCTATTTTTAAATTCTCTCTACCTTTTTATTTTCTCCATTATCTCAATAACTCGATACACATATAATATTATAACTTAATTAATGTGTAAAAAATAAATGAACAATTTTTAAAAGAATAGAAGAAATGTGAGTTAATAATAATTAATGTTATAATTATGATAATAAAATGAATACGTTATAAATTAGTATAATTAAAATTTAAAATATTGTAATATTTTTTAACATATCATATTTTTTAATATTGATCAACACGTGTGTCCTAATAATTTTATAAATAAATATTGAAATCAGTTAACACTAGAGCACCACTACCTAGGCCTTAGATCCTGGGTTCGAGTCATGGGGAGGGGAAAAGGGGTGGGTATTTAACTTGTAACAAAAAAAAAACAAAAAGACACTATATTGCAATATTGCAAAAGTGACATATACATTTGGTCTATAGGCACGACACGTTTCTGCACATTCTAGGGTTGAATCTTCATCCCTCGAACTAATTCAACAATTTCAAAAGTGAGAGTGAGTGTCTATTAAAGTGCTTAAATCTACTTAATAAGAAAATGAAGAATGCTTCACTACTACTTTATTTAAGAAATGAATAATTTAATGTGCAATCAAATTCTAATACGTGAAATGGGCATCACGAAAGTGTATAGTACTATATATATGCTCTAATATATCTACGTAAGCTACGAAAAAAGAGTTTGTCTAGATTATAAAAATCAATTTGTGGTGTGAGTAAATTATCAAATACTCTTGTAAAGACTAATATTAGAAAACAGTTAAAAAGACAAAATTTGTTTAAGTGGTGAATAGGGAAAATATTACTTTTGTCATTAAACTTTAGCACTTTTTAAATTTGGTCACCCACATTTTATAATTATCAAAATTGATTACTCAATTATTATTTTCTATCAATTTTGATCTTGCGGTTAGATCCGTCATTGGCTAACGGAGAAAGATTTTGAGCGCTAATTCTTTTTTTTGACACAATTTTTCCTATTTTAATTCCTAAACCCCCGACCCCAGTTTTTTTTTCAATTTTTATTGTATTTGTGAATTTTGTATTTCTTAACCACATATATTAATTGAAGATAATTTCAGTAAAAATTGAAAAACAAAATTGTGGTTGGGGATTTAGAAATTAAAATAGGGGAAATGGTGTCAAAAAAACAATTAGCACTCAAAACCTTTTCTCCGTTAGTCATTGACGGATTTACTAACAGCAGCATCAAAATTGATAGAAAATAATAATTGAGTGTCCAATTTCGATAGTGATTAAATGTGGGTGACCAAATTTAAAAAGTGATAAAGTTCAATGACCAAAAATGATATTTTCCCCAGTGAATAATACAAATTTATGGTACAATCACGGGATATACATATAAAAAAATACGTGATACTCCATCTGTTTCACTTTAAATTCATCATTCATAAAAACTTACATAAAATATAGTCAATTAAAATAACTTTGAAAAAAAGAATTAGTGGATCAAACTTGAGTTAACGCGGGTAAAACTTATTTAAAATATATTTTTTCGCTATCAAATACAGTATTGTTTTACTACATAACTAAAACTATGTTATTAAATGATTAAAATATTGTCACTACAAGACTAAAAGTATACTACAAGTCCTAAAATATTCTAGACGCTTATTTTATTTTTTTGATCGAATTTGTCAAATTATATTTTAAGGACCCGTTTGATAGCCTGAATAAGGGGAATATTAACCTTGTATAACAATAATGCTGCTGTTTGATAGCTCATATAGGCTATATCAGCACCCCTGAATAGTCAGAAAAGCGGCTTATTAAAAAGGGTTGGTCTGCTATGTACTCGAGTGCATGTTGTGCACCCTAGTCCATGTTGCACTTTTCAGTTACTGACTTACACTTTTTGGTAAATGGTGTTGCACTTTTCAATTATTAAACTGTATAAGTAATAATTGAAAAGTGCAACACCATTTACCAAAAAGTGTAAGTTAGTAAACTGAAAAGTGCACATGGACTAGGGTGCACAGCATGCACTCGAGTGCATACTAGACTTTACCTATTAAAAAGTGCTTTTTGGGCCCTTATACAGGCTTTTCACTATTCCCTTTTGAAGAAATAATACCACCCCCCCTAGTATTATTTTATACAGGTTTGGCCCGTATAAACTAGATTACGATTTTGCCCCTCTAACACACAATGTTGCCCTAAAAATGAATTTTGCATCGCAATCTCACATTTTCACGCAGCCTCCTTCTCTTTTTTTTTTTTTTGGCGATTCCTTCGTCTCCGACGACTCTCCGCCATCGTCGACCTTCACTCCCAAATTTCGTATTCCTTTTCGTGCCAGTTCGACTGCTCGGTTGCGCCCGACGTTGAATAATCCATCTACTGAGAATGGTCGAATTTTTTTCGATATTTTTTTTTCTTTTTATGGTTTACTCTTTCGTACGACGCCTATTCACCATCTTTTTGTGCGATTGTAGGTGTGTCTGATGGGTTCCCTGCCGTGAAAGGTTGAAGGTTCGATTTATTCATTCACTGCAATTTTTTAGGGTTTAGATTTTTAGGGATTAACATATTAATCTGTTGCTCGTAGGTATTTTCGTTCGCGTTAGGTTTGAACAAAAGAGGTGCCATAAAGCATCGGTGAGCATTCGTAAATAACTTATTGTTTTTTGTTTATGTTACGGTTTCAATCGATTTACATATAGATTTTGTTTTTTGTTAATTGTTGTGATAGTTTTTATTTTTTTCGGTATAGATTGTTCTGGTCATTGACAGTGTTAATGTGTTTCAATGGATTTTTTCTCCTCCCCTTCACTAGTTGCAGACAATTACTCGTCATTCATAGAGTTTACATTTATATAGTTTACGTGTTTCAATTGATTTTCATTCCCCTTTCAATGGTTGTATACAAACTGGTCATTGATAGAGTTTATGGGTTTCAATTGATTTTCGTTTCCCAATCTGTTTGTTTGTTTTTTGGTATAGGGCATACAATGTTGACCCCTTCGATGAGAAAAAACTGTTGTTGTATTTTTTGGTTGAAGAAATGCACCAGCGATTGATTCTTATATGTATAATCGTGCTCTTAATAACTAGACACAACCGAAATGTTAGAAGGCGCACTCTTTCTTGGGAAATGATTTCAAAAATCCCTAGGCAAGTAGTACACATGAATAGACTGTTCCACATTCGAGATTCTGATTGTGTTGCAAATCTAAGGATGGATCGGAATGCATTTGCACGTTTATGTTTTTTGCTTGGTGAATTAGGAGGATTGAAAAAACGAAAGTATATTGGTGTTGAAGAGCAAGTTTCCGTGTTCTTAAGTGTTTTGGCTCACCACAAAAAGAATAGGGTAGTGGCATTCGACTTTGAACGGTCTGGTCAATCAATATCCACCGTTGTCCGTTTAGTCTTGAGAGCTGTTTTGAAATTGCACCACCTTTTCCTAGTTACGCCTGTTCCCGTACCCGATGATTCCACTGACGCAAGATGGAAATGGTTCAAGGTAAATTTGTGTACTGTTGTGGAGGTGCAGCTATTTACCATCTCCAAATGTTGTTTTTAATCTATTCTCTCTTATTTTGTAGGGTTGTCTTGGTGCCCTCGATGGTACATTCATTGATCTTCAAGTACCAAGCCTAGATAGAGCACGTTATAGAACACGCAAGGGCCGTGTCTCTACTAATGTGCTTGGGGTGTGCGACACGCAAATGAGATTCGTTTACGTCCTTCCGGGCTGGGAAGGGTCGGCTGCTGATTCTAGAATACTTCGCGATGCCGCAACTAGAACTCATGGCCTCAAGGTCCCTAAGGGTAATTAATGTGTACATACCTCATTTAACTAACTTCTCGTTGCTTACGTAACTATGCATCTCACATCAGCTGCCCTGTTCGTAGGGAAGTACTATTTGTGCGACAACGACTATCCCAACAGCGAAAGGTTTCTCGTTCCTTACCGTGGTTGTCGGTATCATCTTAGTGAGTGGGGTCCCAATAGTGGCAGGCCATCTAATCCCCAAGAACATTACAACATGAGACACACTAGGGCTCGTAATGTTATAGAAAGGGCTTTTGGTGTCTTAAAAAAACGGTTTGGCATACTTAGAAGTGCGTCGTTCTACCCTGCGAAGGTTCAAGTGAGACTTATCATGGCCTGTTTCCTCCTCCACAATTATTGCCGCTCTCAGATGCCTGTGGACCCAATTGAGGAATTGTTCGATTTACACGATTATGTTCCGGGTGACGACGACATGGATGAGGATGTCGTGGACTCTGTTGAGTCGTCGCCGCAGTTTAATGAATGGAGAGATGGTTTGGCATTGGGCATGTGGAACTATTGGAGATCCGGAGATTGATATGATTTGTTTACCATTTTCCCCCTACCAAAACAATCTGGACTTTTTATTTTTGTTATTAGACAATTTTAATGTTTAATGTGTGTGCTGGTATGTTTGGACATTTCTGGTTTGTTGGTTTGTGTGATGGCATGTTTATGACATTTTTGTTGATCCTCGTGTGTTTTTTGTTGTGCTTGCATCATTTATTACCCCTTTGTTATATGCCTAACCTACTTGATCATAGTAGAATGACATACTTGGACATCTTAGTTTGTGTTTGGACATGTGACGGCATGTATTTGTCTTGGATCTCCATTGTTGTTAGATCGAAGTGTGGGTTTGTATTATTGCATCGTTTCTAAACCCATTTGTTAAATGCAGTTCTATTTGATTTTATAAAGGGGGGATGGCTCCTCCAATGTGTTCCTGTGGAAATGGACACATGATCATAAAGTGCGCGAGTGACAGGTTAAGGCACCCGGGCAGGTACTTCTACAAGTGTCTCAGCTACCTGCAGCACAGTAACCACTTTTATTGGTGCGATGAGTATCATCGTAATGATCCACCTGAGTCTGTGCCACCCTTCCTCTTATCTCAAACTTATAAAGCAAATAAGGTGTATTCTAGTTCATGTAAGGATCCAATTGCTCAGGTTTCAAGTTCTCAGGTGCATCAACGTTTCATCGAGGATGAAGCTGATAGCCTATCTACCAATGACAATCAACCATCTAATTCGTCTTGTATTGCCATTAACCTAAATGGAGTCCCAAGTCATTTAATCATCAGTTTGTTGGTTGTAATGACACTCATGTTTGTAGTTATCATTGTCTTGTTAGGTGCACTCCTTGTTAGATCATCTTAAATTAAATAGACGTTTGTAACGTTTTGTTGGACTCGATATGTGTGTATTTAATTTGGTAAAGTACTATTCAACTTGTGAAATCCGAAGTATTATTCACAGGCATGTTGTACTAACATTGTTTCCCAATGTATTGGCACATAAGTCCAAAATAAATGGTCATTTCACTCATTTGAGATTGATAGTACTTTTCTGTATAAAAGAATATATTCCCTCTGGCTGGATATGCAATGAAAAGACGATCCATGGCTTTTTAAAAGCAACAAAAACTTGTTCTTATCTACTACTTCATAAGCCTCTATATAACATAATATACCTCTTTTGTCTTCCTCTCAATTCCAAGTTAAAAATGTCCACCCCGAAGCTGCCAAGGATCCCTCCACAAGAAACTTTGTTGTATTCTGGCTGTTGCGATTTTCACGTTGACGATGTGTTCCTTGATACCCTACTAATCCAAAAAAATCTGGGACGATGGGATCCGAAGGACGCACTGAATTTTAGTGCGGTATGTGTTGGTGTCAAGGCTGTTAATGAGTGGTTCAAGTACGCATTGACGTGGATTGAAGGGATCGAGCGTCATGACGAGCTGGAACGTAGATACAGGTCTTTCAAGAAGCTCATCGAACACCCCGATGTTTGGTGGGATGTGGAATGGAACGTTGTACACGCTTCGAAAACACACTGGGTTCGAATGATACATGTTTACTTATCAAACTTTTGTGTTCGTTACTATAATATACATCGACTTGATCATCATGCGTCCATTCACATTTTTCACTTTGCTACAGTCCGACGAGTCTCTGAAGGCATATTTCCATTTGGGAGATCCACACTACACAAAACTTCAGCTGCTATTCGCAAATCACAATGCTGCACGCGACCCTCCAGTAGACGCTGATGTTATCCAGGTAAGTGACGATAGCCACTCTGTAAATGATGGATTGATCAACACCAGGTATGCACCCGTGGTCTTGTCCGACGATGAAGACGGAGGTGGTGACCTTCCGAACTTTGACTATGGTCCATGGGCGCATGCAAGACTTCTCGATTTTGATGAACCCGAACCGGTGTCACGCTCCCCTTCTCGTGGACACGATATCCAGCCTTCAACCACTCCGGGCACTCCAAGCACCTTATGGAGTACGAACAACAAAGGTCCTTCTTCTTCCTCCTGTGCTTCTTCAAGGTCTCCGAAGAAGGGGAAAAAGAGGATGACTTAGAATTATCCGATCAGTGCGTCGGTCCCAGTTTGCTTCCATTTCCGTTAAGTTTGATTCAGTCATGTTTAATTACATTTGAAGTTTGTGTGTTTGAGATTTTCATACGAATTTGGGGTTTCCTTTCTATCTGTTTTATCTTTGGATGTGTCTAGGGTTTATTTTTCGGAAATCAGTGTATCGTTATGTGTATTCGAAGTTAAAGAATTGTCGTATCTCGAATTCCGTCAAGTAACGTATCGTTAATCCTTCTTTAGGTGGCCAATGTCGTAGCCTTATACTTTTGCACAAATGAAATTTGTGGGTATTGTTGTGGGCATATATGTTTGCATCGGTCCCGAAACAATTTAAACATGTGTAAAACTAATAGGGCCTATTCGTGGGTGTGGGCAATACGGTGTACAAACAACGTTTCATGAAAATTCCAGACCTTCATAACTGCATAGATATTAAAAACATAAAATATTTAAGTTCAACCTATGAATTTGAACATCACAGGTAAAACACAGAGTAGTAGTGCCAAGATAAGAAAATTCTGAAACCTAGTTAGCTCTTCCATTTTTCCAGCTTGGAAGGCTATTTCAGACGACTGTTGGTCACATTATTCCTTCAAAATCTCTAGGCCTTCTTGCGCTTGTTTAAGCTTGTTCGTGACTGAATGGTTTTCAAGCAAGAGAGAGTCGATTTTCTCCACCATGTCTGGAAACATTCCTTGTGGAAACCTCCAGAGCCCGGATGTTTCATGTTCATCAACCCAAACAACAAAATCACAACCAAAACCGTCACGTGCATCGTAACAACTGTAAAAAAGTCTTCCCCTCGTTTTCTCTTGCTTCGAAACGCACATAAGAGCCTCCTTTCCACAGTCGCATAACACACATTTCCCCCTCTGTGTGGACATGATTGTGTGTTTTCTGTGGGTGGGTGAAGTGACAATGTATGGTTGGAGTGTGTATATATATAGTCAATTAGTCACACTGAAATTTCCCTCCATTATGGTACCAATTTTCCCTCCAATATTGGTATTTCCCTCCAATATGACCTCTAATTTTCCCTCCAAATATTTTACCCTCCATATGTTCCAAATGGTAGATTTTAAAGTTTCAAACAAGCAACATAACCTAATTAACATTCAATACAAATATGTCTTCTTACAAAACACAATTAGATACAAAAGAGTTCATCACCAATAACATAGGTGGGTCCAGAGGTGGGCATTTTAGTCGGCTATTCAAATTTAATGTTATTTTCGTTTAGTAGCTCAACACAATAGACCTTTCGATACCATTCACACATTTGTGGGACGATGTCTTGCAAATCTTGCCCCGTAGCCATACATTCTAACATCTTAATGCATAATATCCCACAGTCACTACCGTTTCTCTGTTGGGGTGGTCGCGGATAAAAACAAACATCCCATACTTTCTTTACATTTCTGGAATCCCTCTGGCCCTTCCATACGTCTCCTTCCAAGCATAAGCTAGGCAATAGTTCGGCCATCTTTGTGAACAGTCGCTTAATTTGTGGTTTAGGACGATGACCCATAAGAGAATCATAGATTTGGATCCTCTCTTCCTGAACAATGAACTGATATAAGACCCAATGGTTTTTCGTGACGTGTGCGATCCCGAACACATACTCAACATCCGCCCATGGACGTCTGTATCCAATTTTTGGTCGTCGGCCTATGACATATTCAAGTATACGACTTTCCTTTTTAGACCAAACCCACTCGTCACCATGTGACCGTTTCCATGAGTCATAACACCTCGTCGTGAGTAACGCATGTTTGTCATACGTATTGTTACACAATCGTCACTATTGGACAATCATAAATTAATATAAAACATAACTAACACTTACAGCCACGCTAGCATCAACAACTGTCCAGTTGTCCAAGAAACTCGATGGCCACATCTCTACCTTGCGTAACAGGAGATGTATGAGCGCGTCAACGTGCTACAAAATAAAAAATGTGTAAGTTCTCCAAGTCCAATAACACTTGGGAATGATGCGAATAGACACGGGCTAACCTCATCTGAAAGCAATCCTGTTTCACTCCATATATCATTGAACCAAGCCGGCTTCACCCACGGGATACATTTCACAGATAATGTCACATGCGTATCTAGATTGTGGTTAGCCGCCCACCATTCTGAAAAGTTGTATACAGCCAGCCGAATGTCTGGGTTACTTAGTGGATTGTATAGAACTTTAACAGTTTCAACCATCTCCACATAAGGAACTATTTGAAGTAGCTAGACACAAACAAGAGATAACGTCATTGATGCATGAATTTGTAATTGTAACATATTTGAAACAGTTAATGAAGAGTGTGTTACATTCTCATCTACAGTAGGTGCATCAACCGTCACATCCCCCTTCAAACACTCGCTACTAGTGTCATCCTAAAAATACGATCAACAAGAAATAACGCCATTGATGCATGAATTTGTAATTGTAACATATTTGAAACAGTTAATGAAGAGTGTGTTACATTCTCATCTACGGTAGGTGCATCAACCGTCACATCCCCCTTCAAACACTCGCTACTAGTGTCACCCTAAAAATACGATCAACATTAGCACGGGATGTAAACTAGGTTATTATGTAACGTTGTCTTTTCCGATAATTAAAAAATACCTGCTTGAAATTAACATTATTGTCTTCATCAACTTGTTCATCACCACCATCGGCGCACTCAGCTCTGTTAGCTTCTCGTCCTTCGTCACCAATAACATCAACGTCTGCTTGTCCATCGTCAACATCAACAGCTTCACCACCATCCTTGGCATACTCAGCTGTGTTATCTTCTCGCCCTTCATCTCCAATAACATCAACATCTTCACCACCATCCTTGGCATACTCAGCTGTGTTATCTTCTCGCCCTTCATCTCCAATAACATCAACATCTTCACCACCATCCTTGGCATACTCAGTTGTGTTATCTTCTTGCCCTTCATCTCCAATAACATTAACATCTTCACCACCATCCTTGGCATACTCAGTTGTGTTATCTTCTCGCCCTTCATCTCCAATAACATCAACGTCTGCTTGTCCACCCTCAACATCAACATCTTCACCACCATCCTTGGCATACTCAATTGTGGTATCTTCTCGTCCTTCATCACCACCACCATCAATGTCTGCTCGTCCTTCATCGTCATCAACCACTTTGACATTCTCCTTATTCACTTTATTTTTCTCACTTGGAATTCCCTCACCTTTGTCTTCTGTATGAACAGATGGGTCAATGCCAAGCTTCACACAAATCTTGTTCAACAAATTCTCCAACCTAACTTGCATTTTGTCAATCGTATTCAAACGTGCGATAACCGTTTTACGGAAGCCCTTTACCTTTGAGTAGTTTGGTTCAACTGCTTCTGTTTCATCCAACTTTTCGGTCGGTTCCACTTGTTCATCCTTAGTCTGTCCCCTTCCCTCTTTTTTGGGTACCTTTTCACGCACTCGAGTCCCACCATCTACACTCGGAGCCTTCCTCTACGAGGCAAACGAATTGGTTCATCATGCTTCTCCATTTTATAGAGTTCCTATTCCCAACTGATGGCACTAACATAAGATGATAATTTTGCCTCAATTTTTGAAGGCTCCAACTTACTAACAACATGCATCTGCAAACGAATCCACCAAGCTTTTAAAATAGTGTACACAAATAATTGAAATCAACATAATATGTAAACATTTGAACTTACATTGTCTGTAGTGCGATCCTGTCCCTTCAACCTCGGAAAACATTTCTTACGGAGATCACCAAATCGGACCACACCATCAACAGAACTCCATCTCACCATGCGAGGATTAGAACACCTTCGCCGGGCTATAGGCTTCGCACACAACGAGGCAATGCTCTGCATTGTCTCATATGCCTATACTTGTAGTGCATAAGTAAAACCACAAACATCAATAAACATTCTTGAATCCCCTCTTTTTTTTCCATCAGACTTATTGCTTCCCCTCTCCTTCTCCTGTTGTTTAAGAGACATAAACTTCGACCTAATGTCTTGAACAAGAAATTAGAATGCAACGCGACCCCATGGATAACTATTGAACTCATCCAAGTTATCAATAAGGGCCACATATTCAAGATCAACCTTCTTCGATGACTTATGTCTAACAAGTAGTATACCATAAAGCACCAATAACAAAGCCAATTGCAGAGACTGTTCAGAATCAGGATCCTTCCTACATTTATCTAAAAAGGCTTCCTCAATTTGACTTACTGTTATGTATGTTGCACATTTGAAAATCTTTTTGTGAAGTACGGATGTAGTGGGTAATGGGGACTTTGGACCAAATTGCAATCCCGCAACTAACGCAAATTCTCTCGGCCCAAACTCAGTTTTAGTTTTGTTTATGTGGAAAATTAACTTTTCTCTCTGGCTACACAGTTCTTGTTTATATAACAAATGAAGATAGAGTTGACCCTGAAATGCGAGTTCTTGCAATTCCATGAATTGTCCAAAACAACTAACACGGAATTGAGCTCTGTTTCTTACACTAAGATTACTTATAACAGTATCTATGATGCTTAATTCTGACCTATTGCTAACCCCAACAGCAAAGGTCGGTTCAATGCTATTCGTAGCCATTAATAAAACCTGTTAAATAACAGATAGTTTCATAAGGTACAAACATAAATACGAGATTCCAAATTGTGGAATTGCACAATAGAGTGGGAACTAGATAATATCCCCACACAAAAATGTCAATTGAAGATATGGCAATGACAGATGAGCAAAATAGTGAATTTCCACGAAATCTAACCTCGAATTTGCTTAACGCGAGGAACGATCGGCAAACAAGCGTGAAATGCGAGTTGTTTCAGAAACCAAACACGAGATGCTTAATGGACCAAAACGTGTTATTCTCGATGGGAAGCTTGTTAATCAGATGAACGCAAATTTAGGTGAGGGATTTTTTTTTGGCGCGCAGAGTAGTGGATTAGGGTTTATGTCTTTTGGAGTGGGACTAGGGGTGTAAGTGAGTCGAGCTTACTCGCGAGCTACTCGTGCTCGACTCGAAAAAAGATCAAAATCGACTCGAAGTTAATCGATTTCGAGTTTGAACAATATTTACTATTTTGCCATTAATATATAATTTATATTTATATACTAGTAATCGAGTCGAGCCGAGCTAGAGTTTCTTATCGAGTCGAGCTCGATCTTTAAAATTTTAGGCTAGATTGAGTCGAGTCGAGTTTCGAGCTTCGAGTATAACAATTGAAAATGAAAACGGGATTATTTCAATATCGAAATGAAAAAATTGAAAATATATGTGGGCCTTATAGTTGACATACATGTAGGCCTTAAAGTTGAGTTGTACTTAATTAATTTCCTGGAATATGATCAAGGTGTAACCAAACAGCAAAATATGTATTATCAACTACGGACAATTTAATTTTATGGACTGCAACCACCCTTTTACATGATTTTATTAACTCCAAGCACATTAAGCATGATTAATTGGTTCACAAAATACATAAAACGTCGTAGTTTCGAAACAAAATCTGAAACTCAAATTCCTTGGAATCCCAAACGACGCAACCTGTCTATTCCTACTTTTCGTTTCTTTGAAAAGGGGTCATGGTGTTGCAGACCACTTTCTCACAATCACACAAAGAAGATAACTTTCAGACAAAGTATTTTTATCGCCATTTTCAGTAGATATGAGCCGTCAAAGAAGGTCCATGGTGCCAACCGTACCGTTCGAGTTGATTTGGGAGTTCCTCTCTCTGCTTCCGGCTTTGCATGTTGTGAAATGCTTGGTTGTGTGTAGGGCCTGGAGATCTCTGATTGAAACACCGGCGTTCGTGAGGCACCATTTACGCCAGATGAACACTCAGAATAAGTTTGGATACATTCTAGATCAAGAAAGCAGAAGACCAATAATAGAGGTAAGACGAGATGATCAGACGGGTGGAGGCAACGAAAGGGTTTTGATCAGCGGTGTGGAGAAGGCGTTCGAGATAGTTGGAAGTTGCAATGGACTTCTTTGTGTGCTCGGGCTCGAAGAGACCATTTTCTTATGGAATCCAACAACAAATCGTCATCGGGTACTTCCATCGCATAGCATTCCCTTTACATATGCACTTAGTAGAGCAACGTTGTCGTTCGGATTGGGCTATCATGAAGACACGGATGAGTATAAGGTTGTACGAAAAGTAACGTTCACGGGATCAAATCAGGGTCCCTACTTATCGATTTATTCTAGTAGAAGCAATCGTTGGAATGATTTGGGGTTTTTTGGGGATATGGAATGTTCATCGCAACCAGGTGTTTATGTGAAGGGTGCTCTTCATTGGCTGGTGTCATGGGGTCCTAACAGTCGTCAGGTGGCTGCATTTGATTTGGGGTCGGAGCAGTTCACAATCATACAAACCTCCGGTGACGCATTAGACCCGGGGTTCCCTTGTAACATTGGTGCGTTGGATAACGACACCCTAGTACATTACTCCGGATACTACTTTTTTCAAACCGTATTAATTTCTGGATTCTTCGGAAATACGGAGACTACAATTCGTGGACGCAGATAACAATGGATGATCAGAGTTGGAGGGATATCGGGGGATTGGTGAGAATCCAGCCGATTCGGTTCATGAAACCGGATGATTCGAAGATCCTAATGAGGATTGATCCCATAGGTACGTATGGTTATTGGGACATCGAAGAAAACAGGTTCTACGAGGTAGAATATGATGTAATTGTGCCTGGACACTGCACACTTAACACATACATTGAATCCATTGAGGTTCCATAGTAATGTGTATTGATTGTGCTTGGTTTTGAAATGCATTACAATGATGTAGTAGAAGAATGTAAAAGTTTTTTGTTTTTGGCATGTATAATAGAACGTAGTTTCTGAAATGTGGTGCACAGAACAAGTGTAATATGGTTGTTGTTATTTGGTAAAATAGTGTTGCTCCACTTTGTGCATAGTTTGGTTGGTTTAGTTGAAAACACTCTTATTCCCACGCAAATAATCACACAAGAGTAGAAATTTAAACAACAATCATTGGTTGGTTCAGTTGGAAATACATAGTCTAACATGTGTTTTGGATCCACCAAGAATACGTCAAATGCAAGTGATAATGCTCAAACTTATGGTGTTTGTAATTGACCATTGTCTCAAACGTTTAAACAATACTATATCGACAAACAATCGACAAACATGTAGTACACATGTATGGGACACCAAAACAAGTAAATCAATCCACAACAAAACAAGTGTGAATTGATGACTTCAACCACAAATATAATGACTCAACTCCAACTTCAACCAACAAAAACATATGCTGAGTCCTTTATACCAAGACAAGACCCATTCATGATGTGTTTATACCAAGTCAAGAGCATCCATTTAACTAAAATCATTGATGAGCAGTTGCACATACAGCCAAAATGCATTCACATTAAACCATCCTAAATAATCAAATGTCTACACCGATCAACCGTATAGTCCAAAAGGTACTCAACAAGAGTCATTAACACGATCCAAAAGAAACGAGAGTAGTGAATAGGTTATCCAACAACAACAAAAGTATGAATAGTTAATGGAGTTAATAGAGTATCATCTCAGTCAACGGACCAGCTTCAAAAAACTTAATAAGACGTCAACAACCTGCCTTCACATCTTAAAATCTCCGGAAAGTAACCGGTGCACAAACCGAGCACGGGCTTCATCTGAAAATCCCATGAACATCTCCAGAAGGCCACTATTTTGAACAAGAAGCCTTGTTGTGTCAATCCTTTCATCAATCGTCAATGCTGGAATTTCGCCAAGCATGTTGTATATGTGACACCGTTGCATACCCAGACTTGACTCGTATTTAAACACATCACAAATGACATCTAGTCGCTTGTCAGAAGAGGTGGCCATCTGTCCAAGGACGTCCATCAAGGGATCTACAGAATTGACCACAGAAGAGCTACGCTTCCTCGAATTAGTGGGACGATGACCATTCGTGGGTGTCGGAACCTGAGTTTCTAAGTCTTTGTCCATCGAACAATGCATCTGAGTCTGATCCGGGTTGCCATTAGCCTCAAAGTTCGAATTCCCACCTTGTGCTGGCTGGGATTCGAAGTGCACATCATCGTTATGTTCAGGAATGTCATCAACAAGAGAAGTAAATGCTTCATACACATCCTCGGCTCCCTCACCAGTCGCCCGGTCATTCCCAAAGACCTCAATCCAGTCATCATACATTGGCCAAGGCTTAAAGCGCATAGTCGCGGCGCTTGGATCCTTCTAAACAAACATACAGTTAACGAGTTAGACAAAAAATACAATGAACAAAACCGTATTTTACAGAACACACCAATTTTAATTTTTTTTTGGATACCTTAACAATCTTCTCCCACATGTCATTGTTGCAATCAATAAGATGTGTCGTGGTGTTGAAACCAATGCCGGAGTTATCAGTCAGCATTGTGTTGATAGAACCATAATACCTTTTCCACATGACAATCTTCGAGTTTATGTGAGGATTGGCACGAATGTCAGTGCCAGGGAGCGCCTGCATCAACATTTCCTCCAGCTTTGTTTGGTACCCAGGTCTGAACCCGTTCTCAGACTTCCAGCCTTCCAACACTAATTCTTTCAGCTTATCGAGCAACAATGACTCTCCATGGTCAGTCCAGTTGCGTCGAGTCCTCTTCAATGAATCAGTCGTAGACTTCCTTGCTCTGGCTTTGTACCTTCGTTTACCCTTTACGGGCGCCGTATCAAAACTAGATCCCCCGCCCTCCATCTACAGTCGTATTAAACAACAAGCAATCAAAAACCAAAACAACACTAGCATATGTAAACCCATATCATCGACAATCATAAACTCCAACAAACCCATATAATCATAAACCCATATGTAATCGGGTGTGAAAGACAAATAATAAGCCCTAAACCCCTGTGAGCATAGAATCGGAAATGAAAGACAGTTATTAAGCCCTAATCCATAAAATGATAGTCCAACGAAGTGAAATAAACTAAAACATTGCAAAAAATTGAAAATTTCTCGAAAAAACGAAGAGAACGTACCAACTTACCTGGAATGAAATGCGTAACTCGACAAGGGAGAAAAAGAAGATCGCACCTGAACAGGGAAAAACAGGGAAAAGGGATTAGCGGCGGAAAAAAAAAACGACGACGGCCGGAAATAGTATGAAGGAAGGAGGGTGAGCACCGATGGAAATGTGTGGAACTTTTTTTTCCCGCTGAAGAACCAAGTGAGAAGTGTGAGAGAGAAGCTTCCCAAAAAATGATTTATTTGGCTATGTAATGTTGAGAGAGAAATAATATTACGTATCAAACGATGTATTGATGCCTGTATAACGAGGGTAAAGTTGTCTTTTCATCATTTTTCAAAATTTATATGGTGGGGTATGCATTCTATCAAACAAAAAATAATTTTATACACTGGTTAATACACTCTATCACACAAGAATTAACATAATTCATGGTTTTTAGTACCACTTTTTGTATTTTCTATCAAACAAGAATTTCATTTAATACATCACTTATACACCTCTTCCTATATTAAATTATATTGAGGACCCCTTATACACCCCTTTTCCGCATAATTTTATTTTGTGTATCAAACGCACCCTAACTTTATATAGTACTCCCTCCATCCATGAAAAGTAGGGACATGGGGATGAGGCACAAGTTTTAAGAAAATGGTAGATAAAGTAGATAAAGTAAGGGTATTATAGGGTATTGTGGGGTCCATTGTGAATAAAGTGATTGTTTAGGAATAAAGTTGATGGCAAATTGAGTAATTAAGTGATAGTTGAAGGGTGATAGTTTCCATAAAGTGCATGGGACTACATTTGGTGGACAAAGAATATGTGTCAAATGGGACTACTTTTCGTGGACGGAGGGAGTAACATATTTTTTTGATGACCTGGATCAAGACTTATGACTCGCAAATTTTTAAAAATTCTTTTGACATATTTTTATATGTGAAATATTTCACACAAATGTTACTCCTTCATCATTTGTAAAAAAAAAAATGACGTTCCAAATTAGAATTATCACTTATTGATTGGGTTATAAAGCAAAATTTTCACTTTAAAATATATCATTCAAACATTTCAAGATTACATCACATATCATTATTTTGTTTTTTACAATATTTTATTATTATACTTTATTACTTAAAAGACTTGCATACCCTTTATTTTATTTCATTTAATACTACTTAATTCGTCCAATTTCACCATTTTTACTTTAATTTTTGGGTTGTCCAATATCAATATACTCTTTCCTTTAAAAAAAACATACCATTTGCATTATTTTATCTTCAAACTCCAATTATCACTTATATATTTACTCAACTTGTCATTCACTTTATTTATAAACAACTATTTTATTCATATGCGGACCGCACAATATCTTACTCCAAATTTATCTATTTTATACATAAAATAATGAATATGTTTTAATAAATAGGGCATTATGAATTTGGATGGACGAAATAACAAACAACTATTTTATTAATAAATTGTGCACACACAGTAAATGATGAATTTAAAATGAATTAGTTCCCGAATATTTGAATATTTTTTTTTTTCTTTATAAGGGTATTCATAATTATTCAAATCAAGAAGTTCTTTTGTATTGTAATGAGAGTCTTGTGCGAGAGTATAGGAGAGACTCATATATGAGACCAATTTACACCATAATACTTAGAGATCATATTTTTTTTCATAAAATGCGATTTGGTTTGAAATCTCCATGCAACGTGATCAAATTAGATTGAGCATGGCTTGTCGGTCCAACCAATTGGAATAATTTTGTCGATGGTTCAGCCGTTAAAATATCATTCTCATTTTTTTTTATATTTCAAACTTTCAATATCTTCTATATTGAATTTAAAAAAATGCACATGTAACATTATAATATCCACATCAAAATAAGCACAATGAATTATAAACAACACATGACAACTCATGTCAAAATACAATTCAGGCTTCGTAGTCCATAATGAGTTCTTAAATTAAAATATTAAGGTAGAATGGTGAAGAAAAAAAGGTTAATTTTAGCTTAAAAATGATAAAGAAAAACATGAAATCAATATTGAACTATATCATAAATTAATTAATTAAAAAAATAAAACTGGTTCAACCATTTTGGCCGATTTTCCTGGTTCTAACTGATTTTTTCCGATTAACCTAACAGTTTTGAATAGGTAATTGAACTGGATTAGTGACCGATTTTCGATTGAACCGACTAATTTGATTCAATTCTGAGAACACCGACTCCATAAACCCATATATCACTGTAATAGAGTAAATGTGATATGTTTTACGTATGAGACTTCTCCTATTTAATACAAATTTCAAATGAAGTTTTAATAAAATAAACTATACTAAGACCTTTTTTTTTAGATGTTTACAAGATCAAAGTAAAATATCAATACAATTCAGGTTTAAAACTAACGATCTTCAACCAAAGACGGATCGTCACGGTCGCTGACCCCTCCAATCGTGAGAAAGAGAAAAACGAGTGTACCCTTTGCTTTATATGAATTTCCAGATCTCCATTCTTGATACGAAACAACTCCACACTAACGTATTCTCATATCAATAAATAGGAAACAAAAAAAGGAACAAAACTCCACCAAATACCACGAACCTACCAAACCATCGAAATCACTCAAAAAAAGTCTCACACAGGGAAGAGAGCCCCACAACAGGGTAACGAAAACAGATCGAAACAAACAAGAAAATAACCAACAAACTAAGGCAACTCCACACGGCATAGGAAAAACCAGAAACAACAAGAAATTTAGTGTGTGTTTTGAAACTCTACGAACTGCTTCTAGAATCATTTTTTTTTTTTTTTGAAAAGTTGTGAGAGACAGATTTAAAAATAAGTGATTCTAGAAGCAGTTTGTAGAGTTTCAAAACACACCCTTAAAACTATCTAAAAAAAGGTAAAGAAGATTGAGGAAAAATTTACTGAACGGTCACTGTAGCTCTATTAGGGATAATCTACCCGTTAATCCCAACAAAACGCTAGAAAAAATCTATATAAAACGAATAAGCATCTAAAAAAATGGGTAAGACGATAACTGTGAGCGACATTGGAAGTCAATGTCGATGGTTGTGCAAGCGCCGAAAGAAACAGCCTACAATCAATCTACATAGGAAGGGAGAAGAGAGATGCTAGTGTTGATGATGGAGGCCGTCGTAGAAAGGAAGGGAGATGAACGAGACTGTGTGGATCCCATCTCGAGTGGGTAAATCGCACACAATATTGCTTGAAATTAGTCCATATTGCATATTTGCATCACCTACTCTCCATTTGAAATCTACTCGACTCTTTTCTATTTTTTTTACTTACTCTTAAAATCTTTATTTATTTAACCTCTATGTCCTTTTTTTTTTATTTACATAATACATTTATTTTATTATTTAATAAAGTTGAAATAATCTTAAAACTTTGGTTTTATTACTTTTTCTTAATTGCATTCTTATATTAGTGTAAAATTTAATTTGAAACTGAAAGAATATTATTATTTGTGTACTGCTATTATTGACATTATAAGTAATAACAAAAATTTATATACAATATTTTACAATAATTTTATTGTGAAATATGCTCAAATAGCTATTTGGATCTGATTTGTCACGATATCCAATCTATCTGCATTCCCTATTTTATGAGTTCACCTCTACTATATTTTAAAAAATAAATAGATCTGGGCCGACACTTTATATTAGATGGCCACAATTAGTTGTCCTCTATTTTATAAGTTCACCCTCTATTTTATGAGTCAGAAGAACCATCTTTAGAGTCAGAACCATATTTATAATGCTTAAACTAGTATTTGACGAATGTTTAACGTTTTTTATTTACTAAAAAATAAAAAAACATAAAACTAAGAATGGAATAAGATAAAATCATACATGGATCTGTTTTTTTTTTTAACATTTGATTGTTATGTATTTTGTAATTTTATGGATGGGCTATTCAAAATGCGTGGATCTAAATCTATATTTTTTATTTTGGGGATGAACTGAGTATTTCATTCACGCAGTAATGACATTTTATTCATACAGTAACACATATTTCTCTATAAAGTAATACACTTGTGTTTATATAGTAACACCATTTTCAATATCTTACATGTGTTACTTTAAGGACAAATATGTGTTACTCAAAAATAAATTATGTGTTACCTGTCCTTACATTAACACATATTCGCACAGTAACATATAATAACCCTCACAATAACACAGACCTGTAACCTGTTTTTCTGATTGTCTTTTAAGTGATTTTTATTTTCTTTAAGATATGTTTGATATGGTATGACTTGCAAAAAAAACTATGTAAAATTTTTATTTGTACAAATATTTCATGTGAAAAGTTAAATTATGTGTTATTGCAAAACCCATTTTGTTGTTAATCTTTTGCGCGACTTTTACGCGATTTTTTTAGAAATATATGTTTAACCTGATCAGAACTTAAATATACTAATATTTCACGTAAAATATTTCAAATTAATAAATAATAGAGTTTGGGTTGTCGGCTGTGACGTAATTTGGCAAGTGATGTTATCATTTCCTTGAATAAGAAGAAGTTATTTTGGGTATAAAAAATTAGGGGTAGGTGATTACCTAGAGAGAGAGCCAATTAACTTGGATTCAAATGCCCTCTACTCTAATATATATACTCCATAAAATAAAAAAGTGGATTACAAAAGGTAAAGGATAATCAATGTCCGTTACACGTGTCCGGTTTCTAAAGTGGACACGTAGGGAAAGCGACAAACCACGTAGGATGAATCGCAATAATCGTTTTTTGTGGGGCAACCATGCAATAACCGGAAAAAGAATCAAAATTGGATTCTCCTTTCTAGAATAGTCACAAGTGTAGGAAATTTCATGAATTGTGATTTTAATTAAATGACTTAAAAAAAAGTTGTATAATTAAAAATATATTTAAATTTCTTAAATTTAAATGTATTTAACAATTTACCTTCGAAAAATAGTGTCGACTGTGATTTTGAAATACATTAAACTATAAACTCAGGATTTAATTTTTTTTACTATTTATTCATAGATTGAAAAATAAAAAAATTAGTAATTTGAAATGTAAAAATAGAACCATCAAATTAAAACCCTGGAGTCTTGTAATTTATATTCTTATTTATTTATATGCATAATTATTTTTCAATAATATTTTCTTTTCTTATTTACTCCATTGCTTGAAATTGATTTTTTTTTTTAATTTTGATTTACAAAAATATTGTTAGATAAATTAATTATAATTATAAAATATCAAACATGGTCTTAAAATGTGTGAAATTTAAATTGAGGGAAATTTTTGTAGTATGAAATTGAGTTGCATATCATGTAATTAAATTTTAAGTGATTTTGATATATATATGTCCTCAATTATCTAATTTAATTTTTGATCCACCACATTAGAATAAAGTTAAAATTATTATACGATTAAGTGCACATAGTGTGATTCTAAAAAAAAAAAGTGCCAGTTTATATCATCCAGGTCCTTAATTGATAGTAAACACCTTAAAGGGGTCTTACTTTCGATTTTCAAAATCGAATTTTGAATTTTAAGATAGTACGCCAATTTTACTTTGGAATTTAAAAACCAGATTTCAAAAAATCACCATGGTTAAACCTATTAATTAATATAATATATTCAACACTTTACTTTTTACACAAATATAACATCTTCAATCATTACCTAATAATCAAATTATTATAATCTTACTCAATAATAAAATAATACTCCCTTGTCTAGTAATTACTTTTCACATTTTCCTTTTCGAACCCTTAAAGTTGAAAACCTTTCATAAACTGCACCTTCACAATATTCTCAATTTTACACAAAATGTCATTATTTTTTTATCCGCACATTCACACAAGTCAACACTCTTCTTTACTTTATACATAAATGTTTATAAAATTACCCATCAAAACTCTATTCATTATTACACTTTTTTAATTTTCGTGTCTACATACACGTGAAAGTTATTTCAGAACGAAGTGAGTAGCATGTATAGTGTAAATAAGTGTGTATTGTACTATTGTGAAGGTGAGTAATTTGACAAATTTTTTTTTATTTATATTTGTAAATAATAGTTTGACGGTTAAAAGAGAAAAGTCTACAAATAATAGTAAGACGTGGAGAGTAATACTTC
Organism: Galeopsis tetrahit; assembly: GCA_963675135.1. Taxonomy (NCBI): domain Eukaryota; kingdom Viridiplantae; phylum Streptophyta; class Magnoliopsida; order Lamiales; family Lamiaceae; genus Galeopsis; species Galeopsis tetrahit. The sequence goes on from OY776128.1 coordinate 54,655,454, forward strand.
CTCCGTCTCGGAGGAACTTGCACCCTTTAACCGGCACACATTTTAAGAAATGTGTAAGAAAATGTGTAATGATTGATGTTTTGAGGGGTAGTTTTGTAAACTTTTATGAATAAAGTAAAGTAAAAAGTAGATTGAGTGTGAAAAAGTAATGACATATGGGTAAATATGAGTATATTTCAAGGTGAGGGTTGTGAAAATATTTCCTTTTATGGAGTGTGCAAATTGGTAAGGGACATCCATGTATGAAAAATGTGCAAATTCCTGTGGGACGGAGGGAGTACAATTTATTCAATTTTACACTTTGATTTATAGTTAAATTTTCTGAAACTTAAAAACCAAAAAAAAAAAAAAGAAAAGCATATTAATTACTATTGAATTAAAAAAATCAGAATTTTAAAATTGATTTTTAAAACAACCCCAAATCCATACCCCCGGCCCTAAATTGATAAAATTACTTGAAATCTTTGTGTGGTATTTTCCTTTTTATCTTTAAAATCTTTATTTGTGTGATATTTTCCTTCTTACTATCATTTTAGATAATTCGGCTTTTATGTGAATATAAGTACATGATCTAATTAGGGCTGTAAATGAGTCGAGTCGAACAAAATGTAGTTCAAACTTGTTTGAAATATTATCGAACTTTGAAATTATTGTTTGAGTTTGTTTGATAATTAAACGAGTCGAGCTCAAACGAGATTTATTCGAGCCGAGCTCGAGTAGTCTGACATAGTTACACTAAATTTATCTTTTTTTACTTATCGAGCTCGAGCCGAACTTTAGACCATACCGAACATAAATATATGTTCAAACTTGTTTGATATCTATATCGAACCAAGCTCAAACGAGTTTTTATCGAACGATCTCAAATCGAGTATCGAATATCTTTGTTTGATTTTCATCCCTAGTATAATTCTTGAAAGAATCACATATAAATAATCCTATGCAAAGCTCATATAAACTTATTGATATTTTTTTTACTTTTTATATGAGTATTATTTGATGATATATAAAAGTATTTATGTTCTTATTTTATAATTTAAAATTTATGTAGAAGAGTAATAGTTTGTCAAAATTGAAATGAACAACTTTTATTGGTATAGCCCCATTGCCACATTTTATTAAAACTTTTTCATTCTCTATTATAATACAGCAACAATGCCAAATTTGTTAAATTTGCCCTCAAATATTACAAAATTTAAAGAATAATTAAAAATAAAATGCACTAAAGTTGATATAATTGAATATCAAAGTATTATTTACATTGTAAAACTATAATATTACGGAGTATTACTTTTAAGAGTAACAATTTTTTATCGTAAAAGTAAAATTTATTCAAAATAAATTGGGGTAGTGTTGGTAATACATAAGTCAACACTCAACACTCAACACTCGACACTCGACACTCGACACTCGACACTCGACACTCGACACTCGACACTCGACACTCGACGATTCTCCTAAGTTTTACTAACCACTCTTCGAAAGAGAAACTACTTAAAAAAATCTCATTCACCGGAAAAATCGGAAAACTAGCTCCACAATCTTCTTTTAATTTCATTCACAGTGCTATTGACACATGTGAGTATACATTGATTGATTGTGTTTTTTGAAAATTGAGGAATTTGGTTATTTACTAACTACTAATGCTATTGTTTGTATGAGTTAATGTCTATTGCTCAAAGTGCACTATGCACATGATATACAATAAATATTTTATTGTTGAATGTAGATAAAAAAAAAAGATGGGATGTCCAAATAAAAAGATGAGGAGATGGAGAATAATTTCACATTGATTATTTATGAAGCAGTGATGTATGTATATTTGGGAAATGATGCCATCATCATTTTAATATATATTTATTTTTTGAGGAAGAATCATGCATCATTTTAATATTTGGGAGGGAAAGGAAAGTGGGCAATATATACAGTAGGTGGTGAGTGCTACAATCCAAAATGCACCGAGTTGAGCGTGGGTGCACCACCACGCCACATGTACTTGTCCATTTCTTATAACTTAAAAAAAAAAAAAAAAAAAAAAAAAAACCACCCTTTTTCAAATTATGAATGTAATAAATTAATTTTCTACGAGTTTTGACTTCGGCTGCAAAACCAAATCGCATTATTAATTTGTTAACTTTTATTTCTCTTGAAAAATAAGTCAAATATCGCATACAAAAGGTAAAATAAAATAAAAAAAGAGAGAAAAAAAGTGGAGTGGTGGGTTGTATGGATCTCAATACAATTTCAAATCTAAAATAAAAAAAGAGAGAAAAAAAGTGGAGTGGTGGGTTGTATGGATCTCAATACAATTTCAAATCTTCAGTTTAAGACGAATCTCCACAGTGTCATTGTACCCTCCATCCGTAAAAAAGATAAAAAGCGTACAAAAGCAAAAGATAGAAATACAAACTAAACTAGTAGAACAGAAGAAAAGCAGGTTCAACGAGTCACCCACCCGATCGATCGGGGATTGACCCGTTGATCCCACCTAAAATAGAAAGAAAAAAAAATCTCTAAATCTTATTCTTTGATTTTCTAAATTAAATATAAATTTCAAATATACATAAAATATGAGAATGCCACAATAGATTCGTAACATAATACGATTATATTATTTTTACGACTATCTTAAATTCTTAATCAATAATCGCAAATTTCCATTACTTTAGGCACGCTATTTAAACCTTTGACCATTATTCATTATCGCACACCCAACATTTAAATCACCGATTTTGGATTAAATAATAGTTAAAAAGGATTGGATTTTCGAAAGTTTAGAAATTAGGCTCGATTGAAATTCACTAATAATGATGACAAAAAGGCAAGATATTTTAATTCACGTGTTATTAGATTTACCATTTAACTAATCACATATAGGAGTACTTAAATAAACTTACCTTGGTTCCATCAAGAATTAGCTGCACTTACTATAATACACCCTTCATTTTATAATAAATGACTTTTCAACATATTATTTTTATGATATTTTAACATTTTTACTTTTTTTTTTCAATTGTTTTACCCTCCTTTTAACTTTATCTAATTTGTAACTTATGTTAATAATCTCACTAATGACAAATTTGTCAATACATATATACATTTTCTTAATTAAAAAAAAAAAAGCAAAACAAAAGGACATAAATGAGCATATTTTTAAGTCTCAAGTCTACACCACTATGCCAACTCATTGGGGTTAGAAAATATAAATAATTAAACTCTTATTTAATATAAAGTAGATAAGTTGAAGGTATAATAAGTATTGAAGGGTAATTTGTAAATAAAATGATTGATAAAGTGGATAAATTAGTGATGGTTAGAGAGAATAAATATAAAATAGTATAAATAGTATTGTTCAAAAAAATGAAACTGTGTATAATAAAATTGAACAATAAAAAAGAAAAGTGAAAATAATAAAATTGACGAAGGTGTCCCACATTTTATTTCATTATATGGATTATTAACACGTGTAACATCTCGTAATATTGAAGGCCGACACGTGTTAAAGCGCCATCATATTATCTTTTTTTTTTTTGAAAGTATCATATTATCTTACCAAAACATCTTAAACAGATCGATGTCTACGTATATCTATTTCATCTTAAAAATATACCTTCTATATTTAAGTAAAGAAGGTAAATCGATGGTATTTTTTAGGTATGTCGATTGAATAGAAAAAAATTGACTAGGTGCAACGTGTAGATAATTGTAAGAATGTAGCACTCTCGTGAGACTTGTTAGTTTTTTTATTTTTATTTTTCTAATTTTTCAACAACGTGACAATTAAGCATAAAAAGCGAAATAACTATAATAATCATTTTCCATTATTATAAAAAGGAAAATACCCCCTCAAAAAGAAAGAAAGAAGGAAAATACAACTTCTTTGGGCCCACTCAGTTCCACTTCCCAAGTTCAATTTTATTTTCCTGTTTTCTTAAATAAATATTCACCGTTCATCGCCACTCTGAAATCAACGGCCCAGATCCAGTCTCTTTCCTCGAATCTGTTTGCCAGCTAGGACTTTTTATATTACCAAATCCTCCACGTCGCCGCTTCATCGAACGACTGATATTCCTCGGACATCCATTCGGCAACCAAATCACAGCCGTCCAAAAATTGGCCCCACGTGTTTATTGACTGTGATATAAATTTAAATTAAATTCATGGAGTATATGATTTTTTGAGACATACTCCGTATGCATACGTGGGTGTCTTATAATGTATTCAATAAAATTTTAAGTTATGCACTAAATTTACTACAAATACTAAAATAAATTCAATAACCTTTTATAATAAAAAATAAAAAACTTGAATTCAACATGATAAAAATCAATAAAACACTTAAAAACAACAAATTTTATATTTTAGATAATATACTCCACAAAACACTAAAAAAATAAAAACCATAAATGGAAAATGAGGAATTTTTTGCGGTAACGAAGATGGAGATAATTTTATTTCCGTTTACTTGGCGGGAAAGTAAGTGAAGATCGGTTCCCGTTCCAGCCTGTTGACATCCCTAGTTCTTCGTTCTCCACGTGTATTTCATCGATGTTTAAAAGTTCATAGTTAATTATTATGATTGATCCTTATTTAGAAGATAATCCGACAAAATAACTACTCTTTTTATTCAAAGCATCCGTTCGATAGGATCTGTTCTTCACTTTTAATTTAATATCCGTTACTTTTTACGCAATATTTTTAATTGATGATGAATAGTAGAAACATCAATGTCTAAATTAATGTGATTACGCAATCGATCCACCCGTAAAACATGTACACGAGTTCAAAGAAAGAAAAAAAAGACTGGGCATTTACTTTATATGCATGTATTTTGGCAGGGTTAATATAGTTAATAACACAAATACTAGTACTAAATATGATAAACTTAAATTCTTGTTAATATTTTGTTGTTTATTAGGGTCTTCAATAAATTAATAGAGAATCTGAAAATATAATCAATTCTCGATATGATCTGTTTCTTCGCACCCTATTTTTTAGTGTGATTTAAGGTAATAATACCAAAAACTTGAATTTTCAGAATTTGAATGTAAAATAAAAAAAAAACATATTACTACAAAGTTTTATGTAAAATGAAATGAATATAAATAATGAAATTTGTTGAAGAGGCGTAAGGAGAATGACTGCCATATTAAAAAAATTCCGAAGATGGAAGCTTAGTAAAGAAGAGAAACCGACACGTGGCAGTGGTGATATCTGATTTTATGGTACATTGATCGAGGGTGGAGAATATGGCCATGTTGGCAGGTGGGAATAGGGACCGTGGGATGAGTTTGAGTTGGACGGCTAGGATGAATATGCGTGACAACGCAAGTTCATCTGATGTATCCACGAGGGCTTTTGTAGATGTATAGCCTCCCAACAAATGAATAGATCGAGACATCAGGAAAAAATAAAGGGCTTCATTTATAGTGAGAGAATGAGAAGAGGGTTGGAGAGAGAAACACAGAAGTGGAGAAGCTGTTAAACAGAGAGAGAGAGAAAGAAAGAGAGGAGAGGAGGGGAGCCCATTTTGAGATAAGATCTCTCTAAAAAGATTGTTGTTTTTTTCAATCTTGATAATTATGCGAAGAAACTGATTTCTTCTTCGTCTGGATTCAAAAAGCTTGAAAATTTCAGAAATGGATAGGAACAGAGATGGCAGGAGAGCTAGTATTGTAGGCTCTAATGGCTTCAACAGAAGAAGACACAGAACAAACAGTCTCAGAGACTCCCCAGGTTTATATCAGCAGATCTGGTTCTCTTTTTCTCTTTTTTCATTTTTTTCCCAATCTTGATGATGAAAGATTTGAGCTTTTTTGCAGATGAAGATGGGGGAGTTGAGTTGCAAGAATCTGCGAGGTTAAGAGATAGAGTGAAGAAAGATCGAGATAGGGAGAGAGAAAGAGATAGAGAGAGGGAGAGAGAAAGAGATTTAAGGAGCAGAAGTAAGCGTAGAAGAGGCGAGAGATTAACCGATGTTGCCGGCGATGAAACCTCCGAGGAGAGTGTCAACGATGAGGAAGACGACGAAGATGAAGAAACCCCCACCGTCGGCGGTGTGAGGTTGATTCCGGCGGCGGTGGCTTCCATTTCCAACCACCACCACCACCACAATACTCACAACACTAGTTTTAGTCAACAACAACACAATAGCAGCAATAGTCCTAGTAATCTTGTAAGTAGTAATCCCCATATTCAACATAGAAAAAGCTTCCCCCCTAGTTCTTCTACCGCAAAGGTTTTAAGACCGCCGCCCGTTTGGAAAACCGGCGATGAAATGATCGGCGTCTCTGTTCCAAGAAAAGCTCGTTCCGGTAATTTTATTTCTTGATTAGCAGTTTATTCATGAAATTATTTGATTTTTTTTAACGATTTTCTCCTTTTGAAGCATCTACGAAGAGGTCGCACGATTGGATTTCTAGCAGCAGTAATAACAACAGCGGCGGCGGAATTTCCGGTGACCAGCATCTGGGGGCAGGGACGAGTTCTCCGGCGAGACAAGCCGTTGCGCCATCTCCGGTCTCTCCATCTTCTTCCAATGCTTCCATGAAAAAGAAGCTTGTCAGTTTTCAATCTTGTTGAATGATTTCAGATTTTGCTTTGATTGATCTCTGTTGACACTGATTTATCCCTTTCTAGAAGCCGAGTGTTAACAACAACTCCGGCCCGAAGCAAAAGCCGCCGAAAGCCTCTTCGAAGCCGCCGACTTCTTCAAATCCAGAGGAGCTTGAGATTGAAATTGCGGAGGTGTTGTACGGTTTGATGACTCAATCGCAAGCTCCTTCATCCAAGAAAGAGGAATCGAGAGAAATCAGCAGATTGAATAGCGATGTAAAATCGCGGAATTCATCGCCGATTTCCAATTCTGCAACGAATAATCTCAATTTGGGCCCTATTTCCAGCCCTCTTTCAGCTGTCGGTGAGTATTTTAGCGTTTTTGGTGGTGTTCCAATTCCAATTCTTCGATTGAAAATCCCTAAAATTTCTACTTTTCTTCATTTTGAAGCTCCGAAGAGGAAGAGACCAAGGCAGGTGCCGGAAAACTCGAGCTACGGCCCCCGGAGTAGCCCCGTTCCCGTTCCGGCGAAGCCTGAGACAGATCAGGCTCCAAAGAGTGAGATTTTATCTCCTAATTTGGAGAAAACCGCCGGATCCGTAGCTGAAAACGGTTACGGAATGCGGGGCAATTCGGTCAATATGCAAGAGCAACCGGCCGAGGCACAGGCGCCGACACCGCCAGTGTCGATGAAGTCAGATTTGGCGGCGCATCCTGTTGCAGAAGATTTGGTAACTAAGGAAGAAGTGAGCTCATCGAAGGAGAAGGAATCTCCTGCTGTGAGAGTAGAAAATAGCAACAATGGAGATTCGCCATTGATGGCGACAGCGACAGCTTCATCGGCGATTAAAGCGTGAGTACAGTTTCTCTCTCTTCTGGTTGGTGGTAAATTGGTCTCTGATTAAACTGTTTTCTGGAATTCAGGAATTCCGCGGCGGTTGTGATGGAAAATCGCAAGGAAGAGAAGTTTGAAATAGATCTGATGGTACGCGGAGAGATATTTTTTAAAGATTTTTTTGCTGCAAAAAAAAAAAAAGATTCCTTTAACCAGTTTTCCGTTTCAGGCGCCGCCCCCACAAGGAAGATCGTCACCGGAGAGAGAAAGTAAGATTGATTTGAGAGATTCATCCGTTGATCAAAAGGCATCTTCATCGAATGCAGTAAGTGTAGTAGATCGATGAATTTCAATCTTCTTTTCCTTCTTCAGATCCCTTATTCACTGATGGTTTTTTTTTTAATCAGGATTCGAAGGCTAAAATTCGAGAAGATGAAAATTCCAAGAGTGGAAGTGGGAAAGACAATTCATCATTTGTAGATAAGAAAGGTAAAATTAGTGGAGAAGAAGCTGAATCACACAAAGTGACTACTACTGAGAATAAAGCAAGGAACGTTGATTTGGAGAAGTGTGAAAGAGACAGCAAATCCCAGCTGCAAATTCATAAGCAGCAACAAATGCCGGATAAATCTGGTAAGTTTCCTTTTCTGGCCATCGAAATCCATTTGGGAAGTTTGTAGTAATTTTTTTGCATGTTGTGTGTTTTAGGTCATCCAACGAGTTCTTCATTGCCTTTGCCTATGTCTATGTCTATGCCTGGTTGGCCTGGTGCGCTTCCTACCATGGGGTATGTGTGTTTGTACATCTTGATCGATTTCAATCCTAATTTCTTGGAAATTCATGTGTTTGTACATCTGTTCTTGAGCTCTGTTTTTTGCTATCCATGGCAGATACATGGCTCCCTTGCAAGGTGTTGTTTCAATGGAGGGAGGCTCGGTTACACCGGGTCATATTCAGGTAAAACTCGGATCTTTTAGTTATGGTCAAATTCTTGTACAATCTAGTTTTTTGTTGTTTTACAATATTTCTCGTGTGTGCATTTATGCAGCCGTTATTCTCTCAGCCGCGGCCTAAAAGATGTGCTACACATTGTCACATTGCTCGGAATATACTATGCCTACAGCAATTCATGAAGATGAACCACCCTTTCTGGCCCCCGCCTGCTGGCACTCCGGCTCTGTTTGGATCCAAACCGTGCAACAATCTTAACGTCGTTCCGGCTGGAGATATGCATGGAGTTAGAAGTGTTAGCAACTCACAGGATAAGGGGCCTGCGGTTATTAATCATGTTGGGAAGGATAAAGGATCTCTATCGAATAGTTCTAATCCAGATGCTGCTGCAGCACAGAGAAAGCAGCAGCAAATTCTTATCCAGCAAGCGATGCCTCCCGTTGCTCCCAGCAATTTACTTGTAAGTTTCGTTTGATCCCTCGTCTTCTCTCTCGTTTTTGTGGATTTTAATTACCTTTTTACTTCAGGGCCCTGCTTTCATCTTCCCTTTAAACCAGCAACAGTCAGGTGTTGCCCCCCCACGGCCTAGTAGTGGTGGTGGTGCCAAGTCACCTGCAGTTGGTACTTCATCAAGCGCCCAGACTCCTGCTGTCACGAGCACATCTCAAGCACCGACTGCAATGAGCTTCAACTATCCCAATATGCCTTCGAACGAAACACAGTACTTGGCAATCTTGCAAAATAACGGGTACCCGTTTCCTATACCAACTGTCGGGGCACCTCAGAATTACCGTGGCAACCCTGCTCAGGCAATGCCTATATTCAACGGTTCATTCTATTCTTCCCAGATGATTCATCCATCGCAAATTCAGCAGATGCAGCACCATCAACCACCATCTGTCCAATCGGCCCAATTTCAGCAAGCTCACCAAAACGCCAGTGGATCCTCTCCGTCTCAGAAGCATTTGCAGGGGCAGAAAAGTCAAAGTGGTGGTTCTGGAAGCACGGGAATGCAGAATTTCTCTGCCCAGAAAACTCAGCAGTTATCACATAATCAGTACGGGCAGCATCCATCACGACCAAGGCACCACGAGGGTGAACCAGGCAGTGAAGACAGTCCATCAACAACTGATAGTCGAGGATCTCGGGCAGCCATGAATATATACAGTCCAAACTTCTCGATGCCCATCCACCCACAGAATTTTGCACTAATGACTTCTCCAGCTGCTTTGGCTACTGCTGCTGCAGCTACAGCTACAAGTACCAGTAGTAATCAAAATGACAAGAAAGCCCATCAATCCCAGCAGCAGGGAATGAAGACGGGATCAGAATCCATGCCCCCACATGGATTCGCGATGTCTTTTGGCACTATAAACGGGGCTAATGCTGGTCCAGGGATCGATATAGCATCCATGGCTCAAAGTCATGCTATGTTTCAGAGCTCTTCTGAGGCTGCTGCGAGGCAGAACATCCAGATGATGGCTGCTGCTCAGGCTGCACAGAAGAAGAATTTTCGTATATCTGATGATGGTAAATCGGGAAACGATTCCCCGACCAGAGATGACGAAAGAAAAAAGGCTCTAGGAGGTGGACAATCGATTGCGTTTACTAGACAAGATATGGCTGATCAAGCAAATGGTGTGATTGAAAGCTCAACCCGATCTCTGAATGCTGCATCGGGAGGTGCTCGGGCCTCTCGATCCATGACAACGAATGCTGCTATCAATGTAGCTAATTCTCACAATATTCAAGCTCAAATTCACCACCAACAGCAGATTATGCAGCTTAAACACCAGCAGCAACAACAGCAACTGGCAGCAAATGCAGCCAATCGGAGTAAGGTGCCCGTGACAAGTAACGGGAGTATATACTCTGAACATATGAATTCGTCATCCATGGCTGCCAAGTTCCCGAACTCACTCTCTGGTTTTCCACAAAATCTGGTCTCGAACAACAGCAACAGCCCAAATCAATCCCCACAGTGGAAAAATTCAACTCGAGCACCTACCCCACAAGCCCCGTCTTCTCTAGCCTCATCGACCACTACGTCCCATAAAAGCCTCCCCCAGCAGCATCCTCGATCCCAACCCCAAATGCACACTCAAATTTCTTTCGGAGGAAATCAGAAACCCCCGACAAATTCACCAGGGCAAGCGCCCCCGAGTGCGAATCAAACCCCGTCTTCACCTATGATGGTTGGCTCTCCTACAACCTCGTCCATCTCCAAAGGAGCGAGTGGGAGCCCAAGAACAACTTCATCTGCAATGAGTCAAGCTTCGTCCTTTTCAGCTCAACCGTCCAAGAACTCACCATCAGGCCCCATCCAAAAGTCTCCATCGATCCTTGGAACCAACAATGGAGGACCAAAAAATCAAATGCAGCAGACACAGCAACAGATTCCGAAAGGCGTGCAACAGGGGCAGCTGTTCTTCTCACATTCATATCCTCAATCCCAGATGCCTCATTCGGGCAGTACTAATTCAACCACATCTGGCCCAACTGGATATTATATGGCTCGTAGACGGCCAGATCAACATCAGCAGAGCCCTGGTGGTCCAGTAACGTCGACTGGGGGTTTATCGTTGAACACAAATGATCCAGCTACAGCCATTGCAGCAGCTACTGCTAATGCTAAGGGGGGTGGATTAACCCCACAGGGCATGATCCATGCTTCTCAATTTGCTGCACAGGGCGGGACCCTTTTACCTGCTGGTTTCTCGTATCTGCACCCCGTTCCAGCTGGTGTTCAGGTTAAACCTGCTGAGCATAAGCAACCTGCTGGTTAGTATATACACATCTTGAAAGTCAATTAAAATGTGCAATTTGATATTTTTTAGAATGTAAAATAGGGAGCATTGAATTTATGGATCAATTTACGATTTCTTGACCAGGTGATGATAATTTACATCAATGGCAGCCTGAGAAGAAGTGAGGTTCAAGCTTTGAATATGAAAGGAACGGTGAGGACGACACAAATCTCTCTTGTGGGATGAGATAAACACATCGTTGGAAGAAGCGCAAGGGAGATGACGTTTGCAGCAATGCGAACGAGAAGAATGTGTTTCTGCGCGAGGGTTCTCGATAGGTAATGATGAAACACAGTAAAATGTTTTGAAGCTTTAGAACATGGGCTCTGAAAGGGAAAATTGATCAATTTTTTTGTTTATGGTTTTAAGAACTTGGAAGTTAGACAGATAGGCATATGGAGCTAGCCATCTGGTTTTGGTTAGATAGTTGAAGTTCTCTGATCATTTGTATTCTCTTCTATTTCTCTTTTACTGGGATATTATCTTTCCTGAAAAAAGAAAAAGAAAAACTGAATAGACAAAAAAAAAAAAAAAAAGGAGGAAAGATGAACTTTTGGACATGTGTATGTTATGGAGGGTGTACATATATATGTATATGTGTCACCTGTAAGATTAGCTCTCAATTCTTTTTTTGTTGAAATTTATTGATCTCTGGCCTACTACATTTTGTTTTGTGTTGATGATAATGATGTTTTTTATTTTTTGTTCTGAATTTTGGACCCCTACTTAAATTGTTATTGGTTAAAATGAAAAGGTTGTTTGTATGCATGTGCTTGGAATGTAGGATTACTGTATTCCTTTGCATGAAAAAGTTGACTTCCATTTTTTTTGGTTTTAAAATATAAAAAATGGACCTTTTCATTGATTTGAGTGAGTTACTATTGTGGATGAAGTTGTGTATCTATCACTAGAAAATTGGCCAATTTGAGATATTTATGCATGTGCACACATGAGAGTTAAATGAGTTGGGATATTTGTTGGTTAGTTGTGGAAATTAATAATTATTGCAGATACAAATCTGGTCCTGGTCCTGCTATGGAGTATTATTTTTATAGAACAAATTTAGATTTTGGTTGAAATTAAAAAAAAAAAAAAAGATATGGGTAAAGGTGGTAAAAAATTAGGCATAATTGAAGCATCAAGTTCTAGATTCTAATATTTTAATTTATTTAGGAAGAAACCAATAATGAAGATACAACTTAGGTATAAAAAAGAATGGGATTGGAATCTGATTTGGTGAGTACAGGTTCAGTGGACCATTTCTGTCGATATGTTTTGTGGGCCCAACTCAATACATATATACCACATATTTTAAATTAAATTAAATTAATAATAATAATATATTGATGTTGAATAAGAAAGCAGGTTGTTGAAAAGGGGTAGTTGCCCGTGTCATACATGATACATACAATGCATCTATATTACTTCTAGTATATTTGGAATATTATATATGCAAAATGTAACTTAATTTAAATAAAAGCATAAAGTTTCGATATGCCGACAAGGACCAATCTTTTTATACTTGAAAAAGTGAAAGCGAAAGCATTATCTAATTATCTGTAATTTAAATTATTCATTCTAGAATTATTGCTTTATTATTATATTTTAAAATAGGGCTATGGTATTATTCAAAAATAAAATAAAATAGGGCTATGGTCATGGACCCCATAATATTTATACAATGGTCTGCAGTTGGACTTCCAAAAGCTTCACTTGTGAGGTACAAACTTGAAAAGTTAAATGTGCAGTGGTTTCTTTTGTCTTTCTTTTTCTAAATATAAAAACACAATCTATTATGAGAAAAACAATTCTTGTATTTATTCTCCATAGGAATTTACAAACATATAATAATTGTTTTTTTCTTTTCCTTTTTTTGTGAAGCTTAATTCTGAATAAAGACCAAGTTGAAAAAAATAAAGTGCAATTTAGAAATTTTTATAATCTTATTTATTTAAATAAGTTCAATTTTAATTTTCATATCTCAATACATAGAAGATTAAAAATCAATATCCGGCGCTATACAGTGATTGAAATCTATAAGTACATTATTTTTCTTGTCATTTTACCTTATATATATAGTATAGTGTTTGATAAAATTTGATTGTGCTAATGTAGCTGGTCAAATTAGGTGTCCACAGTCTTTAATGTAGAGGAGTATTTCGGAGTATACTAATGAATTTTCCTAGGGAATAACTTATTATAGATTCAAAATCTTTATCGGACGTTAATTTAAATACTAGTTTTTTCCTTTTTTTATTGCTCAGAAGACCTAACTTATTTATCATATGGGACACAAAACACTAGAAAAAAAATGCATTTATTAAAAGTTAGTGGACATATATAAGTATTTTATTTTGTCGTCTATAAATTTTTCATATAATTTTTAATAAATATTTTTTAATTTTTACACTTCACTTTATATGCTACTTTTTTTTCTCTATGATCTCTATCTATCTCATGTCTAAATCACATCACTTGTAATATATATATTATTTAATCACTTTTCTTAATTTATGTGCCAAAAATTAGTTAGAAACTTATAGGATGACATATGAAACATATTTAATCTATATAAATCTCACCAAATTTGGTCTAAAGAAATTCCAAAAAGAACAACTATAGAAAAAGCACAATTTGAGAGCGGTATTGAATCTGTCTTCACTCGATCGACCATAGATGGCCGATGTCGACACTTCTGCCTCTGACCACATGCACTGTTGAAAAATGCGTGTCAAAGAGAGCTCCGATTCGATAATATATATATATATATATATATAATTCTTCCATTTTGGAGTTGAGATGAATGAAAAATGATTTTTCAAAATTGTTGTAGCCAAAACTTGGGAAAGGGAAAATCAAAAGGTCTTCGTCCCACATTGGAAAATGCCATGAATAGTTTGTAAAATATTACAATGATTATATTCTGCTTTTTATGCGTGCGCACAGTGAAATACTCCCTCCGTCCGACAACTGTTTGCACACTTACCTTATTTGTCCGTCCCACAATTGTTTGCACACCCATAAAAGGAAACTTCTTCATAAACTCCACCCTCACAATATTCACATATTTACACAAAATGTCATTACTTTTACTCTCTTTCCAATCACCTTTTTACTTTATTCATATAACTTTACAAAATTACCCCTTAACACTCCACTCATTACACTTTTTTCTTAAAAAGTGTGCCCACTTTGTGGTGCAAACACTTCCGGGACGGAGGGAGTACAAATCTTGATCGAAAATGATCTACGAACTCTGAACTTGTGTGCGATAGTGCGAGCACAACCTACGTACTCAAATGTAGCACCAAATCGATGGCGGACAGACAAACTACTTTTTTGCCTCAAATATTTTCTATAGGTAACTTCTGCAATAATTAAAATCAAGCAATTTTATTTTGTTTGAAAATCTAAAGTAAATTCTTTTTACTTAGGTTGAAGGTTACAATTTTTTTTTCCTCATAAATTTGCAATTAAATCACAGTGGCAATTTTGGTCCATAATTTTAATGTCAATTTATTGCTACCAGCCGTTTCATTGTATCATGAGAAATTGACGTCATATTTTGTATTAGCAGTAGAAGTGAAAAACACATTTTATTTTAAGGAAATTGTATTTTAAATTATTTCCTTTAAATGATTTTAGTCATCTTTCCTAACAATGGCCCCCTGAACCAATGTGAATAGCTAAGCGAAGTTGCATTCGAATTTTTTCCTTAGAAAAAAGGGTTTTGAAGTTAGAGAGAATTAGAGTGGAGGAGAAAAAGTTATGTCATGCTAAATTTGAATTATTAATAAGTTATTTTTACTAGTGACACTTGCACATTTTTTGGGAGAAAAACTAATTGCAATAGATAACCCACCAAATGGCCTCGATTAGTACCTCATAAGAATTGACAAAATTGCCGTGTTCTAGAAAATGCATTGTACTCTCTTGGATTTTAAAATGTTTTCTACAATTTTAAAAGATGCATTTGAACTTATTATCTATGTCTTCTAAATTCTGCATCAAACTCTTTTACTTTTTCTTAAACTATGCATGCACAACGTCTCAATCGGGGTCAAGTGTCAACCCACATGTCCCTCTCACTCGTTTTTTTGTTTTTGGATAAAATTTCTCGATTTTTACTTTTTTGTATTTTGTGCTTAGGAAGTTCAGTTTAATTGTACTATAATTTTTATTCACCTTTATGAAATAATATAATTTGGATCTTATTCATCTCTATACTACTGTAAGGAGGTCAAAACTCATGTAAAAACCTTGTTGAGGGATTGTTGAGGGATCTTCCCTCAACAAGGTTTTTACATGAGTTTTGACCTCCTTACCGTTGTTGAGGGAAGATGAGTAGACTTGAATTTTCTTTTTTTCTTTTTGATTTGTTTGTGTCAAACACTATCTCATATCGTATAAACATCGATGGATTATGTAGTATTTACAGATGAACTAGTATCTCCATTAAAATGATGCATTTTGGTGAAGTTAAAAAATAAATCTGTGAGAGCTAACTTTAACCTAAAACGGAGAATATCATACCATGTGAATACTGAGGTCCTTTCTAAGACATAACAAGTGGCCACATTTGTAGAAATTTGATCAATGGTCCTAGATGAAAGGATGGAGAAAGAGTCATCGGTGTTAAACGGTACAAAAAAGACGGTGAACAAATTATCCTTGGTGAAATGATGAGTATCAGTGGACTAAGCGGGATGACCTAGATAGAACCGGCTATTTGCTCTGTCATATCCTGATTTTTAAAAGGCTTTGAAATACTAATGTAGATCAAATTTATGAATTTATAAAAAGATTTGCAGGGGAAGTAATATTAAACTACTGACAATTTTGAAAATTTAACACCAATCACCCAAAAATCAATTACTTTACTTTAAAGGTAAAGACAATTTTTAATACAACCAAAGATGTGACTTTTTATTAAACGAAATACTTTAAATAACATACTGTATGAATTAATTAAATCGCGGTCTTAAAATAATACTCCTAATTAATTTCTTGACACACATCCACCGTCCCTCCACCGCAACTCCTTTAATCTGTAAAGGTTAATATGATTGGGGTGAACAAAACAACTAGCTTAGTGAGATTCTCTTTGTCACGGTTAAATATAACACATGAATAAAATCATCAACTCACAAACATGCATATTAAAATACTTATTTTTCATTGGCTATATCAATGATGCGTTGGCTATAACAATGATGCGCTGACTGAACCAACGATGCACGGTTTTCCACGAATAAAACATGCGTTAACGGATAACTTGTAAAGTCATAACATGCGTTAACGATTAACTTGTATCATGAAGTAAGAAATAATATCACTCACTTAAACATTTAAAGTAAATACATAAATAAGAAAACCTCACCTTACTTTTATGTCGTGGATGCAATGAAAATAACTTTAATCCTATTGAAATTGACTTCCATGTATCGATCGTAGAATAAATAAATCTATAATTTTTTTGTGAGAATATTTTTATGTGTGCTTTTCCTTTGTAATTAGAGTCCTTTATTTATAGAGAAGAAAATACGTTTTCTTGTAGAAAAAAAGTTAGGAATTTGAATCTTATCATGAAATTTTCAAGATTTATATAATCTTAGTTAAAATATATCTTATAATGTGATGAAAGTTTATCTTACAAGTTTGGAACGTGAATAATTTCCCAGAAAATGTAATAAAATCATAAGCAAACTTGATGATTGATGGTATATATATATTCTTGTCTATATTCTGAAATTGAATTTCACACCATTGTATTGAATTGTTATCACAAAATATTCTCAATTGATGAATAAAAATTTAAAGTTTAAATTAAAAGAAGATAAAATCATGTTATTTTCTTTAAACAATTAAGTTAGACAAATCTGAATGATTTCCCATTCAAATTGCACAATAAAATATGTTAAAACTTACCTGACCAGAAGGTAGAAGCTCCATTCAACAACTTACAGCAAGAGATTCAGACAACCTTTCTCAATCTATTGTGTCATTTTTATGGTTTCAATTTTATCGAATGTGTCCGGCGGAACAGATTCAGGGCTATCTGTTCTTAGTCTTGTACATCCACACTGAAACAAGAAATTGCTTTCAACTTCTCCAAATTAAAGCTCAAAACACACACAGAGCACACGTATATATAGTTAGGATATAATTAAGGAATAAAACACGTGGGGGCCATAATCATGAAAAGGAGACAAGAAAATTTGTGCTTGGTGTCAGTGTGAGTCCCAAAATTCCACAATTTCTTTCTTTAATGTGACAGAAAATCAAAAGATATGGGCCCCACACGCATTAAAAAGGTTTGGCCCTGATTTATAGAGAGAGCTTACGGTACACAAGAAAAAAAAAAAAAGCATTAATGATGAATTTTGACTGAGGAATAGAGCCCCACATACAGCTTGTCAACATACACAAATAATTGTTTCTACATGTTCAATTTTTACGATTTTTTCACACTTCTAAAGAAAATTAAATTGAATAATGAGTATGATAGTATTAAAGGGTAATGTATAAAACCTTTTAGGTAGAAAGTAATAAAGAAGTTGAATTGTGTATATTATGTTTAAAAAGTAATTGTATTTTATATAAAATTGTAAATACCGTAGAGATGAATTTTATGGAGGGATATTCATTTTAGGAGGTAAAATTTATTGAGAAATAGACTAAAAATCAGTCACAAAATTAGTCTTATAATTCTGCTCAATTCTGTCATACCTATCCCGTGGAGTGAATCAAACAGCAACCCTAGGTTTATGTCATAAAATCATTAATTTCAACTAATTATTATTTGCCCACTTTTTGACTAATTAAGAACCAATTGCGTAACATAATTACTGTATTCTGTTCATCACAAAATGTCACAATATATCTATAGGGGGTACACTTTAATTCCACCATATGTACACTTTAATTGAACAGTGGATACCTACAATTAAACGAGAACGTCTAAACCTATAATAAAATACTCCATCGATAACGGTTGATGTTGATATAAGTGTTTTGTTTAATGATCCAACACTAACAATCGAGTGTTGTCTTTTATGTTCCCAACACTTATGACAACATCAAAATTTGCCCTTCCTTTTCTCACTAACTCCAATCTTACGCTTGTTGTCTAACTATGCCTTCTGGAAATCAAAGATGAGAATGTACATCAAATCCATTGATGAACGAGCCTGGAGGAGTGTTCTTGCTAGTTGGACTCAACCAAGAACCACGACGGATGAAGATAATGAAGCTCAGATCAAGAGAGAGCTTGACTGGACAAATGATGAAATCACAACCGCTAGCTACAATTCAAAGGCGTTGAATGCAATCTTCACCTCAACTGATGCCTCAATGTTCAAAATCATATCAAACTGCATATCTTCAAAAGATGCATGAGATCGATTGCAAGAGCATTGTGAAGGATCGAATAGTGTACGAAGAACCAAACTTCGTATGCTTGGAACCAAGTTCGAGAATCTGAGGATGAAAGAAGATGAAACCATTTCATCTTACAATGAAAAACTGACTGAGATTTCAAATGAAGCTCATTCTCTTGGAGATCCAATATTTAATACAAGGTTAGTACATAAAATTCTTAGATCAGTTTCTAAACGTTTTGAACCTAAGATATGTGCTATAGAAGAAGCTAAGTATACTGATATGTTAAGTCAAAATGAATTGAAAATTTTATGGTGACTAAAAAGTTTTATGGAGTACTAAAAAAGTGTTACTCCGTAGTATTGTTTTTAGTAAAGAGCAAAACGGAAGGTGCATCTCCTCTCCAAAAATCAAACTAAGGTGCCCATTTGTTGTTTGACCCGTCAAGCTATATAAAGTTTTATGAAAAAAAATGAGGATGTATGACATGTATACAATAGTTAATGTAAAATAATACTAATAATTTTTCCGTCCCAATTAGATAGACTTATTTTCCTTTTATGGATATCTCATTTAAATAGACTTGTTTCCATATAAAATAATATTTTTCTAATTCATTTACTAATATAAACTTATGCATTAATTACATTAAAAGTTATAATATTCTTTAAATAGAGTTATAATAGAAACTTGTGTAATGTGTCTTTTCAATAAAATTTCTTAATTTTTATGAAAAGTTCAACAAACCTATTAATAGGGACAGAGTAACAATTTTCAGCTAGTAATATTAGCACTAGCATTTTTCATTAAGTTCTACTGTACCCCTATTGTTTAGTAAAATAAAATCATTTATTCTAAAGTAAAAATTGCATTGATTAAAAACAAATAATTATGAAAACTTGTACACATATAATTCATCATCATTGTATTTCCCCTTTGACTATATCAATAGAAGTATTCATCAAAATTTCAATACTTGCAGGCATTTTTTTTTTAATAAAAACCAAAGAGAATAAGTTTTAAGAACTAAACTTACAATATAAATTTAACTATTAGAATAAAAAAGACAAGAAGAAGAATAAAAGAAAAGAACGAAGTTTGTTTTTTATTTTATAGTAAAATGGATGTATTTAAGTAATTAGTAGCATTAATATAATTAATATTTTGATAGACAATCTATTTTATATTTTAAGAATTTAATATAATTTTGATATATGAAAAAATATTACACAATACTCAATCAATAAAATTACATTCAACAAACATGTAATTCTTTAAAATAACGATACATCAATAAATTAATAAAATTAATATAAAATGACACGCAAACAAAATATAAAGGCAATACGTAATCATTCTAAACTCAAATAGGGAAAATATCATTTTTGGTCACTGAACTTTATCACCTTTCACATTTGGTCACCCACATTTCATCACTATCAAAATTGGTCACTCACTTATTCTTTTCTATCAATTTTGATGCTGCTGTTAGAGAATCCGTCATTTACTAACGCAGAAAAGGTTTTGAGCGCCCACTTTTATTTTCCCTCTTTTAATTCCTTAACCCTAAACCCCCAAATCCTTTTTTTTTTTAAATTTTACTGAATTTATCTTCAATTAATATTCTTGGTGTGTGGATAATTATAAATGGGAAAATGAATTCTAATAATTAACTATTTTGAAATAAGTTTATATTCTCAATCATTATACAAATTTAATATGAAAATCAATAATTGAAATATTATTCAAAAAAGTCTGAAAAACAGAGTACAAAAGCAAATCTGAATAATTTAATAATTATAAACCATCGAATTACGCACCATAATTATAAAAACAGAGTATATAACTAGTACATGACCACCACAATTTGACTAATTTGGCTTGCCATCCCTCTCACTTGTTTTTCCTTTGATACTTTCCTTGGTCATTTTGATGAACCACTTCCACTCTTTCCCATGTAAGTAGCTAGATTTGACATAGTGATGTAATTCACTCCTCTTTTCACAATAATTGGATTGTGTACTCTTGATTGCACAACCTATAAAATAAAAAATTAGTCACGTAATATTACAGTAATTATAAAATGACATTGTAAGCCAAGACACACTCACATTTGCTTCATTGTGATTTTTTCTTTTCCTACCACCTCCTGAGTTTCTCATTTCCTGGATACCCTGTAAAATGATGTAAAATGAAAAGTAAACCAACAACAACATTGAGATGATAATAAATTATAATTGAGTTATATGATTATTAATAACTTACTGATAATTCTTGGCTACTCTGGAAAGGGTTGGTTGATGAATCACCGAATGTTCTAAAAGATGTATGAGAATTCCTTCTGATCTATTAGAACAGATAAATATAATAACATAATTTAGTGATACAAAAAACTTAAATATTAAATTGAAATAAGAAATACATATGGTACATGCCGGTAATTTTTGTTTCTTTACTTGAGTATTGATTGCTGGAGTATTTTCCACAGTGATTGACTGAGATTCTCCAATGGGTATTTCTTCGGGCTCTGCAAGTTCCACATGCTCCATTCTTACTTCTACGTTTGTTTCATTTTTTCTTTCAGGACAAGTTCTTACATTGTGTCCTAACACACCACATTTGCCACATTTCGAAGGTCTTTGATTTTTTTTTTAACCTATGTGGATAAATTGGTTGTGTAGGGGGTGGGGGTTCATTATGACCCCTTCTTCTCAATTTTTTAGGTCTGCCGGCCCTTTTTTCATACTTAGGAGGCAAAGGTGCTATCAAATCACATTTTGGCCAAAAATCTGAACTCATGATCCCTAAAATAGAATGTGCATATGCTTCCTTAAATGTCTCTACAATGTAAAAAGGGTGTACATAAGACTCTGGTGGCTCATCTCTACACCAGATGGCTGAAATAGCATGTTTACAGGGGATCCCTGTTAAATCCCATCTTCTACAACTGCATGATTTTTGTGATATGTCTACAGTGGGTTGTCGAATGGTCCCATGATTTGAAAATGGCAATCATCTGATTTCATAGGAATGCATTCAGCTGCTTCCTTCATATTTTTTTGTAGTGTCAATTTGATTTTAGGGCATATTGCATCATCCCATTTTTCTGCAGCATCTCTATTCACTTGCAGTCTCACCATGATAATGTTTCTAATTGTTTCAAGCATGGTGATGATTGGTTTGTCTCTTGCAGGAAGAATGAGTGAGTTGAAGCTCTCACACATGTTATTGGTCAAGATATCACACTTTGAAAAAGCATTGAAGTATGCTCTGGACCACTGGGAAGGATTTCTCTTTACAAGCCAGTCATATGCTTTTTCATCTAAGTCCTTCATTGCTTCCATTCTAGCATTGAAGCTTTGAATTCTAGTTGCTCTAGCAGCTGCCCACAATGCCTTCTTAACTGCAATCCCTGAAAAACCATCTTTTTTCATGTTACTGTGAAGGTGTTGGACACAAAATCTGTTATCTACGTCAGGAAATAGACTCTCAAATGCTGGATCAACCCTTTTTGCTTGTCACTCATGAAAGTCCAAGCATACTGATTATCAAACCCAATATCATTATCCAGCAATGTTAGAAACCACTCCCAAGTATCTTTGGTTTCACTCTCCACTACTGCATATGCGGAACAAATTGTTGTTGGGATCTATCCCAACTGCAGTTAAAAGCTGACCACCATAATGCCCTTTTAGAAAACAACCATCAACCCCAATAACCTTCCTACAAGCTTTAAAACCTTGTTTGCAGGCCTCAAAACATATATACAACCTCTGAAATTGAGATGCACTACCTTCACCATCAGTCAATTTCAACACCACAGATGACCCAGGATTAGTCCTTAACAACTCTTCACAATAATCCCTGATTTTACCAAATTGCTCTTTCATTGTACCCTCTATTAGCTCCAATGCCTTCTTCCTTGCTCTATAGGCTTGTTGCATTGAGATATTGACTTTCAGTTTGGTGCATACCTCAACTCTAAACTCATTTGTTTTTAACTTGAGATTATTTTTTAACTTCTTCACATAATGCTTCCCAACCCAATTTGACTTAATACTTTCATTCTTGTAATTCCAAGAGCATTTTGTGTGTTGTGGATTGTAAGCTTTAATCTGCCATGATCCGTTATTATGCATGGGAGATACCCACACATACCACTCACATTCCTCTTTTCTACATACACCCTGTAGTCTTTTTTTGTCATTATGCTTAAACCTGAAACTCATTCCCCTTTTAATACAAAAAGTGGTAATGGCTTCCTTAGCTTCTTTTTTTGATGAAAAAGATAAGTCCAACTTTCAACTCAGGCTTTCTAGATTCAGTTACTTCATTAAATTTGGGGAATTTAGGCAAATCTTCTTCATCAGACCCCTGAGTACTCTCAAACTCATCACTACTATTATCCAATGTCTCATTTTCATCCTCTAGCCTAGCATAAACCTTCTCACTCACATACTTATTTTTCATCTTATCCCCAGTAATTCCAACACGATTAAACTCAGCATCATGATCAACATACTTTTCATATAACATATCATCCTCATCCATATCATATTCACTATCAACTAGAACGTCACTATCTTAGGAATTTTCAGAATTGGAGGCCTCAGGATCATTTAAAATCACATTATCTAAATAAGACATATCAACTTCAGGACCAAAATCACCACCATCAACCACAGTCATTTCCCTCTCACTATCTAAATGTTGAAAACAAACAAATTTTTTTTGATAAAAATGTAAACAAAACAAAACTAATTAACCCATATATTTAAACGTAAAAGTTATAGAAACTTACCGTATTGGAGTGCAGAAGCATTATGGTTCCCTTTTAGACATCTTCAGTTTTTCGTACCAACTCAAAATCACTCTATTGTGGTTTGTGAGTTTAGGGTTAAGGAATTAAAAATTGAGAAAATAAAAGTTGGCGCTCAAAACTTTTTCTCCGTTAGTAAATGACAGATAAAAGAGGGAAAATAAAATTGGCGACTCAAAACAAAACCTTTTCTCCGTTAGTAAATGACAGATAAAAGAGGGAAAATAAAAGTTGGCGCTCAAAATCTTTTCTCCGTTAGTAAATGACGGATTCTCTAACAGCAGCATCAAAATTGATAGAAAAAAATAAGTGAGTGACCAATTTTGATAGTGATGAAATGTGGGTGACCAAATGTGAAAAGTGGTAAAGTTCGGTGACCAAAAATGATATTTTCCCACTCAAATATTAGTATAGGGGTGATTAGTGTTTTGAGCTATGAACTTTTACAGAAAAAAAAATTCAATTAATCACTGCCCGAAAGGAATGTGGACCAGTCGGCCCATTATTCATGGGCTAAACCCACAGCCCAAGCATGGGATTTACCAAGGGGTAGGAATGGGTTACGGCTCAGCCTATTAAAGCTCGATTCAGCTCGTTTAATAAATAAATCGAGCTCAAACTTTTTTAAAAACTTATTTAATTATATAGGTCGGACTTGAGCTTTTTCGTAGGTCTTTCAAACCCAACATGCCGACCTATTTAATTTATTATATATAAATATCTAATATATATGGTATATTATACTTAAATGTAGAAAACATGTTAAATAGGAGTATGTAATATATATAATTTCTAACTAGTAAGCATTAAGCAATATAATTAGTCGATTTTTTATGATTCAATGAAATATAAGTGTTGTAGATTTTTTTTTTTAAAAATGCACTAATAGGTTTAAGAAGGTCTTTAAAAGACTTTCAGGTCAGACTTATTTGTTAAAAAAACCTGACAAAGCCTTAAAAAAAAGATAACAGGTCATGAATCAGACTCTGACCTAAAAAATATTTAACAGACTAGACTTTTTTTTTTATAAAACCTACCTATACCTGGCTCATTCCCACCCCTAAATTTACCGATCAAGTTATATTAAATTATTAATCGTACACATGTATTTTTGTTGTTCAAAATATATTCTTTCAAAATAAAATAAATACTCCTCCCGCTCTCAATTTATTTTCATATTCTCATGATTGTTAAATTGTTACCTTATAAAAAAAAATGATTTCCTTATAATCTATAACCTCAAAATATTCACATAAGTACCCAAAATCTCATTACTTTAGGAGTTTACACATATACTAAATTCAAAAAATTATTTTATATTCCCTACTTAATGATTTTATTATTTTGAATGTCCCTTATTTGAAACAATCTTCTTAAAATATCACAATATTACAATAAATGCCACAACTTTATTACACTAAAAAGTAACTTTATTATTATTTATAAAGTTGAAAAGTCTTTACTACACTCACTTTATCTTTCATAATACTAATAAACAATTCATTCTTTAAAACCCGTGTCCAATAGCTTTGGCTCATCAAGTAAGAAACGAAGGAAGTACTTTTTATATATAAAAATTTACAAAATTATATTTCAAAACTCTACTAATTACTCCCTCCATCCCATTATATATTACTCATTTTTTCAATTTTGAATTGTTCTACTATGCATTACTCATTCTATTTTTGTCAAACAACTCATATTATTTTATTGTATATATATTATTTTTCTCTCTCAATCACATCACTACACTACATCTATTTTTATACAATCATATTTCCATTTTTTCAACCATTTATTTTATCTCCTATTTTTTTTCCACACACTAATTCCCTCTTCTACTATTTCTTTATCACATTAATTACTCCACTAACTAACAATAATAAATAATTTATAAAAAAATATTAAGTTCCACTATTCAACTTTTTAAGTAAAAATGTTATATACTTTTCATTATACTTTTCTGAACCGAACGTGAAAGTCGTTTTCCATCAGACGACTGTTCCCGTAACTCTACTCTCGACTTGGATTATATATCCAAAAGGGTCCGCTCTCGGTTATTCCACACGCTGCCTAGCAGAGGCGTGGTTATCTGAAGTGGATTCTCTCTTTTGTAGTAGATGCCGAACCTGCTGTGCCCCATTGACTAAGAAGGGGGCTGGCGCATAAGCTACATGGACCCCTTCCTTTCTGTTGTTGCCAGCGCTTTCCCGGGCCGAGCCAGAATCTAGTTCTTGTAAAGGGCAGGCAAAGCCCGAAGGCTGCTATCCCAATAGGCCAAGGGATGACAAAAATAGGGCGCTTTCCTGTGTTGCACTGAAAAAAAGGACCTAAGAGTTGAGCGTCTTCTCTTAGTCTCTTAGGTTTCTTCCTCCCGCGCCCGCCGCCCGGCCCGCGTTCGTTATAGGGGAAGATTCGCAAAGCGGGAAAAGACAGAGGGAGGGGGAGCAACATCTTATTCTCTTCGCGAGAACTTCCGGATCGGAGAAGCATTCGGAACGGGCTCCGCGTTCATTTCGTTGGTAGAAAGGATCCAATCCATAAACACGGAAACGAAACAAAGTTCGTTCCCTTTCGTCAAGTAGGCATACAAACCACTTTGCCTTAGACTCTATTGGAAGAAAAAAAGAGGCGGAATGGATAAAGGAAAGGGACAAGGGCGTTCTTGCTTGGCACGAAGGCTGCTGGTTCGGGGGTAGAGTACAGTACTAGAGGTCCTCGGACTTCCAGGCGGTTTTTCTTTTGGGCAGCTGTTCACCGTTGGATCTCGCCAATACAACCCTCTATAGTTTTCGTTACCGAGATATCTTTTTTTTTCATTGTTCCCAGGAATTTTTTGGGTAATCTGCTCCCATGCTGCAAACAGTCAAATCTGAACCTTGTCGCCCTTCTTTCCTTGCGAGCATGAAGTACACCAGCAGCGTGCGTTGCGTGATTCTACTGCGTTTTTTGCACTTGACTGGGTGGACAGTTGACCGGAAGAGAACTTCGATTCGCCCGGCCAGCAGGCGGGCGACGTGCTTATCTTGTGTGACAAGACTACAGAGCGAGTGGCTCTTCTAGGCGGGCATCTTTGTGACAAGACTACAGAGAAAGCGGCACTTTCGTCTAACATGCTATGGTCTCAACGCCCTTACGAGGTAGTGATGAGTTTCACGCGCTCTAAGACCGGGCCTAAGAGGCTAGGAAGATTGGCCGCAATCTGAGCGGTACCACCCACCCTACCCTACCACCTATAGGCGGCCGTCCGTCCTACAGCTGCCCGAAAAGGAACTGCAGTGATCTTGAATAGGAATCCTATAGCGATAAATAGAATCCCCATAAAAATACCACTAGATCGAGCACCAGTGATTTCGTATCCGGTCCAAATTTTGGCTAATTGATCGAAGTGGGTAGCTCTAGTAGACCCATAGATCATGGAACAAATAGGGTGGGTAGGCCCAAGCACCACACTACACGTATAAACGCGAACCCCCCTCGTTACCGTACGTGTGATTCTCACCGCATACGACTCGCACAAAGACTCTTAAATCCATCCCGAGCCTTTTATTCCACCTCTCCTCTCTCCAATCCTCGATTAAACTTGAGTTCCCCAGGCGCTATGAAATGGGGGGGGGGGGGTATTTCCTTCGCCTATCGTATGTATCGGTTTGGCTTCGTCCCGAACCAAGGAGGCATTCCGGCGAAAGCATGCGTGTAGGAAGGCCGAAGACTACATAAGCTAAAAGACTACGACTACAAGACAAGCCGGAAGCGACTGGCTTCTATTCTCGTTGGAATTGCATATAGATGGATGGGGAATCTATAGATCATAGTAGTTCGCCAACCTCTCTAACTAACATACGATACAATTTCACTTTACGGTACGGCAAAAAAAAAGAAAAGAAAGAGCTTCACTCGGTTGGCCTTCCTACGCTGACGAATGCCTCTTTTCTAAAAGCTTATCTGAAGTCTACAGAAGTGGGAGAGGCAGGATTCGAACCTACGTAGTAAAACTTCAATAGATTTATGGTTTGTCGCTTTTGACCACTCGGCCACTCTCCCCTTCCCCGACCGAGGCCCCTCTAAATGGGTTCTAATTCGTTGAAGGGGGGCGGCGCTCTGAATCAATCAAAAAGCTTATTGATTTCATTGACATTGAAGGGAACTCAAACTATTAGCTTAGCTAGCGTTCCGGGAGAATCTAGTCATTTAGTCAGTTCTTAACAATTTTGGTAAAGAAAGGGCTAAAGCTTCTACGAGAGCTTCCCCCTCATGTAGTCCTCGGCCTTCCCTAGCCCCCCTTCGTCGCTTGTGGGTCGCGCCTCACCACATGTACTGAATTAAATGAGTGGAGATCTTCCTTCCCCCTTGCAAATTACTTAAATTAAAGAATGCCAAGAAAAGAAATGGGACGTTTTGGGCATCATCGAAAAAAGAAAGTCAAAGCTCTATCTTACTATAAGATATTTCAATCGTCTGAGTGCTTTTCACCCCTAAATGTGTTAGCTGCTTCCAGAGTTAGGCCATGTGTCTTCCTGCTTGTTCGATCAAGAAAGTCGTGAAAAAGTGGCAGCTTTCCCGCCAAGAGAAAGAGATGATGGATTTCCAGATGTGAACTCCCTTACTGATTTGACTTTAAGAGATGAATAAGAGTAGAACTTGAATCAGAATCTCTCCTTCATTCTCGACTTCTGAAACGACTCTTTCTGCTAGGTCCCTTACCGTCTGGGGTAGATTCCCCTCAGGGATTTGAGGCTATTTACGGGACTCTCGCGCTTCGGGGTCCTACCCCAATTGCACTTCTCTTATAAGATTTCTGGTTAGAAGGTCACTGAAAAGCCAAGCAACCTTCCGGACTATCAATATGGAAGAACTCCTTTCACTGTCTCGTTGACAACTACGCTTACTCGCAATCTTATCAATGATAGAAAGCACCCTCATGATAGATTTTCCTTCAAAGGACTAAAGTGTTTGATAGAACACATAATTCTGGCCATCTAGATTCAATTGATTAGCTCGTCTGAACCCAGTATCTCCCCATATTAGATTAGACCTCTTCTTGCACCTCCCCGGGAAGGAGGTTCTCAAGCTCAAACCACCTGCACGGCCTATGAATAAGGGGGACTCCTCATTACTCCATTTGAGCCAATATAATATATTAGTCTATTATAGTTCGAGGTATAAATAAAAGGAAGATTTGAACCTAGCTGCGGCTGGCCTTCTAAAGAGCTACATAACTCTTCTTCCCTATTAGTCTGGGCTATGAGCTATGGAAGCTACTAACTAGCAATGTATAGAGATAAGCTACTAACCTTACCTTTAGGGACTAATCAAAGCGAAAGTCTTTCATTTCCGCTCCGGAAAGCAGCTACAAAGCTGTTTCACCTCTTCGTCGCTACAAATTTCGTTTCCAAACAGCTTGTCGCCTCTACTTTTATAACGGGTTTCACCACGGAAAAACCTTTTAACCATTGAAGCGAACACCCCACTTCGTAGCCCTGGAAAGCGGGGGAAGTTTCCAAACGGGGAAAGCCGTGGAAAAGCAGCACCGAAGCTCACTACCTTAGGCCAATGGTCAATACCATAGTAGAGGGTCAAAGAGATTCTTTTCAATCCACCGAAGGGATTATGAAAAGTATTTTCCAATACACCCGTATTTCGGTAAAAGATAGGATCTTCCATCAACAGAAGGGAGGCAAACCAATCGCGCGATACAACATCTAGGGGAGCGGATTCTAGGGTCGAAGGAGAATTCCAAGTTCAAGATCCAGATTTCCCAGGGATCGATCAGGCTTGGCTATGTAGGAAATGTCTAGAAGGACCTAGGATATGGGAGCTGATCCAGAATGTTAGCACCGAGGAGAAGAACCAATCCCAAGGCCAGCCTCTTAAATTCTCCACATTGGCCTATCTTCTATAGAATAATTGCACTACAACAACAACAGGGTAGGGATAATGAGGGCTGAAAGTCGACTTTATCATGACAAGGGTCTTCTTCTTGACTGGCATATATGTTCCTTTTGCAGGGACCGATCGGCCGGGACAACAACCACTTTCACCTGTGACTCCTAACCTGGGATTCTACTTGCTAACCTCCTTGTTCTAACTGCCTACGCACGAGAAATGTATGGGAAGGAAGGGCCTAGATAGCCTCTCATCTATGGAAGGCCTTTTAGAGCTCCTTTTCTTTTGTGACGGGTCTTTCTTTTGACCTAGGCTTTCAACTCGCCTTTTTCTGGACTTGCATCGAAGTGGATGAGGACAGAGTAGAGGTTCAAATAGATCTCCCTTCCTGCGATGGTTCCTTTCTTAGAGGAAAACACTTGCATCAACCCGACTTCCTTTCTTGTGCCTTTACGCGGGCTAGAAAAAAAAGACTCCTGCCCAGCCTTGTCATCGGAGACTGAGCAACATTCGGGATCCCAATCCAGAACTGGACCTTTTGCCTGCCTGTCCTGCCTTATCTACTCAATTTCTTTGGTGATCTCGACTCTCGACTTGAGTTGTAGGTCTCGGTCAGTGATGACTTCTGGCTTTTAAGCACCTTTCATCTTCTCTTAAGATATTAAGTGAACCTTCCAACTGCCAACCAGGAGACATTTAAGCGAATAAAGCGATTTTAACACGCACGATAAGTACCTACCGCTCAAAGAAATTTTCATTTTATACGCCCGTTCAGGCACTTCATGATTGATCCTGGAAAGCCAACAGGTAATTGTTTCCAATTCTCGCAAAGCAAATAAGTAGAGGTACAATCGCCTCTAGATTCCATTCAAAATGAAAAGCGGGACTTGCTTCGTGGAAGGCATAATCCGCGTGAAAGCTTAATTAAGAAAGCCTAGCCAGTGAATTAGATAAGGAAGTGAGGATGACCAACGCAATCCAACCTCCATGTGAGGGCTCGACAAGCCCGTGAAAGGTTCTGTCTTCTTTTGTGTCTAGTCAAGTCCTTGTTTTGACCCTTGGAATGCTTTTCTATTTTCATTCACTTTCTCCCCCTGTGGGAAAGGTTAGATCGACGATTTCTATTCATAAAGGGACATTTCGATGGATCCAATTCCATCTTATATAGTGAGAAAACTGAGCTCAATTGCTCGCGCCTGGTGGAATTGCATTCATAAGCCAATCCGGCTAGATCTTATCAGTTCCAATCTAAAGGCATTTAGCATAGGAGAGCTAGAGCTAAGGAATCGGCGATATAGTAGGTGTCCAAGCGTTCTACCGAAGTCAGAGTGAGAAGAGTTGCTCTTGCTAGGGCGTGTGCCCGGAGAGATGAGTAGTCCAATCGCTGAGATCTCCCACTCCCCCGGCTCCTAAGGGTCAATATAGTGGTATCAAATAGAACATGGCATTTGCGAGGCCGATAACGCCTGTTTTGGAGATTATACCTTCGGCAGCAAAACTTGCGTTAAAACGATGAATTCTGGTCATTGATTTGATTTTTACTTTTGAGCTCAGAAATCACCATATGGCATCTATTCTGCCAGAACTCCTTGGTCTGTGTAGTTTGGTGAAGGCTCATTAGCAAAGCTCCCCTCTCTTAGTAAGTACACTTCTAGTCGGCTCCTTCCTTTACTGGAGAAGTGGAACGATCGAAGAAGGCCGTGCCTATCAATAAGGGTCGTATGTTGACTCTTCTTTCCGATTGGACTTCTATCCGTAGTCGAGCCGTAAGCGGAAAAGGCCTAAGGGTCAGATCTCTCCAACTCGGGCACATTCCGAACCTGGGCAAATCCATCGAGGAAGCTCCTTCCCGGATCCGGCAGGTAGGCCTTTACTCTATTTTCCTTCTTAGGTCGGAAATAGCAGGCCATTAAGCAACAAAACTCCAGATTCTCTTTCTGTTGAGGCAACATCTTCGAACCTCTCCCGACTCCACTGATGACTATCTCCTAACGCCTCGTCCCTCTCCTTGACGTATTTCCGGTTCCCTACATTAGTCAATATTTGATTCGAGCGAAACTCCTCTTTCTTCGTCATTCACGTATTATGCAACACCAAAATATACAACCGCAAGTATACGGCGTATATTGTAGCGTGATAAGTACAGGGTCGATCCCACAAAGAGGTGTAGTGTAAAAGTGGAG
Organism: Galeopsis tetrahit; assembly: GCA_963675135.1. Taxonomy (NCBI): domain Eukaryota; kingdom Viridiplantae; phylum Streptophyta; class Magnoliopsida; order Lamiales; family Lamiaceae; genus Galeopsis; species Galeopsis tetrahit. Next base: position 54,686,871 of record OY776128.1, read on the forward strand.
TTTATCGATTGAATTTTAAATAGACGTGATCGATAAGGTTGAAATGTAGCAATTACCCCTAATTATCTACCCAAGTTGTCACAAGTAAACAATTAAACGAGTAATAGAGAAATCAATCAAATATCATGCAAACCAAAGAAACGAGAAGTAAACGTGTAAACTCAAAGATGAGAAGATAGGTTCCAAGGCATTTGCAATACTTAGATATCCATTTATGATTTGTAACTCATTCAAATGGCAATTAAGATTGTCTTCTTATAAGGTTGACCACTAAAGAAGAATTAATCAATCTCTCGATATAACTAATCCAAAGGAGTATGCAACATAAGTTCGTATCTCTACATTACAAATATCACACCGCCTAATTTAGCTCAAAGAGTCATTCAATTCCCTCCCAATAATTAATCCTCTCTCGAGATCATAATAATATTGAGTTGCATGCTTACATACGATTAATGGAATACATCTCTCGATACTACCCCCAATTAACAATAGATTAAACATATTATCATGGCCAATAATAACGTGCTTCCATATGAAAATTAAGCACAAACATAAGAGACAAACACCATTTAAAGCAAGAAATTAGTTCATAAACTTCAATCTAAATATTTACAAAGCCTTAGAACCAAAAGTGTTCTAGCCAATCAACAACATAATCAAATTAACAAAACCAAATGAAATAACTAAATAAAAAGAGAGAGAAATAGAAGGACTAGTCTAATGTATGGTGTGGAATAAAATTCCAAAGCTATTGGTGCCCTCCTTGCTTGAATTGATGAAGAATTGAAGAAGTTGTAGCCAAATCACCTCCAAATGTGTGTTTGTATGTGTGAAATCTTAATAATTGGGGGAAGGTCCATTTGATTTCAAGAATGAGGGCTTATACAGTGTTGGGGTAGGGTTTGGGTGCAAGAATTGCAATTAGATCCCTAAAAAATGGCCAAAATGCACAAAGGGCACCGAAAATGAGGTGGCACGGCCGTGCACGGAGTTCGGCCGTGCAAAATTCGAATTTGGCCTGCCCAGGAGCTCGACCGAGCAAGGGCCTCGGCCGTGCACTTCCATGGCCTCAAAAACCTGTGTCGAGGTCGTCTGTCTCGTGCATTCGTCTCGGCCGTGCGCTAAATTTTACCATTTTTTCCGAGCTCGGCCGAGCAAGGGGCTCGACCGTGTCCTTCTTGTTCGTTGTTTTGTGCATAACTTTAGCTTTGGGTGTACGATCGACTCGATTCTTTTTGTTATTCCACTCCATTTTTCGAGCCGGATCCAATGGTGTACTCCTCTTTTTGACCCAGTGAAGTATGGTAGGTGTTTTTCTCCAAATTCCATCATTTTTCCTACAAAATCGACAAAACACAACATTTGCCTCATTTTGGTTAAAACCATCATATTCAATCCATAAATCAATGAAATAAACATCCAAATGAGCTTCACATGTGTATATAAAGTGTGTAAATTCCACCTGAATCACTTCGCTAACAACTATTGGTTTTGGCTTAGTCGATCAAAGAGTCAGAGATCCTTGGGGGCTGTGTGTTTGTTACAAAGATCCAGAGAAGGTAGGCAGGCAAGAAAAAGAGAGTAGACACTGGTCAGAAGTAGGAGACCGGGGGAGATGGCATCAAAGGACATTCTCTCAGTGAGACGGCCCCCTTGGTACCTCTTCTTCAGGGATCGGTGACTTGGCGTAGTTATGGGGCTTCGGCTCCCAAGTAGAATTCTATAATCAAAGAACTTAAGGTATGGACTTTTAACTCGTACTAACCCATATTATGAAAGCCATATTACAAATCACTAGTAGGTTACCACCAAAGAATTATTGAAAAGCTAAGCCGGAAAGAGCAGAAATAGAACTATGCGATCGACGAGTGATTTCGAGATCTGCCTTTGGCTTTGCCGCTTTCTCTGCCTACCCGACTCCCGACACTCCTGGTTCTATCTTTTTTTGTGTTCTATCTTGCGCGAGGTACCTTAGCTGCTGTGCGGGAGGCCAATCTTAAAGTGACACCTGTTGTCTATGAAAGAGCTACTTACCCGAGAAGAGATGAGACCTAATACAATAAGAAAAGGGCTTTAGAGCCACGTATACGACTGATGAAAGGTAACGCCCACTATGGGGCAGGCTAACTCCCATTTTTATTTCGACTTAGTGGCTCACGCCTTACCTCATATTTTTGAAAGGTTGCACTCCTAACAGGCTTTAGAGCGCGAAGCTTTATGATGCTAAATCCCACTATGGTTGAGGCGGACAGGGGTCAAGTTACATAAATGAGAGAGGTTATCCGGCGATCCAGGGCAGAGGTAAGGCGCAAGGTAAGCTTTAGCTTCTGTTTCTGGTTTTATGTTTGTGGCGAGGCAAGGGTTTACCGATTTCTTTTCTAACCAATCACCATTGGATTGGAAAGCACCCCCGGAGAAAGCAAACTGAAGAAGGAAAGACATCAATCAATCATAGTGGGAACCGCCGCAAGCTGCTTACTAAGAGGGCGCTATTTAAGGGGCACGCTCGACAACAAGCATTTGTAGCAGCAGCCTAGCTCAAAGCTCCCTGCACTTCCCGAAGGAATTTTCAATAACCTTGCCTCGAGACCTTAGGATAGGGAAAACGGTGATGCTCCGTATTAGGTAGGGGGCTAAGTAGGGCTGAGTTCGTTTTTTGCTCAAGACGTCCGTGTTAGTTACGTGGAGGCTATCCCTGCTTCAAATAGCTATAAAAGCTGAAGATACTTAAATACGTTGAAGTGGTCGAAAAGACTAGTTGAGTGGTGGGTCTATACAGAAGTACGCCAAGCCATTCGCCGGACAAAACCCTTTCTCACGCTATCTTCCACTCTAATACTCGCCCCTATAGATTCGACTCTAGTTTTCAACGAGGTTTGCTTTAGAGTACTTACTTTGTCGTTTCCTGCTCCCATTATTATGGTTTTATGTGTTCCACTTGACTGCCCGAGGACTCACTGTATGGTGATGACAGAGGACTTGAGCCCTGATACTGGTGTAGTAGTAGGCTTACTACCACACTCTCATAGATTCCCTTCCCCACCCTGCCCTTCGATTTTGATTCTAGTGGAGATTGGGCCCATCGCCTACCCGCTACCTGCATACTCGCATGATATAGACCACGACCGTAGCTTGCTGGTTTTTCCCCTGCTCTTTCACTGCCTCTAGTGTAGCTCCGACTGCGCCTGGAACCACTCGCTCGCCGGCCGCAACAAAGCTTGCAAGAAAGCATGGAAAGGAAAGGGCAATAGAATTGGCGAGAAGGACTTATCTTGAAACTGCTCGGAAAGAGCTAAAGCTCTCCTCACACGCATTCACACCCTCTGGATGCCCTCTGACGATATATAACTTATAGACATGGGTTCAAATTGCTTCTGTCTTAGAATGGAAGACAAAGAAGCAATGACTCATGCCCTCTGGCTTGGCCCTTGGTTGATTAACAATCATTATATTATATATAGTTAGACGATGGCGCCCGAGGTTCTGCCCGTCGACGGATACTGTCCATACAACCATTGTGTGGGTAGAGTTCAAGAATTGTCCATCCACTGAATTCCATCCTTTATCTACTCTTTCATTGGTCTAGTCCGTTTTTATCAAATTCTTCTTTTATCCTTGCTCTTTAACAAGAACCTGAATGGAATCGAAAGGTCTTCGAACCTTTCAAATGATTCCATCTGCCCACTTTGGTCGAACATCTTTCCTCGGATTCATTGGCATTGGAACCTTATTTTTCAAAACTGGATTCTCCAGGAAAGGTAGTGTTTCCAAGTCAGCGGATCAAGCAAGGTTCTGCAAGACTTTCGCTTACTCGACTTATTGCTAGAAAGCCAACCCCGTCCCTTTTTTCTATTGAAAGAGCCTTGTTAAGGCTTGACTGAACTCTGCGACTACTCAACTAAATAAGCAAAAAGAAATGACTCAACAGAAGGTACTCAGCTTCTGTGCTGGACTTGGATACAGTTAATTCTTTCTTGCTTTTCCAAGCGATCAATGATGAGCCAAGGAAAAACAACCATCGCTTGGTTTTGACACTCAAGTGACCCGCCCTACTAAACATCGATGGAAAGCTTCGATTTGACCACCTCTATCTACCCAACTAGTCCTATTTGATCTAAAAAATCCAACCTGGAAACTGTATCTACCTTAGAAAACCCTCTATCTCCAAGCCCCTTGTATAGGTTGGGCAAGCTTTGATGCCTCTACTCCCAACAAGTTGCGGGTCGAGATCGTGGAACTATCGCTCGAGAAGTAAGTAAGCTGGTCCTTATTGGTCATAAGGATAATCGTTCTTCTTAGGTCAGGGGCGGCCGGACCGGGGCCGCGATTGGTAATGGCACAACCAGAAGAGGAGTAGAGGAGACAAGGTTACGCGCTGGGTAGCGCAGCGCATCTGTTTCGGGTACAGAGGCGACGAGGGGTGCTAACCCGGCCACCCAACCCAGCAGGTCAGGGGCGGGTCGGCCATAGGTTCGAATCCTGCCACCTTTCTTGTGGTTCATCCTGTGGTTACCGGATGATGGGAATAACAAAGCAGAAATTTTTAAATGAGCACGAAATGTCAATATTTGAATTCTTTCATTATTCGTTATTTACGGGTCTTTTCGTTGCATTCAACAAGAAAGAACCACCAGTGTTTGGTGCATCACCTGCATTTTGGTGTATTCTTCTTTCTTTCCGTCATATTCCTAATAACTTATCCAATTACAACGTATTAACCGCTAATGCACCTTTCTTTTATCAAATCTCAGGGACATGGTCTAATCATGAGGGTAGTATTTTATCATGGTGTCGGATCCTAAGTTTTTATAGATTCCTGTTTCGTTACCGGGGTCGAACCAAAAGCCATAATGTCTCAAAACGAGGAGGCCATAGAGAAACTCTTTTTTATTCCTTTCTTTTGAACTTCGTGAAGAACTCCATTCTATCTCTCCCTCGTTACGAACAAAAAAGTGGGGCGCAGCTCCAGTTATACACTCCCTTCGTTCTACGAACCCTTGTTGATTCTGAACTTCATTCGCGAAGAAACCGGACTTTTGACGGACTAGCCCTTTTTTATTTTTATGCTCCGCTTTACCCTGAAAGGAAAATGAGCTTTGCTCTTCTGGGTGCTAGGCGCTCCCGCGGTTCGCGAGAAGGAAAAAAGACTCATCCTTTGTTGCATCTGGCACAAGATGATAAAGAGAGAGCTTCGTTTATCGATGAACATCGGATTGACGAAGCTCTTTGCATTGCTTTGTTTTTTCTCTCCTTTCCTATCAGCGAGTTCCGAACCTTTTGTTCGAAATTTCTTCGTTCGTACCGAACCGCTTGCAGAATCAAATCCTGTTCCACAAGATCCTATATCAGCTATACATCCTCATTGCATTTATGTCGGAGCTGTCGCCGGTGCTATGGGCTGTAGCTTATATAGATAAAAAAATGATGAATGGGATTATAGCACTCCACTCGCCGCTAATGCGGAAGGATGCCGCCGAAAAGACTGGAAGACTCTTTCGCTCTGTTGGATGCGTCGGATCCCGTATAGCAAGCGAGCTCTTTACCCTCAAATTCAAAGTTGTGGGCGCAAAATGTTATCCTGCTTTATTGTTACGTAGCAATAGAAGCTTGCTTATGCTGCTTCGGCGGTGCTTTTTCGCCTTCTCTTCGCTCTGGACACGAGCGCTAGTGAACACGAGGAGGGAGCAGGCGAAGCGTGTCGTTCGTAATGGAAATAAAGATAACAGTGATGCGCCTCTTTGTTGGACTGCCGATACGAACACAGTGGTCTTTGACCAGGACCAGGAACCAATTCAAATTTTTATCTTGGCATGTCAGTGGTTTTTAACCATAGGCATTTTGCCAGGAAGTTGGTGGGCTCATCGTGAATTAGGTCGGGGTGGCTGGTGGTTTCGGGATCCCGTAGAAAATGCTTTTTTTATGCCTCGGGTATTAGCCACAACTTGTATTCATTCAGTAATTCGACCCTTTCTTCATTCTTGTATCTCCTTTCTTAATATTGTGACTTTTCCATGCTATGTCTCAGGAACCTTTTCAATACGGTCTGGATTGCCTAGCTCCCGTTCATAGTTTTGCTACAGATGATAAACGAGGGATCTTTTTATGGCCGTTCTTCCTTCTAATGACCGGCATATCTATGATTCTTTTCTCCCAAATGAAGCAGCAGGCATCGGTCCATAGAACCTATAAAAAGGAGATGGTTGTGGCGCAAAGTACTCTTGTGCACCTACGTCATTCGACTCGCGCGCAAGCCCGCCCCGTTATCTTATGGAAGAATTGAGCTTATTGCTGAGCTGGTTATTCAGAGCCAGCAATTGGCTGTCGGATTTCGTCCCGCAACTAGAAGAAGATGGCTTCGGGGGTCACTGTGGTGTGGCTGAATAGTAGTCCGCCCTTTTCACTACAAGGTTTTTTGGGGTCTTATCTTCGGACGTGCACTCTTCCCGATCAAGTGAGTCATGACTCGAAAGAGTTCTCGTCAGTGATACAGAGACTTCTTCGTACGACCCAAACTGTGGAGAACAAGAAGTCAGTTCGATTCCCGTGGTTGGGGAAGCCCAGACTACGGTCGTGGAGCAAGCGGGGCCGTCTGGAAGAGGACCACAGAACGCCTCGGAAGAGGCGCAATAGGTAAACCCCCCCCATCGACGATGGGGATCCCGCGCCCGTTGACGAGCGGGTCGAATACCTCAAACTGAAGGTCATGCTCTTTCTGGCCACCTTCTCCTAACATTCCCCCCGGACCGATCTTGTCCAGAGAGTCCTCTCCTCTTTAAACATAGAGGCTGCTGACGTAGCCAAGCTTAGTAAAATAACCCAGCTAATAGACAACCTGAACCAACCGCAGATCGCAATAGCAAAAGGCCTACTTCTACTTATAGCCTAGCCGTCTTCGATACGTAATCGACTTCTTGACTGTGTGGTTGATATTAGAAGCAAGGCTCGTTTTTTGCTTCACTTAGCTTCGGAATAGTTATAGTTAGTAGCGACACTGATACCTTATAACTACCAATTACCAGACCTAAACCTGGTAATTTCTCAAGAACAATAGCTAAAAGACCTGATACTACCACTTGGATCTGATCTGGAACCTACATGCTGATGCTCACGATTTCGATAGCCATACCATGATTTGGAGGAGATCTCTCGAAAAGTTTTAAGTTGGGCAACTCTCCATCATCTTTCTTTGGCTGAGCGGCATGTATTTCCACGATGCTCGTTTTTCCAATTATGAAGCGTGGCTAAGTGATCCAACTCACATTGGGCCAGGTGCCCAAGTGGTTTGGCCAATAGTGGGACAAGAAATATTGAATGGTGATGTGGGCGGGGGTTTCCGAGGAATACAAATAACCTTTGGTTTTTTTCAGATTTGGCGAGCATCCGGAATAACTAATGAATTACAACTCTATTGTACCGCAATCGCTGCATTGGTCTTTGCTTTGCAGCGTTAATGCTTTTTGCTGGTTGGTTTCATTATCATAAAGCGGCCCAAAAATGGGTTTGGTTTCAAGATGTAGAATCTATGTTGAATCACCATTTAGTAGGGCTACTAGGACTTTAGTATCTCTCTTGGGCGGGGCATCAAGTACATGTATCTTTACCGATTAACCAATTTCTAAACGCTGGAGTAGATCCTAAAGAGATACCGCTTCCTCATGAATTTTTCTTGAATCGCGATCTTTTGGCTCAACTTTATCCAAGTTTTGCTGAGGGAGCAACCCCATTTTTCACCTTGAATGGGTCGTAAAAAAATCTGATGAATAGAAGGAAAGGAGATCAGAAAGATACGCAAACGACATATAGGTTGGATGTTTCCGTGAGCAGTAAGCAGCAGATCTCACCTTATTTTGGGAAAGCTGGCGGCCGCGTGTGAATTCTTCCAAGGCAAGGGGCGGCCTGATTCGACATTGTTGTTTACTCTGATCCGGTCGAGGTGGTTTTCGTTTACCAGCACGTAGGTGGTCTAAATTCCTATGACCGAGTCATTGTGGTCCCTGTGAACATCTTTTTTTGAATGTATTAAAGAGCTCTAACCGTGAAAAGTGGTGGGTGCCCACTAACGGCTATTCCTGGCTCGGCTCCGATAACGCAATTTCGGGAGGAGTCGGTAGTTGGGCACTGGATCCCTTTGGACCTGGAGAATGTGTGACGTTGGGTCGGAGTTTGGTGAACCAACTGGTTGCTCCTCTAGTTGAAGTATCGGGCCCCTTTTTCGTTGCCTTGGTTACACCTTCGGAATACCCCAGAAGGGAATTTTATCTACTCCCCCAATCTTCACTTTACGCCACACCGACTCCACTTTCATCTTAAGGCGTGGAATTAGACCAAGGGGAATCTCCATAGGAACTAGTCTCTTAGATTTCGCACATAAGAGATCGAGACACAGCCCTAGGGCTATGGGGAAAGATGTAGATCGATCGCCCTAGATAGACAACTACATAGAGGGTCTCTACAAGTCTATATATTCTTTTATTTCGTTCCCCCCAGAAGAGAAATATCACAACCAGTAAGGTCTGCAAGTTTCACATCTAAGTAATACCCGATCCGATAGTTTACGATATAGATATATATATATATTTAACAACAATATTCTAATAAAAGATATTAATAGATATCGGTAGTTGTCCGGTCGTACCCAAACAATAATATTCCAGAGGAAAATGCACCTAAGATCAAATATTTCGAGCCAGCTTCCGTGGAAAATTCAGACTTTCTTTTTTATGCTGCGATCACATAAAAACATAAACTTTGAGGCTCAATAGCTAAATACATGGCAATTGAATCATAAGCCGAGATCATAAAGAGCATACTGCGAGTAGGAAGTGAAATTAATACAATGAATTCAAAAGCATCAAACCTGTCTTGTTCGGAAGAATCGAAAACATCGAAATGGTACCAGCCGTACTTAATAATAGAAGGATTTGGCAGAAATATGTAAAATGGTCTCTCCTAAAATATTATTCCAGAATAAATAGGAAATAGTTAGGAGAGGTGCGCCAGCGGCGAGCAGAAGCAAGGTTATTAGATACCTCAGGAAAGCCCGGCCAGAACCACACGTGCAAGTTTCCCTGCATGTGGTTCGTCCGTGATAACTTCTTCGGATTTGCGTGAACTAGAGGACCGATCACTAAGTGGGGATGCTCCCTCCAGCATGGCATGAGCGAACCCTTTCGGAACTGATGTTGAATGGGCGCCACTATCCCAGACCGGATCCAGCCAGGTTCTATTGACCATTTCCTCTTCCTATTTGACCTTGTCTTGGGGCATCTTTGGCTTTACGAGAGAAAGCTCGCCGGATAATTTGTTATCTTCCCGTCCCGGGGCATACTCCGGTGCGTACACAAAAGAGGAAATCGCAATGCATCTTGCTCAGCAGGCCTAGCTTGGGGTGAGAGTGTAGCGGGGGTAAGGTAAGGAAAGTGGCCGCCAGAGAGGAAGCCAACCCGGCTGCGTAAGCACAGCTAAGCTAATATGCACCGGAGAAAGCCAGGTGTCGTAGGTAAGCTCTATTCGGTCCGGAGCATTGATTCCCCATAACGAATAGGCTAGCTCTATCTTTTAATTACCTATCCCGAGCTCGAGAAGGTCCCTCAGTTCCTCGACAGCACCTTGAGGTGTATTTAGTTGTCTTACATGAGACTCGGGATATTCCTCACTACATGGCACCTTTCGCTCATCCATTCCGCCCGCCCGTCCAGACGCGGTGCCTTTTCTCATTATCATCTACCGCCCTTTCTTTCCTCCCGGCTATTCACGCATGAAGAAACTCGTATGTATGCTCGACTTCGGTTGCCGGTGTATAGGTAGGAGTACATTATGGCAGGATCAGTCACCCGGGCAAACAACCCTCCTCTAAGAAGAATTGTGCTATGCCCCCCCGATCCCTATAGAGCGAAAGAGCTGCCTGTTGATCCCTAGGTTACAGCACGTCCGGTCGTTAACTCCTCGCGCTGCTGCCACCGTTTCTAAGACCGACCGACGCCTCACCTGCACAGGTACCTACGTAGTGTCAGTCACACATTCAACATTGCGTTCAGACTCACGTGCCTTCAAGAACCAGGGGTCTTCGAGCCTGCTGCGTACGATTAGTAGCCAACCTTGCGGCGGCAAAAGGATTAGACGTTCCCCCATGCTATGGTTCCCTGCGGTCCAAACCCTGTACCGCATTAGGTTAGGGAGCTGGACGAGAATAGCTCCTCCGCATCCCAAAGCGCGTTGCCCTCCTAGGCGCGCAACACTAAGTAATCCAAGCCAACCCACATTACTGACTAACGACGGATAATCATATTTCTTAGAGGTACTAAATACAACTCCATGAATGAGCAAAATGAAGGTTGCATTAATGATAAAAATCTCTGGGGAAACCACTAAAAAAAGATTGAACATGTGGGAGGATCCGAACGAATTCTGCTTTCATTTCCCCTGTATGGAGCACTGAGTTACTTACGTTACGGTCTTCACCAGGTAGGCTGAACTCTAGGCGGCTAGGAATGCTCGCCAGACCCGACTTCTTTCATTTCCTATGTTCCCAAGGACTCTAGTAAAATGGTTTTTGTGCTTTGGATGCGTGTCAAAGCGATCGAAGAGATCGTCGAAAATGACATCCGTTGCTCTATCCATATCTGTGGGGTCTTCAATAGTCAGCCCCAGCATCCATCCCTTTCTCCCTCAAGACTTCAGCAATCGACTTGATCATTGATTCGTTCTCTCTGGCGTTCCACCAATTTGTATTCCAGCGAGTTGGAGAGCTCTTTCCAGTTTTCCTGCTCGAGAGCATCCCACAGGTCATCCTGAGGGATTGTATCCGAAACAACAATCGAAGCATCTATGGGAATATCCATACCACTAGTGGATGGAAGAGCCTGTATAGAGTCTAAAAAAGGGAAGACAACCTCCATGAGTTCATTCATATCGGTTTATTTTTTTCATTCTACTCTGCTCTCCCAAAGAAAAAAGAGAGATCTGCTCTCCCAATGAAGGAAGACGGGAATCACTTTTGCTTTCTTTTCCTCTACACCCGTATTTCGGGTTGACCCTGCAATACAATATTTCTAAAAAATGTAGTTCATTATAACTGAAAAGTGCAACACAATATTATTAAAAATTGCAGGTCAATATATATAACTGAAAAATGCAATTTTTATTTAATTATCGAACAATTTGATGGGTTTCTAGAGGATTCAACAAGTACATCGTGAAGCCAGCTAATGAAAATGTTGTGAACCATGCTTCAAAGTTTTTGTGCCTTCTGACATTATTAGGCAGGGGATTTATTATAGCGCTCAAACGAGTTTGAATCCAGCCATTCTCAGCAATATTGCGTTGGACCCCATTCTCCCATGCCGTAAATGACAAACAATCTATAATTTTAAGAAAATAAAGCATGCTATTGTTGAAGGTATTATAGAAACAGGAGTCATCATATGTGCACTCTGGCTCAACAAGAGTTACAATCTTAGGTGTGAAACTTTTAATGGTTGCTAAAAAATGGGATAGCACGGCATCGTTTGGCAAGCTGTTGAGAAAATATGGGAGGTGTATTGCTAAGGCTTCCCCACCTTCAAGTGGGAGTTGTTGAAAAGTGAAAGGATTCATTTGTAAAAGGGTAATTTGGATAGGAATATAATTGTTTTGGGCTACATTAAACAAGGCATGGAGATTTAATTGCTGATTACCACGAGCAAGGCAACAAAACTCGTGATCGATTAAAGTTAACTTGAGAGTACGGGGATTACCATGCCAAGTAAAGCGGTTAAAAGAAGAAATAAAAGAGAGCCAATGAGCTGCGTTGAAAACCTGGAAGTCAGTGATATGAACGTGCTCTTCATTTGCCATTGCTGCAGAAATTGTAGCTTGGGCGGATAGGTGAGAGAATGCAAAATACCCACAAACATTATATAGCATGTCCATTGCAGTCCTCATATGTGAAGGCTGGACCATGTCAATAGCACCAATCTTTACCTGCCTATAGAAGCGTGGTTTGCCAAGACAATTGATCTTATGCTTCAGGGCCTGCAGTAGGTAATGGCACAATCTTGTAATTTGACTGCCGGGTGGCCAATTCACCTTCTCCATATTATCGATGATATGGATAGCCATTTCCAGTGAACCATCGATCCTGTAGGAGGGCAAATTTAGACGATGATCGTTAGTGGCATCACCAAGTAATCCAGCGCATTTTTTAATCTCACTCATAAAATACTCCTCATACCCAGTGGCCATTAGCCTGACCTCCCTCTAGAAAAGAAAATGAGAAATTTACAAGAGAGAATTGGCATTGGCATTCTGTTATTTATACAAGTATCAAAGAATATTTTCGGTTTTGCAAACACGGAAGAAGGATGAAGGCTCTGTAAATTACATATGCTATATAGCATTTTGGGGTGGGAGAGAGGATACGTACGTGTCAAAGAATATTTATCCTCCACACAAAAAAAAAAAAAAACATTTTATTCTCACCTCCTGAGTCTGTTTATGTTAGACACCCTTCCAAAAATTACATCATTTAACAAATGTTGATAAAAAAATTTGTGTATATTAATTACTAGATAAAACAGTACAAGTCAACCTTTTGGAATTCTTCCTCCCATAGGCCATAACAGCTTTTCTTGATCCACGAGCGGCTGCTCCTTTAATAATGAGCTAGCTAGCCTAGGCAGTGAGGCCCAACATAATCCATTTCCCTTTCTTTTTATTTTATACACTACACATTTTAAGCTAAGCAATTGCAATGCATTTTTATTATTCCTACAATTTGCCCATCTATTTACTTGAACAATTGTATATATTATACATAGGTGTGAGTATTACATTTTTTAGAAAATTCTACTTTATTCATTGATCTAATTTGATAACTTTAAAAAAGTGCAAATATATTTTTTTCTTATTTTATACTCCCTCCGTCCCCCCGATATAAATTTCTCCTTTCTTTGGAGTGTTTTGATTAAGGAATATGATAAAATAATAGATATAGTGAAGTGAAGTGATGTGATGGTGAAAGATAAAATAATAAATTAGTGTGAGATAAAGTATGATAAAATAATAGATCATAAAGTATAAGAGATGTGATTGGAAGAGAGAAAATAATTTGTCAAAAATGGAATCAGAAATTTATTGCGTTACATTAAAAAAAATGGAAAACTTATAGTGGGACGGAGGGAGTAGTAAGTTTTAATTTCATATATAAAATTTATTAGATTAATTTAATTGTATTTCTCATTGAATTTTCAGAATAGTACACTAACGAATATATACAAATCAACACAAAGACTTTCCTAATCTAATTGAAGAATAATTCTCCTAATAATAAGGTGTGATCCCATAATTATAGGAAAGTCAAACAAATCACACATTTATGGAAAAAACAATAAATCATAATTGATTTAAGCTATCATCCCCCCTCAAGCAAGACGCGGGATGAGGACCGACTCGCAGCTTGTCTCGAAAGAACTCAAAGAGGGGGCGAGGAAGAGCCTTTGTGAAGATATCTGCAACCTGAAGTTCAGAAGAGATGAAAGCAGTGGTTAATTGACCCGACGAAACGAGCTCTCGAACAAAGTGATAGTCAATGTCAATATGCTTCGCGCGTTTATGGGCACTCAGATTTTGGCTGAGGAAAACAACACTATTGTTGTCCGATAAAAGAGTTGGGCAAGATGGAATGTGAACTTGGAGCTCTCGAAGAACGTGAAGAACACATATCAATTCGGATGCCGTATTAGCAAGAGCACGATAATCAGATTCACAACTCGAACGAGAGACGGTGGGTTGTTTCTTTGCACTCCAAGAAACAAGGTTTCCACCGAGAAAAAATGGAATAACCATAAGTAGAACATCGGGTCTCAATGCAGCGAGCCCAATCAACATCAGAGTAAGCCACCACAGTTGGGGAAGAGCCACGTTTGAAGGTAAGACCAAATGAAGGTGTGTGCTTCATATAACGCAGTATGCGTTTAACAGCCTGAAAATACTCAATAGTTGGACTGTGCAGGTGTTGACTGACAAGATTGACGGCAAAGCTTAGGTCAGGGCGAGTGATAGTAAGATATTAGAGGGCCCCAACCAAAGATCAATATAGAGTAGGATCATCGAATAAGGGGCCTGATGAAGTAAGTTGACAGCCAGCGACAAGAGGTGTGGCAACCGGTTTGCAGTCCTCAAGAGCAGCCCGTTTAAGAATATCACGAGCGTATTTGGCCTAATTCAAGAAGAAACCAGAAGGATTGTAAGAAACCTCAAGTCCCAAGAAATAATTGAGCTTACCCAAGTCCTTAATAGCAAACTCTGTACGAAGCCGAGCAATGAAAGCCTGTAGAGTTGAATCAGAGTTACCAGTCAGTATGAAATCATCAACGTAAACCAAAAGGTACAAAAATTCAGAACCACGAATATAGATAAATAAAGAGGAGTCAACGCGACTGCAGATAAACTCAATGCTTAACAGAAAATCACTAAGGCGTTGAAACCAAGCACGAGGTGCTTGCTTAAGCCCATATAAAGCCTTTTTGAGTCGACACACGTGATCCGGAAACTTATCACTGATGAAACCGGGGGGTTGCTCCATGAAAACAGGCTTGGACAGAACCCCATTCAGAAAAGCATTTTTAACGTCAAGTTGATGGAGTGACCAGTTTTACATCACGGCTAGGGAAAGGACAATGCGGACAGTAGAAGCTCGTATGACGGGGCTAAAGGTATGAGAGTAGTCGAAACCCGGAAGCTGAGTGAAACCCTGGGCAACAAGGCGGGCTTTATAATGCTCCCCAGACCCGTCAGCCATAAATTTGGTCCGAAACACCCATTTGGAGCCCACAATATTCGTTTTCTCCAGACGAGGTACAAGATCCCAAGTATCGTTGGAGGACAAAGCAGAAAGTTCCTCGCGCATAGCGGCTAACCATTCTGGGCGTTTTAGGGCAGGTTTTATACCACGAGGCTCAGAAACTGCAAGAAGAGCATTAAAAAAAGTTGTGCAAGTATAATTAGGAACATGCTTAGGTTTAAAGATACCAGACTTCCCCCGAGTTTGCATCAAATGGGTTGAAGAGACAGGCGGGATAGGCAGAGGAGCATGCGGTGTAGCCGAGGCAAGAATTGGTTCAACGTCATCAATAGGAGGAGGAATCGAGCTGGTGGGGATGGGGGAATCAGACGGACAGAGAGTGCAATGAGAAGAAGAGGGTGCCACGGGCGGTGACACTGTAGGAGGTGTCGAAGAATCTGGAAGGCAAACAGGTTCCAAGAACTCCGAGACAGGCAGTAAATCGAAGGAGGATCCACCTGCAATAGTAGAAAATGGAAAAAATGTTCATCAAATCTAGCATGCATAGAAATATAGACGCGGAAGGAAAGAGGATCGTAGCAACGAAACCCTTTATGGGAACTGCTATAGCCCAAGAAAACACAAACCGTGCTTCGAGGGTCAAACTTGTGTGCAACATAATCCCTAAGGCAGGGATACACTCGACAACCAAAGGGATGAAAGTTGTCATAGTTTGGGACATTGGAAAAGAGCAACTCAAAGGGAGATTTATGGGTAAGCAACTTCGTAGGTAAACGATTTATTATGTACACATCACTACTGAAAGCGTCAACCTAAAATTTTAAAGGAACGTGAGAGTGGAAAAGCATAGCAAGTCCAGTTTCAGTTATGTGATGATGTTTACGTTCAACCCGTCCATTTTGCGCAGGAGTGTAGGGGCAAGAGAAAATGTGTCGGATTCCAGTTTTAAGAAAAAAGTTTTAAACTTTATTATTAGTGAATTCCGTGCCACCATCACTATGAAACGTTTTAATACGACAAGAAAACTGATTCTCAACAAAGGCATGAAATTGAAGCAGAATATCAAAAAAATCAGTTTTTTGTCGTAAAGGATAGAACCACGTAAAGCGAGAGAAATCATCAACAAATATAACGTAATAGCGAAAACCAGAAACAGAAGTAACGGGCGCCGGCCCCCATAAATCACAGTGAATCAAGTCCAAAACACAAGAAGAACGTTTAACATCTAAAGAAAACGATAGACGCTTACTTTTAGCTTTCTCACACGAGTCACAGATAACAGGTTTGGGTAATAAAGCAGTAACAGAAATATTGCCTAACTTATTAAGAAAAGATAAAATATCAAATGAGACATGGCCAAATCTTGAGTGCCACAATTCAAAGGATGCCTTCGGACTATGAGCATCAATCATAGCAACTTGAATATTTTCCAACACATAGAGATCATTCTTACGCTTTCCCCGAGCCAGAACCTCCCGATTGTCTCGATGCTGAATTTCAACACAAACATTATTAAACATAACAACAACAGGGGAATCAATAGATAATCGCCTAACAGAAAGTAAGTTCTTGGTAAGGCCAGGAACAACTAATACACCGGATAAAATTAGAGAATTATTAAGAGAACAAGAACCAGTATGAGAGATAGGTAAAAAGGCACCGTTACCAACGATAACCTTATCCGAACCTGTATAAGGCAAAGAAGTGTCTAACAAACTCGTAGAGGGTGTCATATGTGCCGACGCCCCGGTGTCCAAATACCAATCGGAGGCAGAAGAGTCAGAAACAGAATATGAAGCTGAAAATGCCTCTACAATGTTAACAGATGGAGAAGGAGACCGAGAAATAGAGGGCTTGAGTGGAGGGGCGTCAACAGGCTTTGTGAAGCGCTCCGGACATACGTTGGCATAGTGACCATTTTGCCTACATATCTAGCAATGAGGAAAGCGACGCTGTCCAAAACCACGACCACCGTAAGAGGGCCCGGAGCCACGACCACGAGAGTGTGAGGCAGGTGGCCGGAAACCTGACGACGCCGTGAACGCAGCCTGGGTTGTAGGAGAAGGATCCAAACCTTGCTGAAATTGATCCCAGGCCTCCGCGCCGCTTAGAAGGTCAGAAAACGACGACAATGGTGAAACTGCCATTTGGGACACCGAGAAGCTGGAAAAGGAGGAGCCAAGGCCTTTCAAGAATAGGTGGATTTTGTTTGTGTCAGCAACGGTGCAGCCTATGGCAGAAAGTTGGTCACACACCAATTTGAATTCACGCCCAAATTCTGCAACAGATCAGTCGCCCTTTTTTAGGGACTGGAGTTGGCCCTTCAAACCGAACTCGCGAGCCTTGGATTGGTGGCTGAAGTGGCCTTCGAGTGCGAGCCAAACTGAACGAGCCGAGGTGCACCCAACCACCACGGACATAGCTTCTTCGGTGAATGAGGAAAAAATAAGACTTACAAGACGTTGGTCATCTACAACCAGGATTTGTATTCGGGATTAGGGGCAGAGGCGCCGTCGATCCGTATTTCAGCAGGCGGAGCGGGGCGCGTACCATCAATGAGGTTGATTAGCCCTTGACCGATAAGGAGAGGGTGCAATTGACTGCGCCAGAGAAGAAAATTGGAAGATGATAATTTAATGGTGAGCATGTGAATAAGAGTAGCATAGGGGAGGGTGTCGGGTTTGTCCGATTTATCGGTGGTAGAGGTCATCGTAGTAGGATCCATGGTAGTGAACAGAGAAAAGAGGAAGAGAGAATTTTGGGAGGGAGAAACAGGGGAGAGGCGGAAGAGAAGACTAAAAGAATTTTTAGTGTTTCTTGTTGTTGGCTGATACCATATTAGATTAATTTAATTGTATTTCTCATTGAATTTTAAGAATAGCACACTAACGAATATATACAAATCAACACAAAGACTTTCCTAATCTAATTGAAGAACAATTCTCCTAATAATAAGGTGTGATCCCATAATTATAGAAAAGTCAAACAAATCACACATTTATGGAAAAAGCAATAAATCATAATTGATTTATGCTATCAAAATTATATTCCAAACATACAAATAATAAGTCTTGTCATTCTTCTACTTTATAAAACTAACTCGAGAGCCAAGTGAGCTCAATTCGTAAACGAGTTTACCAAGTAGAGTCTGAATAGTTAATAAATGAAGTATCTAATAAACATCTTTCAAAGTAAAAAACTCCTGATGTCCGGCGATTCAGGATTCTGTTACACCTAGGGTTTTTCGCCATTCACTGCCATGGCTGCCGCTAGGTTTTCCCCTTTTGATATTGACAAATTCACTACGGTTGCAACGTTATGTGCCACTTATCCTTGGTTGAAGGATATTTTCGGGGACAGGCTACCACCTCTTATGCCACCCCCGCCGAATCAACCGCTAAAGTTGACATTCCGGGATGTGTTAAACGGCTCGACGAATCTGAACGCCCCAGCGTCTGATACGGATGCCCCAATCGCGATGCCAATTAAGAAGGGGGAATTTGTGTCTATTACAGTTAACGAGTCTGACTACGAGAACCGAGTTGCCACCTGCAGCAACTCTTTCATTGGCCGACTCACCAATGCCCGGAATGAAAAACCATGGGGGCTTGGTGAATTGAAACAATATTTGACGCATGCATGGGGAACTCGGGAGGCATGGAGACTAGTGCCCCTGGGACTGGGATTGAAAGAAAGGGCTATCGATCTTTTGCTTATTTCAAATACGAAAGACCACCACCGTACTGCCGCCACTGCACAATTGTGGGCCACTCTTGGGATAACTGCAGCAAGCGAGAGCGGGCAGCACCACAATCAGAGACTATAAAGCACCAACCAAAGCCTGACCCCCCTAAGCGCCCCAACACCAAACCCCGTGACCCACCTACGGCCTGGCGTACACGCGGGAAGTTTGTACGGAAGAATCCCCCTACGAAACAGACAAATAGATTCTCCCCATTGGGAGATGATGCTCCTGATGATCAGAACAATGACAGAAATGAAGTAGAGAATCGAGACAAATATGACGACAAGGATAATGATCAGGCAGTCGATATGGATACATCATCCTCGACAGCAGACTGTTCACGAAGATTGAAGTCAACTATTTATGTGCCGCATTCAGAGGACAACGATTCCTTAGAAGAGGCATTTCATTCAACTGCAAAAGAGGATGCCAAGTACTTGGAGATTGTGAATGACTCCCCATCGCCAAAATATAAACAAATGGCCAATGCGGCTCTTGGACGATGGGGAGATGTAGTTGACTCTGACTGGGAGAACTCGGAGGAAGATATGTCGCCTGAGCACGACTACTTACAAGGGGATCCATGATAGTTCTCTTCTGGAATGTACAGGGCGTGGGCAACAACGATTCAAAACTGCTGTTGACGAGTCATTGCCACTGTCATCGCCCAGATTTTTTGGTTATCGTCGAGCCAAAAATTTGTATTACTACTGTAAGTGAACGTTATTGGGAGTCTCTGGGTTTGGTTTTCTTTCCGGAGAACCATCGGTTGGGGATGAGACCTAATATTTGGGTACTATGTAAACCTTATTTGAAGGATACATCCGCTGTCATTGGATGCTCGGATCAGATTTTAGTCCTCCGTACTTGTGTGAACAATTTTCAACATTATTTGGGTGTTGTACATGCAGCTTCTGATCATTGTGAACGTCGAAAATTGTGGCGCTTCGTATTGGACCTCCAAATTCGCCCATTATGTTTAATTGGCGATTTCAACTCTGTATTGGGCTCACACGAGCGGATTGGTATGGCAGCTCCAAATCCGACTACCTGTAGAGAGTTTCGTGGATTTATGAACGATGCTGAAATGATGGATTTAGAGATTACAGGCCCCCGATACACTTGGGCCATTACGCGTAAGAATGGCACTTTTATAGCCTCTCGGCTAGATCGAATTATGGCGACATCAGATTTTCTGGATTTCTGGACTTCGGTCGCAGCGACATCACTACCACGGGTGCAATCTGATCACCATCCGATCCTCTTGAAATGCACACTGGATAAGGCACATTTCAAATCCTCTTTCAAATTTCAAAGGATGTGGCTTCTGGATCAAACCTGTCTGCCGCTTATTAGGAGATCATGGACTGAGTTCTTGCCTTCCCCGGACCCAATTACACTTGTCAAACTTAAATTGAAACAACTAAAGATTGCTCTAAAGCAGTGGAACATGGACGTGTTTCGAAATATACATGTTAGTACCTTGAGGGCTAAAGAGGAGTTGTTAGTTATCCAACGTAGAATTGGAAATGAGGGATACACGCACCACCTGTCTTGGATGGAAGCACATGCTAAACATGCTCTCAACGATTGCCTTAAGCGTCAACAAACACTCTACATGCAGCAGAATAGGGTGAATTGGCTGCGAGACGGAGATAGAAACACTAAGTTTTTTCACAAACTAAATCAGTTGCGGAAAATTAGAAAACCTTTGGATTCTTTGGTAATTGATAATGATTTGTGCAAGGACCAGGCTGTGATTAATCAGTTTATCACAGAGTTTTATGTTAATCTCTTCAATGCACCGATCCGAAGTACCAATTTTGAGTTACTGGACGACTTGTTACAAAAAAAGGTGTCGGCAGAAGATAATATTCGTTTGATGGAGGTTCCTTCGGCTACTGAGGTCAGGACAGCGGTCTTTGGCCTATCACCTGAGAGTGTATCGGGCCCAGATGGTTTTGACGGCTCCTTTTACCAAAAGACTTGGGATGTCATTTATCAAGATATAGTCCGTGCAGCACAATATTTCTTTAAATATGCATTCCTGCCGCACGGTCTCAATTCAAACCTCGTCACTCTAATTCCGAAACATCTGGGAGCCAACAAAATAGAGGACTTTCGGCCAATTGTTCTCGGAAACTTCATTTTCAAGGTCTTTACTAAGATCATTGCTACACGTCTGGGCCCAATTCTGGATGATATTTTGTCTCCATTCCAATTTGGATTTATTCCAGGCCGAAACATACATCACTGTATTGCGGTGGCATCGGAGTGTGTTAATTGCCTCGACAACACTAGTGTGCATGGTAATTTAGCAATGAAGATTGACATCCGAAAAGCATTTGATACTCTGAGCTGGGAATATCTAATAGAAGTTATGCACAGAATGGGGTTCTCTCAGGATTTTTGCACCCTTGTTCTTTGTATCTTGCGCTCTGCAAGATTATCGATATTGATCAATGGAGAATCGCATGGCTACTTTCAATGTTCACAAGGTGTGCGGCAGGGTGACCCGCTCTCGCCACTACTTTTCTGTCTTGCGGAGGAAGTATTATACAGACTTCTCGAAACTTCGGCGATGACGCCAGCTTTTGCTCAAAGAGGGCTTCATTGTCCTTTGGCGCTATTTTACGCGGATGACATACTTATATTCTGCAAAGCAACCAGGCCAAACATGAGGTTAACTCGCCAAATCCTGAATAGCTATGGCTCAATTTCTGGGCAGATATTTAATCCACAAAAATCACATGTATACTATGGTCGTCATGTGACACAAAACAACCGAAGATATGCACGGGAGGTCCTAGGCCTACTTCCAGGGACTTTACCTTTCATTTACTTGGGAGTACCACTATTTAAGGGTGCGCCGAGAGCATCGAATATACGGCAAATGGCAGATAGAATACTGGCAAAATTTACAACGTGGAAGGGCAATGCATTATCTATGGCTGGTAGAGTGTGTTTAGTGAGTCATGTCATCACATCTTCTACGGTCCATACAATGATGGTATATAAATGGCCGAAATCAACCCTAGAAAAGATGGAGAAAGCCATGCGTAACTTTGTGTGGACGGGGAACGTTGACAATAGAGGCTTTTGCACTGTATCATGGGAACGTGTTATTGCACCAAGGCGAGAAGGGGGTCTAGGAGTAAGGTCAATCCAGTGCGCCAATGGAGCCTTCCTTCGAAAACTTGCATGGAACATCACTTCAGATAAGACGCCGGCGATGAAATTCCTCAAAAGCAGATACATATCAGACCACACACTCCGCCCTGCTATGCTACGCTCGACAATCTGGAGAGGATTGCGACCACATATGGATTACGTATGTAGGGGCTCACAATGGGTGCTGGGAAGGAACTCGATAGTGAACTTTTGGTTGGATAACTGGTTAGGATATGTTATTGCGGATCGAGTTGGTATGCCGCCGATTGCCCGACCAAATTACAACTTTATGATAACAGACTATTTATGGGATGGAGTGTGGCATCTAGATGGTTATTTTGTCGAAGCATACCCGAACATTGTGGCAGACATTCTCAAATACACTTGCGGCCTAGAATCGGACGTCCGAGTGTTCGCAGAAGCTTTGGATGGCAAACTCACGGCGAAACTGGCATATGAGAAGCTGCGCCCACACTACCCAGCTGTCAATTGGGGGTCTTGGATCTGGGCAACCTTCATCCCACCTAGACGATCGACAGTTCTTTGGCGCGCAATCCACGGGAAACTCCCAACATGGGATAGATTAATGAAAGCAGGTTTCAATGGACCCAATATTTGCAGCCTTTGCTTGCAACATGAAGAAGACTTAGACAATCTATTCGGTTCTTGCAAATACTTCAAAATACCAATCCAGAAATTGATGAGTGTTTTCAAAGTGAGGCTGCATGTGGAGAATGGATTTCTAGGGTGGATAATACAGGCTATTGGGATCAACTTCAGCCCTCAATGCACATCCCTTTGGAGACTAGCATTGGTTACGTTAGTGTGGCAGATATGGACTACCAGATGCGCGGCAATTTTCGAGGGAACATGCCCTCAGCCGGAGGCAATTGCGACTTCTGTTTGGGCCCTCTTGTTTGAGGCAGATCGCTCAAGCATGGGATACATGCACAACTAGCCAGATGATCTACGCATTCTCAAGGAGTTCCGCCAAGAAGGACAGCCGCGAAAAATGCCGAGGGTAATTCAAGTGAAATGGCAAATTCCGGCTATGGGCGTCACAAAAATCAATACCGATGGGGCAGCAGATGGGGCTCCGGGAGCGATGTCGGGTGGCGGGTGTTCAGGAATCATGAAGGAGAATTTCTGGGGGGTTTTGCTATGCAGCATGAACATGGTTTCGCTTTTGAAGCTGAAGTTTTCACCGCAATGCATGCAATTGAAATGGCATACAAAAAGGGATGGAGAAACATTTGGCTCGAGTCGGATGCAACTTACGTGGTGCATATGTTCAGAGACATGCCGACGGACATCCCCTGGAAATTTCAAGCAAAATGGCAGCATGTTCTACGGATGAAAAATGAAATGAATTGGGTAATCTCACATGTGTATAGAGAAGGAAATGCCACGGCTGACAGAATGGCGCAGGAAGCTACGGAGGATTATCAATGGTGGGACACGCCTCCTGACTTCATCAAGGGATTTTTGGCAAGAGACATTCACGATGAATTTTATCGGTTTACTTAATTTCCCCACAATAGAGGGGTTCCCTTTTCCTTCATCAGGGGTTTCATCCCTAAGGAGGGTTTTCACCTGAGAAGGTTTTTAACGGGGCCCCGACCTCTTGAACGGAGTGTGTTCATATGGTTCTAGGTTTTATAAGATCTAATAATATATAAGTCATTTATCAATATAAACGAGACGAAATCTCAAATTGCTCCATTTTTTAACAACTCTAAGACTTTAAAATAATACTATTATACTGTTTCCTTCGTCCCGCAATTACTTTCACAATTTCTTTTTCGAAACGTTTCACAATAACTTTTATACCCTTAAAATGGAAAATTCTTTATAAACTTCATCCTTACAATAATTTTAATTTTATACAAATGTCATTACCTTTTCTCCACACATATACATAAAGTTTTATAAAATTATCTCTCAAAATCTCCATTATTTTTTTTTTTTTAAATTTTGCGTGTGAAACTTGTCATCCGTGTACCATTGAGTCATCACACTAGACAAATATTGCAATACTTTAGTAATTTTTAATATTTTTGTTAAGGGCAAATTACATTTATATTGTGTTTGGATTGAGTCATTTCAAATACAAAGAATTTGAAAATGAATGGATTTAAGAATCCTTAAATTTCAAATGACACAATTTGTGGATGGATTTAAAATTCTCACATTTTTAACCAAAACTATATTGGTCTCAAATAGCTAGATTTAAAATCCATCAACTTATTATTTTGTCCAAACATGTATAATGAATTTAGACTATAAATTTAAAATCCATAGATTCAAATCTATGGATCCAAAAATCTTAGACTTTAGCTGGACTAAAAGTCAGATCACATGCACTTTGATATGATTTTTGCAGTGCCAATTGGGGGAAAAAAAATAATGATGTGACATCTAAGGATATAAGTCTTACAGTAGAAAAAGATTGATACAAATAAATACTCCGTAATGACTAAAGTCTTGTGCTATGATATGACTTGATCACCCAATATTTATCCTCTTACTCTCTCAAGGCTAGAGGTTTCAATTAGAATTGAAATCTACTTTTTCCGTTCATGAAATGTAGTTTCATTTACTCTATATTTTTTGTTCATTAAATGTAGTTTTATACACTTTATTAAACTTATCACTCTTCAATTATCATTTAATTATTCAATTTGTCATTAATTTTATTCACAAACAATCACTTTATTTACAATGAACCCTACAATATCATATAATACCCTTACTTTATCTACATTTTCCGAGGAAATATTTTTTTTAGTCCTATAAATTTAAGTGATTCCAAAATAAATCCTTTAAGTTTTTAACTTTACAAAATACAAGCTATTAATTTTAGTCATCTTTAAAATCTATTTTAGTCCTTTAAATTTAAACTCCAATTTTACTCATTTAAATATAATAAAATCTGAAAACTTTAATAAAATTTTAAAAAAAATACTGATTTTAATGTATATATTTTTAAAAATTAAATAAAAACATCATTAAAATTTGAATTACACTCAAATTCTACCTAGCCATTTTTCTCTAATTAATTAAAAATATAAAAATTCAAAAATAAAAATAAAAATATATACTAAAATCTAGAAATTTGAAAAAAATTATAAATATATATTAAAAAAAGGGACAACTCCAACTACCCCGTCATATTCTTCAAATGTAAATAAATTATTATATAAATCATTATATAAATCAAATGTAAATTATAAATTATTATATAAATTATTATATAAATCATTATATAAATCATTTGGAAAATATGACAGGGGTTTAGGGTTTAAATTAATCTCGACTCGATTAAAGATCGTTTGAGTTCGACTCATATAATTATCAAACAAGCTTAAATAAGAATTTCAAAACTTAATAAATGTGCATTAAATTAATTGGAATGCGTTTTTATATGATTTAGTATTATGTTTATCACATTAATTACTTATAGAGTTTAGATTTAATTATACTTGCGTTCAATTTAGTTCGGAAAATACCTAGGGGTAGGAATGGGCTAGGCTACCCGACAGGGGCTTACGACTCGGCCTATTAAAGCTCGATTCGGCTCGTTTAATAAACAAGTCTGGCTCAAGCTTTTTTAAAAGCCTATTTAATTAAATAGGTTGAACTTGAGCTTTTTCGTAGGTCTTTCAAACCCAACATGCCGGCCTATTTAATTTAATATATATAAATATCTAATATATATAGTATATTATACTTAAATGTAGAAAACATGTTAAATAGGAGTATCTAATATATATAATTTCTAACTAGTAAGCATTAAGCAATATAATTAGTCGATTTTTTATGATTCAATGAAATATAAGTGTTGTAGATTTTTTTTTTTTAAAATGCACTAATAGGACTAAAAAGGTCTTTAAAAGGCTTTCAGGTCAGACTTATTTGTTAAAAAAACCTGACCAAGCCGTAAAAAAAAGACTATAACAGGTCATGAATCAGACTCGGACCTAAAAAATATTTAACAGGCCAAACTTTTTTTTTATAGGGGATTTCACATATTAGGTCTTTCCACCTAGTGATTTTTTAAATAAGGACATGGTTTAAAATAGTTTCAAATTAAGATCAAAATGTAACATAAATGTACCATCATGCCCTTACTATCTAATTTTTGGAATTAATCTAGAGAAAGTCAATAAATTTTTCAAATTTAAATGCATATCTATCAGCTTCTCGTAATTTACGCTAACCAAAATTAAAACCTTCCAAAAACTCCCGTCAATCAATTAATTGAGCTGCAGAATTCAATCTGGATCCCCAATTTTAGAACTTTCTTCAAAACTCTGATATTCAAATCTTTGCCAAGTCTCTATAACACCAATAAATCTTAAAATCGTAACATCAGAAAAATAGAGTATAGCATTATCAATAACTAATTCGCAGATATTGCATGGAGATTTATAGTTCACCAAAAAAAATCGGTAAAATCATCATCACTAGAGATAATATATTCATATTCCATTCGACATATAACAAAAAATTGAAATATGCTCTTCATTTAACACAATACACAGACTAATATGAAATTTCATTGATGCATGTTCGATTCTAGGATTTCTTCATCCCAGACATAATCAAAAAAACTTTGATCGACCCAAAATGTTTGAATCATTCAGAAAATCAGAAACCTATAAGGTATGGTGGAATTAATTAATGCAATTTAATCTATACTTCATTTCTTAATTTGGTACTTTAAATTCTATACTTCAAACCTCTCAACAGGAGAAATGTTGGCAATACAAGAAGTTACCAGAATTAGAGGACATGTTTGAAGATCTTTTTGTCATAATTACTCGAATATCACCATTTTCACCTCCAAACAAGCAGATCAAAACAGCAGCTCTAGAGGTTCCAACACCTTGAGGACCCAATTAAGTGGTGGAATCATGGATTCTTGAACCTTTGAAGTCGTTACAGCCATCGGGTTTGTAGTTGCGCAGTCTTTCTGCTACTTCTACCATGGTTTCCGATTTCCCAGAAAATTCTTACGACACATATTTTAATCTTTTCGAAATTGAGATGAATTAATTATCTCTCGTCAAAATCCTTCTTGATTTTGGGAAAAATGCAATTGAATTTCAGAGTTTTGGGGAAGAATTATCACAACTTTGGGGAAAGTCCTAAAATTAGGAATACAGAATAATCAACGGGATTTTCGAGTGAGAGGAATATTTGAATTTCAAATTTTAAAATCGTTGACTAATTAATATATTAAAACTCAATTTTCAAATTTTAAAATCTTAGGATTACACAAACGTATTATACAGAAAAAAAAATTGCATAATAATATTAATAATGTAGAAATAGACAGTATATTATTTGCATATTCAAATTTTGTTATTCATAAAAATTATATTTATGCAGATCGGATCTGCATTCCGAAATATCAACATTTTAAATAAATTTTAATAGTGAAACATAAGTAAAACTTTATATATAATTATGGAGTATATTATACGGAATTCTTATTAAAAATAGTATATAAATAAGAACCATTCAACTTAGAAAAAAATGCAGGAAATAAATTACATAAAGATGTCGTCTAATTATAAACTCGTACCAATACAATTTATGAACAACGCCCGAACTAAACTGATGTTTAGAATTGATCCGAGCGAAACCTTTTTGTCGTATGATTTCGTGAAGAAGGAAATATTTCATTTAGAATAAATTGATAGGGTATATCGAATTCAACATACATATAAGTATGTCGAAAATACCAAGTTTAGATTTGTAAATAATTTTTTTTATGGTATTTGATTATATAGTAATTTTTTTTGTCGTTGTTGATGGTTTTGGTGTTCTGAATATAAATATGCAATACACAATCGTAGTATGCAAAAAAAATAAAAAATATATTTGCATAATAATATTAATAATGTAGAAATAAACAATATACTATTTGCATTTTCAAAGTTTGTTATGCATAAACACTATATTTATGTAGATCAAACCTGCATTCTGGAAAAGGTTCGCCTTTACAATATACACTCTGCACAAAAGAATACAAAATAACCAAAATTAAATAATTCCAACACGAAATCGAATGAAGAGTGTCATTTTCACGGCAGCGAGATCCAACACCAAAATGCGTGCAACTCGATACATACAGATAAAATTGACCAAAGCACAAACCTTCAACTTTAATTGAAATAATCTCACGATCGATCTGTAACAAATGAGTAAATTAACTATACTCCGAGCGCCGCCTTTGTCTCTCTATCGTGGGCAACACAACCGATTTTTAGGGCATCAATGAATTAACAACACACTTGAATCTGCACGATCGATTAACTGTACTGAATTAATCATACACAATGTCAATCGATTTTGCAGTAGAATTTTATTATGGAAAGTAGGAATCAATAATTAAAGATTACTCTATAATGCTGAATATGAACCACGAATAAGGAAGGTCAATTAATTAATTTTAAATGCAGAGATCTTAATTAGTTAATTGAAACGTAAATCTTGATGGAGAGAAATAAGACTGGGCAAAAAATAAGGAATATTAAGAGTTCATTAATTAAATATTAAATTATTGAATTAGTCTTCACATTTCAAATTAAGGGCATAATGAGTTATTTACATTCAATTTTGTCCTTATTTTAAATGATTAGAATTTTGGTTCTTAATTAGATAAGTGTCTCTAGGAATGACCCTTTTTATAAAAATTCTTTTTTTATAAAACCTACATAGACCTGGCCCATTTCCACCCCTAGATTTAGGGATCAAGTTATATTAAATTATTAATCGTACACACGTATTTTTGTTGTTCAAAATATATTCTTTCAAAATAAAATAAATACACTACTCCTCCCGCTCTCAATTTATTTTCATGCTCTCAATTTATTTTCATATTCTCATGATTGTTAAATTGTTAGCATATAAAAAAAATGATTTCCTTATAATCTATAACCTCAAAATATTCACATAAGTATCCAAAATATCATTACTTTAGGAGTTTACACATATACTAAATTCAACAAATTATTTTACTATTCCCCCGTTCCCTACTTAATGATTTTATCATTTTAGATGTCCCTTATTTGAAACAATCTTCTTAAAATATCACAATATTACAATAAATGCCACTACTTTATTACACTGAAAAGTAACTTTATTATTATTTATAAAATTGAAAAGTCTTTACTACACTCACTTTATCTTTCATAATACTAATAAACAATTCATTCTTTAAAACCCGTGTCCAATAGCTTTGGGTCATCAAGTAAGGAACGAAAATTATATTTCAAAACTCTACTAATTACTCCCTCCATCCCATTATATATTACTCATTTTTTCAATTTTGAATTGTTCTACTATGCATTACTCATTCTATTTTTTTCAAACAACTCATATTATTTTATTGTATATATATACAGTAAAACCTCTTTAAATTAATAACCTTGGGACCATGGAATTTTATTAATTTAAAGAGGTATTAATTTATCGATAAATTAATATTTATTAATTAAAAGAGAGATTTTTTTAATTCTTTGTAACTAATTAAATATTTCATTGTATGCATGTTTACATTCATACATCAACCAATTCTTTGTAACTAATTAAATATTTCATGCATGTTTACATTAATTCGTTGCATTTAAATATATTCATACACGATGAATGAAACATATACTATATAAATCTCAGTATAGCATGTCTTCTCATCTAAAAGATATCGCAAAATCATTCATAAATGATCAAATGCGTAAAGCATTATGTGAGTATAAGTGGGATCGTAGATTCAATTAGGTTTAAATGATAAATTTTGTTGTTGTTGCTAGAGAACTCGACACCGGAACTCATGGCTGCCAATAAAAAAGTTAGGGATGAAATCCAATTAGATTTAAATTTTAATAAAAATCAAGTAACAATAGATTCATATTTTAGTAAATTATCATAATATTTATAATTGTAGAGTAATATTTATGAATTATTAATTTAGAGTTTTATTGGGACCTAATATTTATAAAGGGATTTTTCAAAAAATTATTATCTTATCGAATTTAATGATTTTTTACAAAGGCTCAATTTGGGACCGAAAGATTTTAGGGTTTTTCTACTATGAGACAGGGGGTTCGCTCTGTCTTATAAAAGGCATCCAATGAAGAGTCGACACATCATTTTTCTTCGTTATGGGCAATCGCTCTTCGCAATAATATAAAATATTTAATTTTTATTAAAAAAATTATAAAATTACTAAAATACCCTTATGATATTATTTTAAAAATATGTTAAAATTTACAAATTAACTTTATTTTATTTTCAATAATCTCAACCAAAAACTTCTTTTATTTTCAATAATCTCAATCAAACCTCTTTTTCATGATAATTCAATCACCATCAGATTTTCAATTTCTCCCACCTTATTCCTTCCAACAATTCTACATCTCTCTTGCCCTTTCTCAAAATTCAAAATGCTCAAACACGAAAAATCTGTAAATTTAAATTTAGGGTTCCTAAAAAAAATATTATCTTGTATATTCCATCAATTAGCTTTTCAATTTCAAAATATTATCGGCGACGCATTCTGGCATCATCCTCGTCAACCGCCGGAAATTTCAAAGCTATAGTTGCCGGAAAGAAAATTCTTGAGACGTTCTTCGAATAATTCACAGTGTTTTGCTTGAATTGGAATTCTTCCGACTAGAACTAAGAAATTCCAGCAGCTAAATCATCGCCAATGATGAACTCCAGAAAATCCAGATTTAATGGCGCTGGATTTAATACAGTCAAGCACGATCATGAAAGAATTGAGACTAACTGTTTATAATTCTTCCCAATTCGCATCAATGGCAGCTTTAGCCCAGAAAATGATGAAGAAATTCACCCTTGTTCTTCCCAATTTGCAACGATTTCTGTAAATTGTAACCGCCCCTTCTACCCAGCAGAAAACGATGATGAAATTCACCAACGTTCTTCCCAAATTGCAGCGAATTCTGTAAATTGTAGCTCCAATGCCTTTGCCTGTCTCCAAAACCTCATATTATCACCTATATCCACAGAAAATTATCCAAGAGAGAGAAGGAGTGGAATCAATTTACAGGGAAGGGGTGGGGCGACATTCTGCGTTCTGGGTTGTTGGGAATCTTGGGATGGGGAAGATGAACATTAGGGTTATAGATTAATGGAGTATGATTTAAAAGATTTTAATTTAATTAATTTTGTTATGCATTAGTAATTGATTTAGATTTTAGATGATGTACCGGCAGTAAGTAGTGCTTATTTTAATAATAATGATGTATATGGATATTTATGTAATTTTTTATTTAATTTAAATTAAAAGGGTATTTTCATCATTTTATATATATTAATTTAATTTATTAGTAGAGCGTTACATATTGCATAGAGCAAACGCACTAATGCGAAGTGAATGAAACAGTGCAATATTGCATAAAGCAAACGCACTAATGCGAAGTGAATGAAACAGTGCAAAGTCCGCCTTACCGTAGAAAGTCGACCCAAGATTTTATAATTTTAGAGAGTTTATTAATTTATAGAGGTTTTACTTGTATATTATTTTTCTCTCTCAATCACATCACTACACTACATCTATTTTTATACAATCATATTACCATTTTTTCAACCATTTATTTTATCTCCTATTTTTTTTCCACACACTAATTCCCTCTTCTACTACTATTTCTTTATCATATTAATTACTCAACTAACTAACAATAATAAATAATTTATAAAAAAATATTAAGTTCCACTATTCAACTTTTTAAGTAAAAATGTTATATACTTTTCATTATACTTTTTAGTATAGTGATTAAAAAATTTCAGGTAAAAATGTGTTAAATTTTTAAGTGAAAAATTTTATTCAGTAAAAAGCGCAGCAATATTACTAAAATGTGTAAGTCGCTATAACTGTGCAATACAATATTTCTAAAAAATGTAGTTCATTATAACTGAAAAGTGCAACACAATATTATTAAAAATTGCAGGTCAATATATATAACTGAAAAATGCAATTTTTATTTAATTATCGAACAATTTGATGAAAACAGACAACACAATATTATTAAAAACTCAACACAATAGATTTGAATACTAGACCTCAAAGTTAAGTAGGTTAGACATTACCACTTTAACTACCGCCTTAACAATGTCGAAGTTGCACAATTTTGTAATTAAAATGCACTTAAAGATCTAGTCTAATCAATATATATCTATTGAGTATCTTCACTTTCAATTCAATTGCAGTTTTGGAGAACTTAATTTGAAGTTATCCAGAGTCGTAATTCCATTTTCATATTTGTTGTCTACTTTTCCCTTACAAATCAAACAATAATTTCATATATCTCATTTACAAGACACTAATTGAAAAGACAATAACTAAAAATCGAAATATCATGTCTCCTCTGCATGATTTTGAGAGGAAGTAGATGTCAAAATTTGAAATTTCTCTCTTGCATATTGAGAGTCTATAAAAATATGCCAATTATTCTCCATTACATGCATTCTCACACTAAACACAAGCCTTCTCAGTCACCAAATGGAATTGCAGTTTAAATTTTAATACATAACAAAACTCATTAAATTTAAAGGAATTAAAATGCAATTTTTTTTTTGTAGATATAATATTATTTAATTTTGTTTTTATGTTAATGTATATCGGTCCCAAATCTAGAACTTGTAATTCGGCCACAGGATGGAACACACATATTAAATTAGCTAAAATATGTCCAATTAATATTTTAATTTAATCAAGCTCTCCGAATATTATTGAATATATGGTTAAGCCATTTCCCATTTGAGTTAAAAGCTCAACGTTTTTCACTTGGGCAAATCCAATTTTCCAACAATATTTTTCACAATAGAAGGTAAAACGTGTTAAAATTGCTGTTCCTTTTCAATTTGTTGAGGACCTTTCCTTAAAATGTCCAGTAATCTTAACCAAGAATGTTATCCATAAATTTTCATATGTAAAATGCAATTGCGCAGCTAAATGAATCCCAACTCCAATTGTCATCTACACCACATTTAAATATATATTTTAAAAAAAAATTACAATTTTAATTTAGATTATATAGCCTTATAGTTAAAAAAATTTAAAAAGAGGGAAAAAATAAATTATCCAAAATTTTTGGTGCCACTTTAATAGTATATTGCATTACATGTTTGAATGTATTGTAAAATGCAATACAATTCTGATTTTAGGCAAAAAAAAAAAAAAAATCCAGTCATGAGTAGAATAAGTGTTAATCCGTAAAAATAGGGGATCGGGGAAAAAGTGTGTGGATGTGTTGGGCTTTAATTAAGGGAACTTTGTTACTACATTCATTTTAGTATTGGAGTCTGAAAAGCTAGCGAATTAAGGATGAAAAAATTAGAAGTCGACACTCGTCGACTTCCAGGAGAGATAATTGAACATATACAGAGTTTTCTAAGTGTAGTAGATGCTGCTCGAACGGGTATGGTGTCGAAATCATGGTACGAAGGCTGGTTAACTCGGTCGAATTTCGATTTTAATTAATGAAACCGAGTTTCCGAGATATGAGTGCTCCGCCAAAGAAAGTGCGTTTGCGAAATTCGCGGAGAAGACACTGGAAAGGTGTGAAGAATTGAACCAAAAGATTGAGAGTTTCGGGTTGTGGATGCGCGGTTGCGTAGGGATTGGTGGAAAGGATAGGGTGGCAGAGAAATTGGTGGAGAAAGCAATGAAACTAGGGGCTACTGATGTGGCTATTGAGTTAATAATGGGAGGTGAGGATATTTATTCGTATACCGCATCAACTGTTTGAATCCGAGACTCTTGTCAGATTATCTATCACCCACTGCTATATTGAACACCTCCTAGCTCGAGGTACGTAAAGTTTTCTTCTCGAAATTAGGTAAAAATTTATGGGATATAATTTTCATGTGCCCCTTGATTGAGGAGTTGGAATTATGTGAGTGTGTTTATTTACATGACAAGATTGGTGAATATAAAATTCCTAGAGCGAAGATGAATTTTGTTATGTTGAAAGTGTTGTGGTTGGATGGGGAGGAGATTGGTGAATGGATGTTCCATGACTTTTCGTCTCGGTTTCCTTGTCTCAAGGACTTGGCCATTCACAATTGCTCTGGCTTCAAAGAAATGCAAATTTGTAGCAATTCACTCGAGTGCGTAAGCGTCATGTACCACCTTCCCTGTCTTTTAAAACAACTTCAAGGGAGTGGGAGTCACATATATCCTCGATGCTTAATCGATGATCGGGTGAGGCAATTTCTACAAGAGTTGAGTCCTTCCAAAATATATTTGAATTTGGGAGTAATATCTCCAGCGGAGCACTCTGATTTTGTCAAAGATATTATACGTTTACCTAAACCACCCGTAGTCGAGAAATTGACGATACCGATAACGAGGACAACGTATTCACTCCACCCTAGACTTCTCTTGGAGGGTTTATTCTGGACTTGCCGCCCTAAGTTGCTAGTTGCATATTTGGTGCCTTCTTTAAGGCCACAAGACAAAATAAGCAATGACTTCACAAAACTCCTTTACGACACCTTCGTAAACAAAAAAAAATCAAAATTATATATATGCACTCTGCTCTGTGTGATCTTCGGCAGGTACATGTTCAGTTTTTTTCAAGGTATTGATGTTTATGCATATGTAGTAAGAAAGAGGACAAGCGTTTGCTTCCATTTCACATGGGATGATGGAGTTTGAACTTCATACATTACATGCTTCAGTTATTATTATTATTATTTTTTTAATAATTAGACCGGTGTGATCATTCTCTAAAATGAAATGTTGAATCATTTTCAATTTTGTTTATAAATTAAATTAAGTTCATATTGTACTATTTACATTTGTTTTTAATATTATTTGATTTGGATTGTGAGATAAATTGTTATTAGAGTCGAATCGAGTATTTGAAGATCAACTCAACTCAAGCTCCTATTCAGCCAAGTGAGAAAGCTCGTAAATGAGTCTATCGAGTAGAGCTGAGACTCGAGTCGGCTCGTTAGTAAATAGAGTATATACTAAGCTCAAGCTCAACTCATTTATCAACTATAAATGAGCCCAACTCTCAAGATGCTCATTTCTTTTAGCTAAAATATAATTGAAAAAGAATGTGACCGGGACACTCCAAGAAATGCCTTTTTTAGTATGAGATAATTTAAATCAGTTGTATCGAATAATTTGCAAATGAGGGAAGAGGAAGGTGAAGAGAAATGAGAAAGAAAGAAGTGAGAAATTAGGGTTTTTATGTGGACGTATCTACAAAGGTGATTTTAGGGAGAATTGTAGTTTGGAGAATTAATGAAAAATGCATCTAGTAATCTCTATATTCTGAAGGGTTAGTCAATCAGGGGAGTGTATAACAAAGGCAGAGGTGCAAATAATCCTACCCATAACCTTGGAGTGGGTGAAATGGGCATGGCCCACGAGCTATTTAGCACTGGCCATGGTTATACACATACACGGATACACCGCATTATTAAGGACACCCATCCACTTATAACACCCACTGCAAGATGAGTACACTTCCCGTGAATTCTCTAGAATACCCCAACTTGTAATAACCATCCGCCCACCCAAAAATCCAAAAACCCTATATCAAGATTTCCCTTTCTCTTCCGTTGTCGCCTCCTTCTCTCCCAATTGCGTTGTCGTCCGTCGTCCTCTCCTCTTCACATCACAATGCGTTTTTGCCGCATCTCTGAGGCTCCTCGCCGTCGTCCATCTCCTCTGCGACGCGTTCGCTGTCGATGTCATCCCTTTCGCCTTGTCCCACTCGTCGCATTCACGTTCACTGGCGCCGCCTTCCACAACATTTTTCGATCTAGAAGCCTTCCTCTGTAGCTGATTTGTAAGCTTTTCAAATCTATATGCTCTGTGAGTTGTTCATCATTTTTTGATTTTTTTTGCCAATTTTTTTTATTTTTTTCCGAAATTTGTTATTTTTTCGAAATTATTGCTTTTCGTCGAATATTTTACTCGAAATTATGATATTTTTTCGAATTTTTTGACATTTTTGTCGGTTCATTCTCCTCCCAATGATTGTCATTTCCTTTTTTGTTCAAGTTTAAAATTCTTTGGCATTTTTTATTTTTCTCGAATTTCTTTTTTGAAATTTAGTATTTTTTGAGAATGTTTGGTATTTGGTGTCAAAGGTGGAAGGTAGTTTTTTTGGTGTTTTGTGTTTTTTTGTTTATGTTATTGTATGTCAAAGGTTAAAGAAGGAGTAAGATAGGTTACTATCAGTGATGCAAAAATCGGTTCTAGACAGGCGACAGCACCTAGGCGGGAGGTCTTCATTGGGATTATATGTTAATCAGACTATATAATCAGTTGGGTCACTCGGCGGACGGTACTATTTTTTTTTTTTTTTTTAATTTAAAAATCTGAAACGACGACGTTTCTCCTCATTAAATTAAAAAAAACTAATAAAAATAGTAAATTACCAATTTTAATTTACAAAAAAAAAAAAAAAGTAAATCAAATCTTTTTTGTGAATTTTAGTGTTAATAATTCTTGTTTCTTTTTTAATTTTCAATAAAAAAATCGGATCACCAAGACGACGTCTAGGCGGCCAGAAAACGCTCGACTAACGATTTTCGATTTCTACACCTTGATTGATATATAGTCGGGAGGGTATACTATATTATAAAAAAAATTAAAATTTTTAATCAAGGGTATAACTAACATTTCACATGTCACTAATTTGTAAAAAAAAATAAAAAAAAATCGATGGATGTCCTCATCAATATAGTGTATGTTGTATGCGCATAACCGTGGCCTTCAACATTTCAGATGCTTGAATTAAATTTGGGGTTCCAATTCTTAATTAGACACATGCATACTTATATACATGTAGTTGGATCTAGATCCACTTTTAAAAATATGGATTAAATGAATTGATCCTATTCAACTATTTTCTTTTTTCATTTCTCTTTGTTTACCGGTTCACATTATCTATTCTCCTTATCTACCTCTATCCATTTACGGCTTCCCCCCCCCCCCTTCTCACACTTATTGCTTTAGATCTATTTTTGATGTTGCTACCGCCGTCGAATTATTATTATTGTACTTTTTAAGAAGTGGCTCAATCTTGTTCGTCACAAATAAGGATCGAAAAACAACCTTGAGATTGATACAATACTTGGTTTTGTAGCCGCAAAACCACCGCCATCATCTTCACGACGCTCAACCACGTTCAGAAGAACCCTATCAATGTTGTTACCGCTACAAAATGCGGTTTACATAAGCTCACTTTATGATCAATGCTTGAATCACCAACAACATAAAGGCTACAAGATGCGTTTTATACATTGAGATTCACAACTTCCCCATAGAGAAGAAGGTATTATTAGATTTATTGTTTTCTTTGGGTATATCCATCTTTTGTGCTTCCAATTTCGTGCTCTGAAGTAAAAATATTGTGCTTTCTCTGTTCATTTAATTTTGATTTATTTTAAGTTAGTAATTATTTTACATAGTTTTGTATGGTTGATTTGACTGGAATTATTTATGGGGGAATCACTATTAACTCCCTTGTGGGGTGATATATAGCAGCCCACTCCCTCCCATAAAATGAGCTCCCAAATTGTAGGGAATATGACCATAATAACCCTGAGTTGATTTCACCTTTTTAAAATAAAAAGGTTTTTAAAAAAAAAAGGTCACTTTTTACTTTTTGCTTTTGGTCTTCCCGAGGTGTTCCCACCTCCCTTGTGTGCGTGTCTATAAAGTTGGATGAAATGTGTGGGTTCAAATTTTAATTGCTAACTTCATATGTTTTCTTAATATTTTATTTATAAAATTTCAATCCTTAATTGATGATATTTTTTAGTAGTTGATTTGAGACCAACTGTTCGAAAAGTTTGATCTTGAAAGTGGTCATCACTCTCATTTAATCGGCTAATTATCGGGTTGTGTCGAATTATTTAGGAGTAACAAATATGTCCCTCAATTTATAAAATAAAATTTCAATTTTGTGGTAAAATTTATAAAATATAGGAGTAACAAATATTTCCCTCAATTTATAAAATAAAATTTTAATTTTTCTGGTAAAAATGAAACACGGTCCATGCCTTTCAATTAATTTCGTTGGCAAGTAATTTATGTGGTGTTCTTCAAAAAGCAATTTCCCTCGGTTAATTTGTCCATCTGAACAAGCATGACAATTAATCTTTGGATGCTGAAGTTTCATCAAGAAATTAACTGATCATTTTCATCTACATTTTTTTGTGTTTAAATTGGTAGAGGGGCATATACGTTCCACTTTATTTAAATTTAATTTAAGTTTTATGTTTGCTACCTTATATATACCATTTAAGTTTAGTAATTTATATAATATTCAAATTTAATTTTAATTTAAGTTTTAGTAACTTATGTAATATTCAAACTCAATGTAATATTTCAATTTGAGTTTGAATATTACATAAATTGTGATAGAATTAGAGATTTTGAGATGCTTTTTCAAGATTATGGATTAATTTTGTTGAATGATTTTTTTGAAGTTTAATGCAATAGTCACAATAATTGTCTCAATTTTCTACCCTTAACAACATTCCGTGTTTAAATTTGCAATACTTGGTGTTCAACTTTTACTGTTTAAAAACACTCACTGTTCAAGTTTGCAATACTTGGTGTTCAACTTTTATTTTTGAGTGATCATACTTGCCATTGATTTTCATGTTTTATTTTGTTATACTTTATGCTTGAATTATTGTATATTTTTTAGAATCATTAATTACATTGTTGAGGAGTCTTAAGTTTAGATGGCTAAATTTGATTTGTTTTCCTAATATATTTAGATGCATTGGGTTAAAGATAACCGTTGAAGAAATACTCAAAGCTATCAACAAAATAAATTGATTCATCCATTCATTAAATTTACATGTATAAACTGAATGTCAATAAGGTACCGAACCATAACCTAAGGTACTAAACTCTAAATTCAAAATCGAAAAATCTTATATTACATAAGGTACTAAAATGAAATGATTCATTTATTAAATTTAAATATACAAGTTACTAAATTTAATAAATTAATAATTTAATTTCATTTTAGTACCTTATTTAATATAAGAATTTTGAATTTAGAGTTTATTACCTTAGATTAGGGTTCGATAACTTATTGACATTCAATTTATATGTGTAAATTTTGATGAATGGATGAATTAGTTTCAATTTTTAGAAACTCCACTTTTACAATATCCACGGCATTTTATAAAATGTAATTACTTTTAGAGCTCACACGTACACACAAGTCAAAATCAATTTCATTTTAATTAATTAGTACCTTATGTAATAAAAGAATTTTCGATTTTGAATTTTGAGTTTAGTAACTAATTAGTTTGTTTCGATATCAATATCGGGATTGAAATTGAGATAGAATTAGAGATTTTGAGATCTTTTTCAAGATTATGGATTAAATTTGTTGAATGATATTTTTTGAAGTTTAATGCAATAGCCATAATAATTGTCTCAGCATTCTACCCTTAACAACACTCAGTGTTCAATTTTGCAATACTAAGTGTTCAACTTTTACAGCTTAATAACACGCAGTGTTCAAATTTGCAATACTTGGTGTTCAACTTTTATTGTTGGGTGATCATACTTGTCATTGATTTTTATGTTTTATTTTGTTGTACTTTATGCCTGAAATATTGTACTCCCTACATCCATGAAATGTAGTCTCATTGGAGTGGGGCAAAATACCAAATATAAATCTTAATTAATTGAAGTTACTAAACTTATATGTTAAACAAAATACCAAATATAAATCTTAATTAATTGAGTTTGAATAATACATTCTTCAAGAATTTGAATATAATTATTATATGTTAAACATAGATAATACATTTTAAAATTATTATATAATTATTAAATATACATAAATATTAATTATAATTATTTTTTCCCTACACTTTATTTTTATTTATACTAAATGCCACTTAATTATCACCATTAAGCACTTTAATTAATAATTCTTAATATTCTCACCTACCCACTTAATCCTAAATCACATTTTCCCACGTCCCCACTCTTTACTCTTTAGAGTTTTAACTCTTCATATCTCTCTCTCTTGAAACCACCCAATTCGCTCTCTTGAAACTCAATTGAAGAAATACATTCCATTGAAGAAATTGAAGAAATGCAATTGATTTTGTCTTTATTTTTGCTTTTTATTTTAAAAAGGCGAAATCAGTTGACTCTGTTTGAACCCTTCGAATCCTTTTCTTTTCCAAACTTTTCTGATTTCGTTTCTTCCGATTTCTGGGAATTTATGCATTTTTATTTTTGGGAAAGATTTATGCAACACCTCCTGATTTTCCTCAGAGCCCCTTTATGCAGTTTTTTTTCTTCTTGATTTGGGATCTCAGCCTCTCATTCCTCAAGGTTTTGAGGGTAAAGGAAGGAAATGAAGAAGGGAGAGTAGAGAATGGAGGCGGAAGAAAAGAGGGGAGTGGAGAATGGAGGCTGAAATGATGAAAAGAGGAGAGTGGAGAGAGAAAGCAGATGTGGGGAGTGGAGAGATCGAGAAAGGAAGATGTGAGATGAAAATTAAATTATTGATTTGAAGTTAATAATTAAAATAAAATAAATACAAAATTGAAATAAAGGAAAGGGCAAAAGGGACAATTCATGAAGTATTTGGGAGTTAATTTTAGGCCAAAAAAGTCAATGGGAGTCCTTTGCTATATGTTGGCCAAAGTGTGGGTGGGTTGTAAATAATCTCATTATTTATTTGTTCAAAAACTTATGTAGGATTGATCTAGTTAGAATGCTTGTGCTTAGGCTTATGCTGAATGTCATTGTCTCTTAATTAGTTTCAATTCAATGAAAATCTCGACAAGATTGTCTGTTGCAAAGCAAAAAATATTGTATTTATGTTCAAGTTTTCTATTGTAGTACATAGTTTTACATGTCAAATTTTGTATCTCATCTATATAATAAAAATAGGAACGAGTGTTGCAATTTAGGAGAATAGTTTAATTGTTCAAGTTTGTGACTTGAAATGTGGCATTATATAGAAGTTATACATACTAGAGTTGTTGCATGAGTGCATCCACTCCAAGTAGAAGCGAT
Source organism: Galeopsis tetrahit (assembly GCA_963675135.1). NCBI lineage: Eukaryota > Viridiplantae > Streptophyta > Magnoliopsida > Lamiales > Lamiaceae > Galeopsis > Galeopsis tetrahit. Next base: position 54,727,641 of record OY776128.1, read on the forward strand.
TTCAGGATTTTTTAAATTTCATATGTATTTCTAATTAACATTGAATTGGGTTTAAATGTGGGATTGTGCAGTATATAGTATAGTTTTAATATCGACTTCTTTTCAATGGATTTAAGACTACTACTTTTTCCATTAGGAGTATGGTAGTTGTTTTGGTGCAATTTCAAGCTTTTTTTTAAAAGAAAATTAAATGGAATAGTAGGATGAGGAAGAACAACTTCATCTCTAACAGAGTAAGACAATGTAATTAATTACACCATTCATTTAAATAGTTTAACAAGATTTTACTCTATTGTCTATTGAATATTCTCTACACTGTTATGTTAATCGTATTAGTTCTTACAAGCAATGGTATAAGTTCTCTTAAGCAATAATATTAGTTCAAAAACACTATAGTATTAGTTGACATTCTGTATAATTTGACTAGCTTGTTCAATTTTATCAACATTTATTATTTATTATTCTTTTGTTATTGGGCCAACAATATATTCTTAGTTCACATACACTATAGCATTACTTACACGTGTAATAATTTCTTTTAGTTCACTATAGCTTGTTCAAGGTTGATCTTTGCTGGGAAAAACAACTAGAGGATAGAAGGGCTTTTACTGATTACAATATCTAGAAGGAATCTATTATTCACCTTGTCCTGCTGGTGGTATTTGAAGTTTCTGATTTTGTTGGTTGGATGTGTTTCTTTGAGACATTTTTAATGATGTGTTGAAGTTTAAATACATTACTCATGTTTTCCTTGTTGGTGTGTTCGATTGCGGATTTGAATCAATAATTGGATTCTTACTTGTTACCCCCAATGCAATGAAGCAGTATTTGGCATTTGCTCTTCTTTATTGTTTGATTGTTTAAATGTTTTATGATGGTTCTTGGAATATATTTTCTGTGGGATCATGCAAGTTAATTTTTATTGTTTGCTAAAATTAATGTTATTTGTTGTGCTTGTAGCTACTAGATCTCCAAAATCATATTTTGTTCATTATTTTTAGTGTTTAGTGTATGTTTTGGATATAATGCTACTAAAAATACCATTTATCTTCTCAGTAACTGGTAACTTGGTGTATGTGTATGTCTACAATTGACTATTTCTTCATTATTCTCTATGTTAGTTTAAGTTTGTGGACAATAAGTGTCAATTAGTGTGTGAAATGCAGTTATTTGGCATTAGATGTACATATTAGTTAGAGCTGTTTTTTTCTAGGTGGTATATGAGTGACAAACAATGGGCGATACAATGTCCATGTTAATGATGATTTTTGGAAATTTTATTTTCTTGTTTATGTTCATTTACTTTCGATTGTAGAAAATAAAGATATATTTTAAAGTTTCAATAGTTTAGCGCTATGATTGGAAATGAATATACAAACTAATACTACACTATATGAGAACTAATATTATATTGTATATGAATTAATACTATACTCCATATAAACTAATATTATATATTTTTTGAGTCTAGAGCTTTTAGCATATCATATTGTACTTTAAAATCAGAAAATATTAGATCTTATACATGCATATGAACACTCCACATGAACTAATATTATAATGTATATGAACTATTACTATATTATATATGAACTAATATTATAGTGTATATGAACACATACTATATACTTTTTCAACTTATACTTATATTATAACATTTGTCAACTTATATCATAACACTTTAAACTAAAATTTAATGTTAATAACAAACTATAATAGATCTAAATGAATTTAAGAAATGAGGTCTGAATAAAATGTACATATTTAGTTCAAATACATATACTAACAATGGTAACAGTTTAATAGTACGGAGTACTTTTTTTTTTTTTAAATCATAGTATCTAAAAAGATTTTTAATTTATTGTAACTTTTTATACATAAACAATATAATCAATTAATATTATATTTTAAGAATTTTATTTGGGAACGAAAAAAAAAAGATCGATGAAAAAAGAAGAAAATTGGGGGAAAATAATTAAGATACATATAAAAGATCATTTTAATTTGTTGTAACTTTTTATACATAAATAATATAATCAATTAATATTATTTTTTAAGAATTTCATTTGAGAAAGAAAAATAAATACTACCTTCACTTTTAATTAAGTGTCATTCTAACAATTTTCAACAAATTAAGGTATATAATTATGGACAATTTTACCCTTCATTAATGATAACTAATTTTAATATTAAATTTATATTTAGTAATGAATGTGGCCAATATTGTAGGTGATATTCATGTATACAATAATTAAGGTTTATCCATGATTTATGCTATAATATTATATTTAAAAGAGAAAAAGCTGAAATCAAGGTAAATAAAATGGAGGGAGTATAATGTATAAGGGTAAAATTGTCAAAATCAAAGAAAAAAAAATGTAGAATGACACTTATTTTGAAAATATTAAAAAAAAGCAAAGTGACACTTAATTAAAAACGAAGGGAGTAAGAAATAACAAGAAGAAAATGAGAGAAAATAAATAAGAAATAAAAACAAATATAAGATTTGATCTTCTGATGTGTACCATTGGACTATAGTCATCAGATGTGAAAAATTTCATAATTTGTTTATTAATTTCGTTTTACCTGTAGAATCCATATTAGAATATGAATCCAATTACATACATGTCCAATTACATTGGAGTACAAACCTTCTTAATTAAATTGGGCCCTCTATTTTTCAATTAATTAAAAATTAATTAAATTTGGCCGCTATTTTGGATCTGTTTTCAACTTTAACTTTTTTCATTTTTTTTTAACCTTTGACATTTTTTTCAATTAATTATTTAAGGCGTGTTTTTCTTCCAAATTCATCATTTTTACTTGATCAATCATTCTCGTTATTTGATCTAACAATTAATTAAATCATTCAAGTTTTTTTATATTAATTTTAATGTAAATAGTATATTACAATGTAAAATATAAAATAATGTGAATGTAATTATTTTGTATAATTCATAACAAATTATTAAATCAAAACACATAACATGGAAAGAATGTATCGTAACTTAATTGACGTTCATAATTTTTTTTTTTAAAAAAAACAACATTAATAGTTAAGTTAGAGTTTTTCATCATCACCAAGACAAAGTATTTTTAATCTATTTTGATTTTTTTTTCTGAAAAATGTACTCCTTCCATCTCATTATTAATTGCACATTTAATGTTTGCACTGATTTTAATGTATGAATTATATTAGTATTAAAAGTGATAAGATTATGTTTTAGCAGGGATAGTATGTGTAATTCTACTTTATTGGAGAAATAATATTTTATTTGTGTATAAAAAGTAATGGTATGTTATATAAATAAGAAATATTTGACGGAGATTTTTTAAAAGAGTAAGATTTTTTTTTTACAAATGTTCAAATAATAATGAGACGAATAGAGTAATATATAGTTGCTGAATCACTTAATATTATTTGGGGATGTATACATTATTCTCAATGTTTCTACCTAAAATTATTCGAACCTCCAACACGTGAGTTTCCAGTTTTGTATCAATTTGGTATAATTTGTAGAACCTTCTTCTTTATTCATGTGACGAAGAAGTATTATTGAAACACCAATCTTCAATATATGAACGGTGATTTGAAATACCGGAACACTAAATTGGGTTTTTAAAAAAATCAAATGAGAAAAATTCTGCTCCATTGAAAGATTGGCCATACGCTTTTTACATACTACCAAAGCTCAAGAACTCCTTTTCTTCACCAAGTATTTTAGACTACACGTGTTCATTGACAATCTCAACAACTTCATGAATCGAAGCTAGAATCGTCCTATCTTCAAAGATAACTCGGGTGACAAAAATTAATGTCAATAGAGGGATAGAGAGCATTAACTTTTGCCTCGGCGGAATCTTTTGCATCCGTAATCAAATTTTATTCGGAAAATATCTATTAAACAAAAAAGAGAATATGAATAAGCAACAAATATGTACAAATTTTACTTTCTTGTTGAAGAAGGGAACACCTTTATCGTGATCACCATGTAAAAAAATAAATATATATATATATATATATATTATACAATATTATTTTTGTAGTTGTAGATACTAAATTGACATTGAGATTAAAGGCTAACACATGTTTACACAACCAATGAAAAGTGTTTCTGAAAATGTCCACCCAATCACATCATCTCTAGTTTTGAGCCATGCTTATTCGACTATTCACCTTCTACTTTTCATTTCTATAATTATCTTTCTTCTGCATACTAACAAACCATCTCTACACAAAGGGACAATCATAGAACAAAAATAATAAAATATGTAGTTATTGTGGAAATAACTCTAACTAAATAAAAACCAACATCTAATTTCCACTTCTTCAATACCACAACCAAGTGTACTTCAACAAATCCAACTCAACCCCAATAACTTTTCATCAACTGCACACCCACATTTTATTTACCAATACAAACACCCAAAAGAAAAGAAACAATTTAACGTGTATGCACATCTCGTGAATTATTAAAACAAATAATATTGTCAAACTAAAATAAGATATTTAAAATTTCTAAATTAGTAAGAGAAACACATTATTTCATATTGTATTCCTGAAAAATAACAATTGAGCTCACCTCTGCACCGAGTTCTAATGCAGGAAATACCTGTTGGAATTGCTACTATATTAGGATGTTAATGGCGTTTGTTGCACTCTATATCTTGTACTTTTGAAAGTATGACACTCCTAATATCTAAATATCTATTATCTAATACATAAAATGATGCTTCACTTAAAACATTGTTTTTTTTTTATACTATAGAGTAGTAATTTTCGAAACCCATTAAATAAGCATAAACAATTTACAAAATTCCAACAATCTAGTGTTTTACATTCAATTTCATGATATCCAACACTATATGGTGCTCTTTTATCTTAAGTGATAAAAATAATTTATACTTTTAAAACAATGTAAAGACATATTAAGCAACATATTTTTAAAATGATTTATTTTCTATTCACGGTCTTCATGTTATTCGACATTTTATATTTTTTTTTTAGCGTATAAAGTATTTAAAGTTGTTATGTTATTCAATTCTTACTCCAATATGGAGTCAATTTAATAAATGATTAATTATGCTATTTAATATACTGAAAATAAATATATTTGGATTTCATTTAGTAAGAAACGATTAACTTATTCTAAAAGATTGAATGATTTAATTAATTGTTGATCAAATAACGAGAATGATTGATTAAGTTGAAATTTAAGTGTTCTCTTTAAAATGATAACAAAGTGAAAATTATTTTTTATAGTTTACTTTTATTGTCTAAATACAATTTAAGTAACTCTTAATTGGTGGATCAATGAGTCTATTTAATGGTTTTGTTGGAGTCTACACCGAATTAATACATTTTGTTGTTTTTAGAACAATATTTTACAATTTAATTGGATGCCTTTGAAATCTTTGCCTCTTTAGATATGTAATTTTCTATAAATAGAAGGTAATGTTTTACTGAATCATTTTAAAAATATGTTAAGTAAAACATAAGATTGGTTAAGTTTATTGGAGCTGGTATTTTTGTGATTTATTTAATCATTAGACAAGCGGACTGATATAACCATCAATTAAAGGACAATTTCATAGAATTTGCATTTTTCACGTCTTTGAATTTCTCTTTTTAATTTCGATTGGAATTGTTTTAATTCAAAAATGTGAAAAAAAGAAGAAGCAAAATCGCATCCTTAATATTTCTGTACGCAACTAATATATGAATAAACAAAATGCAAGCAACATAACATAACAAATCATAAAGATCTGCATAATTTTTTAGAAAAAGAAAGAAGTAAAATAAAATGGACGAATTCAATGCTAGGCAGAGAAGGTGGATAAAGGCTGGTCTCTCCAGTTGAGTACTCTAGTATTTGAGTGTTGCTCAAGTAGTGTGTAGAATGGACTGTAACTTTGTGCCATTGTAATCCGAATTTGATGGGTTTCTAGAGGATTCAACAAGTGCATAGTGAAGCCAGCCAATGAAAATTTTGTGAACCATGCTCCAAAGTGTTGGTGCCTTCTGACATTATTAGGCAGGGGATTTATTATAGCGCTAAAATGAGTTTTAATTTAGCCATTCTCAGCAATATTGCGTTGGACCCTATTCTCCCATGCCGTAAATGACAAACAATCTATAATTTTAAGAAAATAAAGCATGCTATTGTTGAAGGTATTATAGAAACAAGAGCCATCATATGTGCACTCTGGCTCAACCAGAGTTACAATCTTAGGTTTAAAACTTTTAATGGTTGCTAAAAAATGGGATAGCACGGCATCGTTTGGCAAGCTGTTGAGAAAATATGAGAGGTGTATTGCGAAGGCTTCCCCACCTTCAAGTGGGAGTTGTTGAAAAATGAATGGATTCATTTGTAGAAGGGTAATTTGGATAGGAATTAAATTGTTTTGGGCTAGATTAAACAAGACATGGAGATTTAATTGCTGATTACCATGAGAAAGGCAACAAAACTCATGATCGATTAAAGTTAACTTGAGAGTACGGGGATTACCATGCCAAGTAAAGCGGTTAAAAGAAGAAATAAAAGAGACCCAATGAGTTGCGTTGAAAACCTGGAAGTCAATGATATGAACATAAATTGTAGCGTGGGCGGATAAGTGAGAGAATGCAAAATACCCACAAGCATTATATAGCATGTCCATTGCAGGCCTCATATGTGAAGGCTGGACCATGTCAATGGCACCAATCTTTACCTGCCTATAGAAGCGTGGTTTGCCAAAACAATTGATCTTATGCTTTAGGGCCTGCAGTAGGTAATGGCACAATCTTCTAATTTGACTGTCAGGCAGCCAATCCACTTTCTCCATATTATATATGATATGGATAACCATTTCCAGTGAACCATCGATCCTGTAGAAGGGCAAATTTAGACGACGATCGTCAGTGGCATCCCCAAGTAATCCAGCACATTTTTTAATCTCACTCATAAAATACTCTTCATACCCAGTGTTCATTGGCCTGATTGGTATTCTGTAATTTATACAAGTATCAAATAATATTTTCGATTTTGCAAACACGCAAGAAGGATGAAGGCTCTGTAAATTACATATGCTATATACTAGCATTTTGGGGTGGGAGAGAGAATACGTACGTGTCAAAGGAAAAAAAAAACATTTTATTCTCACCTCCAGAGTCTGTTTATGTTAGACACCCTTCCAAAAATTACATCATTTAACAAAAGTTGATAAACAAATTTGTGTATATTAATTACTAAATAAAACGGTACAAGTCAACTTTTTGGAATTTTTCCTCCCACAGGCCACAACAGCTTTTCTTGATCCACGAGCGACTGCTCCTTTAATAATGAGCTAGCTAGCCTAGGTAGTGAGGCCCAATATAGTCCATTTCCCTTCCTTTTTACTTTATACACTACACATTTTAAGTTAAACTACATTAATTTTATAGTGAATTGTACACCTTTGTTGAATATTTTTATCTTTTTCGCATAACGTCCCATTTTAATTAAAAAAATTAATTTATGTCCCATAACTTCTTTAATTGCTCAATTTACGTCCCATTTACATAAATTTGAGAATTTTCAGCGAAAATTGGACGTAAATTAAGCAATTGAAAAAATTATGAGACGTAAATTAAAATTTTAACTATTTTGGGACGTTTTTAAAAAAAGGTAAAAATTATGGGGACATTTTTAAAAAAAGGTAAAAATTACGGGGGCGTAAATAAATTTTTTCTCGATTTTCCAGTTTTGTATCAATTTAGTATCATTTGCAAAACATTCTTCTTTATTCATGTGACGAAGAAGTATTATTGAAACACCAATCTTCAATATACGAACGATGATTTGAAATACCAGAACACTAAATTGAGTTTAAAAAAAATCAAATGAGAACAATTCCGCTCCATTGGAAGATTGGCCAAACACTTTTTACACACTATCAAAGCTCAAGAACTATTTTTCTTCACCAAGTATTTTAGACCACACGTGTTCATTGACAGTCTCAACAACTTCATGAATCGAAGCTAGAATTGTCTTATCTTCAAAGATAACTCGAGTGACATAAATTTTATTCTAAAATTTCTATTAAACAAAAAAGTGAATATGAATAAGCAAAAAACATGCACAAATTTAATTCCTTATTGAAGGAGGGAACACCTTTATTGTGATCACCATGTAAAAATAAAAAACATTATACTGTATCATTTTTGTAGTTGTAGATACTAAATTAATATTGAGATTAAAGGCTAACACATGTTTACACAATCAATGAAAAGTGTTTCAAGTTGTCCTTCAATAACCTACATTCATCCGAAGAAAATGCATATTCATAATTTAAAAAAACAACACAAATTCTAAAAAAAAAAAAAAGTTTTCATTCCTTGTCCTTGATGATCAATTTCGAAGACATAAAATGTCCTCCTAATCACATCATCTCTAGTTTTGAGCCATGCTTATTCGGCTATTCACCTTCTGCTTTCCATTTCTATAATCATCTTTCTTCTGCATATTAACAAACCATCTCTACACAAAGGGACAATCATAGAAAAAAATAAAATAAAATATGTAGTTATTGTGGCTACCAACATCTAATTTCCACTTCTTCAATAATACCACAACCAAGTGTACTTCAACAAATCCAACTCAACCCCAATAATTTTCCATCAACTGCAGAACCACATTTAATTTATTTACCAATACAAACACCCAAAAGAAAAGAAACAATTTAACGTGTATGCACATCTCGCGAATTATTAAAACAAATAAAATTGTCAAACTAAAATAAGATATTTAAAATTTATAAATTAGTAAGAGAAACACATTAATTATTTCATATTGTATTCCTATAGAATAACAATTGAGCTCACCTCTACACCGAGTTCTAATGCAGGTGGCTGGAAGACAATATAAGAAAATATATGTTGGAATTGCTGCTATATTAGGATGTTAATGACATTTGTTGCATTCAAAGAATTACGTACTTGTGATAAAAGCTAGAACATTCTTGATAACTATCATTTATTTTACATTCCTCTTTGCTTTTGATCTAATTTATTTTTGTTGTTTAGATATTTAAGCTTTCCAAAAGAGCACAAAGGCCTACAAAAAGTGATATGGTGTTGTAGCTCTACCTTGTACTTTTGAAAGTATGACACTCCTAATATCTATTATCTAATACATAAAATGATGCTTCACTTAAAACATTATTTTTTTTTTTTAATACTACAAAGTAGTAATTTTCGAAACCCATTAAATAAACATAAATAATCTACAAAATTCCAACAATCTAGTGTTTTACATTCAATGTCACAATGTCCAACAATATATGGTGCTATTTTATCTCAAGTGATAAAAATAATTTATACTTTTAAAACAATTAATGTAAAGCCAAATTGCAACAAACCATTAATAAAAATTAAATCAGTAAAACACTAGCTTCTATTTATAGAAAATTACAGATCTAAAGAGGCAAAGACTTCAAGGGCATCCAATTAAATTGTAAAACATTGTTCTAAAGACAATAAAATGTGTTGGTCCCAAGTTGAGTTAAGATTGAGTAAGCTAAGAAAACGTCTAGAGGGGGGTAAATAGACTTTTCAAAATCTTTCAAAATATCAGAGTGTAATGCAGAATAGTGTTCTGTATAGTACTGTTCTTATTCAATCAGCTCAGTACTTCCAGTTTCAGTTTTATACTCAACTTTGATTTAGAACTTTAATATGTATGATCACTTAAACAAATATTAAACAGTAAGTAAATCAACACAAAGATTTATAGTGGTTCGACAAATGTCTACATCCACTCTCACACCTCCAGTCGTGATATTTTATTAACTCTTCCTTCTTGAGTTTCATGTGGCTTAAAGTCCCAAGATTAAGACTTTGATCTTATCGATTATATCTCCAGATATATCTTCGATCGACTAGTAATTTCACAAGTAACTAGCAAATTTGTTTTACAAATCACAAACTAAAAAGTAAAGTAAAACTTCTCTGAGTAGTAGCCTTTGATTCTTCTCTTCAATACAGTGGTTTCTTCTCTTCTTTGATCTTTTTTTAAACTATGCGAGTCTTCTTGCTTGAATGCTTTTATTTGCTTTGAATGCTTCTTTGCTCTTGATTCCAATAGTATCAGTAGTAGCATGTTTAGTAGTCTTTGCAAGTAGAAGATCACACAGTATTTATAGACTTTAGTATGACAGTTAGTAGTTTGTGAAACTAACTCTCAACTAACTCTTAACCGTTTTTATAACTTATCATTTTGTAACCGACTTCTTTAAACTTATCTTTCCAAGTCAGCATATCTTCAAATATCTTCAGTTACGCCTTAAATAAGTTTTCCTAACTTATTCTTCAATCACACCAACTCAGCACAGTAAACCACTATTCTGACTTTTACTGTTCTGAGCCAGTCAGCACAGTTCCAAACTTTAGTTCTGCGCTTCTTCAAAATACTTCTCTCATATTTCTGAGCTTCATTCTTACTCCTCTTGATAGTCTTCTTACTTTGGAGTAGTCTTCTGAGTCTTCTTAGTCTTCTGACTTTGATCTAATCTACTGTTCTGAACTTTTACAATGCTGAATACAAAGATACAAACTTATATATATAAAACCTATCTATACATCAACTGAACTACATACAGAAGAGTATATCTAAGTCCTATTCTATAAGCTTTCTATACAATATAAACATCAGCTTAGTTCCTAACAGTTCATAACATATTCATATATCAGATCAGTAAACTTATAAGATCAGTAAACTCAGTTTTCATGATTTCTCAAGATGACTTAGTTAAGATGACTTCCAACCACATATATCATTAACTTTAAGTTGCTTTTGGCCATCAAAACTCATAATCATCAACTAGAACATTGTTTCAAGGATTCATATCCCAACAATTTCCCCCTTTTTGATGAAGCCAAAACTACTTAAATGCTAATAAATCAGTAGTTAATCAAATAGTCAATCATAACAGTTCATCAACTCAAAATCTCATATTATATTCATAATCAGATATTTCACATAATTACAACATATGAAATAAAGAAATAAAGATAAGGTAAGAAATGTTATCTTGTGAGCTTAGTCTTCATCTTCAATCTTCATATCCTGTATGCCACATACATCCTTGCTTTGATATCCTTCATGTGTTGAAGGTCAGTGATGCCTTTATCCTTAATAATCTTCTCAATGATTCTAACAATTTCTTCATAATCAGGTTCTCCAGATTCCAATCTTGGAGGATCCCAAACAGGTTGTTCAGGGCATAAAATACTTATATCAGCAACACTAGCAGTTAACAAGATGTCTTCCCAGAACTCTCTTGCAACATTCATCATGAAGTTTTGTAAATCTTCATATTCATCTTCTTTACTTGAATGCACAACAAATTTCCTTATGATGAAAATTTCCAACTGCCATCTTTGCTTGATATCTTTCCAGTAATCAACATTTTCTGGTAGCACAACAAAACCAACATAATTCTCATCTCTGAACTCTTTAACTTTCCTTGCTTTCATTTTATTTTTAAGAGCTGTCACTCTTCTTTCAAATTTCTTTCTTGCAGCTTCAACATCTTTCAGTTTCTGTTTTCTCACATCTGCATCAGCTTTGTTCTTTTCTTATAACTCAGCTTTCTTCTGAGCTAACATAACCTTACATGTCTCAGCAGCTTCAACCATCTATTCTTCACTTGGTTGAGCACTTGCAACTACATGCTTCAGCTTTTCTTGACCTGGTTAATCTACCAGTTTCTTTAGCATCTTGCTCAGCTTCATCATCACTTAAGATGACTTTCCTTTTCCTTTTTTCAGAAGAAGATTCAGCAATGTTCTTCTCAACAGCTTTCTCAACAACTACTTGAGCTTGTTGTTTCCTGAGCTTGATTTTCTGATTTAGATTGATAATATCTTGCCTTAGCTCATCTTGACTCACAACCAACTGAGCTTGTTGTGTCTGAGTCTGCTCCATAACCTTCATGATATTCTCTTTCCCCTTTTTGGCTTCATCCTGCCATTTCTGCAAGGGTATGAGATGTTGCTCCAACTTACTATGCAACTCTTGTGAAAGTTTCTTTTCTTGAAGCCTATGAAGATCATAAATCTTTGACATAGTGTGCTCCATTACTTGCTCATAAGCACATTCTGCAGTCAGCTTGGTAAGCTTCTCAGTAGCTTCTTGAAACTGCTTTAAAGTAGCCTCCAGCTTGGCTTGTAACTCTTCATTATGCTTTTTCAACAATTCAAAGCTTGAGTTATCATGAGCTTTCTCAGCAGAAACTGTTCTTATCTCTTCTCGAACAACATCAGGAACAGTAATATTTTCAGCCATAATTGGTGTGCTTTCCACTTCATCAGCAACCAATACAACTTGTTCCTCCAATACTTCAGTGTTTTCAATGACTACTGTGTTCTCAAACACCTCAGTAGCATTATCATCAGCAACTGCAATTTCTTCATCATTAAGCTCATCTATGTTGACATCGATATCAACATTCTCTTCTTTCTCAAGGTTCTCAACACAATATGAAAAACCTGTGATTCTCTCCACCATTTGTACTACAGATTCTGGAGTTAACAACTCAGTGAAAGAGTTAACACCAGATGCATCTTTCTACTCTTGTTCCCAGTTTCTAAAAACTGTAGAACCACCCATGCCTTCCATAACCACCAATAATTCATCCAAATCTACTCTTCTTAGATACACCCAACTGCCTATCCTAAGAAGTTGCTCAAAAGCAGTAGAGTTTTCATCTAAACAATGAAATTCTTTCAACAGAGCATTCCTTAAATTCATTCTGATTTGCTCTTCTTTGTCACAGATAGAATATTGCATCAAATATGCAGATTGGGGTTCAATATGTTCAGGTTCAGGGGAAGAATGAATATGAATGGGTTCAGAAAAAGGTTCAAATTCAGGTTCAGTAGAGTGAACATGAATATGATCAGGAGAAACATGAAGAGTGGTTTGATGGGGTTGAGGACTCGAATGAGGTGTAGGTTGGGGAGTAGTGTTCTGAGGAGATGAATAGGGACTGTTCTGATGAATGGGTGAGTAGTGTACTGACTCATCAGAACGGGTAGGATGTTAATCAATAGGTTGGGCTGGGATGGGATCAGAATTTGAAGGGGTGGAAGAAGTGTTCTTAGGCTTTCTCCTAGGTCCAACAAGACCTCTACCTTTTGTCCTCTTATGAATAATAACAAGGTTAGGAGAACTTACCTCTTTCTCCACTATTTCCACGGACTGTTCTGACTGCTCCGGGGTCAGCTTTCCAGTTATGATCTTTTCGGATCGAACTCGGTGTGGATCATGCCTCGCCTTTGATCTCACCTCTAGTTCATCATCAGAACGATACATTGATGCACCTGACTCTTGTTCTTGCTGTTCTAGCAATTCTCGTTCATATTCCATCGATTCCTTCTTAAAAAGGAATTTTACTTGATGGAATCTCTTGGGAGGACTCCAATCAACCTTGCTCCTCGCAATAGTAGGTAATAAAAAACTCAATTTATTGCCGAATCCAACCATCGCCTTAACAGTGAATTCCTTTGACTCCTCATTAAAAATGATTTTGTCCTTTTCACTCAGCAACCTTTCAAGGAAAAATCCTTGCCAATCTCCATCTACCCGATCAATAATCGCCGCCATAACTCGAATCTTTAAATTTGTGAGGGCATCATGGCTGTGATGTTGCCCTAACAGTGTTTTTCCCGCAACGTCCATCAATAATCGAAGTGGCTCTGGAAGGATTGCTTTCTTCAGATTCCGCAGTGTTTTAGGTTCTTCTCCAGTCCATTTTCCAACGCATAACTTCTCTTGCCCTTCCATATAGGACATTATGTGAAATGGACCGTCAGGTAGGTCGAACGCATTAACCAGATGATCTCTTGCCAAAGTTACCCTGTTTCCTGAGAGAAACGTCTTCAGGGTATCGTTGTTGCCATCGAGCTGAAGGTAGAACTCCATCACCTCCGGTTCATAAACTTTAGATGGATATGATTCCAGAAATTTTCTTAGGCCACATTCTTCGCACATGGTGAGAATGGCTTGATTCTCCGCCTTTTGTCTTCAGATGCAGTAGACGACATTTTCAACAAATACACCTTTCTCTCTAACCCATTTGGTAGGATTAAACATACCTAAAACTTCATCATTATCATTCAAGAGTTCGATAATCGCCATTGAGAATAGTGTAGAAATGTAGAAGATAGAGTGAGAGGGTTTTGAGAAATTTCAAGGTTCGTAAAATTGCAGAAGTGTAAAAGTGAAGAAGATGAAGTGTTTAGATCATGGATATCAAATTCAATGCAAATCTAGGGCTTGGATTGAATTAATTTCGCACGATGTGTGGTTTGGATTGAGTCTTGAGATGTGGGATTTAAAAAAAAACGTTCCGTATTCAAAACCCTTTCCAATTTGGAGCCAAACTGCTTTTGATAAATACACCATTTAAACATTAGGTCAAAAATAGAGGAGTGTATTAATCTTCTCTATTAATAATCTAATTTTGAACGAATCTTGACTTAGAAATTTTCTAAGGCAAAATACTGTTCTGATGTATATCAACACAATTGTTTCCAAACACACTTTACTTCATTTTCTTGCTTTTAAAAGAATGAAATTTACTTATCTGGGTTCAGCTGAGTACTGTGATCAGCTGTGTACCATTTTCTTGAGAGTCAGATCAGTTCTTGGGGTCAGCACAGTAACATCAGATCAGTTCTCCAACTTTTCAGAATGTTACTTTCTCGACATTTTGAGCACTTTTTGTTATCAGCACAGTACTCTCAGATCAGTACTGTGACTCAGATCAGTTCCCCCTTCAGTGGAGAATTCTTCTTCTGTGCCTGTTTCACCTTGATAGAAGTGTTAGTTCTTGTAATATGGGTGAAATACAATACAGAATAGTACAAAACAATTAAATTAAGGTATTTGCAAGGTTTGTTCTAAGGTGACTAGTGCTCTGAGTCAACATAAAGGATATTTAAGAAATCATAGATTCCCCCTTAAATGTATATTCTCAATTCCCTCAGCTTTACCAGCTTCCTCATCGGGATTAGGCACCTTAGTAACCTTTTTACCTGATTGTGATGAATGTAGTGGTCTTGGTATGGTCTTTATTCCTCTGAATTACCCTTTTTGGTGTACTGATCTTAGTATAGAGATCTGCTTCTTGATATCAGTACAGTACCTGAAATGTTAGTACAGTTCTATATACATGCAGGATCCATGTCTATCAATCCTAAGCTTATGCACATCTCTCTAAATCATGTTTCCGTCAAAGGTTTTGTAAAAATGTCAGCTCTCTGAATATCAATATGGATATTTTCCATCCTAATGTTCTTCTTTTCAACATGATCCCTAATAAAATGATGCCTAACATCTATATGCTTGCATCTAGTATGAAGAACAGGATTTTGAGTGATAGCAATAACACTATTGCTGTCACAGAATATAGGTACATTGGATTCCACAATATTGTAGTCTCTAAGTTGTTGCATTAGCCAAAGAAGTTGACTACAACAACTTCCTACATCCATATATTCTGCTTCAGTTGTAGATGTTGCTACACTTGTTTGTTTCTTTGAAAACCATAAAATGAGCTTAGTACCTAAAAATTGGCATGAACCAGAAGTTAATTTTCTATCTATCCTGCAACCACCAAAGTCAGAATTTGAATAACCACTTAGGGATAAATCATCATCTGCAGAATACCATAACCCTCGATTAATGGTACCCTTTAGATATTTCAATATCCTTTTAGCAGTTTCCACATGACTTTCTTTGGGGTTGGCCTGAAATCTAGCACATACACCTACTGCAAATGCAATATTCGGCCTACTAGCAGTTAAATAGAGTAATGAACCAATTAGAGCACGATAATAGGATTGATCAGCACACTTACCTTGATCATCTGGATCCATTCTGTATGTAGGTAGCATTGGTACTCCAACTGTTTTACAGGTCTTGATACCAAATTTATCTAGAAGATTTCTTGTATATTTTGCTTGATTGATAAAGATACCCTCAGATGATTGCTTTACTTGAAGACCAAGAAAATAAGTCATTTCACCCATCATTGACATTTCAAATTTACTTTGCATGAGTTTTGAAAAGTTTTCACTCATGCTTTTGTTGGGTGAACCAAAAATGATATCATCCACATAAATTTGGACAAGTAAAATGTCTTTCCCTTCTTGTCTTCTGAACAAAATACGATCTATTTTGCCCTTTGTAAAACCATTTTCAAGTAAGAACAATGAAAGAGTGTCATACCAGGCTCTTGGGGCTTGCTTTAGTCCATATAGTGCTTTCTTCAACCTGTATACTTGATTACCATTCACCTCAAATCCAGGAGGTTGTTCTACATAAACTTCTCCAGCAAGTATACCATTTAAAAATGCACTTTTAACATCCATTTGATAAACAGTGAATTTCATGTAAGCAGCATAAGTAAGAAACAATCTTATAGCTTCTAGTCTAGCTACAAGGGCAAAAGTTTCATCATAATCAATACCCTCAGCTTGAGAGTAGCCCTGAGCAACTAATCTAGCTTTGTTTCTAACAACAAGATCATTTTCATCTTTCTTATTCTTGAAAATCCACTTAGTGCCTACAACATTGTGATCAACAGGTCTATCAACAAGTTCCCATACATCATTTCTAGTAAACTGATTTATTTCATCTTGCATAGCTATAATCCAATTGCTATCAGCCAAAGCCTCTTTAACAGTTTTGGGCTCAATAGAAGAAAGAAAATATCATCAACAAAATAAAGATTTACTAGGTTCTTCCTGAGACTCAAACAATTGTCTTCTTGTCTTAACACCTTTACTAGACTCACCAATAATCAGATCAGTAGAATGAGCAGATTTCCATATCTTTCTAGTCTTAACAGGAATACTCTCATCATCTAAATCATCTATGGCATCATGCATATCAATATCATCAATATCAGTAGATTTATTCACGTGAGAACATTCAACCAGATTGGGCATGTCAATAGGTCTAGAAGACTTACCTTTGTCTTTTACCTTTTCTACATCATCATCTTTCTTTAGGATGTTTAGGAATGGGTTGTAAGCTTGTACAGATTCATAAACTTCTTCATCATCATTGGTTTGAATTTTCAAATCATCAACTTTCTTACTGAGATGATGGTCAGCACAGTCCTGTACAACTTCATCAAAGACAACATAGGGTGTTTCTTCCACACATAGAGTAGAGTAATTAAATACTCTAAATGCTTTGCTAGTTGAGGAGTATTCTAAAAATATCCCCCCATCTGCTTTAGCATCAAAAGCATTCAATTTGCTCTTTCCATTGTTATGAATAAAACACTTACAGTCAAAGATATGAAAATATGAAACTCTAGGCTTTCTACCTTTCCATGCCTCATATGGTGTTTTACCATGTACCTTGTTAAGAGAACTTCTGTTCTGAGTATGGAAAACAATGTTGATTGCCTCAGCCCAGAACTTTTGTGGTGTGTTGTACTCTGCCAGCATTGTTCTGCATGCTTCTTTTAGTGTTATGTTTCTTCTCTCAGCTACACCATTTTGTTGGGGTGTTCTAGCTGCACTTGTCAAATGCTGAATTCCAGATTTAGAACACTATTCTTTAATGTAAGAGTTTATAAATTCAGTCCCCTTGTCACTTCTTATCTTGACAATGGGCTGACCTTTTTCAACTTGCAACCTCTTTAACAGATCTGGTAGTTGGGTCTGTGTATCACTCTTTTTGTGTAGAAAGATTACCCAAGTGAACTTTGAATAATCATCTACAACAACTAAAGTGTACCTTCTACCATTCAGTGTAGGGGGTTTTATAGGACCATGAAGATCTATGTCTAAGAGTTCTAGGACTCTGCAAGTGGAAAGAGTTGGAATTGACTTAAAGGAAACTTTTACCTGTTTACCTTTCTGGCATGCATCACACACTTGTGACTTGAAATCGATTTCATTAGGGATACCCTCTACGAGGTAGTCTCTTGCTATCTTATTAATTATTTTAAAGTTCATATGACATAGGCGTCTGTGCCATAGCCAGCTGATTTCTTTAGGACTCTTACTAAGAAGGCAAGCATCCCTAGAGCAGCTATTCCAATTCACAATGTAGACACTGCCTTGTCTTACTCCAACAAGTAGAATTGAATGAGTTCTTTTATCCCAGATCTCGCATTTTGTGCTTCTGAAGTAGACTTTATAGCCCCTGTCACAAAATTGAGAGACAGATAACATATTGTATTTCAAACCTTCGACATAAGAGACATCTTGAATTTCCACATATCCATTCCTAATGTAACCAAATCCTTTAGGTGGTGTTTGGTTTGGGATTGATTTGGATTGGATTTGGATTGAGGTGGATTGGATTGGGATTTGGGTAATCCATGAATAGTAATTGTGTGTGTAAGTTGTGTTTGGTTAAGGATTGAGAAGTAGGGGTAGATGTATTTTTATGTCACATCAAAGTATGAGAGAGAAGAGAGTAGGAGAGAGAATGAGTGGTTGAAAAGAGTGATTTGATTGTATAAAAATAGGTGTATAGGTGTATTATAGGGGTGGATTGGTATTTGGATTTGTATTTGGATTGAGATAGATTGAGAGAGATTGGATTGGGATTGGGCCAATCCAAATCCGGATTGGCCAATCCCAAACCAAACACCGCCTTAGTGATTGCCATGGAACTATCTCTAAAGATCACCTTGGGTCTTTCTTGCTCATGATAGTTAGAAAGTAAGGCCTTGGTACCAGTCATGTGGTGTGAGTAACCACTGTCAATATACCAAGTCTCACCAACTGAACCACCTTTCTTGTATAGATCCAGTCGACCCTGCAAGTAGTGATCTTAATAATTTAGGTACCCTTTCTTCATTGGGGTCCTTGGGGGTTAGTAGTAAGAGGCACCCAAATAAACATTGTAGACTTGGATAATTGAGACCTCTTCAGTTTTCTACCATGCTTATCACAGAACAGTACTTTGTTGACCTTATCAGAACTATCAACATACTTGGGATCTATTTTTCTGAGATAGTCTTTCCTTGGTTCTATCCCTTTTTTCAGTAAGATCAATATGTCTGTAATAGTTAGAATAGGGCCTAAAGCCTGTGGACCATACGACTTATATATGCGTTTTGGTATTTTCTCTCCAATGATATCATAAGATAAAGGTGGAGGATAAAGAACAGGTTTGTTATGATAATGAGGAACAAATTTCCTAGGTTTAGTTGAGTACAGCTGAGACTTCCTTATGAAAGGAGGTCTAGGTTGTTTCCAACTTAACTGTTCTTGTCTAGACCTACTGTGCTGAGTATACCTCTTCTGATTCCAGAACTGTTCTGCTCTGGTCAGAGGAGTATGACTCTGCTGGTATGGTCTTGACTGTACTGGTCTTGATACATTTTTCTTTTTACCATTCTTGGTAGTAGGAGGAATGTATTTAGACTGTACTTTAGGTTTTGGATCATTATCATAAATCATGGGTTCTTTTCCTTTATCTAATTGTAAAGAACTTGAACTAGCTCCATGAGTGTTCTTAATTCCTGAAGTAGATGAACTAGGCACATCAACACCTATTCCACTTTTATCATTTGGAGCTCTATATCTGTCTGATAGTGTTTGATTAATCTTAGAAGAATTAATCATATTAGATAGCTTCAGATCTAAGCTCAGTACTTCAGATTCTAAGAATCTATTGCGCTCTTCAAGTTTTTCACATTTTATCTTTAAATCATTGAATTCATTGGTCTTTATGGCTTGAGTTTTAAGCATACCCTGATATAGGTTGTCAATGGTTGAGTACTTATCTTTGAGTTGTGACAACTCTTCTGATAAGCGTCCATTTATGACAGCTATAATAGGATCTACTTTTAATTGTGCTTCACGTAGACTAATGATTTATTGTTTTAAAGAAATGTTCTCATCACTGATTTCCATGAATGCTTTATTAGCTAGTAGGAGGTCTTCTTTAGTCACTCTATTGGAATGATGAAGACTACTCCCTACACTACTATCAGCAGTGTCACATAAATCAGAATCAGAATTATCACAAGAACGGAAAGAAGTGACAGATGATACCTCTTGTTCGATTTTAGCCATCATGACCAGTCCATCATCTGCAATGAAGGCTTCTTTCTCATTGCTAGAGGGGTATTCAGATGAAGACGAAGGCAACTCATCTGAATCCGTATCTGAATCATTGTATGCCATCATAGCCTTCTTACCCTTAGCATATATGCGGTCTCTTCTTGCTTTCCTTTCTTCTCTGTCTTCTGAACTCAAATCAGGACACTCATAGATGTAATGACCTGGTTTCTCACAATTATAGCACAAATGATCATTAGTAGACTTTTTAATAGGAGAGCGGTTACGATTCCTATCCTTCCTATCAATAGTGTTCTTATCCTTCCTATCAGCAGAGTTCCTATCTCTTCTATTCTCATTAGATACCTCATCTCCCCTTTCAGAAGATTTGTGGTCCCTTCTGGTCTTAGAAGAGTCCATGTTACTAGAACCCTTAGTCTCCTTATAGAATCTCTTATACCTACCATATCTTTTATTCAGCCTGTCAAACCTTTTTATCATTAGGCTTAACTGATCCTTAATAGTCAGATCAGTACTATCTAGGTTATCTTTTATGCTTGAGGACCTAGACTTAGATGATCTAGACATCTTAGAGGAAGCGGCTTTAAAAGCAATACTCTTAGAGATTTCCTTCTCCTTATCACTGCTAGCTACAAGATCTTCTTCATCCAACTCGAATTCATGCGCCTTAAGAGTTTGAAACATTGTTTCAGCAGACCAAGTATCTATGTCTTGTGTGGTCTTGATGATCATCTTGACCATCTTCTACCTATCATCCAATGACTTAAGAATACGCAAGGTAATCTCCCTGTTAGTATATGTCTTACCCAACACTTCAAGATCATTCATGATTCGTGTAAAACGAGTATCTAATTGATCAATTGATTCTCCAGCCTTCATCTTAAATGATTCAAACCTCTGAACAACAGTCGACAGCTTACTTTCCTTGATCAGGGATGTTCCTTCACAAAGGACTGCAAGTCTGTCCCACATGTCTTTAGCAGTTTTACATTTTAATACTTTACCCAGATACTCATTGGGCAAGGTATGTAAAATATAATTCTTTGCTAAACTGTGCAGGTTGTTTTGCCTCATTTCTTCTGAAGTGAGTTTTGACCTGGGTTTTGGCACTAGCACTCCAACAGCTTTAGCAGGATCGAGTGTAGCAGTATTTGGAGTCATGATGACAATTGGTCCCTCCTTGACGACAGACACCATCAGATCATGTGTTGAGCTGACGATGGCTGATTCGGGTGGAATTTACACGTTTTAGGGGCACATGTGAGGTGTATTTTGATGTGGATTTCATTGAATTATGCATGGAATATGATTGTTTAAGCCGAAATGAGAGAAAGGTTGTGTTTTGTCGATTTTGTAGGTAAAACGATGGAATTTGGAGCAAAACACAGACCACAAGTGATCGGACCGGAAAGAGGAGTGCACAGTTGGATTCGTCTCGAAAAACGGAGTGGATTAGCCAAAGGAATCGAGTCAATCCGACACCCGAGGCGAAAGTTATGCATGAAACGAGAAGGGAAGGAGACAACTCGGCCGAGTGAGTCAACTCGGCCGAATCTGGGACTTTGAGCTTTACTGCGCACTCGGCCGAGTAAGGTTACTCGGCCGAATCTGCAACTTTGCACTCTACTGCGCACTCGTCCGAGTGAGCCAACTCGACCGAGTAAGGCTGAAAGCCGTAGCCCCTGAATCGGACATCACTCGGCCGAGTGAGGTTACTCGGCCGAATCTGCAAGTTTCACATTTTCTGCGCACTCGGCCGAGTGACCCCAACTCGGCCGAGTCTCGGCTGGACAAAAGCGTGGCACGATTTTTAAGTACTCCACTCGGCCGAGTGACCCCAACTCGGTCGAGTCACCTCATTTTCGGTGCCAAACTTGTATTTTCTCCATTTTTGAGGGACCAACTCGAAATTATGCCATTCAAACCCTACCCAAACACTATATAAACCCCTTTTCTTGAAATCCAAGCCATTCACCCCCAAATTCCTCAATTCCACACATACTTTCACACACTTGGAGGTGTTTTGGCCATTTCTCTCCCAATTCTCCATCAATTCAAGGAAGGAAGGATGCAATAGCTTGCAAATTTCATTCCCTACCACAATCTAGACTAAGCTTCCTTGTTCTATTTCTTTTTAGTTCATTATTTCATTTGGATTTTGTAATTTCATTATGTTAGTAGTTAGCTAAACACTTTGTGATTCTAAAGCCATGTAAATACTTTTGTTGAAGTTTATGTATTAATGTTTTGCTTATTTGGTGTTTGTGTGGCTTAATTCTATTTGGATGCTTGATTTTCATTGCAAAGCATGTCATTAGTGTACAATGATGATATGTTAATCTTAGTTAATTGAATTAGGTTGAGAAATCTACTTTGATTAATTGATTGCAAGCATCTAACCTAATTTTATTGTGAGATTGAAAGATAAACAATGATTAGGAAGATGTGTGATGATCTTAGGAGCTTGATTGGGTCTTATTGTGCAACTTAGGTAGAGATACTAGGTTGTGTAGTATTTCCTTTGAATTACTTGGATCGAAAGGACTTTTAATTCATTATTACGTGATCAATCTTATAGACAAAGCATGAACACCACTTAGGTAGATAATTAATCATAGATGGATACATTAGTGTTGCATGTGCTTTAGGATCCACTTTCTCTTATTTGAGTTTTCACCCATTTCACTTTCGTTTATTGATTCGTATGCTAGTTGGTCGATTTTCATTGCTCTCTATTACTTATTAGTGACACTTGGTAGGTAATTTTAGAGTAAATCATCATATTCAAATTATCGATCACGTCTACTTAGAACTCGACTAGCAAACTACCACTTTTACGCTTAACCTTCTCGTGGGATCGACCTCGTGCTTATCACGCTACAATAGACGCCGTACACTTGCGGTTGTTTATTTAGTGTTGCATATCACGTGTATCAAGTTTATGGCGCCGTTGCCGGGGAGGTTTATGAGCTCTACAGTGTAGGCTAGGAGAGTTTTAGTTTATACAATTTATTTGCTTTCTTTATTTGCAAAATTCCAAAAAAAATATTTGTGTTTGTTACTTTGAGCTTATTTGTATATCTCACTCTCGTTTGTTCTTTTGATAGACATGGTTTATGATCACACGATCTAGGAGGAACCACCAAGAAGTGCTACCTTTAGATCCGGAGATTGAGGCCAATTGTCGAAGAAGGAACGCCGAAAGGAGAAGACTAGAGTTGGAAAGAATGAACCGAAGGGAGAATCCGGTTGAAGAAGAAGAGGAATTAGAGAATCACGGAGTCGAAGGAGTTGAGGAACCTAACGGGAATGGAGGTAACCTACCTCAAGGAGTGCTAAGGGACAATTTTCGTCGGAGAGTTGAAGAGAATATTGGCATGGAGAGAAATGTAGAGCAACGGGAGGAAAATGGGAATCAACAAGTTTTGAGAGACCATTTCCGCCCTATCCCAAGGCCCTATGGAGGAGCGGGTCGGGAGCCCGTTGATGCTCATAACTTTGAGCTCAAGCCGGCCTTAATCATGATGGTCCAAAACAACCAATTTGGAGGGTTGTCAAAGGAGGATCCTAACCTCCATTTATCTCAATTCTTAGAGATAAGTGGAACGGTTAAGATCAATCGTGTCCCT
Organism: Galeopsis tetrahit; assembly: GCA_963675135.1. NCBI lineage: Eukaryota > Viridiplantae > Streptophyta > Magnoliopsida > Lamiales > Lamiaceae > Galeopsis > Galeopsis tetrahit. The sequence continues at coordinate 54,751,350 of OY776128.1, forward strand.
CAAGATTACATCCGTCTCCAATTATTCCCATTCTCACTCCGTGATCGTGCAAAATAATGGTACATGTCTCTTGACTTAAGAACGATCGAAAATTGGGCCGATCATGTAGATGCTTTCCTCATGAAGTACTTTCCTCCAAGCAAGACCATCAAGATAAGAGGAGAAATTTCTTCCTTCATGCAAGACGATGATGAGTCTTTAGCCGAGGCTTGGGAACGCTTCAAGGATCTCATAAGAAGTTGTCCTCAACACGAGTTCTCAAGAGACCAATTGATTTGTTACTTCTACAATGGGATGGACCATCGAACGAGAGGGATGGTGGATGCCTCTGCCGGTGGAGGTTCTTTGCTAGGAAATACGACGGATGGGGGTTATGTGCTCCTAGAGGAGATGGCAAAGAACGGAAACCAATGGTGGACAAGGTAAGCCCGGAAAGTTTCTTCCACTAAGGAGTCGGATGATCTTGCTACTTTATCCAACAAGGTGGACAAGTTGACTTCGATGATGGCGGCCAAGTCATTAATGGGACCTAGTGATGATCAATATGAAGAGGCCCATTATATGAACAATCAAAGGGACCGTAATTTTCGAGAAAGAGGTTGGAACGAGAGGCAAAATCCCCCTAACCCAAATCATTACCATCCCGGATTAAGGCAACATGAGAACTTTTATGGGGGAAACCAAGAACTTCATCAAATTTTAATGTTAGAGATGGAACTATTGTGGAGTCTTCATCAAAGTTGTCATTGGAGGACATGTTTGGTGCTTTTATGGGGGAAACCAAGAACTTCATGAGAGAGACTAGAGAGAATGCAAACATGACTCGACAAAGACTTGATGAACAAGGGGAAATGATCAAGAACGTGGCAAATAATGTGAAAGCCATAGAGAAGCAAGTGAGTCAACTTTCTAATGTCATTGGTAGTCAACACACTCCGGGGCAATTTCCTTCAAACACAGAGCTCAACCCCAAGGAGCATTGCAAAGCTATAAAGCTAAGAAGTGGGACGAGCTACGATGGGCCAAAGATGCCACAAGAGGAGGAAATGGTAATGGAACCCGAGGATGTCGACAAAGAAGATGGACAAGAGAAAGAAAGGCAAGAGGATATAGTGAGGGAAGAAGAGAAAGTAGAGGAGAAGAAGAGTGAGGAGGCAATCCCTCCTCAAGACAAAGGCAAGAATGTGGTACCTCTCCCATACCCTCAAAGGTTAAAGAAGAAGGGCTTGGACAACAAATTTGCCAAGTTTGTGGAGATGTTCAAGAAGATTCACATCAACATCCCCTTTGCCGAAGCTCTAGAACAAATGCCCCATTACTCCAAGTTCTTGAAAGAAATTATGTCCAACAAGAGGAAGATTGTGGAGTATGAAACGGTGCATTTGACCGAAGAATGTAGCTCAATCATTCAAGCAAAGCTACCGCAAAAGCTTAGAGATCCCGGATCCTTCACCTTGCCATGTGTTATTGGAGATGGAGGTACATTTAAAGCTTTGTGTGATTTGGGAGCTAGCATTAATCTTATGCCTTTGTCCATATTCAAGTCACTTGGTTTGGGGAAACTTACACCAACTACGATGAGCTTTCAATTGGCGGATCGATCCATGACATACCCCTTGGGTATAGTAGAAGATGTGTTGGTTAAGATCGATAAGTTCATATTCCCGGTGGATTTTGTGGTGTTGGATATGGAGGAGGATAAGTACATTCCACTCATCTTGGGAAGGCCATTTTTGGCAACCGGTGGAGCCATCATTAATGTGAGAAAAGGGGAGTTGGAGCTTCAAGTGAACAATGAGAAAGTGTTGTTCAACATCTACAAGGCCATCAAGTTTAGAGATGATGAGGATGAGGTCTTTGAGTGCAACATGATCAATAATGTGCAAGCTTGTGTGGATATGCATATGGAAAAGAGCAACTCAAGGACCCACTTGATTTTTGCATAAGAGAATCTCTTAACTCTCTCTCTTCTATTCCTTTTGATTTCAATTTTGATGAGCTTAATGATATGGAATTGTTTGAATATATGTCTTCTCTTGATGTTTTGAAGGAACTTCCAATCAAAAAGGAGGAGAAATTCATGGAGATACAACAAGAAGCCAAGTTTGGGGGGGTTTTACTTGAAGAGTGTCAAAGACTTCCTCACAAAAATCTTGACACTTGGCCCTCATGTTACACATTGGAAGCACCAAAGGAGGAAGTTAAGGAGAAACCAAAAGCTCAAGAGAAGGGGAAGAAGCTTGACTTGAAACCACTTCCGGAACACTTGAGATATGCTTATCTTGAACAAGGTGAACTCTTTCCGGTTATTGTTTCTTCACACTTGCATGAGCTTGGGTTAGAAAAATTGCTTAGGGTGCTTAGAACTTATAAATCAGCTATTGGTTGGGATATTTCGGATTTGAAGGGTATACCGGCTCATATTTGCATGCATAAAATTAGACTAGATGAGTCTATTAAGCCTAAAGCCCAAGGTCAAAGAAGATTGAACCCCATAATGCAAGAAGTGGTAAGAAAAGAGGTGTTGAAGTGGCTAGATAATGACATAATTTTTCCCATAAGTGATAGTGAGTGGGTGAGCCCAACACAAGTGGTACCTAAGAAGGGGGGTATGACCATGATTACAACCGATGCTTTAGAGGCAATTGCCACTAGGACCATTGTGGGGTGGAGAGTGTGCATTGATTATCGTGTATTAAATAGTGCCACTAGGAAAGATCACTTCCCTTTGCCTTTTATTGATCAAATGTTGGATAGGATGGCGGGATACGAGTATTATTGCTTTCTTGATGGCTACTCGGGATACAATCAAATTTTGATTGATCCTAAGGACCAAGAGAAATCAACTTTTACTTGCCCTTATGGTACTTTTGCTTTTAGGAGAATGCCATTTGGATTGTGCAATGCTCCCGCCACCTTCCAACGATGCATGATGGCTATATTTCATGGTATGATTGAAAACATAATGGAGGTGTTTATGGATGATTTTTCCGTATTTGGTTATTGCTTTGATACATGTCTACGTAACCTCTCTTGTGTTTTACAAAGATGCATAGATACCAACTTGGTGCTTAATTGGGAGAAATGCCACTTCATGGTGAAGGAAGGGATTGTGCTTGGGCACAAGGTTTCGGCTAAGGGACTTGAGGTTGATAGAGCCAAGATTGTAGCCATTGAGAAGTTACCTCCACCAACCAATGAGAAGGCGGTTAGGAGTTTTCTTGGGCATGCCGGGTTCTATAGAAGATTTATCAAGGATTTTTCAAAGATAGCCAAGCCCATGTGTGCATTGTTGGAGAAGGGTGCCACCTTCATCTTTAGTGAAGAGTGCATAAAGTCATTTGAGATCTTGAAAGAAGCCTTGATCAAAGCTCCCGTGTTGGTGATACCCGATTGGAGTCAACCATTTGAGATCATGTGTGATGCTAGTGATTATGCTATTGGAGTAGCTTTGGGCCAAAAAGAGAGACAAGCTCTTCCGTGTGATTTATTATGCAAGCAAAACCTTGAATCCGGCTCAAAGGAATTACACCACAACGGAGAAGGAGATGCTAGCCGTGATTTATAGTTTTGACAAGTTTATAGCATACTTGGTGGGAGCTAAGACCATAGTGTACACGGATCACACGGCTCTCAAGTATTTGATTGAGAAGAAAGAGGCCAAACCGAGGTTGATAAGATGGGTGCTCCTTTTGCAAGAATTTTACGTGGAGATAAGGGATAGAAAAGGATGTGAAAATGTGGTGGCGGACCATCTCTCAAGACTTGAGAATGTGGAGGAAAAGGACATTCAAGTCCCTATCAAAGAGTGGTTTCCCGATGAGCAAATCCTTGCCATCAAAGAAACATGTCCATGGTTCGCCGACTTTGTGAACTACATAGCCACCGGAACACCACCACCAAACCTCTCATTCCATCAAAAGAAGAAATTCTATCATGATGTCAAGTTTTATGTGTGGGAGGATCCGTTTCTTTATAGATGGTGTTCGGATATGATCATGAGAAGGTGCTTAGGAGAAGATGAGTGGGAGAAAGTGATTGAAGAGTGCCATTCATCTCCTTATGGAGGTCATTTTGGAGTAAATAGGACGGCCCACAAAGTTCTTCAAAGTGGTTTTTATTGGCCATCCATCTTTAGAGATTGTGAAGCTTTTGTGAAGAAGTGTGACAAGTGTCAAAGGATGGGGAACATTTCAAAGAGGCATGAGATGCCTATGAAGAATGTGATTGAGGTGGAGGTTTTTGATGTATGGGGGATTGATTTTATGGGACCATTCCCCACTTCTCATGGATTTTCTTACATCCTTTTGGCCATTGACTATGTCTCTAGGTGGATTGAGGCAATTCCAACCACTACAAATGATGCCAAGGTGGTCCTCAACTTTTTGGTACTCGTTTTGGTACTCCAAGAGCATTAGTGAGTGATGGTGGTTCACACTTTTGCAACCGATGGCTTGACCAACTTTTGACAAAGTATGGAGTAAAGCATAGGGTGACCACACCATATCACCCTCAAGCTAATGGGCAAACGGAGCTTGCTAATCGAGAGGTGAAGCAAATCTTGGAGAAAACCGTTGGGTTAAAAAGGAAGGATTGGGCTATCAAGTTGGATGATGCCCTTTGGGCATATCGAACCGCCTACAAGACAACTTTGGGCACATCTCCTTACCAACTTGTGTATGGTAAGTCTTGTCATCTACCCGTGGAAGTGGAGTTGAGAACTTGTTGGGCCATTAATGAGTTGAATCTTGACCTTAAGGCATCCGGAGAAAGAAGGAAAATGATGCTTAACGAGCTTGATGAGTTTAGGAATGGAGCCTTTGAGAACTCCAAGATTCACAAAGAAAGAGCCAAGAGATTTCATGACAAGATGATTGAAAGGAGGGAGTTTCAAGTTGGAGAACAAGTCCTATTGTTTAACTCAAGGTTGAGGTTATTTCCGAGCAAGTTGAAGTCAAAGTGGTCGGGACCCTTTGTGATTAAGAATGTGACGCCCATGGGAAATGTGGAGCTTATTGGTAGGGATGGAACAACCTTTGTGGTAAATGGACAAAGAGTGAAGAATTACTTTGGAAATGAGCAACTTCGAATGGTGGAGTCGCTTCGTTTGGATGAGGCTTGAAAGAAGAAGCAACCGTCCGGCATAGGACGTTAAAAATAACGCTTCTTGGGAGGCAACCCAAGGTTTTATTGCTTTATGTTTTTATTGCTTTGGTAGTGTTGATAGCTTAGTTTCTTTGTAGGTATGGATGAGGAGAATTGTGGATACCTTGTCTTGGAAATTGAAGAAGAAGCAAAACCAATTTTGGAAAAAGGAAGCAAGTGGTGCAATGGTGATCTTTGAAGAGCATTGGATGTGCAATGAGGGAGGTAACAACTTGTAGCCTCAAACTTAGAATTTTTACATACTAAAATTCTAAGTTTGGGGGAGTTATTTTTCTTTTATTTTTCTACTAGTTGTTACCCTTGCACCGGTTCGTCATTCTACTTGTGTCACATTTTGCACCGGCGCACACTTGGCTTTCACATGCTTAGATTGTTTAAGTTGGTTTTGATCATATGTTGGGTAGTGGACATTTGGTGAAATTTGAGCATGAATAGTCATTGGAATCCATTGTTGAGTAGTTGTGGTGATGTTTATTTGCTTTGAATGTAAGCATGATTGATGTTGGATATAGTATCATGATTGTGTTCATATTTGTGATCTTTGATAGCATGAATGCATGATGTGTTGTTGTTTGGGGACATTTGATGAATGTGAGAGTCCTATTGAATAAACCGGTGAGAATTGAGCCTTAAATCGAGCATGTAATCCGGTTTAGTTCATTTGAGAGTGGACTAGGTTATTGCTAGTGATCCTAGAACTTGCCCAAGTTCTTGTTTGAAAGCATGATTATGTGATGTGATGTGATATAGGCCATCTTGTTCTAAAAAGAGTCACTTAGCCAAAATTTCCCAAAACCGAAGTAATTTTCCGTAGTTAGCCCCTTGAGCTTAATTCCTCATTTTCTTGGCAAACTACAATGTTAACCACTTAGCCTTTTTGAGCCTTTGATACCTATATCTAGTGGGGGATAAAAGACAAAGTGGAAAAATATGTGCTTGAATGAATATCTTTGGTGAAAGGAGAAATTGGAGAAGTTGAAAGAAAAAAAAGGAGAAAGATGAAAAGAAAATCAAGGAAAAGAAAAGAGGGACAAAGAGCCCCAAAAGCTTGAAAAGAAAAAAAAATGGTTCAAAAGATGAGGTGATGAATGCTTAAAAAAGAATGGAAAAAGAAAAGTGAGGGTGAAGTTTGTAAGCTTTGAAAGTGAAAGCACACATTGTAAAACAACAAGCTTTGTCCTCCACTAGAAGAGTCACAAATTCCCAAATTCATCCTACCTTGTCCAAAGAGCCAATATTACATCCTTGATTAAGTCCTATTGATCACATTGTTGAGCATTTGAGTGTGTGTAGAAAGTAGAAGTTGAGCAAGCATATGGTGATTGCATAGCATGGCTTGGTTGATGAGTGCATTAATATCCTTAATTTGTTTGTGTGTTTGAGAGAAATACTCCATTATGTGAGTAGAGGACTTGAGCATTTGGATTACGTTTCCCATTTACAATGTGTTGTGTGTTGATGCATTCTTTGATCCATGAGTGTGAATTGCAATAGTGAGCCTATGACCTTCATTGAGAAATGCACTTTGAGAAAGAGATATCATTACATCCTACTTTGCATGTGTGAATTACATTGAATATTCCATTGTGATCATTCCACCCTCATTGCTTTAAGTGCTTAGTTGTTTGAGGACAAACAACATTTTAAGTTTGGGGGGGTTTGATTCGGGTGGAATTTACACGTTTTAGGGGCACATATGAGGTGTATTTTGATGTGGATTTCATTGAATTATGCATGGAATATGATTGTTTAAGCCGAAATGAGAGAAAGGTTGTGTTTTGTTGATTTTGTAGGTAAAACGATGGAATTTGGAGCAAAACACAGACCACAAGTGGTCGGACCGGAAAGAGGAGTGCACGGTTGGATTCGTCTCGAAAAACGGAGTGGATTAGCCAAAGGAATCGAGTCAATCCGACACCCGAGGCGAAAGTTATGCATGAAACGAGAAGGGGAGGAGACAACTCGGCCGAGTGAGTCAACTCGGCCGAATCTGGGACTTTGAGCTTTATTGCGCACTCGGCCGAGTGAGGTTACTCGGCCGAATCTGCAACTTTGCACTCTACTGCGCACTTGGCCGAGTAAGGCTGAAAGCTGTAGCCCCTGAATCGGACATCACTCGGCCGAGTGAGGTTACTCGGCCGAATCTGCAAGTTTCACATTTTCTGCGCACTCGGCCGAGTGACCCCAACTCGGCCGAGTCTCGGCTGGACAAAAGCGTGGCACGATTTTTAAGTACTCCACTCGGCCGAGTGACCCCAACTCGGCCGAGTCACCTCATTTTCGGTGCCAAACTTGTATTTTCTCCATTTTTGAGGGACCAACTCGAAATTATGCCATTCAAACCCTACCCAAACACTATATAAACCCCTTTTCTTGAAATCCAAGCCATTCACCCCCAAATTCCTCAATTCCACACATACTTTCACACACTTGGAGGTGTTTTGGCCATTTCTCTCCCAATTCTCCATCAATTCAAGGAAGGAAGGATGCAATAGCTTGCAAATTTCATTCCCTACCACAATCTAGACTAAGCTTCCTTGTTCTATTTCTTTTTAGTTCATTATTTCATTTGGATTTTGTAATTTCATTATGTTAGTAGTTAGCTAAACACTTTGTGATTCTAAAGCCATGTAAATACTTTTGTTGAAGTTTATGTATTAATGTTTTGCTTATTTGGTGTTTGTGTGGCTTAATTCTATTTGGATGCTTGATTTTCATTGCAAAGCATGTCATTAGTGTACAATGATGATATGTTAATCTTAGTTAATTGAATTAGGTTGAGAAATCTACTTTGATTAATTGATTGCAAGCATCTAACCTAATTTTATTGTGAGATTGAAAGATAAACAATGATTAGGAAGATGTGTGATGATCTTAGGAGCTTGATTGGGTCTTATTGTGCAACTTAGGTAGAGATACTAGGTTGTGTAGTATTTCCTTTGAATTACTTGGATCGAAAGGACTTTTAATTCATTATTACGTGATCAATCTTATAGACAAAGCATGAACACCACTTAGGTAGATAATTAATCATAGATGGATACATTAGTGTTGCATGTGCTTTAGGATCCACTTTCTCTTATTTGAGTTTTCACCCATTTCACTTTCGTTTATTGATTCGTATGCTAGTTGGTCGATTTTCATTGCTCTCTATTACTTATTAGTGACACTTGGTAGGTAATTTTAGAGTAAATCATCATATTCAAATTATCGATCACGTCTACTTAGAACTCGACTAGCAAACTACCACTTTTACGCTTAACCTTCTCGTGGGATCGACCTCGTGCTTATCACGCTACAATAGACGTCGTACACTTGCGGTTGTTTATTTAGTGTTGCATATCACGTGTATCAATGGCCTCCATTCTGAGTTTCCAATAGTCATAATCTGCAATCTTGAACTTAGGAAGTTTGTTCACATTAGTTTCATCCATAATTGTTCAGACAGATAAGATCAGTAGTATAGCAAGTAGTTTCAGATAGTCAAGTAATTGATAAAGATCAAGAATCAACGTATAAAGTATTTAAAGTTGTTATGCTATTCAATTCTTACTCCAATATGGAGTCAATTTAATAAATGATTAATTATGCTATTTAATATACTGAAAATAAATATATTTGGATTTCATTTAGTAAGAAACGATTAACTTATTCTAAAAGATTGAATGATTTAATTAATTGTTGATCAAATAGCGAGAATGATTGATTAAGTTGAAATTTAAGTGTTCTCTTTAAAATGATAACAAAGTGAAAATTATTTTTTATAGTTTACTTTTATTGTCTAAATACAATTTAAGTAACTCTTAATTGGTGGATCAATGGGTCTATTTAATGGTTTTGTTGGAGTCTACACCGAATTAATACATTTTGTTGTTTTTAGAACAATATTTTACAATTTAATTGGATGCCTTTGAAATCTTTGCCTCTTTAGATATGTAATTTTCTATAAATAGAAGGTAATGTTTTACTGAATCATTTTAAAAATATGTTAAGTAAAACATAAAATTGGTTAAGATTATTGGAGTTGGTATTTTTGTGATTTATTTAATTATTAGACAAGCGGACTGATATAACCATCAATTAAAGGACAATTTCATAGAATTTGCATATTTCACGTCTTTGAATTTCTCTTTTTAATTTCGATTGGAATTGTTTTAATTCAAAAATGTTAAAAAAAGAAAAAAAAAGCAAAATCGCATCCTTAATATTTTTGTACACAACTAATATATGAATAAACAAAATGCAAGCAACATAACATAACAAATCATAAAGATCTGCATAATTTTTTAGAAAAAGAAATAAGTAAAATAAAATGGACGAATTCAATGCCAGGCAGAGAAGGTGGATAAAGGCTGGTCTCTCCAGTTGAGTACTCTAGTATTTGAGTGTTACTCAAGTAGTGTGTAGAATGGACTGTAACTTTGCGCCATTGTAATCCGGATTTGATGGGTTTCTAGAGGATTCAACAAGTGCATAGTGAAGCCAGCCAATGAAAATTTTGTGAACCATGCTCCAAAGTGTTGGTGCCTTCTGACATTATTAGGCAGGGGATTTATTATAACGCTCAAATGAGTTTGAATCCAGCCATTCTCAGCAATATTGCGTTGGACCCCATTCTCCCATGCCGTAAATGACAAACAATCTATAATTTTAAGAAAATAAAGCATGATATTGTTGAAGGTATTATAGAAACAGGAGCCATCATATGTGCACTCTAGCTCAACCAGAGTTACAATCTTAGGTTTGAAACTTTTATTGGTTGCTAAAAATTGGGATAGCACGACATCGTTTGGCAAGCTGTTGAGAAAATATGGGAGGTGTATTGCTAAGGCTTCCCCACCTTCAAGTGAGAGTTGTTGAAAAATGAATGGATTCATTTGTAGAAGGGTAATTTGGATAGGAATTAAATTGTTTTGGGCCACATTAAACAAGGCATGGAGATTTAATTGTTGATTACCACGAGAAAGGCAACAAAACTCATGATCGATTAAAGTTAACTTGAGATTACGGGGATTACCATGACAAGTAAAGCGGTTAAAAGAAGAAATAAAAGAGAGCCAATGAGTTGCGTTGAAAACCTGGAAGTCAATGATATGAACAAAAATTGTAGCGTGGGCGGATAGGTGAGAGAATGCAAAATACCCACAACCATTATATAGCATGTCCATTGCAGGCCTCATATGTGAAGGCTGGACCATGTCAATGACACCAATCTTTACCTGCCTATAGAAGCGTGGTTTGCCAAGACAATTGATCTTATGGTTTAGGGCCTGCAGTAGGTAATGACACAATCTTCTAATTTGACTGTCGGGCAGCCAATCCACTTTCTCCATATTATCTATGATATGGAAAACCATTTCCAGTGAACCATCGATCCTGTAGGAGGGCAAATTTAGACGACGATCGTCAGTGGCATCCCCAAGTAATCCAGCGCATTTTTTAATCTCACTTATAAAATACTCCTCATACCCAGTGGTCATTGACCTGATTGGCATTCTGTTATTTATACAAGTATCAAAGAATATTTTCGATTTTGCAAACACGCACGAAGGATGAAGGCTCTGTAAATTATATATGCTCTATACTAGCATTTTGGGGTGGGAGAGAGAATACGATGATCTTCAAACGTCATAGTGAAAATAGTCGTTCAGGTGACTTGGTCAAGTTCAGGTTACTTAGCCTCCGTTCAGGTGACTTGTCTCAGATGACTTATCTTGATTCATATGAGATGTCTTAGCACTGATTCATATTAGATCAGTCGTTAGGACTTTTCAAAATAGGGTCGATGAAAAAATTTGTGAACCAACTATAAAAACATTGGTGCCTTATGACATCATTAGCCAACGTTAAGATGAGTTTGTATCCATGTCCTCTCAATAACAATATTGAGTTACCCTGCCCCTAATATGGTAAATGCCACCCAACTATAATTTTAAAAAAATGACACATGCTATTGTAGAAGGTAATATAGAAACGGTAGGCATCATGAGTCATAACTAGAGTTATAATCCTACGTTTGAAACTTTTAATGTCGGTTAAAAATTGGCTAGCACGACATCATTTGGAAACTTGTTCAGAAAATAAGTTAGGTGTATTGCCAAGGCTTCCCCTCCAACTTGTAGTTGTTGGATTAAGAATGTTACGATTCATATGTGGAAGGTGATTTTGGATGAGAATGAAGTTGTTGTGTGCTTCAGTAAACAAGGTATGGGAGTTTAATGGTTGATTACCACTAGCAATGTAAAAAAAGTCATTATCGATTAAAGTTAAGGTGAGTCTACGATGCTTACCATGTAAAGTGAGTCAGTTAAAAGAACGAATGAAATAGAGTCATTTTTCATTACTGCAACAATTGTGGTGTACGGAAATGAGGGCTAGTGCAAAATACCCACAAGCATTATATAGCATGTCCATTGCAAACCTCATATATGAAGGCTGGACCATGGCAGTGGCACAAATATTTACCTGCATGTAGAAGCGTGTTTGCCAAGAAAATTGATCTTGTGCTTTAGGGTCTGCAAGAAAAATTGATCTTGTGTGTCTGCTGCAGTAGGTAATATATTATCGTTGATATCAACAACCATTCCTAGCGAACCATCGATCATGTACGGGGGGGGCAAATTTAGACTGTCGTCAGTAGCATTCCCAAGAAATCTAGCGTACTTTTTAATCTCACTCATAAAATACTTCTCATACTGAGTGCCATTGGCCTGACCTCCATCTAGAAAAGAAAAAGAGAAATTTCCAAGAGAGAATTGACATTGGCATTTTGTTATTTATACAAGTATCAAGGAATATTTTCCTTTTTGCAAACACGCAAGAATTATGAAGGCTTTGTAAATTACATATGCAATATATCATGGTGCATTTTGGAGTGGGAGAGAGGATACGTACGTGTCAATTTATCTTGTTCCATGTATTAGACCTCGTTTATCCTCCACATATTAAAGGACAAATAAAAAATTCCAAAACAATTTATTCTCACGTCCAGGGTCTGTTAGACACCCTTCCAAAAGGGTCACGTGTCAACAACTAATTAGATGTTTAACCAAATCCCTGACATTCTTGTTAATATGATCTTCAAACGTCATAGTGAAAACAGTCGTTCAGGTGACTTGGTCAAGTTCAGGTTACTTAGCCTCCGTTCAGGTGACTTGTCTCAGATGACTTATCTTGATTCATATGAGATGTCTTAGCACTGATTCATATTAGATGACTCGTTAGCACTTTTCAAATTAGGGTCGATGAAATTTTTTGTGAACCAACTATAAAAACATTGGTACCTTATGACATCATTAGTCAGAGGTAACGTTAAGATGAGTTTGTATCCATGTCCTCTCAATAACAATATTGAGTTACCATGCCCCTAATATGGTAAATGTCACACAACTATAATTTAAAAAAAATGACACATGTTATTGTAGAAGGTAATACAGAAACGGTAGGCATCTTGAGTAATAACTAGAGTTACAATCCTAGACTTGAAACTTTTAATGTCGATTAAAAATTAGCGACATCATTTGGAAACTTGTTCAGAAAATAAGTTAGGTGTATTGCCAAGGCTTCCCCTCCAACTTGTAGTTGTTGAATTAAGAATGTTACGATTCATATGTGGAAGTTGATTTTGGATGAGAATGAAGTTGTTGTGTGCTTCAGTAAACAAGGTATGTGAGTTTAATGGTTTGATTAAAACGATCAATGTAAAAAAAGTCATTATCGATTAAAGTTAATGTGAAACTACGATGCTTACCATGCAATGTGAGGCAGTTAAAAGAACGGATGAAATAAAGTCATTTTTCATTGGTGCAACAATTGTGGTGTGCGGAGAGAAGGGCGAGTGCAAAATATCCACAAGCGGTGTATAACCTCTGTATTGCCGACCTCATATTTGAATATTACACCATAACACAAATGTATACATGCCTTTAGAAGAGTGGTTGCAATGGCGAAGGGACACTGTGGTTCTATAGCCCACCCTAGTTTTTTGAAAATGACTTATCTCAGGTAACTTTTCCAGATGACATTCTTCATCGTTGCAGCCTTGGATCTGTGATACTTCTTTGTAACTTTGTATACCACTTCTAGTTTAGCCCAATCTCCGACCTTCTCGTTAATATGATCTTCAGACTTCATAATAAAAATAATGTTTACGTGACTTGGTTAAGTTCACTTTACTTAGCCTCAGCTCAGGTGACTTGTCTCAAATGACTTGTCCTGATTCATATGATATGAGATGTCCTAGCAATGATTCATAGATGACACGTTAACACTTTTAAAATTAAGGTCGATGAAAATTTTGTGAACCAATGATTAGGTGTGAGATTTTTCGTATTTGTGCTCATTTTTGCTATATTATTGTAGCATTTTGATATAATTTTGGGCGTAATTGATAGAAATTGTGCTACTAACCTTGTCGTCAAAGAAATGTATTCAAAGTGTAGGAAACAAGGTGAAATGGTCCATTTTAGGGGAAAAACGAACATTGGTGCATGGGAATTGAAGTTCAGTTGGAGGACAGGCAAGGAAAGCCGAGAAAAAGTGTTAGAAAAGCTCGAGGAGCAGAAATCACTAGGCCGACCGAGTGGTCCCACACTGGCGGCCGAGTGAGGTGGACTTCCAGAAAGTTTCAAAAATCTCAATGTCACTCGGCCGACAGAGTGACTTCACACTAGCAGCCGAGTGGGTTCTACAGCCCAAAAACCCACTATATGTCCACTCGACTCGGTTGACCAAGTCATATCACTCGGTTGACCGAGTCAACTTATGTTTTTCGGGGAATTTTGCGAATTTTGAAGAACTTCAAGGACCGAATTGCTAATTTCGTCTCACACACTCTTTGAAGCTTTAAATAGCTTCTAACTCAGTTTGTAAAGACTTCTTGGCCTCATCTATTGCAAAACCCATAAACCCTAGTTCTTACTTAACCTTATTTCCACAATTATTGTTACTTTAATTTCTAGTTTAGCTTCAAGATAGAATACTTAGCATAAGTTTTTGAAGAACAGGGCTCTACTATTTTGTAATAGCTAGGTATTTTGAAGAAACAACAAGGTGACTTCAAACCATACTCTCTTTTGGTATTTAATTACAAGTTTCATGTTTATTTCATTCTCTTGTGTTGTCTTAGCCATAGGTGTTGCTCCAAACACCATGGGCTAATCTATTTTATGCTTTGGGTGTTCAAAACTATATGAATATTGAGTTTTGAAATTGTTTGAGCTTTGTTATTGTGGAGTTTAGGATTATTGCTTCTTTTATTTGGTATTATTAGTACTTTGTATGTTAACTTCTATTAATCCATATTTAGATGCATGTTTAGCGTAGACGAGAGTTACATGGACATGTTTATATTTATGGTGTGAGTTGTTGGTATGCAAATGTGTTAGTTATACTTTTAATTCGTCGAGAGAGAGTTAATCATATTAGAAACCCATTAAAATACATTAATTACTTGAATGGTTGTTTGAGTAGTTGGTGAAGATTAGGAAAAAAAACCTTATTACCGGGTTTGGAAACACCTTAGAATTAAGGCTATATTACCCGAAGGGAAATGGTTGTCATCCTAGCATTTATGTGCTCTTAGCAACCTTAATTGAAGCATTAACAAAGTAAAAGCAATTCCTTTCTATTTCACTAGGTAGAGAACACCCGAAGCATTCTCTCACCCTTACACTTCTTCAAATTATATTCGTAGTTTTTCTTTTCTTTAATTGTCAAATTCTTGCTTTATTAGTAATTTTCCTTACTAAGTTGTGGTAATTGCTCTTTATGGTTATTTGCTTATTTTTATTAGTTTAAATCACTTGTTAGTTTCTAGGTTGGTGTTTGATTTAATTTCTTGCATCTTGGTAGTAAGTTAGCTTAATTTTAGAAATTCAAAACCCGAAACTGTAGTTACATTAGTTATGCCAACATACAACTCTAGGGACTCATTGCACAAACCCACCTCCTAGGTCGATACTACTTGGTCGAATATTTTCATTACTACTACGAACCCTTATGCTTGAGGGGAAGTGGTTAGTCACAATTTATTGACCTAAAATTTGTATCAAGTCAATGGTGCCGTTGTCTGGGAGGTGACGTAGTGCTATAAGTGGGACTTATAGTTAGTTGAATACTAGTGTTAGCTACAAGTACTTGCTTTATTTTGTTTTTTTGTTTTTTTTTCAAGAATTTGATATTTGCAATTTTCCATAGGTGCATGATAACAAGAACACGTGGTGGGCAAATTGAACCTATCAATCTTGAGATTGAAGCCACCGCAAGAAGGAATCGAGCAAGAAACCAAAGAATGGTGGAGAATAAACAAAATCAATTGTCGGGTGCCGTGGTAGATGATAAAAGTGATGAGATAAATACTCAAGAAGATCTCCAAGTTGAACATCAAGGAGATGACCAATTGCAAGGAGGGTGAGGAAATAACATACAACACCCACCTAATGTTCAAATGGGTGGTGTGTTCAATCAAGGCCACTATGGAGGAGAACCTTAAGGGTATCCCCCTAATGCTCAACAAGGAGGGTATCCTCAAGGCTATCCACCATATCCATATCCACAATATCCTCAAAGATATTATCCACCACCTCAAGGGTGTTATCCTCCACCGTATCCATACCATTCACCCCAAGGTGCATTCCCTTAAGAAATACCAGCTCCACCTCAACTGGAAAGACAAGAACCTCGTCCAATACAACATGGGAGGCCCATGCGAGAGTACTTTCAGCCTCAACAAAGGGAGTATTATGATGGGATAGCAAGGCCAAATGTGGAGGTCAATAATTTTGAAATAAATGCCTCTTTGTTGAGAATGCTTAGAGAAAAGCAATTTGAAGGGAGGATCGAGGAAAGTTTTGAAGAAGATCCAAATGAGCACTTGGCTCAATTTCTAGAGATAGCCGACACACTAAAACAAAATGGTGTGTCCGAAGATGCAAAGAAGTTGAGGCTATTTCCTTTCACACTTTCCGGAAAGGCAAAAGCATGGTTGTTGTTGGGATATGAATCCTGTAAACAAAGTTCTAGTTGATGATATTGAGTTTTGATGGCCAAAAAATCAACTTAAAGTTAATAATATATGTGGTAGAAGTCATCTTAACTAAGTCATCTTGATAAGTCATGAAAACTGAGTTACTGATCTTATATGTGATAATGTTCTGAACTGTTAGGAACTAAGCTGATGTTGGAATTGTATAGACAACTTGTAGAATAGGACTTAGAAATACTCTACTGTATATAGTCCAGTTGAAGTATTGATAGGTTTTATATTTGTAAGTTTGTATTTTAGTGTAATTAGCATAGTTAGATCAGAAGACTAGTTAAAGATCAGAAGACTACAGACTGAGAAGACTACTCGGAAGAAGAAGACTTCAAATGAGAAGAGTAGAATGAAGACTGAGAAGATATTAAAGATGCATTCTAAAGAAACTAAGAACAGAAGTCAGAAGTGTACTTGAGAAGAGTACATAAGAACAGTAAAATCTGAGAAGAGTATTTTACTGTGCTGAGGTCGAAGTTGAAGAATAAGTTTGAAAAACTTATTAGTTGAAGGACGTAACTGAATATCTATTTGAAGATATGAAGGCTAACTAAAGCGGTTAAGAGTTAGTTGGAGAAAGAAGTTACAAAAAGTGAGTTAGTTGGAGTTAGTTTCACAAACTGTTAACTGCCAAACTAAGTTTATAAATACCGTGTGATCTTCTACTGGAAAAGACTACTGTTATTACTGAAAGAACAAGCATTCAAAGAGCAATTCAAGTCTTAGAAGCATTCAAGAAACTCACAGAGTTCAAGAAGGGAAGATCAATCAAGAAGCCAAGTTTAGAAGAAGAATATTCAAAGGCTACAAACACAGAGAAGTTTTATATTTTAGTTTGTGATTTGTTTTGTAAACAAGTGTGCTAGTTACTTGTGTGAATTACTAGTGGATCGAAGATACACTTGGTAGTGTAATCGATAAGATCAAAGTTTTATTTCTTGGGACTTAAAGCCACAAGATAGGATTAATAGAAACATCACAACTGGGTTTGTGAGAGTGGATGTAGAAAGTTGTCGAACCACTATAAATCTTGTGTTCATTTACTTACTGTTTTATATTCTTAAAGAATTCGGATAAACAACTTGATTGAGAAATCTTGTTGGGTAGACGAATTACTTCATACCAAGAACAGTAGTATTGTTTACTAAGTAAAAAGTTCAAAATCAAGAGTTGAGTATAAATTGTAAAGGTTCACATTAAAATTGAAAGTACTGAGCTGGGCTGAATAAGCACAGTACTGTACCAGAACACTAATTCTGCACATTAACTCTGATATTTTAGAAAAAGTTTTAAAAGTCTATTCACCCCTCCCCTCTAGAATTTTTGACTAGTTCTAATCTTAACTCAACTTTGGGACCAACAGTTGCAAACAAGCATTCCAGCGAGAGAGGTGAGAACTTGGGAAGAATTGAAGAAGAGATTTTTGTTGAAGTATTATCCACCTTAAAAAACAACAAGAGTGGTGATTCAATTCTTGAAGAAGAATATCTTCACTCGATTTGGAGTCCCAATAGCTTTGATAAGTGACGGGGGGAGTCATTTTGTGAACAAGGTCATGGCTAATCTTCTAGCCAAATACAATGTTAAGCACAAGGTGTCAACCGCCTATCACCCTCAAACAAATGGTTTAGCCGAGGTGTCCAATCGTCAAATCAAGCAAATTCTCGAGAAGACGGTCAACACCACTAGAAAGGATTGGGCAATGAAATTGGATGATACTTTGTGGGCCTATCGAACGGCATACAAAACTCCATTGGATATGTCTCCCTATCAAATTGTCTTTGGGAAAGCTTGTCACTTACCGGTGGAACTTGAGCACCGTGCTTATTGGGCAATCAAGAAGTTAAACTTTGATTGCGACTTGGTTGGTGAGAAGAGGTTTCTCCAATTAAGCGAGCTTGAGGAGTTTCGAGAGCATGCCTATGAGAATTCTAAGATTTTCAAGGAAAATACAAAGAAATGGCATGATGCTCGTCTCAAGAAGAAGGAGTTCGAAGAAGGGGATGAGGTGCTTGTGTGTAACTCCCGTTTGAAGTTGTTTGTCGGAAAATTGAAGTCAAAGTGGAGTGGTCCGTTCGTTGTGAAAAAGGTGTTTCCTAGTGGCTTTCTTGAGTTGCAAAGCAAAGATGGGAGTCGCTTCACCGTGAACGGTCATCGTGTGAAATTCTACTTCAATCGTGTCAAAAAGAAGGTGGAGGTACAAAGTCTCTTGAAGAGACTTGAACTAGAAAGAGTTCCGTCCGGCATATGACGTTAAACTTAGCTCTAAATGGGAGGCAACACATTCTTTTATTGCTTTCTTTTCATTTTTCAATTTAGTTAGTTTTGTGCTTTTTGATCTTTTTGGTTTAGTTTCTTTTAGTAGGATGAGGTATGAAGTTTGTGCTTAATGGAGCTTGGACATGGACTTCTATGTGAGGAGAAAGGATACAATGAAGAAAGATGGAATGGTGTATGGTGCAAACTCAAAGGTAAACACTAATTTCCAAACTTAGATTTGCTTAGAAAAGTCTAAGTTTGGGGGGGTGTGGAAATTTGCATCGTTCTACATTCGTTTATTGCTTGAATGAATTTGATTCAATTGATATGGGAAATGTTGATGATATTGAGCTATGAATTGTTGTGAGATTTACATTGCACGTTTTACATGAAATTGGGGCTAAATTTTTAAAATTGAGGTTTTATGGTGTTGATGCATTTCTATGGTGTAGTGTGTTTTAAATTGTTGTAGGGATTTTGGAAGAAAACATTGAAAAAAAGAAAATAATTTGGAGCAGAACCCACTCGGCCAGCCGAGTGTGTCCACACTGGCAGTCGAGTGAGCCTTAAAGTTGAAAAACCTACTGGAGTGATGCATCACTCGGCCGACCGAGTGACTTCACACTGGCGGCCGAGTGGGATCTGAACAAGGGATGAGAAATGGAACGCGACTTCACTCAACCGACCGAGGGAAGCCAATGTCAGTA
This sequence comes from Galeopsis tetrahit, assembly GCA_963675135.1. NCBI lineage: Eukaryota > Viridiplantae > Streptophyta > Magnoliopsida > Lamiales > Lamiaceae > Galeopsis > Galeopsis tetrahit. The sequence goes on from OY776128.1 coordinate 54,770,517, forward strand.
TAGATGTCCTAGAGACAATCATTATAAGGACATTGTACTTGATCATATTCAGTTATTTAAGTATTATTGACGTTAATAATAATATTCGGTGATACACTTATAGAATGTTATGTTTGATTGTTTGAATTTATTCTTATATGTGTTCCCATGAACCAATGATGTCATTGAGATGTGAGATCTCGATTGACTATATCATAGTTCTTAAAGTAGCCCCAATCAAGGATCATCGAGATTGGGATATCAATGATGCAATTGAGATTGGTGTGCGATCTGCATCATATCCTTAGAGGATGTAGTGGTTCTCACAACTACGAGATACTAGGTATCTCATGATGGATGCACGGATACTTTGAGAGTATTGACTTGCCCAATCGAGAAACCGTTTGGTGTATTCTATTTACGTGTCTACGGGAATATCGATTTGTGGAGAAATGTAATGTCCTTCGACTTGAGGTCAATACACGCGACATGTATGGCGTGATGGGCTTTGACCATGACCGACGCTTGCACTCCTAACAGGGTAGATTAGGCATGTGTTGGGCACACCATAAAGTACATGTCCGCGGTAGTTGAGCCAAGAATATGATTCATTCCTCAAATAGATTTAGAGAGAATACTCGTCTTCTCATAACTAATTGGATCGTTAGTCATTGGCCAATGCACGTCACATTTGGAATGGTGTTCAAATGTGACAATGTGATCAATTAGTAGAATGAGACAACGTGGTTAAATTATTGGAATAGACACATCATCATGTTCTAGATTTAATTGGAGTATTCGTGAATGAAAGGATTAAGTCATTGTGAGCTTCACATTACAGGTTGTTGCTATTTCCTCGCAACGTACCTCACATATTGAGATTGTCTGGTTCATTGTCTAGAGTTCTGCTAAGACCGTTAGTTTGGTTAATTGCTTGATATGTGAGAGTCTATGGGTCACACAACAAGTAGTCTTAATTTATGAATTAAAGTTTGATAAATTAATTATTTGATTTGATCAAGATATTTAATTTATGGAGAAATATAGAATAATTCTATTGGATAGAATTATAATTTATTTAATTAAATTAGATTTAATTAATAAAATGATATATTAAATATATCATAAATATGGTAAAATATATACTTGGGCTCAAGCCCATGTGCACAGATAGGTTTATGTTTTAGTATATAGAGGATCAACATCTCGCATACGAATTACTGTAAGGATTATTAATGTTTTAATTATCCGTCAATTATATTATACAGTCATATCAGCGCTACGAACATGGCGTTCGTACTTCAAAACCCAACCGCGGTATCAGAGCTTCTGGCTGATTTAATGGTTGTATACATAATTTTATGTATTATTTGTTAGTAAATATTCGCAAAAGTTTTCAATTTTATTTTGTCCAATGTTTTAATTGAATCGTGTATATAAAATTACTTTCTGGGAAATTTTTTAGTATACACGTAATCACTGGATATTAAAATTTTGGATTTGAAATCAAATGGATTGATTCAAAGTTTGACTTTGAGATTTTAATAATAATAATAAAAGGGATTATATTTTTTTTAGTCTTACCATGTTTTTGAATTTAGTCCATCAGATTACCACTTTTTGAATTTAGTCCATTAAATTTCGATTTATTTTGATTTTGGTCCAGTAACCTGCTATAGCAGGTTTAACAGGTCATTTTTTAAAACACACCCCATAAAATGTTATACACACCCCCAATGTTAAACACACCACACTAAAATTTAAAAAACTTTTGTTATTACTATACACACCCCAATTATTTCATATTTAATAAATTGTCAAAAATAATTAAATTAAAAAACGTAAGAATTCAAATTAATAAAAAAAATATAAATAAAATCTATAAAAAGATAGCCTAATCTTCAAAAATTAAATAAAGCTAAAAAAAATTAATTAATTTAATTAATTTTAAAGATTTAGATGATTTTTTACTATTTTTGAAGATTTTTATTTTTATTAAAAAATCTTCAAAAATATTAATTGTGAATTCTTTTTGGTAATTGTGAATTCTCTGGTTCCCAAGCAACGAAAACAATTCGATTTTCATCTGAAAGTGTGTTGGCGAAGCCTCTCTTGTTTCCAATAAATAGTAATATGTGTTTTATCGACATTTTTATAGAAGTTAGAAGGCAAATTAAACATTAACAAAGCATTGAAGTTTTAAAATTTTTTATTTTATTTTCCTTTTAAATATTTTTTTTATATTACATGAACCTACTAACACCCCATAAATATTATATACACTCCAAATGTTAAACACAAAATTTTTAAAAATCAATTAAAATTAAATAAAATCATAAAAATATTTAATAAATTATCAAAAATAATTTAATTAAAAAAAGTAAGAATTCAAATTAATATGAAAAATATAAAAAAAATCTATAAAAAAAAATACATAAATCTTCAAAATTTTAATAAAGCTAAAAAATAGTTAATTTAATTATTTTTGAAAATTTAGTTAATTTTTTAATATTTTTAAAGATTTTTTAATAAAAATAAAATTCTTCAAAAATAGTACAAAATCAACTAAATCTTCAAAATTAATTAAATTAATTAATTTTTTTAGCTTTATTTAATTTTTGAAGATTTAGGCTATTTTTTATAGATTTTATTTATATTTTTTATATTAATTTAAATTCTTACGTTTTTTAATTTAATTATTTTTTAAAATTTATTAAATAGGAAAGAATTGGGGTGTGTATAGTAATAATAAAAGTTTTTTAAATTTTAGTGTGGTGTGTTTAACATTGGTGGTGTGTATAACATTTTATGGGGTGTGTTTTAAAAAATGACCTGCTAAACCTGCTATACAAAGTTACTGGACCAAAATCAAAATAAATTGAAACTTAATGGACTAAATTCAAAAAATGGTAATCTGGTGGACTAAATTCAAAAACATGGTAACTTAATGAACTAAAAAGAAATATAATCCCATAATAAAATATATATGCTGCTTTCGTTTAGAACTCGAGCGCAGAAGACCTTTTCTTTTGAATTAAATTGGGAACTGATTTTGCTTCAGAAGCATAAATCGTGTTGCTTTTTAGTTCTGGTCAAAACTTCCAACTTGTTAATTAATTAATAAATTTCGTTGGACAAGCCGAAGCTTCCGTCGGCCCTTTTTCAACTGCCGCGTAACTCGGCTGCTAGGCAGCCAACGACTGACTCTTCCCCGGAAATAGTGGACTCGCTGGGCGAGCGTCCGACGGCGACAGATCGAAGCTGCAGTCAGCGGCTATGTCGCCTACTCGGCTATGGGCGCTGTGACGAATTTTGGAACTGGTGTTCCAATTCTGAAAATCACGTTGTTGTTGCAGCTTTGGGCCTCTGTTTTGAGAATTTGATTCTCTGTAGGGGCCTGGGTGCAATTATGGTATATTGAACATTAGTCCCTGAATTTAAAATTAATTTTAGAAATTAGTTAAGGGCATGTTTGGTTGTCTTAAAATCTGATTTTAAATTAGGGACTATTTGGTTGGACCAAATTCTAAAAATTTTATAAAATAATTTTTGGGCAAAATAATTTTGAGAATAAATTTTAGTTGGAACTTGTTAGTATTTCTAATTTTAGCAATATTTTACCTATGAATTTTAATTGCTTGCACGTTTATTTGATTTATGTGTTAAATTTCATTATGTGTTTTATTTATAATATTTTGAATTTAATGAAGCATGAGTACTTGATAAATTATTTTACTTGTCTAACGGTCTATGTAAATTGAATTTACAATATTAGTTAGAGTCCGTGTTTATTGTCTGGGTAGGCGGCGTCCAGTATTTGTCGGACCGCATTTATTGTATGGGTAGGCGGCGACCAGTACTTGTTGGACCGTTTATCTTATGTTTGGGTAAGCGGTAGACATGTTCAACTGCCCAAAACCGCCGGTTACAGTTACAAACCGGCGGTTTCAGCTTTGCAAAATCGTTAACCGAAATCGAACCGCCGGTTCGGTTTTGAATCGGCGGTTCAGGCGGTTTTTTTTTTTTTTTTTTTAACCATGGCTTTTTACTCCAAACCCATATTCCACATACAGTAGAGAATATAGATGCTTCCACGCCCTCATTATTTAACTACATTTACATATACGCTAAAGATTTTTAAAGATGAGGAGATTCAAAGAAACTAACTACAAAACTTGAAGTTCAAAACATGGAGATTAAATTCTTACCAGACGCTTGAAAATTAATTCAGAAGCTTAAGGGCACTTGTATATTGCTTCTTTCTTCTGTCTGTAGTAATTGTTTTCATAAACTTATCATATACCATCATATACAAAAGACCTTATTATTTATAAAATTCATTTTACCGAGAAAAAAAAAAGTCTATAATTGCTGCAAGCCTGCAACAATGACTAGTCTTACTTACCTTAGCTATATATATATATATATATTTTATACTCTAGCAATAAACTTGACTTGACTACACACACATAAACTGTCATAGCCTACATTTCACTATTACAGCTACATTGGACATAAGCAGGCAGCAGGGATTTACAACTATATGAGCGTAGCGCGCAGGCTACTATTAATATTTTTAAAAAAATGAAAAAATCGGCGGTTAAACCGAAAAATCGGCGGTTAACCGTAAACCGGCGGTTTCGAGAAAGCCTAACCGAAACCGAACCGTATTTTACCGGTTATGGTTCGGTTTTTGAACCGTAACCGGCGGTTAAAAACCGTCCGGTTTGACAGTTCGGTTTTGCCCATGTCTAGTAGGCGGCGCCCAATATTTGCTCTTATCTGTTTGAGCATGTATAATTGGATCTTGTTTAAGCAATTAAATACCCCGCTTTGAAACGTTCCTCAACTAAATATGGTTTTCATTTAGAAAGAACGATGTCTTGCATCATAATTAAAAGGAGACCGGAGATTTCATTCCAATGAGTATTTAAGCATGATATGTAATCTCTTTACCCTCTTTTATTTTGTAAGAATAAGCATGATATTGTAGATTTTAAGGCTATTCTTGTATGATATATAGGAGGTGACGAAAATTTCAAAAATTTGGAGGGTTTCTTGATTTCTTGCAAATTTCTTTCAAGAGTTGTGTTTATTGGTGATTATTGATGATGGGTAACTCATATCTATGCCTATTTTGTGCTATCATTGTGTGATTTGTGAGAATTTGGGCTAGAAATTGAAGGAATTTTTGCAAGAATGGTGAACTTTGGAATATTCATGAACTTTTGTTCGTTTAACTCTTGAGCATGTGATATTGTAGTCTTGTGAATGTGTTTAATTTGAGGGATTCATGCTAGGATAGAGTTAACATTGGTGATAGTAAGGTGTTTTGTGTTTTAATTTCTTGTGAAAAATTTGACAAAAACCTTGTGAGCAAGATTGTTGTTGAGGATGTGAGTTTATTGAGAGAAATTTAATGTCCATTGTTGGAGAGATGGAACGTGAACTTGAACATTGTGGATGCATATGATCTTAAATGCTAAGAACTCTTGTGAATGATGAATTTTAATTGTTAAATTTTGTGCACATTCTTATGTGTTTCTATTCTTTTGGTTGTAGACAATGGCTAACAATGGTGGACCAAGCTCTCAAGAGATGAACGAGTGGCTCAATTGTGTGGCACTTATCCCTCCCATTTTGGAATTGATCTCGGAGAAAGAGGAGAGTTGTTGGCCGACAACTTTGTGACGGTGACGGTGACTCGAATGAACTTCCACCCTACAAAGCACATCGACGAATAATTGCATGATTTCACATGGGGATCAAGGAGGATGTTGATGCACTTTTTGCTCAAATTGGATGGACAAACTTCTTGCAAATTCAAAAGCCATCCTACGCATAGCTTATGGTGGTGTTTTTTACCACGGTTGACATAGATTTCGATGGGCAGCATGTGCCTCGAAGGATCACATTCCGCTTGGGGAATGTCGAGAGGAGTTTGACGACACATGAGCTTAATGAACTTTTTCAAGTGCCCAACCGTGCCGATAACAGGGTCTACTTGGGATACAGAAATTTTGATGCTCAAGATTTTTGGGTGAAATTGGCCCGAAAAGATAGAAACGACACTCCTATCTATAACCCGAGTTACTCTAAGGCATCTCTAATACGAAGTCCAATCTTTCGTTATGTTCAGAGGGTGTTAGCGAACTCAAATCGGTGAATATGGCCGCCTACCTCATGGCACAAATGGCCCGTCAGACTAAAGCTAAGGTCAGGAACTCCCAAGTGGGTGGATTTATCACCCACATTGTTGAGCATTTCATAATGGTGCCTAGAGAGGGGTATGTTCCCCTTGCTAGAGACTCCAAGCTTGATCTTAGAGTGATGATTCAGATGAAGGTGTTGAAGATGGTCAGGGGAACATATTGCCTGAGACTTGATGAAGACACACTTTTACCATTGCCAAATCAGACACTGACGAGCTTGAGAAGACGGAGGTACGATACATGGGATTTGACATCCAGCGCTCACCGTACTTGGATGGATAACTTTAATGCAGAAATTCCTATTAATCCCGAGCAAGTTGAAGTGGCCCCCATGCATGTTGATGAGCCTGGAGAGCCCGAAGAGTCTCAAGAGCAACAAGAAGTTTCACAAAATAGAGTGGCTTGAGATCCAGTTGGAAACATTGTACTTGTTTATGAGAGAAGAAGAAGTGAATTGGAGTCACTTAGGACGAGTATCGAGTAGTTGAGTGTATCGAGTCGTGAAGATAGAGTTTGGCAAGCAAACGTGGACACTCGCCTAACTAACATGGAAACTCACAATGAAAGTATAGATGCACAACTCCTTGAGATGAACAACATGCTCCGTCCTCATTTTGAGTGTCTCATCTAACAAGGCTACTACAACCCACCTCAATGAGACTTCAAATCTTCAAAGATGGTGTGGTATAGTTGTTCTAATTTCTTCTCCATTTTCAGTGCTTTGTTGTTCATGTCCTTTGGCATTTCTTAACTTGTACCTTTGGATTGTTGTTTTGATTTCTTTTATTTTGGATAATTTTGTGGATTTTTGTTGATGGGGATTCGTTATGTTTTGTTTGGATGGATGTATGTGTAGGTCCCCAAAGTTGAGTTAATAACGAGTAAGCTAGTGAAAATGTCTAGAGGGGGGTGAATAGACTTTTCAAAAATCTATCGAAATATCAGAATACAATATGCGGAATACGAAATTAACACTGAGCCCAATACACGTTTATACTCAACTTATTAAATTCGAGAACTCTGTTCTACACTCAACTTGTTAAGCTTAGTAGCAGTTAAACAGTTAAGCAATTAAACAATTAAAACAGTAAAGTAAACAACACACAAAGATTTATAGTGGTTCGACAACTTGTCTACATCCACTCTCACAAACCCAGTTGTGATGTTTCCACTAAACTCTTCCAATCGAGTACAAGTGTATATTCCTGTCTTTTAAGTCTCAAGAAGAAGACTTAGATCTTCAACAGACTATACCTCCAGATATGTCTATGATCTAACTAGAAATTTTACAAGTATCTAGCACCTTGAAAAAATAACAAACAAAAACTAAACACTTATTCAGTAGTAGCCTTTTGAATTCTTCACTTGTCTTCTGGCTTCTTTCTGAATCTTCAATCAAACTCTGAGAGTAATCTTCAATATATCTTCAGTACGCTTCAGTAATCAATATTTCAGTAGTCTTCAATCGATCACCATTATGAAGTATTTATAGACTTCAAACATCAAGAACTTAGTTAGTTGTAACCAACTCTTCTTGAAAACTGACTTTAACTGAATCTTCTTATCAATCCACGCGCTTCTTGTTACGAATTAGTTATTCCATAACTAACTTCTATCCTTATCTTTACACGCGCTTTGAACTAACTAACTTCACGTTGACTTGTCTTGTGTAGACTAGTATGTACTTGTCTTGTCTTGTAGTCCTCCTGTCTTGAGTAGTAGACTTCAACTCTTCTTGTCCGGTCTTCCTTGTTCAATCAGTAGACTATATTAATCCTAACAAGACTATTACATTACTTTAAGCTTTTATAATACAAGCTTAGTCAACTTATAAACTATACAATAAAACTAATCTATTACATATAAAAACATCATGAGTTCTATACAACATTTAAATAGCTTAGTAACAAACTTAAACAAATACTGTTAAACACATATGAAGTACTTATAAACTGTACTTATCTTTTCATGTGAACTTATGTGAACTCTACTGGTCTTGTACAAGATGACTTAACTCAACTAGACTAGATCAGTCAACACTTAGAAAATATTCATACTACTTTTGGCTTATCAAAACTTCATCTTTTATTCATCATTTAGGACTTGTCTAGGATTCATATCCCAACAATTTCCCCCTTTTTGATGAAGCCAAAACTACTTGAATCTTTTCTCATAAGTAGACTAGTTAAGTAGTTATCTTGTCTTTTAACATCAAATAGTACTTATCTTTCATTCATTCAAAATAGATCAGTAGATATTACACATACTTCGAATATCAAATTCAACTAAGTATCAGAGCAAAAATAATCCAAAAAAAAAAATCAACTAATCTGACATAGTACCTCCTTCAAGATTTGGAACTTGAAATGCATCTAGGAGTCTTCTGTGAATTAGACTAATATGATCTTCATCATCAATCTTCTCCTTCTCGAGTAGTTCTTCTTCAAACTTCTTGATTTGATTCATATCAACTCGTTTTCCTGAGCTTGTCATAGGACACTTCCATCTAGGAAATTCAGGAACCAAAATGTTAAAGTTTGCACCTGCAGATATCCTAATAATCAGATTCCATAGCATCCTATGCTGTCCTTCCATGAACTTGTCAAACAAGGAGTATAACTCATCTTGTCCTTCAGCATCACCATATTTCCTTATAATCCAGTGATCAAGTTCCCATTGCCTTTTCACTTTGATCCATTCAGGTCGATGCTCATTATCAATGAAGTAATCTATGAGTTGATCTTCCATCTGATCTTCATCAGCCTTTAACTTCTGCAGATTCTCAATATGCTTTCCAATCTTCTTCTTGCTAGCATAATGAATTTCATCATTAGGATCAGAAATCCTTCGTTTCTTCTCAACTGTTGCAGTAGGCTCTTCAATATGTAATTTTCTCTTAACTTGTCTGGTCTGAATTTCTGGTTCAGGAGACGCAATACCTTTGCCTTTTGCTAACTTCAGCTCATCTGCTCTTACCTTCTCAAGTTCAGCAGTCTTGACTAGCCTTCTCTTAGGCCTTCTGAGCTCTTGTATTGCTTCAGCAGCCTCCTTAGCTTCTGGTTCAGCAGACTTAGCCTTCTCAATCTTACTTGACTCTTCCCCCTTTTTGGCTTCATCAGTAGCCTTAAGAGTGAAAAGACTAGTAAATCGAGTCATCTCTTCTAGCATAGCTTGCTTCATAGCTTCAGTAGCTTTTTCAATCTGCCTTTGATGAGAACCGTCTTGACTCAACTTGTCCAGTTTGGTTGCCACCAACTCCAGCTTCTGTGTAGACAAGTTCAATTCATTCTTAAAATGAGTTGCAGTCAGACGTAACTTCCTGTTCTCCTCAGTCATAACACTGATAAACTCTTTCGCTTGTGCTAACTGGTCATAGGCTTCTTTCCTTTGGACATCAGCTACTTCGATTTTGGCTCTATAGACTCATTCCATCTTCTTGGATTCAGTAGCTAGAATACGAGCAAAATCAACTGAGCTTTTCTCCGAGTATTCAACTTGATTCTGGAGAAATCCTTCGATCTGCTTAAACATCTCTTGCCTGAAGTCGTTATCCAACTGATTGACTTCATTCAAGATCATCTCTTTTGAACTTGTCACAAGGACACTGTTCTGTTCAACAAGAGTTTTCTTAAGTTCAGTCTTGAGAAAATCATCGATAGTTGACTTGATGACAGTCTTCAAATCTTCTTTTAACTCATCTATCGAGGCGACTGGGATAGCTTGAGACGACTGAACATTAATGACATTATCTTCCTGAACTTTCTCAATAAGTTCATCTTCAGTAAACATAACTGCATCCATGAACTCATCATCTTCTTCACCAAGTTCACAAGACTCAATGTTTTCTGAAGTTTCAGCTTCTTCATCTGAACCACCTTCAATTTCCAAAATGGGTTCTGAAGTTTGAACAGCAATATCAGCAACGTCTGGCTTGACCTCGTCTTCCACCAGATCAGTCTGGGTTCCAACATCAAATGAGAATTCTTCAACCAGAACGCCATCAGGAATACTCAGCATCCTTTTGACTAGATCAACCAAGGCTTTGCGGGGAAATAGTTCGGAGTGATCCTTAACTCCACTATTCTCTTTCTGTTCCATCTCCCAATCCATAAAGTTGGAGATTCCGCCCATGCCTTGAATGACTTCAAAAAGATCATCCGTAGAAGATTTCTTCAGAGCAAACCAAGTGCAAATCCGCACGAGCTTCTCAAACTGTTCTGAAGCAGTGTCAACGTCAAGAGTTGAGAGCTGCTTCTTCAGATTTCTGGATACACGAGCACGAATTCTCTTCTCTCGCATACACATCGGTTAATAAACCAGGGATTCAAATCTAACTTCAGACGGGGTCTGAGTAGGTGGGGTCCCTAACTCAGCTGTTGCAGTGGCAACTGGCGTCTTGCCTGAAGTAGATGGGTTGAAGGGTTCAACATATTCTGTTGAAGGTAGAGAGGGAGTTTGGAGTGTGGTTTCTTGGGGCTCTAATGTGGCTTGGTTTGGTGTGACAACTGTCGAAGTATCAGTTGTGTCTTGTATGGGAGTGTTTTGGGGTAGACTGGCTCTAAGCGGTAATGCTGCCAGTACGTGCGAGGTTGAGGTTTGAGGTCTAGGCCTAGATCGATGTGATCTAGCCTTGGTTCGAATAGCAGAATGAGAGAGAGAAGGAATTGACAAAGATTGAGAAGATGTACCAACCTGAATTCTCGACTCGTCTGGTTGAGTAGGCGAGCCAACTCTTACGAGAGTGTACATTTCTGGAACTTGAGCACTCGGCTCCTTATCTTGTTCCGACTCCTCTTCTGTCTGAGTCTTCTCTGAGTCAGCTGTACTGGACTCAGCTATTGCAGCCTTCTCCGATTCCTCATCATCGGACTCATCTTCTGAAGAGCTAGATGAGTTGGCATATGGCAGGACTTGTGACTCATCTATTTGAACTCGTCTTGGGGCAGCCGGCCTTGCAGCAGCATGCTTCTTCTGAGCTTCCGCTTTCAAATAGAACTTGAGAGGATGAAAGGGCTTTCCTTGACTCCAGTCCGATTTGTTCGGTAACAACAAGGGGAGTAAGATACTCAACTTGTTGCCATATCCAACAGTATGTGATACCACCCAACTACATGAGTCGGTATCAACTCGAACGCTCCTCTCGAAATACATCATCCGATCAGATATCAGTTTGAACCAATTGCCCTCAGTAATTCCATCATAGATCGCTGCCATCACCCTTGTTTTTGCTTGAGTGACCGCGTCATGTGATCCAGTGGCACATAGAAGCATCTTGCTTGCTATGTCCAGTAGAGTGCGATATTTCTCCAAAAGTTCAGCCTTCTTGACGGCAGGAGCCTTGCCATCTGGTTTAAGCTTCATCTTCTTTCCACAGAAGATGCTCAAATACCTCATCTCTTGGCCAGTGGCATAATTTTCCACATCAATTGTTCCGATGGGCAACTTCAAATGTCTGAACAAGACTTCACGAGTGATTTCAACACGAGTCGTTCCAATGAATGATTCGATCAGATCTCCTCGCCTTGTGGCATTGGCGTAAAACAGCAACACCTCTTCTTCCAAGACGACTTGAGGAAACGCCTCCAGATAAGGCTTCAATCCACATCGCAAGCACTTATCGAGAATTTCTTGGTTTCCAGCGGTGTGACGCCCTTTGAAAAACATTGATGGTTCTACATGTACCTTGTTTTCAGTGATATACCTTCCAAGATCAAATCTTGCCTGCATGTTAGTTCTAACATCGAAAAGTGAAACAGTCGACATATCTAGTGAATAGAGTAAGAACTTGGGAGTTATGATTTTGCAAGAAATTGAGTTGGAGAATAGAACAGTTGTGAAAACGTGAGGCGAGTTGAGTGAGGAAGATGGGTTTGTTAGAACCGATTTTGCAAATCAACGGCCAAGGTTGAACAAATTGATCCAACGGCTTGGACTTTTGAAATTCGGTTACGGAATCGAGAATATTATGTGATTTGATATTGTAAAATTTGAAATCCGCCTCTTTTTAATTAGGTCAGGGGAGTGAACTCATCTGTCCTAATGTAGTCGAGTTCGAACTGGGTGTATACACCTCATTAAACTGGGAGTGTATAAAACCAATTCTAGGGTTTTCAATTTTTGTCATTATCTAATTACAATAATAGCCTTAATTCAATTGACAAAACACTTAGCATATTACAATTAAGAGATACACTTAGCTAGTCTGTTCGAGTCTATCCAGAACAGACGAGTAGACTTGAACTTCACAAGACGAGTAGACTTATGAACACCAGTCGAGTTCCCCCTTCGACTATGCTTGTTCATTCCAATAGTCGAACGTCTTCATGTACCTATCTTATCATTTGCAATGTGTAATCGTAGGTACAGGTAAAGTAACATAAATAAGATGAATATCAATCGAGAGCAATGATCAAGGTTTCGAACAAGATGACCTTTTAACACACATAAGAGTCAACATAAGGATATTTAAGAAATCAAGGATTCCCCCTTAAATGTTTATTCCCTTAGTATTACCCTCAGCTTTACCAGCTTCCTCATCGGGTTGTTTGGTCATCTAGTCTAGCCTTGTATACCTGTCTATTGGATGAGTAGTCGAGTGCTCTGTTCTTGTCTACTTTTCTTTAATGTACCTGACTGGTTAGTGCATAGCTATAGGCAAGTAGAATCTAAATCAATTAGCCCTAGACTGATGCATAACTCACGAAAATGTGCCTCAGCTAATGGTTTTGTAAAAATATCAGCTCTTTGAAAATCAGTATGAATCTTTTCCATGCGAATATCCTTCTTTTCTACATGATCACGTATGAAATGATGCTTCACATCAACATGCTTACATCGTGTGTGTAAAACAGGATTTTGTGTAATGGCAATTGCACTATTACTATCACAGAAAATAGGAACATTTGATTCATGTATATTGTAATCACGAAGTTGTTGCATGAGCCAGAGTAGTTGACTACAACAGCTACCAGCAGCCATGTACTCGGCTTCGGTAGTTGAAGTTGCAACACTAGTCTGCTTTTTAGAAAACCAAGATATGAGTTTTGTGCCTAGAAATTGACAAGAACCAGAAGTAGATTTCCTATCTATTCTACAGCCTCCAAAGTCTGAGTCTGAATAGCCACTTAAGGATAGATCATCATTTGAGGGATACCATATACCACGATTGATGGTCTCTTTCAAATATTTCAAGATCCTTTTGGTGGTTTCCATGTGACTTTCTTTTGGATTGGCTTGGAATCGAGCACAAACACCAACAGAGAATGCAATGTCTGGCCTACTAGCAGTTAGATACAGTAAGGAACCAATTAAACCACGGTAATAAGATTGGTCAGCACATTTACCGTTCTCATCTGGATCCATTCTGTAAGTTGGTTGCATTGGTACGCCAGTAGACTTACAAGTTTTGATCCCGTACTTGTCTAGAAGATTTCTAGTGTACTTCGCCTGATTTATGAAAATACCTTCTAGAGTTTGTTTTACTTGAAGTCCAAGAAAGTAGTTCATTTCACCCATCATAGACATCTCAAATTTACTTTGCATGAGTGTTGAAAAACTTTCACTCAGCTTTTTGTTAGGTGACCCAAAAATGATGTCATCTACGTAAATTTGGATGAGTAAAATGTCCTTCCCTTCTTGTCTTCTGAACAAGGTTCGATCGACCTTGCCCTTAGTAAAACCATTTTCCAATAGAAAGAGAGATAGAGTGTCATACCATGCTCTTGGAGCTTGCTTTAGTCCATATAAGGCCTTCTTTAATCTGTACACCTGGTTGCCTTTGACTTCGAAACCTGGAGGTTGTTCAACATACACTTCTTCCGCAAGAATACCGTTAAGAAATGCACTTTTGACATCCATTTGATATACAGTAAACTTCATGTGAGCAGCATATGCAAGGAACAATCGAATGGCTTCTAGTCTAGCAACAGGAGCATATGTTTCATCATAGTCTATGCCTTCAGCTTGTGAGTAGCCTTGGGCGACTAATCTAGCCTTATTTCTAACGACTAAATCATTCTCATCTTTCTTATTCTTGAAAATCCATCGAGTGCCAACTACATTATGATGTTTCGGCCTATCGACAAGTTCCCAGACGTCGTTTCGAACAAACTGGTTCAACTCGTCTTGCATAGCGATGATCCAATTACTATCAGCCAATGCCTCTTTAACAGTGGTAGGCTCAATAGCAGAGAGGAAACAACACCAGCAAAACAAAGTTGGACTCGGCTGTTCTTGCGACTCAAAGAGTTGTCGTCTAGTCTTCACACCAATAGTAGAGTCACCAATGATATTTTCAGTATCATGCGCAGATTTCCATGTTTTCCTATTCTTAACAGGAATACTATCATCATCTATATCATGTACAGCATCATGCATGTCAACATCATTTGTATCATCAATTTTAATAGGAGTAGATGAGTCAACTAGAGCAGGCATGTCAACTGGTCTAGAAGACTTACCTTGAGCACTTACCTTCTCCTTGTCATCAGAGTCGAGAGCTTTTAGGAATGGGTTGTAGGCTTGAACGGATTCATATATCTCTGAATCTTTGTCAGATTCGATCGATAGATCAGTTACCTTCTTACTGATCTTGTCGGCAGACGAGTCCTGTTGAGATTCATCGAAAACCACATGTGGTGTTTCTTCCACACAAATAGTTGAGTAGTTGAATACCCTAAATGCTTTGCTAGTCGAGGAGTATCCTAAAAATATCCCCTCGTCTGCTTTAGCATCGAAAGCATTCAACTTGCTCTTTCCATTGTTGTGAATGAAACACTTACAACCAAATATATGGAAATATGAAACTCTGGGTTTTCTACCTTTCCAAACCTCATAAGGTGTCTTGCCTAGAGCTTTATTGATCGCGCTTCTGTTTTGTGAGTGGCATGTGGTGTTGATAGCTTCAGCCCAAAACTTTTGAGGAGTGTTGAACTCAGCTAGCATGGTCCTACAGGCTTCTTTAAGGGTTCGATTCCTTCTTTCTGCTACACCGTTCTGTTGTGGTGTCCTGGCTGCACTAGTAAGGTGCTGGATACCACGATTAGCACAAAATTCTTTGATATAGCAATTAATGAACTCAGTTCCTTTGTCACTTCGAATCTTGACAATGGACTGGTTCTTCTCAACTTGTAACTTCTTCAACAGTTCAGGCAGAAGTGTTTGTGTATCACTCTTCTTGTGTAGAAAGACTACCCAAGTGAACTTAGAATAGTCGTCTACTACAACAAGTGTGTACCTTCTACCATTCAAGGTTGTAGGAGTTATTGGACCATGAAGATCCATATGTAGGAGTTCTAGAACTCTACTAGTTGAGAGAGTAGGAATTGACTTAAATGAACCTTTAACCTGTTTACCCTGTTGACAAGCCGTGCATACATGTGACTTGTAGTAAACTTCATTGGGAATACCTTCTACAAGGTAATCTCTGGCTATCTTATTAAGAACCTTAAAGTTTAGATGACAGAGGCGTCTATGCCAGAGCCAGCCAAGTTCTTTAGGATTCTTAGTAAGTAGGCAGGTGTCCCTCGGACAACTGTTCCAGTTCACTATGTACACACTACCTTGTCTTACGCCGACTAGTAGGACTGTGTGCGTCCTTTTGTCAATGATTTCGCATTTGCGGCTCTTGAACTGCACATTGTAACCACGATCACAAAATTGTGAAACAGAGAGTAGATTATATTTCAAACCTTCAACATATGAGACATCTTGAATTTCGACGTCTCCATTCCGGATGTAACCAAATCCTTTAGTGACAGCAGTGGAGCTATCACCAAATATTACTTTTGGTCCTTCTTGCTCATGGTAGCTTGACAAGAGAGCCTTGGTACCAGTCATGTGGTGCGAACAACCACTGTCTATGTACCAGGTTTCTCCTACTGAGCCACCCTTCTTATACAAGTCAAGTCGACCCTGCAATAGATGATATTCAATAACTTAGGTACCCATTTGTTTATTGGGGTCCTTGGGGGTTAGTCATGTTCAGAGGAATCCAGATATACATTGGAGTCTTGAAAAAGTTCGATCTTTTAAGCTTTCGCCCATATTTGTTGCAAAATAAGACCTTGTTGTCCTTCTCTGGCCTATCAGTCGAGTTCGGGTCTACTCTTTGGAGATAGCCTTTCGACTTAATCTCTACTTGAGCAGGCACTTGTCTATGATAGTTAGAGTAGGGTTTGAAAGCATTAGGTCCATACGGTTTATAGACGCGTTTGGGTCTTTCCTCACTTAAAATATCGTATGATAGAGGTGGAGGATATAGGACAGCTTGTGTACGATATTTTGGAGCTACCTGTCTAGGTCTAGACGAGTAGAGTTGAGACTGCCTTATAAATGGAGGTCTAGACTCTTGTCGTCTAGTCTGTACCTGTCTAGTACTCGTCTCCTCAGGATACCAGTCCTCGTATCTGACCTGGTTGGGTCGTCCACGATTAGTGGTCCTTTGATGATTAGTTCTAGATGGAACAGGCTTGCTGTTACCATTCTTTTTACCTCCCTTGGTAATCGGAATGTTAACTCGAGCTTGTTTAGGTACAGTACCATTAGAAGGAGTTCCAATATCGTATAACATTGGTCCTTTTCCTTTATCATTTGGCAAAAGTCTTGCTTTAATGGTAGTAGGGTTCTTAATGACTCGAGTAGACGAGCTAGATGACTCAGCACCTATACCAGTCTTGTCACCTGGATCTCTATACCTATCTGACAGTTCAAGGTTAATCTTTGAAGAATTAACCAGGTCAGTAAGTTTGAGATCAAGTGTAACTACCTCGGTCTCTAAGAACTTATTACGTTCTTCAAGTCTGTTGCACTTGTTCTTTAAAACATTGAATTCATTTCTCTCAGTTGCATGTATCTTAAGTAGGTCTTGATATAACCTGTCTGTCAACGCACACTTTTCTTTGAGTTTACTCAACTCTTCAGTCAAGCGTTTATTTAGGACTGTTATATTAGGATCTACTTTGGACTGAGCTTCCTTAAGATCAATGATTTCTTGTCTTAATGCAATGTTTTCATCACTGACTTCGATGAATGCTTGATTAGCAAGTAGAAGGTCGTCTTCGACTGCACTAGTTGAGTGCTGAAGACTACTTCCTACTTCACTACTAGCAGTGTCACTTTCATCAGTTTCTGAATCATCACAAGATTGAAAAGATGTAGCAGATGATACCTCTTGGTCGATTTTAGCCATGCAGCATAGGCCATCATCTACTATGAATGCTTCGTCGTGATCTTGATCAGTTGAGTGACTAGATACGGACGATGGCAACTCGTCTGAATCCGAATCAGAGTCATCATTGGCCATCATAGCCTTTTTGCCACGGTTATATCTTCTTTCTCTTCGTGCCTTGCGTTTTTCACGATCATCAGTGCTCAGGTCTGGACATTCATATATGTAGTGACCTGGCTTTTCACAATTATAGCACAAGAGATCATTAGTAGCCTTTTTAATAGGAGATTTGTCCCTACGTTTATCACGTCTATCAGAACGTTGAATCTTCCTATCGTCAGATTCTCTATCTCGTCTATTACCTTTCGAGACTTCGTCTCTCCTTTTGGACGAGTTTCGGTCTCGTCTGGTCTCAGACGAGTTCTTAGACGTAGATGCTCTATAATCCCTATAGAACTTCTTGTATCTTCCGAAGCGTTTATTGAGCCTATCAAACTTTCTAACCATGAGACTCATCTGATCCTTCAGACTAAGATCAGTATCTAACTCATCTTTCACAGAGGCAGACTTAGTTCTAGACTTGGACCTGTCTACCTTAGAAGACTTAGAAGAGCTAGACTTAAAGGCAACGTTCTTAGATACAGCATGTTCTCTATCACTACTGGCTAGTGGTTCATCTTCGTCTAAATCAAACTCATGGGCTTTAAGGGTTTGAAACATGGTTTCAGCAGTCCACGTATCAATGTCTTGAGTGTTCTTAACAAGCATCTTTACCATTTTCCAACGACTATCAAGACTCTTCAAAATCCTAAGATTGATCTCACGAGCAGTATAAGATTTACCAAGTACTTCCAAATCATTCATGATCTTAGTAAAACGAGTATCCAGCTGGTCGATAGTTTCGCCAGCTTTCATCTGAAATGATTCAAATCTTTGGATAGCTGTGGAGAGTTTGCTCTCTTTGATTAGGGAGGTCCCTTCACAAAGGATAGCTAGTCTGTCCCACATCTCTTTGGCAGTCTTACATTTTAACACTTTTCCTAGATACTCGTTAGGAAGGGTGTGTAAAATGTAATTCTTTGCCAAACTATCCAAATTATTTTGACGCATTTCTTCTGAGGTTAGATCTGACCTGGGTTTCTTGACGAGAGTACCAATTGGTTTGCTTGGGTCAAGAACAGCAGTATTAGGAACCATAGTAACAATAGGTCCTTCTGTGATAACAGAGATCATTAGGTCGTGCGTGGAACTGAAAATGGCTTCCATTCGCAGCTTCCAGTAGTCATAGTCCTGAACCTGGAACTTGGGTAACTTGTTAGCGCTGATCTCAAGAGACATGATTTCAAGAAATAAGTGCTAAGTGGAGTTATGATCAAAAAAAAAAAAAACAGATAAGTCAAGAACAGGGAGCACGAAACAGATATAACAGGAGTTTTTGATCAAGAACACGTAAGCAACTACAATCAAGGAACAAGACTTCACCCTAAGTCTTAAGTCGGTTATCAAGAAACAGCAGTTCGTAAACTACTGCTTTGATACCACTTGTAGGTCCCCAAAGTTGAGTTAATAACGAGTAAGCTAGTGAAAATGTCTAGAGGGGGGTGAATAGACTTTTCAAAAATCTATCGAAATATCAGAATACAATATGCGGAATACGAAATTAACAATGAGCCCAATACACGTTTATACTCAACTTATTAAATTCGAGAACTCTGTTCTACACTCAACTTGTTAAGCTTAGTAGCAGTTAAACAGTTAAGCAATTAAACAATTAAAACAGTAAAGTAAACAACACACAAAGATTTATAGTGGTTCGACAACTTGTCTACATCCACTCTCACAAACCCAGTTGTGATGTTTCCACTAAACTCTTCCAATCGAGTACAAGTGTATATTCCTGTCTTTTAAGTCTCAAGAAGAAGACTTAGATCTTCAACAGACTATACCTCCAGATATGTCTATGATCTAACTAGAAATTTTACAAGTATCTAGCACCTTGAAAAAATAACAAACAAAAACTAAACACTTATTCAGTAGTAGCCTTTTGAATTCTTCACTTGTCTTCTGGCTTCTTTCTGAATCTTCAATCAAACTCTGAGAGTAATCTTCAATATATCTTCAGTACGCTTCAGTAATCAATATTTCAGTAGTCTTCAATCGATCACCATTATGAAGTATTTATAGACTTCAAACATCAAGAACTTAGTTAGTTGTAACCAACTCTTCTTGAAAACTAACTTTAACTGAATCTTCTTATCAATCCACGCGCTTCTTGTTACGAATTAGTTATTCCATAACTAACTTCTATCCTTATCTTTACACGCGCTTTGAACTAACTAACTTCACGTTGACTTGTCTTGTGTAGACTAGTATGTACTTGTCTTGTCTTGTAGTCCTCCTGTCTTGAGTAGTAGACTTCAACTCTTCTTGTCCGGTCTTCCTTGTTCAATCAGTAGACTATACTAATCCTAACAAGACTATTACATTACTTTAAGCTTTTATAATACAAGCTTAGTCAACTTATAAACTATACAATAAAACTAATCTATTACATATAAAAACATCATGAGTTCTATACAACATTTAAATAACTTAGTAACAAACTTAAACAAATACTGTTAAACACATATGAAGTACTTATAAACTGTACTTATCTTTTCATGTGAACTTATGTGAACTCTACTGGTCTTGTACAAGATGACTTAACTCAACTAGACTAGATCAGTCAACACTTAGAAAATATTCATACTACTTTTGGCTTATCAAAACTTCATCTTTTATTCATCATTTAGGACTTGTCTAGGATTCATATCCCAACAGTATGGATGGTTTAATTGTGTGATGGTTGATGTTTGGAGAATCTGTTGATGGATGCATGAGTCTACTTTAGGTGATCTTGTGATGTTTCTTGATGAGTGGGAAATCAATGCATGTATGACTCTATCATTTGATTGCATTTTGTGTGAAGAGCTAGGCTTAGGAAAACACTTGAGTTTACCACATTTAGCCGGTGAGACTTGTGACTTTTGAATCGAAACGTCAACCTGGTTCAATTTTTCTTGAGTGAGTCGTTCACGGATTATGCATGCTAGAACTTGCTCTTTGACTTGTTTGAAACTTGATTTAGGAGGAAATTGTAAAAAATGATAGGAGACATTTCTTTGAATTTAAGTCACTTGGCCAAATGAATCCCACCAAATGATACATTTTCGTAGTTAGCCCTGTTGAGCCGTAAAACCAATTTTCTTTGGCAAGCTACAAAATGTCACCATGAAACCACATCTTTTGAGCCTAATTGTCCTAGTCATTTGTAGAGCTTCAATGTTGGTTGAAATGGTGAGGGAATTGAAGTGAGTGGATTTGTATTGATCAAAGTGAATTCAAGAGAGAAGAAAGATGTTGAAAAGAAAAAAAGAGCTAACAAACTTGTGCTTAATGTGAAAAATAAAAGGGAAACAAAAGTCCCAAAAGCTCAAATCAAAAAAGTGAAGAGAAATGGCTACAAAATGTTGTGAGAAGAAAAAGGAAAAAAAAAAAAGGGGTGAAGTTCACTTTGAGTGAAAAGAAAAGAAAGAGAGCAAGTGTTGTGTGAGAGTTGAATGAAAAATGAGAGAAATACCAACATTTATTGCTCTACAAGTTGAATGAGTCACTAATTCCTTTATCCCACCCATTCCAAAGAGCCTACATTACAACCAGTGAAAGACCTCCTTGATTGACAATTGATGCCTAAATAATTGGAAGATAATTGAGTTGATGAGCAAGCCTATGTTTTTTTTTTTTTTTTTTTTTTTTTTTTTGTGGATTGACATTTGAGAGTCTACATGCCCATATACACTTGTGTGTTGAGAGAAACACTTCTTGAGAGGGTGGTGAATCAAGTGTTGAATTTGTCTTTGCTTGGTAGACAATTGCATGTGTTGATGAACCATTCATAGAAGGGATTGTTTGATCATGCCTATACTATGCATTGTATCCATTCACAAATCCTTCACAATTACCCTCCTTTGTTTTTTTCTTTTTCTTTGCTTGGGGACAGGCAAATCTCTAAGTTTGGGGAGGTTGATTGGGTGTGAGATTTCTCGTATTTGTGCTCATTTTTGCTATAGTATTGTAGCATTTTGATGTGATTTTGGGCGTAATTGATATAAACCTTGTCGTCAAAGTGTAGGAAACAAGGTGAAATGGTCCATTTTAGGGGAAAACGAGCATTGGTGCATGGAAATTGAAGTTCGGTTGGAGGACACGCAAGGAAAACCGAGAAAAATTGTTAGAAAAGCCCGAGGAGCAGAAATCACTCGGCCGGCCGAGTGGTTCCACACTAGCGGCCGAGTGACTTCACACTGGCGGCCGAGTGGTTCCACACTGGCGGTCGAGTGGGTTCTGCAGCCCAAAAATCCACTGTATGTCCACTCGACTCGGTTGACCGAATCATATCACTCGATTGACCGAGTCAACTTACGTTTTTCGGGGAATTTCACGAATTTTGAAGAACTTCAAGGACTCAATTGCTAATTTCGTCTCACACACTCTTTGAAGCTTTAAATAGCTTCCAACCCAGTTTGTAAAGACTTCTTGGACTCATCTATTGCAAAATCCATAAACCCTAGTTCTTACTTAGCCTTATTTCTACAATTATTGCTACTTTAATTTCTAGTTTAGCTTCAAGATAGAATACTTAGCATAGGTTTTTGAAGAACAAGGCTCTACTCTTTTGTAATAGCTAGGTATTTTGAAGAAACAACAAAGTGACTTCAAACCATACTCTCTTTTGGTATTTAATTACAAGTTTCATGTTTATTTCATTCTCTTGTGTTATCTTAGCCATGGATGTTGCTCCAAACAACATGGGCTAATCTATTTTATGCTTTGGGTGTTCAAAACTATGTGAATATTGAGTTTTGGAATTGTTTGAGCTTTGTTATTGTGGAGTTTAGGATTATTGCTTCCTTTATTGGGTATTATTAATACTTTGTATGTTAACTTCTATTAATCCATATTTAGATGCATGTTTAGCGTAGACGAGAGTTACATGGACATGTTTATATTTATGGTGTGAGTTGTTGATATGCAAATGTGTTAGTTATACTTTTAATTCGTCGAGAGAGAGAGAGTTAATCGTATTAGAACTCCATTAAAAGACATTAATTACTTGAATGGTTGTTTGAGTAGGTGGTGAAGATTAGGAAAAAAAACCTTATTATCGGGTTTGGGAACACCTTAGAATTAAGGCTATATTACCAAGGGAAATGGTTGTCATCCTAGCATTTAGGTGCTCTTAGCAAACCTTAATTGAAGCATTAACAAAGTAAAAGCAATTCCTCTCTATTTCACTAGGTAGAGAACACCCGAAGCATTCTCTCACCCTTGCACTTCTTCGAATTATATTCGTAGTTTTTCTTTACTTTAATTGTCAAATTCTTGCTTTATTAGTAATTTTCCTTACTAAGTTGTGGTAATTGCTCTTTATGGTTATTTGCTTATTTTTAGTAGTTTAAATCACTTGTTAGTTTCTAGGTTGGTGTTTGATTTAATTTCTTGCATCTTGGTAGTAAGTTAGCTTAATTTTAGAAATTCAAAACCCGAAGCCGTAGTTACATTAGTTATGCCAACATACAACTCTAGGGACTCATTGCACAAATCCACCTCCTAGGTCAATACTACTTGGTCGAATACTTTCATTACTACTACGAACCCTTATGCTTGAGGGGAAGTAGTTAGTCACAATTTATTGACCTAAAATTCGTATCAAGTCAACCAACTATCAAACCATTTGTGCCTTATGAAATCATTAGGCAGGGGTTTATAATAACGTTAAGGTGAGTTTGTATCCATGCTCTCTCAACAATATTGAGTTATTCTGCGCCCTCTCATATGGTAAATTATTTACCACACAATCTATAATATTTTTTAAATGACACATGTTATTGTAAAAGATAATATAAAAACGTTAGACATCATGAGTCTTAACCAGAGTTACAACCATAGGCCTGAAACTTTTAATGAAGGTTAAAAAATCGGTTAACACGACATTATTTGACAACTTGTTCATAAAATAAGTTAGGTGTATTGTCAAAGCTTCACCTCCAACTTGTAGTAGTTGAAGAATGTTACAATTCATATGTGGAAGGTAATTTTGGATAATAATGAAGTTGTTGTGTGCTTCAGTAAACAAGGTATGTAAGTTTAATGGCCGATTACAACGAACAATGTAAAAAAAAAAGTCATTATCGATTAAAGTTAATATGAGACTACGATGCTTACCATGCAAAGTTAGGTAGTTAAAAGAAGGGATGAAAGAGAGTTATTTGTCATTGCTGCAACAATTGTGGTGTGTGCGGAGAGGTGGGCGAATGCAAAATATGGTGTATAACATCTGCATTGTAGACCTCATATCTGAAGGTTGCACCATGATACCATTGTAGCTCACCCTAGTGTTCTGAAGATAACTTATTTCAGTTAAATTTTTCAGATGACACTCTTCACCGAAGCAGCCTTGGATCCGTAATACTTCTTTGTATATTTGTATACCAGTCTTAGCTTAGCCCAATTCCTGACCTTCTCGTTAATATGATCTTCGAACGTCATAATGAAAATAGTCGTTCAGGTGACTTGTCTCAGATGACTTTTTTATATGATTTGCCCCGATTTATATGAGATAGACTTTTAAAATTAGGGTTTAAAATGCACTCATAGTCATAGGGTGTAATGTTTCACTCTCTAATTCAAACTTTTTGTCTCACTCCACATTTGGTCAAAGATGATGCATTTTTTTACTGTAACTGTTTATTAATGAACTGTCTATTTATTTTTACTGCAATTAGTATTTGAAATAGCTACTACATTTATTTTTTTAAAGTGTTAAAGATTATCTAAGATTTTAAACAATATTATTATTTAAAAGGTCTAATGTATATATATTTTGACACGAAATTTAATATAAAAATTAATTATTAGCATTATAAAAGGTAAAATAGTTTTTTGTTGAGGGTATATTAGTAGTTAGTTGAGAAGAATAAGATCAAAAAACATGTGTGAAAAAAATAATAATATCTTATATAATTTTGATATATTTATAGAAGATTATTAAAAAGAATTAAATTACTTTGTTGCCATATTTTAGAGAAAAAAATCTAATAATGGATGGAGCGCGCAAATGAAAATGAAGAATTTAATTAAGGAGTGAGTGAGGTTATTAGTTGTGATACAGATATAAAATATACTCAGTCACATATATATTTTTCCCCTTTAAATATCTCAATTATAGCATTAACTAGCTCTATGTCCGTTAGAATTAAGTTTTTTTTTTTGTAATATTCTTTTCTATATATTTATAACGTTTTTGTTAATTATATCGAAATGTAGATATAAGTTCCAGAAGGTACCAATATTTATTTCTCAAAATATATACTAAAATTAAAAATATATATATATATTCAAAATTAATGAAAAAATAAATATTTCTAACTTCATACAAATTAAAATTATATTTTCAAGATGTGATTCGTAATCTTTAAAATTTGAATTAAAAAAAAAATCAGATTTTATTAACTTCATACATTTTAAATTAATATTATACTGTATTTACCATAACTCATGAGTAAAATTCATCTATTTAGAAAATTGTATTAAAAAAAAACAAGTTACATGTACATGTAACTAGTACACACAAGTAATTGTCTTTTTTTTTTAATCACATTTATAACCGAACAACTTAATTAAATTATTATTCTTTTACCCAACTTTTACTAAAGAATTTATTATTCTTTAAATTGCAGTTTGAATCTGTTAATATCTTTTTCAAATGTCGCATACTCGCATGTACGGTGTGCGATCTTTAAATAAATATAATAATAAAAAGTAAATAATACTCCTATATACATGCAATGTTACTTGTTTTTAAAACACCTCCAAAAGTCGCCATATTTTTAATATTGTATTTCAAAATTTGCAATACTTAAAAAAATCTGTCCAGTTTTTTTTTTTTTTTTTGAAGCTAAAAAATCTGTCTATTATATGAGCCCACACTAGCACACTACTCTGACCATTGACATTAAAGAGAGTATAATGAGGATGTTTTTTTTTAAAATATATGTTTCACAATAAAATTTTCATTTTATAATTCAACTTAATCACATCACTTATTATACTTTAGACAATATGTTGAAAATATAATCTTAGAAGGTAAAAATATTAAATATTGGATGTAATACTATTAAATGTAATAACTTAATGTTGTAATCCATAAGTTGACCGCAAAATAAAATTAACCTGCGAATTTTAATTATTTTATTTAAAATATTATTTACACCACTAAAAACCTTCTCTTAATTGACTTGAATGTAATCGTACAATTATAACTTGATTTTAATTTTATGGATATTTAGTCTTGATTTTAATTTTTTGGATATTTAGACTTGATTTTAATTTTATAGATATTAATTTTGGATATTTAGACTTGATTTTAATTTTATAGATATTAATTTTGGATATTTAGACTTGATTTTAATTTTATAGATATTAATTTTGGATATTTAGACTTTGGGTAGATATAGAGATTACCAAATCAATTAAAATCAAATTGCATATAATTATAAAAAGTTACCATAATTATAATATTTAAAATTTATAAATAAAGATATGTGGTAATTTAGTGGTGTCATTGATCAGATTTTTTCTATAATAACCCTAATACACACCAGATTCTCTCATCGCCCCGATTTCTCCTATTTCCTCTCTCTCTCTTCTTCTACCCGATTTCAGTAGGGTTTTAGCTTCCTGTTCCAGTGTTTTCCTCGCTAATTTGGATTTACTTTTCGCCCTTCACCTTCAAAGGTTCGGTTTTTTGTTTCTAGTGAATGTATTTGCAGTTCCTCGATGTTTAATTGTGAGTGTTTTTTTTTCCCCAATTATAACTCTCTGTTTCTTATTTTTTGTATTTTTCCCCAATTCAGGAGTAATCGAAGTTTGAAGTCCTTTTGAGTTCAGAAGAATCAAAGCGATGGAGGATTGGGGTAATTTTACTCTCCACAATTGTTTTACCCGAAATCTTTGTAATTGTTGTTTAGTCTATTTTTATGGTGAATTTTATCTCATCTGTTTATTGACACTCGTACAATTCGTTTCTTATATTGATTTTTTCAATAAATTAGTGTTGTTTGTTTGCATATAACTTGGTTGTGGATTTTATTTGAGGAAGAAGTTAATTGAATTTGAGATTGATCTGGGACTTAAGTTTAATTTAGCGAACAATCGTCAGATTAGTTTAGTCTATTTCGATGGTGAATTTTATTTCATCTGTTTATTGACCCTCATACAATTCGTTTCTTATAAATATTATTGATTTTTACAATAAATTAGTGTTGTTGTTTGCATATAACTTGGTTCTGGATTTTATTTGAGGAAGAAGTTAATTGAATTTGAGATTGATCTGTGCCTTAAGTTTAATTTAGCGAACAATCGTCAGATTAGTTTAGTCTATTTCTATGGTGAATTTTATTTCATCTGTTTATTGACCCTCATACAATTTGTTTCTTATAAATATTATTTATTTTTACAATAAATTAGTGTTGTTTGTTTGCATATAACTTGGTTCTGGATTTTATCTGAGGAAGAAGTTAATTGAATTTGAGATTGATCTGGGCCTTAAGTTTAATTTAGCGAACAATCGTCAGATTGGTTTAGTCTCCCCCCACACCCTTCCCAAAACCCCCCTTTGAATTCATGGGATAGGTTGAGGATCTATATCTATTATAGCCAGTGTTCGGGAGCCCCTGGAGATTGCAGGTCTATTTAGTGAAAAAGGAAATTTACAGTTGCATATTTATGATTTCTATGGATAATTTGGAATGGGTGTAATGCATTGTAATAGATGTTGAATTCTGCATCTAGATAATATCTAAGTACCTCCTTGGCTTCTCTCTCCCATCATAATTTATGGAATGAAATTTCAAGGTTGTTTTCCTTATATTTGTTTCCAATATTCTTAGATAGTAACAATGTTTTTGGTGTTTTAGAGGATGTGCCTGTTCCAGATTTTCTCAATAAAAAGGTGGTGACAAAAGGCAATTGGGATGACGAAGATTTGGATGAAAACGATGTGAAGAATTCTTGGGAAGATGATGATGATAATGAGCCCCCTAAGGTATGTGACTCAAGCTCTCATTCTATTATATTTTGAATTTAATTCTGGGTTGCTCAGAAGAGTAAAGCATATGGAATTTTATTGTGTCGATATTTTCACTTTTAAATCTGATTTTCTTACTCCAAATTGTGTGATCAGGAACCTAAAGCCGAGCCACCTCCTGCAAAGGCCCCTAAGAAGGCTGCAGTGAAAACAGGTGAAAAGAAAGGAAAAGACGTTGAAACCGTAAAGGAGGCACCATTAGATCCTGTATCAGAAAAACTTCGTCAGCAAAGGTGGACTTGTGTTTTCCTTTAATTTATTTAATTTTCAAGCTAGTTCTATTGTTCAAGTTATCTCGATTTCTTGGGCTATGAAAACTTAATCCTGAACTGATGCATGTTGGTCATTTGATTTGCACGTACATCTCTAATTTCAGTGCTCTCTTTCTAGCCTGTCATATTTTGGGATAGCCCTAAGTCACTCCATTGTTTTATTTTATTATTTTGATTTTATCGTGCTATCAACACTTGCTGTGTTTTTCACTGAAGGATATTAATTGGTCTGATCCATATAATTCTACAGGCTTGTTGAAGAAGCTGATTTTAAGGCTACTGCCGAATTGTTTGCAAAGAAGGGTGATGAGAAAACTCTGGATACTTTTATTCCCAAAACTGAAAGCGACTTTGCAGAATTTGCTGAACTTATTTCTCATAAACTGCGGGCATACGAGGTTTGTGGTATTTGTCTCATTTTCAGCTAATTTTATTCGGTATCGGATATATTAGAATTGTGACCCGACTATTTCCTCAATCACAGAAAAGCTATCATTACATCGGATTATTGAAAACTGTCATGAGACTGTCCTTAGCTTCTTTAAAAGGCGCAGATGCCAAAGATGTCGCCTCTTCTATTACTGCAATTGCAAATGAAAAGATAAAGGCAGAAAAAGAAGCTAATACTAAAAAGAAGACAGGTTTATCATTTTCCCCTTGTGTAATACATTAATTAAGGTGACTTTGGTTAGAAAGTTTTTCTTACAATTTTTTTTTCCTTACAGCAGGAAAGAAGAAGCAGCTGCATATTGGTAAGCCAGATGATGATGTGGTGGTCAATACATTTGATGATTTTGATGACGACGATTTTATGTGAGGGGCCATCGCGGTATGTGTTAATACCATACTAAATACTAGAAGAGTTGCACAAATATGGAGAAAAATCTGTGGCCTGTTTTGTATCTTCAAATGGAACTTTGCATTTTTTTTTTCTTTTTGGAATAAGGGAGATTTACATTGTTGAGATTTTATTATTTGATCACTGATCGGAATTCTATTGTTATTCCTTTTGGGATCCCTTTTTTAAAAAAAAATTTATCTGTTGTTGGCTACTGGTGTTGATTGAAGTATAAAGAAAGTCTATTTCATTTCTACTTTTGCTTGTGGGATACATACAGTTTGTTGTTTCTCAGTTTTTAAATTTTACTCCAGATTGTAAGCGATTAATTTAAGTTGAAGAATTAGAAGGTGTGATTATTATATATAGTCTGCTGAAACACCCCCTGTGGCCCTATGCTGACTATTTACACCTCCATTTCGGTTTAGAACAGTTTAATAATATAATAATAGTGTAAAAATCCCAAAATACCATTTGAATAATATTACACTACTAAATGCACTCTCACTACTAATTACACCCCCACTCAACATTTGAACCCTAAACCTAAAATTTGCCAACACCACAAAACAGAAAATGGACAAAAAAAATTCATAAAAAACTTAGAAAAATCTCAATTTTTTTTAAAGATTTTCGAAAAACCAGTGTTGACCATATACACTCTCGTTGACAACAATTTGTTGATGAGAATGTATATGATCGATCTAGAAAGGTCGAAAAAAAAATCGACAACAGTTGATCGATCATATACATTCTCGTTGACAACAATTTATCGACTCTGGTTTATCGATGAAATGAAAAAAAAAAGTATACCTTTTGTGCCGAGCTGCTGTTTTTTTTTAGAGGTTGGGGATGGTGGGGGATTTAAAATCCTCTCAATTTTAACTAAAAAATACGCTAAGGATTTTAAATCCATTCATTTACTTTTTAATCCAAACATGTGGAGTGAATTTGAATGATGGATTTGAAATCCATTGATCAAATCCCTCCATCCAAATGGAATCTTAGGTTGTGTTTGGATGGAGAGATTTGATTTGAGGAGGTATTTTAAATGAAAGTTTTGAAAATAGATGATTTCAAATGACATGGTTTTAGGGAGGATTTAAAATCCTCTCAATTTTAACTAAGAAAATATGCTAAGGATTTTAAATTCATTCATTTGTTTTTTAATGCAAACAAGTGGAGTGAATTTGAATGGAGGATTTGAAATCCATTGATCAAATCCCTCCATTCAAATTGAGCCTTAGGTTGTGTTTGGATGGAGAAATTCATAATCTAAATCCACTCCACATGTTTGGATTAAATGAATGAATTTCAAATATTTAGCATCTCTTTTTAGTTAAAATTGAGAGGATTTTAAATATTCACTAAAATCATGTCATTTGAAATACATCAATTTTTAAATCATTCCATTTGAAATCCCCTCATCCAAACACAACCTTAGGATTTTTGGGGTGGGGTGTGTTTAGTAAATAGTTTTTTGAGACAAAATGGTATTTAGGACAATTTGAAGGGAAGTGCATCCATCCTGACAAATTTTAAGGGGGTGCATCAATCGAGGAATGTTCTAAACCGAAATGGAGGTGTAAATAGTCAGACACACCAACAAAATTTTGACCTCTTAAAGTCGAGTCAATTTATACATGACCTTTTTTTTTGGGTTTTATGAATGGAATTACCCCAAAAACCCAAAAGAAAGGAGCTCATGTACATGCTTTTTTTGGGTTTTATGTATGGAATTTGTACATACTTTTATTATGATATTGGTTATTATAATTTTGAGTTGGTCTCCTGTGTATAGTGTACATGTGCACAATAAGGGAAAATTAGTATATATGACATTTCATCTATAGAAACTCGAAATAAAGACAAAAATTTTAAAAGTTAGGAAGAAGAACAATTTGATTTATAAAAGTACAATTTTAACCTCCGTTTATAAATAAAATCGAAATTTGCATATTCAATTAAGATAAAATAGGAAATTCAAAACAGGAGCTGATGAAATATTAAATTCCCGAAAATCTCAGTCATAATTGCGTTCGAAATTTCAAACTTTCCTAAATATCCATCGGTCATAATCTCGATCATAATTGCGTTCGAAATATTAAATTCCCGAATAGACAATCTTAAACAATCTGGATTGAAAATCGTAGCAACAAAAAAATTACCATTGTTATCGTTCGAAATATTAAATTACCATTAAATTCCCGTATCAAAATAAACTATTCATTTTAGAAATTTTAATTATAATATTATTTATAGAAAAAAATTACCATTGAATATCAGTATGTTTGAAAATGTCAAAAATATATTGTTGGTTTGGATTACGTGAGATAATTGTGGGGAGTAGTGGATATATTTAAATTTAATAATATTAATTATGATTGATAAATTATACTTAATCTTTTAACATTACTTTTATAATTGTATGAATTATTTTAATATGAGATTAATTATTATGATATTCCATGATTTTATTCGATGTCATAGAAAACATTATATTATGGGTTGAGTTAACTATATCTGACCCTAACATAAGTAATTAATGAATACATATCTAGTTACCGCATATATTGAAATATATGCTAAACATTTAATGCACATGTGTAAATATAAGTTGAATATAAGCTAAACCTGTAAATCATATTCAAAAAAACAAAATATACTCTAAGCAAAAAAAAAAAAAAATCAATATGGAAGAAGAGAAGACAATATGGGCCACATACTGATTACTTCGTTAACAATGTCTTCGAAATTTGAAGATTGTTGAACACGGATCAACTTGGTTTTCTCCTCGAATTCGAACTTTAAAATCACAACATATTTCATTTCTGATTCTGTAAATTAACTTCTCCAATTAACACGTTCAATAGAACCCTAAATCGCATAATATAAAACAAGGGCGAATTAGAAAAGATCGAAGATCGTGTCGGACAGGGTATATATTGGAAGAACAATGAACCAATCGAATTATTGATTATTGAATTAAAACAACACGGAATAAAATTGCATACCTTGATAATGGAATGGTTCTAGAATGAGATTTAGAAACTCAAAATTAATTCTATTTTGGGTAGTTCGGTGATGATCGCATATCGCAGATGGGATTTGCAGATCGAATTATTGATTATCGCAGATGAAATTTGCAGATGAAATTATTGCATCAACACCGAATTCATACCTTCACAATGGAATGATTCTGGTATCAAAGATAGCGCAAATGAGATTTGCAGATCGAATTATTGATTATCGCATATGGGATTTGCAGCAACACCGAATTCGTAACTTCAAAACGGAATGTTCTGGTATAGAAGATAGCATTGTTGACCATGAAATGATTTAAATTTAAAATATAATTTTAATTTACAATTTGATTTAAAATTAAAAATCTTAATTTTAATTTAAATTAGTGGTGTGATGAAAGAATAAGGTATAATTGATTATTTGGTTATGAATTTGACCTTAATCCTAATACTATAATTTTTTTGTCTCTTTTTCTAGTTGTGTCTATATGATTGTCCCTAATCTTAATTAAACTCGCACAATAATGCACAGGTAGACCCTCTGTGTATTAATAAAGACAGAATTATAGAATAGAGTAATCATTATTCTCCAAGTGGTCATAAATGCCTTGTATAAGTTCAAGATCATGGGTTCGAGTCGTGGTTTCTCTGTTTTTTTTTTAATTTCCACTTTTCACTAATAATAGTTACCACTTTTCTCCTAGAATTGAAATACGGTGACCACTTTCTCACTTTCTCTCTCTTCTCCATCAATGGAGATCCTCTCAACTCCCCAGAAGAAAAAAGAA
Organism: Galeopsis tetrahit; assembly: GCA_963675135.1. Lineage (NCBI taxonomy): Eukaryota > Viridiplantae > Streptophyta > Magnoliopsida > Lamiales > Lamiaceae > Galeopsis > Galeopsis tetrahit. Next base: position 54,802,982 of record OY776128.1, read on the forward strand.
AGTAATTGCAATACTGTTTTGACCACACTCTCTCTCTCTCTCTCTCTCTCTCATCACTTTCTCTCTCTTCTCCATCAATGAAGACCCTCTCAACTCAGCCAGAAGAAAAAAGAAAGTAATTTAAATACTGTTTTTGTTCAGTGGAGAAACAAATCTATTCTGAGCAGACATGGCGGTCGAAGAGGAAGAGTTTCCCTGCCTCTCGTGCTTGCCGCCGGAGACGACTTCGAGCTCGAAGATTTACTCCTTTTGTTGCTACGGCAGCCGCCCCCCCCCCCCACAGGAATCTAGAGATTACGAAGGAGAAAAAGGGGAAGAATAATTTGTAGAAAAAAACGGTTAAAAAAATCGTGTGCACCTGCACCGTGTGCATTTGAGAATTTCTGTATAATTTTTAGATATTAAAGAAAATTTCATTATGATATTTCTATTATTTTTAGAGGTTGTTATAATTTTTAGATATTGAAGGATGTTGAAGTATAACTAACATGCATGCAAACCCTAACACACACACATGCAAACCCTTGCATGGAACACACACATGTAAATCACATGCACAATAAGTAGATTCTAAAAGAACAGTAGTTATATTCTTGTTAGACTATCTAATAGTTGTTAGATGGAAGACTCTAGAATGGGAGTCTCCTATATATATTGTACAACCTACACATTGCACATTAAGTTGAATACATACAAATTTAACATGGTATCATGAAGCCTCTTCCTCTGATTTTTGTTTAGAACTTTGCAAATTCTACTCTTCTTCATATCTTCATATGCGTCCCCTGTTCTTATCTTCATCCATTTACTTCACATCTTCAAGCAAATCATAATCTGTAACCGTTTTGTTCTTGTTTTTAACCGTCGTATTCTTCACTTCTATTCAGCTTCCGATCCTTCCTTCCGCTCTACTCTGATCTATTCTCAAACATCTCATGGCTAATTCATCTAATTCAGCTCCGACTCTCCATCGATTTATTACTCTGTCCATTAGATTGGATAATGACAACTACCCTTTTTGGCGAAATCAAGTTCTAGCTTCTGTTCGTGCTCATTGCTTTGAGGATGTCCTCCTCTGCACGACAGTACCATTTAATTCAAGTGAGTTGACCTTAGACTCAATCTCTTGGCAGAGAAAAGACCAGTTTCTTCTTAGCTGGTTGTTGAACTCGGTTTCTGAAACGATGCTCGGTCATATGAGTAAGTGTGAGCACTTTTTCCAGCTGTGGTTGGTTTTTGAATCTCTGTTTCAATCCCAATCTGGTGCTAAAGCTATGATCCTTCGGCTGCAACTTCAGACTCTAAAGAAAGGAGATCTAAGCATTGATGTTTATATATTGAAGATGAGATCCATTGCAGATGACCTTCATCATGCTGGTCAAATGATCAAGGATGCAGAATTGGTGTTGTATATTCTTGGTGGCCTAGGTGCTGATTATGACGTTGTGGTGGTTAATCTCACTACTAAAGGCACTATACCTTCTCTGCCAAAGGTGCAGTCCATTTTGCAGGCTTATGAGGTGAGATTGATCACTCATAGCTCTCATTCTATTCAGATATCTAGAGGTAACATCTCTACTCCATCTGCTCATGTTGTTTCTCGTGATAATGGAGTCAATTCTAGACATCCTAGCAAAGGCAAAGTGTTTCCCAAACCTAGAATTGTTTGTCAATTGTGTGGTAGAAAATATCATGTGGCAGCCAAATGCTATAAAAGGTTTGATCAATCTTTCAATGGCCTTGAGAACTCTCAATCCAGATCATCCTCCTCCATTCCAGGTTCATCTCACTCAATCCCATCCTACCAGTCCATATCACACCTCTCCTTCATTTCAAATTGCTCATATCTATCACTATACTGCTAACTCACCCATTGCTCTCACTAATCATATGGATCATGGTGCCTCCTCCTCAAACACTGCCTATAATCCACATAATTCCACTTGGTGTGTTAACAGTGGGGCGACTCATCATGTTATATCACAACTAGCAAATCTCCAACTCAACTCTCCATACCAAGGTATGAATTCTCTTGTTGTTGGCAATGGTGATTCTACTCCTATTCTACATACTGGATCTCTCTATATACCTGTCAATGGTGCATCATCTTTGGTTATGAACAATGTATTGCATATGCCTGCAATTACTAGAAATCTTATGAGCATCTCACAGTTTCTTAAGGATAATGATGTTGTTATTGTATTTTATGTTGACTGTTGCCTTGTTAAGGATCTCAAGTCCAACAAGACACTTTTGAGAGGGGTTCTCAAAGATGGCTTGTATACACTGGATTTTGGATGCTTGAACTCTCATCAAGCTTCAAGCTCACACTGGAATAAAGATAATATCTCTGCTGCTGCTGTCAATAAGACTAGAACTGATGATGTTGTTAGTAAAAATCAATCCATATGGAGACTATGGCATTGTAGATTGGGTCATCCTGGTAATTTAGCTCTCTCTTCTGTCTTGAGGAGCTTGGATATTAATCGTAAGGAGTCTCATGTTGCTTTCTGTGATGAATGTAAACTTGGCAAGCTGCACATGAAACATTTTCCTTCTATTAAACATCATATATACTTCTCATGCTTTTGAATTGCTTCATATGGATGTTTGGGGGAATTGCTTCATATGGATGTTTGGGGGCCTGCTTCTTGTCTTTCTATTGAAGGATATATATATTATCTGTCTTTGGTGGATGATTACACAAGATTTGTGGGTGTTTCTCCTTATGGCAAAATCTGAGGTGGTTACTGTATTTACACAATTCATGAAAACAGTAAAAAGGTCATTTGGGGTGTCAATTAAAGCCATTAAACATGACATGGACACTTAATTCCTTCCTGTTGCAAAAATGGTTAAACCTATTGGTATTCAAATTCGTTTATCTTGTGCCTATACACACCCTCAGAATGGTTTGGTTGAGAGAAAACATCAGCAAATAACTGAGCTTGGCTTGGCAATGCTTGCTAGATCTAAGCTATTCATGGTATTTTGGTGGCATGCTTTCTCCACTGCAGCACATGTGATCAACATGCTTCCTTCACCTATTCTTCAGAACACTTCACCCTTTGAATTACTCTACAGCAGATCACCTGATTATCACTCACTAAGGGTATTTGGCTATGTATGATTTCCATTTCTCAGACCTTACAATTCATCCAAACTGTAGTTTAGAAGTTCAAAGTGTATCTTTTTGGGGTATAGTTCTTCTCACAAGGGTTACAAATGCCTCCATGAATCTGGGAAAATCTTCATCTCAGCTTCAGTTCAATTGAATGAGGAAGAATTCCCATCTTTTTCTACTTCCACTACATCACACTCCAATCTTACTCCTCCTTCACAATTCTCAGCACAAATACTAGCTGCTATTCTTCATGCCCCTCCCTCAGATTATGCAAATTTTTCCCCTCATAATTCACTTCATGACTCCTCCTCTCATAACTTCACACCCTCTATAACCAATTCTCTGCACAACACTTCTCCTCAATCTACTCATGCTCACAACATCTCATCCTCAAGTTCTTCCAGATATATGCTCCCTCCACCCCCTACTGTATCCACTCCTCCCACTCCAGTTATATCTGCCCCATCACCAATCATTTCATCCCACCCTATGCAAACAAGATCCAAATCTGGTATCTATAAACCCAAAGCTCTCATCTCTACACTTCCCATTCCTACCAAATACAGTTTCAGAAGCAGTTCAAAACCTCAAGTGGAAAGCAGCTATGCAACTAGAATATGATGCCCTCATCTAGAATGGCACTTGGACCTTGGTGCCCCCATCATCTGATGTTCATCCTATTACTACTAAGTGGTTGTTTAGGGTTAAATATAACAAAGATGGATCTGTTGAGAGGTTTAAAGCTCGTTTAGTAGCCAGAGGCTTTCAACAACAAGCTGGAGTGGACTATTTCAGTACTTTTAGCCCTGTGATAAAGCCAGTTACACTCCGAATTGATTTCACTCTTGCTATCTCCAAAGGGTGGGCTATTCAACGGGTTGACATCAACAATGCATTTCTTAAAGGTGTACTCCATGAAACAGTATACATTGCTCAGCCTGAAGGTTTTATTGATTCACAACACCCTCACTATGTATGCAAGCTTCAAAGGGCTTTGTATGACCTCAAACAAGCCCCAAAGGCCTGGTATGACACTCTCAAGGCTTTCTTGGTGCAGCAAGGCTTCACACATTCCTCCTCTGATCATTGCATGTTCCATAGATTCTTGCATGGAAAGATCACTCTTCTGCTTGTATATATGGATGACATACTAATTATTGGTGATGATTCAGTTCTTGTACACTCCCTCATTAATGCTCTTCACTCTCAGTTTTCTCTCAAGCACCTAGGGGAGATAAACTACTTCTTGGGCATTGAAGCTCACTCCACCTCATCTCACATAAAACTTACCCAATCCAAATATGCCACTCCAATCTCACTGATTCCAAACCCTGTCCATCTCCCATATGTCATTCATCCAAACTCACTCACTGATAGCCCTCCTTTTGATAACCCTACCCTATATAGAAGCATTGTTGGAGCTCTTCAGTATCTAACTGTAACACCCCTAAAATTTTCAAGTTAGTTATTTTAAAAATGTATTTAAATATATATATATTTTTTTAAATAAGAGATTTCATCTGATTTTTTAAAAAAAAATGTATTGTTCATTCCTATTTTATGAAAGAAATTTTCAAATAAAATATATTCACAGGCGTACAAGGATATATCATATATGTATACATGTGAGATAAATTTTTAACTAATTATTTTAAATCTTTCTTTTTCCAAAAATATATTCACTTTTAAAGATAACTTATTTCCTTTTCTTTTAATATTCAAAATATCTTTAATTATATATTTTCTTTCCATATTTTTTGATAGTCGTAATAAATTGAATTTCCCAATCTACGTTCTCTAAAACTTTGGAAGAATGATTCCATCAATTAAATTTGAAGAAGGGGAAAAAGGAATGAGTATTTAACTTCCATCAATTAAATTTAAAGAATAATCTTTAGCAAGTAATCTGCTTACCTATTAATTTCAAAATTCCATAAAGTTCTCTCAAGTCGAATGTTACTCCGTAATCAAATTTTAAGTTTTTTTATTAAAATGTAAATACCTAATTTATCTCACAAGAAAATCTATATTCCCCCTATAAATAGAGACCCTATTTATAAAATAAAAACACGCCATACCAATATTCTTACGCCAAAAATTATAGATTTATTTATTCTACTCACAATTCATGAGATCGACTCCAAGAGGATTAAAGTTATTTTCATTGCATCCACAACATAAAATTGAGGTGAGATTTTCTTACTTACATATTTACTTTGTCACCTTTAAATGTTATTTGTGAATTTAATTGTTGCTTAGCTACATGATCCTATGTTTATGCTTATTATGGGTTATTTCGACGGAAAGGTCATTATAGCTAGCGGAAACTACGGCCCGGGATGGTAAGATCCTTGGGGGCAACTCCACCGTATACAGATTGACCAATTTAATTGGTCAATATATGGAAGACTTATTTAGGCATGTTTGTGAGTTTATAATTTTATTTGCATTGATATTTAACTGTGACAAAGGGGATCCCACTGAGCTAGTTGTTTTGCTCACCCCAATCATATTAACATTTTTCAGATTAAAAAGAGGAGTTGCAGTGGAGGGATGGTGTGGATGTGTGTCAAGGAATTAATTATTATTTTAAACAACGATTTAATTAGTTCACATGTTACAAAAGTCACATCTGTTTTGTTGTATTACAAATTGAGTTACCTTTAAAGTAAATTTACTTATTTTCAAGTGATTGATGTTAACTTTTTCAAAATTGTCATTATTTTAATATTTACTTCTGCTGCAAATATTTTTATAATTCATAAATTTGATCTAATTCAGTATTTCAAAGCCTTTTGAAAATCAAGATAAGACAATATTTTATTTAGTTGGCCTTCAAAAAGTAAAAATATGGTGTTTTCATCTAGGCCCTAAAATCGGGATGTGACATTAACCCTAACTAGGCCTGATATCTCATTTAGTGTAAACAAACTATCTCAGTTTTTGTAAAGTCCTACACAAAATCAATGGAAAGCTTGTAAGAGGGTTCTTAGATATCTTAAAGGCTCTCCTACTCATGGTATCTTTTTTTTTCAGTTTCAGATTACAGGTTGCAGGGGTTCGTGGATGCTGATTATGCTTCTAATATTGATGACAGGCGCAGTACATCTGGTTTTTATATCACACTTGGTAGGAACTTGATCTCTTGGAGCTCTCGAAAGCAGTATGTGGTAGCTCGCAGCAGTACTGAGGCTGAATACAGAGCTCTAGCTCTGCAGACATCATGTGGATTGCTAGTTTTTGCAAGGAACTACACATCCCCATCTCCACTCCTGGCTTAATGTGGTGTGACAATCAAGGGGCTATCACCCTTGCATTCAGTCCGGTTTTCCACTCCCGCACCAAACACATTGAAGTCGACGTCCATTTTCTGAGAGAAAAGGTGCAAGATGGTTTCCTTGACATACGGTTCATCTCATCTGATGATCAACCAGCTGATCTTCTAACTAAACCACTTACTCCAGCTCGGTTTTCTCATCTATGTGCTTGGTTCGCTCTCTTTTAACATAGGTGGTCCGAATTCTTTCGGGGCATGTTGAAGTATAACTAACATGCATGCAAACCCTAACACACACATTATATTCTTGTTATATACAAATTTAACAAAGGAAAATTGTGGTGCCTAGGCGGCCTAATGCCTACTTTTGCACAATTGCATGTTATAAAATTCAATTTAACTGTATTTTATTTAGCTTTAGCTATATTTTATGACATTTTCGATAAATTTAAACTCATTACTTACGTAAATTGTCTACAACCTTTATTATACTTTGGTAGTTTGGTTATATTTGACCTAATTTAAAATATCAAAATTAAATTACTAAATACATCCAGCCAGGGCAAAGAATAAACTGCCTTATATCTGATAACACTCGAGCACGAGCCTATCAAGTTTGATACTTTGGAGATAAAATCCAAGTTCAAGTTCCAAATAATTAACATAGAATCAATTTCTAATAATAATAATAACAAATAATCGGGCTTAATGACAAAGTGGGATAACTCAAGTGTGGGTTCGAGTCATGGGGAGGGGAAAGGGAAAAAAAAGGGATGGATATTTAACTTACATAAAAAATAAATAAATAAATAATCGGGGCTTAATCTTTTTTCTTCAAGATCCAATTAGCTCACATGCCAACTACTACAATATCAGAATTAGAGTTGTTGGGTGAAGACATTTCACGGTGATAAGTCTTTGTCTCAGAATTATTAGTCAATAATAACATGAACCAAAATATGGAGGAGAAAAATGTTTTCTTGCATTGCCCAAAGAATAGATCTAAGCCCCAAATTTCATGTCAAAAAAGCTAAAAGAATGGCTTCCAATACTGCCCTTATCACTCTGCACAGAAAGAATAATCCTTTGCTCTTTCTGTACATTACATGAGAGGGCTTACAGATGCATATATGTTTTATCAGGGGGTTCAATGGTGAATTTATAAACCTCACCCAGATAACCTAACCCCTATTCCTAGTTATTAAAGTTAAAAGAGAAATATGAAAAATGAAAATTAGAACTACAGATAAATAAGAGGAAAAATAGAAGTTCATCTTGATTAATTATCAGTCATCAGAAGGCGATGATGACGCTTTGTTCTTCAATGCAGCGATTTCGTTATCTTGCTGTTTCTTCAGATGCGTTTGTGCTGTTGAATTCACGATCTTTACAAAGAAGTTGAGTAGCATGATCCACACAACGGTATTCCAAACAAAAGCAAGGTTAAAATCCCATTTTGCCCCCTGAACAAAAGAGATGTAAGTAAAGAGAGAAACGGGAGAGAGAAGATTACAGACAAGGACACGGAAAAAAACCTCAATTTCTGAAGGAACATGGGGCTTGGTGGCCATATATTTGTCTTTCATTGAGTGAAGCTTGGTGATAAGGTTCGGTACTACAGAGCTGAAACCAGGTAGAAAGCTAGGCATCCAAAGTAGCTCGTTTTCTATCCAGTGAAGTAGCTGGTTGTTGCACACGGAGATGATGAACACTGTCTATAAATAATCAACATTTGATAAAAGTAAGAAAATAATAAAAAATGTCATTAATGAGAGATAACCAGAGATTGAACTTGAACTAGCCAAAATTCTAGGATTGTGACATGTAATTAACCTGTATGTGAGTCTTGATAATGGCTTTCCCTATCATTGTTGCCATGAAAAACTTCCAGAAAGGAATTCCAAACTGTCCACACATTATTCCCGCGAGATCAAACAGAGGATTAGGCACCTAGAAAATGTTGACAAAGGAGATGGTTAGATATAACGGTAGTTATATGGCAGTTATACAAATATATTGACCCAATTTTAAATTAAAAAAAATCTAACTGCTGTTTTTTTATGATTTACGTGAATCATATAAAAAAACCTGTCCAAAAGTATTAGTTGAATATTAAAAATGTACTAATATTATTCAGCTTACAAACAAATACTACTACATTCTTTTGTATAAACTAATACCAATTCTCATATATATTTCAGTTTTCTTTGTGAATGAGTCAAACTTTAGTCAAAATTACACCAGCTGCTTGCACAGTGCGTAGAAATTTTTGCCTAAATATTGTTGAGTTTGAAATAGAAGAAACTAAATAGAGAGAAGAACACGGTGAATTAAACCAACTAACCGAAGCAAGAACAAGAATTGTGAAGAAGTTCAAATACTGCGCATGAGACAAAAACCATCGTTTGATTTGGTTGAGACGAACTGACATAAACCCATCATCTTCTGTCGAGGAAGTATCCAGTTCTTCCATATCCAGTGTACCACCTGACAGGCTAGCTGGGAAAAAAAAAAACGAAGTTGAATCACACAGTTTTTGTAAAAAAATGATGAAATAAAAAGGAAGATATAGTTTATAGTCATGTATGTAAGTCACCCTTTTTTGTAGTCCTATCGACTTTCTTGAATTGAAAATAGCCTTGTAACTTTCAGTTTTTCGACATTTTGGTCTGATGACCGGCTGTAAGATGTGACATCCAGTTGGCCAATCAGACTTTGCCACATGGACAAATCAAACTCTGCCACATCAGCGCCAACCAGATATTTGACCTCCTACAGCCGGGTTACCGGGCCAAAATGTTGAAAAGTGGAAGTTGCATGACTATTTTCAATTTGTGAAAATCTAGAAGACTAAAACAAAATAGGGATAACTTACAAGACTAAAATAACTATATTCTCAAATAAAATATTACTCCGTACCTGCTCTTGAAATGAAGTAAGGGGGAAGTTCACCAAGTGCAGTCCCAAGACCCCAAAGAATTGCCTCCAACTGGACGTGTGGCAATATGCTACTAAGGGGAATACGTACGCCTTGTGACGATGGAAACACTGGGGGCCCAAAATCAGTACAATCCTTTCCAAGCCATGAAGGAACTCTTTTCAGTTGTATTGTATCATATGGAGCACTTTTAATGTCTACTCTCCCACATTGTATTGCTTTTATAGTAAACAACGCAATATGAGGTCCCAGATAGAGAACAAAAGTGTGCAATCCAGATCCTATACGAAAACGTTGACAACTAACAAGTTCAGAAAATCACAAATGGATCTATACCTTCTTTCAATATATTTTGATGAGAAATATATGCATTGCACAATAACATGATGATAAATTCCAAAGGCAACGGGATTGTAAAGCAACACGAAGAAAGGACACAAAATCTAATTCACTAACAAAACTCTGAGAGGGCGCTTGGTCCAACATTATATAATGACTAATGAGAATACAAGATGATTAATTTACCTTCATCTATGAGGTAATTAGAATAAAAATAAGATAAGCATCACTCCATTTTGATTAACTACACCTTCATATAACTATTTTGCCTCCATCATTCCACTATTCCTCAATCAGCAATCATATTGTGTCCTCACTTATTCAAAGATTTGAGCACAACATTAACATTGTAGCCATCATTCTCATTAAAATACACTATTCAATAATTTTCAATACCATTCTCATATTTTGAACCACGCCCCCCTGAATATATGCATATACAATTAGAGCACTTATTAATGCAGGTCTAGAATAACTAATTATAGCGAAATTTGCACCTCCCAAATGTTTTTTGCAAGATCAAAGAGTACTATTAGTTCAGAACAAGCTTGGCAATTCTGATTTCTTACGGTCTTAAAACTTCCTCTGCTCATGTACGACTCAAAATGAAATGCCAATAACCAGAAAAATGGATAATCTTTTAAGAACATAGGGAAGACACGTGCTCATTTTAAGTGTTTGCTTACCAAGTCCTATAGAGGACGCAACACCAAGAGCCACCCACCACAATCCAAATCTCACATAACGTTGAACTTCCTCAACATGCTGCATTACAAAATAATTATAGGTGGAATTAGTTAAACAACCTAAGATATGTCAATCATTAACCACAATATTGAAGAGAATCATCCTCTGGTCAAGGTAAATATTTGGAATGTCAATCAACAATACGGTAACAGAAACAAGAAAAAATTGCCAATCATTATCACACTTGTTCAACAACCATACAATAATATGGACATATATGGGATAAACAGGTATAGTATTTGGATTACCTTCTCATGAGGACCATTAACAGTCACGAGTAGTGTGGAAGCGATCGCGACAATAATGCTCAACGGTATAAACCAACTGCCGTGTGATAAAAGATATACGACTGATTTCCTGATACACTGTCTAACTGCCAGTATGAAGAGCTTTAGCGTCTTTAAAGGCTGTGAGGCCAGAGTCAAATTTTCTAAATCTTGTTCATGTTTTGTACGAAGTCCTGCAATTAATCAATTGAAGGAACATATGATTGGGGGGAAATCAAAACATATTCATGCTAAATGAACAGGGTTAATGTATAAAACCAACGAATAATTTCTAACTTTTGTTTGAGGCTAGGGTATATGATTGGGAAAGTATCATTTGTTTTCAAACATCCAAGAAAGATGCGACAATCATAAGTGAAAAGCATGTTTCTAACTATTCTTTTATTGAACAACATTCCAGGACTAATACTTAACTATCAGTGCACTCATTACGCCTTGTTGATTATCAAATCATTTAGCATTAGAGCAAACACAATATAATCAAGTACATTTGATTTCTACTTAACCAAAAATTTAATCATGAATAAGAACTACACCGGTATTAAAAATAGCAACATTGCCACACTTAACAAGCAGGAAAGTGCAGGATATTGAAACAAATCGCAACTGCTTACCACCTTTTAATATCTGCATCTGCAGAAAATTGAATTTTAACAATAAAATCCACATGAAACACCTAACTAACACAAATAATCAGCAACTACAATTTCAAATAGAAAAGAAACATCAATGTTTATTTCGACTATCCAATTTCTTTTCTCCGAAAGAAAAATCCCCAAATAAATATTAAACATTAAAATCCCACCTTGAAGAGCATAACTTACCAGAGATCGACATGGCTGTATCTCCGGAAACGCTTTCGGAATTTAAAATTTCCTTCGAGCCCATTTATATAATGCTTTCACAAGCCATTTCAGAATTTAAATACTTAATTCTGCTCGATTTCGTGAATTTTAATCGCGAAAAATTCAGAGGAAAGAAAGAAATCAAAACAAGGGATTTAAGAGATCTGGATTGCAAGCAACTAACAATGTTGGGATGCGTAAAAAAAAATATCCACAAGAGGGTTTTTTTTTTTTTTCTCTTTTTCCTCACACATTAAACGCGCAGTATCGTTGGGAAATCCAATATATAACCCTTTTTTTTTTAACAACCGAAAAAGATGCAGAAAAAAAAAAGTGTATTAATTCAAAATATTTATGAGATAAATTTCTGTCGCAAAATGATTCTAAAATAATTAAATGCCATATTTGAATTCGTGTAAAATACAAATAAAAGGTAAACACTCATGTACACTTGAATGTATGGAGACTGGAGTGTCACGTCACAAATTTTATTTTTATTTTTTTTAAATTCCGCTTCCTGACCTTTGTTGCCGTGATCTAGGCCCAATAAGTATTGTTTCATGCTATTAATATCGGGTCTGACTATTTACACCGAAATGAGAGATGCACTCTCCCTAACACTTTATTAATTTAATAATAGTGTAAAAACTCCAAAATACCATTTGAGTAATATTACACTACTAAATACACCCCACTATTAACTGCACCCCCACTTCCATCTATAAACTCTAAACCTAATTTCTACCGCCGCCGCCGTTTCCGGTGGTCATTTCCCGTGGCCACCAAACAAAAAAAAATCTGAAAAAATTTAGAAATTCTCAAAAACTTTTCGACAAATCAGTGTCGACCAAATACATTCTCGTCGATAAACGGTTGTCGACGAGAGTGTATTTGGTCGACCTAATAAGGTCGGAAAAAAAACGACATTGTAATGTCGACCAAATACACTCTCGTCGACAACCGTTTGTCGACGAAAGTGTAGTTGGTCGACATTACAGTGTCGAAAATATTAAAAAAAAATTAGGGTCTTCTGCAAATGTAGAAAACCCTAAAAAAGTGCCCAAAAAATCGGAGGCCATACCTGGTGCCCAAAAATCGTAGGCCGGTGGTTGGGAAGGGGGCGGCCAAACGGGGACGGGGGCGGGGTGAATAAAAAAACGTGGAAAAAAAAACAGGGGAGGGGAGGACGGGGACGCGAAGGCGGGGACGGGGAGTGGGGGCCGCGGCTAGGATGTTCAGAAAAAACCCGGACCGGAAAAAAGACCGGAACCGGACCGACCGGTTAGTTTCCGGTCCGATCTTCGGTCCGGCAAATTTTGGATTCCGGTCTTCCGGTCCGGTCCAAGACCGGAATTTTCTGGTCCGGACCGGTTTGGACCGAATTTTTTTTTTTTTTATATTTTATATTTTTTTACTAATTAACTCACATTTATTTTTCAAAATCAAGTAATTGGTGAGAATGTGTTGAGATCTATTACATTTTTTGCAAATATATAATTTAACAAATTTATTTAATTTATTTTTAGGGTCAAAAGATCATTAATCATAATGTAAAACAAATTCACATTGGCGTAGATTGATTTCAAATGAAGAGCAAACACTTTAATTTTCATACGCAAATTCATCAATCTTGTTCTTACTTCCATAAACTTGAAAAAATATTTTAATTTTTTTTTTAAAATCTGGTCCAAACCCGGACCGGATTAATTACGGTCCGGTCTCCGGTCCGCCCTTTAGCATCAATTCCGGTCCGGTCCGATTTTGGACCCGTGCACACCCCTAGCCGCGGCGGCGAGGGTGCGCGTGGGGGAGGGGGCGGCCGATGAACGGGGCGGCGGCGCGGCCGCAAAGCTTTTTTTTTTTTTTTACAGAAAGGAGGGGAGGGAGGGGGCGGCCGCGAAATCTGCAATTTTTTTTTCCAGAAAACTGGAGGGGATGGGGTGGGGTGGGCGTCGCCGGCGACGGGGTGGTGGTGAGGAGAGGGTGGATTGGGGGAAATGGGAGGAGAAAGATGGAGGATGAAGATGAAGATGAATTTAGGGTTGGGGGTGTGGGTAGTAATAGAAGTTTTATGAAGGGAGGGGTATTTATGACAATTAAGGGTGGGGGTGTGCCAATTTTGTAGGAGTGTATAAATCGGGGGAGTGCATCTCTCCGAAATGGAGGTGCATATAGTCAAACCCATTAATATCAAAAGGGACTGATTATTTACACCTTCATTTAGGTTAGATGGCACTCCCCCAATTACTTTATTAATTTAATAATTATGTGAAGACCTCATAATACCCCTTTTTAAGTAAGATCATAATATCCTTTAAGTAATATTACACTACTAAATGAAAGAATATCGTCTCATCTAAAAGTTCGAACTTATAAAGAGGTGGAGAATTAATTCTTGTATATTAATTCCTAATACTCCCCCTCACTCGTGGACCGGATTATCACCTCTTACCTTTTGGGGAGGAGTCCCATCGAGTGGACAATTTAAACGGGTGGAGTTGTTGGACCGGATTATCACCTCTTACCCTTTGGGGAGGAGGCCCATCGAGTGGATAATTTAAATGGGTGGAGTTGCTTCCAGCAGAAATCGAACCCAGGTCGTTTGTCTGGAGGCTCTGATACCATGAAAGAATTATGTGTCATCTAAAAGCACGAACTTATAGAGAGATGGAGAATTTTTTTTTTTTTTTTTTTTTATGGGTAGAGAGGTGGAGATTTTTTATTTTTTTTTATGGGTAGAGAGGTGGAGAATTAATTATTGTATATTAATTTCTAATACTAAATGCACCTCATTGACGAAGTTGGATAGCTCAAGTGGTTAGAGCACCACTACCTAGGCTTTAGATCCTGGGTTCGAGTCATGGGGAGGGGAAAAAGAGATAGGTATTTAATGTAATTAAAAAAAAACTAAATGCACCTCATTACTAACTACACCCCTCGTTCAACTTTTAAACCCTAACCCTAGTTTCTACAGCAACCGTCGTCGTCGCCACCACCACCACCATTATTTCTTATGGCCACCAAACAAAAAAAAATCAGAAATTAAAAAAAAAACTTAGAAAAATCTCAATTTTTTTTTTAAAATTTCGACAAACCAGTGTCGACCATATACACTCCAGTCGTCAATTTTTTGTCGGTGGGAGTGTATATGGTCGACAATGGTTTGTCGATTTTTTTTTTAAATTCTAAAATTATAGGTCGACCATATACACTAACGTCGACAACAATTTATCGAAGAGAATGTATATGATCGACTTATAATTGCCAAAATTTTTAAAGAGAAAAAAATGAAGAAAAAAAATGCAAAAATATCCAACCTGAAGGGGTGGGGCTGCCGCTGTTGTCTTGGAATGGGGTGGGACGACCGACGTCAGCGAGTGGGGTTGGGAGGGGGAGGCGACGCTATTGGGTGGGTGGGTTGGGGCCCTTGGGGGTGACACCGGTGGTGGAGGAGGGAAGGGAGAGAGATTGTCGGCGTCTGCAAAAAAAAAAAAAAAAGAAAAAAAAGGAAATAGAGGAAGAGAAGAGAGAAAGAAGAGGGAAGAAGCGGTGGCCGCTGGTGGCAAGCGGGGGAGGCGAGTGGAGATGAAAATTAAAGTGATGAAGTGTAGGTTATAAACTAGGGTTTTGGGGTGTGTGGATAGTAAATATATTTTATAGAGAAAATAGTATTTTTGACAATTTGAGAGAAGTGCATCTATCCTAATTAAATTTGGATAGGAGTGCATCAATCGAGGAAGTGCATCCAACCTAAATGGAGGTGTAAATAGTCAGGCCCATACCAAAATTATACCCATAACTTGAGCCCAACCCTTTCTACCTTTTTTTTTTAAAAAAAAACTTAAATATCATGCTATATCAAATTAATCATTTTTTTTACTTAAAAATATACATATTCTTCATTTAGAAGACTGTCATACTCGTTAAATAAATAATTTTATTAATTATACTCCCTCCGTTCCGTAGAAATTTGCACACTTTCCATATATGGATATCTCATACCAATTTGCATACTCCATAAATTAAAAAAAATATTTTCATAACCCTCACCCTTAAAATATACTCATATTTACTCATATGTCATTACTTTTTCACACTCAATCTGTTTTTTACTTTATTTTATTCATAAAAGTTTACAAAACTACCCCTCAAAACATCACTCATTACACATTTCTTAAAATGTGTGTCATCCTAAGGGTGCAAGTTCCTGTGGGACGGAGGGAGTACATAATAAAATAATAAATAATTCACAAAAAAATATTAAGTTTCACTATCCATTTGTTTAAGTAAAAATGCCACACTTTTCAGTTATAGTGACTAATATTTTTTTAAGTAAAAATGTATTAAACTTTTAAGGGAAATTTTTTATTCAATAAAAAGTGTAACACAATATTAATAAAAAATGTAAGTTGATATAACAGAAAAGTGCAACACAATATTTACTAGAAATATAAGTCAGTATAATTAAAAAGTGAAACACAATATTTCTGAAACGTGCAAGTCACTATAACTAAAAAGTGCAACACAATATTAATGAAAAGTGTAAGTCAATATAACTAAAAAGTGCAACAAAATATTAATGAAAAGTGTAAGTCAATATAACTAAAAAGTGCAACACAATAATACTGAAAAGTGTAACACAATATTATATATAAAAGTGCAATATAACTGAAAAATGCAACACAATATTAGTGAAAAATGCAACACAATATTGGATAACTTATTTGAAGCGTAACTGAAGATATATTTGAAGATATGCTGACTTGGAAAGATAAGTTTTAAGTTGGTTACAAGAAGGAATTTACAACAAGAAACGATTATGAGTCAGTTGAGAGTTAGTTCACAAACTGCTAACTGTCATACTAGATCTTATAAATACCGTGTGATCTTCTACTTGAAAAGACTACTGATACAATTACTATTAAAGAGCAATCAAGAAGCATTCAAGTATTCAAGCACTCACAGAGTCAAGAAGATCGTACTGAAGAGAAGCCACAGATCTGATTTGAAGAATCAAAGGCTACTACAAAGAGAAGTTTTACTTTTCATCTTAAGTTTGTATTGTGTAAACAAGTGTGCTAGTTACTTGTAAAATTACTAGTAGATCGAAGATATACCTGGTGGTATAATCGACAAGATCAAAGTCTTAACCTTGGGACTCTAAGCTACAAGTACTCAAGAAGAAAAGAGTAATAAAACATCGCAACTGGAGTTGTGAGAGTGGATGTAGACATTTGTCGAACCACTATAAAATCTTGTGTTCTTTACTTTCTGTTTTGATTAACTGTTGATATATTTGTTGAACCAAGAACAGTAAGTTTTCTAAGAAAAGATTTAAAGAAAAGTTGAGTATAAAGATTTACTGTTGAGTACTGATCTGATTCTAAGAACAGTATCATACAGAACACATTTCAGCACTTAAACTCTGATATTTTGATAGAATTTGAAAAGTCTATTCACCCCTCCCCTCTAGACTTTTTCTTAGCTTACTCAATCTAAAACTCAACTTTGGGACCAACAAGTGGTATCAGAGCTGTAGTTCTTTGGACTGCTGTTTCTTGATAACCTTGTAGACTTTGGGGAAAGTCTAATTGTCTCTCATTACTGATACTTGTTTCTTGATCTTACTTGTCTATCTGATTCTATTTGCTCTATTACTGATCTTAACTGTCTGTTCTATCATGGAAGAAACTAACATCAATAAACTTCCTAAGTTTAAAGTTGCAGATTACGATTATTGGAAACTGAGGATGGAGGCCATTTTCAGTTCAACCCATGATCTAATGATGTATGTGATCAAATAAGGGCCAATCACTACCATGATACCCAACACTGCAAATCTGGAGCCTTCCAAAGCCATTGGTGTTCTCGTGCCAAAACCCAGGTTAGATTTAACTACTGAGGAAATGAAGCAGAACAACTTAGACAGCTTGGCTAAGAATTACATTTAGCATACCCTTCCCAATGAGTATCTTGGGAAAGTTGTTAAATGTAAATCAGCCAAAGAGATGTGGGACAAGTTAGCTATCATTTGTGAGGGAACTTCTCTTATAAAGGAAAGCAAACTATCCATTGTTGTCCAGCGGTTCGAATCATTCAAAATCAATACTGGTGAAACAATAGACCAGCTCGATACTCGCTTTACAAAGATTATGAATGACTTGGATGTTTTAGGAAAGACTTACACCAATAGGGAGATCAATCTGCGTATTCTTAAGGCTTTAGATGACAGGTGGAAAATGGTCAAAATGATCATTAAAACCACACAGGATATAGATACCTGGTCTGCTGAAACCACTTTCCAAACCCTTAAGGCGCATGAGTTTGAATTGGATGAAGAAGATCCAATAGTAAGCAGTGATAGGGATAAGGAAATCTCTAAGAGTATAGCACTTAAGGTATCTACCTCTAAGAAGTCTAGATCATCTATGTCTAAGTCCTCAAGCATAAAAGATGAACTAGAGAGTACTGATCTTGCTCTTAAGGATCAGTTGAACTTAATGATAAAGAGGTTTGATAAACTTAACAAACGTTATGGTAGATACAAAAGATTCTATAAGGACTCTCAGGGCTCTAGTAACAGGGACTCTTCTAGGACCAGAAGAGACCACAAATCTTCTGAAAGGAGAGATGAGGTCTCTAATGAGAAAAAAGAGATAGGAACTCTGCTGATAGGAAGGATAAGAACTCTATTGATAGAAAGGACAGGAACCGATATCATTCTCCTTCTAAACGTTCTACTAATGAACCTCTGTGCTATAACTGTGAAAAGCCAGGTCATTACATCCATGAATGTCCTGATCTGAGTGCTGAAGACAGAAGAGAAAGGAAAGCAATGAGAGATCGCAAATATGCAAAGGGTAAGAGGGCAATGGTGGCCAACAATGAATCTGATACGGATTCAGATGAGTTACCATCCTCCTCTTCTGATTACCCTTCCAGCAGTGAGAAAGAAGTCTTCATTGCAGATGATGGACTGGTCATGATGGTAAAAATAGATCAAGAGGTATCATCTGTCACATCTTTTCAATCTTGTGATGAATCAGATTCTAATTCTGATTTATGTGACACTGCTGATAGTAGTGTAGGGAGTAGTCTTCATCATTCCAATGGAGTGATTGAAGAAGATCTCCTACCAGCTAACAAAGCATTCATGGAAATCAGTGATGAGAACATATCTTTAAGACAAGAAATCATTAGTCTTCGAGAAGCTCAAATGCAAGTGGATCCTAATATAACTATCCTAAATGCACGACTATCAGAAGAGTTGTCTCAACTCAAAGAAAAGTATGCATCTATGGAAAAGTTATATCAGGGTATGCTTCATACACAAGCTAAAGAGACAAATGAGTTCAATGACTTAAAGATTAAATGTGAAAAACTTGAAGAGCGCAATAGATTCTTAGAATCTGAAGTACTGAGCTTGGATCTGAAGCTATCTGAGATGATTAACTCTTCTAAGATTAATCAAACATTATCAGACAGATACAGAGCTCCTTATGATAAAAGTGGAATAGGTACTGATCTGCCTAGTCCCTCTACTTCAGGCATTAAGAACACTACTGGAACTAGTTCAAGTTCTTTGCAATTAGATAAAGGAAAAGAACCTATGACTTATGATAATGATCCAAAACCTAAAGTACAGTCTAAATACATTCCTCCTACTACCAAGAATGGTAAACAGAAGAATGGATCTAGACCAGTACAGTCAAGACCTTACCAGAAGAGTACTACTCCTCTGACCAGAGCAGAAATGTCCTGGAATCAGAAGAGGCAGACTCAGAACAGTAGGTCAAGACAAGCTCAGGCAAGTTGGAAACAGCCTAGACCTCCTTTTATAAGGCAGTCTCAGCTGTACTCAACTAAACCTAGGAAATTTGTGCCTCATTATCATAACAAACCTGTTCTTTATCCTCCACCTTTATCTTATGATATCATTGGAGAGGAAATACCAAAACGCATCTATAAGCCGTATGGTCCACAGGCTTTTAGGCCCTATGCAAACTATTACAGACATACTGATCTTCCTGAAAAAGGGATAGAACCAAGGAAAGGCTATCTCAGAAAAATAGATCCTAAGTCTGCTGATAATTTGGATAAGGTCAATAAAGTACTTTTCTGTGATAAGCATGGTAGAAAACTTAAGAGGTCTCAATTATTCAAATCTTCAATGTTTATTTGGATACCTCTTACTACTAACCCCCAAGGACCCCAGTAAAGAAAGGGTACCTAAATTATTAAGATCACTACTTGCAGGGTCGACTGGATCTTTACAAGAAAGGTGGTTCAGTTGGAGAAACTTGGTACATAGACAGTGGGTGTTCTCACCACATGACTAGTACCAAGACTCTTCTTTCTGACTATCATGAGAAGGAAGAACCAAAGGTGATCTTTGGAGATAGTTCCATGGCAATCACAAAAGGATTTGGATACATCAAGAATGGAGATGTAGAGATTCAAGATGTCTCATATGTAGAAGGTTTGAAATATAATTTGTTATCTGTCTCTCAATTTTGTGACAGGGGCTATAAAGTCTACTTCAAAAGCACCAAATGTGAAATCTGGGATAAAAGAACACATACAATTCTTCTAGTTGGAGTAAGACTGGGAAGTGTCTACATTGTAAATTGGAATAGTTGCCCTAGGGATGCTTGCCTTCTTTCTAAGAGTCCTAAAGAAATCAGCTGGCTATGGCACCGACGCCTATGCCATATGAACTTTAAGATAATTAACAAGATCGCAAGAAACTACCTTGTTGAAGGTATCCCTAATGAAATCTATTTCAAATCACAAGTGTGTGATGCTTGCCAAAAAGGTAAACATGTAAAGGTTTCCTTTAAGTCAATTCCCACTCTTTCTACTTGTAGAGTCTTAGAACTCTTGCACATGGATCTACATGGTCCAATAAAACCCCCTACACTGAATGGTAGAAGGTACACTTTGGTTGTGGTAGATGATTATTCAAAATTCACTTGGGTAATCTTCTTTGTTGGGATATGAATCCTATAAACAATGTTCTAATTGATGATTATATGTTTTGATGGCCAAAAGTAACTTTAGAGTTAATGATATATGTGTTGTTCTATGTGAAATACTTGATATAAGATTACTGATCTTATTGTATTATGAAGTTTAAAGTTTACTGATCTTAGTCTGTTACTAATCTGATATATGAACTGTTTAAGAACTAAGCTGATGGAAGTATTGTATAGACAGCTTATAGTATAGGACTTAGTTATACTCATCTGTATGTAGTTCAGTTGATGTATAGATAGGTTTTATATATGTAAGGTTGTATTCTATTGTATTCAGCATTGTAATAGTTAGAACAGTAGATTAGATGGAAGTCAGAAGACTAAAGATGACTAAGAAGACTACTTCAGAGAATGAAGAAATCAAGTGAATTTTTTGAAGGAAGCTGAACAGTTTTGAAGAACTGTGCTGACTGACCAAGAGCAGTAAAACTAAGAAGAGTAGTTTACTGTGGTGAGTTGGTTTATTTGAAGAATAAGTTTGGATAACTTATTTAAGGCATAACTGAAGTTTATGAAGATAAGCTGACTTGGAAAGATAAGTTTTAAGTTGGTTACAAAAAGAAAGAAGTTACAAAACAAGAAACGGTTATGAGTTAGTTGAGAGTTAGTTCACAAACTGCTAACTGTCTTACTAATGCTTATAAATACCGTATGATCTTCTACTTGAAAAGACTACTGAAACTACTACTACTCAAAGTGTTCAAGAGCAATTCAAGAAGCATTCAAGTATTCAAGCACTCACAGAGTTGAAGATTGAAGAACTGAAGAGAAGCCACAGATCTGATTTGAAGAATCAAAGGCTATTACAAAGAGAAGTTTTACTTTTCGTTTTAAGTTTGTATTGTGTAAACAAGTGTGCTAGTTACTTGTGAAATTACTAGTTGATCGAAGATATACCTGGTGGTATAATCGACAAGATCAAAGTCTTAATCTTGGGACTCTAAACAACAAGTACTCAAGTGGAAAAGAGTAATAAAACATCGCAACTGGAGTTGTGAGAGTGGATGTAGACATTTGTCGAACCACTATAAAAATCTTGTGTTCTTTACTGTTTATGTTTTGATTAACTGTTGATATATTTGTTGAACAAGAACAGTAAGTTTTCTAAAGAAAAGATTTAAAGAAAAGTTGAGTATAAAAGCTAACTGTTAAGTACTGAGCTGACTCTAAGAACAGTACTGTACAGAACACATTTCCGCACTTAAACTCTGATATTTTGATAGAATTTGAAAAGTCTATTCACCCCTCCCCTCTAGACTTTTTCTTAGCTTACTCAATCTTAACTCAACTTTGGGACCAACAAGTGGTATCAGAGCAGTAGTTCTTTGGACTGCTGTTTCTTGATAACCTTGTAGACTTTGGGGAAAGTCTAATTGTCTCTCATCACTGATACTTGTTTCTTGATCTTACTTGTCTTTCTTGACCTATCTGCCATACTACTGATCTTAACTGTCTACTCTATCATGGAAGAAACTAACATCAATAAACTTCCAAAGTTCAAGGTTGCAGATTACGATTACTGGAAACTGAGGATGGAGGCCATCTTTAGTTCAACCCATGATCTAATGATGTCTGTGATCAAAGAAGGGCCTATTACTACCATGATACCCAACACTGCAACTCTGGAGCCTTCAAAAGCCATTGGTGTTCTCGTGCCAAAGCCCAGGTTAGATTTAACTACTGAGGAAATGAGGCAGAACAATCTAGACAGCTTGGCCAAGAATTACATTTTGCACACCCTTCCCAATGAGTATCTTGGGAAAGTGGTTAAATGTAAATCAGCCAAAGAGATGTGGGACAAGTTAGCTATCATTTGTGAGGGAACCTCTCTTATAAAGGAAAGCAAACTATCCACTGCTGTCCAGAAGTTCGAATCATTTAAAATTAAGCCTGGTGAAACAATAGACCAGCTCGATACTCGTTTTACCAAGATTATGAATGATCTGGATATTTTAGGTAAGACTTATACCAATAGGGAGAT
The DNA here is from genome assembly GCA_963675135.1 of Galeopsis tetrahit. NCBI lineage: Eukaryota > Viridiplantae > Streptophyta > Magnoliopsida > Lamiales > Lamiaceae > Galeopsis > Galeopsis tetrahit. The sequence continues at coordinate 54,825,555 of OY776128.1, forward strand.
CAATTTACGTATTCTTAAAGCCTTAGATGAACGGTGGAAAATGGTCACCTTGATCATTAAAAACACTCAGGATATAGATAACTAGTCTGCTGAAACTACCTTCCAAACCCTTCAGGCACATGAGTTTGAATTGGATGAAGAAGATCCAATAGTTAGTGGTGATAGGGTTAAGGAAATCTCCAAGAGCATTGCACTTAAGGCGTCTACCTCTAAGAAGCCTAGATCATCTATGTCTAAGTCCTCAAGCATAAAAGATGAACTAGAGAGTACTGATCTTGATCTTAAGGATCAGTTGAATTTAATGATTAAGAGGTTTGACAAGCTTAACAAGAGGTATGGTAGATACAAAAGATTCTATAAGGACACTCAGGGCTCTAACAACAGGGACTCTTCTAGAACCAGAAGGGATCATAAATCTTCTGAAAGAAGAGATGAGATCTCTAATGAGAAAAGAAGAGATATGAACTCTGCTGATAGGAAGGACAGAAACTCTACTGATAGAAAGGACAGGAACCGATATCATTCTCCTTCTAAACGTACTTCTAATGAACCTCTGTGTTATAACTGTGAAAAGCCAGGTCATTACATCCATGAATGTCCTGATCTAAGTGCTGAAGACAGAAGAGAAAGGAAAGCAAGGAGAGATCGCAAATATGCAAAGGGTAAGAGGGCAATGGTGGCTAACAATGAATCTGATACGGATTCAGATGAGTTACCATCCTCCTCTTCTGATTACCCTTCCAGCAGTGAGAAAGAAGTCTTCATTGCAGATGATGGACTGGTCATGATGGCAAAAATAGATCAAGAGGTATCATCTGTCACATCTTTTCAATCTTGTGATGAATCAGATTCTGATTCTGATTTATGTGACACTGCTGATAGTAGTGTAGGGAGTAGTCTTCACCATTCCAATGGAATGAATGAAGAAGACCTCCTACCAGCTAACAAATCATTCATAGAAATTAGTGATGAGAACATATCTTTAAGACAAGAAATCATGAGTCTTAGAGAAGCTCAAATGAAAGTGGATCCTAATATAACTATTCTAAATGCACGGCTATCAGAAGAGTTGTCCCAACTCAAAGATAAGTATGCATCTATGGACAAGTTATATCAGGGTATACTTCATACACAAGCTAAAGAGACAAATGAGTTCAATGACTTAAAGATTAAATGTGAAAAACTTGAAGAGCGCAATAGATTCTTAGAATATGAAGTACTGAGCTTGGATCTAAAGCTATCTGATATGATTAATTCTTCTAAGATTAATCAAACATTATCAGACAGATACAGAGCTCCTTATGATAAGAGTGGAATAGGTACTGATCTGCCTAGTCCCTCTACTTCAGGCATTAAGAACACTACTGGAGCAAGTTCAAGTTCTTTGCAACTAGATATAGGAAAAGAACCTATGATCTATGATAATGAACCAAACTCCAAAGTACAGTCTAAATACATTCCTCCTAATGCCAAGAATGGTAAACAGAAGAATGGATCTAGACCAGTACAGTCAAGACCATACCAGAAGAGTACTACTCCTCTGACCAGAGAAGAACTGTCCTGGAATCAGAAGAGGCAGACTCAGAACAGAAGGTCAAGACAAACTCAGGCAAGTTGGAAACAGCCTAGACCTCCTTTCATAAGGCAGTCTCAGCTGTACTCAACTAAACCTAGGAAATTTGTGCCTCATTATCATAACAAACCTGTTCTTTATCCTCCACCTTTATCTTATGATATCATTGGAGAGGAAAGACCAAAACGCATCTATAAGCCGTATGGTCCACAGGCTTTTAGGCCATATGCAAACTATTACAGACATACTGATCTTCCTGAAAAAGGGATAGAACCAAGGAAAGGCTATCTCAGAAAAATAGATCCTAAGTCTGCTGATAATTTGGATAAGGTCAATAAAGTACTGTTCTGTGATAAGCATGGTAGAAAACTTAAGAGGTCTCAATTATTCAAATCATCAATGTTTATTTGGATACCTCTTACTACTAACCCCCAAGGACCCCAATAAAGAAAGGGTACCTAAATTATTGAGATCACTACTTGCAGGGTCGACTGGATCTTTACAAGAAAGGTGGCTCAGTTGGAGAAACTTGGTACATAGACAGTGGGTGTTCTCACCACATGACTGGTACCAAGACTCTCCTTTCTGTCTATCATGAGAAGGAAGGACCAAAGGTGATCTTTGGAGATAGTTCCATGGCAATCACAAAAGGATTTGGATACATCAAGAATGGAGATGTAGAGATTCAAGATGTCTCTTATGTTGAAGGTCTGAAATATAATTTGTTATCTGTCTCTCAATTTTGTGACAGGGGCTACAAAGTTTACTTCAAAAGCACCAAATGTGAAATCTGGGATAAAAGAACACATACAATTCTACTAGTTGGAGTTAGACAGGGCAGTGTCTACATTGTAAATTGGAATAGTTGTCCTAGGGATGCTTGCCTTCTTTCTAAAAGTCCTAAAGAAATCAGTTGGCTATGGCACAGACGCTTATGCCATTTGAACTTTAAGATTATTAACAAGATTGCAAGAAACTACCTTGTTGAAGGTATCCCTAATGAAATCTATTTCAAATCACAAGTGTGTGATGCATGCCAAAAAGGTAAACAGGTAAAGGTTTCCTTTAAGTCAATTCCCACTCTTTCTACTTGTAGAGTCTTAAAACTCTTGCACATGGATTTACATGGTCCAATTAAACCCCCTACACTGAATGGTAGAAGGTACACTTTGGTTGTGGTAGATGATTATTCAAAGTACACTTGGACAATCTTCTTACACAAAAAGAGTGATACACAAACCCAACTACCAGATCTGTTAAAGAGGTTGCAAGTAGAAAAAGGTCAGCCCATTGTCAAGATCAGGAGTGACAAGGGGACTGAGTTTATAAACTGCTATATTAAAGAATTTTGTTCTAAGTCTGGAATTCAGCATTTGACAAGTGCAGCCAGGACACCCCAACAAAATGGTGTAGCTGAGAGAAGAAACAAAACACTGAAAGAAGCATGCAGAACAATGCTTGCTGAGTACAACACACCACAGAAGTTCTGGGCTGAGGCAATCAACACTGTCTGTCACACTCAGAACAGATGTGCATTCAACAAAGTACATGGTAAAACTCCTTATGGGGTATGGAAAGGTAGAAAACCAAGAATTTCATATTTTCATATTTTTGGATGTAAGTGCTTTATTCATAACAATGGAAAGAGCAAATTAAATGCTTTTGATGCCAAAGCTGATCAAGGAATATTCTTAGGATATTCCTCTACAAGCAAGGCATTTAGAGTATTTAATTACTCTACTCTATGTGTAGAAGAAACACCCCATGTTGTCTTTGATGAAGTTGTACAGGACTCTGCTGATCATCAGATCAGTAAGAAAATTGATGATCTGACCATTCAAACTGATAAAGACAGTGAAGGGACTGAACTCTATGAATCTGTACAAGCCTACAATCCATTTCTGAATATTCTAAACAAAGATGATGATGTAGAAAAGGTAAAAGACAATGGTAAGTCTTCTAGACCAACTGACATGCCTGAATTGGTTGACTGTTCTCCTGTGAATAAACCTGCTGAAAATGATGATATTGATATTGATGATTCTGTTATACATGATGTGGATGATGAAAGTATTCCTGTTAAGACTAGAAAAAATATGGAAATCTGCTCATTCCACTGATCTGATTATTGGTGAATCCAATAAAGGTGTTAAGACCAGAAGACAACTGTTTGATTCTAAGCCTGAACCCAGTAATTCTCTATTTTGTTGGTGTTGCTTCTTATCTTCCATTGAGCCTGCTAATGTGAAAGAAGCTTTATCTGACAGTAACTGGATTATTGCTATGCAAGAAGAATTAAATCAGTTTACTAGAAATGATGTATGGGAACTCGTAGAGAGACCTACTGATCACAATGTGGTAGGTACAAAGTGGATTTTCAAAAATAAGAAAGATGAGAATGATCTTGTTGTGAGAAACAAAGCCAGATTAGTGGCTCAGGGCTACTCTCAAGCTGAGGGTATTGACTATGATGAAACATTTGCCCCTGTAGCTAGACTAGAAGCTATAAGATTGTTTCTTGCTTATGCTGCTTATATGAAATTCACTGTGTATCAAATGGATGTGAAAAGTGCATTTTTAAATGGTATACTTGTTGAAGAAGTTTATGTAGAACAACCTCCTGGATTTGAGGTAAGTAGTAATCAAGTATACAGGTTGAAGAAAGCACTATATGGTCTGAAACAAGCTCCAAGAGCCTGGTATGACACTCTTTCACTATTCTTAGTTGAAAATGGATTTACTAAGGGCAAAGTGGATCGAACTTTGTTCAGAAGACAAGAAGGTACAGACATTTTATTAGTCCAAATTTATGTTGATGATATAATATTTGGATCTCCTAACAAGAGCATGAGTGAGAGCTTTTCAAAACTCATGCAAAGCAAGTTTGAAATGTCAATGATGGGAGATATGACCTATTTTCTTGGACTTCAAGTAAAACAATCAACTGATGGTATCTTTATCAATCAAGCAAAATATACAAGAAATTTGTTAGATAAATTTGGTATCAAGACTTCTAAAACAGTTGGAGTACCAATGCTGCCAACATACAGAATGAATCCTGATGATCAAGGTAAGTCTGCTGACCAATCCTATTATAGAGCTCTAATTTGTTCTCTACTCTATTTAACTGCTAGTAGGCCAGACATTGCATTTGCAGTAGGTGTATGTGCTAGATTTCAGGCCAACCCCAAAGAAAGTCATGTGGAGACTGCTAAAAGGATATTGAAATATCTAAAGGGTACCATTAATCGAGGTTTGTGGTATTCTGCAGATGATGATCTATCCCTAAGTGGTTATTCAGATTCTGACTTTGGTGGTTGCAGGATAGATAGAAAATCAACTTCTGGTTCATGCCAATTTTTAGGTTCTAAGCTCATATCATGGTTTTCAAAGAAACAAACAAGTGTGGCAACATCTACCACTGAGGCAGAATATATGGCTGCAGGAAGTTGTTGTAGTCAGCTTCTTTGGCTAATGCAACAACTTAGAGACTACAACATTGTGGAATCCAATGTACCTATATTCTGTGACAGCAATAGTGCAATTGCCATCACTCAAAATCCCGTTTTACATACTAGATGCAAGAATGTAGATGTTAGGCATCATTTTATTAGGGATCATGTTGAAAAGAAAAACATTAGAATGGAAAAGATCCATACTGATATTCAGAGAGCTGACATTTTCACAAAACCTTTGGCTGAAACTAGATTTGGGGAGCTATGCATAAGTTTAGGATTGATAGATATGGATCCTACATGTATATAGAGTTGTATACTAACATTTCAGCTACTGAGCTGATATCAAGATCAGTTCACCAAGATGGGTAATTCTGAAGAACAAACCATGTCAAAACCTCCACAATCATCACAATCAGGTAAAAAGGTTACTAAGGTGCCTAAATCCCGATGAGGAAGCTGGTAAAGCTGAGGGAATTGAGAATATACATTTAAGGGGGAATCTATGATTTCTGAAAAATCCTGTATGTTGACTCAGAACACAAGACACCTTAGAACAAGCCTTTTATATAGACCTATTTTAATTATTCTTTACTATTCTGTACTGTATTTCACCATCTATACATGAACTGACACTTTTAACAAGGTAAAACAGGCACAGAAGAGGAGTTCTCCACTGGAGGGGGAACTGATCTTATTACAGATTTAATCTGTCTACAAATCTGATCTGATTACAGTACAAATCTGTCTACAGACATGTTCTGACTATTGAATTGGTTGGTCTACAGGACTGTTCTGATTACAAAGTTAATTTGTCTACAGAACCTTTCTGACTACAAAACCATTCTCTCTACAGAACTGATCTGATTACTGATTATAACTGTCTACAGAGCTTATTTGATTACAGGAAAATTTGTCTACAGAATATTTTCAGTACTGATCTGAGAAAGTACTGTGCTGGTATCAAAAAGAGAAAATCAGAAGAGTTGGGGAACTGATCTGATGACTACTGAGCTGACCCAACTACTGAGCTGATCTTCAAAAGAGTACTCAGCTGATCACAGTACTCAGCTGAACCCAGATAAGTAAAATTCCATATAGTAGTAATAAGAAATTGAAGTATAATGTGTTGGAAAACAACTGTGCTGATATACATCAGAACAGTATCCTGTCTTAGGATTCTTCTAAGTCAAGGACTGTTCAAAGTTAGATTACTTATAGAGAAGATTAATACACTCCTCTATTTTTAACCTAATTTAAAAGGTGTATTTATCAACACAAGTTGGCTCCAATTTGGAATTGAGTTGTTATGAATCTGGAACGTTTCTCCCAATTTACAACTCAATCCAAACCACACAACATGGAAATCAAAATCAATCCAAGCCCTAGATTTGCCTTGATTTTTGATTTACACGATCACATTAACTTCTTCTTCTCCATTACTCTAAATCTTTCTGCTAAATTCTCTAAGCTCAAGCATTTTCGATTCTTCCTACTCTTGCAACTACACTTCTCTATTTCTCTCCTATGGCGATTATCGAGATTCTTAACGAAGAAAATGAAGTCGCAGGAACTTTTGATTCTACCAGATGGATGCGAGAGAAAGGAATCTTCGTCGAAAACTCCGTTTACTTCACCGGACGTCAGAAAGCTGAGAATCAAGCCATTCTCACCATGTGTGAAGAATGTGGGCTATGGAAATACCTAGAATCATATCCTGAAAAGGTTTATGAACCTGAGGCGATGGAATTCTTTCTTCAGGTACAGGGTGACTCAAACAGCATTCGTTCGATCATTTCTGGCCACAGGGTTGTCATTTCTAAAGAAACCCTTGGAATCGCGTTCAATCTACCAGACGGGCCAATAGACATTCTGAGCTATATGGCAGGGCAAGAGAAAGTTCGCGTGGGCAGGTGGTTGAATGTTGACCCAGCGACGTTATCAAATTTGAAGAAGGACATTCTTCCAAAGGGTATGCAATTGTTAATGGATATTGCTGGAAAATGCTTGTTAGGGCAACATTTCAGTCAAGACGCTCTCACCAATCTCAAGATTCGCATTATGGCTGCAATCACTGATCGTGTTGATGGTGATTGGCAAGGATTTCTGCTTGGCAGATTATTGGCTGAAAGAGAGAAAGTGGTATTTGATGAGGTCTCAAGAGAATTTTCCATTAAATCCATGATGGCTTTTGGAAGTAAATTGAGCATATTGTTGCCTCAATTAGCTGAAAGGAAGATGGATTGGAGTCGTCCAAAAAGATTTCACCAGGGCAAATTCTTGTTCAAGAAGGAGTCTACTGTGTTTGAACAAAGCCAGAGGAATCAACCACAAGAATCTGGTGGTTCTATGTTTCGTTCTGACAATGATGAGCCGGAGTTGAGAACAAAGGCTAGGCATGATCCTCACCGATCTGGATTAAGAAGAGGTCGATCAGCTAGGGCTGTTCCTGAAAAGTCAGAAGAGTCAGTTGCCAATGTGAAGGAGTCTTCTGTGGAAGAGGTAAGTTCTCCAAGTCTTATCCTTTCACACAAGAGAACTAAAGTTTCTGGTGTTCTTAGACCCAGAAGAGTCCTCAAGAACACTACCCCTTCTCCCTCAACCTCTCATTCTATTCAAGCCCAACCCCATGAAGCTGAGCCTTCCTGTTCTAAGGAGTCAGTTCACTACTCTCCTATTCATCAGAACACTCCTACCTCAACCCCTCAGAACACTTCTTTTCATTCCACTCCTCAAGCTAATCCTCACCATACCCCTTCTCCTCATTTTTCTCCTGAACCAGAACCTGAATCTGAACCAGTTCATGATCACTCTACTGAACATGAACATATACCTTCCTCTGAACCAATTGAAATTACCTCTTCTCCCGAACCTGAATTTATCCAACCTGAATCAGTGTTCTTGATGGATTATCCTGTTTGTGACAAGGAAGAGAGGATTCGATTTAAGTTGAGAAATGCTCTTCTCAAAAGCTTTCATGGTTTAGATGACAACACTAGAACCTTTGAGCAACTTCTAAGGATAGGTACTTGGGTATATCTTAGAAGTATAGGTCTAGATCAGCTGATGGTTGTTGCTGAAGGTATGGGTGGTCTTTCTGTGTTTCATGATTGGGAACAAGAACAAAAAGAAGCTGCAGATGTTAATTCTTATACTGAGTTATCAAATTTGGAATCTGTTATTCAGTTGATTGAAAGAATAACTGGTTGCAAATATTCCATGGTTAAGTCTGCTGATGTGAATGTTGATACTGATGTCAACATGGATGCGGATGATGCTGAAGTTAAACATTCTGATAATCAAGCTGATGTTGAAGCTGATTATGAAGCTGATATGGAAGCTGATTATGAAGCTGATACCAATGCAACTGAGATGTTTGAAAACACAGTTGTAGCTGAAGACACCGAGGTCTTAAAGGAACAATATTTGGGTGCTAATGAATTGGAGAGCACACCAATTGATGTTGTTAAGGATACTGTGCTTGATGATGTTCAAGAGACAGTAAGAACAATTCCTTCTGAGACAGCTCAAGAGAACTCTAGCTTTGAATTGTTGAAAAAGCATAATGAAGAGTTACAAAGTAAGCTAGATGATACTTTGAAGAGGTTTCAACAAGCCACTGAAAAGTTGGAAAGTTTGACTGCTGCAAATTCTTATGACAAGATAATGGAATTCACTATGAATAAAATCTATGATCTGCATAGATTACAAGACAAGTCACTTTCTACTGAACTGCAAAAGAAAGTAGAGATACTTTTAACACCCTTGAAGGAATGGCAAGATGAAGCCAAAAAGGGGGAAGTAAAAGTGATGAAAGTGATGGAACAAACTCAATCACAACAAGCTCAATTGGTTGTGAGTCAAGATGAGTTGAAAGTCAGCATTGATGATTTGAAAGAAGAAATCATCAGTCTGAAGTTAAAGTTACAAAATCCTGATTCTGTTACTCAAGAAACAACAGTTACTCAGAAACATGTTGTTGCTGAATCTTCTTCTAGAAAAAGAAAAAGAAAATTCATTATTGATGATGAAGAAGAGACTGAACAGATTGGTAGAATTACCAGGTCTAAAAGCAAGCTGAAACATGTTGATACTGAAAATAGACCAAGTGATGTGCTGATAGCTGAATCTGTTGAAAAGCATAATCAGATGCTTGCTCAGAAGAAAATTGAAATGTCTGAGAAAAGATCTGCTGAACAGATTAGAAAACAAAAGATGAAAGATGCAGAAGCTACAAGAAAGAAGTTTGATAATAGAGTTGCTGCATTGAAAAAGAAAATGAAGTCTAAATCTGTTGGAACTGTTCTGGATGAACAATTCATGGAATTTGTTGTGGATCCAGAAGATATGGAGTTCGGGAATAATTTGAAAAAGAAATGGCAGATTGCAAATTTTATTGTGAAGAAATTTGGTAACCATTCAAGCAAGGAAGATGAATATTCTGATTTTGATGCATTCATGATGAATATCTCAAGAGATTTTTGGGAACATATTTTGTTGTTAGCTGCTGGTGCAGGTATTCAGATTTTATGTCCTGAAGAACCAGTTTGGGAACCTCCAAGACTTGAAAATGGTGAACCAGATTACTCAGAGATCAGAAACATAATTTCACAAATCATCAAAGATGAAGGAATAACTGATCATAAGCACATGATGGATATCAAGAACAGAATGTACTTGGCATTCAGAATCCCTGATAGAGACTGAAGATGAAGGACTATGCTGAAGAAGATAACATTTCTTATCCTTATCTTTATTTCTTTATTTTGTATTTCTGTGATTATGTGACTTAGTTGTAGTATGTGTAATATCTGATCTGATATGAATCTTAATCTGATTTTTGAATTGATGAACTGATATGAATGACTATATATCTTAACTACTGATCGATTAATGTTTAAGTAGTTTTGGCTTCATCAAAAAGGGGGAAATTGTTGGGATATGAATCCTATAAACAATGTTCTAATTGATGATTATATGTTTTGATGGCCAAAAGTAACTTTAGAGTTAATGATATATGTGATATATGTGTTGTTCTATGTGAAATACTTGATATAAGATTACTGATCTTATTGTATTATGAAGTTTAAAGTTTACTGATCTTAGTTTGTTACTAATCTGATATATGAACTGTTTAAGAACTAAGCTGATGGAAGTATTGTATAGACAGCTTATAGTATAGGATTTAGTTATACTCATCTGTATGTAGTTCAGTTGATGTATATATAGGTTTTATATATGTAAGGTTGTATTCTATTGTATTCAGCATTGTAATAGTTAGAACAGTAGATTAGATGGAAGTTAGAAGACTAAAGATGACTAAGAAGACTACTTCAGAGAATGAAGAAATCAAGTGAAGTTTTTGAAGGAAGCTGAACAGTTTTGAAGAACTGTGCTGACTGACCAAGAGCAGTAAAACTAAGAAGAGTAGTTTACTGTGCTGAGTTGGTTTATTTGAAGAATAAGTTTGGATAACTTATTTAAGGCATAAATGAAGTTTATGAAGATAAGCTGGCTTGGAAAGATAAGTTTTAAGTTGGTTACAAAAAGAAAGAAGTTACAAAACAAGAAACGGTTATGAGTTAGTTGAGAGTTAGTTCACAAACTGCTAACTGTCTCACTAATGCTTATAAATACCGTATGATCTTCTACTTGAAAAGACTACTGAAACTACTACTACTCAAAGTGTCCAAGAGCAATTCAAGAAGCATTCAAGTATTCAAGCACTCACAGAGTTGAAGATTGAAGAACTGAAGAGAAGCCACAGATCTGATTTGAAGAATCAAAGGCTATTACAAAGAGAAGTTTTACTTTTCGTTTTAAGTTTGTATTGTGTAAACAAGTGTGCTAGTTACTTGTGAAATTACTAGTTGATCGAAGATATACCTGGTGGTATAATCGACAAGATCAAAGTCTTAATCTTGGGACTCTAAACAACAAGTACTCAAGTGGAAAAGAGTAATAAAACATCGCAACTGGAGTTGTGAGAGTGGATGTAGACATTTGTCGAACCACTATAAAAATCTTGTGTTCTTTACTGTTTATGTTTTGATTAACTGTTGATATATTTGTTGAACAAGAACAGTAAGTTTTCTAAAGAAAAGATTTAAAGAAAAGTTGAGTATAAAAGCTAACTGTTAAGTACTGAGCTGATTCTAAGAACAGTACTGTACAGAACACATTTCCACACTTAAACTCTGATATTTTGATAGAATTTGAAAAGTCTATTCACCCCTCCCCTCTAGACTTTTTCTTAGCTTACTCAATCTTAACTCAACTTTGGGACCAACATTATTACACAAAAAGAGTGACACACAAACTGTTGGGATATAAATTCACCCTAAGCCCCACTTGATGTTAGAATAGTTTTGATGGCCAAAACACTTAGAGTTTATAAATGTAATAGGATCAGCTGACTTGTATAGAACAACTTAGACTAGTCTTGTGTGATCAACTGTATTGATATCAGCTGATCAGCACAGTCCTGGCTTACATGCCTATCCTCAAGATGAGAAGAGTAGAAGACATGAAGACTAGAAGATCCTTGAAGACCAGATAAGTTAAGGTGCTTGTATACCTACCTATCTGATGGAGTCCCAGATTGAAGATGGCCTAAAGCAGTACAAAGAATTTCCAGATCAGAAGAGTGTTACTCGTCTGATATCAGAAGACAGAAGACCTAAGGCCAGAAGAGTAGTCAGAAGACTAGAAGTACAGATCAGAAGACTATGTGCTCTTCCAGGACTCGGCTGATTCCTAAGTCATCTTGCAATTCAAACGAAGACCTACCTTATTTAGAAGATTGACATGATCCCAGGATTGAAGCAATCAAGCGGCTGGAATCAAAGAATCAAGCTATTATGGAAAGATTGCTCAAACGGCTAGTCAACTCCAACGGCTAGTTGCAACCAATCTCCATTATAAATACAAGAGGATGAGGAATCACAAGAATAGAAGTCACAGGAAGAATTCAAAAGCTAAGCAAGCAATCAAGCAAAAAGCCATATTGTTCTAAGAGTTCTCCAAGAGCCAGAAATCCATTAGATTATCCATAGCTCTTAAGTGCTTCCTATCCAACCCCTAAGAATCTGAAACCTGTTCATATTGTATATCAATTGTTTTAGGCATAGTGGTTAAGCAAATTATAAGCTTGAACCATTAGTTGGATACATCTCAAAAACCCCAAACCCTCACCGAAAGGTTAAAGTTTTTGAACCCCTCAAAGTGCAAGTGCTTACAATCACTTGTGGAGACCGCAGCTGTTAGGACGGCTCAGATCTCAAAGTCCTAACCTTGGGACTATAAAGGACAAGACCCTTGTAATTTGTGGAAATTAAAGGGATTAAACATCACGTTAGGACGTGAGAGTGGACGTAGGATCGTATATCCGAACCACTATAAATCCGCTGTTATTTACTTTCTGCACTTTACATTTCTGTCTTTACATTCATTATTATATAGTGCATACTGTTATTTCAACACTCTTTAAAACAGGCCATAACTTTCAAACCAGCATCAGCTGAGTATTTTCATTAAGTAAAACAAGTTACAAGAACGAGTCTAAACCAGGGCCACCATAATTCCGCATATAGCCTTATCAATCAGATCACTATAGTCATCTGGACCAGCAGACTTGCAGTCCAGTTGACATAGCAATCAGAAGAGGTTCCCAACTCTGTTTGAAAAAGTTTTAAAGTCTATTCACCCCTCCCCTCTAGACTTTAATCCCATTCACTACTCGTTCAGGGACCAACAAGTGGTATCAAAGCAGTGGTTCTAACGGACTACTGTCTCTAGATTATCAGAAGACTTGAGGGAGTCTTTCTGTAGTCCTCTTGAACAGATCTTTTTAAAAACTTATTTTTGAAAACTCATACAGCATGAGCGCTAACATGAGAAAGTTGCCTAAGTTTTCAGTTGAGGATTATGATTACTGGAAGATCAGGATGAGGAAGAATCTCACATCAGTCCACTACAAGATGTGGTCTGTAATCACAGAAGGCCCGATCACCATCATGACAGTCAACACTGCAAATGGTGATCCAGAAGTTCCAGTTGGAGAGCTGGTTCCCAAGCCTATGAAGGACCTCACACCAGAAGAGATGAAGCAGTCAAATCTTGATAGCATTGCCCAAGACTACATAATGCAAACTCTTCCAAATGAGTACATTGCAAAGGTAATCCACTGTGAGTCAGCCAAAGAGATATGGGAGGCATTGGCACTTCTCTGTGAAGGAACTGAGCTGATCAAGGAATCCAAGTTGTCTACAGCAGTCAAGAAATTCGAACATTTCAAGATGCAACCAGAAGAGTCTATTGATCAGCTAGACAATAGATTTACCAAGATCATCAATGAGATAGAGTCTCTAGGCAAGAAATACACAAACAGAGAGAAGAATCTAAAGATATTAGACTCTCTAACCAAGAAATGGAGACTCAAGAAGACCATCATCAAGGATACTCAAGATATCAAGAAGTGGTCTGCTCAAACTCTATTTCAGAACCTAAAAGCCCATGAATATGATCTGGAAAGAGAAGAGAACTCAGGAAGTGATGAGCCAACTGCAACCCCATCTACCTCCGAGACTGTAGCCTTCAAGGCAGCCAATACAAAAGCTGCAAGCACCTCATCTGGCAAGACCTCTCTGAAAACAGAAGACTTTGAAGGATCAGACATGAGTCTGAAAGAGCAAATGGCTCTTATGATCAAAAGATTTGAAAGGATGAACACCCTCAACAGCAAATATAGAAAATTCTATAGAAACTACAAAGATAGAAGAGCAAGTTCATCCTCCAGAGGTTCCAGAGAAAGAATACCAGAAAGACATCCTAGAAAGGATGTGGAGTCATCTGACAGCCGAGGATCTAGAAGAAGAGATGCCACTCCTCCAAGGAGAGGCAACTCAAATCAGAAACCTGGATCTTGCTTCAACTGTGGCAAACCAGGTCACTATGTCTATGAATGTCCTGAGCTGGATTTGGATGACAAGAAAGAAAGAAAGAAGGCCGAGAAGAACATCAGACAAGAAAGCAATGGTGACTGAAGAATCTGAATATCAAAGTGATGAACTCCCTACATCACCAGACGATCAAATCTTTTCTGATGATTCAGACGACCTAGCTATGATGGCCATAGGTGAAAATGAGGTAAACTCCTATACTACTACTTTCCATTCACCTATTTTTTCACAATCAGATGAGATAAACTCATCTGAAGGCGAATCAGAAGACACCTATTATCAATCCTTAAGAAAGGTAAAAGGTGATCTTGATATTGCCACTAGAGCTTTCATAGAAGTGGAAGAGGAGAATAAGGATCTAAGGAAAGCAATTGCTAAGTTGAAAAAGGCTAAATTTGATAACACCCCTGAGTTGGTCACAATGAATGAAAGATTGACCAGAGAAGTGGAGCTTCTTAAGGAAGAAAATACCACAATAACTCAGTTGTATGAGGGGATGTTACAAACTCAAGCCTTAGAAACTAAGGAACTTCGTTCACTATAATCCAAATTCGATGACCTCTTCCAAGCACACAAGCTCTTAGAAAAGGAGAAGGAATGCCTAAATCAAAAGATATCAGAGTTCAATAAAGCCTCTTCTACTATTGAAAGTATCTCTGCGTATTATAGATCAAATGGCAATAAGATGGGTTTTGGCTATGAACTTAATCCATCTACATCCTCTCCAGCTGGGGGTAGTACACCTAACAAGTGCACTACTCAGACACATGAAAAGGGTGAGTGTTCTAAACACAATGAACCTAATATGAACCAGAAGGCATCTGTACCAGCTAAGGTTAACTATCCCAAAACCAAAAATGGTAAAGGACAAGCTAACCCCATGCCTGTACAGAGAAACAGCAGACAGCCTAGACCATCTCGCCTGAGACAGTCTCAGCTGTATGCTGCTCCAGCCAAGAAGAAGAAATCTTCTTCAAACAAATCTGTTCTCTTTGCACCCCCTATCTCTTATGATATTGTGAGAACAGAAGAGTATGATCCATATAATCGTGTGCATCGTCCAGCTAATGCACCCAGGCCGAATGTAACTAGTCAAAAGATCATGTATGTACACTCCTATAAAGGGAAACCATTTGACTATTACTTAGCTGACACAAAGAACAAATCAGATCAGTCCAAGGTGCTGACTAGTAAGATTTGGTTCTGTGATGCCCGAGGGAAACAACTCAAATGTTCAAGGTTGTTTAAACGACCAATGTATATGTGGGTTCCCAAGGGTAGTACTAACACCCAAGGACCCAAAACAAAATGGGTACCTAAAACTTAACTTTTCTTGCAGGAAAGAAGGGACCTATACAGAAGAGGAGGTCTAGCAGGAGAAACTTGGTACATAGATAGTGGATGCTCAACTCACATGACAGGAACCAAAGCCCTGCTGACCAACTACATAGAGAAGAAAGGTCCAAAAGTTTTCTTTGGTGATAACGCGCATGGTAACACAAAAGGATATGGCACCCTTAAAAATGGTGACATTGAGGTACATGATGTATCATATGTAGAAGGTCTTAAGTTTAATTTATTATCTGTTTCTCATTTTTGTGACACTGGTTACTCAGTCAAATTCTCTAAAGATGAGTGTCTCATAAGTGATAAAAGAACAAAACAAAACCTTCTAACAGGATCTAGAAAGGGAAGTATGTATCTTGCAAATTGGAACAGCTGTCCTAAGGATACATGTCTGCTTGTGAAGAGTCCTAAAGATGTCAGCTGGCTATGGCACAAACGTCTTAGTCATCTGAACTTTAAGACTATGAACAAGTTAGCAAGGGAATCCTTAGTTGATGGTCTGCCTAATGAACTCTACTGTAAAGATCAGGTATGTGATGCATGTCAACAAGGGAAGCAAACAAAGGTCTCCTTCAAGACCAAGAAGACAGCATCAACCAGCAGAGTTCTTGAATTGCTTCACATGGATCTCTTTGGACCAATCACTCCAACCACTCTAACAGGAAGAAAGTACACTCTTATTGTTGTAGATGACTACTCCAAGTTTACTTGGGTTATCTTCTTATACAAGAAGAGTGAAACACAGCAGAAACTTCCTGAACTATTGAAGAGGATCCAAGTAGAGAAAGGAGAACCAATTGTGAAAATTAGAAGTGACAAAGGCACTGAATTCATTAACTCCTATATTATTGCCTATTGTACTACTAATGGTATTCAGCATGAGACAAGTGCAGCAAGAACACCTCAACAGAATGGTGTAGCTGAAAGAAGAGTCAGAACACTCAAAGAAGCTGCCAGAACACTCCTTGCTGAATTCTCCACTCCCAAGAAGCTATGGGCAGAAGCCATCAACACAGCTTGTCACACTCAAAACAGGTCAGGTATTCATAAAATACATGAGAAAACCCCATATGAACTGTGGAAAGGAAGAAAACCAAGAATATCTTACTTTCATATATTTGGTTGTAAGTGTTTCATTCACAACAATGGGAAGAGTAAGTTGAATGCTTTTGATGCCAAATCAGATGAGGGGATATTTTTAGGATACTCCTCAACTAGCAAAGCATTTAGAGTACTCAACAAACGAACCCTTCTTGTGGAAGAAACACCTCATGTTGTTTTTGATGAATCTTGTGAAAAGAATGCAGTAGAAACAAACTCAGCTGCAGAACAAATGAGACATCTAGTGATCAAGTCCAGACCAGATGAGTTCATTGAAGTCAATGAACCTTTCCCTGAAGAAACAGAGGAGGATAAGCCTCATAGACCTGTCACTAGATCTCAAACTCAAGCAGGACAAGCTGACCAGAATCAAGATGCACCAATCCCAAATGCCAGGGGGAATGATCTCTTTGACACACAAGATACAGATGATGAACGACCTAATCAAGTCAACCCTACTGATGGCACTAGATCAGATGAGGATCCAAACTCATCCAATGCAGATACTCCAGTGAGGCATACATGGAGGAACAACCATCCATCAAACCTCATCTTAGGAGGAGCAGAATCAGGTGTCAAGACCAGAAGACAACTGAATCAGAACTCCCAATCATCTATGTTCTGCTGGTGTGCCTTCCTGTCCAACATTGAACCAGCTGACATAGAAGAAGCAATGACAGATAGCAATTGGATCACTGGTATGCAAGAAGAACTAAACCAATTCGAAAGAAATGAAGTCTGGGAATTGGTAGATCGTCCTGAAAACCACAATGTAGTAGGAACAAAGTGGGTATTCAAGAACAAGAAGGACGAAAATGATGTGATAACTAGAAATAAGGCTAGGCTAGTTGCAAAAGGATACTCTCAATCTGAAGGGATTGACTATGATGAAACCTTTGCTCCAGTAGCCAGATTAGAAGCCATACGACTGTTTCTAGCCTATGCATCATATATGGACTTCAAGGTATATCAAATGGACGTCAAGAGTGCTTTTCTAAATGGTATTCTGGTAGAAGAAGTATATGTAGAGCAGCCTCCAGGATTTGAAAAAGGTGATCAAGTATATCGACTGAAGAAGGCTCTCTATGGTCTAAAACAAGCCCCTAGAGCTTGGTATGACACATTGTCACAATTCCTACTTGACAATGGATATACAAAAGGCAAAGTGGATAGAACTCTCTTCAGTCTACAAGAAGGAGAAGACATTCTAATGGTACAAATATATGTAGATGACATTATATTTGGATCACCCAATCAAGAGATGTGCAAGAAGTTCTCTGAACTTATGCAAGGAAAATTTGAAATGAGCATGATGGGTGAGATGAATTATTTCCTAGGACTTCAAGTCAAGCAGAGTTCAGAAGGGATCTTCATCAACCAGTCCAAGTATACCAAGAGTCTATTAGAAAGATTCAAAGCTCTACAAAGCAAGACTGCAAGGATTCCAATGATGACATCTTTCAAAATGGAACCAGATGAGTCTGGAAAGGCAGTTGATCAAGCTGAATATAGAGCACTGATTGGATCTCTACTATACCTTACAGCTAGAAGACCAGACATAACATTTGCTGTAGGAGTATGTGCTAGGTTTCAAGCAAACCCAAAGCAAAGTCATCTAGAAGCAGCAAGGAAGATTCTCAAGTACCTAAAAGGAACAGTCAACCTAGGACTATGGTACCCTGCTGATGACAATCTAGAATTGAGTGGCTATTCTGACTCAGACTATGGAGGATGTAGAATTGATAGGAAATCCACATCTGGAACCTGTCAATTTCTAGGCAACAAGCTAATTTCATGGTTCTCTAAGAAGCAAACCTCAGTTGCAACCTCCACCACTGAAGCAGAATACATGGCAGCTGGTAGTTGTTGTAGTCAGCTGCTCTGGCTAGTTCAACAACTCAAGGATTACAATGTAGAGGCAAGAGAAGTCCCTATCTATTGTGATAGCAACAGTGCCATTGCCATCACTCAAAATCCAGTCCTCCACACAAGGTGCAAGCATGTCGACATCCGACACCACTTCATAAGAGACCACCTTGAAAAGAAGGACATCAAGATGGAGAAAATTCACACAGATATCCAAAGAGCAGACATCTTGACTAAGCCCCTAGCTGAAGAAAGATTCAAGACCCTATGCTACAGCTTAGGACTCCTGGATCCAAGCACATGAAGAGCAAAGATCAGCTGAAAACCTCAGCTGATACAAGTGCAGAAGACTAGGAGGATCAGATGAGGTGAATAGACACCCTCATCTTCAGGAAAGTTCTTTCCCGATGAAGACAAATAAAGCTGAGGGAAAACTTAGAGTCATCTAATCAAGGGGGAATCAATGATACCTTAATAATCCTTGATGAAATGCTCTAAAATCTGCATTGCATATCATATATATATATATACAGCAGACTTGAACAAAGTTATTTGGTTTCTCTACTACAAGTAATGTATACTATGTATAATAATAAACTATTCTTCATAAAATACTTTATTTATATACATACATACAGTATACTATTGAGTTATACTTGGTTGGATTAACACACCATCCTCACCGACTCAACAATATACATGCACTGTACGGACTTCAAATAACTCTTGCTCAAAATTTATAATTTTTGCATTCCATAAGATAAAGTCTGACTATCTTTAAATGTGAACCCTTAGATCAAGAATCTCATTGTTGATCTTAAGAAGTCACTTTTCAGAAATACAGACCTATCAACTCTATAATTTTGTCATCTTTCACTCCACTACCTCATTTCTACCCCTATAAAAGGAGGAAGTTATGAGAACACCTAAGAACACAAATCACTAAACATTGTTTTTGTTTCAGGTATGGAGACAATCGAAAGAAAAGATGGAATGGAGATCATCCTTCAACCAAAGACTTGGGTGAAGGAGATGAAGATTTGTCCGGAAGATGAAGATGATGCAGATCAACATACTTGGCCTACTCAACATGAGTATGCCTGTGAAAACTAGAGGAAAGAGAGAAGTCCTTATTGAAAACAAGAGGAAAGAGAGATGCAGAGGACAAGGCTACTGTGTCTAAACAGAACATGAAGGCTAAGTCCATGGCCCTCTCTTCGGACTCCATTGAAGCCTCTTGCAATCTTCCTTCTCTTTCAAGAGTAGCGAAGAAATTCAAAAAGGACACATTTGATGCTACAACCCATTTGATGATGAGGAACATCAGATGGTAAGGGCAACCTGAACCAGTGGGATATCATCTAGGCTGATCGTCTACATATTGATTTGATGGTCCTACTTGATTCAGATAAAGCTGGAAGATCCATCATCCAGGTTGGATCATCACAGCAACAATGAAGGATGCAACAAGCCAGGTTGGACCTTCAAAGCACAGAAGATTTACTCAGCAAATCTCAATCCTCCACTCAGCTGATCAGAAGACCTACTCAGCTGACCAGAAGACTTCCAAGAGAAATCAGCAGACATTTTCAAGAAATCAGAAGACTTCACTCTGCTGACAAGATCACTTGATTTTTGAGTTTAATGACTATCCTTGATCATGTAATTCATTCTAGATTTATTCCTGAATGTAATTAAACAAATTGGCTTATATAAGGAATGCAATTCTCTTATAAAAAATGGCCTTGATGATCAATTCTTGCCACAAAATTAGTCACAACGGCTATTTTTGGTAATGATGTCATTAATACTCAATTACCAAATTGCCAGCAAATCAACAGTTGCCACATGGCAAATTCAGCCGGCAAATTTAAAGAAGGCCCAAAATCAAAGAAGGAAAATCTTGGGCTCTACTCCACAATTAACCCAAATCTGACCGTTAGATCAAGATTTGTTGGAGTATATATACACACCCTTAAACCTCTCCCAAACCCTTTCGCTCACAATACACTTTTACTCTCAATACTCTCTCGTCCTGCAAATCTCTCTCAAGCTCTCAAAACTTAACACTCAAGCACTACTATGGCAATCATTGAGATTTACGACGAGAAGACCAAGAACACTGGAACTCTAGATGCAACAAAGTGGTCTAGGGAAAGGAAAGTTTTCACTGAGAGTGCTCTGTTTTTCAAGGGCAAACACACAGCTGCAAACAAGGAAATCCTTCTTCGCTGCATCAACCTCAATCTTCGAGAATTTCTGGAAGCAGCACCCACCAACGTTTATGAACAAGATGTGCTGGCTTTCTATGCGAATCCTGTGATGAAGGGTTCTCACGTTGAAAGTGTCATGGGTGGACACAAGGTCAAAATAACAAGGGAAATCCTCAAGGAACTGTTTGGTTTGTCAAGGGGGAAGATCAATATCTCCAACTACATTATGGGTAAGGAGAAAGAGTACATGGAGATATTCACTGGTGGTAGAATCAAGGCTGAAGATGCCTCCGGACTGAAGAAATCTCAGTTGGAACCTAAGTTTCAAACCCTAATGGATATAGCAGGCAAGATGCTGCTTGGTAACACTTTCAGCCATAATGCTGTTACCACTTTGAAAGTCAGAGTTATGGCAGCAATCTGGGATCAGATTGATGGAGACTGGAAAGGGCTCTTCTTGGACAGAATTGCTCTTGAAGCCAAGAAAGTGACCTTGGACCTTCAATCTAGAGAATGGAACGTGACCTCTACTGTCAGCTTTGTCAACAAGCTGAGTATCATTCATCCAGAAGTACTCCCCAGAAAATACAAGATGGGACCTCACAAGACCTTCCACATCTCCAAATATTACTTGAGGAAGGATGCTCTTGCTGAGGCAGAAAGGTTGAAAGAGGAGAAGAGGAAGTTGTTGGCTGCAGCACCTTCCAAACATGCAGTTAAAGAGGCAGAAGAGTCTACTCATGACTCTGCTGCAGAAGAAGAAGAGGAGCCATCCAAAGAAGAGGCTCAAAAGAAGGCTGCTGAGGATGATGATGACAATCAGACCTTAGCACAAAGAAGATATCTGATCAGATCAGGGCTCATCTCCCCATCTGATTCAGATGCCACTCCCACTGCCTCTCCTTTGAAACAGGCAGGTACTTCTAATCCTCTCTCACTTTCACTCCTTCCAAGTTGTCAAAGGGTCAGAAGAGAAAGAAGAACACTTCTTCTTTCACAAAGAAATCCAAGAAATCCAGGCTCCCTACTCCCATGAGCATAGCCCCTATTTCATCCTTCAACCCTTCTGATGATTCCAACCCATCTGAACCTCCAAACACTGAAAACCAAATCCCTGCTGATACTCACACAGCAGAGGAACAAGCCCAGCCTAACACTGCTGATGTTCAAACAGCAGACAACCAACCACAGACCACCCTCACACAACCTGCTGATGATCAAACTCAGATTATATCCACAATCCTTGCTGACATTCAAACAGCAAATGTCCAAGATCATCAAGCTCAAACACCTACTGATCTTCAAGAAGAAACTGACCCAGACCAGCAGACTCAAAACCCTGCTGATGAACAAACCACTGAAGAACATATCACTTCCCAAATCCCTGCTGATACTCACACAGCAGAGGAAAATACCCCAACTACCCAATCCCCTATCCTCTCTGCCCCATCTGCTCCAGAAGACTTAGCACCAGCAGCCCTGGATGAAGCTGGCCCTTCTCAACCTCAATTCAGAATGGTGCACTACCCCATGTGTACAACAGAGAAGATAATGAGGATGAAGATAGCCAACCTGCTCAAGTCCACTATCCCTGGAGTTGATGAGAATTCAATCCAGTTTGAACAAGTGCTTAGGATATGCACTTGGATTGAGCTCAGAAGAGATGATGTGGATGACCTTCTTGATGTCATTGAAGGAATGGGAGGAAAGGAAAACTTCCTTGACTGGGAAATGGAGCAGAAGGAAGTTGCTCAAGTTCGTTCTTATGCTCAACTGCTATCAGACGAGGCACTGACTGCAGTTTGCAACCGGATTCTAGGAATCCCCACTGCTGATGTCTCTATCCCAGAAGACTCATCGGATCAGCAGACAGCTGAACAAGCAAAGATGAAGGAATCAGCTGCACCAGCCTTGGTGGAAGACTCAGCTGCCCCTGCTGAAGACTCAGCTGCACCAGCTGACAAAGAAGAGATTGAAAGAGAAGTAGTCAGAATACCAGCTCACTTCAGACCTTCAGACGAACTGACTCACTTCATTGCCAATCAAGAGGATCCAGGCAGACGAATGATGACCCATCTGACTAAGGCCACTACCTGCTTCCTCAATGAGGAGTACCTATCGGCCGAAGAAAGAGGCAATGCAATTATTGTTCATCCAAAGCCTCAGGGTACATCCTCTACCTCTACCCCATCTGTTAACCTTACAGTAGACATCTGCTCCCAGGTCAAAGCTGCAATAGACTTGCACTTTGAGAAAGGTTTAGGCATGCAGCTAGGACGATATGTTGAGAAAGCTGCAAGGGAACAGAAGACTCGTCTTCATGATCAAATAATTGACATTGAAGACAAGTTTGGTGAAGCACTTCATCAGCAGATAGGAGAATACTTGAGTACCTATCAGAAGTTGTCAGCCGACACCTCCAAAAGGTTTGCTGATCTTTACAGTGATGAGATGCGCCGTATGGAGACTACCTACAAGACAAGAATTGAGGATGCTGAAGCAAGAGCCACTGAAGGACAAGCTCTTCTTAAAACAGCTGCAGAGGAGAATGAGAAATTGCAGACTCAGCTGAAGGAGACAGCAGCCAAGTTGGAAGCTCTTACAACTAGATTTGAAGCTGCCTCCTCCTCCAATTCACATGCTGAAGTTCTAGAGCACAGCATAACTCATCTGACCCAAGTTGCCAAGGTCAATGACATGGCACTGAAACAAACTCTGAGAGTGGAAATCATGAATTCCATGAAGCCTTTTGCGGCTGCACTTGCTGAAGCCAAAAAGGGGGAAGATGTGTTGATAAAGGCTCTAGAGAAGTCTACTGCCCAGCAAGCTGAACTGGTAGTAGCACAAGATGACTTGACTGAAACCTTGGGTGGTTTAAAGAGCAAAATCAAGAACAGGCAAGGCAAAGGCAAAGAAATTGCTCAAGGAGATACCCAAGCACCCACTCAAGCTCCTGCCAAGACTCTTCAGATCACTGCTTCTGAAGAACAAGCTTCTGAAAAGAGAATGACAAGGAAAAGAAAGGCAGATGAGCAAGCTCAGTCAGCTCAGACCAGCAAGAAATCAGCTCCAGCAGAGCCTACTGCAGAAGAGAAGGAGGCTCTAGAGCTGAAGAAAAAGAAGTTGCTTGAAGCTCAAGAGCTTAAGCAAAGGAAGCTGAATGATGCGAAGGCAGTCAAAGCCAAATTTGAAAGAAGAATTGCCAAACTCAGGAAAGCACAAGAAGACAAGGTCCTGGTGTTTGATAGCAATTATGTGGACTACTTAGCCCTTCAAGATGAGCTACCAAGATGGTATCTCCTGAAGAAGAAGTGGCAAATTCAACACCACATAGTAAGGAAATTTGGCCCTCTCCCTACTTATGAAGAAGAATTCTTACAATTCTCCCAGTTCATGAACTTTGAAGATCCAGAGTTCTGGGAAGAAATTGTCAAGTCAGCCAAAGAACTTGACAACTGCAGAATCCTACCTCCTGAAGAACCCAAATGGGATCCACCCCTTCTGGATTCAGGAAGAGTCAACATGATTGAAATCAAAATGATTTTGTACAAGATCTATGAAGAGGAGAATGTTACAGACATGCAGCACATGGAAGAAGTTCGAGCTCGTCTGTACCTTGCCTACCGCATTTAGAGACCAGAAGACCTGATGAAGACTACATTAGAAGTTTAAAGAGTCTATTACTTGTAATCTGTAAAAGTTCTATCTATTCAAGTTCTAGTTCTTTTTGCTTACAAGACAAACTCTCAATGTCTTCATCAGATACTTCAGTTTTAGCATGTTATAAACTCTTATCTTATTTCATTAAGAGCATTTATCAAGCATAGTTTTGGCTTCATCAAAAAGGGGGAAATTGTTGGGATATAAATTCACCCTAAGCCCCACTTGATGTTAGAATAGTTTTGATGGCCAAAACACTTAGAGTTTATAAATGTAATAGGATCAGCTGACTTGTATAGAACAGCTTAGACTAGTCTTGTGTGATCAACTGTATTGATATCAGCTGATCAGCACAGTCCTGGCTTACATGCCTATCCTCAAGATGAGAAGAGTAGAAGACATGAAGACTAGAAGATCCTTGAAGACCAGATAAGTTAAGGTGCTTGTATACCTACCTATCTGATGTAGTCCCAGATTGAAGATGGCCTAAAGCAGTACAAAGAATTTCCAGATCAGAAGAGTGTTACTCGTCTGATATCAGAAGACAGAAGACCTAAGGACAGAAGAGTAGTCAGAAGACTAGAAGTACAGATCAGAAGACTATGTGCTCTTCCAGGACTCGGCTGATTCCTAAGTCATCTTGCAATTCAAACGAAGACCTACCTTATTTAGAAGATTGACATGATCCCAGGATTGAAGCAATCAAGCGGCTGGAATCAAGGAATCAAGCTATTATGGAAAGATTGCTCAAACGGCTAGTCAACTCCAACGGCTAGTTGCAACCAATCTCCATTATAAATACAAGAGGATGAGGAATCACAAGAATAGAAGTCACAGGAAGAATTCAAAAGCTAAGCAAGCAATCAAGCAAAAAGCCATATTGTTCTAAGAGTTCTCCAAGAGCCAGAAATCCATTAGATTATCCATAGCTCTTAAGTGCTTCCTATCCAACCCCTAAGAATCTGAAACCTGTTCATATTGTATATCAATTGTTTTAGGCATAGTGGTTAAGCAAATTATAAGCTTGAACCATTAGTTGGATACATCTCAAAAACCCCAAACCCTCACCGAAAGGTTAAAGTTTTTTAATCCCTCAAAGTGCAAGTTCTTACAATCACTTGTGGAGACCGCAGCTGTTAGGACGGCTCAGATCTCAAAGTCCTAACCTTGGGACTATAAAGGACAAGACCCTTGTAATTTGTGGAAATTAAAGGGATTAAACATCACGTTAGGACGTGAGAGTGGACGTAGGATCGTATATCCGAACCACTATAAATCCGGTGTTATTTACTTTCTGCACTTTACATTTCTGTCTTTACATTCATTATTATATAGTGCATACTGTTATTTCAACACTCTTTAAAACAGGCCATAACTTTCAAACCAGCATCAGCTGAGTAATTTCATTAAGTAAAACAAGTTACAAGAACGAGTCTAAACCAGGGCCACCATAATTCCGCATATAGCCTTATCAATCAGATCACTATAGTCATCTGGACCAGCAGACTTGCAGTCCAGTTGACATAGCAATCAGAAGAGGTTCCCAACTCTGTTTGAAAAAGTTTTAAAGTCTATTCACCCCTCCCCTCTAGACTTTAATCCCATTCACTACTCGTTCAGGGACCAACACAAACCCAACTACCAGAAATGTTAAAAAGGTTGCAAGTAGAAAAGGGTCAGCCCATTGTCAAGATCAGAAGTGACAAGGGGACTGAATTTATAAACTGCTATATTAAAGAATTTTGTTCTAAGTTTGGAATTCAGCATTTGACAAGTGCAGCTAGGACACCCCAACAAAATGGTGTAGCTGAGAGAAGAAACAGAACACTAAAGGAAGCATGCAGATCAATGCTTGCAGAGTACAACACACCACAGAAGTTCTGGGCTGAGGCAATCAACACTGCCTGTCATACTCAGAACAGATGTGCATTCAACAAAGTTCATGGTAAAACTCCTTATGAGGTAGTGAAAGGTAGAAAATCTAGAGTTTCATATTTTCATATCTTTGGATGTAAGTGCTTTATTCATAACAATGGAAAGAGCAAATTAAATGCTTTTGATGCTAAAGCTGATCAGGGAATATTCTTAGGATATTCTTCTACTAGCAAAGCATTTAGAGTGTTTAATTACTCTACTCTATGTGTAGAAGAAACACCCCATGTTGTCTTTGATGAAGTTGTACAGGACTCTGCTGATCATCAGATCAGTAAGAAAATTGATGATCTGACTATTCAAACTGATAAAGACAATGAAGAGACTGAAGTCTATGAATCTGTACAAGCCTACAATCCATTTCTGAATGTTCTAAACAAAGATGATGATGTAGAAAAGGTAAAAGACAAAGGTAAGTCTTCTAGACCAATTGACATACCTGAATTGGTTGACTGTTCTCCTGTGAATAAACCTGCTGAAAATGATGATATTGATATTGTTGATTCTGTTATGCATGATGTGGATGATGATAGTATTCCTGTTAAGACTAGAAAAACATGGAAATCTGCTCATTCTACTGATCTGATTATTGGTGAATCCAATAAAGGTGTTAAGACCAGAAGACAACTGTTTGATTCTAAGCCTGAACCTAGTAATTCACTGTTTTGTTGGTGTTGCTTCTTATCTTCTATTGAGCCTGCAAATGTGAAAGAAGCTTTATCTGACAGTAACTGGATTATGGCTATGCAAGAAGAATTAAATCAGTTTACTCGAAATGATGCATGGGAACTCGTAGAGAGACCTACTGATCACAATGTGGTAGGTACAAAGTGGATTTTCAAAAATAAGAAAGATGAGAATGATCTTGTTGTGAGAAACAAAGCCAGATTAGTGGCTCAGGGCTACTCTCAAGCTGAGGATATTGATTATGATGAAACATTTGCCCCTGTAGCTAGACTAGAAGCTATACGATTGTTTCTTGCTTATGCTGCTTATATGAAATTCACTGTGTATCAAATGGATGTGAAAAGTGCATTTTTGAATGGTATACTTGTTGAAGAAGTTTATGTAGAACAACCTCCTGGATTTGAGGTAAATGGTAATCAAGTATACAGGTTGAAGAAAGCACTATATAGTCTGAAGCAAGCTCCAAGAGCCTGGTATGACACTCTTTCACTATTCTTAGTTGAAAATGGATTTACTAAAGGCAAAGTGGATCGAACTTTGTTCAGAAGACAAGAAGGTACATACATTTTATTAGTCCAAATTTATGTTGATGATATAATATTTGGATCTCCTAACAAAAGCATGAGTGAAAGCTTTTCAAAGCTCATGCAAAACAAGTTTGAAATGTCAATGATGGGTGAAATGACCTATTTTCTTGGTCTTCAAGTAAAACAATCATCTGAAGGTATCTTTATCAATCAAGCAAAATATACAAGAAATTTGTTAGATAAATTTGGTATCAAGACCTGTAAAACAGTTGGAGTACCAATGCTGCCAACATACAGAATGGATCCAGATGATCAAGGTAAGTGTGCTGATCAATCCTATTATAGAGCTTTAATTGGTTCTTTACTCTATTTGACTGCTAGTAGGCCAGATATTGCATTTGCAGTAGGTGTATGTGCTAGATTTCAGGCCAATCCCAAAGAAAGTCATGTGGAGACTGCTAAAAGGATATTGAAATATCTAAAGGGTACCATTAATCGAGGTTTGTGGTATTCTGCAGATGATGATTTATCCCTAAGTGGTTATTCAGATTCTGACTTTGGTGGTTGCAGGATAGATAGAAAATCAACTTCTGGTTCATGCAGATTTTTAGGTTCTAAGCTCATATCATGGTTTTCAAAGAAACAAAAAAGTGTGGCAACATCTACCACTGAAGCAGAATATATGGCTGCATGAAGTTGTTGTAGTCAGCTTCTTTGGCTAATGCAACAACTTAGAGACTACAATATTGTGGAATCTAATGTACCTATATTCTGTGACAGCAATAACGCAATTGCCATCACTCAAAATCCCGTTTTACATACTAGATGCAAGCATGTAGATGTTAGGCATCATTTTATTAGGGATCATGTGGAAAAGAAAAACATAAGGATGGAAAAGATCCATACTGATATTCAAAGAGCTAACATTTTCACAAAACCTTTGGCTGAAACTAGATTTGGAGAGCTTTGCATAAGTTTAGGATTGATAGACATGGATCCTGCATGTATATAGAACTGTACACTAACATTTCAGGTACTGAGCTAATATCAATAACAGTACTCCAAGAAGGGTAATTCTGAAGAACAGACCATGTCAAGACCTCTACATTCATCACAATCAGGTAAAAAGGTTACTAAGGTGCCTAAATCCCGATGAGGAAGCTGGTAAAGCTGAGGGAATTGAGAATATACATTTAAGGGGGAATCTATGATTTCTGAAAAATCATGTATGTTGACTCAGAGCACAAGTCACCTTAGAATAAACCCTATAAAGACCTATTTTAATTATTCTTTACTAATCTGTACTGTATTTCACCATCTATGCATGAACTAACACTTCTACCAAGGTGAAACAGGCACAGAAGAGGAGTTCTCCACTGGAGGGGGAACTGATCTGATTACAGATTTGATCTGTCTACAAATCTGATCTGATTACAGCACATATCTGTCTACAGACATGTTCTGATTATTGAATTGATTTGTCTACAAGACTGTTCTGATTACAAAGTTAATTTGTCTACAGAACTATTCTGACTACAATATCATTCTCTCTACAGAACTGATCTGATTACTGATTAAACTGTCTACAGAGCTTATTTGATTACAGGAAAATCTGTCTACAAAATAGAACTGATCTGGGCTACAGTACTGGACTGAGAAAGTACTGTGCTGGTATCAAAAAGGTGAAAATTAGAAGAGTTGGGGAACTGATCTGAGGATTACTGAGCTGACCCAGCTACTGATCTGATCTTCAAAGAGAGTACTCAGCTGATCACTGTACTCAGCTGAACCCAAATAAGTAAATTTCAATATATTTTAAGTAAGAAATTGAAGTAAAATGTGCATGGAAACAACTGTGCTGATACACATCAGAACTATATTATTGCCTTAGAATGTTTCTAAGTCAAGATTTGTTCAAAATTAGCTTATTTATAGAGAAGATTAATACACTCCTCTATTTTTGACCTAATTTTAAAAGGTGTATTTATCAACACAAGTTGGCTCCAAATTGGAATTGAGTTTTATGAATCTGGAACGTTTTTCTTAAAATTACACTTTTCTACACTCAATCCAAACCACACAACGTGACAATCTAAATCAATCCAAGCCCTAGATTTGCTTTGGTTTAGATTAACACGATCACATTTACATCTTCTTCTTCATCACTTAAAATCTTTCTACAAATTTCTCTAAGCTCAAGGTTTCACGATACTCCCACTCTTTCATCTACACTTCTACATTTCTACTCTATGGCGATTATTGACATTCTTAACGAAGAAAATGAAGTGGTAGGTACGTTTGATTCACCCAGATGGATTCGTGAAAAAGGAATTTTCGTTGAAAACTCGGTCTACTTCACTGGACGACAAAAGAGCGAGAATCAAGCCATTCTCACCATGTGTGAAGAATGCAGACTGAAGAAGTATCTAGAATCATTCCCCAAGATGGTTTTTGAACCTGAGGCAATGGAATTCTTGTTACAGGTGCAAGGTGATTCAAATAGTATCCGTTCAACGGTTTCGGGTCACAGGGTTGTCATTTCCAGAGAAACCCTTGAAATCGCGTTTGATTTACCCAACGGGCCGGTAAACATTCTGAGCTACATGGCAGGGCAAGAAAAGGCTTGCGTGGGTAGATGGATAAATGTTGACCCAGCGACTCTCACCAATTTGAAGAAGGAAATTCTTCCAGAAGGTCTTCAATTGTTGATGGACATTGCTGGAAAATGTTTGTTAGGTCAACACTTTAGTCAGGACGCCCTCACCCAACTAAAGATTCGTGTTATGGCCGCGATCATTGATCGAGTTGATGGTGACTGGCAATGTTTTATTTTGGGCAGGCTGTTGGCTGAAAGAGAGAAAGTGTTGTTCGATGAAGACACTAGAGAATTTTCCATTAAATCCTTGATGGGTTTTGGAAGCAAGTTGAGCATCCTGTTGCCGCAATTAGCTGATAAAAAGGTGGATTGGAGTCCTCCGAAAAGATTTCATCAGGGCAAGTTTTTGTTCAAGAAGGAGTCCGCATTATTTGAACAAGCTCAACGTCAACAACAACAACCTCAAGAATCTGGTGGTTCTATGTTTCGTTCTGAAAATGATGAGCCGGAGTTGAGAACAAAGGCTAGGCATGATCCTCACCGAGCTGGATTAAGAAGGGGCAGATCAGCTAGGGTTGCCTCTGAAAGATCAGAAGAGTCAGTTGCTGCTGTGAAGGAGTCTTCTGTAGAACAAGAGGTAAGTTCTTCAAGCCTCATTGTTTTACATAAGAGATCAAAAGTTTCTGGTGTGCTTAGACCCAGAAGAGTTCTCAAGAGCACTACCCCTTCTCCCTCAACCTCTGATTCTATCCAAGCCCAACCCCTTGAAAATGAGCCTACCTGTTCTGAGGAGTCAGTTCACTACTCTCATATTCGACAGAACACTCCTCCCTCACCCCCTCAGAACACTTCATTTCATCCCACTCCTTAATCAAGTCCTCATCACAATCCCACTCCTCATTTCTCTCCTGAACCTGAACCTGAACCAGTTCATGATCACTCTACTGAGCATGAACATATACCTTCTTCTGAACCAATTGAGATTACCTCTTCACCAGAACATGAGATTATCCAACCAAATTCAGTGTTCTTGATGGACTATCCTGTATGTGATAAGGAAGAGAGGATAAGATTCAAATTGAGAAATGCTCTTCTCAAAAGCTTTCATGGTTTAGATAATAGCTCTATGACCTTTAAGCAACTTCTAAGGATAGGCACTTGGGTGTATCTTAGAGGTATAGGTCTAAATGAGTTGATGATTGTAGCAGAAGGCATGGGTGGTTTGTCTGTGTTCCATGACTGGGAACAAGAACAGAGAGAAGCTGCATGTGTTAATTCATTTACAGAATTATTCACTCTTGAGTCAGTTATTCAGTTGATTGAAAGGATAACTGGTTATAAGTATTCTGTGGTAAAGTCTGCTGATGAAAATGTTGATACTGATGTCAATATGGAAGCTGAGGATGCTGGTGTTGAAAATTTTGATAATGAAGCTGATTTGGAAGTTGATATGGAAGCTGACTATGAAGCTGATACCAATGCAACTGAGGTGTTTGAGAACACAGTTGTAATTGAAGAAACTGAAGTCTTAGTGGAACAAGCTTTGGGTGCTGATGAGTTAGAAAGCACACCAATCTATGCTGCTGAAGATACTGTGCTTGATGATGCTCAAGAAACAGTAAGAACTGTTCCTGCTGAGACAGTGCAAGATAACTCTAGCTTTGAGATGTTGAAAAAGCAAAATGAAGAGTTACAAGGCAAGCTGGAAGCTACTTTGAAACAATTTCAAGAAGCCACTGAGAAATTGGAAAGTTTGACTGCTACCAATTCATATGAGAAAGTGTTGGAATACACAATGTCTAAGATCTATGATCTGCATAGATTGCAAGAGAAAAAGCTTTCTGTTGAGTTGCAAAAGAAAGTTGAGCTGCTTTTGACACCCTTGAAGGATTGGCAGGATGAAGCCAAAAAGGGGGAAGATAAAGTCATGAAAGTGATGGAGCAGACTCAAACTCAACAACCTCAGTTGGTTGTGAGTCAAGATGAGTTGAAAGCAAGTATTGATGATTTGAAAGAAGAAATCATTAGCCTGAAGTTGAGAATCAATCTCAGAAGACATCAAAAGGCTTCTGAACCTCAATATGTAGTATCAATTGAGAAAAACATTGCTGAATCTTCTTCTGGAAAGCTAAAAAGGAAACTAATTTTGGATGATGAAGAAGAGGCCGAAGAGACTGGAAGGGTTACCAGGTCTAAAAGTAAGCTGAAGCATGTTGTTGGAAGTAGTAAGCCAAGTGATGAAAAGATGGCTGAAGCAGTTGAGAAGCATAATGAGCTGCTTGCTAAGAAGAAAGCTGAAATTTCTGAGAAAAGGAAAGCTGATGAACAGCTCAGAAAGCAAAAATTAAAAGATGCAGAAGCTGCAAGGAAAAAGTTTGATAATCGAGTTGCTGCTTTGAAAAGGAAAAAGAAATCTAAATCTGTTGGAAAAGTTCTTGAAGAGAACTACATGGAGTTCATTGTTGATTCTGATGATTTGGAATATTGGTATGATCTGAAAAAGAAATGGCAGATTGCTAATTTCATTGTGAAGAAATTTGGTGATCATGCAAGCAAGGAAGATGAATATTCTGACTTTGATGTGTTCATGATGAACATAGCAAGGAACTTCTGGGAACATATATTATTATTGGCTGCTGGTGCAGATATCCAGATCTTATGTCCGGAAGAACCTGTATGGGATCCTCCAAGATTAGAGAATGGAGAACCTGATCTGAATGAAGTTGGAAACATTATTTCAAAGATTATTCAAGATGAAGGCATAACTGATCATAAGCACATGATGAATATCAAGAACAGAATGTACTTGGCATTCAGAATTCCTAATGAAGATTGAAGATGAAGGACTATGCTGAAGAAGATAACATTTCTTAACCTTATCTTTATTTTCTTTGTTTTGGTATTTCTGTGATTATGTGACTTAGTTGCAATATGTGAATTATCTGATCTGATATGAATCTTAATCTGATTTTTGAATTGATGAACTAATATGAATGACTATATATCTTAACTACTGATATGTGAATGTTTAAGTAGTTTTGGCTTCATCAAAAAGGGGGAAATTGTTGGGATATGAATCCTATAAACAATGTTCTAATTGATGATTATATGTTTTGATGGCCAAAAGTAACTTGAAGTTAATGATATATGTGATTATATGTTATTCTATGTGTGATATATGAATTAGGATTACTGGTCTTAATGTGATATGAAGTTTGAGTTTACTGATCTTAGTGTTTTACTAATCTGATATATGAACTGTTTAAGAACTAAGCTGATGAATGAATTGTATAGACAACTTATAGTATAGGACTTAGATGTACTCATCTGTATGTAGTTCAGTTGATGTATAGATAGGTTTTATATTTGTAAAGTTGTATTCTATTGTATTCAACATTGTAAAAGTTCAGAACAGTATGATGGATTGAAGAAAGAAGACTAAGAGATATCAGAAGACTACTTCAGAGTATGAAGAAAATCAAGAGAAGTTATTGAAGGAAGCTGAACAGTTTTGGAAGAACTGTGCTGACTGACCAAGAGCAGTAAAACTAAGAAGTGTAGTTTACTGTGCTGAGTTAGTTGATTTGAAGAATAAGTTTAAGTCCTATACTATAAGCTGTCTATACAATTCATTCATCAACTTAGTTCTTAAACAGTTCATATATCAGATTAGTAAAACACTAAGATCAGTAAACTCAAACTTCATATCACATTAAGATCAGTAATCCTAATTCATATATCACACATAGAATAACATATAATCACATATATCATTAACTTCAAGTTACTTTTGGCCATCAAAACATATAATCATCAATTATTCTTCAAATCAACTAACTCAGCACAGTAAACTACTCTTCTTAGTTTTACTGCTCTTGGTCAGTCAGCACAGTTCTTCCAAAACTGTTCAGCTTCCTTCAATAACTTCTCTTGATTTTCTTCATACTCTGAAGTAGTCTTCTGATATCTCTTAGTCTTCTTTCTTCAATCCATCTTACTGTTCTGAACTTTTACAATGCTGAATACAATAGAATACAACTTTACAAATATAAAACCTATCTATACATCAACTGAACTACATACAGATGAGTACATCTAAGTCCTATACTATAAGTTGTCTATACAATTCATTCATCAGCTTAGTTCTTAAACAGTTCATATATTAGATTAGTAAAACACTAAGATCAGTAAACTCAAACTTCATATCACATTAAGATCAGTAATCCTAATTCATATATCACACATAGAATAACATATAATCACATATATCATTAACTTCAAGTTACTTTTGGCCATCAAAACATATAATCATCAATTAGAACATTGTTTATAAGATTCATATCCCAACATAAGTCATTATAACTGATAAGTGCAACACAATATTACTAAAAAGTGTAAGTCACTATAACTGAAAAGTATAAGTTCTTATAACTGAATAGTGCAACACAATATTATTAAAAAAATAAAAAAGTGCAAATGATCGAGTACAACTGAAAAATGCAACACATTATTACTAAAAAGTTTAAGTCACTATAACTGAAAAGTGTAAGTTCGTGCAACACAATATTATTAAAAAGTGCAAGTGAGTACGACTGAAAAAGACAATACAATATTAATGAAAAGTGTAAATCATTATAATTGAAAAGTGCAATATAGTATTACTAAAAAATGTAAGTCGCTATAAATGAAAAATATAAGAAAATTATTTATTATTGAGTATGTCAATAACTTAGATAGTAAATGAACATTTTTATAAGGTCGAATTACATGTTTTGAATATGTCCTTCATTTTTTTTCTTTTTAATTGAACAATTTGATAAAAATGACAACATGCATAATAATAATAATGACAATTGCTATGAATTGTAGTTGCAAAGTATTATCACATATTTTTCTTGGTTATTAATGTTACACATTTTATTAATTACTACTTACACTTTTTATGTATTATTAATGTTACACTTTTTATTAATTATTACTTGTAATTTTATTAATGTTACACTTTTTAGTAATTACTAGTTGCACTTTTATACCGAGAAACAATTGGAAAAATGAGATATTAATTATTAAAAAAAAAAATAATGCATACACTAGAGTGCACAACAACCCAACTCATAAATTAAAATGAATGGGTATCAAAGGATTGTGATTAAATAATTATCGAATATCTTGAGCACCAAAAATTCCATTTGATTGATGGAGAATTATAAAACTACGAAAAAAAAATCATCAATATATATGTGAAATTAAACAAAATAGATGAAATAATCGGTGTAAATTTTAAAACAATATTTTAGAATTTACAGGTAGCAAACAGAGATTCAAATCATCTAAAAAAAAATTATAAGTCGCAAGCAACTATTTCAAGATATGTTTTA
Source organism: Galeopsis tetrahit (assembly GCA_963675135.1). Taxonomy (NCBI): domain Eukaryota; kingdom Viridiplantae; phylum Streptophyta; class Magnoliopsida; order Lamiales; family Lamiaceae; genus Galeopsis; species Galeopsis tetrahit. The sequence continues at coordinate 54,860,850 of OY776128.1, forward strand.
CTAGAAGACAAAAAAATGTTACTACAAGGATAGTTTGTGTTATTGTACGAACAATAATACAAATTTAATTTTTTTGGACGAATTCACAATACAAATAGAGATATTTATCCGAGTTATGTTAATAAGACTAACGCGTTCAACCCTAACACATGCAGATTCAGGTTTAACAAATTGTGGGCCCGTTTAAATCTAATCTCTTTTAGCCCGAACCGATTAGTCAGTGGACTAATAGGACCAGCCTGGATAATTTATTATTATTATTATATATATATATATATATATATATATATATATAATTTTTTTAATCTAGTAATGAATAAAATTAATCACACCTCACAATTTAAATTTTACATAGGCTTATTGCCCTCATAACCCCGTGTACTGTTAAGAAGACTCGTGAGCCTCCCCCCCCCCCCACTGCCGGGAACGAGCTAATCAGGAATTCACAAATGCTTCTAAGGTTTCTAAGGGCGTGTTTGCAACAACAAGTGGTAGCTTATAATCACTTATTTTTAAATTAGAATCACTTATGAAATGTTTGGAAACTCAATAAACTAATTAATTTAAGCACTTAAAAGCAGATTTTGTGAAGCACCTTTCCACCAACTTCTACATACTTCAAAGTGATTATGGTATTTTAGTAAATACATACAACTTTTTTTCCAATTTTATCCTCACTTTTCCCCATTCACACGTGTTCACATTTTTTGTATAAAGGTCATTTTTGTAAATTTAATAAAAAGTGATTTTTTTAAAAACACCACTAACTTCTACCCAATTACTTAAAATCAATTTGTTTTAAAACACCACCCACTTTTCATCTTAAAGTAAATATCAATTTTAATCACTTCTAATAAAATACAATAGATTGCAAACACTCCCTAAATTTGATGATCTGAACAAAGGTCGAAGTGCACCAGACTATGACTCCCTTAGGTATATAGTCGATGTGTCATTCATGGTAGAAGATTCTAGTTTGATTGAGCTCGCGGGTGTTGACGGTTTACCTGACTCTAGCACTTCAGAGTTCAGGCAAGTGTCCCTTCACAAGCGTTGGTCGGATATGCTAGATGACACGGATTAAGGGTGTTTTACGAAACACTTGTATTTGTCCTACTTTCACTATTCTACGTTACACTTTGTTATTTAGAGGAGTGTACCTTTTTCCTTGACCTCGGGTTTTATCCCTAAGGATGGTTTTCTTAAGCAAGATTTTAACGGCACTTCGGCCTCTGACTTGACATGTGAGCTTATGATTTTAGATTTTCTTTTATATTCCATACATTTTTATTGACCATAATTTTAGCAGATCTATTTTTCTTAATTCCATTAGAATCTTAGACAAAGATGTTCTCATGTGTAAGAACATAAAATTAGTTTATGGATTTTTACTGCCAAATTTATAAAACACGTAAATTATATTTTAGAGATTTTTTTTTTGAATATTTAGTTTGTGGCTCGTTTAGCCTGTGGCCAGTTAGAATAGGTTTAGGTTCCCCTGACTTTTATCAGACCGCCAAGAGGGAAGCCTTAGTTTGTTTAGCATGTAGCCCTATAAGGCTGACCTTATAGGGTTAAAGCACTACAAGAAAAAAATACTTTTTGCCACATAGCTTTTATCACACTATAAAGTAAATATGGTAAAAAGTATTATGTAGTCACATTAAAAAAATTAGTGTGTTAATATGTGTGTTTTTAAAGACATTCAATAATAAGTGTAGGGATATATACTCAATTACCACACACAATAATAAACATTGTCTATTGTCACACCCCTATTAACACACTAAAAATAAATGTGTTTATAAGTACCTTTTAAATACATCATATTTTAAATGTGTTAACAAGTATGTTATTACCACACTAAGAAAAATAAGTTGTGTTAATATTAACTCTAATGCCACATTATTATGTTAGAATTATAAAAAAAAAATCAAATTATATTAATTTTTTATTTCATTTTATATTGGCGGATAAATAATATTTTCAAAAATATAAATAACGATTTTATTTATTGAAATTTATTTTTTACTTAGAAGAAAAATTTATATTCACAAATTATAAACTTTGAAAAATAAATAAAATTAATTTGAGTTTTAATCAGCAAAAATTATACACTTTTTTCTTAAAAAAATCTGGTATATATATACATACACGCTATTTCTAAAATAAAGTTAAATTAATTTAATAATCACAATATACGATTTTTCAAAATGTTTATATATATATATATATATATATATATATATATTTATATTTGTGAAATTATGGTACTAAATAACTTGTAGCATAGTGGTAGAGTCATTACATTAGATTCAAAAGGTGTAGGGTTCGAGTCTTAAAAGCAATTTTTTTTTGTAGTGAGGCGAGACATAAGTTTCAAAATATTATATTATTACAAGACCAAAATATATTATAATTATTTTTATTTGTATATCATATATTTCCTTCGTCTCTTCAAAAGTTACTCATTTTGTCAATTTGGATATCCCATCGAAAGTTACTCATTTTCTTTTTAGCAAAATTCACTATCTTTCTCTCAACTTTTTTTAGTTCCTATCTTTTTCTACCTTTTCACTTTTCTATCTTTGTCCACATTTTTATTTTTCTTATCTCTCTCTATTTCAACAATACACTTCACATATAATACTACTCCCTCCATCCCTTTGAAAGTTACTCATTTTGTAATTTTGAGTGTTCTACTGGAAGTTAATTTTTTTTTTTTTTTTTGGCAAATCCCACCATCATTCTTTACCTTTTTTTTTTTTTTTTAATCTCTCTCAGCCTCAATAACCCACTACACATATAATATTATATTCCTTAATCATTGTGCAAAAAATAAATTAACTATTTGTTAGTGTTCAATCGAAGGGACAAAGGGAATATATTTCTTAATTAATATGCAAAAAATAAATAGAGGGACCGATGAAATATTGTTTTAAAACTTAATAACAAATTTATCTTATATTAAATATTTTATGAATACTCACAATAAATATCCTAATTTTTTTATATGTGTTTGTATAGAACATATTAGTACTTCATAGTCTTAGTCGTATGAGATCAATTGTATGTGTATCAGTTGATATCATATTTGATTAACACGCATTTACTCAAGATTGAAATGGTAGAAAACGAAAACTAGAAAAAAAGATTGAAGTTTATTAATGAAGATCAAATGACTAGGTCCTTGTATACCTAAGTCATATTCACATCATGCAATCGGTCGAATGGTCAATGCCATTTGATATGAACTCAAAGCTCTAATCTGACCCACCCGTTGGGCCGGACCGCCCCGTCACTAAAAATAGTGGGTTTGGGCCAGGATTTTCCAAGCCCGCCAGGAGGCGGGCCTAGGCGGATCGGTCCGTTTGGGTTGCGGTCTTTGACGGGCTGGCCCGCCATTTTTTTGTTTTTTTCTAATATTATATTTAATTAAAAATTATACAAAACAACATCTAAATTTTTTTTTCCATGACTTCAACCCAAGACCTTATGCCTTAGTTATAGTACTCTAACCATTTGAGCTACCCAACTTTGCTTTAAAAATAGTACGGAGTATATAATAAACCCAACTAAAATTTAAAAATAGTACGGAGTATATAATAAACCCAACTAAAAGTAAAAACTCTAGCGCATGACAAATTTTTTTAATATATATGTATATTATTATTGCAATATTTCTATTTAATTTTTTTTGTTCTTAATTAATAATTAGTGTAATTCTTGATGTTTATTGCTATTATGTAAAATATATATATATATATTAAATTTTTTATGTTTCTTGAGGAATTTAATAAATATTTTTGTAAAAAAAAAAAAAGTTGGCCCGTCTAAACTCGCGGCCCGCCCATTTTTTGGTTGGGTTGAGGTTTTGGCAGTCCGCCTAACAAACGGACTGGCCCGCCCCGCCAAATGGCGGGCTTTTGCGGTTTTTGCCCGCCCCGCTGGCCCGTATTGACAGGTCTAAGTCTAATTAATCCAGCTGACGTGGAATAATGAGCAGATGTTAGCACAACTAGTGATACATGTATGGTGCAAACTACAAAGTCACGAACATTAAATGCACATTTAATGCAAATCACATCTATAGTAACCCCAACACCATGGACGTACCTTGAAAATTTGATCCCAACGACTAGTTTTCTTATCAACGGCTAGTTCAATTCAAATCTCTTATAAATACAAGACATCATCCTCAGTTTTTTTTTTTTATTATTTTTTTTTTTTTTTTGATTACAAGTTAAATACCCATCCCTTTTTCCCTCCCCATGACTCGAACCCAGGACCTGGGGCCTAGGTAGTGGTGCTCTAACCACTTGAGCTATTCGCACCAGCTGAGAAACACATGGTATAGCAAGAAGTTTATAGAATTCTTAAAGAGCTTAAATCAATAATTGTATTCATAGCTCTAAATTTTTTATCATAGGCCTGAATTAAGATTTCTATCTTTAGCTTAGAAAGTGCATTCAACTTGCTTGAATCACTTAGTTGGTTATTATGTACAATCAAATCCTTCATCCTAAACTAAACTTAGTTTGAACCCAATTTGTTGTAAATCAACTCGTTGTAAAAATATTTGGTCTTACAATAATAAGTTGAGGCAATTGCACACAGAGTGTATTGAGTTCATGTCTTATTCTTGGGATGTTAAATTACAAATCCTTTTGAAAATAAATTAACATCAAAGTTGAACTGTGAGTGTGGAATTATGACTAGGATCTGAACCGCTATAGATACTTGTGTGCTGATTTATTATTTTATATTTATATTGCTAATCTGATTATATTGTCATCAAAACTGTCATTGTATATTTGATTAAATCAGATTTGAGTTTTGGTCAAAATCGCACAAGTTTCAAATCATTTGATACTAAGTCAGCTGATATCATTAGTGTTCATCGCATTTATTTGAAAGAATTTTTCATTAACTCACGAGTCTAAACAATTAGGGGCCCACTAACTTGTGCGGGTGACTGGAACTTGATTTGGAAACTAATGGCTCCGCCGAAAGTTAAGGATTTAATATGGAGATTAGGAGAAATGTTCTCCCGACTCGAGCAAATCTCCTACAAAAGAGAGTCATCACGGAGAGTCAATGCATTCTCTGCAACACAAGCCCAGAGACGACCTGACATCTGTTCTTCGAGTGTGGATACGCGACAAATTGCTGGCGATTATCCGGCCTCCTGACGAAATTGAACGAGGAATTAGAAAGGGCGGATAATTCCACGATGATGTTATTCAACCTCCTACGCGGACCCATCAAGCATATATCGGCAAATATTGCCATTATATTGTGGCAGGTGTGGAAGGAAATGAATTCTAAATTATGGAATAACCAATGCAAAACCCCGGAAGAAGCAGTTCGTGCGTCTGCGGCATATTGGGTTGAATGGTGGGCAGCACAAAAGGGCACCAGACAAGATTCACCACCAAACCCCGCTCCTCGATGCGAAGCCTGGCACCCACCTCCGGAGGGTCTCATAAAAATCAATGTGGATGCAACAATCTTCTCGGATTCCCACCAAACTGGAGTCGGGATGGTTGCACGAACCAGCCATGGAAGGTTCCTGAGAGCAAAAACAAAACACTACCAAGGGGCCATCCAAGCGGACGAAGCGGAAGCAAAAGGAATATTTGAGGCTCTCCATTGGGCCTCAGAACAAGAATAGAACCACATTATCATTGAGAGAGATGCTAAAACAGTGATCGACACTATCAACTCTTCATCAAACATCAACTCAGTGCTAGGTGACATAGTGGCAGCTTGTAGATCCAAACTAGTCTCATTCAATTCTTGCTCCATTGTGTTTGTCAAAAGAGGTGCCAATTCAACGGCACACGACTTTGCCCGAGTGTCCCGATTACACGGGAATTCGAACTCTTGGATTGACCCTCCGAACTTTGTGGAAGGGCTTTCAATAATTTCGTGCCACTGCACTAAAAATAGCTAACTTGCTTCGGTGTAAAAAAAAAAAAAACATTTAGGGGCCCACACAATTTCGCACTAATAACTAAGTAGATAGTTGTCAAACTAACCAATTGATTAACCAGTTAAGTTGTTACCTTATCTAACCACAAGAAAAGTTTGAGAAGAAAAGTCTATTCACCCCTCTCCCACCCCCTCTAATATTTTCACCATTAACTGCTCGTTTAGGGATCTACATCGGTATAATCTCACTCAATAATAATATAATAATACAATTACATTAAATCTTACACATTAATTTGACATAAAATTAAATTCTCCCATACTAAAAAGCTCAAAAAAAATATACATATTACTCCTATTTATCAGAATTTCAAAAAATCATTTTTTAAAACCACTCAAAATTCAAAGTAAACACCAAATACAAAATTATCTTTAATTGGGTAATAAAGGTGCCCTAAATATAATATCAGCCATATAAGCGACTAATTGTGTGTATATACCATTGACAAGTTATGATTATTACGTAATTTTATGAGCTTTAATTAAGTATTTTATGAGAATTGATTTCATATTTTACCCCTTTTTTTAAATTTATTATTTTGTGGTCTGTAATATTTTTTTATATTTTATTTTCTATTAATTTAGGTATAAAATGAATATTTTAAAGATAAATGAGCAAAGCCACGGTAAGAATGAGCCAAATAAAGTAAGGCCATGGATAAGTGCCCCTTATTATGATTTCACCCTAAGATGTCTTCAAACCTCCTCCCCCTTCCACTTGAGTTTACCCCTCATTATTATTATTATTTTTAAAATATATGAGTGACTCGACTGCAACTCGGTGGTGACTACAGCGACGACTCTGTAACATGGGTGGATGGAGTGCACAAGCCTAGACTGTACAATTAGACTTTAATTAATTTATTTATTTTAATCTAATTGATGAAAGGGAAATGCAGTCTTTTTACATGTAATTTTTTTTTAATTTTTTTTGTGAAGGTGAAGACATAAAATGTGGAGGGTATTTAGCGGTTGGGTCCGATTATTTACACCTCCATTTGCGTTGAGAACACTCCCCCTTATTTGTTTTATATTATAATATTCATGTGAAATACCAATAATATTCATGTGAAATACCAAAAATACCCTTCCACACTAAACCCCTTCTTCACCATTTCTTCACTTTCAAGTTACCGAAAAAAAATTCGGCCACTCTCATTTCTTCAATTTCGGCCACACCATTTTAACAAAATCGTTCCTTTATATTCGGGGTCCTTGAAGGATAACAAAATGGTTGAAACACGTGAAGGATTCTATAGATATGTAAGTTTAATGTTTTGCTTTTTGACACTTTTTATTTTCGTAATGTAGGGATATATAAGGGTGTTTTCTTAGTTTAATTCATAATATATTGTTCCTTGCTTGGTTTTGAGTAGTTTATGATATATATTTGGAAGAAAATGGATTTTTGGGATGTTGGCGCGTTTAAAAAATATGAGTTTAGCGTGTATGTATTTCGATACTGGTTCGTCGACGCATTGTGGTTTGGTCGATCGCCCGTTGTCGACCATATCATTGTTGGTCGCCGGGAAGAAGTCGACCATCGCATTAAGTGGTCGACGGGAAGAAGTCGACCATCGCCTATGTGTCCGACAAAACATGGCCGACCGAAAGTATGTTGATCGATATGATGATGTCGATGGATTGTACTTTTAGTAGATTTGTCCTTTTGATTACGCTTATAGCATGATTTAGGGTTGAGTGTCGGCACATAAGTTAAATCTTAACGTATGATACGAGGGTTGAGTGTTTGAATTATTATACAACTATATTATTTGTTGGGAATAAAATGAGATATGTTTTGATTCAATACCAAAACCCCCTGAGACATGCCTAAGTCAAGTTGAGTGTGTTCTAGAGATGTTAGAACATATAGAATAAAGGCTAGATGAGAAGCTGATATGTTAGGCAGCTCTTAGTTGAATAGATGCACAATGTGAGGGGGAACCTATGCTTTGAAGTTTATCAAGAACAAGCCCCCTCAAGGCTCAAATTCTGGAACAACCACTAAGCCTAATGAAGGCCAAGTATGCTGATCAGGAGAGTTGTCCAGGAGTGTTGTCTCAGCACAATTAAGCAAGATCAAACCTTTTGAAAGCTTGAGGTCAACCATGCTGAAGAGTTAAAGACAACAAAGCCCTAAAGATCTTCAAAGAATCATGCTAAGTTCACTTTCAAGTGAAGCAAAGGGCAAGAGCCAAGTCATCTGATATGAGCAAGCCAACCTTGCTGATAGTGATAAGGAGAGTTGTCCAGTTGATAAGGAATGTTGTCCTATCATTGGAACAACCTTCAGAAGCCATGTCCATGTCCTAACAAGAGAATCTGAAAGTCAGACATTGGGAAGAGTGCTGCAGAATGAAGACAAAGCTTATACAGCCGTTTATTTCTCGAATGAGGACATGTCACTATCAAGAATCTGTCTTCAAAGTTGAAGAACTAAAAGAAGACATTTATGGACATTTGAGACTGCCTCTCCAACGGGCAAATCCTTCAATTATCTATAAATACAGAAGTGTGAAGACCATTTGAAAGCACCTCAACAATTGACAAGAATATCCAACTATCCTACAAGCAAGAGTACTTTCTAGCTTTCAAAAGACGATCTTAGTCTTCATACACTTCTTATAAGCTGAACCCAATTGTATATCCATACAATTCTTATACACTGATCTTCATTGTAAAGGATATCACATTAGTTGGAACCTTACATCAATCCTTACCCCTTTCAAGAGTGAAAGTGAGAAGATTGTTGTAGTAGTAGTAGAAGTGGTAGGAGCTGACTGTTGAGAGAAGAACAGTTCAGTTCTGAGTTGAGAAGAGGGTACTAGGACTCTAGACATCCTAGGGATCAATTCACCAAGGAGAGGTGTTATTGATCAAGTGCACCTTGGCACTATAAAACAAGTTAATTCCAAGAGTGAATGAATTATCCTGTTCAATCAGGGAAAGTGGATGTAGGAGCTCGAGTCTCTAAACCACTATAAACTCTTGTGTTGATTTGCTTTCCAAGTACTTTCATACATCCAACAATACACACAAAACTGATCTTTCAAAGAATACATATCCAAAGACTGTGCAAAACCTATTTGGACAAGTTCCCTGAAAACTGGACTGTATTGAATTGACAAAGTGATTTCAGAAACTAAAGGAGTCTAAACTAAAAGGGCCAACCACTATTCCGCACATATAACTCCCCTAGATAGTTATTCAACTAAGTACTCAATAGTACTTAGTAGTTTGATTATCTTAGAAGAGTTAATCATCTTCAGCAGAGTTGTCCAAGACAACCTTGCTGAGCTCTGGTTTGATCAAAGTAAAAAAGAATTTACATACAAGTGTATTCCCCCCCCCCATACACTTGTTATATACTCCTTTCAAGACCAACAAGTGGTATCAGAGCAGGGGTTCAAAGACCACTGCTTCTGAAAAGCCATCTTGGTTTCAAAATCACATATTTGGTGTGGTCACTGAACTGATCTATTTGAAATCTTATCAATTGTTGACTAACTGTTTGTTCTTGAGATATGGCCAACAACAATGCTGCTGTTCCACCTCCTGCTGTCCAAGGATTGGACAACATGGCCACAAATCCAGTCAACCACATCTCTCATCACAAATTGCCTATGTTCTCAATAGACAACTATGATTTCTGGAAAATCAGAATGAGGGCTCATCTTGCATCTCTACATACTGATATGTTAAGAGTGATCACAAGAGGTCCTTTTGTGTTCACTCAAGTAAATCCCAGGGTTACTGAAGCTCAAAGAGCAGATATAAGGGAACTGATTCCCAAAGATGAAGATGACTTCACTGCTGATGAAAAGAGAAAAGATAATTTGAATTATCTTGCAATGAATACCCTCTATCAAACAATTCCAGATGCAATCATGGGAAGGGTCTACCACTGCACAACTGCTAAGGAGATATGGGATACTCTTGCAGAAATGTGTGAGGGCACTCAGAAGATCAAGGAGAATAAGCTCCAAGTGGCAGTGCAGAAGTTTGAACAATTCACAATGGAGTCTGAGGAGTCCATTGACAAATTTGCTGGTAGATTCACTGATGTGATGAATGAGATCAACTCATTAGGCAAGGTGTACTCCAAAAGAGAAGTTGGACTAAAGATCTTGAGAAGTCTCACTCAAAAGTGGGATGTCTATGCTGTCATGATGCAAAATACCAAGGATCTCTCCACCATGCCAATGCAACAAATCTTCTCAGAACTCAAAGCTTATGAGTTCGACCTCAATAGAAGAAAGCTTGTTCAGGAGCCTTCAATTCCTACAAAGGGAGTGGCATTCAATGCCAAAACTGCTGAGCCAGAAATGCAGTCCACTCCTAGATCATCAAAGTCAGTCTCCAAGACTGAAATGAAGGAGGAACTAGCCTTGATGGCTAGAAGGTTTGATAAGCTAAACTCAAGGTTTGGTAGATACAAGAAATTCTACCAGGACAACAAATTCAGGAGAAGGTACAACTCTCCTGAAGCTCAGGCTGAGGTCAAAAAGCCTGATGAGAAAAGATCAGAGGACAAGTACTCTGATAGGAGAAGGTCCAGTAGAGCTGAACCTTCATCATCAAAAATAAGAGAAGAACCAAAGAAAGATGATGATGAAGACTTGTGCTATAATTGCAAGAAGAAAGGGAACTTCCAGTATGACTACCCTGAACTGAGCTCTAAGGAGAGAAGAGAAAGGCAAGCTAAAACAGACAGAAAGTTCACCAATAGAAAGGCCATGATGGCTGGTGAAGAATCTGAAAGTGCTGAAAGCTTCAATTCTTCTGATGGACTGTTCTCCAATAGTGAAGATGATGATGATGTTTGCAACATGGCTCTTGAGGATGATGAGGTACCTATGGGCCACAAGAAGAGGAGCAAGAGTAAAAAGTCAGCATGGTACCTTGACAGTGGATGTTCAAGGCACATGACTGGAAACAAGGATCTCCTCACTGATTTTATTGAAAAAGAAGGTCCAAATGTCACATTTTGAGACAGCTCACAAGCTACAACAAAAGGTTATGGTACTTTGATGATTGATAACATCAAAGTATCCAATGTGTCTTATGTGGCTGGTCTCAAGTATAATCTCCTAAGTATCAGTCAATTCTATGATAAAGATTTCAATGTTGAGTTTTCCAGTGGAAAATGCTTAATCAAAGATAAGACTCAACAAATACTATTGACTGGAACTAGGAAAGGAAATGTGTATTTTGCAGACTGGGACAAGTCTACTGATGCTGCATGCTTCATTGCTAAGAGTTCTAGTGAACAAAGTTGGTTATGGCATAAAAGACTAAACCACTTGAACTTCAAAACAATGAACAAAATTGCTAGAAATGCATTAGTTAAAGGACTACCTAATGAGGTTTTCATAAAAGAGCATGTTTGCAAACCATGTCAAGAGGGAAAACAGATTAAAGCCTCATTCAAAGGAAAACCAGTCATCTCTACTGAAAGGGTGCTTGAACTTTTACATATGGATTTATTTTGACCAATTACCCCTGCAAGCATAAATGGTAGAAGATACACATTGGTTGTAGTAGATGACTTCTCTAGGTTCACATGGGTAGTATTTCTCCTTAATAAGAAGGAATAAACCCCCTATGAAGCTATAAACACTGCATGCCATACTCAAAATAGATGTTTGATTACTAAGGGGCAAGGCAAAACCCCCTATGAACTCTAGAAAGGAAGAATGTCTAAAGTGTCATTCTTTCACATTTTTGGTTGCAAGTGCTTCATACACAATAATGGGAAAGAACAGTTGAAAGTCTTTGATAGCAAAGCTGATGAAGGAGTATTCCTTGGATATTCTCAAATCAGTAGAGCTTTCAGAGTCTACAACAAGAAAACCCTTATTGTGGAGGAAACACCTCATGTTGTGTTTGATGAATCTGTTCATAAGTTCAGGAATGAGAACTTGGAATCAGAAGAAATCACACAGAGGACAACCAGACTGAGCTTAAAAGACAAAGACACTAAATTCATAGAAGTTGTCCAAGCCAATCTACCTGAAAAACTCCCATTGGACAACAACCCTGAAGGCAACCATCCTGAGGCAAACCCCACTGAAGGAAATGGTGAACTGAATGATCCAATCCCAGTTCACATCCAGGTAACAACTACCAATGAAGAAGTAGTTCCTGCTGAGGTAGTTAATGGGTCAAATAATCAAGGGGGAACTCAAAATGTTGAAAATGCCAATGTCCCTGACATTGAGGACAACACCACTGATTATGATCCTGAATTAGATCCTGCATTCAATTACCCTGAATTTTATGATCAAAATGACTCAACTTCAGTAGAGGACAACTCTACTGAAGAGATCAGAAAAAGAAGGACTTGGTTGTCTGACCATCCTACTGATCTAATACTTGGTGACCCAAGTATAGGAGTCAAAACAAGGAGATTTCATGGTGAAAGTGCTCTTTTCTGTTGTTTCTTGTCAGAGCAAGAACCAAGTGACATTGAGGAAGCACTTCAAGATGCCAACTGGATCACAGCCATGCAGGAAGAACTGAATCAATTCACCAGAAATGAAGTATGGGAGCTGGTGGACAGACCTTCACATCAAGATGTTATTGTCAGCATGAAGGCATGAAGGCATGTGATTGTCAGAAACAAAGCAAGACTAGTGGCAAAAGGTTATTGCCAGCATGAAGGCATTGAATATGATGAGACCTTTGCACCTGTGGCAAGGCTAGAAGCAATAAGGCTCTTTCTAGCCTATGCAGCCCACAAGAGGTTCAAAGTGTACCAAATGGATGTCAAGAGTGCCTTTCTGAATGGAGTCTCCAAAGAAGAAGTCTATGTGGAGCAACCACCTGGTTTTGAGGTTGGAAACCAAGTTTACAGACTGAAGAAGGGTCTATATGGACTCAAGCAAGCCCCTAGGGCTTGGTATGACACACTGTCACAATTCCTCTTGGATCATGGATTCACCAAGGGAACTGTGGACAGAACTCTCTTCAGAATCTCTGAAGGAGAGGACATCTTGCTTGTCCAAATTTATGTGGATGACATAATATTTGGATCCCCCAATGAGAAGCTGTGTGAGAAGTTCTCAAAGCTAATGCAAAGCAAGTTTGAGATGTCCATGATGGGGTTGATGAACTTCTTTTTGGGTCTTCAAGTCAAGCAATCAAAGGAAGGTATCTTCATCAACCAAGCTAAGTACACCAGAGAAATGATCAAGAAGTTTGGGTGTGCTACTAGCAAGCCAGTAAGGATCCCAATGAACACAAATTGGAAGATGGATCCTGATGAGAGTGGTGTTTCAACCAACTCCACTGAGTATAGAGGAATCATTGGATCACTCCTCTATCTCACTGCCAGCAGACCTGACATCACCTTTGCAGTAGGTGTTTGTGCAAGGTTTCAAGCAAATCCTAAGAAAAGCCATCTTGAGGCTGCAAAGAGGATTTTAAGGTATCTCAAAGGCACTGAGAATCTAGGCCTTTGGTACCCTGCTGATGACAACATTGAGTTAACTGGCTACTCAAATGCTGATTATGGAGGTTGCAGAATTGATAGAAAGTCCACTTCAGGGACTTGTCAATTCTTAGGCAACAAGCTTATATCTTGGTTTTCCAAGAAGTAGAATACAGTGGCTACTTCCACCACTGAAGCTGAGTATGTTGCAGCTGGAAGTTGTTGTGCTCAAATCCTTTGGTTGAGACAACAACTCAGAGATTACAAAGTCAACTCTACTGAAGTGCCAATATTTTGTGATAACAATAGTGCAATTGCAATATCACAAAATCCTGTCTTGCACACAAGATGCAAACATGTGGACATCAAACATCACTTCATTAGAGATCATGTGGAGAAGAAGGACATAAAGTTGGTCAAGATCCACACAAATCATTAAAAAGCTGATATTCTAACAAAGCCACTTGCAGAGGCAAGGTTTCTGGAGCTATCACCAGAGTTGGGATTACTTGATCCAGGGAAGTTGGACAAGTAAAATCCATTGAAGTTAATGGGAGTAAAGTAACTGAATTGGTCTTTAGCAGACTTGGACAAGTCTACTGAAGTTCAGAAGAGATGATCACAATTACTCAGGACACTTGTCCATTGAATCTCAGGACACTTGTCCACATCTTTTCAGGGCACTTGTCCCAGTGGGGTCAGATAAGTTGTCCTGGCTATCAAACTATTTCCTTGGTTTGATAAGCACCTATTTTGGGTAATCATTGTCTACTTTGATATCTGTCCCAATTACAGATATCATCACTGTGGGATTTAATTTGTCCCCCACCCAAAAGGTCACTATCCATGCATTAAATGCCAAGATTTAACTCTTGTTTGCATTACACTTTTCAAGCCATGATCTATCTCGAAAACTCCCCAACCATTAACTAATATTAAATAACTTCCACGTTTTGAATAAAACCAATAACTCACTATTACATTGGTTTTTGACCATTGGATCAAAACTGGCCAACTCCCCTGAAATCAATCCTGGCCGTCCAAGTGTGTTTTCCATTTTTGACAACAGTTGAAAACTCACAAAACTCACCAACTCAATGACAAACATTCTTTTTAGAATATTCTCAAGCCTTAAGATCCCCCACAAACACTTCTTCCCCAAGCATTCGAAACCCTAGCTCATTTTCTTCAAACTCTCTCAAATTCATTTATGTAAACCTCAATGGCTCCCAAAGTTAGACCAGAGATGATCATTGATTTCTCCAACAAGGCTCTAGTCCTTGATTTTGGATACCTGAGCAACAAAAACAACCTTCACTTTGAGCCCATCATGTCTTTTGAAAGTGAAGATCCTGTTATTACACCCACCTTGAGATGGTTGAGTAGGGCAGGCCTTCAGAAGTTCATGGAAGAAAGGCCAAGCTCTTGTTTGGAAAGCTTCATGGCTGAGTTCTTTGCTTTCCTCAAGTGGAGAGGTAAGCCTGAAGATGGTGAAGTTTCTATAAGGCTTTCATTTGTGGCAGAAGGAGAGGAGGAAGAGAGATTTCATAGAGTGAAATTCTCTTCAAAAGATCTTGAAGGAGCCTTTGGATTGCCTTCTGAGGGAAGGAATCCAGAAGTTTATGGTACTGGACTTGAAGATGAAATAGCTCAAGAATGGCTATTAGTACCAGGCCCTCTCTCTTCAACACAAAACAAGAAGACTCTCAAGCCAAAATTTCTCAATCTATTTGAGGTAATCACTAAGAGTCTTATGAGCAATACTGGAAGCTTGGAGCAAGTCAGCCATCCAAGAATCAGAATTATGGCTGCAATTATTGATGCTAGTGACAAAGGCATCAAGTTTGATTGGAGGACCTTCATCATGTCTGAGATGATGAAGGAAAAGGCCAAGTTTAAGGTGAAAACTCACAATAAGGTTGTGCTAGAAGGGAAACTCAAGTATTGCACCAGGGCAAGCTTGTTGATTGAGAGATTTTCCCACTATTCACAAATGCAAACCTTTGCAAAGCCCCTCCCTGCCCAAAAGATCATGTTTAGAAAGCTCAGCAAGAAAACTGAGCAAAGGAGGATGCTTTTGGCCAAACCTGCTGAAGAGAAGGAAGAGGAGAAGCCCAAGTTGAAAAGAAGGACTAAGGCCAGAGTGGCAAAGACAAGGAAAGTGTCTCAAATACCCTCAGAGGAGAATTCAGGAGCTTCAACTGAGATTGAAGAAGTTGCTAAAGAGGGAGTGAGTGTGCCTTCTGATCATTCAGAAGAGTTGAGACAGAAGTATCATGAGACTAGACAAAAGTCTAGAGGTGATAAGAGGATCAGGGAAGTTGTCCCTAAGAAGGATGGTGAAGGAAGTGGGAGTAGTAGGGCTAGCAAGAGAAGGGCCAAACCTACTGACAAGGTGTTGGAGCTTCAGGAGGAAAGGTCTCTCCAACTTGCTCTAAGAGAGAGCAGAGCTGAAAGCAGGACCAAGTCCAAGTCAAGGACCAACTCATCTGGTTCTGGAACTCCAGAATCCAGGGTCCCTGAAGGTCAACCAATGGAGGCCAACATTCCTGAAAATCAGAATCCTGAGCCCAACTCCCCTGAAACCCACATAACCCCTACCAATCAACCAATCACCCCTATCAACCTTACAAAGAGATATTCTCCAGAAGGGAGTGTGCAAAGGAGTGGGATAGATGTGCTAGCAGATATAGCAGTAGATGAGACAAGATTGCAATCTCCCCTTGACTCATCTATGCTCAATTACTCAAAGCTTTTAGAAGCTGCACTCTTTGAACCAACCCCCTTGAGCAAAGCCCCTTCAGACCCATTGCTCTCAAAAGCAACTGAAGTACCTTCAATTGCACCCAACCCTTCTGAAGCCAATATCCCTGAACTCAACCTTCCTGAAGCCACTTTAGGAGAACCCAGAGCCAACTCCCCTATAACCCAAAGTCCCCATTCTAGTGGAGATGAGGAGGAGTATACTTATGAAAGTATGCTCAGAGGAGGAGCCAAGGCTACTGTGGACAGTTTGTATCCACAACTTGCTGGATTTCCAAGAATCCAGAAGATGTTCCATGATCTAAGGATGCTTGTTGATGTGAAGGACAGGACTATTATGGAGATATCCCAAGTTATCCAAGATAAGGGTGCAAACTGGTGGCAAGTGGAGGAGAGCAGATTGCTACACTTTGCTGGTGTGATGAAAACTAGATTCCTTATTGATGAGGAAGTTTTTGCAAAGTTAGCGGAGGATAAAATCATTGAGGAGAAGGAAAGGAAAGCTAAGGGCATCAAACACCCTGATAGTAGCTCCAATGATGATGATTCCCCTGATGATCCCTCAAACCCTTCAAACCCCAACCCTCCTGAAACCCCTCAAGCCAACCTCCCTGAATCTACTCAACCTAAGCCTTCTGTATCAGGCAGACTCTCAAACCCTCCTAAAACCTATCATAGAAAAGGCTATGTGTCATCAGAGGTGTTGACCAAGGGTGGTAACACAACCAAAGACACATCTGCCAATGAAGGTTCTTCTGAACCCAAGGCACAACCTAAAGATGTTGAGGTTCCTGTATTAGAGGCTGGTTTGGTTAAGGCCTATTCAGTGTCAGGAGAGTTGGACACTGATCAGCCCTTAATCATTCAGGATGACTCAATGACTGTTGATATAAGCACGGTGATCTCCCCACAACTGCCATCTTTGAACCTTGTTGAAGGTGGAGATGCTGCAGGTTTAGGTGATGGAGTTGAAAAGGAAAATCTAGTGGAAAAACTAGAGGGAGTAGTGGATGATAGAGAGGTGGTGATTACTAGAATAGTGAGTGTACCACCAAATGAGGGTGATATAACTGAGGAAGGACAGGCTATTCTTGAAGTCAAATCTGAACTTCAAGAATCCCTTGATGAAAGGAGGCATGATTCCTTGTGTGAGGACATTATTACTGAAGGGAGAAAAGAAATAGTTGAAAGTGAGAAGAAGACTGCTGATGTATCAGAGTCTTATGCAAAAGAATTTGAGGGTGATAAGTGTGTTTTTACTGACTCTTTTGATTTATCTGACATTGCAGGTATAAGTTTTGAACAAATCTTTGCAGATGATCTCTTGACAGATGCTCCAATCCAAGTAGACACTGGATCAGCACAAGCTTTACTTGGAGTGCAATCAGAAAAGTTGGATTCCTTGGCTCAACAAGTTCAATCAGCTCATGCAGAAACTTCTGGAGCATTAGATGAGCATGGAAGAACTTTGGCATCTGTGGAAATGAGGCTAACAGGCTCTGAAGATGTGGTGTTACCTACATTGGAAGCAAGAATTGAAGGAGTGGAATCTGGTCTTCAAACCATTTCCACTGAAGTTCACAAAGCCAAAGTCAGTATGGAGAACATCTCCAAGGAGGTCAAGAAGGATCAAAAGCTGCTAAGAGATAATTACAATGCAAATGTTCAAGCTATCAGACTGACCATTAAGCAAGCTATTGGCAAGAAAACAGCATTGCAAAAGAAAAGAGCAGAGGCACAAAGACTTGCTATGGTGAAAGCAGCTTCAGAGAAATTTTCCCAAGAGGTGATGGCCAACATTGCTGAAGGTGCAGTGGCCAACCTCACTGAGCTCCTTAAAGCCCAATTAGATGCATCTCTGAAAGCAACCATGGAGGAGGTTGTCCAACAAAAGATGAAGCCTGTTCTAAGCTTGAGCAGTGACAGAATGCAGAACATACATGATGAAAATGTATACTTGTTGGAAGAGATGAAATCTCTAACCCAAGCCCAGTCCTTGATGGCATCAACTATGAGTGAACTGAAGCCTGAATGTTTTGATGCTGCCAAAAAGGGGGAAAGGGAAAGAGCAAGGGCAATAGGTGCCTTAGTGATTGAAAGCCCAGTCAAGGGTAAGGACAAAGCTCCTGAGGGAAAAGGAAAGGAACCAGCAGTGCTGAACTTGGAAGAATTGGATGAAGAGGAGCAGTTAGCACTTGCTTTGAATAATTCAATGGCCTCAGCTCAAGAGGAAAGAGTGAGGTTACAGCAGAGACCAGGTGGTGAAGTGTCTGGTTTGGACAAAGATGTTGAAGGTGTCCAAACTAGAGGAAAGATCAAGAGGGCCAAAGGAAAGAAAAGATCAGCTGAGACATTTACTGATTTTCCTAATAGCTTTGATCTGCCCCCTGAGTTCATGATAGAGTATTACAGAGAGCTTTATCAACAACTACTTGCAGCTGCTGATATTGCAAGATTTGAACTCACAGCTCCCAAGCCAATCATATACATGCCTCCAAAGCTTGAAGGATGGATTGACCACGCAAGAATCCTGAAGGAATTTACTGAAATCCTCAAGCTGAACAAGATGGTTCTTGGACCTAAGGGAACAAACCAAGAAGCCATGGCACTGAAGAGGAGAGTGTGGGCACAATATGGGATGGTGCCACCTCCTGAGGATGATCTCTGAACTGGCTAAGTCTTCTGACCTTTTTGATTGGTCAACTGTGCTGAAATTTGGTCAAGATTGCTGATGTGGTGTGCTATGATAATCTAATTGCTCTGATATGCATTGGTTGCTCGGATTTAAGCATGTGATTTGATACCTGATGTTTTTGCTCTGATTTTTTGAAGATCCAAATACTGTTAAGTGTTTTGGTGTTTGATCTGAAACTAGAAGATGCTCTGATATTTGAAGATCTAAATATATTTGAAGTGATTAGATGTTTAAAGCTCTGATATTTTAGATCTTATGTTTAGTATATGCTCTGAATAGTTGTAATGAAATGATCTATTGTAATGATGCCTTGAATTCATGCTCTGATATGTTAATTTCAACTATCAACATGCTTGTAATGATTTTCATATAAATGATAGTTGAACTAACCTTGAATCAAGATACATTATTGCAGAAATCTCTCTATGCCTATATTTGAAACCTATGTGCAACATGAACAGTGAGTACACTAACACATTGATTTTCAGGATTATTGACCTTAGTCATGTCTTCTGAAGATAAATGTAATAAGTGTAACTAAGTCACTTTTGCATAGAAGTATAGGTTTTGGCATCATCAAAAAGGGGGAAATTGTTGGGAATAAAATGAGATATGTTTTGATTCAATACCAAAACCCCCTGAGACATGCCTAAGTCAAGTTGAGTGTGTTCTAGAGATGTTAGAACATATAGAATAAAGGCTAGATGAGAAGCTGATATGTTAGGCAGCTCTTAGTTGAATAGATGCACAATGTGAGGGGGGACCTATGCTTTGAAGTTTATCAAGAACAAGCCCCCTCAAGGCTCAAATTCTGGAACAACCACTAAGCCTAATGAAGGCCAAGTATGCTGATCAGGAGAGTTGTCCAGGAGTGTTGTCTCAGCACAATTAAGCAAGATCAAACCTTCTGAAAGCTTGAGGTCAACCATGCTGAAGAGTTAAAGACAACAAAGCCCTAAATATCTTCAAAGAATCATGCTAAGTTCACTTTCAAGTGAAGCAAAGGGCAAGAGCCAAGTCATCTGATATGAGCAAGCCAACCTTGCTGATAAGAAAGACTGCTGATAGTGATAAGGAGAGTTGTCCAGTTCATAAGGAATGTTGTCCTATCATTGGAACAACCTTCAGAAGCCATGTCCATGTCCTAACAAGAGAATCTGAAAGTCAGACATTGGGAAGAGTACTGCAGAATGAAGACAAAGCTTATACAGCCGTTTATTTCCCAAATGAGGACATGTCACTATCAAGAATCTGTCTTCAAAGTTGAAGAACTAAAAGAAGACATTTATGGACATTTGAGACTGCCTCTCCAACGGGCAAATCCTTCAATTGTCTATAAATACAGAAGTGTGAAGACCATTTGAAAGCACCTCAACAATTGACAAGAATATCCAACTATCCTACAAGCAAGAGTACTTTCTAGCTTTCAAAAGACTATCTTAGTCTTCATACACTTCTTCTAAGCTGAACCCAATTGTATATCCATACAAAGCTTAGAGAGATATCCTAATCCTTATACACTGGTCTTCATTGTAAAGGATATCTCATTAGTTGGAACCTTACATCAATCCTTACCCCTTTCAAGAGTGAAAGTGAGAAGATTGTTGTAGTAGTAGTAGAAGTGGTAGGAGCTGACTGTTGAGAGAAGAAAAGTTCAGTTCTGAGTTGAGAAGAGTGTACTAGGACTCTAGACATCCTAGGGATCAATTCACCAAGGAGAGGTGTTATTGATCAAGTGCACCTTGGCACTATAAAACAAGTTAATTCCAAGAGTGAAGGAATTATCCTGTTCAATCAGGGAAAGTGGATGTAGGAGCTTGAGTCTCTGAACCACTATAAACTCTTATGTTGATTTGCTTTCCAAGTACTTTCATACATCCAACACTGCACACAAAACTGATCTTTCAAAGAATACATATCCAAAGACTGTGCAAAACCTATTTGGACAAGTTCCCTGAAAACTGGACTGTATTGAATTGACAAAGTGATTTCAGAAACTAAAGGAGTCTAAACTAAAAGGGCCAACCACTATTCCGCACATATAACTCCCCTAGATAGTTATTCAACTAAGTACTCAATAGTACTTAGTAGTTTGATTATCTTAGAAGAGTTAATCATCTTCAGCAGAGTTGTCCAAGACAACCTTGCTGAGCTCTGGTTTGATCAAAGTCAAAAAGAATTTGCATACAAGTGTATTACCCCCCCCATACACTTGTTATATACTCCTTTCAGGACCAACATTATTTTCGTCAACATCCTTTGGATTGATTATAGCATGGATTTTGTGTTTGTTTTTCAGAATTTGGCGGATGATGAAGAGTTTGATCCGGATTTCTTTTATTATTCGGATAACCCGGATAACCCATTGGGGCCTTGTGATGATGAAGCCAACAAGGGTGCTTCAATTAATGAGGATGCCCCGGTTAATGAGCATGCCCCAGTTAATGAGGATGCCCCGGTTAATGAGCATGCCCCGGATAATGATCTTGTGATTGACTACACCAATGTCTTCACCAATTTTAACTATTTCGAAACTCGAGAGGCCTTACAAGAATGGGTTCGAGACGTAGCCTTACAACACAACATTGTCATTGTTGTAAAACGCTTAGATAATGGCAGTGGCAAGAAGAAGGTACAAGTTTTATTGACATGTGAGCGTGGTGGAACCTATCGTCAAAATAAGCCAAGGGGAAGAAACCAATTAGTTGTGTTACCAAATGATGATGATGATGTTGATGATCAAAAGGGCCGAAAAAGGACAACGGGGTCGAAGAAGTGTGGATGTCCTTTTCTGTTAAGGGGTATAAAAATATCGGAAAATGAGTGGAGGTTGGACGTGAGATGTGGGACCCACAATCATCCTGTAGCCATGTACCTTGAGGGCCACTCGTACGTTGGTAGGCTAACGCCCGAAGAAGAAGAGTTGGTTGTTGATATGTCCAAGTGCAACGCTCCACCGAAGGATGTGTTGAAATTGCTTAAGTCGAGAAATCCGAACAACTATTCTACCATCCGCACCATGTACAACGTTCGAAGCAAGTATAAATTGGCAGGTTTTGCTGGAAAAAGTCAACTACAACAGTTGATGACATTGTTGATTGATAATCAATATTATCAAAGCCACATATATTGTCCAGTGTCGAATACTATTCGAGATCTATTCTTTGCACACCCCACAGGCCTTCAGTTGTACCGTGCATTTCCAAGTGTGTTGATAATGGATTGCACGTACAAGACTAACAAATATAAGTTGCCCTATTTTGAGATGGTAGGATTTACATCCACAGGCATGACCTTCTCGGTAGCTTCTGTATTTCTTGATGGTAAGAAGGAGGAGAACTATACGTGGGCATTAAGTGTCCTTCGTGAGTTGTTGGAGGATGTGAGTTTACCGAGAGTTGTTGTTACGGATCGGGAGTTAGCCCTCGTGAATGTTGTTTCTTCCATATTTCCAGAGGATAAACATTTCCTATGTAGATGGCACATAGATAGGAATGTTTTGGCCAAATGCAAGGGTAAGTTTGAGACCAAGGAGGATTGGGAAAGATTCTTCTTTTCATGGAAAAATGTGACGAACGCATCCTCCTAACAAGAATTGACTACCGTTCTTAAGATTTTTCAAAGTGAGTATGCAAATGTTAACAAGGAAATTGAAGCATACTCGTACTGCATGACACAGTGGGTAAATCCCTTCAAGGAGAGATTCATAGCCGTGTGGACGGATGAATACATGCATTATGAGAATACAACAACGAACAGGTATGTTTTAATATTATATATATAATTGTTGATTATTCGTTGATAATTAATAGTTTCTAGTTGTTGGACTTTTTCTATTTATTGTGTAGTTAAAATGATAATTACTATAACTACAATTTCAGGGTTGAGAGTCATCATGCAGCACTGTTGGGATATAAATTCACCCTAAGCCCCACTTGATGTTAGAATAGTTTTGATGGCCAAAACACTTAGAGTTTATAAATGTAATAGGATCAGCTGACTTGTATAGAACAGCTTAGACTAGTCTTGTGTGATCAACTGTATTGATATCAGCTGATCAGCACAGTCCTGGCTTACATGCCTATCCTCAAGATGAGAAGAGTAGAAGACATGAAGACTAGAAGATCCTTGAAGACCAGATAAGTTAAGGTGCTTGTATACCTACTTATCTGATGGAGTCCCAGATTGAAGATGGCCTAAAGCAGTACAAAGAATTTCCAGATCAGAAGAGTGTTACTCTACTGATATCAGAAGAAAGAAGACCTAAGGCCAGAAGAGTAGTCAGAAGACTAGAAGTACAGATCAGAAGACTATGTGCTCTTCCAGGACTCGGCTGATTCCTAAGTCATCTTGCAATTCAAACGAAGACCTATCTTATTTAGAAGATTGACATGATCCCAGGATTGAAGCAATCAAGCGGCTGGAATCAAGCTATTATGGAAAGATTGCTCAAACGGCTAGTCAACTCCAACGGCTAGTTGCAATCAATCTCCATTATAAATACAAGAGGATGAGAAATCACAAACAAGAAGTCACAAGAGAGAATTCAACGAGCCAAGCAAGCAATCAAAGCTAAAGCCATACTATTCTAAGAATTCTCAAAAGAGCCAGAAACCATTAGATTATCTATAGCTCTTAAGTGATTTCTATCCAACCCTTAAGAACCTGAAACTTGTTCATATTGTATATCAATTGTTTTAGGCATAGTGGTTAAACAAATTATAAGCTTGAACCATTAGTTGGATACACCTCAAAAACCCCAAACCCTCACCGAAAGGTTAAAGTTTTTGAACCCCTTAAAGTGCAAGTGCTTACAATCAGTTGTGGAGACCGTAGCTGTTAGGACGGCTCAGATCTCAAAGTCCTAACCTTGGGACTATAAAGGTCAAGACCCTTGTAATTTGTGGTAAATTAAAGGGATTAAACATCACGTGTGGACGTGAGAGTGGACGTAGGAACGTATATCCGAACCACTATAAATCCGGTGTCATTTACTTTTTGCACTTTACATTTCTGTCTTTACATACATTATTATATAGTGCATACTTGGGTTATCTTCTTATACAAGAAGAGTGAAACACAGCAGAAGCTTCCTGAACTATTGAAGAGGATCCAAGTAGAGAAAGGAGAACCAATTGTGAAAATTAGAAGTGACAAAGGCACTGAATTCATTAACTCTTATATTATTTCCTATTGTACTTCTAATGGTATTCAGCATGAGACAAGTGCAGCAAGAACACCACAGCAGAATGGTGTAGCTGAAAGAAGAGTCAGAACACTCAAGGAAGCTGCCAGAACACTCCTTGCTGAATTTTCTACTCCTAAGAAGCTATGGGCAGAAGCCATTAACACAACTTGTCACAGTCAAAACAGGTCAGGTAATCACAAAATTCATGAGAAAACCCCATATGAACTGTGGAAAGGAAGAAAACCTAGAGTATCTTACTTTCATATATTTGGTTGTAAGTGTTTCATTCACAACAATGGGAAGAGTAAGTTGAATGCTTTTGATGCCAAAGCAGATGAGGGGATATTCTTAGGATACTCCTCTACTAGCAAAGCATTTAGAGTACTCAACAAACGAACCATTCTTGTGGAAGAAACACCTCATGTTGTTTTTGATGAATCTTGTGAAAAGAATGCAGTAGAAACAAACTCAGCTGCAGATCAGATGAGACATCTAGTGATCAAGCCCAAACCAGATGAGTTCATTGAAGTAAATGAACCTTTCCCTGAAGAACCAGAGGAATATAAGCCTCATAGACCTATCACTAGATCTCAAACTCAAGCAGGACAAGCTGACCAGAATCAAGATGCACCAATCCCAAATGCCAGGGGGAATGATCTCTTTGACACACAAGATACAGATGATGATCGACCTAATCAAGCCAACCCTCCTGATGGCACTAGATCAGATGAGAATCCAAGCTCATCCAATGCAGATACTCCTGTGAGGCATACATGGAGAAACAACCATCCATCAAACCTCATCTTAGGAGGAGCTGACTCAGGTGTCAAGACCAGAAGACAACTGAATCAGAACACACAATCATCTATGTTCTGCTGGTGTGCTTTCCTATCCAACATTGAACCAGCTGACATAGAAGAAGCAATGACAGATAGCAATTGGATCACTGCTATGCAAGAAGAACTAAACCAAATCGAAAGAAATGAAGTCTGGGAATTGGTAGATCGTCCTGAAAACCACAATGTAGTAGGAACAAAGTGGGTATTCAAGAACAAGAAGGACGAAAATGATGTGATAACTAGAAATAAGGCATGGCTAGTTGCAAAAGGATATTCACAATCTGAAGGGATTGACTATGATGAAACTTTTGCTCCAGTAGCCAGATTAGAAGCCATTCGACTGTTTCTAGCTTATGCATCATATATGGGCTTCAAGGTATATCAAATGGATGTCAAGAGTGCTTTTCTAAATGGTATTCTGGTAGAAGAAGTATATGTAGAGCAGCCTCCAGGATTTGAAAAAGGCGATCAAGTATATCGACTGAAGAAGGCTCTCTATGGTCTAAAACAAGCCCCTAGAGCTTGGTATGACACATTGTCACAATTCCTACTTGACAATGGATATACAAAAGGCAAAGTGGATAGAACTCTTTTCAGAATACAAGAAGGAGAAGACATCCTAATGGTGCAAATATATGTAGATGATATTATATTTGGATCACCCAATCAAGAGATGTGCAAGAAGTTCTCTGAACTTATGCAAGGAAAGTTTGAAATGAGCATGATGGGTGAGATGAATTATTTCCTAGGACTTCAAGTCAAGCAGAGTTCAGAAGGGATTTTCATCAACCAATCCAAGTATACCAAGAGCCTATTAGAAAGATTCAAAGCTCTACAAAGCAAGACTGCAAGGATTCCAATGATGACATCTTTCAGAATGGAACCAGATGAGTCTGGAAAGGCAGTTGATCAAGCTGAATATAGAGCACTGATTGGATCTCTACTATACCTTACAGCTAGCAGACCAGACATAACATTTGTTGTAGGAGTATGTGCTAGGTTTCAAGCAAACCCAAAGCAAAGTCATCTAGAAGCAGCAAGGAAGATTCTCAAGTACCTAAAAGGAACAGTCAACCTAGGACTATGGTACCCTGCTGATGACAATCTAGAATTGAGTGGCTATTCTGACTCAGACTATGGAGGATGTAGAATTGATAGGAAATCCACATCTGGAACCTGTCAATTTCTAGGCAACAAGTTGATATCATGGTTCTCTAAGAAGCAAACCTCAGTTGCAACCTCCACCACTGAAGCAGAATATATGGCAGCTGGTAGTTGTTGTAGTCAGCTGCTCTGGCTAGTTCAACAACTCAAGGATTACAATGTAGAGGCAAGTGAAGTCCCTATTTATTGTGATAGCAGCAGTGCCATTGCCATCACTCAAATTCAAGTCCTCCACACAAGGTGCAAGCATGTCGACATTCGACACCACTTCATAAGAGACCACCTTGAAAATAAGGACATCAAGATGGAGAAAATTCACACAGATATCCAAAGAGCAGACATCTTGACTAAGCCCCTAGCTGAAGAAAGATTCAAGACCCTATGCTACAGCTTAGGACTCCTGGATCCAAGCACATGAAGAGCAAAGATCAGCTGAAAACCTCAGCTGATACAAGTGCAGAAGACTAGGAGGATCAGATGAGGTGAATAGACACCCTCATCTTCAGGTAAGTTCTTTCCCGATGAAGACAAATAAAGCTGAGGGAAAACTTAGTGTCATCTAATCAAGGGGGAATCAATGATACCTTAAGAATCCTTGATGAAATACTCTAAAATCTGCATTGCATATCACATATATATATATATATATATATATACAGCAGACTTGAACAAAGTTATTTGATTTCTTTACTCTAAGCAGTGTATACTATGTATAATAAAAAACTATTCTTCATAAAATACTTTATTTATATACATACATACAGTATACTATTGAGTTATACTTGGTTGGATTAATACACCATCCTCACCGACTCAACAGTATGCATGCACTGTACGGATTTCAAATAACTCTTGCTCAAAAATTTATAATTTCTGCATTCCATAAGATAAAGTCTGAATATCTTTAAATATGAACCCTTAGATCAAGAATCTCACTGTTGATCTTAAGAAGTAACTTTTCAGAAATTCAGACCTATCAACTCTATAGTTTTGTCATCTTTCACTCCACTACCTCATTTCTACCCCTATAAAAGGAGGAAGTTATGAGAACACCAAAGAACACAAATCACTAACTATTATTTTCTGTTTCAGGAATGGAGACAATCGAGAGAAGAGATGGAATGGAGATCATCCTTCAACCAAGGTCTTGGGTGAAGGAGATGAAGCTTTGTCCAGAAGATGAAGATGATGCAGATCAGCACACTTGGCTTACTCAACAGGAGTTTGCCTATGAAAACTAGAGGAAAGAGAGACGTCCTTATTGAAAACTAGAGGAAAGAGAGATGGAGAAGACAAAGTAGCAAGCAAGCAGAGCTTCTTCTCCAGGGAGAAGTTCTACATGGAGAGTTTGTTATCAAAAGCTATTGTGTCTAAACAGAACATGAAGGCTGTTGGGATATAAATTCATCCTAAGCCCCACTTAATGTTAGAATAGTTTTAATGGCCAAAACACTTAGAGTTTATAAATGTAATAGGATCAGCTGACTTGTATAGAACAGCTTAGACTAGTCTTGTGTGATCAACTGTATTGATATCAGCTGATCAGCACAGTCCTGGCTTACATGCCTATCCTCAAGATGAGAAGAGTAGAAGACATGAAGACTAGAAGATCCTTGAAGACCAGATAAGTTAAGGTGCTTGTATACCTACCTATCTGATGGAGTCCCAGATTGAAGATGGCCTAAAAGCAGTACAAAGAATTTCCAGATCAGAAGAGTGTTACTCATCTGATATCAGAAGACAGAAGACCTAAGGCCAGAAGAGTAGTCAGAAGACTAGAAGTACAGATCAGAAGACTATGTGCTCTTCCAGGACTCGGCTGATTCCTAAGTCATCTTGCAATTCAAACGAAGACCTACCTTATTTAGAAGATTGACATGATCCCAGGATTGAAGCAATCAAGCGACTGGAATCAAGGAATCAAGCTATTATGGAAAGATTGCTCAAACGGCTAGTCAACTCCAACGGCTAGTTGCAACCAATCTCCATTATAAATACAAGAGGATGAGAAATCACAAAAAAAAAAGAGGCACAAGAGAGAATTCAACAAGCCAAGCAAGCAATCAAAGCTAAAGTCATACAGTTCTAAGAATTCTCAAAAGAGCCAGAAACCATTAGATTATCTATAGCTCTTAAGTGATTTCTATCCAACCCTTAAGAACCTGAAACCTGTTCATATTGTATATCAATTGTTTTAGGCATAGTGGTTAAGCAAATTATAAGCTTGAACCATTAGTTAGATACACCTCAAAAACCCCAACCCTCACCGAAAGGTTAAAGTTTTTGAAACCCCTTAAAGTGCAAGTGCTTACAATCACTTGTGGAGACCGTAGCTGTTAGGACGGCTCAGATCTCAAAGTCCTAACCTTGGGACTATAAAGGTCAAGACCCTTGTAATTTGTGGAAATTAAAGGGATTAAACATCACGTTAGGACGTGAGAGTGGACGTAGGAACGTATATCCGAACCACTATAAATCCGGTGTTATTTACTTTCTGCACTTTACATTCATTATTATATAGTGCATACTGTGATTTCAACACTCTTCAAAACAAGGCCATAACTTTCAAACCAGCATCAGCTGAGTATTTTCATTAAGTAAAACAAGTTACAAGAACGAGTCTAAACCAGGGCCACCATAATTCCGCATATAACCTCCTCAGTCAGATCACTATAGTCATCTGGACCAGCAGACATGCAGTCCAGTTGACATAGCAATCAGAAGAGGTTCCCAACTCTGTTTGAAAAAGTTTTAAAGTCTATTCACCCCTCCCCTCTAGACTTTAAACCCATTCACTACTCGTTCAGGGACCAACAAGTGGTATCAGAGCAGTGGTTCTAACGGACTACTGTCTCTAGATTATCAGAAGACTTGAGGGAGTCTTTCTGTAGTCCTCTTGAACAGATCTTTTGAAAAACTTGTTTTTGAAAATCCATACAGCATGAGTGCTAACATGCGAAAGTTGCCTAAGTTTTCAGTTGAGGATTATGATTACTGGAAGATCAGGATGAGGAAGAATCTCACATCAGTCCACTACAAGATGTGGTCTGTAATCACTGAAGGCCCAATCACCATCATGACAGTCAACACTGCAAATGGTGATCCAGAAGTCCCAGTTGGAGAACTGGTTCCCAAGCCTATGAGGGATCTCACACCAGAAGAGATGAAGCAATCAAACCTTGATAGCATTGCTCAAGATTACATAATGCAAACTCTTCCAAATGAGTACATTGCAAAGGTCATCCACTGTGAGTCAGCCAGAGAGATGTGGGAGGCATTGGCACTCCTCTGTGAAGGAACTGAGCTGATCAAGGAAAGCAAATTGTCGACAGCAGTCAAGAAGTTTGAACACCTCAAGATGCATCCAGGAGAAACTATTGATCAGCTGGACAATAGATGTACAAAGATCATAAATGAGATTGAATCTCTAGGCAAGAAGTATACAAATAGAGAGAAAAACTTGAAGATCTTGGACTCTTTACCCAAGAGATGGAAACTCAAGAAGACCATCATCAAAGATACTCAAGATATCAAGAAGTGGTCTACTCAAACTCTATTTCAGAACCTAAAAGCTCATGAATATGACCTTGACAGAGAAGAAAACTCAGGAAGTGATGAGTCAACTGCAGCCCCATCTACCTCCAAGACTGTAGCCTTCAAGGCAGCCAATACAAAAGCTGCAAGTACCTCATCTGGCAAGGCCTCTCTGAAAACAGAAGACTGTGAAGGATCAGACATGAGTCTGAAGGAACAAATGGCTCTTATGATCAAGAGATTCGAAAGGATGAACACTCTCAACAGCAAATATAGAAAATTCTATAGAAACTACATAGATAGAAGAGCAAGTTCACCCTCCAGAGGTTCCAGAGAAAGAACACCAGAAAGACATCCTAGAAAGGATGTGGAGTCATCTGACAGCCGAGGATCCAGAAGAAGAGATGCCACTCCTCCAAGGAAAGGCAACTCAAATCAGAAACCTGGATCATGCTTCAATTGTCGCAAACCAGGACACTATGTCTATGAATGTCCTGAGCTGGATTTGGATGACAAAGAAGAAAGAAGGCCAAGAAGAACTTCAGACAAGAAAGCTATGGTGACTGAAGAATCTGAATATCAAAGTGATGAACTCCCTATATCACCAGACTGCCAAATCTTCTCAGATGATTCAGATGACCTAGCTATGATGGCTATAGGTGAAAATGAGGTAAACTCCTATGCTACTACTTTCCATTCACCTATTTTTTCAAAATTAGATGAGATAAACTCATCTGAAGGCGAATCAGAAGACACCTATTATCAATCTTTAAGAAAAGTAAAAGGTGATCTGGATATTGCCACTAGAGCTTTTATAGAAGTGGAAGAGGAGAATAAGGATCTAAGGAAAGAAATTGCTAAGTTGAAAAAGGTTAAGTTTGATAACACCCCTGAGCTGGCCACAATGAATGAAAGATTGACCAGAGAAGTGGAGCTTCTTAAGGAAGAAAATACCACAATAACTCAGTTGTATGAGGGGATGTTACAAACTCAAGCTTTAGAAACTAAGGAACTTCGTTCACTACAATCCAAATTCGATGACCTCTTCCAAGCACACAAGCTCTTAGAAAAGGAGAAGGAATGCCTAAATCAAAAGATATCAGAGTTCAATAAAGCCTCTACTACTATTGAAAGTATCTCTGAGTATTATAGATCAAATGGCAATAAGATGGGTTTTGGCTATGAACTCAACCCATCTACATCCTCTCCAGCTGGGGGTAGTACACCTAACAAGTGCACTACTCAGACACATGAAAAGGGTGAGTGTTCTAAACACAATGAACCTAATATGAACCAAAAGGCATCTGTACCAACTAAGGCTAACTATCCCAAAACCAAAAATGGTAAAGGACAAGCTAACCCCAAGCCTGTACAGAGGAACAGCAAACAGCCTAGACCATCTCGGCTGAGACAGTCTCAACTGTATGCTGCTCCAGCCAAGAAGAAGAAGTCTTCTTCAAACAAATCTGTTCTTTTTGCACCCTCTATCTCTTATGATATTGTGAGAACAGAAGAGTATGGTCCATATAATCGTGTGCATCGACCAGCTAATGCACCCAGGCCGAATGAAACTAGTCAAAAGATCATGTATGTACACTCCTATAAAGGGAAACCATTTGACTATTACTTAGCTGACACTAAGGACAAATCAGATCAGTCCAAGGTGCTGACTGGTAAGATTTGGTTCTGTGATGCCCGAGGGAAACAACTCAAGTGCTCAAGGTTGTTCAAACGACCAATGTATATGTGGGTTCCCAAGGGTAGTACTAACACCCAAGGACCCAAAACAAAATGGGTACCTAAGACTTAACTTTTCTTGCAGGAAAGGAGGGACCTATACAGAAGAGGAGGTCTAGCAGGAGAAACTTGGTACATAGATAGTGGATGCTCAACTCACATGACAGGAACCAAAGCCCTCCTGACCAACTACATAGAAAAGATAGGTCCAAAAGTCTTCTTTGGTGATAACGCGCATGGTAACACAAAAGGATATGGCACCCTTAAAAATGGTGACATTGAGGTACATGATGTATCATATGTAGAAGGTCTTAAGTTTAATTTATTATCTGTTTCTCACTTTTGTGACACTGGTTACTCAGTCAAATTCTCTAAAGATGAGTGTCTCATAAGTGATAAGAGAACAAAACAAAACCTTCTAACAGGATCTAGAAAGGGAAGTATGTATCTTGCAAACTGGAACAACTGTCCTAAGGATACATGTCTGCTTGTGAAGAGCCCTAAAGATGTCAGCTGGCTATGGCACAAACGTCTTAGTCATCTGAACTTTAAGACTATGAACAAGTTAGCAAGGGAATCATTAGTTGATGGTCTGCCTAATGAACTCTACTGTAAAGATCAGGTGTGTGATGCATGTCAACAAGGAAAGCAAACAAAGGTCTCCTTCAAGACCAAGAAGACAGCATCAACCAGCAGAGTTCTTGAACTGCTTCACATGGATCTCTTTGGACCAATCACTCCAACCACTCTAACAGGGAGGAAGTACACTCTTATTGTTGTAGATGATTATTCCAAGTTTACTTGGGTTATCTTCTTATACAAGAAGAGTGAAACACAGCAGAAGCTCCCTGAACTATTGAAGAGAATCCAAGTAGAGAAAGGAGAACCAATTGTGAAAATTAGAAGTGACAAAGGCACTGAATTCATTAACTCTTATATTATTGCCTATTGTACTTCTAATGGTATTTAGCATGAGACAAGTGCAGCAAGAACACCACAACAGAATGGTGTAGCTGAAAGAAGAGTCAGAACACTCAAAGAAGCTGCCAGAACACTCCTTGCTGAATTCTCCACTCCCAAGAAGCTATGGGCAGAAGCCATCAACACAGCTTGTCACACTCAAAACAGGTCAGGTATTCATAAAATACATGAGAAAACCCCATATGAACTATGGAAAGGTAGAAAACCTAGAGTATCTTACTTTCATATATTTGGTTGTAAGTGTTTCATTCACAACAATGGGAAGAGTAAGTTGAATTATTTTCTAGGACTTCAAGTCAAGCAGATGGGTGAGATGAATTATTTTCTAGGACTTCATGAGAAAACCCAATCAAGAGATGTGCAAGAAGTTCTCTGAACTTATGCAAGGAAAGTTTGAAATGAGCATGATGGGTGAGATGAATTATTTTCTAGGACTTCAAGTCAAGCAGAGTTCAGAAGGGATCTTCATCAACCAGTCCAAGTATACCAAGAGCCTATTAGAAAGATTCAAAGACCTACAAAGCAAGACTGCAAGGATTCCAATGATGACATCTTTCAAAATGGAACCAGATGAGTCTGGAAAGGCAGTTGATCAAGCTGAATATAGAGCATTGATTGGATCTCTACTATATCTTACAGCTAGCAGACCAGACATAACATTTGTTGTAGGAGTATGTGCTAGGTTTCAAGCAAACCCAAAGCAAAGTCATCTAGAAGCAGCAAGAAAGATTCTCAAGTACCTAAAAGGAACAGTCAACCTAGGACTATGGTACCCTGCTGATGACAATCTAGAATTGAGTGGCTATTCTGACTCAGACTATGGAGGATGTAGAATTGATAGGAAATCCACATCTGGAACCTGTCAATTTCTAGGCAACAAGCTGATATCATGGTTCTCTAAGAAGCAAACCTCAGTTGCAACCTCCACCACTGAAGCAGAATACATGGCAGCTGGTAGTTGTTGTAGTCAGCTGCTCTAGCTAGTTCAACAACTCAAGGATTACAATGTAGAGGCAAGAGAAGTCCCTATTTATTGTGATAGCAGCAGTGCCATTGCCATCACTCAAAATCCAGTCCTCCACACAAGGTGCAAGCATGTCGACATTCGACACCACTTCATAAGAGACCACCTTGAAAAGAAGGACATCAAGATGGAGAAAATTCACACAGATATCCAAATAGCAGACATCTTGACTAAGCCCCTAGCTGAAGAAAGGTTCAAAATCCTATGTTACAGCTTAGGACTCCTGGACCCAAGCACATGAAGAAGGAAAGATCAGCTGAAAACCTCAGCTGACCCAAGTGCAGCAGACTAGGAGGATCAGATGAGGTGAATAGACACCCTCATCTTCAGGTAAGTTCTTTCCCAATGAAGACAAATAAAGCTGAGGGAAAACTTAGAGTCATCTAATCAAGGGGGAATCAATGATACCTTAAGAATCCTTGATGAAATACTCTAAAATCTGCATTGCATATCATATCATATATATATATAGCAGACTTGAACAAAGTTATTTGATCTCTTTATTCCCAGCAATGTATACTATGTATAATAATAAACTATTCTTCATAAAATACTTTATTTATGTACATAAATACAGTGTACTATTGAGTTATACTTGGTTGGATTAATACACCACCGACTCAACAGTATGCATGCACAGTACGGATTTCAAATAACTCTTGCTCAAAATTTATAAATTCTGCATTCCATAAGATAAAGTCTGAATATCTTTAAATGTGAACCCTTAGATCAAGAATCTCATTGTTGATCTTAAGAAGTAACTTTTCAGAAATACAGACCTATCAACTCTATAGTTTTGTCATCTTTCACTCCACTACCTCATTTCTACCCCTATAAAAGGAGGAAGTTATGAGAACACCTAAGAACACAAATCACCAACTACAATTTTTGTTTCAGGTATGGAGAAGATTGAAAGAAAAGGTGGAATGGAGATCATTCTTCAACCAAAGTCTTGGGTGAAGGAGATGAAGATTTGTCCAGAAGATGAAGATGATGCAGATCAGCATACTTGGTTTAACCAACATAAGTATGTCTATGAAAACTAGAGGAAAGAGAGAAGTTCTTATTGAAAACTAGAGGAAAGAGAGATGCAGAGGACAGAGTAGCAAACAAGCAGAGCTTCTTCTCCAGGGGGAAGTTCTACATGGAGAGCTTGTTATCAAAAGCTATTGTGTCTAAACAGAACATGAAGGCTGAGTCCATGGCCCTCTCTTCGACTCCATTGAAGCCTCTTCCAATCTTCCTTCTCTTTCAAGAGTAGCGAAGAGATTCAATTAGGACACATTTGATGCTACAACCCATCTGATGATGAGGAACATCAGATGGTAAGGGCAACCTGAACCAGTGGGATACCATCCAGGCTGATATACATATTGATTTGATGGTCCTACTTGATTCAGAGATAGAGCTGGAAGATCCATCAAACCAGGTTGGATCACCACTCACAATAAAGCTGGAAGATCCATCATCCAGGTTGGATCATCACAGCAACAATGAAGGATCCATCAAGCCAAGTTGGACCTTCAAAGCACAGAAGATTTACTCAGCAAATCTCAATCCTCCACTCAGCTGATCAGAAGACCAACTCAGCTGACCAGAAGACTTCCAAGAGAAATCAGCAGACCTTTTCAGGAAATCAGAAGACTTCACTCTGCTGATCAGATCACTTGATTTTTGAGTTTAATGACTATCTTTGATCATGTAATTCATTCTAGATTTATTCCTGAATGTAATTAAACAAATTGGCCTATATAAGGAATGCAATTCACTTATAAAAAACGGCCTTGATGATCAATTCTTGCCACAAAATTAGTCACAACGGCTATTTTTGGTAATGATGTCATTAATACTCAATTACCAAATTGCCAGCAAATCAACTGTTGCCACAACGCAAATTCAGCCGGCAAATTTAAAGGAAGGCCCAAAATCAAAGAAGGAAAATCTTGGGCTCTACTCCACAATTAACCCAAATCTGACCGTTAGATCAAGATTTGTTGGAGTATATATACACACCCTTAAAACTCTTCCAAACCCTTTCGCTCACAATACCCTATTGCTCTCAATACTCTCTCGTTCTGCAAATTTCTTTCAAGCTCTCAAAACCTAAACACTTAAACTCTACTATGGCAATCATTGAAATTTACGACGAGAAGACCAAGAGCACTGGCACCTTGGATGCTGCAAAGTGGTCCAAGGAAGGGAAGATGTTCTCAGGGAATGCTCTGTTTTTCAAAGGCAAACACACAGCTGCAAACAAGGAAATCCTTCTCCGTTGCATCAACCTCAACCTTCGAGATTTTCTGGAAGCAGCACCCACCAACGTTTATGAACAAGATGTGCTGGCTTTTTATGCGAACGCTGTGAAGAAGGGATCGCATGTTGAAAGTGTCATGGGTGGACACAAGGTCAAGGTAACAAGGGAAATCCTTCAGGAACTATTTGGTTTGTCAAGGGGGAAGTTCAATATCTCCACCTAAATCATGAATAAGGAGAAAGAATACATGGAGAAGTTCACTGATGGGAGAATCAAGGCTGCTGATGCCTCTGGACTCAAGAAATCCCAATTAGAACCTAAGTTTCAAACCCTGATGGATATAGCAGGCAAGATGCTGCTAGGTAACACTTTCAGCCATGATGCTGTTACCACCTTGAAGGTTAGAGTTATGGCTGCAATCTGGGATCAGATTGATGGAGACTGGCAAGGGCTTTTCTTGGACAGAATTGCTCTTGAAGCCAAGAAGGTGACTTTGGACCTTCAATCAAGAGAATGGAAGGTAACCTCAACTGTCAGCTTTGTCAACAAGCTGAGTATCATCCTTCCAGAAGTACTCCCAAGAAAGTACAAGATGGGACCTCATAAGACCTTCCACATCTCCAAATATTATTTAAGGAAGGACGCTCTTGCTGAGGGAGCAAGGTTGAAAGAAGAGAGGAAGAAGCTGTTAGCTGAAGCATCTTCCAAAGATGTTATTGAAAAGGCAGAAGAGTCCACTCATAACTCTGCTGCTGAAGAAGAAGAGGAGCCATCGAAAGAAGAGGCTCAAAAGAAGGTTGCTGAAGAGGATGATGATGACAATCAGACCCTAGCACAAAGAAGATATCTGATCAGATCAGGGCTCATCTCCCCATCTGACTCAGATGCCACTCCCACTGCCTCTCCTTTGAAAAAGGCAGGTACTTCTAATCCCCCTCTCACTTTCACACCTTCTAAGCTATCAAAGGGTCAGAAGAGAAAGAAGAACACTTCTTCTTTCACAAAGAAAACCAAGAAATCCAGGCTCCCTACTCCAATGAGCATAGCCCCTATTTCATCCTTCAACCCTTCTGATGAGTCCAACCCATCTGAGCCTCTAAACACTGATATCCAAATCCCTGCTGATACTCACACAACAGAGGAACAAACTCAGCCACAACTACCAATTGAACCCCAATTGCCTAACCCTGCTAATGTTCAACCAGCAGACAACCAAACTCAGATCATGATCAAACTCAGATTATATCCACAATCCTTGCTGATATTCAAACAGCATATATCCAAGATCATCAAGCTCAAACATCTACTGATCTTCAAGTAGAAACTGAACCAGACCAGCAGACCCAAAACCCTGCTGAGGAACAAATCACTGAAGATCAATCTCAACTTCCTACCCAACAAGAAGAAATCACTTCCCAAATCCCTGCTGATACTCACACAGCAGAGGAAAATGCCCCAGCTACCCAAACTCCTACCATCACTGTCCCTTCTGCTCCAGTTGACATGGCACCAGAAGACCTGGTTCAAGATGGCCCTTCTCAAC
Source organism: Galeopsis tetrahit (assembly GCA_963675135.1). Lineage (NCBI taxonomy): Eukaryota > Viridiplantae > Streptophyta > Magnoliopsida > Lamiales > Lamiaceae > Galeopsis > Galeopsis tetrahit. The sequence goes on from OY776128.1 coordinate 54,898,001, forward strand.
CTCAGTTCAGAATGGTGCACTACCCCATGTGCCAAACAGAGAAGATAATGAGGATGAAGATAGCCAACCTGCTCAAGTCCACTACCCCTGGAGTTGATGAGAATTCAATCCAGTTTGAACAAGTGCTTAGGGTATGCACTTGGATTGAGCTCAGAAGAGATGATGTAGATGACCTTCTTGTGGTCATGGAAGGAATGGGAGGAAAGGAAAACTTCCTCGACTGGGAGATGGAGCAAAAGGAAGTTGCTCAAGTTCGATCCTTTGCTCAGCTTCTATCAGATGAGGCACTGACTGCAGTTTGCAACCGGATTTTAGGAATCCCCACTGCTGATGTCTCTATCCCAGAAGGCTCATCGGATCAGCAGACAGCTGAACAAGCAAAGTTGAAGGAATCAGCTGCACCAGCCTTGGTGGAAGACTCAGCTGCACCTGCAGAAGACTCAGCTGCACCTGCAGAAGACTCAGCTGCACCTGCAGAAGACTCAGTTGCATCAGCTGACAAAGAAAAGATTGACAGAGAAGTAGTCAGAGTACCAGCTCACTTCAAACCTTCGGACAATCTGACTCACTTCATTGACGATCAAGAGGATGCAGGCAGACGAATCATGACCCATCTGACTAAGGCCACTACCTGCTACCTCAATGAGGAGTACCTATCAGCCGAAGAAAGAGGCAAAGCATTAATTGTTCATCCAAAGCCTCAAGGTACACCCTCTACTTCTACCCCATCTGTTGACCATACAGCAGACATCTGCTCCCAGGTCAAAGCTGCAATAGACTTGCACTTTGAGAAAGGTTTAGGCCTGCAGCTAGGAAGATATGTTGAGAAAGCTGCAAGGGAACAGAAGACTCGTCTTCATGACCAGATTCTTGACATTGAAGACAAGTTTGGTGAAGCACTTCATCAGCAGATAGGAGAATACTTGAGTACCTATCAGAAGTTGTCAGCTGACACCTCCAAAAGGTTTGCTGATCTTTACACTGATGAGATGCACCGCATGGAGACCACCTACACGTCCAGAATTGAAGAAGCTGAAGCAAGAGCCAAAGAAGGTCAAGCCCTTCTTAAGGCAGCTGCAGAGGAGAATGAGAAATTGCAGACTCGGCTGAAGGAGACAGCAGCCAAGTTGGAAGCTCTTACAACTAGATTTGAAGCTGCCTCCTCCTCCAATTCACATGTTGAAGTTCTAGAGCATAGCATAACCCATCTGACCCAAGTTGCCAAAGTCAATGCCATGGCACTGAAACAAACTCTGACAGTGGAAATCATGAATTCCATGAAGCCTTTTGCGGCTGCACTTGCTGAAGCCAAAAAGGGGGAAGATGTGTTGATAAAGGCTCTAGAGAAGTCTACTGCCCAGCAAGCTGAACTGGTAGTAGCACAAGATGACTTGACTGAAACCTTGGGTGGTTTAAAGAGCAAATTCAAGAACAGGCAAGGCAAGGCAAAGGCAAAGAAATTGCTCTAGAAGATACTCAAGCACCCACTCAAGCTCCTGCCAAGAGTCTACAGATCACTGCTCCTGTAGAACAAGTTCCTGAAAAGAGAATGACAAGGAAAAGAAAGGCAGATGAACAAGCTCAGTCAGCTCAGACCAGCAAGAAATCAGCTCCAGCAGAGCCTACTGCAGAAGAGAAAGAGGCTCTAGAGTTGAAGAAAAAGAAATTGCTTGAAGCTCAAGAGCTTAAGCAAAAGAAGCTGAATGATGCGAAGGCAGTCAAAGCCAAATTTGAAAGAAGAATTGCCAAACTCAGGAAAGCAATGAAGGACAAGGCACAAGAAGACAGTGTCCTGGTGTTTGACAGCAATTATGTGGATTACTTAGCCCTTCAAGATGAGCTACCAAGATGGTATCCCCTGAAGAAGAAGTGGCAAATTCAACACCACATAGTAAGGAAATTTGGCCCTCTCCCTTCTTATGAAGAAGAATTTCTTCAATTCTCCCAGTTCATGAACATTGAAGATCCAGAGTTCTGGGAAGAAATTGTCAAGACAGCCAAAGGACTTGACAACTGCAGAATCTTAACTCCTGAAGAACCCAAATGGGATGCACCCCTTCTGGATTCAGGAAGAGCCAACATGATAGAAATCAAGAAGATTCTGTACAAGATCTATGAAGAGGAGAATGTTACAGATGTGCAGCACATGGAAGAAGTTCGAGCTCGTCTTTACCTTGCCTACCGCATTTGAAGATCAGAAGACCTGATGAAGACTACTTTAGAAGTTTAAAGAAACTATTACTTGTAATCTGTAAAAGCTCTATATATATTCAAGTTAAAGTTCTTTTTGCTTACAAGACAAATTCTCATTGTCTTCATCAGATACTTCAGTCTTAGCATGTTATAAACTCTTATCTTATTTCATTAAGAGCATTTATCAAGTATAGTTTTAGCTTCATCAAAAAGGGGGAAATTGTTGGGATATAAATTCACCCTAAGCCCCACTTAATGTTAGAATAGTTTTGATGACCAAAACACTTAGAGTTTATAAATGTAATAGGATCAGCTGACTTGTATAGAACAGCTTAGACTAGTCTTGTGTGATCAACTGTATTGATATCAGCTGATCAGCACAGTCCTGGCTTACATGCCTATCCTCAAGATGAGAAGAGTAGAAGACATGAAGACTAGAAGATCCTTGAAGACCAGATAAGTTAAGGTGCTTGTATACCTACTTATCTGATGCAGTCCCAGATTGAAGATGGCCTAAAGCAGTACAAAGAATTTCCAGATCAGAAGAGTGTTACTCTACTGATATCAGAAGACCTAAGGCCAGAAGAGCAGTCAGAAGACTAGAAGTACAGATCAGAAGACTATGTGCTCTTCCAGGACTCGGCTGATTCCTAAGTCATCTTGAAATTTAAACGAAGACCTACCTTATTTAGAAGATTGACATGATCCCAGGATTGAAGCAATCAAGCGGCTGGAATCAAGGAATCAAGCTATTATGGAAAGATTGCTCAAACGGCCAGTCAACTCCAACGGCTAGTTGCAATCAATCTCCATTATAAATACAAGAGGATGAGAAATCACAAACAAGAAGTCACAAGAGAGAATTCAACGAGCCAAGCAAGCAATCAAAGCTAAAGCCATACTATTCTAAGAATTCTCAAAAGAGCCAGAAACCATTAGATTATCTATAGCTCTTAAGTGATTTCTATCCAACCCTTAAGAACCTGAAACCTGTTCATATTGTATATCAATTGTTTTAGGCATAGTGGTTAAGCAAATTATAAGCTTGAACCATTAGTTGGATACACCTCAAAAACCCCAAACCCTCACCGAAAGGTTAAAGTTTTTAAACCCCTTAAAGTGCAAGTGCTTACAATCAGTTGTGGAGACCGTAGCTGTTAGGACGGCTCAGATCTTAAAGTCCTAACCTTGAGACTATAAAGGTCAAGACCCTTGTAATTTGTGGTAAATTAAAGGGATTAAACATCACGTGTGGACGTGAGAGTGGACGTAGGAACGTATATCCGAACCACTATAAATCCGGTGTCATTTACTTTCTGCACTTTACATTTCTGTCTTTACATACATTATTATATAGTGCATACTGTGATTTCAACATTCTTCAAAACAAGGCCATAACTTTCAAACCAGCATCAGCTGAGTATTTTCATTAAGCAAAACAAGTTGAACACTTTCATAAGAATTACAAGAACGAGTCTAAACCAGGGCCACCATAATTCCGCATATAACCTCCTCAGTCAGATCACTATAGTCATCTGGACCAGCTGACTTGCAGTCCAGTTGACATAGTAATCAGAAGAGGTTCTCAACTCTGTTTGAAAAAGTTTTAAAGTCTATTCACCCCTCCCCTCTAGACTTTAATCCCATTCACTACTCGTTCAGGGACCAACAAGCACTGAAGAGGTCGCTAGGTAATAGTGTGGGCAATTTTGAGATTTGTTGGTCAAAGACGGACACACTTTATCAAGCGAGCCATAATGCAATTAAAGCCTCGTTTGAGAAGAGTGTGAATGTTGCTTTACACAAGTTCAAGTCTGTTTTATATCATGAGCTTGTAGGAGTGGTGTCAATTTACGCGTTGGAAAAGATTTACAAAGAAATGACGTGTATCGAACACGGCGAGTCCAATCCTGACATATGCAATCACTATCTAAGGAAGGTATGCGGGTTGCCATGCACTCACGAACTCGACGAATATCACCAGCTTGGCAAATCGATACCTTTAGAAGCTATTGATAAGTTTTGGAGAAAGCTTGACATGGAGCCAAATTTGAGAAAGGAGGAAGATGTGATAGATGTGATAGATGTGAAAGAGGATGTGGTTGAAGATCTTGACACCCGATATGAGGATGTTATTAAAGGTTTGTTGATTGCCTACAAGGAGCAGGAGGAGCCGACGCAGAAGAGGGTAATGTTGAGGCAAGCCATAGAACTTCGGAATCCAAAGACCACTTCTCTTATTGAACCGGAGCCGAAAGTCAAGACCCGTGGTCGACCCAAAACAAATAAGAAAAAACCTAAAGCTTCTTCGACAAAACGGGATCCTAGCCTCTTTGAGTACATAGAATCAATGCCTTTCCCAACCACGGTTGTTGACTTGACGGAGTCTTCAAAGACTTCGAATACAAAAAAACAAGAGGCGAAGGTGTCTGCTTCGAATAAAAAGAAACAGGAGGCGAAGGTATTTGTCTTTTCTATATGTTTTGTGGCTCATTGCTTATTAATACGTTGCTTATTTTGAAAAATAATTTGGTGCATAGGTGGTTCCTCGTAAGCGTACGCGCTCATCTACCTCACAACAAGGACTTATAGCTCTATTGCCCGTTCGTTTTCAACCGTACGTGATGGAATGTGTTGATGTTGCATCAGACGGCCATTGTGGTTTTCGAGCGGTAGCTGAGGCAATGGGGTTTGGGGAGGACAACTGGGCAAAAGTTCGACAAGACATGATGACGGAGTTGAGTCACCATGTCCACTTATACACGGGTGTCTTTAGAGAGGATAAGATGTTCAACCAGATATTGACTGACCTAAATTGTTTTGCTGATTTTGCACGGTCAAAGTTTTGGTTTCATCTACCCTATATGGGGTACTTGGTGGCATCGACCTACAATGTGGCCTTGATAACTTTGGGTAATAAGATATCGTTGACATTTCTTCCTCTACGAACTTCGCCACCTGAAAACCCCAAAAGAATTTCTGTGGGTCACGTCAATGATAATCAGTTTGTGTAGGTATTCTACTAACTTTTTATATTTATGAAAAATATATAGATGTCCAATTAATGTCATTATTGGTTGCTACAGGTAGTGTTGTCTGACAATGTCCCATTTCCTCCCGTTGGAAGTTCGTGAGTTACACACAAAAAACAAATTGCAAGTGGGTGGATGGACGCGTATAAGGAAAATCCTATTAGATAGGGTGATTGTCATTCTTTTTGGTAAATGACTTGGAGTAGTCATTCTTTTTGTGAAACTATTGTAAATGACTTGGAGTAGTCATTCTTTTTGTGAAACTATTGTAAATGACTTGGAGTAGTCATTCTTTTTGTGGAACTATTGTAAATGACTTGGAGTAGTCATTCTTTTTTTGAAACTATTGTAAATGACTTGGAGTAGTCATTCTTTTTGTGAAACTATTGTAAATGAGTTGGAGTAGTCATTGCTTTTGTCAAACTTTTAACTTGGCCATAAATACTCATATATCTTTGTAAGTTGGTCATAAATTGTGTACATTACAGTTACATTTGAACTCATTTTGTTTTGAATAGAACGTTGCCAGATATGGTCGACCAAACTACAGTGCTTCGACAGCCAAAGGTCGACCAAACCTGCCCAATTCGACAACCAAATTATGAACAGAGATGATTTGGTCGACAACATGATGTCGACCGACAATACATCATCGACCAATATTATTATAGTCGACCAATGAGTGACGACGACATTAGCAATCGTCGATGATTTGTGGTCGACCAAACTTACCTCAAGTCGACACTCTAATTTTGAACAGAGATAGGTTGGTCCACAACATGATGTCGACCAACAACACGATGTCGACCATGACTATTATGGTCGACTACTGAGTGACGACGACATGAGCAATCGTCGACCACTTGTAGTCGACCAAATTACCTCAGAGTCGACAACCTAATTTTGAACAGAGATAGGTTGGTCGACAACACGATGTCGACCGACAACAGAGCATCGACCATTACTATTATGGTCGACCACTGAGTGACGACGACATGAGCAATCGTCGACCGCGTGTAGTCGACCAAACTACCTCAAGTCGACAATACAATTTTGAACAGATATACTTTGGTCGACAACATGTTGTCGACCGACTACAAATCATCGACCATTGGCCTAATTTTCGACATTAAGTGGTCGACCAATTGTATGATAATTCGACACATTAATTGTGATCAGAGGCGTTTTGGTCGATAATATGTGGTCGACCGACTTGTGTTGGCCGAGATGCGCATGTTAGGTCGATTTTACGTGGTCGATGGACAACATTTGGTCTTGCTTACGAGGTTTGGTCGACGAACATTATACCAATTTATCCCAAATAATTTAACACACCTACATAAATTAAACACATATACATAAAACACCACGACACACAAATTCATAAAACATAAAATTAAACATCAAATTATCCAAAGAAACATAAATTCATCCAAATTAAACATCAAATTATCCAAAGAAACATAAATTCATCCAAATTAAACATCAAATTATCCAAATAAAGTAAACATCTAAATTATCCATAAGTATTCATAAAACACCACGACACTATTTATCTCCTGGCCCGTTTCTTTCCGCTTCCTCCCCTGCCCCTGCCTCTTGTTGGCCTTGATGATGATATCGACGGAATAGGTGGCGGTTCTACAAGCCGATTCCATAACCTACATTGCCTCATCCGCTGTCGGTGTGTCTCCGTCCTTCCACCTTTGAACCAATGGAGCCATCATGTTTTGAGTGATACTGATCATAAGCCATGCATCATCTGTGATGGGTACTCGATCAGACGATGTTGTCACACGTGTGGCTGGGTTCGACAAAAACACGTGCGTGTTCTGCGTGAACCATGTTCTATAGTCCGGAGCACTCTCCCACGGTAGTCTGGCCTTCTCTCCGAGTCTTTCAGACGAAAGCAGGTGCATATCCCACGTCTCAAAATAATCAGCCAAATAGCCCCACACAAGCTTAGTCTTCTTTGAAGTTTTAGCACTTCGTTCAGCACGTGCAACAAGAGGCCTCTCTGGAATCGTTTGGACAAATCCAAACTGTCGAAGGACTCGATCTGGCATGTACGGCTTCACGATATCACCACATACCAAACACCCATGAAAGTACGCGACTTCATACAAAGGATAATCTTGTCTCATTTTTGCATATGGATTCCACATAACCTGCATTACAAGTAAATTATTGATTAAATACCATTTATTCACACCAAAGAAAGGATAAGACAAGTTCTCACCTCATATGGTTCTAGTGCATCCATACGCTCTCGGAATGCTTGAACACGAGCCATCGATGGGCCGACATATCCTTTAGGGGCCCACCTCGCTGATAGTGGATCACCAATCTTGAAGTCCATGTTATGGGGAGGTTTGACCAATACGGGAAAGTGTTCATAAATCCAAGCCTACAAACAAACAACAACGGGTTAAAATTATTGATTAAAACGTAAAATAAAGACCAATACAGGAAAGTATGAATTTTACCTCTAATAGAGTCAAATAGCCTTATATCTGTGCGGTCTTATGTCTGGATGCCAAACCGAGTTGTTTGTATAAAAAAGCCAATGTGGCCGCTCCCCATGCATACTCATGCAAACCTTGCATATCCTCCAAATATTGAAGCCAGGACGTGGACACACGAGTTACAGTCTTATCCGCAAATAAAGAGCAGCCAAATGTATACCACACGTACGCCCGTGAAGCACGCAACACCTGAACACGGTCATCAGAATATTGTTTCTCCATGAAGTTCTCTCGCAACCATTCTAACTTGACCGAAGACCCCCGTGAACCACTTACTAAACCCCTCGCAACATCAGATTTTACGCCCAACAACTTACTAACATCAGAATATGCAAAGATGTGATCAACACGAGTAGACCGTACTGGCCGTCCTTCAACAGGTAACCCGGTAATGCAGAAAACATCATCTAGTGTAATGGTAATTTCACCGAATGGAAAATGAAAAGAGTTGGTCTCAGGGTGCCATCGCTCAACAAAAGCAGTGATGAGGTTCTTGTAAGTGGATCTGTAGGAGAAATTCCTAATCTTAAGCAGTCCGGACTTTTTAAAATACTTAACCCATCGTCGATGTTGTGGGATATCTTCGTTCTCAGCAAATTCCCATGCCAAAAGCTTACTAATGTGGCTATGGCACTTGAGCACGGCGCGCTCTTCCCCCTTCCAAATGTAGTTGGTGTTGGTCCTGAAAGGAGTATATAACAAGTGTATGGGGGGGGATACACTTGTATTCAAATTCTTTTCTAACTTGATCAAACCAGAGCTCAGCAAGGTTATCTTGGACAACTCTGCTGAAGATGATTAACTCTTCTAAGATAATCAGACTACTAAGTACTATTGAGTACTTAGTTGAATAACTATCTAGGGGAGTTATATGTGCGGAATAATGGTTGGCCCTTTTAGTTTAAACTCCTTTAGATTCTGAAATCACTTGGTCAATTCAATACAGTCCAGTTTCAGGGAACTTGTCCAAATCAGTTTTGCACAGTCTTTGAATGTTTATCCTTTGAAAGATCAGTTTTGTGTGCAGTGTTGAGTGTATGAAAGTACTTGAAAGTAAATCAACACAAGAGTTTATAGTGGTTCAGAGACTCAAGCTCCTACATCCACTTTCCCTGATTTAACAGGATAATTCCTTCACTCTTGGAATTAACTTGTTTTATAGTGCCAAGGTGCACTTGATCAAGAACACCACTCTTGGTGAATTGATCCCTAGGATGTCTAGAGTCCTAGTACCCTCTTCTCAACTCAGAACTGAACTGTTCTTCTCTCAACAGTCAGCTCCTACCACTTCTACTACTACAACCTTCTCACTTTCACTCTTGAAAGATATGAGGATTGAAGTAAGGTTCCAACTAATGAGATATCCTTTACAATGAAGATCAGTGTATAAGGATAGGATATCTCTCTAAGCTTGTGTATGGATATACAATGTAGTACAGCTTAGATGAAGTGTTTGAAGACTAAGATAGTCTTTGAAAGCTTTGAAAGCACTCTAGCTTGTAAGAACTTAAGGTTGGATGTGCTTGGTTGAGGTTGAAGTTGGATGCTAGTTGGATGCTTTCAAATGGTCTTCACACTTCTGTATTTATAGACAAATGAAGGATTTGCCCGTTGGAGAGGCAGCCTCCAATGTCCATAAATGTCTTCTTTTAGTTCTTCAACTTTGAAGACAGAATCTTGATAGTGACATGTCCTCATTTGGGAAATAAACGGCTGTAAGAGCTTTGTCTTCATTCTGTAGCACTCTTCCCAATATCTGACATTCAGATTCTCTTGTAAGAATGTGGACATGTCTTCTGAAGGTTGTTACAATGATAGGACAACATTCCTCATCATTTGGACAACTCTCCTTATCACTATCAGCAAGATTGTCTTGCTCTTCTTCAGATGACTTGGCTCTTTCCCTTTTATTTCTCTTGAAGGTGATCTTAGCTTGTTTCTTTGAAGATCTTTAGGGAATGATTGTCTCAAAACCCTTCAGCATAGTTGACTGCAGGCTTTCAGAGCACTTGATCTAGACTTCTTGTACTGAGACAACTTCTCTGGACAACTCTCCTGATCAGTATATGTTGGGATATAAATTCACCCTAAGCCCCACTTGATGTTAGAATAGTTTTGATGGCCAAAACACTTAGAGTTTATAAATGTAATAGTATCAGCTGACTTGTATAGAACAGCTTAGACTAGTCTTGTGTGATCAACTATATTGATATCAGCTGATCAGCACAGTCCTGGCTTACATGCCTATCCTCAAGATGAGAAGAGTAGAAGACATGAAGACTAGAAGATCCTTGAAGACCAGATAAGTTAAGGTGCTTGTATACCTACCTATCTGATGGAGTCCCAGATTGAAGATGGCCTAAAGCAGTACAAAGAATTTCCAGATCAGAAGAGTGTTACTCGTCTGATATCAGAAGACAGAAGACCTAAGGCCAGAAGAGTAGTCAGAAGACTAGAAGTACAGATCAGAAGACTATGTGCTCTTCCAGGACTCGGTTGATTCCCAAGTCATCTTGCAATTCAAACGAAGACCTACCTTATTTAGAAGATTGACATGATCCCAGGATTGAAGCAATCAAGCGGCTGGAATCAAGGAATCAAGCTATTATGGAAAGATTGCTCAAACGGCTAGTCAACTCCAACGGCTAGTTGCAACCAATCTCCATTATAAATACAAGAGGATGAGGAATCACAAACACAGAAGTCACAAGAGAGAATTCAAAAGCTAAGCAAGCAATCAAGCAAAAGCCATACTGTTCTAAGAGTTCTCCAAGAGCCAGAAATCCATTAGATTATCCATAGCTCTTAAGTCCTTCATATCCAACCCTTAAGAACCTGAAACCTGTTCATATTGTATATCAATTGTTTTAGGCATAGTGGTTAAGCAAATTATAAGCTTGAACCATTAGTTGGATACATCTCAAAAACTCCAAACCCTCACCGAAAGGTTAAAGTTTTTGAACCCCTCAAAGTGCAAGTGCTTACAATCACTTGTGGAGACCGTAGTTGTTAGGACGGCTCAGATCTCAAAGTCCTAACCTTGGGACTATAAAGGACAAGACCCTTGTAATTTGTGGAAATTAAAGGGATTAAACATCACGTTAGGACGTGAGAGTGGACGTAGGATCGTATATCCGAACCACTATAAATCTGGTGTTATTTACTTTCTGCACTTTACATTTCTGCCTTTACATTCATTCTTATATAGTGCATACTGTTATTTCAACACTCTTTAAAACAGGCCATAACTTTCAAACCAGCATCAGCTGAGTATTTTCATTAAGTAAAACAAGTTACAAGAACGAGTCTAAACCAGGGCCACCATAATTCCGCATATAACCTTATCAATCAGATCATTATAGTCATCTGGACCAGCAGACTTGCAGTCCAGTTGACATAGCAATCATAAGAGGTTCCCAACTCTGTTTGAAAAAGTTTTAAAGTCTATTCACCCCTCCCCTCTAGACTTTAATCTCATTCACTACTCGTTCAGGGACCAACAAGTGGTATCAGAGCAGTGGTTCTAACGGACTACTGCCTCTAGATTATCAGAAGACTTGAGGGAGTCTTTCTGTAGTCCTCTTGAACGGATCTTTTTGAAAAACTTGTTTTTAAAAATCCATACAGCATGAGTGCTAACATGAGAAAGTTGCCTATGGTGATCCAGAAGTCCCAGTTGGAGAGCTGGTTCCCAAGCCTATGAAGGATCTCACACCAGAAGAGATGAAGCAATCAAATCTTGATAGCATTGCCCAAGACTACATAATGCAAACTCTTCCAAATGAGTACATTGCAAAGGTAATCCACTGTGAGTCAGCCAGAGAGATGTGGGAGGCATTGGCACTTCTCTGTGAAGGAACTGAGCTGATCAAGGAATCCAAGTTGTCTACAGCAGTCAAGAAGTTCGAACACTTCAAGATGCAACCAGAAGAGTCTATTGATCAGTTAGACAATAGATTTACCAAGATCATCAATGAGATAGAATCTCTGGGCAAGAAATACACAAATAGAGAGAAGAATCTAAAGATATTAGACTCTCTAACCAAGAAATGGAGACTCAAGAAGACCATCATCAAGGATACTCAAGATATCAAGAAGTGGTCTGCTCAAACTCTATTTCAGAACCTAAAAGCCCATGAATATGATCTGGAAAGAGAAGAGAACTCAGGAAGTGATGAGCCAACTGCAACCCCATTTACCTCCAAGACTGTAGCCTTCAAGGCAGCCAATACAAAAGCTGCAAGCACCTCATCTGGCAAGACCTCTCTGAAAACAGAAGACTTTGAAGGATCAGACATGAGTCTGAAAGAGCAAATGGCTCTTATGATCAATAGATTTGAAAGGATGAACACCCTCAACAGCAAATATAGAAAATTCTATAGAAACTACAAAGATAGAAGAGCAAGTTCACCCTCCAGAGGTTCCAGAGAAAGAACACCAGAAACACATCCTAGAAAGGATATGGAGTCATCTGACAGCCGAGGATCTAGAAGAAGAGATGCCACTCCTCCAAGGAGAGGCAACTCAAATCAGAAACCTGGATCTTGCTTCAACTGTGGCAAACCAGGTCACTATGTCTATGAATGTCCTGAGCTGGATTTGGATGACAAGAAAGAAAGAAGGCCGAGAAGAACCTCAGACAAGAAAGCAATGGTGACTGAAGAATCTGAATATCAAAGTGATGAACTCCCTACATCACCAGACGATCAAATCTTTTCTGATGATTCAGACGACCTAGCTATGATGGCCATAGGTGAAAATGAGGTAAACTCCTATACTACTACTTTCCATTCACCTATTTTTCACAATCAGATGAGATAAACTCATCTGAAGGCGAATCAGAAGACACCTATTATCAATCTTTAAGAAAGGTAAAAGGTGATCTTGATATTGCCACTAGAGCTTTCATAGAAGTGGAAGAGGAGAATAAGGATCTAAGGAAAGAAATTGCTAAGTTGAAAAAGGCCAAGTTTGAGAACACCCCTGAGTTGGTCACAATGAATGAAAGATTGACCAGAGAAGTGGAGCTTATTAAGGAAGAAAATACCACAATAACTCAGTTGTATGAGGGGATGTTACAAACTCAAGCCTTAGAAACTAAGGAACTTTGTTCACTACAATCCAAATTCGATGACCTCTTCCAAGCACACAAGCTCTTAGAAAAGGAGAAGGAATGCCTAAATCAAAAGATATCAGAGTTCAATAAAGCCTCTAATACTATTGAAAGTATCTCTGAGTATTATAGATCAAATGGCAATAAGATGGGTTTTGGCTATGAACTTAATCCATCTACATCCTCTCCAGCTGGGGGTAGTACACCTAACAAGTGCACTACTCAGACACATGAAAAGGGTAAGTGTTCTAAACACAATGAACCTAATATGAACCAAAAGGCATCTGTACCAGCTAAGGCTAACTATCCCAAAACCAAAAATGGTAAAGGACAAGCTAACCCCAAGCCTGTACAGAGAAACAGCAGACAGCCTAGACCATCTCGCCTGAGACAGTCTCAGCTGTATGCTGCTCCAGCAAAGAAGAAGAAATCTTCTTCAAACAAATCTGTTCTCTTTGCACCCCCTATCTCTTATGATATTGTGAGAACAGAAGAGTATGGTCCATATAATCGTGTGCATCGACCAGCTAATGCACCCAGGCCGAATGTAACTAGTCAAAAGATCATGTATGTACACTCCTATAAAGGGAAACCATTTTACTATTACTTAGCTGACACAAATAACAAATCAGATCAGTCCAAGGTGCTGACTGGTAAGATTTGGTTCTGTGATGCCCGAGGGAAACAACTCAAATGTTCAAGGTTGTTTAAACGACCAATGTATATGTGGGTTCCCAAGGGTAGTACTAACACCCAAGGACCCAAAACAAAATGGGTACCTAAAACTTAACTTTTCTTGTAGGAAAGAAGGGACCTATACAGAAGAGGAGGTCTAGCAGGAGAAACTTGGTACATAGATAGTGGATGCTCAACTCACATGACAGGAACCAAAGCCCTGCTGACCAACTACATAGAGAAGAAAGGTCCAAAAGTTTTCTTTGGTGATAACGCGCATGGTAACACAAAAGGATATGGCACCCTTAAAAATGGTGACATTGAGGTACATGATGTATCATATGTAGAAGGTCTTAAGTTTAATTTACTATCTGTTTCTCATTTTTGTGACACTGGTTACTCAGTCAAATTCTCTAAAGATGAGTGTCTCATAAGTGATAAGAGAACAAAACAAAACCTTCTGACAGGATCTAGAAAGGGAAGTATGTATCTTGCAAATTGGAACAGCTGTCCTAAGGATACATGTCTGCTTGTGAAGAGCCCTAAAGATGTCAGCTGGCTATGGCACAAACGTCTTAGTCATCTGAACTTTAAGACTATGAACAAGTTAGCAAGGGAATCCTTAGTTGATGGTCTGCCTAATGAACTCTACTGTAAAGATCAGGTGTGTGATGCATGTCAACAAGGAAAGCAAACAAAGGTCTCCTAAAAGACCAAGAAGACAGCATCAACCAGCAGAGTTCTTGAATTGCTTCACATGGATCTCTTTGGACCAATCACTCCAACCACTCTAACAGGAAGAAAGTACACTCTTATTGTTGTAGATGACTACTCCAAGTTTACTTGGGTTATCTTCATATACAAGAAGAGTGAAACACAGCAGAAACTTCCTGAACTATTGAAGAGGATCCAAGTAGAGAAAGGAGAACCAATTGTGAAAATTAGAAGTGACAAAGGCACTGAATTCATTAACTCCTATATTATTGCCTATTGTACTACTAATGGTATTCAGCATGAGACAAGTGCAGCAAGAACACCTCAACAGAATGGTGTAGCTGAAAGAAGAGTCAGAACACTCAAAGAAGCTGCCAGAACACTCCTTGCTGAATTCTCCACTCCCAAGACGCTATGGGCAGAAGCCATCAACACAGCTTGTCACACTCAAAACAGGTCAGGTATTCATAAAATACATGAGAAAATCCCATATGAACTGTGGAAAGGAAGAAAACCTAGAGTATCTTACTTTCATATATTTGGTTGTAAGTGTTTCATTCACAACAATGGGAAGAGTAAGTTGAATGCCTTTGATGCCAAAGCAGATGAGGGGATATTCTTAGGATACTCCTCTACTAGCAAAGTATTCAGGGTACTCAACAAACGAACCCTTCTTGTAGAAGAAACACCTCATGTTGTCTTTGATGAATCTTGTGATAAGAATGCAGTAGAAACAAACTCAGCTGCAGAACAGATGAGACATCTAGTGATCAAGTCCAGACCAGATGAGTTCATTGAAGTAAATGAACCTTTCCCTGAAGAACCAGAGGAGGATAAGCCTCATAGACCTGTCACTAGATCTCAAACTCAAGCAGGACAAGCTGACCAGAATCAAGATGCACCAATCCCAAATGCCAGGGGGAATGATCTCTTTGACACACAAGATACAGATGATGATCGACCTAATCAAGTCAACCCTCCTGATGGCACTAGATCAGATGAGAATCCAAGCTCATCCAATGCAGATACTCCCGTGAGGCATACATGGAGAAACAATCATCCATCAAACCTCATCTTAGGAGGAGCAGAATCAGGTGTCAAGACCAGAAGACAACTGAATCAGAACTCACAATCATCTATGTTCTGCTGGTGTGCCTTTCTATCCAACATTGAACCAGCTGACATAGAAGAAGCAATGACAGATAGCAATTGGATCACTGCTATGCAAGAAGAACTAAACCAATTTGAAAGAAATGAAGTCTGGGAATTGGTAGATCGTCCTGAAAACCACAATGTAGTAGGAACAAAATGGGTATTCAAGAACAAGAAGGACGAAAATGATGTGATAACTAGAAATAAGGCTAGGCTAGTTGCAAAAGGATACTCTCAATCTGAAGGGATTGACTATGATGAAACCTTTGCTCCAGTAGCCAGATTAGAAGCCATACGACTGTTTCTAGCCTATGCATCATATATGGACTTCAAGGTATATCAAATGGATGTCAAGAGTGCTTTTCTAAATGGTATTCTGGTAGAAGAAGTATATGTAGAGCAGCCTCCAGGATTTGAAAAAGGTGATCAAGTATATCGACTGAAGAAGGCTCTCTATGGTCTAAAACAAGCCCCTAGAGCTTGGTATGACACATTGTCACAATTCCTACTTGACAATGGATATACAAAAGGCAAAGTGGATAGAACTCTCTTCAGAATACAAGAAGGAGAAGACATTCTAATGGTACAAATATATGTAGATGACATTATATCACCCAATCAAGAGATGTGCAAGAAGTTCTCTGAACTTATGCAAGGAAAATTTGAAATGAGCATGATGGGTGAGATGAATTATTTCCTAGGACTTCAAGTCAAGCAGAGTTCAGAAGGGATCTTCATCAACCAGTCCAAGTATACCAAGAGTCTATTAGAAATATTCAAAGCTCTACAAAGCAAGACTGCAAGGATTCCAATGATGACATCTTTCAAAATGGAACCAGATGAGTCTGGAAAGGCAGTTGATCAAGCTGAATATAGAGCACTGATTGGATCTCTACTATACCTTACAGCTAGCAGACCAGACATAACATTTGTTGTAGGAGTATGTGCTAGGTTTCAAGCAAACCCAAAGCAAAGTCATCTAGAAGCAGCAAGGAAGGTTCTCAAGTACCTAAAAGGAACAGTCAACCTAGGACTATGGTACCCTGCTGATGACAATCTAGAATTGAGTGGCTATTCTGACTCAGACTATGGAGGATGTAGAATTGATAGGAAATCCACATCTGGAACCTGTCAATTTCTAGGCAACAAGCTAATTTCATGGTTCTCTAAGAAGCAAACCACAGTTGCAACCTCCACCACTGAAGCAGAATACATGGCAGCTGGTAGTTGTTGTAGTCAGCTGCTCTGGCTAGTTCAACAACTCAAGGATTACAATGTAGAGGCAAGAGAAGTCCCTATCTATTGTGATAGCAGTAGTGCCATTGCCATCACTCAAAATTCAGTCCTCCACACAAGGTGCAAGCATGTCGACATCCGACACCACTTCATAAGAGACCACCTTGAAAAGAAGGACATCGAGATGGAGAAAATTCACACAGATATCCAAAGAGCAGACATCTTGACTAAGCCCCTAGCTGAAGAACGATTCAAGACCCTATGCTACAGCTTAGGACTCCTGGATCCAAGCACATGAAGAGTAGAGATCAGCTGAAGACCTCAGCTGATACAGGTGCAGCAGACTAGGAGGATCAGATGAGGTGAATATACACCCTCATCTTCAGGTAAGTTCATTCCCGATGAAGACAAATAAAGCTGAGGGAAAACTTAGAGTCATCTAATCAAGGGGGAATCAATGATACCTTAAGAATCCTTGATGAAATACTCTAAAATCTGCATTCCATATCATAACATATATATATATAGCAGACTTGAACAAAGTTATTTGATCTCTTTATTCCCAGCAATGTATACTATGTATAATAATAAACTATTCTTCATAAAATACTTTATTTATATACATAAATACAGTGTACTATTGAGTTATACTTGGTTGGATTAATACACCATCCTCACCGACTCAACAGTATGCATGCACTGTACGGACTTCAAATGACTCTTGCTCAAAATTTATAATTTCTGCATTCCATAAGATAAAGTCTGAATATCTTTAAATGTGAACCCTTAGATCAAGAATCTCATTGTTGATCTTAAGAAGTAACTTTTCAGAAATACAGACCTATCAACTCTATAATTTTGTCATCTTTCACTCCACTACCTCATTTCTACCCCTATAAAAGGAGGAAGTTATGAAAACACCTAAGAACACAAATCACTAAACATTGTTTTTGTTTCAGGTATGGAGACAATCGAAAGAAAAGATGGAATGGAGATCATCCTTCAACCAAAGTCTTGGGTGAAGGAGATGAAGATTTGTCCAGAAGAAGAAGATGATGCAGATCAACATTCTTGGCCTACTCAACATGAGTATGCCTGTGAAAGCTAAAGGAAGAAGAGACGTTCTTGTTGAAAGCTAAAGGAGGAAGAGATGCAGAGGACAAAGTTACTATGCCTAAACAGAACATGAAGGTTGAGTCCACGGCCCCCTCTTCGACTCCATTGAAGCCTCTTCCAATCTTCCTTCTCCCACCAGAGAAGCGAAGAAATTCAACAAGGACACATTTGATGCTACAACCCATCTGATGATGAGGAACATCAGATGGTAAGGGCAACCTGAACCAGTGGGATATCATCCAGGCTGATCATCTACATATTGATTTGATGGTCCTACTTGATTCAGATAGAGCTGGAAGATCCATCAAACCAGGTTGGATCACCACTCACAATAAAGCTGGAAGATCCATCATCCAGGTTGGATCATCACAGCAACGATGAAGGATCCATCAAGCCAAGTTGGACCTTCAAAGCACAGAAGATTTACTCAGCAAATCTCAATCCTCCACTCAGCTGATCAGAAGACCTACTCAGCTGACCAGAAGACTTCCAAGAAGAATCAGCAGACCTTTTCAGGAAATCAGAAGACTTCACTCTGCTGATCAGATCACTTGATTTTTGAGTTTAATGACTATCTTTGATCATGTAATTCATTCTAGATTTATTCCTGAATGTAATTAAACAAACTGGCTTATATAAGGAATGCAATTCACTTATAAAAAACGGCCTTGATGATCAATTCTTGCCACAAAATCAATCACAACGGCTATTTTTGGTAATGATGTCATTAATACTCAATTATCAAATTGCCAGCAAATTTAAAGAAAGGGCCCAAAAATCTAAGAAGGAAAATCTTGGGCTCTACTCCACAATTAAACCCAATTCTGACCGTTAGATCAAGAATTGTTGGAGTATATATACACACCCTTAAACCTCTTCCAAACCCTTTCGCTCACAATACACTTTTGCTCTCAATACTCTCTCGTCCTGCAAATTTCTTTCAAAGCTCTCAAAACCTAACACTCAAGCACTACTATGGCAATCATTGAGATTTACGACGAGAAGACCAAGAACACTGGCACCTTGGATGCTACAAAGTGGTCCAAGGAAGGGAAGATGTTCACAGAGAATGCTCTGTTTTTCAAGGGCAAGCATACAGATGAGAATAAGGAGATCCTTCTTCGCTGCATCAACCTCAACTTGCGAGATTTTCTGGAAGCAGCACCCACGAATGTCTATGAACAAGACGTGCTGACTTTCTACTCCAATGCTATGATGAAGGGTTCTCACGTGGAAAGTGTCATGGGTGGACACAAGGTCAAGGTAACAAGGGAAATCCTTCAGGAACTGTTCGGTTTGTCAAAGGGGAAGATCAATATCTCCAACTACATTATGGGTAAGGAGAAAGAGTACATGGAGATGTTCACTGGTGGTAAAATCAAGGCTGAAGATGCCTCTGGACTCAAGAAATCCCAATTAGAACCTAAGTTTCAAACCCTAATGGATATAGCAGGCAAGATGCTGCTTGGTAACACTTCCAGCCATAATGCTGTTACCACTTTGAAAGTTAGAGTTATGGCAGCAATCTGGGATCAGATTGATGGAGACTGGCAAGGGCTTTTCTTGGACAGAATTGCTCTTGAAGCCAAGAAGGTGACTTTGGACCTTCAATCAAGAGAATGGAAGGTAACCTCAACTGTCAGCTTTGTCAACAAGCTGAGTATCATTCTTCCAGAAGTACTCCCAAGAAAGTACAAGATGGGACCTCACAAGACCTTCCACATCTCCAAATATTACCTAAGGAAGGATGCTCTTGCTGAGGCAGCAAGGTTGAAAGAAGAGAGGAGGAAGCTGTTGGCTGAAGCATCTTCCAAAGATGTTATTGAAGAAGAAGAGGAGCCATCCAAAGATGAGGCTCAGAAGAAGGGTGTTGAGGATGATGATGATGACAATCAGACCTTAGCACAAAGACGACATCTAATCAGATCAGGACTCATCTCCCCATCTGATTCAGATGTCACTCCAACTGCCTCTCCCTTGAAGAAGGCAGGTACTTCTAACCCCTCTCTCACTTTTACTCCTTCTAAATTATCGAAGGGTCAGAAGAGAAAGAAGAACAATTCTTCTTTTACCAAGAAAACCAAGAAATCCAGGCTCCCTACTCCCATGAGCATAGCCCCAATAACTTCCTTCAACCCTTCTGATGATTCCAACACATCTGAACCCCCAAACACTGAAAACCAAATCCCTGCTGATACTCACACAGCAGAGGAACAAGCCCAGCATATATCAACCCTTGAACCATTATTGCCTAACCCTGCTGATGTTCAAACAGCAGATGTCCAAAACCTTCAAGCTCAACCCTCTACTGAGCTTCATGAAGAAACTGAACCAGACCAGCAGACTCAAAACCCTGCTGATGAACAGACCACTGAAGAACATATCACTTCCCAGATCCCTGCTGATACTCACACAGCAGAGGAAAATACCCCAGATACCCAAACTCCTACCATCACTATCTCTTCTGTCCCAGAAGACATGGCACCAGCAGACCTGGATCAAGCTGGCCCCTCTCAACCTCAGTACAGAATGGTGCACTATCCTACGTGCACAAGAGAGAAGATAATGAGGATGAAGATAGCTCAGCTGCTCAAATCTACTATTCCTGGCATTGATGAGGAATCAGTTCAATTTGAACAAGTTCTCAGAGTCTGCACCTGGATTGAACTCAGAAGAGATGATGTAGATGACCTTCTTGAGGTCATGGAAGGAATGGGAGGAAAAGAAAACTTCCTCGACTGGGAGATGGAGCAAAAGGAAGTTGCTCAAGTTCAATCATTTGCTCAGCTGCTATCAGATGAGGCACTAACGGCAGTCTGCAACCGGATCCTTGGAGTTCCCATTGCTGATGTTCCAGTAGGCTCATCGGATCAGCAGACAGCTGAACAGGCACAGATGGAGGAATCAGCTGCACCAGTCTTGGTGGAAGGCTCAGCTGCCCCTGCAGAAGACTCAGCTGTCCCTGCAGAAGACTCAGCTGCCCCTGCAGAAGACTCAGCTGCCCCTGCTCAAGACTCAGCTGCCCCTGCTCAAGACTCAGCTGCCCCTGCTCAAGACTCAGCTGCCCCTGCTCAAGACTCAGCTGCACCAGCTGACAAAGAAGAAATCGAAAGAGAAGTAGTCAGAGTTCCAGCTCACTTCAAGCCTTCAGACGATCTAACTCACTTCATTGACAATCAAGAGGATGCAGGCAGACGAATCATGACCCATCTGACTAAGGCCACTACCTGCTACCTCAATGAGGAGTACCTATCAGCTGAAGAAAGAGGAAAAGCACTGATAGTCCATCCAAATCCTCAAGGTACTGCCTCCACCTCTACCCCATCTGACCATACAGCAGACATCTGCTCCCAGATCAAAGCTGCAATAGACTTGCACTTTGAAAAAGGCTTAGGCCTGCAGCTAGGTAGATATGTTGAGAAAGCTGCAAGGGAACAGAAAACCCGTCTTCGTGACCAAATCCTTGACATTGAAGACAAGTTTGGTGAAGCACTTCATCAGCAGATAGGAGAATACTTAAGTACCTATCAAAAGTTGTCAGCTGACACCTCCAAAAGGTTTGCTGATCTTTACACTGATGAGATGCACCGCATGGAGACCACCTACAAGACAAGAATTGAGGATGCTGAAGCAAGAGCCACTGAAGGACAAGCTCTTCTTAAAACAGCTGCAGAGGAGAATGAGAAACTGCAGACTCAGCTGAAGGAAACAGCAGCCAAGTTGAATGCACTTGCAGAAAAGCTCAAAGAAGCCTCCTCCACCAATTCTCTTTCTCACGTCATGGAACACAGTATATCTCATATTACTGCTGTCAACAAGGTCAATGCCATTGCACTGAAACATACTCTGAAAGTGGAAATCATGAATGCCATGAAGCCTTTTGCGGCTGCACTTGCTGAAGCCAAAAAGGGGGAAGATATGCTGATAAGAGCTCTTGAGAAATCTACTGCACAACATGCTGTAATGGTAGTATCTCAAGATGAGCTGAATGAAACCTTGAGTAGTTTAAAGAGCAAAATCAAGAATAGGCAAGAAAAAGGCAAAGGCAAAGAAATTGCTCAAGAAGACACTCAAGCATCCACTCAAGCTCCTGCCAAGACTCTTCAGATCACTGCTCCTGAAGAACAAGTCCCTGAAAAGAGAATGACAAGGAAAAGAAAGGCAGATGAGCAAGCTCAGTCAGCTCAGACCAACAAGAAGCCAACTCCAGCAGAGCCTACTGCAGAAGAAAAGGAGGCTCTAGAGTTGAAGAAAATGAAGTTGCTTGAAGCTCAAGAGCTTAAGCAAAAGAAGCTGAACGATGCGAAGGCAGTCAAAGCCAAATTTGAAAGAAGAATTGCCAAACTCGGGAAAGCACAAGAAGACAAGGTCCTGGTGTTTGATAGCAATTATGTGGACTACTTAGCCCTTCAAGATGAGCTACCAAGATGGTATCCCCTGAAGAAGAAGTGGCAAATTCAACACCACATAGTAAGGAAATTTGGCCCTCTCCCTACATAGTAAGGAAATTTGGCTTCATCAAAAAGGGGGAAATTGTTGGGATATAAATTCATCCTAAGCCCCACTTAATGTTAGAATAGTTTTGATGGCCAAAACACTTAGAGTTTATAAATGTAATAGGATCAGCTGACTTGTATAGAACAGCTTAGACTAGTCTTGTGTGATCAACTGTATTGATATCAGCTGATCAGCACAGTCCTGGCTTACATGCCTATCCTCAAGATGAGAAGAGTAGAAGACATGAAGACTAGAAGATCCTTGAAGACCAGATAAGTTAAGGTGCTTGTATACCTACCTATCTGATGGAGTCCCAGATTGAAGATGGCCTAAAGCAGTACAAAGAATTTCCAGATCAGAAGAGTGTTACTCGTCTGATATCAGAAGACAGAAGACCTAAGGCCAGAAGAGTAGTCAGAAGACTAGAAGTACAGATCAGAAGACTATGTGCTCTTCCAGGACTCGGCTGATTCCCAAGTCATCTTGCAATTCAAACGAAGACCTACCTTATTTAGAAGATTGACATGATCCCAGGATTGAAGCAATCAAGCGGCTGGAATCAAGGAATCAAGCTATTATGGAAAGATTGCTCAAACGGCTAGTCAACTCCAACGGCTAGTTGCAACCAATCTCCATTATAAATACAAGAGGATGAGGAATCACAAACACAGAAGTCACAAGAGAGAATTCAAAAGCTAAGCAAGCAATCAAGCAAAAGCCATACTGTTCTAAGAGTTCTCCAAGAGCCAGAAATCCATTAGATTATCCATAGCTCTTAAGTGCTTCCTATCCAACCCTTAAGAACCTGAAACCTGTTCATATTGTATATCAATTGTTTTAGGCATAGTGGTTAAGCAAATTATAAGCTTGAACCATTAGTTGGATACATCTCAAAAACCCCAAACCCTCACCGAAAGGTTAAAGTTTTTGAACCCCTCAAAGTGCAAGTGCTTACAATCACTTGTGGAGACCGTAGCTGTTAGGACGGCTCAGATCTCAAAGTCCTAACCTTGGGACTATAAAGGACAAGACCCTTGTAATTTGTGGAAATTAAAGGGATTAAACATCACGTTAGGACGTGAGAGTGGACGTAGGATCGTATATCCGAACCACTATAAATCCGGTGTTATTTACTTTCTGCACTTTACATTTCTGCCTTTACATTCATTCTTATATAGTGCATACTGTTATTTCAACACTCTTTAAAACAGGCCATAACTTTCAAACCAGCATCAGCTGAGTATTTTCATTAAGTAAAACAAGTTACAAGAACGAGTCTAAACCAGGGCCACCATAATTCCGCATATAACCTTATCAATCAGATCACTATAGTCATCTGGACCAGCAGACTTGCAGTCCAGTTGACATAGCAATCAGAAGAGGTTCCCAACTCTGTTTGAAAAAGTTTTAAAGTCTATTCACCCCTCCCCTCTAGACTTTAATCCCATTCACTACTCGTTCAGGGACCAACAGTATAGTTAGTCTCAAAAGACTTAGTGTTGTATCCAGAGTTTGAGCCTTGAGGGGACTTGATTCAAATGAACTTCCAAGCATGTGTTCCCCCTCAGTTTGTGCATCTAATCATCTAAGAGCTACCTAACATATTAGCTCCTCATCTAGCCTTTATACTATATGTTCTAACATTTCTAGAACATATTCAATCATGACTTAGGCATGTCTCAGGGGGTTTTGGTATTCAATCCAAACATAACTCGTTTTATTCCCAACAATTTCCCCCTTTTTGATGATGCCAAAACCTATACAGCTTGTGCAAAAGTGACTTAGCTACACCTATTACATTATTCTTCAGAAGACATGACTAAGGTCAGTTATCCTGAAAAGAAATGAGTTAGTGTATTCACCATTCATGTTGCACATAGGTTTCATAGATAGGCATAGAGAGATGAGTGTTTCTTGATTCAAAATAAGTTCAACTATCATTCATTCAAAAATCATTACAAGCATGTTGATAGTTGAATTTAACATATCAGAGCATGAATCATCAACACTTAATACATCAGAGTATTTCATTCTAACAGTTCAACACATATACAAGATTTTTCAGTATCAGAGCATAAACTTGTATCAGAGCACCAATCTTGTATCAGAACAAATACTAACACTTCAAGACATATACAAGACTTTCAACATCAGAGCACAGAGCTTGTATCAGAGCAATCCATATCAAATTAGAGCAAACAGATTAGCACACCACATCAGCAAACTTGATTATTTTTCAGCATAGTTGATCAATCAAGATAGGTCAGAAGACTTAGCCATTTCAAAGATCATCCTCAGGAGGTGGCAGCATTCCATATTGTGCCCACACTCTTCTTTTCAATGCCATGGCTTCTTGGTTTGTTCCCTTAGGACCAAGAACCATCTTGTTTAGCTTAAGGATCTCAGTGAATTCTCTCAGAATTCTTGCTTGGTCAATCCATCCTTCAAGCTTTTGAGGCATGTATATGATTGGCTTAGGAGTTGTGAGTTCAATTCTTGCAATATCAGCAGCTGCAAGCAATTGTTGATAGAGTTCTTTGTAGTATTCTATCATGAACTCAGCAAAAGTGGAGTTGGCATCTCTTCCATTCCATCTGTCAATGACATATTGATCATAGACATACTCCCTTTTGGCTTCCTCCCATAAGTCATTCAGCTGAATTGGTACCCATTTATCCAAGTGAGGATATTTGGTGTCCATTGGGATCAATAGTTGTGGCTTCATCTTGTTGTAAGTTGCTCTCTTCCTTCTTGGCTTCTGGAAGTCTGCTCTTCTCTTGTTTCTTGCTCTGTTGGCCTCTTCCATCAAGTCCATTTTCTCTTGGGCTCTCATCATAGCCAGTTTCTGTTGTGTTTCAGGGTCTTTGCCATACCCTTCATGAAACAGCTTTGATGGATCATTGAGTACCACAATCTTTGTCTTCTTTGGTCCAGGTCCAAAGCCTTCTTCATATAATTCCTCAACATCTTCAGAGGCTTTGGTACTTTCAGTGGACTTAGTCTCAGTAGACTTGTCTTTTTCAGCAAACTTGGATATTTCAGCATTCTTGGGCTCTTCAGCAGTTTTGCCCTTCTTTGAGATAGGCTCATCATCAACAACTCTGAATTCAGGTGGAAGATCAAGGCTATTGGGAAAGTCAGTGAATTTCTCAACTTGTCTCTTCTTTCCTTGGGCCTTCTTGATCTTTCCTCTAGTTTGGACACCTTCAGCATCCTTGTCCAAACCAGATACCTCACCACCTGGTCTTTGTTGTAACCTTACTCTTTCCTCTTGAGCTGAGGCCATAGAGTTCTTCAATGCAAGTGCCAACTGCTCCTCTTCATCCAATTCTTCCAAGTTCAGTACTGCTGGCTCTTTTCCCTTTCCTTCAGGGGCTTTGTCCTTACCCTTAACTGGGCTTCCAATCACTAAGGCACCTTTTGCCCTTGCTCTTTCCCTTTCCCCCTTTTTGGCAGCATCAAAACATTGGGGTTTTAGCTCACTCATTGTTGTGGCCATTAGGGATTGTGCCTGATTTAGGGATTTCATTTCTTCCAACAAATATACATTTTCATCATGTATATTCTGCATCCTGTCACTGCTCAAGCTAAGAAAGGCTAGAACAGGCTTCATTTTCTGTTGGACAACTTCCTCCATAGTTGTTTTAAGAGATGCATCCAATTGGGCTTTGAGAAGCTCAGTGAGGTTGGCCACTGCACCTTCAGCAATGTTGGCCAATACCTCTTGGGAAAACTTTTCTGAGGCTGCTTTCACCATAGCTAGCCTTTGCTCTTCAGCTCTTTGTCTTTGCAGTCCAGTCTTTCTTCCAAGAGCTCTCTTTACCACTGACCTTAATGTCTTCACATTCCTATTGTGGTTGATTCTTAGCAAAGATTGCTCTTTCTTAACCTCCTTTGAAACTGACCTCATGGTGTTTTTGGCTTTGATAACTTCAGTGGAGATGGTTTGCAAACCAGTCTCAACTCCACTGATCCTTGCCTCCAAGGTAGGTAACACCACATCCTCTGAGCCAGTTAGCCTCATTTCCACAGATGCCAAAGTTCTTCCATGCTCATCCAAGGCTCCAGAAGTTTCTGCATGAGCTGATTGTACCTGGTGAGCCAAGGAATCCAACTTCTCTGATTGCATCCCAAGCAAGGCTTGTGCTGATCCACTGTCAACTTGGATGGGTGCATCTGTTAAGAGTTCATCTGCAAAGATTTGATCAAAGGTTATACCTGCAATATCAGACAAATCAAAAGCATCAGTAAAAACACACTTGTCTCCCTCCAATTCTTTTTCATAAGACTTTGATACATCAGCAGTCTTCTCCTCATTTTCAACTATTTCTTTTCTCCCTTCAACAATGATTTCCTCACTTAAAGGAAAAGGCCTCCTCTCATCAAGGGATTCTTGAAGTTCAGATTTGACTTCAAGAATAGCCTGCCCTTCCTCACTTATATCACCCTCATTTGGTGGTACACTCACTATTCTAGTGATCACAACCTCTCTATCATCTACTTCTCCCTCTGGTTTTTCCACTATCATCTCCTTTTCAACTCCTTCACCTAGACCTGCAGCATCTCCACCTTCAACAAGGTTCAAAGATGGCAGTTGTGGGGAGATCACAGTGCTTATATCAGCAGCCACTGAGTCATCCTGAATGATTAAGGGCTGATCAGTGTCCAACTTATCTGACACTGAATAGGCCTTAACCAAACCAGCCTCTAAAATAGGAACCTCCACATCTTTAGGCTGTGCCTTGAGTTCAGAAGAACCTTCATTGGCAGATGTGTCATTGGTTGTGTTACCATCCTTGGTCAACACCTCTGAATTGACAGAGCCTTTCCTATGATAGGTCTTAGGAGGGTTGGAAAGTCTTTCAGATATAGAAGGCTTAGGGATATTAGCTTGAGGGGTTTCAGGAGGGTTGGGTTTTGAGGGGTTTGAGGGATCATTGGGGGAATCATCATCATTGGAGCTACTATCAGGGTGTTTGATTCCCTTAGCTTTTCTTTCCTTCTCCTCCTTAATCTTATCAGCTACCAGCTTTGAAAAGAGTTCCTCATCAATGAGAAATCTTGTCTTTGAGACTCCAGCAAAGTGTAGCAATCTGTTCTCCTCAACTTGCCACCAGTTTGCTCCCTTATCTTGGATGACTTGTGATATCTCCATCATAGACTTATCTTTTACATCAACAAGCATCCTTAGATCATGAAAAGTCCTCTGAATTCTTGGAAATTCAGCAAGTTGTGGATACAAACTGTCCACAGTAGCCATGGCTCCTTCTCTGAGCATACTCTCATAAGTATACTCCTCCTCATCTCCACTTGAATGGGGACTTTGGGTTATAGGGGAGTTGGCTCTGGGTTCTCCTAAAGTGGCTTCAGGAAGGTTTAGTTCAGGAATGTTGGCTTCAGAAGAGTTGGGTGCAGTAGAAGGTGCTTCAGTTGCTTTAAAGAGCAATGGATCTGAAGGGGCTTTACTCAAGGGGGTTGGCTCAAAAAGTGCAGCTTCTAATTGCTTTGAGTAATTGAGCATAGATGAGTCAAGGGGAGAATGTAGTCTTGTCTCATCTACTGCTATATCTGCTAGCACATCTATCCCACTTCTTTGCACATTCCCTTCAGGAGAGTATCTCTTTGTAAGATTGATGGGGGTTATAGGTTGGTTGGTTGGGGTTATATGGGTTTCAGGGGAGTTGGGCTCAGGGTTCTGAATTTCAGGGATGTTGGCCTCTATTGGTTGACCTTCAGGGACCTTGGATTCTGGAGTTCCAGAACCAGATGAGTTGGTCCTTGACTTTGATTTGGTCCTGCTTTCAGCTCTGCTCTCTCTAAGAGCAAGTTGTAGAGACCTTTCTTCTTGGAGCTCCAACACTTTGTCAGTAGGCTTGGCCCTTCTCTTGCTAGCCCTACTGCTCCCACTTTCTTCACCATCCTTTTCAGGGACAACCTCCCTGATCCTCTTATCACCCCTAGACTTTTGTCTAGTCTCATTGTACTTCTGACTTAATTCTTCTGAATGATCAGAGGGCACTTGTACACCTTCTCTAGCAACTTCTTCAATCTCAGTTGAAGCATCTGAATTCTCTTCTGAGAAGATCTGAGACATTTTCCTTGTTTTCACCACTCTTGCTTTTGTCCTCTTCTTCATTTTAGGTTTCTCCTCCACCTTTTCTTCAGCAGGTTTGGCCACTATCATCCTCCTTTGCTCAGTTTTCTTGCTGAGCTTTCTTAACAGAATCTTTTGAGCTGGGAGAGGCTTTGCAAAGGTTTGCATTTGGGAATAATGGGAAAATCTCTCAATCAACAAGCTTGCCCTGGTGCAATACTTGAGTTTCCCTTCTAGCACAACCTTGTTATGAGCTCTCACTTTAAACTTAGCCTTTTCCTTCATCATCTCAGAAATAATGAAGGTCCTCCAATCAAACTTGATACCCTTGTTACTGGCATCAATGACTGCAGCCATGATTTTGATTCTAGGATGGCTGACCTGCTCCAAGCTTCCAGTATTACTCAAGAGACTCTTAGTGATTACCTCAAATAGATTGAGAAATTTAGACTTGAGAGTCTTCTTGTTTTGTGTTAAAGATAGAGGGCCTGGCACTAATAGCCATTCTTGTGCTATGTCATCTTCATGGCCAGCACCATAAGATTCTGGATTCCTTCCTTCTGAAGGCAATCCAAAGGCTCCTTCAAGATCTTCTGAAGAGAATTTCACTCTATGAAATCTCTCTTCTTCATCTTCTTCAGCAACATAGGACAATCTGGTGGAAATCTCACCATCTTCTGATTTGCCTCTCCATTTGAGAAAGGCAAAGAACTCAGCCATGTAGTTGTCCAAACAAGAGCTTGGCCTTTCCTCCATGAATTTCTGAAGGCCTGCTCTTCTCAACCATCTCAGGGTTAGAGTGATTTCAGGATCTTCACTTGTAAATGATACTATTGGCTCAAAGTGAAGGTTGTTCTTGTTGCTCAAATAACCAAAATCAAGGTCAAGAGCCTTGTTGGAAAAATCTATGATCATCTCTGGTTTCACTTTGGGAGCCATTGAAGATTGCAGAGATGAAATTTAGAAAGTTTTGAGAGAGTTTGAAGAGAATAGGCTAGGGTTTCGAATGCTTGGGGAAGAAGAGTGTGTGGGGAGTTCTTAAGACTTGAGAATATTCTAAAAAGAATGTTTGTCAATGAGTTGGTGAGTTTTGTGTATTTTCAACTGTTGTCAAATATGGAAAGATACACTTGGACGGCCAGGATGAATTTCAGGGGAGTTGGCCAGTTTTGATCCAATGGTTAAAAACCAATGTAACAGTGACTTGTTGGTTTTATTCAAAACGTGGAAGGTATTTAATATTAGTTAATGGTTGGGGAGTTTTCGAGATAGATCATGGTTTGAAAAGGTGTAATGCAAACAAGAGTTAAATCTTGGCATTTAATGCATGGAAAGCGACCTTTTGGGTGGGGGACAAATTAAATCTCACAGAAATGATATCTGTAGTTGGGACAGGTATCAAGGTAGACAATGATTACCCAAAATAGGTGCTTATCAAACCAAGAGAATAGGTTTGATAACTAGGACAACTTATCTGACCCTATAAGGACAAGTGTCCTGAAGAGATGTGGACAAGAGTCCTGAATGTCAATGGACAAGTGTCCTGAGTAGTTATGATCATCTCTTCTGCACTTCAGTAGATTTGTCCAAGTCTACTGAATATCAATTCAGCTCTTTTACTCCCATTAACTTTAATGGGTTTTACTTGTCCAACTTCCCTGGATCAAGTAAACCCAATGTTGGGATAAAAATATCCTTAGTTTAGTTTTGATAAACCAAATCAAACATGTAATAGGATAAGTTGTATTGTATAGACAACTTTATTATACATCTTGTAATAGATAGGACTCTGGTTAGAAGAGAAGACATGTCAATGCTCAAGAAGAGAAGAGAAGACCAAGACCAGAAGTCATCTTACATCAGCTGAGTAAAAGTCGTCTTACATCAGCTGAGTAGAAGTCATCTTACAACCAGCTGTGTAAAGCCAGCTGAGTAAAGACAGCAGCTGAGAAGAAACAGCAGCTGTGTAAAGACAGCTGAGTAAAGACAGCAGAGTAGAAGTCTTCTTACCAGCAGAGTGAAGTCTTCTTACCAGCAGAGTGAAGTCTTCTTACCAGCAGAGTAGAAGTCTTCTTACTCAATTAAAGGAAGGCCAATCAGAGTTGAAGTCAAGGATTGACAAGATACGCACAAGAAAGGAAAGTCAAAGATATGATTGAAATTACATGACAATGGTAATATTCAATCATATCAAATCAAGAGATTGGCAATTCCCGAATTAGTGGAGATTTGAATTGCTATCATCCAACGGTAACATTCAAACATCAACACTATATAAATGAGTCCATACATCATTGGGAACGTGAGAAGAGGTGTGAGATGCAGAGGTCGAGCAATGGTCATAAACTCCAGAAATAAGAAGAGCTCAAGAAGATCATTCATGAAGATTCAACACGCATCACCTCATCACCAGTGAGTGAACTCATACCATCTAAGCCAGTGCAACCACTCATATATATCCATAGCTTAGAGAGAATTTCCCAATCCTAGCATGAGGCTAAAACAGATTATAAGGGAAATTCTCACCTAGTTCATATACACAAAACCCACCTTCTACCATAAAACCTTAGAAGTCAAGTTGAGTGTTTATCACTGTAAAGAGTCCAAGTGCTCTATAATCACTTGTGGAGTTCAAGTGCAAGTG
This sequence comes from Galeopsis tetrahit, assembly GCA_963675135.1. Taxonomy (NCBI): domain Eukaryota; kingdom Viridiplantae; phylum Streptophyta; class Magnoliopsida; order Lamiales; family Lamiaceae; genus Galeopsis; species Galeopsis tetrahit. The sequence goes on from OY776128.1 coordinate 54,928,992, forward strand.
CTTACAATCACTTGTGGGGAAGTGCAAGTGCTTACAATCACTTATGGAGACCGTAGCCGTTAGGACCGCTCAGATCTCAAAGTCCTACCCTTGGGACTATAAAGGACAAGGCCCTTGTAATTTTGGGTAAATTAAAGGGATTAAACATCACGTGTGGACGTGAGAGTGGACGTAGGAACGTATATCCGAACCACTATAAATTAATGTGTTATTTACATTTCTGCACTTTACATTTCAAGTCTTTTCATACATATTTGTGCATAAACTGTTTTACACACTGTATTTAAATTAAATAGATGGGTATAATATTTATGGGCACACTACAATTCCGCACTTAACTCCGATAAGTAATTAATCAGTCGACTAACTAGTCCTAGGCCCCTAGTGAAATCAGCGGACTAGTTACTTTGAAGAGTTAGTTTATTTTCCACACAATCAGCAGACATCAAGTCAGCTGATCTTACACTCGTCTCAGGGACCAACAAGTGGTATCAGAGTCGTGTGTTCAAAAGACCATTGCTTTGAATTTTTTATTTTCGAAAATCTGCACTTTTTCTGTTGTTTTCAGAATTTAACGTGTGAGTACACTTTTTAAAGTGGAATTTATGTTTTGAATCGAACTCACTGCTTTGCAGTGACATGTAATGCTTTTTGGCCAAATTCCATCGTTTGAGCCATCAAAAACACGTTTTACTGTTTTCAATGGTCACCTGAATAGATCCATTTTTGAAAAACTGTTTTGCATGCATTTTGTTTTCATAAAAATCATACTTGCATGTATTTGGATTATTGTGTGTTAAGAACAAGTCAACAACTAAGGGGGAACATCAGCTCAGTTGAGTTCTAGCCCTATCTGGATTTACACGCGTATGAGCAAGAAGAAGAGATCAAGATGATCAAGTTGTTAGAAGACCTGAAGGCAAGAAGAGCTTAAATTGGAAGTCGTCTGATTTGCAACATATCAGCTGAAGAGTAGATAAGAAGACCTTTGTAATAGCTGATTAGGTGAGTCCGTGCTTGTAAAGTGCAATATTAATAAAACTCATCTTTTTAGCTTTTGGAGATAACATCTAGTTATCTCATCTGATGACAACTTCTCATTGTCCTCATACAAAAGCCTTCTATTTTTACTCTTCTGCACTATTATATGGACTCTAGCACTGTCTGTTCTTTATTGCTTCAGTTAATGTTAGATGATTTGGTTATATCAAAAAGGGGGAAATTGTTGGGATATGAATATCCTTAGTTTAGTTTTGATAAACCAAATCAAACATGTAATAGGATAAGTTGTATTGTATAGACAACTTTATTATACATCTTGTAATAGATAGGACTCTGGTTAGAAGAGAAGACATGTCAATGCTCAAGAAGAGAAGAGAAGACCAAGACCAGAAGTCATCTTACATCAGCTGAGTAAAAGTCGTCTTACATCAGCTGAGTAGAAGTCATCTTACAACCAGCTGTGTAAAGCCAGCTGAGTAAAGACAGCAGCTGAGAAGAAACAGCAGCTGTGTAAAGACAGCTGAGTGAAGACAGCAGAGTAGAAGTCTTCTTACCAGCAGAGTGAAGTCTTCTTACCAGCAGAGTGAAGTCTTCTTACCAGCAGAGTAGAAGTCTTCTTACTCAATTAAAGGAAGGCCAATCACAGTTGAAGTCAAGGATTGACAAGATACGCACAAGAAAGGAAAGTCAAAGATATGATTGAAATTACATGACAATGGTAATATTCAATCATATCAAATCAAGAGATTGGCAATTCCCGAATTAGTGGAGATTTGAATTGCTATCATCCAACGGTAACATTCAAACATCAACACTATATAAATGAGTCCATACATCATTGGGAACGTGAGAAGAGGTGTGAGATGCAGAGGTCGAGCAAAGGTCATAAACTCCAGAAATAAGAAGAGCTCAAGAAGATCATTCATGAAGATTCAACACGCATCACCTCATCACCAGTGAGTGAACTCATACCATCTAAGCCAGTGCAACCACTCATATATATCCATAGCTTAGAGAGAATTTCTCAATCCTAGCATGAGGCTAAAACAGATTGTAAGGGAAATTCTCACCTAGTTCATATACACAAAACCCACCTTCTACCATAAAACCTTAGAAGTCAAGTTGAGTGTTTATCACTGTAAAGAGTCCAAGTGCTCTATAATCACTTGTGGAGTTCAAGTGCAAGTGCTTACAATCACTTGTGGGGAAGTGCAAGTGCTTACAATCACTTGTGGAGACCGTAGCCGTTAGGACCGCTCAGATCTCAAAGTCCTACCCTTGGGACTATAAAGGACAAGGCCCTTGTAATTTTGGGTAAATTAAAGGGATTAAACATCACGTGTGGACGTGAGAGTGGACGTAGGAACGTATATCCGAACCACTATAAATTAATGTGTTATTTACATTTCTGCACTTTACATTTCAAGTCTTTTCATACATATTTGTGCATAAACTGTTTTACACACTGTATTTAAATTAAATAGACGAGTATAATATTTATGGGCACACTACAATTCCGCACTTAACTCCGATAAGTAATTAATCAGTCGACTAACTAGTCCTAGGCCCCTAGTGAAATCAGCGGACTAGTTACTTTGAAGAGTTAGTTTATTTTCCACACAATCAGCAGACATCAAGTCAGCTGATCTTACACTCGTCTCAGGGACCAACACCCAACTCTGCTGATAGCTCCAGAAACCTTGCCTCTGCAAGTGGCTTAGTTAGTATATCAGCTTTTTGATGATCTGTGTGGATCTGAGCACAACAACTTCCAGCAGCAACATATTCAGCCTCAGTAGTGGAAGTAGCCACTGTGTTTTGCTTCTTGGAGAACCAAGATATGAGCTTGTTGCCTAAGAATTGACAAGTCCCTGAAGTGGACTTTCTGTCAATTCTGCATCCTCCATAATCAGCATCTGAGTAGCCAGTTAATTCAATGTTGTCATCAGCAGGATACCAAAGGCCTAGATTTTCAGTGCCTTTGAGATATCTCAAGATCCTCTTTGCAGCCTCAAGATGGCATTTCTTAGGATTTGCTTGAAACCTTGCACAAACACCTACTGCAAAGGTGATGTCAGGTCTGCTGGCAGTGAGATAGAGGAGTGAACCAATTATTCCTCTATACTCAGTAGAGTTGGTTGGAATACCACTCTCATCAGGATCCATCTTCCAGTTTGTGTTCATTGGAATCCTTACTGGCTTGCTAGTTGTACACCCAAACTTCTTGATCATTTCTCTTGTGTACTTAGCTTGGTTGATGAAGATTCCTTCTTTTGATTGCTTGACTTGAAGACCCGGAAAGAAGTTCATCAGTCCCATCATGGACATCTCAAACTTGCTTTGCATTAGCTTGGAGAACTTCTCACATAGCTTCTCATTGGGGGATCCAAATATTATGTCATCCACATAAATTTGGACAAGCAAGATGTCCTCTCCTTCAGAGATTCTGAAAAGAGTTCTGTCCACAGTTCCCTTGGTGAATCCATGATCCAAGAGGAATTGTGACAGTGTATCATACCAAGCCCTAGGGGCTTGCTTGAGTCCATAAAGAGCTTTCTTGAGTCTGTAAACTTGGTTTCCAACTTCAAAACCTGGTGGTTGCTCTACATAGACTTCTTCCTTCAAGACTACATTCAGAAAGGCACTCTTGACATCCATTTGGTACACTTTGAACCTCTTGTGGGCTGCATAGGCTAGAAAGAGCCTTATTGCTTCTAGCCTTGCCACAGGTGCAAATGTCTCATCATAGTCAATGCCTTCATGTTGGCAATAGCCTTTTGCCACAAGTCTTGCTTTGTTTCTGACAATCACATCATTTTCATTCTTCTTGTTCTTGAACACCCACTTTGTTCCAATAACATCTTGATGTGAAGGCCTATCCACCAGCTCCCATACTTCATTTCTGGTGAATTGATTCAGTTCTTCCTGCATGGCTGTGATCCAATTGGCATCTTGAAGTGCCTCCTCAATATCACTTGGTTCTTGTTCTGACAAGAAACAGCAGAAAAGAGCACTTTCACCATGAAATCTTCTTGTTTTGACTCCAATACTTGGGTCACCAAGTATTTGATCAGTAGGATGGTCAGACAACCAAGTCCTTCTTTTTCTGATCTCTTCAGTAGAGTTGTCCTCTACTGAAGTTGAGTCAATTTGATCATAGAATTCAGGATAATTGAATGCAGGATCTAATTCAGGATCATAATCAGGGGTGTTGTCCTCAATGTCAGTGACATTGGTATTTTCAACATTTTGATTTCCTCCTTGATTATTTGACCCATTAACTACCTCAGCAGGAACTGCTTCTTCATTGGTAGTTGTTACCTGGATGTGAACTGGGATTGGATCATTCAGTTCACTATTTCCTTCAGTGGGATTTGCCTCAGGAGGGTTGCCTTCAGGATGGTTGTCCAACATAGAGTTTTCAGGTAGATTGGTTTGGACAACATCTATAAGCTCAGTGTCTTTGTCTTTTAGACTTAGTCTGGTTGTCCTCTGTGTGATTTCTTCTGATTCCAAGTTCTCATTCCTGAACTCATGAATAGATTCATCAAATACAACATGAGGTGTTTCCTCTACAATAAGGGTTTTCTTGTTATAGACTTTGAAAGCTCTACTGATTTGAGAGTATCCAAGAAATACTCCTTCATCAGCTTTGCTGTCAAAGGCTTTCAGCTGATCTTTCCCATTATTGTGAATAAAACACTTGCAACCAAAAATGTGAAAGTAAGACACTTTAGGCAATCTTCCTTTCCAGAGTTCATAAGGGGTTTTGCCTTGCCCCTTAGTGATCAAACATCTATTTTGAGTATGGCATGCAGTGTTTATGGCTTCAGCCCAAAACCTCTTAGGCAAATCTGAATCAGCAATTAAGGTTCTAGCAGCTTCTTTTAAAGTTCTATTTCTTCTCTCTGCAACTCCATTCTGTTGAGGAGTTCTAGCTGCTGAGGTTTCATGAGCTATTCCATTAGATTTACAATACTCATTGATGTATGAGTTAATGAACTCAGTGCCTTTATCAGATCTTATCTTGATAATGCTAAGGCTTTTCTCATTTGACAATCTCTTTAGAAGTTCAAGCAGTTTGACTTGAGTTTCCTTCTTATTAAGGAGAAATACTACCCATGTGAACCTAGAGAAGTCATCTACTACTACCAATGTGTATTTTCTACCATTTATGCTTACAGGGGTAATTGGTCCAAAAAGATCCATATGTAAAAGTTCAAGTACCCTTTCAGTGGAAATGACTGGTTTTCCTTTAAATGAGGCTTTGATCTGTTTTCCTTCTTGGCATGGTTTGCAAACATGCTCTTTAATGAAAACCTCATTAGGTAGTCCTTTGACTAATGCATTTCTAGCAATTTTGTTCATTGTTTTGAAGTTCAAGTGGTTTAATCTTTTATGCCACAACCAACTTTGTTCACTAGAACTCTTAGCAATGAAGCATGCAGCATCAGTAGACTTGTCCCAGTCTGCAAAATACACATTTCCTTTCCTAGTTCCAGTCAATAGAATTTGTTGAGTCTTATCTTTGATCAAGCATTTATCACTGGAAAACTCAACATTGAAGTCTTTATCACAGAATTGACTGATACTTAGGAGATTATATTTGAGACCAGCCACATAAGATACATTGGATACTTTGATGTTACCAATCATCAAAGTACCATAACCTTTTGTTGATGCTTGTGAGCTGTCTCCAAATGTGACATTAGGGCCTTCTTTTTCAATGAAATCAGTGAGGAGTTCCTTGTTTCAGTCATGTGCCTTGAGCATCCACTGTCAAGGTACCATGCTGTCTTTTTGCTTATGCTCCTCATCTTGTGGCCCAATGGTACCTGCAATTAGATAGGTTTAGGTACCCTTTGAGTTTTGGGTCCTGAGAGGTTAGCTGTACCTTTAGGAACCCAAACTTGCCTAATAACCCTGATTGATTCAAGGTAGCTAAGTTGTCTTCCTTTAGCATCTAAATACACTGTCTTTCCCTTAAATGCCTTTGGGAAAGTGTGTGTGAATGTGTTAACTCTATAAGTTTCAGGAGAGTTGTCAAGTCTCCTGAACTTTTAAGTTCTTTGTGCAGCTTGAGGGAATCTTTGAGGAAAGGCTTTCTTATGACCATTACCCTTTGGCATGAAGGGTTTTGGTTGTCTCATTTTATTCTGCCTTTGAGGAAAGTTGTCCTTAGGTCTATTCAGCTGAGGCTTTCTCAGAAGAGTTGACCTAGGCTGATTATACCTTGGACACTTCCTCTGAACATTGTTCAGTAGAGTTGCCCTACCATTGGGTCTACTCTGCTGACCAGCATTCAACTTATGTTCAGGAGCCTTGACTATTTCCTTAGGTTTTGGTCTATTCTCCTGAAGCATTTGATTAGGCAGATCATCCATTTTGCCCTTTCCTTTGTTCAGTGGCTTAATTATTTCATTTTCAGTTTGTGTCACTGACTTAACAAAGATTCTCTTAGTGTTACTCACAGAAGCAACACTAAGACAAGGTGAAGATTCAAATGGATCAAATTCTAATCCACTTCTTTGAGCCATAGGTCTTTGATAACTCTGAATTTCCTCTATTGCTCTAGAGGATTTCTTCAGAGTAGACATCTTTAATTTCAGGCTCTCTTCACTTGCTTTAAGAATATCATATTCATGTGAGAGCTTTTCAAACTTGGCATTGAGAATTTTAAGTTCAAAATCTTTTCTCTTCTGAGAGAGAAGTTGATCATCAATCTCCTTTTGTTGGTCAACTATCCTGAGATTTGCTTCCTCAAGCTCTCTCAAGACTTGTTGATATAACTCAGTAGACTTGACATCAACAACTGCCTCAGAGTTTTTTGCAAGTTCAATAGCTAATCTTTCATTTTCTCTCACACAGTTATCATGAAATTCTTGTAACATAGTGAAATCTTCCATCAACTTTCCAAGGGAAAGCTTCAAGTTGATCTCACTATTGTTTTGTGAGATGAATGATGGTGAACTAGAAGTAGAGGATACCTCATCATCCTCAAGAGCCATGTTGCAGACATCATCATCATCATCACTGTTGGAGAACAGTCCATCAGAAGAGTTGAAGCTTTCAGCACTATCAGACTCTTCACCAGCCATCATGGCCTTTCTGTTGGTGAACTTTCTGTCTCTTTTGGCTTGCCTCTCTCTTCTCTCCTTAGAGCTTAATTCAGGGCAATCATACTGAAAGTGCCCTTTCTTTTTGCAGTTATAGCACAGATCTTCATCATCTTCTTTCTTTGATTCTTCTCTTCTTTTTGATGATGAAGGTTCAGCTCTACTGGACCTTCTCCTATCAGAGTACTTGTCCTCTGATCTCTTCTCTTCAGGCTTTTTGGCTTCAGCCTGATTTTCAGGAGAGTTGTACCTTCTCCTGAATTTGTTGTCCTGGTAGAATTTCTTGTATCTACCAAACCTTGAATTTAGCTTTTCAAACCTTCTAGACATCAAGGCTAGTTCTTCCTTGATTTCAGTCTTTGAGACTGACTTTGATGATCTTGGAGTAGACTGCATTTCTGGTTCAGCAGCTTTGGCTTTGAATGCCACTCCCTTAGTAGGATTTGAAGGTTCCTCAATAGGCTTTCTTCTATTGAGATCGAACTCATAAGCTTTGAGTTCTGAGAAGATTTGTTGCATGGGCATGGTGGAGAGATCTTTGGTGTTTTGCATCATCACAGCATAGACATCCCACTTTTGAGTGAGACTCCTTAAGATCTTCAATCCAACTTCTCTTTTAGTGTAGACCTTGCCCAGAGAGTTGATTTCATTCATCACATCAGTGAATCTACCAGCAAACTTATCAATGGACTCCTCAGACTCCATTGCAAACTGTTCAAATTTCTGCACAGCAACTTGGAGCTTATTCTCCTTGATCTTTTCAGTACCCTCACACATTTCAGCAAGAGTATCCCAAATTTCTTTGGCTGTTGTGCAGTGGTAGACTCTACCCATAATTGCATCTGGAATTGTTTGGTAGAGGGTGTTCATGGCAAGATAATTCAAGTTATCTTTCCTCTTCTCATCAGTGGTAAAGTCATCTTCATCTTTTGGGAGTACCTCTCTTGGGTCTGCCTTTTGAGCCTCAGTGACTTTGGGATTGACAAATGTGAACACAAAAGGACCTCTTGTGATCACTCTCAGCATGTCAGTGTGTAGAGATGCAAGATGAGCCCTCATCCTGATTTTCCAGAAATCATAATTATCAATTGAGAACATGGGCAGTTTGTGATGTGAGATGTGGTTGACTGGATTTGTGGCCATGTTGTCCAATCCTTGGACAGTAGGAGGTGGAACAGCAGCATTGTTGTTGGCCATAACTCAAGAACAAACAGTCAGTCAATATATAATTAGGATTTCAGATAGATCAGTTCAGTGACCACACTAAATATGTGATTTTGAAAACCAAGATGGCTTTTCAGAGGCAGTGGTCTTTGAACCCCTGCTCTGATACCACTTGTTGGTCCTGAAAGGAGTATATAACAAGTGTATGGGGGGGGATACACTTGTATTCAAATTCTTTTCTAACTTGATCAAACCAGAGCTCAGCAAGGTTGTCTTGGACAACTCTGCTGAAGATGATTAACTCTTCTAAGATAATCAGACTACTAAGTACTATTGAGTACTTAGTTGAATAACTATCTAGGGGAGTTATATGTGCGGAATAATGGTTGGCCCTTTTAGTTTAAACTCCTTTAGATTCTGAAATCACTTGGTCAATTCAATACAGTCCAGTTTCAGGGAACTTGTCCAAATCAGTTTTGCACAGTCTTTGAATGTTTATCCTTTGAAAGATCAGTTTTGTGTGCAGTGTTGAGTGTATGAAAGTACTTGAAAGTAAATCAACACAAGAGTTTATAGTGGTTCAGAGACTCAAGCTCCTACATCCACTTTCCCTGATTTAACAGGATAATTCCTTCACTCTTGGAATTAACTTGTTTTATAGTGCCAAGGTGCACTTGATCAAGAACACCACTCTTGGTGAATTGATCCCTAGGATGTCTAGAGTCCTAGTACCCTCTTCTCAACTCAGAACTGAACTGTTCTTCTCTCAACAGTCAGCTCCTACCACTTCTACTACTACAACCTTCTCACTTTCACTCTTGAAAGATATGAGGATTGAAGTAAGGTTACAACTAATGAGATATCCTTTACAATGAAGATCAGTGTATAAGGATAGGATATCTCTCTAAGCTTGTGTATGGATATACAATGTAGTACAGCTTAGATGAAGTGTTTGAAGACTAAGATAGTCTTTGAAAGCTTTGAAAGCACTCTAGCTTGTAAGAACTTAAGGTTGGATGTGCTTGGTTGAGGTTGAAGTTGGATGCTAGTTGGATGCTTTCAAATGGTCTTCACACTTCTGTATTTATAGACAAATGAAGGATTTGCCCGTTGGAGAGGCAGCCTCCAATGTCCATAAATGTCTTCTTTTAGTTCTTCAACTTTGAAGACAGAATCTTGATAGTGACATGTCCTCATTTGGGAAATAAACGGCTGTAAGAGCTTTGGCTTCATTCTGTAGCACTCTTCCCAATATCTGACATTCAGATTCTCTTGTAAGAATGTGGACATGTCTTCTGAAGGTTGTTCCAATGATAGGACAACATTTCTCATCATTTGGACAACTCTCCTTATCACTATCAGCAGTCTTGCTTATCAGCAAGATTGTCTTGCTCTTCTTCAGATGACTTGGCTCTTTCCCTTTTATTTCTCTTGAAGGTGATCTTAGCTTGTTTCTTTGAAAATCTTTAGGGAATGATTGTCTCAAAACCCTTCAGCATAGTTGACTGCAGGCTTTCAGAGCACTTGATCTAGACTTCTTGTACTGAGACAACTTCTCTGGACAACTCTCCTGATCAGTATAGTTAGTCTCAAAAGACTTAGTGTTGTATCCAGAGTTTGAGCCTTGAGGGGACTTGATTCAAATGAACTTCAAAGCATGTGTTCCCCCTCAGTTTGTGCATCTAATCATCTAAGAGCTACCTAACATATTAGCTCCTCATCTAGCCTTTATACTATATGTTCTAACATTTCTAGAACATATTCAATCATGACTTAGGCATGTCTCAGGGGGTTTTGGTATTCAATCAAAACATAACTCATTTTATTCCCAACAGTTGGCCACGTGAGTTTGGAAACTGGTCAACAGTGGAGGATTGGCCACATCATCATTTGCTTCCTCTTCTTCATTTGCTACCTCATGTCTATCATTGAACTCATCGTCATCATCGTCAAATATATCTTCGGATTCTACCTCATCCTCATCCGCGTCTTCAGATTCTTCACCTATAGCTGGGGCAACTAGTGGTTGGGGTGAAACTTCTTGTTATTCTAGCGCAGGGGAAATTTGTTGTTCTTGCGGTGGTGAGGAGGTACTTTGTTCTTGCGGTGGTGTGGAGGCAATTTGTTGTTGAGGTGGAGGTGCAATTTCTTCACTTATAGCTGGGGCTGGGGCAACTAGTGGTTGAGGTGCACTTTGTCCTTGAGGAGGCTCAACCATTTGCTCATTTTTTTTCTGTTAGAAGCGGTTGGCCTTACTCTCTTGTAAACTACAAACAAAATTTGAAGAATAACATAAATTTCGATTAGAAGGTGTCGATTGAAATTCACATCGTCGACAACAGTGGATCGACCAAAACCAGCTATGGTCGACCCCCCGATGTCGACCAAAAACATGTGTGGTCTAAAACATGATGTCGACCAAAAACAATGTATCTCACATACCAAATGAGTAAAACACCAAAAAAAAAATCATATTTTTTCTTGAAAATAATATTAAAAGTGGTGAAATTTTGAAAGACTAAGACTTTTTCTTCAATAAATAAACACAACCAAATTTGGGGAAAACAGAGGCTAAGACTAAAACTAATGACTTCAATCAAAAATACAATCAGTCACACAAAAATCATCAATGCACACAAGAACATGGTTGAGGAAAAAAGAGGCAAAGACCAAAAAAAATCAACCAAAATTCACATCGCCGACAACAGTGGATCGACCAAAACCATCTGTGGTCGACCCCCCGATGTCGACCAAAAACATGTGTGGTCGATCACCCGATGTCGACGACACGACACATCGCCGACGAACCAGAGTCGACGGGGAGAATGTCTGTCGACACTGGTTCAGCGATAAAAAACATAAAAACGACAACCAATCGCGTACCAAATCACCATACATACATAGCCTTACAACCAATCGCGTACCAAATCGACCTAAACCATAAACCCTAAATCGCATTCGCCTAAAAACCCTTACAAAATCAACCATTTCATTCCTAAATCACCATACATACACCATTACACCATAAAAACCAAACAAATGCAACATAAAAAACTAAAGAAGTGCACCATCACCCTAAACCCATTAAAACTCAAGAACATTAATTTTTAAATTACATACCTGCGTCTTTTTGTTTGTCCATGATGTTTCGAGCGAAGGGGGAGTGCGAATGGGGTGTCTTCGTTCGGTGGTTGTGGATGGGTGAATGGGGAGTGCGAAATCAGTGGGAGTGGGAGGGAGATGGTTTTTCGTTCGGTGGTTTTTTGCAAAGGGAGGGAAAGAGGGAGGAAGATAGAGTGACTTTTCAAAAAAGGGGGGTGCATCTATAAGCCATGGTGTTTTTAGTAAAAATACATTAAATGATACAAAGGGCATTTATGACAATTTGAGGGGGTACGTCCAGAGGGGGAGTGTTCTCAACGCAAATGGAGGTGTAAATAGTCGGACCCTTAGCGGGTTGCCACTTGCCATTAAGTAAAGAAAAAGAAAAAATGGGCCCAATTATACTACAATTAGCCCATTAAGAGAGCCCATGGGCCAATTAAATGGCTGCCCTGGGCGCGTGCGGCTTTGGAGGAAGCAGAGGTCGTGCCCGTGAGTTTTAGGGGAAGAGATTGAAAATGCCGAACAATGTTTTTAAAATCGAATTGACGAGTAGTGGACTAAATATCCATTTTTATACATCTTATAAATCTTACTCCCTCCGTCCCATAGAAATTTGCACACTTTCCATATATGGATGTCCCATACCAATTTGCACACTCCACAAAAGGAAATATCTTCACAACCCTCACCCTTGAAATATACTTATATTTACCCATATGCCATTACTTTTCCACACTCAATCTACTTTTTACTTTACTTTATTCATAAAAGTTTACAAAACTACCCTTCAAAACATCAATCATTACACCTTTTCTTACAAATTTCTTAAAATGTGTGCCGGTCAAAGGGTGCAAGTTCCTCCGGGACGGAGGGAGTAATATTTTGTTTGTTACTGATAATTTTATATTGCTTTCCTCTTGTATTTCTTCTACACCTTATGTGAAACTTTTATAATGTTTTTGTTTCTTTTAAGATATAATCAAGTTATCAAAACATGTTTTACTTTTATATTTTGTCTATTTAAATTTTTGGGTTCATTGCAAAAAAAAAAAAAAATCACGACCTTTACAGTTTTTATCAATTACAACGTATATATATATTTTTTTACAATTTGATACACCACCTTTTAAAATTTTGCAATTCAATGCATTTGTTAATTTTTTGACAACAATTAAATCATGATGTCTTTATGGAAGAGCAATAGCAACCCGCGTTTGGGAGTGTACAAATTGGCTTTTATGGAAGGTTAGAAATAGGATTGTATTTCAAGATAATCTAGCTAAAACGGACATAGTACTAGAGGAGATGAAAATATATGTTTGGAACTAATGCAATTCTAAGAAACTGGTGGAGAGTAATATTTCGTTTCATGAATGAATGATCTAATAGCATGTACTTTGCAATAGGAAATGGCTTGGTGTAAGGGAACCGTCCTAATTACCTAACACTGGGACTTTTGTAATTGTATTGGGTATATCTTATGCCCAAGAAGTTCTTAGTTTTAATTGAATCAATTTTATTGATAAAAAAAAAAAATCATGATGTGATTGTCACAGTTGACGAAGTGATAAATAATTTATTTTTTAAAATTTTTACAAAGTTTTTAATTAAAAAGAATGCTAAAAATCGTTTTAAACTAAAAAGAATATCAAAAAAATCGTTTTTAAAAATAAATCATTTATCATTTTCCCCCAAAACTCAAAAAAATAAGATCACGTCCTTCAATCACAGTCCACAAAAAATAATGTAAAATTTTGCATATTATTTTTTTAAAGCGTTTTTAAAATATAAAATATAAAAAATAAAATAAAAAATATTTTATTGATCAGTCATGACATTTACGTGGACATTTGTGTGGAACCATAATGCGGCTTCGGTATACACATCATTCATGTGTTGGCGAAAAATACACATGCATCAAATTGCAAAACTTAAAAGGTAGTGATTTTTTTTTTTTTTTTTTGTTAATTGCAAATTAAATCACCACCTTTCACATTCATTTGCAATCTAATCTAAACCTTTCAATAATTGTAAATAAATCACAAACTTTGCTTATTGTTGCAAATTAGACTTCTTGACACATTTATTTGTGTCCAAATCAGATGTTTTGAAATTAGATCAAATTTAAAAAATAATCTTGTTTCATTAAGAATGTGTCATGTTATCAAGAAGTTTAAATTATGTTACATTCGGACACAAATGAGTTTGTCAAGAAGTCTAATTTGTAACAATATGTAAAGTTGGTGATTTATTTGTAATTATTGAAAGGTTTAGATTAGATTGCAAATGAAAGATAAGTGGTGATTTAATATGTAATAATCCCTTCTTTCTTTTTTTCTTTTTTTTTTTTTGCAATTTACCTAAATTTTTTAATATTTTTTACTTGTGAAATATGAATTATGGAGTATTGGAAATGAATGATAGATATTTCAATTTAATATTTGTTAATTTGGGACTCTATTGGATTTATTTTAATATAATTTTTATAGGTGCGTAATTTTTTTTAATATAACATATAAATTATTGAATAAAAATTCTTATTCCAACTAGTATCTAATTCAATTTGGTCACCGATTTCGTTATGAAAGCACTAAAGCCAAGAACCATGTTTAAATTAATGCACATAGTAAAAATGGTTAATTGTAAATTAAATTACCATTTATTTGCAATCTAAACTAAATTTTTAAATAATTACAAATATATTATTCGTTTTAAATATTGTTGTAAATTAATTTTCCTGATAAACTTCTCGACCAAAAATAAAATCTTCCGGGTAAATTTTTTTATGTCCAAATCTAACTTAACTTGCTCACATGACACATTCTTAATGAAACAATTTATTTTTAATTCAATGTAATCTCGAAACGTCAATTTCAAGCACAAACCAAGCTATCAAGAAGTCTAAATTGCAATAATATTTAAAGTTGTAAATTTATTTTCAATTATTTAAAAGTTTAAATTAAAGTCTAAATTACAATAATATTTAAAATTGATTTTTTTTTTATCATTATCTAAAAGTTGGAATTAAATTGTAAATAAGCAAAATATGCTAAGTTAATTTGCAATTAAACCTTAAAAATAATTAACTTCCCGCTATGTCTGCACTACCAAGTCAACACGAGGGGTTTATTATGATATTAAAATTTATAAGGCATCTCGTGCATAATTATAAAAATTATCTTCATATAAATAATATTTTGTTATAATGTTAGTTCTCAAGATAGTTAATATAAAATAATTGTTCATTAGTTAGTTAGTTAAGTATAATTAAGTATATAAGTAAGGTTTACATAATATTTGAAGAATTTTTTTTTGAAAAGAACCCCCCACAACCCACATCATATTGAATCATATGAAATATGCTTAGGAGATAAAGAAGTACTAATTGAAAATGGTTTCCTCTTTTAAGAGAATGATAATTTTACAGTAGTTCTATGCTATGTTGATCTAATTGTAACATGTAACAATTTAGATAACATTGAATATGTTAAAACATATCTTTCATAATTAAAATACAATGAAAAGGGAGATGGCTGGATAGATAAATATTTGGATTTTTGCGATTATTTTTTAACCGGGGTTGCTGAATATCAAAAGCTGGACTTATTAAATAATTTTCGCTATTTGAGAAGTAAACCAATGCTATACTTCAATGGATTCAAAACAAAATATCAATGATATACATGCTCCTCCTTTAAAAGATCCTGCATATTATAGAAAACTTGTTGGTAAATTATTTTATTTGACGGTTACAAGATCAGACATATTTTATGCTATTCAAACTCTTAGTAAATACATGAGTAATCCAAATGAAGCCTACTTATTATTTGTGTAAACTTTTTTATCCTGCAAAAAACAAAACAATTTCAAGATTCACGTTTTTTCTGACTCTGATTGAACAAGGTGTGAGGAGACAAGAAAAAGTATCACAGGTTACAACATTTATATTGGTAACTCCTTGTTTCTGGAAATCCAAGAAGCAATCCACAGTCAGCAGATCTTCGACAGAGACCGAGTATAGGGCTATTGCATCAACAACCTGTGAAGTGCAATGGGTGTCCTACATCCTTCATGATCTCAAGATAGATCATTCTGGGCCATCCACTATGTATACTGACAGTAAAAGTGTTTTCTCAATAACACATAATCCTTGTTTACATTAGAAGATAAAACACGTCTCAATAGACTACCACTTCACTAGAAAAAATATTCAACAAGATTTACTTAAAACTCATCCATATTTCCACCGAAAGGAATCTGACTGATATTCTCACAAAATGGGACTTATCAACATCTACTCCCATTTAGTTAAGTATATAAGTAAGGTTTACCTAATATTTCAATTAAGTTCCATCAGTTTTGTAAACAACTTTTCAATACAGCAGAATATTGTTCTTCTCATCCCTATCTACTTCCTTTTCTAATATCTTCAATACAATCAATAATATATTTTGTTTGTTATAACCATTATAAAGCATCTTTTAGTATATACTGTAATATATTTCTAATTAATCTATGAATTCTTATAATTGACTCTTACCTATCAGTCTATCACCAAGTTTATATTACATTATTAACTACTTGCTTTTTAATATGCACACTAAACAAATAGAAAATTAATCGCTTATGATGTCATATAATATAGTCTTAATTTTGCCTAATATCACGTCAATATCCTATTAATTTTTATTTATTATTATTATTTTTTGTAATAAAAACATATTACTATTATTTTATGAACCCCACAATCATATACTGTATACATACATGTCTAACTCATTTTCTACTTCATCAAAATAATATCTATTTAGAAAGATATTTGGGTGCAATTGGTTGCACCTATACCATTTGAATTGAGCTTCATTGAATTAAGTTAAATGTTGAAATATCAAATATTAAATTGAGTAAATTGAAATTAAATTAAAATTTACACTTATTTTATTAATAATGTAAAATTATTGATATGAATTTGATCAAAATAAGAAGAAAAAAATGCTCATGGGTGACATAACAAATTAGATGCGCATCGGACCGTGTAAGTAGTGCAATTTTTACCCACAACCTTTTTTATTTATTTATTATTATTATTATTATTATTATTTCGTGAGAACAATTTGTATACTTAATACTCATATTAATATATATTTGTTAACATACAAACTAATAATTTTATTATAAGAAATTAAACTAATACTCTATATTCCGTTTTGTTGCGGGCTCTATTAAGAGTCAAAATTTGAGCTAGTATTTTGCCAAGTTAAATTAGTGTCGTTTCAAAATAAACAGACAAAGTGGGATAGCTCAAGTGGTTAGAGCGCCACTACCTAGGCTCAGATCCTGGGTTCGAATCATGAGAGGGGAAAAGGGATGGATATTTAATGTTATTCAAAAAAAAAAAGCAATTATTAACTAAAATATAATTATGATTTACGGTACATGAAAAGGAATTAAATAAAAGATTTTTAATTGCATTCTGAGGGTGGTTTGTGCTGGCCAAATTTCATCATGTTCATACTAACTAATTATTGCTAATTTGAAAAATCAAAATGTCCCGATCTGGTGGGGACTCTTATTAAATATATTTAGATTTAAATCAATGATCCAATGGTCTGATCCCAAGTCAATGATCCAAACCCAACTACTTCTGTTCTGTAGTTATTTAGTTATAATATTGAATTGTGGAATAATGCAAATCATGTTCTAGATTTTTTAATTTCTGTTAAAAAAAAAAAAAGATATTTTAATTTCTGAATTAAATTTTAAATTAGGTCATGCAAGTGTTTATTAATTAATTGGGATTTGGTGAACCTAATTTTGTTTTCTTTTGTTTTATGTATATCAGAGCTTTAAGCACGTATTCTTAAATTATTTTTTAATTATACACAAAGGTTTGATTTTTTTTTCTATTTTTAATTTTTTTTCTTAGTTTCGTAAAACAATGAAAATGTCAACTGACTGTATTTAGTTGTTTAAACGGGCTGCGGTGGACTTAGCAAATTATTAAGTTTAATTTGTAAAGGGTTTAGCAAGTGATTGTTAATTAATTGGGATTTGGTGAAACTAAAATATACTCCCAGACCCCAGTGTAGATTATTTAAATATTTCTCTATCAATATCATTTTTCTTTTTAAATTCGTCATCTTTATGTTCCCATTGTAGATGTGGGGGCATCTAAGTTTCCATTGTGTCCTTTTTTCCAGATTTAAAATTATGTTTGATCACTTTCAAAAAAAAAAAAATTATGTTTGATGGCCTAGTCCAATCGAAACGAATTTGCTTACATTTATTTTTATACCGGATCACTCAAACTTGATTTTTATTTTTTAAACATCATATCTTTTTTCAACCCTTTAAAGTTGTTAATGAATTTAACTTTTCTTTTGACATAGTTGATTGTAGCAACATTTTTAATATTTTTAATTTAGAAAAATTTATTTCTACATATGTTACCATCATAAAAATAGTCAATAATATTTTAAATGCAATCAAGGAATTAGAATAGCAACCCAAAACATTTTACAAACTTAATAATTGCAAGTGTTGTCTTTTTTCTGTTGATGAAATCGCTAGTAATACTTTTAAAATCAGAAAATAAATAATTTGAATGAAAGAGTTGTCATGCTTTAAAAATATTCCTAAATTTCCGTTAAAAGATTTTAGTTTATTTGAAAATTCAAAAATATTATCAAAATGTTTACAAATCTATTTTTTTTTAAAGCAACAATAACAACAACAAAGTAATTAACTATAAAAAGAATTTTCACCGTATTATCATCTGGTATATATATTTTCAAGAATTTGTTTTTTAAGAAGAAAATAGGGATGGGTGAGTTAATTAAGAAATATTAATGAAATAATTGATTTTTTTTTAAGTCTTGCGTATTGGGTTCAAGGGGACCAATTTCACCGCCCACTCACGGGTCCCGTTTAAAGTCAGAGTTTCGTGCTTTGTATGGACTGACCCTATATACAGCCCACTCGCGGGGTCCGTTTAAAGTCAGAGCTTCGTGCTTTGTATGGACTGATCCCATATACCATCCACTTGCGCGAGAGTCCCGTTTAAAGCCAGAACTTCGCGCTTTGTATAAAGTCACTACAAAAAAATTGCTTTTAAGGACACATAGACTAATGGGATATAATCACACTTTAGAATGAGGAGATAAACTAGATGTTATCACACTCTAAAATCAACATTTATATATTAATTAAAAATAAAAATTTTAAAAACACACCAATTGCTGCTTGGAGGTCTTAACCTCTGTACCTCTTGGATATAAGGATTAGACTTTGTCATTCTACCACAACTTCTTTAGTATTAAAAAATACACAAACATAAATATATTATAAATATTTTAAAAAATAGTATATTATGAACCCATTAATTTAATTTAATATTTATTTTAGAAAAAGTGTGTGTATACCAGATTTTAGAAAGAAAAAAACGCTAATTTTTTGTTGATTAAAAATTTAAATTAATTTTATTTATTCTTAAAATTATATAATTTATGAATATAAAATTTTCATCTAAGTAAAAAATATATTTCATTAAATAAACTGTTATTTATATTTTTTAAAATATTATTTATCAGTCAATATAAAATAAAATAAAAAATTAATATAATTTAATTTTTTTATAATTCTAACATAATAATGTGGCATTAGAGTTAATATTAACACAATTTTTTTTAGTGTGGTAAATAAATACTTATTAGCACATTTAAAATATAATGTATTTAAAAGGTAATTATAAACACATCTATTTTTAGTGTGTTAATAGAGGTGTGACAATAGACAATGTTTATTATTGTGTGTGGTAATTGAGTACATATCCACACACTTATTTTTCAATGTCTTTAAAAACACACCTATTAACACACTAAATTTTTAATGTGGTTATATAATACTTTTTACAATATTTATTTTATAATGTAATAAAAGCTATGTGGCAAAAAACCTTTTTTCTTGTAGTGAGTAAAATTATTTGCACTTTAGAGGGTTCAAACTTGAGACCTAAAGAGAAGCGCACTCCTAAATTCAAATTTACATCACTTGACCAACTCCATAGATTATGAAATACTAATTGATTTTGGGTGGTGGGAGATGAAATTTGATAGTCTTTAATTTCCAAGATATCACATTTAAACCGAAAAATTTAAACCGAGTCAAGGTATCACATTTTCCCTCAAAATTTATTTATTATATATAAATTAAATAAGTAAATCTTTTTTTTCTTTTTAATAATGGAAAATAAGCTAAATTTCATTCACAATAAGCAAACAACACTTGTGATGGATGAGCCTTTGACCAAGTCTTTCGTGTTCTACTACAATTTAAAAGTCGTAAGTATTATTTAATTTTAAAAATACTGTAACTTTCACATACTTACTAGTATAGTATTAAGTGAGCCATCATGCAGATTCCTTTATTTTTTTTCTCTTTAATAAAATAAGGGGCAGTCTTATCTCACCTAAAGCAGATGTATTCGTTTAAATTCATTTACAAATAAATTGTTTTTTTAGCTTTTTTCTTGGTGGAATTTAAAAAGACCTATATGAACAAGTTTGATATTGAATAATAAATAATCTTCTTATCATATTTCATGATTTTATTTTTTTATAAACAAAATTATATTTAGTTAATTAATGAGAGATGATTAATTATATAATTAACAAAATATAAGTTAGACATTATGAATATTTTCTAATATTAAAAGGATGATAAAATTTGATAAAATTGTACAAAAAATACTAAAATGTCATTTAATTATGTTCAATATAATTATATGATGCTAAAACGTCATTCATTAATTTATGTCCGAAAAAAGTACTATTAAATATGATAGGATAGACCCGAACTTGGCCTCTTTTGAATAAAGTTGATCCATTTAAAAATGTAATTGCATAAATGTATGTATAAATAATTAATATTAAATCAAAAATAAAACTAGAAACCCATGTTCCCTTGTTTACCTTACCAAAAGTTTGTATAAATTTTAGGAAGGTTTAATTTTTAGAGAGTATTATGTGCGTCCGTCTTATATACACTATTTAAAGTTGTATAGTGTGTATATAATTCCTTCTGGTGTTTTAGTTTTTAAAGTTACATATGATTAAAAGTGGGAGGAGTTGAACTATATACTTATTTATTCAAATCAAGATACACTTATTTAGGTATAGTGTGTGCTTGCCGAAGTGGCAATCTTATTATTATTATTATTTGCAATTTACAACTACAGTTTTGCAGCTAACTACATATTTTGATAATCCCCTAGCCAACAATATCATGTTACCCATACAATTGTTTGCACAGTTAATTTTCTGCAAATAGTATCAGATGCTCGAGTCTTGGAATTAAACTGCAAAGTTTAACAACTAACCATTAGCTTTCACCCTTAATCTAACTCCTATCTGCATATATATTGATGTTAAATTTCACTTCATTCGTGATAATATTGAAAAAAACATGATTGAGTTAGTGAAAATTGTTACTGAATTTTGCTGACATGAACACTAAATGTTTAAATATGAATAAATTCAAGACTTACATAAGATTTTAGTATATATAACATGTGTCATTGGAGATAGGAGTTGTATTTTGTTTTTTTAGTACTTTATACAATCTCTATTGTATGTTTAAATTGTTTGTTATTTAAACATGTGTTAACTTGTGTGTTTTAGTGTGCAGGTCTGACAAGACTTGTACTACTGATGTGTTTGTTGCTAATGCAGGTTTTAACGAACAATGATGAAATAAGTCATCATACTGTATTTGATAGAAGTGGATGATGATACTGGAAGTGGAATGGACTCAAGAGATGGAGAAATAATATTGAGCCTTTAATTTGTTTAGTTCTACAATTTTTTAGGTGACATTGACCTATATATATATATAAATATAAGTAATAAGTCTTTCCAGATCTCAAAATTTGTGCAGTCTCTCTCTTTCTCTTGCAATCTACAATTTGCTTGTCTTTTCCTTAACTGAAAATTATGGTTATCAAGGGATTGCTCTACTATATATATATTGTGCTCTGGTCCCTTTGGTTGAGAAGTGGTTTACAATACGTACAATTTCTATTGTATGAACGAGAAAATAGAGAACTAGAACCACTTAAGTGAGAATTTGATAAGAGGAAGACTTTGAGATCGTTTTCTTGTATAGTGTGATATTCCACTTAAATTTAAGACGTCAAGTCCATTAATTTCATTTTAATCTCGTTTTCTTTTTCTTCGTTTATTTTTGTTTTCTTGTATTTAATTTCCTTACAAAAATATAACCCGGTTTCTATTTCACATTAATTCCAATTACATGGATGGAAATCTCACGAATGACTTCAGCACAATAATTTTCGCTTGAAACCTATTTATTAAGAAATCAATACAAATAAATTAATTTCATACATCTCTACAAGTTCGATCTTTTAGATAATATAAAATTATTTCATGACTTCACGTCCACACATTAATTTCACACCTTTTTATAGTAACAAAAATAATTGAATCACATTATCATAATTCAATTATAACAAAAAAGAAAGTCTCAAAAAATAGAAAATAATTCTTGAAAAAACATTCTCAAAATTGAAACACTGTTGCGTAAACATTTCCATCACTAAGGCTTCTAAGTAACATTGTGTTCAAGTCATTACCACATCTGCGTGGAGTAAACTCGTAATATATTAATAACTCTCAAATCAATTTCTTTGTATGTGTTTTTATTTTTAAAAACATTCAAAATTCAAAACCACCCTCTAATAGTTGTCCTATATATAGTTTTATGTTTTAAATGCAATCTAGTCATAGCACATGATAATTCCATCTAAATTATTTGTGACAAAAAGTAGTATATGTAATATTAACACACGGTGGCGTGTTCTCTAACATATTCTTATTTGGTTGGGTCTGTATATATTACAGAGATTAGGTTATAGAATAATACTCTATTTGAACATGAGAGTTCAAAAAGAGAGACCTTTTCTATAAGGGTATGCAACTCTATTTATGTTAAAACATTCAAAACCTAATCTCATTAATTATCGTGTGTTCTCTCTCATTTGCTTATTAATACATTCTTACCACCTATTTACGGGACCTCGTTTAAAGACATAACAAAACTATGGAGACGGGAGTACTTACACCTTAGATTTAAATGTAATTTATATATTCTCTAAGTTCCACAAAAATAGCTACATATTCCTTTTTGGATGTCTCAAATTATAGTTATAACTACATTTCCTCTTTTACTTTAGTATTAAATGCTCTATTGTCAATTTTACTTCTAATTAATTTTGGAAACTAATTTTGGAAACGGCCAAAATAATATTATTGGGTATCAGAAATACCCAAAAGAAATATCAACATAACAGAGTTATACAGAACGATATAAAAAATAACAGTACTAATTTAAACATTGAGTGGGTTCCCTTCTCCAATCTTCAAAAGATGCCCATTTATTGATTTTGGATTGAGCCTTGATCCACCGAAATGCCACCAACCTTATATTCTCAAAAATGTTTTCCTCATCAAAAGAAATACCTTGAAAGATTGTTTTATTCCTAAATCTCCAAATTAACCAGATGCAGCAGTGCCAAATGACTTCCCAGCTTTCACTCCATCTACTGTCCACCACTCTCCCATGCTCCGTAAAGTGATCTAGCATACTATGACCCCTCGAATAGTTGAGATCGAACCAGTAGTATAAATTCTCCCAAATTCTGGTAGTTCGGGAGCAGCGAAAGAACAAATGTTTCGTCGTCTCCTCTTCGTTACCACACCACACACAAAGAGTTGAGAAATTGGCATTGTACGCTCCTCTTTTCCTTAGATTTTCGATCGTTGGAATCCTGTCTTGTAACATCCTCCATGAGAACGATGCAGCCTTTAACGGGACTCCTTTTGTCCAGATTGCGTAAAGGCCCGTCAGCTTTAGATCTTCAACTGAGTTCCTTTCGAGCAAAGCTTTGTAAGCCGACTTGACCGAGTATGCTCCTGTGTTTTCAAGTTTCCAATCCCAGTAATCCTCCTGCTCAGAGTAGCTCACAAACCTGCCAATATTCTCACATAAATCATTAATTACCCTCCTCTCTCTCTCAAGAAGTTTTCTACTCCAATTCCACTTCCCATGCCATTCCCCGCCATCCCACTCGATCCTATCCGAGATAGTGCACCCCTTCTCTTTTTCGATCCTATACAACCTCGGAAACAGAGATTTGAGGCTCCTACCCCCCACCCAACCATCCTCCCAAAAACGAAACCTCCTACCATTCCCGATTTTCATAGTGCAGTTGTCCCAAAACCACTCCCTCGCTCCTACATTTTTTATAATACTAGACCACCAAAATGACCAAGACTTGTGACACTTTCCTTTACTAGTAAAAAAACTCACACAATCTTTAAAAGAACCATATTTAGAATCAATTATCTCCCCCCACAGACTGTCCCTGTTGTTCAACAAAAACCAACCCCATTTACCTAGTAATGCTAGATTAAGCAAGTCAATGTTTTTCACTCCTAACCCACCCCCCATTTTATCCTGACATAAAGTATCCCAACTCACCCAAGAAATGCGGCGTACCTTCGGATCACCGTTGCTCCACAGGAAACGTCGCTGAATAGAGTAATTAAGACTGCACAGATTTTAGAGAATGTGATTTCAAGGGTAAAAAAATTGACACATTAGTTAAATTTGACTACATTTATTGATTTTTCTTAATTTATGTGTAAAGTCAAATGTAGCTATTTTTGTGGGAGTATGCAGCTACATTTATTGATTTTTCTTAATTTATGTGTAAAGTCAAATGTAACTATTTTTGTGGGAGTACGCAGCTATGCAATACTCACTTTTCTGCATTTACGTAATTAGTGTTACTTTTAAAAGAAAAATACTTTAAATGATCATATTAATGTTACATTTCAATATAATAGTAATTCATCAATGTATTACACGATTAGCATACATACATTGGGTCTACTAATGCAATTTTCGTTAATTACAATAGGTCTGGAATTAAGTAATTTAATATTTTTTTGTGAGTATTTTTATACATTTATAATTATTTATTTCATTCTTTATACATTTATAATTATTTATTTCATTCTTTATCATTAATTTTTTACATTTGATTTGTGCTTATTTTTTTAAATATTCATAGATGTCTAATCAAGAACAAGAAGAAAAAATGCATCATAAACCTTCACTATTCAACGTTAAAATGTTTAATGTTAAAACGAAAAACAATAACAATGTATGATTAAATGTTTGAGATACTTTTAAATTGTGTGACATTAAGAAATGAGAAAGAATTTCAATACAAATAAAATATAACAAATTCTTGTATGCAATTGTGTATGATATGTACATTTAAATTTTATCCAATTTGAATATTTTAATTGTTCAATTAAATTTTCAAGTCGAAACAATTAACCTAATCTTTCACTCCTCCACTTCTTTTCTTCTCCCCCATTTTTCTTCCTCTTATGTTTGAGTGCTTCCATTCTCAATGCTCCTCTCTCCTCTTCATTCCACAAAGTCCTCCTTTTCTTCTTTAAACATTTTAAAGGCTCATCCTTTCTCCTTATAAATTGGTTCAAATATTTCACTATTTTAGTTATTTTCTCCATGACTCACAATTTCTTCCCATAGTCTTCTTCTTCTCACAATTTAATTAACAAAGTCACAAAGACTGTTTATTATGAGAAATTCGAAATTTACCAATTAGTTACCAAAAAAATAATAGATCAAAATTAGTAGGTGAGTGAGTAATGGAATAAAATGCATTTAATTTAAATTTAATTATCTCACATATATAATTAGATAATTAGTTTAATCAATTGATTGACTTTGAAAAGAAGAGAAAAAGCTAGCAGTGCTAGTATGCATGTATATAAATGTAAACTCAATTATACGTGATTACATAAAATGGTTTTGATATATAATCCGACGATGAGTTTTTTTTTTATAGAATCCGACCACCATCTAAATAAAATAATGTACCAGTGATTTATATAAGTGATGAATTAACTAACTCACTATATCATTATTACTAATTACATAAATATGTAAAATCAAGAATAAATGTATAGTTCGAAGTGGTAGAGACTAAATTCCCTTTTAAATAGGCAAAGTCATTTCTAGACCGTGTGACAACAATTAATTGACAATTGAAAAATGAACATTTAATTGTGGCTTTCAAACCGTGATTTAATTTGTAACAATAAAGTAGTTGTGTGGGGTGGGGAACTCATTAAACGCCTTGTGAAATGTTTAAAATGATTTTTTAGAGGAAGCCATGCATTCATATTGACGGTTCACACTACCTAAAATTTATAGGTTGACAATTTTGATAAAAAAACAATTGAATGTATAATTTTAATTGTAAAATTAATTAATTTTTAACACATCAAATTAGAATCATGTTAAAATTGTAGTTTAATTGCATCAATTGCACTATACAACTGGGTGCACATAAGTGTGACTTATCACAGGTTACCCTACAAGAAAATTACTACATCTGTACATAGATAAATGATTTTTAACACCATATATACAGAATTATATGATGTTTTTTAACCTTTTGTTCACAATTTTTCAAATTTACTCCCTCCTTTTAACTTTAAAAAATACTCTACTTTCTATCTTAATTTTAGAAAAAGTATATAAATTTATAAACAAATTAAATTACTACTACACATGCAATATCAATTTAATTTATATATATATATATATATAAACATCCGCGTATTACACATAATATTAATAAAAATAAGTATTCATAATCTATTGTATATTTAAATAATTTTAAAAAATAAAATTCAAATTAAAAATTTCAAGAAACCAAAGCTTTTAAAATTAATGAATTAAATTTAATAATATATTTATTAATTTATTAGTATAATTTAATAATTGAGTAATTTCTCAAATGTTTTTTTTTTCTATAAAACTATTAATATTAAAGATAGTAAATACTTACAATATATTTGACATTCCATCATAATTATTTAAAATAAATTTTAACATTAATTATGATAATATTTAGATAATACTCTATATAATGATATTTAAATAGATACTTTATAAAAATATGACACATTAAACAAAGTTAAAAAGAGGACGATGCATCAACAAAATAAAAGAGAAAACGATACGTAAGAAAAAAATTCTATATTAATATATATAGTGGGATATATTTTTTTTATGTGTGTTGTCAAAGAAGAGAGAAGAGCCAATAAAACAAATAATGATATTTAACCAATCACACTTTTGATCCTAACAACGGTCCCTCACAATTTTGATCTCAGCGGTTTTTAATTTGGTCTAAGAAAACCCACCTTATATAAACAACACTAAACATAATTTCACTATTTCTCATTCACGAACAAACAAAATAACATAAATATAAATTTACTATTCCCTCTGTCTCATAATATATTTCACACTTTCTTTTTCAAAATATTTTACATTACATTTTTTATCCTTAAAATGAATTTTTTTTTATAAATTCCAACTTTACAACATTCACAATTTGGTCTATACATTATACACACAAATCAATTCATTTATTTATATATAAAAATTTACATAAACTACCCCTCAAAACTCTATTTATTACTCCGTATTACACTTTTTAAAATCGCGTGTTCACCTACCTGCAAAAGGTATTAGAAATGGAGGGAGTATTAACTTTCAAATAACACTCAAATAAATAACTCTTATAATTAAATAAAAAAATCTAAAAATTATGAAAAAATAATTATAAATCAACAATAAAATATTATGAATAATTATTTACAAAATTAAGCTCAATCTCATTTTGATTTTTACAAATATATATACTCCATTAATATATGAAAGTATATAAATCAATACCTAAATTTTGATGTGTACTGAGTAGGAGTGTGCAAATAATGATCGAACATAAAAAAAGATCTGGTTTAAAACAATCGAAATTTACTGGTCCGATCTCCGATCCACTCATTTGGGTGGATTCCAGTTTTGGACAGGTGCACTGTACAATTTTTGATATAGAAAAATGCTGAAAATACAGAAATAGTTTTGTACGGATGAAATAGTTGCAAATAAAATACTAGAACAAATTAGTTTAAAAAGTGGTTAAATACAGATATTATTGGGAGTATGATAATTTAGCTGGAGTTGCCTTGATTAGGCAGGAAACAGTAGTTCTATTTCCACCAACCTTTATTCTCGTTTAATAAAGACACATATTTTTTTATTTTTTAAAAAAAGTTTGGACACATTCCCAAACACCCCCACACCCAAGCAAGGGATAAATGTCTTTCTTTCTCTAAACCAAAAAAAAAAGGGGTTTAATTCCTAAACTATTGATGAAGCCAACGACTTTACCCCTCTCTCTAATTGACTGATTAGGAAGCTTCCCACAGTATTACCATTAATCATAATGCACTTGTTCAATTAAACAAATCTGCAGGTACACTACTCTTCTTCTGCTCAATTACTTGTATATATATATATATAGCCCCTACCCCCTGTCTGTCTGCCTGTCTCCATATTTGCAATAAAAATAGATAGAAATAATGGGGATTTTTCCGCCTTGTGAATCAAGAGAGATGTTAGAGAAAGTGTTAGGGACGGTGTGTGGGAAGATTAAGGATGAGGCAGTGGGAGTGCAGATTAAAGGTGTTGTTGTGTTGAAGAAGAAGAATACGCTTGATGTTACAGACATAGGAGCTTCCATTATTGATCGAATTTACGAGCTCTTCGGAAAAGGCGTTTCCTTCCAGCTGATAAGTGCTCATAATCTTGACCCTGGTTAGTCCTCTCCTCTTCTTCAATTAGTAGTAGTATATCAGTAAAAAGAAAACTATTGCCAAGATAAGTTTTTTCCTTTTTCTTACTGAGAAAGAATTATTAATTAAAAGAATGAGCTGCCCAATAATTGTGTGCTCAGGTCAGGCCTAGTCATTTACTATTATTGTCTGATTAAGCCCCACCATTTTTATAATCAACAAATTACTCTGCCTTTTCACCATCAAAGTAGCTATAGATCATGAGTTTCAAATAATTAGTTTCTCCTCTCTACTTTAATTAATGTTTGTGTTCTTATTAAAGGGAAAAAGACGTTCACGTTCGAAAATACAAAACGTCATGTAATTTAAAAAATGATAAAACTAGGTTGTTTCGACATGGTTTAATGATCTACACTTTATGTACTTAAATACTTCTTCCGTCCCCGAAAAGTTTGTGGGGAATATGGTTTAAGAAAAAAAATGTAATAATAAGAGTGTTGAGAGGTAATTTTGTAAACTTTTCTATATAAAGTAAATAAAGTAGGTGAGTTGCGTGTACGGTGGATCCCAAAATAATAGCAGGGTAAATATATGTATATTGTGATTTGTGAGGATAGGAATTGTGATCTATTTTGGGGTATGCAAACTTTTGAGGAACAAACAAAATGGAAAAGTATGAAAACGTTTTAGGAGAGGAGGGAGTAACATATTTGATAACTGTAATTAAGGGTTGGGTACGGTACTCATACCTTTGTTAAAGTTCTTATTCATAGTTTTAAAAAAAATTACTACGTGTGTCGGTGTGTGTATTAGTGTATATATATATATGTATGAATAGGATATGTTGAGAAAGAGAATTGACTTTCCTTAATTTGGCGTACGATGATACATATATTAAAAAAATAATTAATTTCTCGTATTACTCTCAATTAATGTTTGTACTTTTTATTAAAAGAAGAATACATTTGCATAAATATTAATTGATTTTAAGAGTAAATTTAAAATAAATACAATTATTTTACTTTAAAAAGTGTAAAACAACATATAATTTACAAAGATCAAGAAATATAACTAGTTTTGGCTTTCCAAGATTTTAAGACTATCCAAACTCTATTAGTAGCATCTTTTAGAATCATTTCAAAAGTTAGTTTTGAGAAATAGCTTTTAAAAGAGATTTTTTATAATTTTGTAGAGTTTACAATAAACACATTACAAGGATGATTGTATAAAACTTTTCTAATATTTTATTTTTGGTTTGTAGATCTCACACTTCTTCGCCAATGCCTGTCATTTAATTCAATCGTTAATTTGACTTTAACACAAAATTTAATGGGAAAATTATTTATTAGTATTATAAAGAATAAAATAAATTTTTATTGAGGGTGTGTATACATGCCCAAATGGAAAAAAGAACCATCTAATTAGAGACAGAGACGGAGAGAGTAATATACAAATTGAAAATCAAAATTGATAATTAGTCTAATGTATTTTTTTTCTTTAATATCAGTAAAAGGTCAATTTATTAATAAATCAAATCAGGGCATGAGATTTACCGATACAAATTGTCCATTACAATTACAACACTACAAACCAGTTTGCCACATTGAATGGTTGTAGTTTACTTGAATTTTTTAGAATTTCTTAGAATCTAAGCAGTTTATTCTTCATGTTTGAATTGAAACCTTACAGACAATCTGGAAAGAGGGAAGCTAGGAAAAACAACATACTTGAAGGATTGGGTGTCCAAATTCACTTCACTCAGTGCTGAACACGATGCCTCGTTCGATCTCACGTTCGAGTGGGACGAATCTGTGGGACTTCCGGGCGCTTTCATTGTCAGAAACCAACACCATAGCCAGTTCTACCTTAAAACACTCACCTTACAAGATGTTCCTGGACATGGCGAAGTTCATTTCGTCTGTGATTCTTGGGTGTATCCTGCACATCGATACAAGTATGATCGTGTTTTTTTCTCAAACAAGGTATAGATATTTCACTTGAAGTTAATGAACTATAGAAATTATTTCAGAATATTAAGGACTGAAAGCAATAGTTTTCCTTGACTGTATCAGACTTATCGCCCAGGCGATACGCCACAAGCTTTACTGTCATATCGCAAACAAGGGCTGGTAAATCTTCGAGGAAACGGTACTGGCATGCTTAAGGAGTGGGACAGAGTGTATGATTATGCATATTATAATGACTTGGGAAGTCCTGAGAAAAAAGGCCAAGATCGTCCTTCCCTCGGTGGACCAGAACATCCGTATCCTCGTAGAGTAAGAACGGGTCGCTCACCAAACAGAAAAGGTAAGACGAGAAAATACTTACTACTCCCTCCGTTCCTAAAACACATTTAAAATAAAGCTAGTATGTTTTATTGATAATAAGAGAATCAACAACTATCTGAAACTCTGTCCTCATGCAATAAGTATTCGATTTGAATTGCAGATCCCACCACGGAAAGCCGGCTCTTTCTTTTGAGCTTAAACACGTACGTCCCACGTGACGAAAAGTTCAACCATGTCAAGTTCTCGGACTTCATAGGTTATGCTGCTAAGTCTCTAGGACAAGTAATTCTTCCAGAGGTCAAAGCTGTATTTGACAAAACGATTAACGAGTTCGACTCGTTCAATGACGTGCTGGAACTATATAAAGGATCGGTTAAGCTGCCAGAGGGTCACAAAAATAAAATCAACGAATGTGTTCCTCTGGAGCTAATCAGGGAACTTACTCGTTCAGATGGCGAACGAGCTTTTCATTTCCCGGTTCCTGATGTGATTGCAGGTAAATTGAGAAAGCATATCAAGATAGCATTCTCTAATTAATACTCCTTTCATTCCAATAGTAAGAATGAATATGACTGTATGACAATCCATGTGTTGTGCAGAGGATGAAACAGCATGGAGAACAGACGAAGAGTTTGGACGAGAAATGTTAGCTGGGGTGAACCCTGTTATCATTCGACGCCTTCAGAAGTTTCCACCAACGAGCAATCTCGACCGTCAAAAATATGGCAATCAAGACAGTACCATCATGAGGAAGGACGTAGAGAAAAACATGAACGGTTTAACCGTAGACGAAGTAATATTATTATCCATCTCTAATATTCTGGTTTCCTGATTTAAAACTGAGACTAATTGATGCCATTATTTAATGTAAAAACAGGCCATGGAAAATAACAAGATGTTCATATTAGATCACCATGATGCATTGATCACATACCTGAGATTGATCAACAAAACGACGACGAAAACTTATGCCAGCAGAACAATCCTTCTACTCCAAGACGATGGGACGTTGAAGCCATTAGCGATTGAGTTAAGCTTGCCTCATCAAGATGGAGACGAGCACGGAGCAACCAGCGAAGTGTTTACGCCATCTGATGATGGAGTCGAGAAACATATTTGGCAGTTAGCGAAAGCTTATGTTGCAGTAAATGATTCTGGCTATCATCAGCTCATAAGCCACTGGTATGAAAATTAACTAACACATGATGATAATGATATACATAAATGCAGATAAATATGTTGGTATTTTTGAATTCAGGTTGAACACTCATGCAGTAATGGAGCCATTCATAATCGCGACAAATAGACAGCTGAGTGTGATTCACCCGATATACAAGCTTTTGAAACCTCATTTCCGAGATACAGTCCACATAAATGCTCTGGCTCGGCAGATACTCATCAATGCTGGGGGCGTACTTGAGAGAACTGTCTTCCCAGCTAGATACGCCTTGGAGATGTCGTCTGCCGTCTATAGAAACTGGAACTTCACAGAGCACGCACTTCCCGAAGATCTGCTCAAAAGGTTAGTTAGAAAACTTTTACTCAACATTGATATTTTCGCCCGTAAATTAAGGGTAGCAATTGTATGACATTATGTTTGCGAGCTGACCATTTAGGCCAAATTGGCCCAAAACACCCAATTCAGGAACTTAATTAATTTGGTTATGCAGGGGAGTTGCAGTTCGCGACCCAACTCAGCCCCACGGACTCAGGCTCCTAATCGAAGATTACCCATTTGCTGTTGACGGCTTAGAAATTTGGTCAGCAATTGAGGCCTGGGTGAAGGAATACTGCTGTTTCTATTACCCTACAGACGATATGGTCAAGGAAGACGACGAGCTTAAAGAGTGGTGGAAGGAGCTTCGTGAAGTTGGACATGGAGACTTGAAAGAGGAGACATGGTGGCCTAAAATGGAGACACAAGCTGATCTCATCCAATCATGCACGATAATAATATGGGTCGCGTCTGCCCTTCATGCAGCTGTGAACTTCGGGCAGTATCCTTACGCTGGATATCTTCCAAATCGTCCAACTGTAAGCCGGAGATACATGCCTAAACCCAGAACTCCCGAGTATGCTGAGCTGGAGTCGAATCCTGATTTAGCCTTGTTGAAAACTATAACGGCTCAGTTTCAAACTCTTCTAGGTGTTTCTTTGATAGAAATATTATCGAGGCATTCGACGGATGAGATTTATCTTGGACAGAGAGATACTCCCAACTGGACTACGGACGATGGAGCAGTCGAGGCTTTTAGGCGATTTAGTGAAGAATTGATTGGAATAGAGGCAAAGATAAAGGCTAGGAACGAGAACGAGACATTAAGAAACAGGAGTGGGCCGGTTAAGATGTCGTATAATTTGTTGTTTCCTAACACCTCGGATTATAGTAGAGTGGGGGGGCTTACTGGGAAGGGAATTCCTAACAGTATCTCCATCTGAAATCGTCTAAAGTGAAGGACTAAAGCACAAGATATTAGCAAGTTTTGATGGGAGAATTTGTTGGTGTTTTTTTTTTATATAGGTAGGAAGATTGATTCTACTATTCTAGGGTTTGATATAATTGATTCATTGTGTAATAATGTAATGCTCTTTGCACATTCTTCATACTTCTATGAATAATACAATTTCCTCATCCATATGATATATTACTCCATCATAAAATAATTACTCCTAGATCACACATACAGTACTAAAATCGATTCTTCAACATTTTAGTCAATTCATTAATCCCTTGTATCCTAATACTTAGAGATTCAAATCTAAATGAGTTCCTAATCCAAACCAGAAAACTGCAATTGATTTTCCCAAACTCACTTGGATCATTACATACAAATCATACATATGGCCATGGGCCTCTGTAAACGACGAAAAAAAAATTCAGGAATTCGAAAATCTCATTGTATCATTTTAAATTCCCCAATAAAATCAAACATTCACAGATAATTTGAAATAAAAACAAGCATTTGAATTTCAGAGTCAAGCTGAACTTACCGCCATGGTTGCGCGGATTATCGATATTGTCATCTGAAACAAATTCTTTTTTCGCGTAAGAGATTCTTCCCCAATTTACTGAAAATTGGAGTTTTAGCATGTCATACATTACATACTGAATTTCGGGTGACGGATACCACGTGTTAACTAGCTAGAGATACACGTAAATTGTAGCTCATTTTTCTACATTAGTTTTAATGGATAATAGTAATTAAGTAATTTATAAATAAAGTAAATAAATAAATTTAAAATATGATAAGGTACTTATTAATGAAGTAATTGTTTATTTATAAATAAAGTAAATGACATCCGTTCTACTATAATTTTTACACATTTTTTTTTAGAAACGTTCCACAATAACTATAACACCCCTCAAATGAACAATCTATTATAAATTCCACCCTCACAATATTCTCAATTTTACACAAAAATGTCATTACTTTTGACTCACACATATACCCAAGTCAACTATTTTATTTACTTTATACATACAAATTTACATAATTACCCCTCAAAACTCTACTTATTATTACACTTTAAAAATTTACATAATTAACCCCTTAAAACTCTACTCATTATTACAGTTTTTAAATTTGCGTATTTACCTACATGTGAAAGTTATTTCGAAACGGGGGAGTAAGTGGTTTCTCAATTGTTCAATTGAATTTTTGACCCATCAAATTATAATCAGATCAAAATTGTGGCACAAATGTGACTCATTAAGATAAATTCGTGTATACAGTTGAATTTTAAGTGATTTGGATATATTATCAAATGTGAAATTGAATTTTTAACCGTTCATATTATAATCAAATTAAAATGTGGTTCAATTTCACATACAATTGATTGAAGTTACGCATGTTTTAATACTACAAGTCTCGCTGAAAATAATGTTATTGAATTGAGCTTCTGTCATTTGTAAATGATCTTGTTAATATTTGTTGAACTTTATAATTTAACACATTGGTTTTTTCCTTACGAAAAATAAAATGTTCATTGGAATATCAAGCGTGAAAAACTATACTCCCTTCGTTTCATAAAGTTTGTCGCATTTCTCATTTTGTATAAAATTAAGGAACATATTTTTTTGACAAATTTACCCCTCGTTATTTTCTCCCCCTTTCTTCTCTTTTTCCTTTTATTTTTCCACCTTCCTTTTCCACCATTTTTTTGACATTTCCAAAAAAAATCGTAATTAATATATTTCCAAAAGAATAGGGGCAATTTAGGGAGATCATTGATAAAATTAGGAAAAACGACAAACTTTTTGAAACAAATTTAAAGTCTAAATGCGACAAACTTTTTGGATCGAAGGAAGTAGTTATTAGTGTAAAGCTTAATTCAAGATTCATGAACCATAGCCGTAGAGAAGTGATTTGTGTCCCACCAAATTAAATCTCAGTTTTATTAAGTGTAAAACATACTTAGACTTGGCATTTATCCAAAACTAATTAACACATCCAAAGGAAATAATTTTCACACTACAATGAACCACAGTTCACATATACAAATTAATTAAAACTGAATTTACATTTTAGTAATTAAATAATTATAGTAACATAAGACATAAAATTTAAATAAGCAAATAGTGATAACATGTTTGTAACATAGTATTTTGGATGAATAAAAAGTAAAGCATACTCCATAATAAACACATGCATCAACAAAATACTACTTAGGAGTAAATCATTTAATCACACAAATTACAATTCGTAGGGTTGCTTTCCGGTGAATTTGACCTCAATCGGGCTGACGTTTTTGCCAATGGATCGGGGGTTTAGCCCGACTCCGGTTCGGCCCGGGTTTACCTTCTCCGGGTAAACCCCATCCTTGGGGTGCAAATACTGCACTTCTCCATTCGGAAAAACCCGATAAAATTGATACTTAATCTTGTATTTGGATCTCAATCTGGTCCCGAGGGCCAAACACTGCTCCTTTCGGGCCAATTTCAGCAAATTCGGGCCCTCCCGCATGATGGCGGCGCCGCCGGTGGGCATCTCAAACACTTGCTCCTTGGGCGATTCCCATGTGATGACGTAGAACTCCTCCACCTGAGCTTTGCGCAGAAGCCCGCCGGTGCTGCCGGCGAAGATCGGCGACGGCGTGTTGGGGTCCAGCTGCGGCGGCGTGAATCCCACCGGAGCTTCCTTCGTCTTCGCCGCTGCCGGTGCTTCTTCGGCCATGGCGTGGATAGGGCGGTGGGCGACGGCGGAGGCGGGGGCTCTCTTGATTGGCTTGAAGTGTGAGAGGGATTGCTTCCATGCGCGATCGGCGGAGATGGTGGGTGTGAAGAGGGAGGCTTGGGTTGCCATTGCCATGAATAATGAGCTAGCTAGGGAGAAATGAATTTTTGGAGTGAAGAAAATGTGTTAAAAGAAAAGTAATATGAAATGTGTGGAGTGTGGGGAGATTTGGATACGGGATAAGGTGAGATGGGGTGATAGACCAATTAGAATGCTTGATTTTGATACCATTGCCTGCCATGTGTGTATTATATAATACTGTATCATCTTTGGATAATGACATATACTATCAAATATTATATTTTTAAATTATTTTACTATTAATATGGTAATTAAATATTCCCTCCATTTTATAAAATTTATAAATTTGTCTTGGTGCGAAAAAGAGAAAAATTAAGGGTTAATTGCAAAAAAAATCACTACCTTTAGAGTTTTTATTAATTACAACGTATCTTTTTTTTCTTTGCAATTTTGATACACCACCTTTTTAAGTTTTGCAATTCAATACATCTGTCAATTTTCTGACAACAATTAAAATTATGATGTGATTGTCAGAGTTGTCAAAATGCCACATAAATGTCACGAATGATGAATTATTTTTTTATTTTTTTATTTTTAAAACGTTTTTAATTAAAAAGAATACTAAAAAAGTAATTTTAAACTAAAAAGAATACTAAAAAAAATTATTTTAAAAAAATCATAAACCAATTTAATTATTAGTATCATTTCTCCAACAACTCAAAAGAATAAGATCTCGTCCTCCAAATCACAATCCAAAAAAAATAATGTAAAATTTTGTATATTATTTT
This sequence comes from Galeopsis tetrahit, assembly GCA_963675135.1. Classification (NCBI taxonomy): domain Eukaryota; kingdom Viridiplantae; phylum Streptophyta; class Magnoliopsida; order Lamiales; family Lamiaceae; genus Galeopsis; species Galeopsis tetrahit. The sequence goes on from OY776128.1 coordinate 54,965,473, forward strand.
TATTTAAAAAAGTTTTTAAAATAAAAAAAAATACATTTTATTGATCAGTCATGACATTTACGTGGACATTTGTATAGAACGTTATTGCGGCTTCAGTGTATACACATGAATTGTGTTGCCAAAAAATAAACACATGCATCGAATTGCAAAACTTAAAAAAGTGGTGTATTGAATTGCAAAGAAAAAAAAAGATATGTTGTACGGAGTAATTGATAAACACCGTAAAGATCGTGATTTTTTTTGCAATTAACCCTTTTAAAAATTAATGAGGAGTAAATGTGTCAAGAAAATATATATGTTCTTTAATTCTATACAAAATGAGAAATGCTACAAATTTTATAAAATGGAGGAGCAGTAATCCTTCTCTCCCAACTTTCTCATTTGTTTTTTAAATGTTTCATAATAATTTTTTTATTTAATTTTTAATATATATATTTTTCAATCATATTGCATACAGTATATATTATTTTATTTTAATTTTTAATTAAAACATGAAAAAAAAATTAAAAAATACTATAGTAAAATAGAGGTAGTGTTAATTGTACATAATTATACAATGTGCCTAAGGAATAATAGGCATATATGAAGAATAATACAAAATAAATATACAAATATCCCCTTTTATCTTAATATAGTTTTTTTTTTTTTTTTTTTTTTTGTGGTGAAATCTCAATTTCACATTAATTTAATTTATATGATCATTTTAAGAATAATTAGAGTATCTATATGTCATTTTATTAAATTAATTCATTCTTTTTAAAAAATTACATGTCATTCTTCTTCGTTGAAAAGGCCAGTTTAACTAATCTTTTATTTCATTTTTATTAATTAATATACAAAATAACTTTTATATTAAATAATTTTTAATTATGTGATATATTAGTTAAATTATTTAGTAACGTATTTAAAAAATTAATGTTTTGAAATATACATATTAAAAAATAGAAAATATATTTTATAAATATACAAATATAGTATTATTATAATATTAAATTACATAATAAAATCTATATCTATATATCCCCTATATAATACTAATAGGGAGTTTTAAAATGATGATGTGTCGTCTTGTGAGAGCTTTGGCCTACGTGTCATTTTATCAAAAATCGAATTATATGTGTAATTTTGTTATTTGTTATGAAGCCACGTCTGCAATAATATTTTAAGCATATATACTTTCCTTACTTAATTTATAATTACATGTTATTCAATATTTTTCATCTATTAATCACTTAATTTCTAAATTACATTAATTATTCAATACATTCCATCTATTAATTTTCCAATTACATTATACTATTTTAAATATTTATAAGAAATTTTATAAGTGTATCTTTAAAATATGAGTTATACGTACTATTTTGAGTATTAACTTTTATCAATATACCGCGTAATACGCGGGGAGTTATCTAGTATATATATATTTACAAACTTTTGTTGTGACACATGTCACATTCTCACCCCTTCTACCTCAACCTCTCTCCTCTAAAATCTCTCATTTCAAAATTCCTCCATTCTCATCAATTTCATCTTTTTCCTTTAATCTTAACCATTCATTTTGTTTAATCTTCATTTTAAGTTTTAATCTTCACCCTTCATTCTTAATCTCACTCCAATATAAATCTCATCTTCTTTCATTTCAACCACTCAACCTTTCACACTATTCTCTAATCAAATATATTTTTCGTTTATGGTGTACATATGGGTATTTAGATTGTAGATCTCTAATATTTTTTTTTCTCAAACATATCGTTTGTTTATGATGTGTATATGTATTATTCATTCTCAATCGGTGAATTCATTATTTATTTTATACGTATATATAATAATGTAGATTTCTAATCTTTTTATTTTTCATTCACGATCCACGCGCGCACACATACACACACACACACATATATATATATATATATATATATATATTTGTTTTTTGCCTTAATTTACGTTTTGCAGAAATTTAACATCTCTGCGTGCACTCATACTACTCAAAAGGTCATTCATGTGACCCAATCATATTGAAAAAGTCTCATCTTCGTATCGTCATCCATAACATGCTAAACGATTCAAATAACGCGTCTCAAATCCAAGAGCAACAATCGAAGCCCTAATGATTATTATTATTTCCTATGTACGATCCATTTACATAAGTTTCTTATGTAAATTATAAAGTTAGAATGAAAACGATGTATATTTCTGCCAATTTTTTATGGTGTAATTTTTTTGCTTTGATTTAGTAATTTATTTTATATTCGAAGATCATGTAATTAATTATTTTGATGATTTATAATTTATATTCGAAGCCAAGTTGTAAACACCATTTTCTAGATATTCATTTTAACTATTTTGTTTTATATGCAGTCTTTCATATTTTAGAGAAAATTGTTACACATCTAAATACAATAAAATTTTTAATAGAATTTGTCAAACTTTAATATATAAATGAAATAATAACTAAATCTTTCTTTAATTATATTAAGAAATCGAATAAAGTTGTATTGACCAATATAAAATTAATTTAGTAAAGTATATTTTATTGTTTTTAATATAAGTAAAGTAAAGATTTAAATATATATTAATGCAGAATTTAATAATTAACCATAAATTCATATGATATGGTATACACAATAACTGAGTACTCCCTCCGTCCCATGGTTTTATGCACACTTTCCTTAACGGGCGTCCCAACATTTTTTGCACACTCCAAAAAAGGAAACAACAATACGAATAATACCCTTCTTTATTTTACCTTTAATCAATTCTCTTTCACTTTAATCAATGAATTACCAATTATACCTCTCATTTATTTTACCTTTAATAAATTCTCTTTCATTTATTTATTATACCAATCACTTTAATCGCTTTATTCCATTTTCTTAATCTTCGTGCCTGTCAAAGTGTGCATAAAATTCTGGGACGGAGGGAGTACTATACTCCCTCCGATCCAAAAAGTTTGTCGCATTTGGACTTTAAATTTGTTTCAAAAAGTTTGTCGCTTTTCCTAATTTTACCAATGATCTCCCTAAATTGCCCCCATTCTTTTGGAAATATATTAATTACGAATTTTTTTTGGAAAGGTTAAAGAAATGGTGGAAAAGGAAGGTGGAAAAATAAAAGGAAAAAGAGAAGAAAGGGGGAGAAAATAATGAGAGTTAAATTTGTCAAAAAAATATGTTCCTTAATTTTATACAAAATGAAAAATGCGACAAACTTTATGAAACGGAGGGAGTAAAGATTACTCCATGAATCAAGTTTTTTCGAATTCATATTTATAGGAAAAAATAATAGCACAATCTAATGATACATTTAACTACAATTAAGTTATTGTCAAAAAATAAATAAATAACTACAATTAAGTTTCTAGAATTATGTGTCAATTATTACTAATTGAGTGCATGTTACTTAAATTGTGCTAATTAAATTAATTTTGAAATAAACTTAAATTGTGCTAATTAATGAAATTAATTTTGAAATAATATATATATAATTTTGGAATGCTGCAATCAATGCATGGATGGATTAAGGTGAATCTATATATATTAATATATACTCCACAATCTTGATTACAAAATTTGAAGGAAACGTTTGACATATTTGAAGGGATTCAGAGATTAAACTAAAATAATTAGGAAAGAGTCTTAGTATTTATTTTTCATTCCTCTTAAATTCAAATTCTACTACATTTTTATATATGTGTATTAACTATCATAAATGTATATAGTAAATATATGTTTAATTTTCAGTTGACTAATTCAATTATAGTAAAAAAAATTAATAATTTAATATAATTATATATATTCAACTTCCAGTTGATCCAGTTGATTGATTAGGTGAAACATTTTTTTTTAAAAATAAACGTATGCATATTTTTAAGAGTTTATGCTTTCAAAAAAAAATTATATTTTTATAAATCATGCAAGATACTAAAATCCAATTTGGTATAACATTAATTAAATTAACTTAAATAAATAATCATATTCCATGTATAAGTACATGTTGTTAGGAAAATAATAATGACTCCCCTACATTAGAGTTAGAAATCAATTTTTGAACACATGTCATAATAATATTAAGTAATGATATGTGTTGGTCCTTGGTGGAGTATGACACAAGTGTATGGGGGGAATGCACTTGTGTATGCAAATTCTTTCTTTTCGAACAAACTGGTCTTATCAGGCAAGCTGTCTTACAACAAGCCTGAGTGTGAACTTTGATAGATACTTGTCATACTGATTACTATTAAGTGATCAGTTGGCTAAATATCTAAAAGAGTTGCTAAGTGCGGAATGTGGTTGGCCTTTTGACTCAAAGAAATACTCCAAGTTGATTTCTGAAAAACACAGTTATCAGGGACTTTGTCCAAAACAGTTTTTCTTAACTCACTGAATTTAGCCCTTTGAAATATGATTGAATGTAAGTGTAATAACAAAAAGCAGTAAGTAAATGGCACACAATTTATAGTGGTTCAGAGACTCAAGCTCATACATCCACTTTCCCTGATTGAACAGGATAATTCCTTAACAATGGAATTAGCTTGTTTTATAGTGCCAAGGTGCACTGATTAACAACACTCTCTTAGTGTTTTGATCCCTAGGATAATCTGAGTCTTAGTGCTCAATCTCTCTGAGTTAAGACTGTGTTTCACAATAACAGTCCTTAACTCCCCACTTCTACAACAAACACTCCTTCACTTAATGAGGTAAGGGTTTGAGGTTTGGTTCCAACTAGTAGAGATACCCTTTACAATAAGAACAGTGTAAAGGCTTAGGATATCTCAATGCTAAGCTTTGGATGTTTACAAAGATTGGCTTAGCTAATTGAAGTGATCAGGAAACTTGGGATTCTAAAGAACAGCTTTGGTTTCCTTTGATTGCTTGATGATAGTTTGATAGCAGGTAGTTGGATACTTGAATCCTTTGATCACTTCTGTATTTATAGGTAAATTTGAACAAACTAACCGTTGGAGGGATAGCAATTCAAACTTGTCTATTTGCAGCACCATTGAAACGGTTATGAAGCTTGGCATCCTTTTATCCACTGTGTAAAAGCCTCTTCAATGGTTGCTTGAATGAATGTGTTGACTTCTGAAAAATGCGGCTTGAGATGACTTGTGTCAGATTCCAAATATGCACATTTCCCAAGGTTGATTTGTGGCAGAATCTACCCTCAACCAACGGTCAGATGGGACAACTCCCCTGAACATTCCTTCTGCAAGTTAGAATGTTCCAACATTCATTCAATGCTTCACTCTTTAATGCTTCCAAGTCTTCAATGCTTAGTTCAGGCTTGATGGTAATGAATGCTTCAATAAATGTGTCTTCTGTGAGCTTGGCATTCAATGCTCTTGATCATTTGCACTTCAATTGATCTGATCATTTGCATTTATGAGCATTGTCTTATCACTCTTGATCTTTTCAGCTCTGTTGTCCATTCAGTAAGCTTGTCCTGAAGAACTCAGCAACTTTGGCCTATAACCTTAACACTTATCAAGCTGCCTAACATTCCAGCTTTGGACAACTATCCTGAACTTTACAATCTCACAACATTTCTGAGATTTTTAACTTAAGCATTCTACTTACTCAAGTGTCCTGAGACAACTTGACTGATCTAGACTTGAGCATATCTCAACTAATCTGAACATCATCAATCAGGGGTTTTGGTATCTAAATCAAAATCATTTTATTCCCAACAATTTCCCCATTTTTGATGATGCCAAAACCTATTACAAAGGGAACTTGACTTATACTAGACTTTACCTTCAGGGTGAGTGATCTAGTCAACTTTCCTCAAAGAAACTGTTAGCACAATAAATCAAGTAAATATGTCATGTTAGGTTAGTTGAGATAATGAGTTGTTATCTCTTGATAGAAAATCAGTGGTCCTTTTATATATGTCATAGAGCATTACAGATCAGAAAATCAAAGGACATACTAAACTGATACAAATGAAATAGAATAACAACAATCATTAAAATCACAGATAGAGAGGGAAGAAATGAACTTATCCTTCAGAGAGTTCCATCATCTTGAGGAGCAATGACATACTGAGCCCAGACCCTCTTCTTCAACTCCCAAATATCCTTGTTGGATCCTTTAGGGCCAGGCTTCATCTTCTCCATCCTCATGATTGTGATGAATTCCTCCAGAATCTTTCCCTCATCAATAAGGTTCCCATTGAACTTAGGAGGCATGTACAGAATAGGACCAGGGGCCTTGAACTCGATTCTGGCCATCTCAGCTGCTGCAAACAACTTCTGGTACAGGTCCCTATGGTTCTCAAACATGAACTGCACAAAGACCTCATCAACACTCTCTTCAAGCCATTTCCCAATGACATAAAAGTCATATACAAAGCTTCTCTTGGCCTCCTCCCATGCATCATTCAGTGAGATTGGAACCCACTTATCATGGTGAGGGTACTGAGTGTCCCATCTTTGCAGCATCTGTGGTTTGAGTCTTCTGTAAGAAGCTCTCCTTCTTGGAGCTTTGAAGTTTGCCCTTCTCTCATCCCTTGCTTTGTTGGCCTCCACCAACTGATCCATTCTTTCTTTAGCTCTTTGAAGAGCTAGCTTCTCCTGTGTCTCTGGATCCTTTCCAAATCCTTCTTCAAACAGCTTAGAAGGATCATCAGCAAGCTTGGGCATTCTCACTTCAGGCTCTCTGTCCTGTACTTCTTCTTCAATATCAGGCAACTTGGCTGCTTTCTTCAACCTCTTAGACTGCCTCAATGGAGTTGACTCTTCAGACTGGAATTCTGATGGAAGAGTCAGGCTGGTTGGGAATTCATTGAAGGCTTGTTCCTTCCTTTTTCTCTCAGATGCTCTTGTCACCTTCCCCCTTACTTCAGCAACCTTCTCCTTGGGGTCAAGTCCTGCAGACTCACCACCAGGTCTCTGAAGCTTTCTTGCCTGACTTTCCATTGCTGACATCATAGACTCTTTAACAGCAATCTGGATTTGCTCTTCCTCAGTTAAATTCTCAATGTTCATTGGGCCTTTGCCTTTCCCAATGTCTTCTTCTTCCTCCTCCTCAATCTCAGGGACCTTCTCCTTTACTTTGGATTCACCAATCCTCAAGGTTCCCTTTGCTCTAGCTCTCTCTCTTTCCCCCTTTTTGGCATTATCAAAACATTGGGGCTTCAACCCACTCATAGAGACAGAGAGATGTGAGTGAGCTTGAGTGAGGGACTTCAACTCCTGCAGCAAATAAACATTCTCATCATGAATGTTTTGCATCTTGTTATCAGCCACACTCAAGAATGTGTGAACAGGCTTCATTTTCTGAGCAACAATGGCATCCAAAGTGGCTTTCAGTGATTGGTCAAGTTTGGCCTGCAGTTGATCAGTGAGGTTGGCCACAACTTGATCAGACACTTTGGCCATTAGTTCAACTGTGAACTTTTCTGCAGCTTCTTTCACCATAGCAGCTTTCAACTCTTCAGCCTTCTTCCTCTGAGCTGCTGTCCTTTGCCTCAATGCATCTTTGATTGTCCTTCTCAAGGCTCTCACATTATGCTTGTAAAGATCTTTGAGGCCCTGCTGCTCTTTCTTGACTGACTTTGTGAACTTTCCCATTGCATTCTTTGCCTTGGTTACCTCTGTTGAAACTGTTTGCAGTCCAGTTTCAACACCACAAATTCTTGCATCCAAAGTTGGCAAAATCACCTCTTCTGAGCCAGTAAGCCTCATCTCCACAGAGGCTAGAGTTTTGCCTTGGCCATCAAGGGTGTCCACTGTTTCAGCATGTGCCTTCCCAACTTCCCTGACTAATGTATCCAACTTCTCTGATTGCTCTTCAATTATGGTTGCAGTCTGAGTAGCAATCTGTAAACCAGCCTCAGTGGCATTGGCTTGCTCAAAGTACATCTTGTTCAAGGTGGACACATTTGCTGAGACTGCTTCAAGGTCAATGTCAGCATCAACTGGAATATCTGTGAGGGAAGCATCTGCAAAAAATTGTTCAATGGTAACAACAACAGAATCTGCAAAACTAAGAGTGTTAGTAAAATCTCCCTCAACACCCTCATTCTTTTCTTCTCCCAATAGGTTTGATACCTCAGCACCTATGCTCTCATTTTCAACTTTATTCTTTTATTCAATATCAAAAGATAGACTCACATTCACTGGAGAATCAGGCCTCCTTTCACCAAGGGATTCATCAAGTTCAGATTTGACTTGAAGAATAACCTGACTCTCATATTGGGCTGCACCCAATATTTCTACTTCATCTCCCTCTATTTGTGGTGCACTCAAGCTACCAGTAATCACACAATCCTCACCGTCTCCCTCTGATTTTTCAAAACTAACAGCCTTTTCAACTCCTTCCATTCCTAAACCTGACACCTCCATATCCTCAACAGGATCCACATAGGGCAGTTGTTGGGAGATCACAGTGCTTGGGCATCCCAAGGCCACTGAGTCATCCTGAATGACTAAAGGCTGGTCAATGTCCAACTTCTCTGACATTGATGAGGCTTTAGTCAAACTAGCTTCTCCCATGGAAGTCTCAGCATTGTCAAGCTGTGCCTCAGGCTCAGAAGAACCATCCTTGGCCAATGCATCTTGGACTGAGTCACCACCCTTGGTCAACTCCTCTGAATGATCAGAGTCCTTAACAGAATGATAGGTCAAGTAATGTACCTGAGCAGAATTGAGGCCAAGAGGATTGGGATTGGTGTTGTCGTCATCATCATCATCATCATCATTATCATCATCAGATGTGCTATCAGGATGCTTGATTCCTTGTGCAATTATTTCTCTTTCAGCAAGCACCTTCTCATGAACTATTGTGCAAAACAAGGCCTTAGTGGTCAACACACTGGACTTCTTTACATTGGCAAAGTGTAAAAGCCTGTTTTCTTCAACCTGCCACCAGCTTGCACCCTTATCCTTGATAGCCTGAGCTATCTCCACCATTGTTCTATCTTTGATCTCAACAAGTGCACTGAGATCATAGAATTGCTGCTGCAGCCTTGGATACTCCTTCAATCCTGGATAAAGCTGATCCACATTAGCTTTGGCAATCTGCCTCAGCATCCCTTCATATGTATACTCTTCATCACTTCCTTCTCCGTCAGAAGAGTTGGCTTGAGATTCAGGGGGGTTGGATTGGGTTTCAGGTAGGTTGGGCTGGGACTCAGATAGGTTGGGTTCAGAAGGATTGGGTTTAGATGAGCTTAAGACAATTTGGGACTCAGGTGCTTTAGAGAGCAATGTTCCTGAGGAGGTAATTGGAATGGCTGGAATGGGTGGAAGAACAACTTGATCACCTTCTTGAAGAACAGTTTCAAGAAGTTTGGTATAGGAAAGAAGTCTGGGATCAAGTGGGGAGAATGGTCTGTCTTCAATTTCAACTAAATCAGCCAATACATCAATTCCTGACCTATCAGGAGAACCTTCAGGAGAATAAACCTTCTTGGCCACAATTGGGGCATATTCAGGAGTCTTACACTCCTCTTCATCAGGTCTTGGTGATATTCTCTGAGATTGAATATCAGGAGAGTTGGCTTCTTGGCTGTTGGGCTTTGATTTTGTCTTGGAGTTAGACCTACTTGCTTGTCTAATCTCCTTGAAGAATTCCTTCTTCTTCTTTTCCTCTTCCATCAACTTCTGCTTCTCAGAAGTTTTGATAATCCTTCTCCTTCTTTCTGACCTTGTTGGCTTATCAAGGTCCCTAAACTCTGTTACAGATTCAGGTTGCAAGGGGACAACCTCTCTGAATTCTTCACCCTCTTCAGGGGGGTTGACTCCTTCTTCAACTACTTTCTCAATCTCCTCAGAAGTGGCACCTCCACTTTTAGACTGACTTTCTGGGGAAGATTCACTCAGAATCTTCTTCATCCTCTTCATCTTTGGCTGAGCTTTCACAGGTTGAACTTTCCTCTTTCTTGGAGAGGATCTGGTGGCTGGTACAACAGCTACTGCTTTCTTGGAGGCTGCCTCTTGCTTCCTCTTCTCTGTCTTGGAGGACAGCTTCCTAAACATCACCTTTTGAGCTGGAAAAGGCTTTGGCTTGGCTTGGAGGTGAGTGTAGTGAGCAAATCTTTCCAAGAGCAAACTAGCTCTTGTGCAAAACTGGAGTCTCCCATCAACCACCACCTTGTGGTGTTTCACCTCTTTGAACTTAAACTTCTCATTCATCATCTTATCCAGAATGAAGTTTTTCCAATCAAACTTGACTCTCTTCTCAGCAGAGTCAATCACAGCAGCCATCACTCTCAATTTAGGTATACTGATTTGTTCAACACTCCCAGAGTGACTCAATAGACTTTTCACCACACAATCAAACAAGTGCCTATAAACTGGTTTTAAGGTGTTCTTGTTCTGAGCACTTACTAGCTTTTTGGGTACTAGCATCCATGGGTTGGAGAACTCCTGCTCCTCTCCTTCTCTATAAACTTCTGGATTTTGGCCTTCAGATGGTAGCCCAAAACTGGCATCAAGGTCCTCTGCAGTGAAGATGATTGTGTGTTGGCTTTCTTCATCTTTATCTTCCTCAGCATAAGTCAACTTGGTGCACACATCACCCTTTTTGCCCTTCCATCTGAGATGGGCAAAGAATTATGCCATGAAAGGATTCAAGCAAGAATCAGGCTTGGTGCCTAGGAACTTCTCAAGCCCTGCCTCCCTTAGCCATTGGAGGACTGGTTCAACTTCTTTATCTGGGCTGTCAAAGGCTACCAGCTTCTCAAACCACAAAGAGTTTATGTTACTGAGATAGGCAAAATCAATGTCCAAAGATGGATCATTGAAGTCTACTAACTCTTCTCTCTTAATTTTGGGAGCCATGGATGGATTGAAAGTAAGATGAGAAACTTGCAGGTTGAGAGGTTTTCAAAAACTTGAGAGTTGGAAAGTATGAGTGTGTAGGGAAGGGAGTAAAAATCTAAGAGTTTATATATGTGAGGAATTTATTAACCGTTGGTTAATAGTGAATAATGATGGATAAAGTTAAAAACCGAGTGGATAAAGTGGGGTATAGGGCTTTAGGCGGTTAAAAGAATGTTTAATGCAAATCAATGGCTTTGATGAAGGCTCAAGAATTCATGAAATCTTAATGGAGATTTTGCATTAAATGCTGATTTGCCATTTTGGTGGCAAAAATCTTTATAGCACACGCCATCCTAAAATGGCCTACTCTTAGACAAAGAAATCTTTTAAATCTCTAATCAATGCTAAAAATAGCAATAATTATCCGATTTACTCGGACAAACATCCTGAGACGTGTTTTGACTTCTGTTTTGGTCAAAATGTCTGACCAACACGCCTGAGTAGGTCCCAATGTTGCTGACTGGGTCCCACTAGGACAAAGCTCCTGACCAACATTGTTGAATACCATTAGGACAACTTTGTTGAGTTTCCCTCTTTGGCAGACTGCTTCAGTGAGGTTGGTCAACCTTGCTGAAGTTCATCTTAATGAACTTCCCACTTCATGTGAGCTTCCTTCCTTCACTTTTCCATCTTCCCTGGATCAAGTAAGCCTAATTCAGCTGAGAGTTCTAAGAACCTTGCTTCAGCTAGTGGCTTAGTCAAGATATCAGCTTTTTGCTTATCAGTGTGAATTTTGACAAGCTTGATATCTTTCTTCTCCACATGATCCCTTATGAAATGATGCTTGATATCAATATGCTTGCATCTGGTGTGGAGCACTGGATTCTGTGAAATGGAAATTGCACTGTTGTTGTCACAGAATATTGGCACTTCATTGGTGATGACTTTGTAATCTCTAAGTTGCTGCCTGAGCTAAAGTATCTGAGCACAGCAACTTCCAGCTGCTACATATTCTGCTTCAGTTGTTGAAGTGGCAACTGTATTTTGCTTCTTGAAGAACCATGAGATAAGCTTGCTGCCCAAGAATTGACATGTTCCAGAGGTGGACTTTCTGTCAATTCTACATCCTCCATAGTCTGCATCTGAATATCCAGTGAGCTCAATGTTGTCATCAGCTGGATACCATAATCCAAGATTCTCAGATCCCTTGAGATATCTTAGGATTCTCTTGGCAGCATCAAGGTGGCTCCTTTTTGGATTTGCTTGAAATCTTGCACAGACTCCAACTGCAAATGTGATATCAGGCCTACTTGCAGTGAGATATAGCAATGATCCTATGATTCCCCTGTAGTTAGTGGAGTTTGTTGATTCTCCACTTTCATCAGGATCCATTTTCCAGTTAGTATTCATAGGAATTCTGACTGGCTTGCTTGTAGCACATCCAAATTTCTTGATCATGTCCCTTGTATACTTAGCCTGATTGATGAATATTCATTTCTTAGATCGAGTGATTTGAAGTCCTAAGAAGAAATTCATCAATCCCATCATGGACATCTCAAATTTGCTTTGCATGAGTTTGGAGAATTTTTCACACAACTTCTCATTTGGAGATCCAAATATAATGTCATCCACATAGATTTGGACTAACAAAATATCATCTCCTTCACAGATTCTGAACAAGGTTCTGTCAACAGTGCCTTTGACAAAACCATGATCTAGAAGAAACTGTGATAAGGTGTCATACCAAGCTCTTGGAGCTTGCTTTAAGCCATAGAGGGCTTTCTTCAATCTGTACACCCTGTCTCCTTCTTCAAAGCCTGGGGGCTGTTCAACATATACTTTATCTTTGAGCACCCCATTGAGAAATGCACTCTTCACATCCATTTGATACACCTTGAATCTCATGTGAGCTGCATATGCTAAGAAGAGTCTGATTGCCTCAAGTCTGGCCACTGGAGCAAAGGTCTCATCATAATCAATCCCCTCAGATTGACAATATCCCTTGGCCACCAGTCTTGCTTTGTTCCTCACAATGATGTCATTTTCATTTTTCTTATTTTTGAACACCCATTTGGTTCCAATGACATCTTGATGAGTTGGCCTCTCCACCAGCTCCCAAACTTCATTTCTGTTGAACTGGTTCAGCTCTTCTTGCATGGCTATGATCCAGTTGGTGTCTTGTAGTGCTTCCTCAATGTCTTTTGGTTCCTGTTCTGAAAGGAAACAACAAAACAAATCACTTTCTCCATGAAATCTTCTAGTTTTGATCCCTTCACTTGGGTTACCAAGTATCAGGCTAGTTGGGTGGTCTTGCAACCAAGTCCTTCTAGACCTGATCCCTTCAGGAGGATTGTCCTCATCTGAGGTTGGATCACTAGACTCATTAAATTCAGGAAAGTTAATTGAAGGATCAAGTTCAGGATCATATTCAGGGGTATTGTCCTCATTGTCAGATAAGTTGACATTTTCATTGGTTCCCCCTTGAATATTGGATCCATTTACTACCTCAGCATTGCCTGCTTCTTCATTGGTAGTTGTTACCTGGTTTTGAACTGAGATTGGGTCAGTCAGTTCAATTTCACCTTCAGGTTGATTGCCATCAGGTAGGTTGTCCAGTTTTTGATTGTCATGTAGTTCAGGCTGGGCAACATCTACAAACACTGTCTCCTTGTCCTTTGGTGATTAAGGACCTGTTTTGAGTGTGACATGCAGTGCTAATGGCTTCAGCCCAGAACCTTTTAGGCAATTTGGATTCAGCAATCAATGTTCTTGCTGCTTCTTTTAAGGTTCTGTTTCTTCTTTCAGCAACCCCATTTTGTTGAGGTGTTCTTGCTGCTGAAGTCTCATGAATGATGCCATTCTTGCTGCAGTACTCATTGATGTATGAGTTTATGAATTCAGTGCCTTTGTCTGATCTGATCTTGACAATACTAATTAGGCCCTTTTCATTACTCAATCTCATCATCAATTCAGGTAGCTTGACTTGAGTCTCCTTTTTGTTCAGCAAGAAAACTACCCAAGTGTACCTGGAGAAATCATCAACAACAACTAATGCATATTTTCTTCCATTTATACTAACTGGGATGATTGGACCAAATAAATCCATATGCAGTAGTTGAAGAACTCTCTCAGTTGAGATGACAGGCTTCCCTTTGAATGAAGCTTTGATCTGCTTTCCTTCCTGACATGGCTGGCATATATGTTCTTTGGTGAACACTTGATTTGGCAGCCCTTTAACTAGAGAGTTTCTTGCAATCTTGTTGATGGTTTTGAAGTTCAGATGGTTTAGTCTTTTGTGCCACAGCCAGCTTTGCTCACTTGTGCCTTTGGCAACAAGACAAACTGCTTCAGGGGTTTTGCTCCAATCTGCAAAATAGACATTTCCCTTTCTCACCCCTGTTAGTAGCACCTGTTGTGTTGAATTATTTTTGATAATACATTCATTTGGTGCAAATTCAACACAATATCCTTTATCACAGATTTGACTTATAGACAACAGGTTATATTTCAGGCCTTGGACATATGAGACATCAGTAATTTTAACATTACCAATGTTTAATGTACCATAACCTCTTGTGATTCCTTGAGAGCTGTCTCCAAAGGTAACTGAAGGACCATCCTTTTTAATGAACTCTGAGAGAAGCTCCTTATTCCCAGTCATGTGTCTTGAACATCCACTGTCCAAGTACCATGCTGTTTTCTTGTTGATGCTTCTCCTCTTCTTGTGGTCCTTGCAGTCCTGCAAAGTCAAAATTTAGGTACCCTTTGAATGTTGGGTCCTAGAGGGTTAGCTGTACCTTTTGGAACCCAAATCTGCCTAATTACTCTGATTGACTCAAAGTGACTGACTTGGTTTCCATTTACATCTACATACACAGTTTTACCCTTAAATGCCTTGGGTGGCTTCTGTGTATAAGTGTTGGCCTTGTAAGGTTCAGGAGAGTTGGTGAATTTCTTTGGGGCATATCTCCTGAAGTTACTAGACTTAGGTGCAGCTTGGTAAGACCTTTGAGGATAGGGGCTTGGATGGCCTTTTCCTTTTGGCATGTAAGGTCCAGGCTTCCTGAAGGTTTTATACCTGTCAGAGGGGTTTGGCCTTAATCCATTCGGTTGAGGTTGCCTCATTTGAGTTGGCCTTTTCTGAACAGATTTTGGACAACTCCACTGATGAGGATTCAGATAGGTTGACCTTCCATTGGTTCTACCCCTCTGAACCTCATTCCTCCTGTAAGCAATGTCTTTAACCTTTTCCATAGGTATGGGTTTAGGGACATTGTTTACTTGAGTTGGTATAAAAATTCATTTACCCTTATCCTTGATCAGTGGTTGATTTACTTCCATTTCATTTTGTTGAGCCACTGATCTTACAAAAGTCATCTTAGAATTGCTTGATGAGGCAATACTAAGACCAGGTGAGGGTTCAAATGGATTATAGCCTAATCCACCTCTTTGAGCAAATGGTCTTTGAAACCCTTGAATTTCTTCTATTGCTTTAGCAGATTTATTCAAGGCAGACATCTTCATTTTTAAGCCCCCCTCACTCAATTTAAGAGTATCAAATTCACTTGAGAGATTGTCAAATTTAGCTTGAAGGATTCTAAGATCAAAATCCTTTTTCCTCAAGGCCAGTTCTTGTTCATCAATCAACTTTTGTTGTTCAGTGACTTTGAGAGACATTTCATCATGTTCTCTCACAGTCTGTTGATACAACTCAGTTGATTTAATGTCAAACTCTGGTTCAGGAAGGTTGGGAGTTTGAACTTTAGAATTCAAAAGCTCATTTTCTCTCAGTGCCATATTGCATACCTCTTGTAGCCTGGTGAAATCCTCAAGTAACTTCCCAAAGTTGAGTTTCAAGTGGATTTCACTGGACTCATGTGTGTTATTTGAAGAATTGGAAGATGAACATACCTCTTCATTTTCAAATGCCATTTGACAGTCATCATCACTGTCACTATTGGAGAATAGTCCATCATCAGAAGAGTAGACACTCACTTCACATGCTGATTCTCCAGCTATCATGGCCTTCCTGTTGTTCAGCCTCTTATCTCTTTTGTTCTGCCTTTCTTTTCTTTCTTTGGCACTTAGGTCAGGACAGTCATACTGAAAGTGACCCTTTTTCTGGCAGTTGTAACACACATCTTCATCATCATTCTTTTTGCTTGAGGACTCCTTCCTCCTTGATGATGATGGTTCAGCTTTGCTGTACTTCTTTCTGTCAGCATATCTGTCTTCTTTCTTCTCATCAGAGACTTTGTCCTCTGATTTGTTGTCAGGAGAGCTGAATCTCCTTCTGGTTCTGTTGTCTTGGTAGAACTTTTTGTATCTACCAAATCTGGAGTTGAGCTTCTCAAATCTCCTTGCCATGAGTGCCAGCTCCTCCTTCATTTCAGATTTTGAAACAGATTGAGAGGATCTTTGAGTATTCTTCTTTTCTGTTTCTGCAGCTTTGAAGGCAACACCTTTGCTTGAGGAGGATGGCTCATCATGCACCTTCTTTCTGTTTAAATCAAACTCATATGCTTTGAGTTCAGAGAATACTTGCTGCATGGGCATGTTGTCAAGATTGCTGGTATTTTGCATCATGACAGAATATATGTCCCACTTGGATGTGAGACTTCTCAGAATCTTCAAAGCAACTTCTCTTTTGGCATAGAACTTGCCAAGAGAGTTTATCTCATTCATGATGTCAGTGAATCTGCCATCAAGATGATCAATAGTTTCATTGGCTTCCATAGAGAATTGTTCATATTTTTGGATAGCCACTTGAAGTTTGTTTTCTTTTATCTTTTGGGTACCTTCACACATAAGTGCTAAGGTGTCCTAAATCTCTTTGGCTGTTGTGCAGTGGTATACTCTTCCCATCACTGCATCTGGAATAGTCTGGTACAAGGTATTCATTGCAATGTAGTTCAGGTTGTGTCTTTTTCTTTCTTCAGCTGTAAACTCATCCTCATCCTTTGGCAGCAACTCCCTTGAATCTACTTTCTGAGCATCAGTGAGCTTGGGATTTGCTTTGGTGAATGTGAAGGGTCCTCTGGTGATGACTTTGAGCATTTCATCATGCTGGCAAGCAAGATGTGCTCTCATCCTGATCTTCCAGAAATCATAATTCTCAATTGAGAACATTGGCAATTTGTGATGAGAAATATGATTGACTTGGTTTGGACCCATGTTGTTGATGGTGTTGACAGCATCTCCTGGAACTGCATTGTTAGCCATTTCTATAGAAATAGAATCAGATAAGCACAAATAGGTTTTTCAGAAATTTGGATCAGTTCAGTGACCACAGAAATAATGTGATTTTTGAAAATCAGTTGAATTTTCAGAAGCAGTGGTCCATGAACCCCTGCTCTGATACCACTTGTTGGTCCTTGGTGGAGTATGACACAAGTGTATGGGGGGGGGGGGGGAATGCACTTGTGTATGCAAATTCTTTCTTTTCGAACAAACTGGTCTTATTAGGCAAGTTGTCTTACAACAAGCCTGAGTGTGAACTTTGATAGATACTTGTCCTACTGATTACTATTAAGTGATCAGTTGGCTAAATATCTAAAAGAGTTGCTAAGTGCGGAATGTGGTTGGCCTTTTGACTCAAAGAAATACTCCAAGTTGATTTCTGAAAAACATAGTTATCAGGGACTTTGTCCAAAACAGTTTTTCTTAACTTACTGAGTTTAGCTCTTTGAAATATGATTGAATGTAAGTGTAATAACAAAAAACAGTAAGTAAATGGCACACAATTTATAGTGGTTCAGAGACTCAAGCTCCTACATCCACTTTCCCTGATTGAACAGGATAATTCCTTAACAATGGAATTAGCTTGTTTTATAGTGCCAAGGTGCACTGATCAACAACACTCTCTTAGTGTTTTGATCCCTAGGATAATCTGAGTCCTAGTGCTCAATCTCTCTGAGTTAAGACTGTGTTTCACAATAACAGTCCTTAACTCCTCACTTTTACAACAAACACTCCTTCACTTAATGAGGTAAGGGTTTGAGGTTTGGTTCCAACTAGTAGAGATACCCTTTACAATAAGAACAGTGTAAAAGCTTAGGATATCTCAATGCTAAGCTTTGGATGTTTACAAAGATTGGCTTAGCTAATTGAAGTGATCAGGAAACTTGGGATTCTAAAGAACAGCTTTGGTTTCCGTTGATTGCTTGATGATAGTTTGATAGCAGGTAGTTGGATACTTGAATCCTGTGATCACTTCTGTATTTATAGGCAAATTTGAACAAACTAACCGTTGGAGGGATAACAATTCAAACTTGTCTATTTGCAGCACCATTGAAACGGTTATGAAACTTGGCATCCTTTTATCCACTGTGTAAAAGCCTCTTCAATGGTTGCTTGAATGAATGTGTTGACTTCTGAAAAATGCGGCTTGAGATGACTTGTGTCAGATTCCAAATATGCACATTTCCCAAGGTTGATTTGTGGCAGAATCTACACTCAACCAACGGTCAGATGGGACAACTCCCCTGAACATTCCTGCTGCAAGTTAGAATGTTCCAACATTCATTCAATGCTTCACTCTTTAATGCTTCCAAGTCTTCAATGCTTAGTTCAGGCTTGATGGTAATGAATGCTTCAATAAATGTGTCTTCTGTGAGCTTGACATTCAATGCTCTTGATCATTTGCACTTCAATTGATCTGATCATTTGCATTTATGAGCATTGTCTTATCACTCTTGATCTTTTCAGCTCTGTTGTCCATTCAGTAAGCTTGTCCTGAAGAACTCAGCAACTTTGGCCTATAACCTTAACACTTATCAAGCTGCCTAACATTCCAGCTTTGGACAACTATCCTGAACTTTAAAATCTCACAACATTTCTGAGATTTTTAACTTAAGCATTCTACTTACTCAAGTGTCCTGAGACAACTTGACTGATCTAGACTTGAGCATATCTCAACTAATCTGAACATCATCAATCAGGGGTTTTGGTATCTAAATCAAAATCATTTTATTCCCAACAATATGAAATTGACAAATTATGTATCGAAATTTAAGGATATTTTTTAGCGTTACATTATAAATTAGAATTGAAAATATAACATTTAAATTTTACGAAAGTAAGTTATGTATCATTTTAAATTATATTATAACGAATTAAGGAGACATTTAAATTAAGAATATAAAATATTATCTAACATTTATTAGATTATATTTTTATAAAAAATGGAATGATTTAATTCCATCAATATAAGATGAAGCTAATTTTAATAAAAGTATAATGTATCTTTTATTCGAATTTTATTGTTAGTAATATATTACAATCAATATTTAGGCCTGCTATTTTATTTTAGTTTTAATTTTATTGATTATCATCATATTATTAGCACTCATTTTTTTTTTTAAGTAAACTGAAATTTCTTTTGACCTTTCTTGCTTCACTTTAGGCTCGATATTTTATTTTGGAGTATATATTATCATAATATTTTTATATGGGTCTTCGCTTATAATTTAATTATTTCACTATTAATCTTAATTAATACATATAACGTATATTAATTATTTTTTGAACTAAAATACAAGATTGTAAACATGGGATATAGTAATTAGGATTTTACTAACTTTGTCATTTAGACTTCTTAGCAAGTCTCATGTGACTGAATCTAATTAATGAAATTTAAACTTTTTTTGACATGACATCTCCTTCATAAAATAATATTATTTTTTTAATTTGATTTAATTTCAAAACGTTTGATTCAACACAAATGAGTCTTTCAAGAAGTTTAATTTTGTAACAATATTTAAAGTTGTTGATTTATTTGTAATTATTTAAAAGTTTAAATTAGATTGTAGATGAGATGAGTGAGAAGTGGTAATTTAATTTGCAATTAATCATAAATAATTAGAAAGAAAATTCAATAGTTAATAAAAGTATACTAATATTTTGAAATAGTGAACAGAGGATGTGTCACATTACATATGTTGCACAATCAATAATTTAAGCACATGTCATAGTTTTTAAAATTAACGACTTCATTAAATTAAGGCACATAAACAAATTAAACTACGAAATGACACATAATTAAAATTAACCCCAAAATGATAATCTAAATTCTCTATTAATATATATAGAGTAATTTAATAATCTTAGATCTCTGTGCTATAGAGTTTGAATGTGCATTGTGGGTATATGACACAAGTAATATATAGGTAAGTTGGTTTTTTGTACTATATATAGTACTAAATTTCTAATGAAGTTAGTTAAGAACTGCCTTAGTTAAGTAAAAAAATTTATGTCACAAATTATAACCAATTTTTTTTTTTGTTACAGTGGTTTACCTAGTTGAGTTATAAGAGGGAGGATCGTTCTATGCCCACATATTATTGTTCTTGCATATGGACAACAAAATTCCAAATCCCGAGGATGTTGATCGTATTATATCTACAAAAATACTTGACAAAGACGTTGATTTGAGATTACACGATTTAGTTGCAGAGTGCGTGATGCTTAGTTCGTGTGGTGCTGCGAACTAGAATTGTCCTTACATGATAGATAAGAGTTGTAGTAAAAGATTTTCAAAGAAACGCATAGAATGAACTGCATACAATCGACGAGGATGACTACCCTCTTTAAAGGAGAAGGAATGAGGATCATTCAGCCAATATATGGAAAATAAGTCTCGACAATCAGTATGTGGTACCTTACAATGCCAATTTATTGAGTAAGTATCAAGCCCATATAAATGCCGAGTGGTGAAACAAACACAAATCTATCAAATACCTGTTTAAGTATATCAACAAGGGATGTGATAGTTATTTGCAACTATTTCCAGTGATGAAGAGGGAGAAGAGGATTTTACGTTTAAAGATGAAATTAAAAAAAATCTCAATTGTTGATATGTTTCCCCATGTGAAATTGTCTGGAGAACACCTGTATTCGAAATTTACTACAAGTTCCTTTCTTTGCAAAAATTGTTATTTCATCTTCCAAACAAATAATTGTGTTTGATGATGATGATGAACACATTGGCAATATTCTAGAAAGATCTTCTACACAACATTCGATGTTTTTATCCTAGATGGAATTCAACAGAGAAAATGAATTTGTAAGGGATCTTACGTATATAGAATTTCCCTTTAGGTTTATTTAGAATAATCAAAATCACAAATGGATTATTAGAGTAAATAATACTTTTATTGGGAATATTGAATTATGTTCCATCAGGAGCTGGTGAACAACATTACTTGAGTCTTTTAATACCTCACAGTAAGGGTTCTAGGTTACACGAAAAGATTAGAATGATTGATAATGTAATATATCCTACATTCAAAGATGTTTGCTATGCAATGAATATTTTAGATGATTATAGAAAGTATGTTGATGAAATTGTATTGAAGGCAAGTTTTTGGACATCATCTCATTATTTTAGAAATTTATTTTCAACTCTACTTCTATTATCAAGTATGAGTTGTCTAGACATAATTTTTAAAGGATATGGGAGGCAAAGGCAATGTCAGACGATATACTATCGGGAAGAAGATGATTGTTTAAATTACTAGGTACAAATTATTTAGCAATGTTTAAATATTTAATTTATTAAATAAATGTTACTTTATACCTATAATTTAATCTAATACTTTTATATACATGTTTGAAAAAATATTTTTTAATTAATAAATTAAATTATATAATAAATTTATTTTAATCCCGCGTAAAACGCGGGTCTTACACTAGTATAGAATTATTCTGCGGAAACTCATCTAGTTCTGGAGTCGAATAATAGATCGATTTCTTATTAAAGTCATATCTGTGTAATTAAAGTCATATCTGTACACAATATTTGTACATTGTAAGTTGTAATAGAGTACATATAATTTGCATATTTGAATAAATAAAGGAATTTTAACAAGGTATATTAATCAATAAAATTGCAATATATAAATTTTTGGACAAGAGTAATATTCTCTCCCTCCACCAAATGTAGTCCCATTGAAATGGGACACAAGTTTTAAGAAAAAGGTAGATAAAGTAGATAAGTTAAAGGGTGATAGTTTCCATAAAGTTTATGAGACTACATTTAGTGGACAAATAATATGAGGCAAATGGGACTACATTTCATGGACGGAGGGAGTACTTCTTTCGCCCTTCTAAAGTTGTCCACTTTTGCACATTGATTAAGAAATAAAAAAAGGGTAAAAAGAGATAGGATAGAAAAAAGATAGAGAGAGATATCATTGAGAAAATGTAGAGAAAGGTAATAGGTATTCTCAAAAAAGAAAATGAGTAACTTTCAGTGAGAAACAAAAAATAATAAAATTAGTAATTTTTGAATGTAAGAATGATAATTTATACCGAACTCGTGGTGACCCGCTCTGTCCCCTCTCCAATCGGGGCAATTTTTTGATTTATTTATAATTTATCGGTTTAGATTCAATTTTCGGGGAAAAATCAAAATACTTTAATTCGGAGACGATATTTATATGCCCCGACCCGTGCCCCACCTCAAAACCGCCCCGAAATATATTATATACATATTTTTTTATATTTATGTATGTATATATCTCTATATATAATCAAATATTATTTTGATTATTTATATTTTGTATTTTTAATTATTTTTAAATAAATAGTTTTATAATATAATTGATTATTAATGTCATAATAATTTTTTTATGAAGATATTTGTTTAAATGGTGTATATTCAACTCAAGCATATAGTGTGTGGAGTGTACATTATATATATAGGGCTCAACATTCTAGAGTCTTCTATCTAACAACAATTAGTTAAATATGTAACTACCCTTCTATAAGTATAGAGTATGTATGTATGTATACGAGTGTGTGTGTTTCGCATGTGTGTTGCATGCATGTTCCTTGCCTCGCCTCGCTTGATTCTGTATACTTCAACATGCCCCGAAAGAAACCAAACCACCATAGCTTTAGACATTTTGAACCAGGTGAGGAGATGAGCAAACCTAACTGGAGCAATAGGCTTGGTATGAAGATCACCTGGTTGATCTTCATAAGTGATGAATCTAATGTCAAATGTGCCATTTTGAACCTTTTCTCAAAGGAAGTGGATGTCCACTTCAATGTGTTTGGTACGTGAGTGAAAAGCTGGACTAAATGCTAATGTGATCGCCCCTTGATTGTCACACCATAGTAAGCTGGGAGTAGAAACTAGAATGTGAAGCTCTTTGCAAAGGCTAGCAATCCACATAAGGTCTGTCGTAGCAAGAGCATGGGCTCTATATTCTGCCTTTATGCTACTGCGAGCAACCACTGATTGCTTCTTCGAGCTCCATGATAGTAGGTTATGACCAAGAGTGATACAAAACCCTGAAGTGTTGCGCCTGTCATCAATGCTTGAAGCATAGTCTGCATCCACAAAGCCTTGCAACCTGAAATCAGAAATGGGAGAAAAAGAAATGCCATGAGATAGAGAGCCTTAAGATATCAACGAACTCTCTTACAAGCTTTCCAATGATTCTGAGTTGAATTTTGCAAGAACTGAGACAGTTTGTTTACACTGAAGGCTATGTCTGGTCTGATTAGGGTAAGATATTGAAGGGCTCCAACAATGCTTCGATATAGAGTGAGTTTTTCAAATAGAGGGATGTCAGATAGGGATAGTTTGGAAGAAGGACTGGTGGGGGTTGGACAAGGTTTGGAGTCAGTTAGGTGAGCTTTGGATATGATATCATTTGCATACTTAGATTGAGTGAGTTTGATGAGGGAGTGTGTGGAGTGAGCTTCAATTCCCAAGAAATAGTTAACCTCCCCCAAGTGTTTGAGAGAGAATTGAGAATGGAGTGCATCAATGAGTTGTTGCACAAGAGAAGAGTCATCACCAGTGATCAAGATATCATCCACATAAACTAACAAAAGAGTGATTTTTCCCTGACTGAATCTGTGAAAGAGACAGTGATCAGATGCTGAATGTATGAAGCCTTGCTGAACCAAGAATGCCTTGAGGGTGTCATACCAGGATTTTGATGTCTGCTTTAAGTCATAGAGTGCCTTTCTGAGCTTACACACATAATTGGGATGATCATGATGAACAAACCCTTCAGGCTGAGCAATGTAAACAATTTCATGGAGCAACCCCTTGAGAAAAGCATTATTGATGTCAACTTGTTGGATATACCATCATTTTGAAACAGTCAGAGTGAATACAATGCGAAGAGTAACTGGTTTGATTACTGGGCTGAAGGTGCTGAAGTAGTCAACTCCAGCCTATTGTTGAAAACCTCTTGCCACCAACCGAGCTTTGTATCTCTCAATAGTACCATCTTTGTTGTATTTGACTCTAAGCAGCCATTTGGTGGTGATAGGGTGAATGACTGATGATGGGGGAACAAGAGTCCAAGTGCCATTTTGGATCAGTGCATCATACTCAAGTTGCATAGCATGTTTCCAATCTGGGCTTTTGCTTGCTTCAGTGACAGAGGTAGGTTCATGAATGAGTGTGGTGGAGAGAAGAGCTCTAGGCTTATAGATTCCAAATTTTGACCTTGTTTGCATAGGGTGAGAAGTGGGAATAGAAGAGGTGATAATAGGGTTTGGTGAGGGAGAAGATAGTGATGAGGCTAATGCAGGAGAGAGCTTATATCTTAAGGAGTTAGAGGAAGAATGAGGAGATGACTGGTGTGAAGAATCATAATTTGAGATTGTGGGAGTGGGAGGGGTATTGTTAGTGGGAGTGTTGTTGATGAAGAGTGGAGTTGGTATTTGGGCAGAGAAAACAGGAGGTTGAGATGATTGATCAGATTTGGCCTGAGTAAAAGAAGGGAATTCATCTTCATTGAATAGCACAGAGGCTGAGATAAAGATCTTGCCAGATTCATGAAAGCATTTGTATCCCTTATGAGTTGAGCTATAGCCTAGAAAAATACATTTAGAACTTCTGAATTGCAGTTTAGAAGTGTTGTAAGGTCTGAGAAATGGGAAGCAAGCACACCCAAAAACCCTGAGAGAAAAGTAGCCAGATGACCTGCAATGAAGTAGCTCAAAAGGAGATGTATTGTTTGTGACAGGAGAGGGAAGCATATTAATAACATGCACTGCAGTGGAAAAATCATCCCACCAGAAAGCCATGTTGAGTTATGAACGAGCAAGCATGGCCAAGCCAAACTCTGTGACATGTTGATGCTTTCTTTCAACCAAACCATTCTGAGGGTAAGTATATGCACATGATAACCTCACTTGAACACCAAGGGGTTTAACTAACTTTGCAACATGTAGAAACTCAGTGCCCATGTCATGTTGTATTGCTTTGATGAGCTTACCAAAATATCTTTCAACATACCTCATAAACTGTGTGAAAACTGAGATCACCTCAGATTTTTCCATGAGAGGAAAAATCCATACAAATCTTGTGTAATCATCAACAATATACAGAGAGTATCTATAATCTTCTATAGAGACACATGATGCAGGCCCCCATACATCCATATGTAACAAATCAAATGGAGATAAAGCATGATGCATAACAGAAGAGAAGTGTTTCAAATACATCTTCCCAATTTTACATTCATCACAGAAGCTAGCCTGAGAAGGCATACAAGAAATGTTCAAACTCTTCAAAACGCTAGATAGAGTTGAATCACCAGGGTGACCCAATCTACAATGCCACAATCTCCATTTATTCTCATGTAATGCAGTATGATTAACACTGACAATTGGCTGAACCTTATTCAGTACATTAATGCAGTAACTAGACACATGTTGAGCAGGACCAGAAGCTTTATGAGCCTTCAAGCATCCAAAGTCCTGCATATACAGACCATCCTTAAGCACCCCTCTCAATAGTATCTTGTGAGACTTCAGGTACTTAACAAGGCAAAAATCAGCATAAAATTCAATAACAACATCATTATCTTTAAGAAACTAAGATATGCTCATAAGGTTCTTAATGATAGCTGGCACATGTAGTACATTGTTCATAACAACAGAGCTAGAGCCACCATGTAAAGGAATATTGAAAGAACAAGTATGTAGTATGGGAGAGGAATCACCATTTCCAACAATGAGAGAGTCCATACCTTGGTATGGTGTGTTGATATGAAGATTAGCAAGCTGTGAGGTAAC
Organism: Galeopsis tetrahit; assembly: GCA_963675135.1. NCBI lineage: Eukaryota > Viridiplantae > Streptophyta > Magnoliopsida > Lamiales > Lamiaceae > Galeopsis > Galeopsis tetrahit. Next base: position 54,991,286 of record OY776128.1, read on the forward strand.
ATGGTGTGTAGCTCCACTGTCAACAAACCATGGAGAGGGAGAAGATGTAATGGAACTGCCAGAGGTGGATGCACATTGACTTAAGTGGGCAGTAAGAGTAGAAGGTTGAGCATTAGGGTAAGGAGAGTATGTAGGATGATATTGAGTAAGATGAGCTTGAAAAGGAGTAGTGAGAGGTGGACAAGGAGAGGATATTCAGTGAGAGTTAGGGTTATAAGGTCTGGATGTAGAGTTTTCAAGTCCAGAGAAGGTTTGATCAAATCTCTTATAGCACTTAGCTGCTACATGATATTTACGGCCACATAATTGACAAACAACCATAGGTTTAGAGTAAACCCTGCCTTTTCCATCGTTTCCATTCACATCTCTATTATCTCTAGAAACAACATTTGCTGATGGATGTAATGAGGTAGAGATGTGTAGGTCCCTAGTTGAGTTTAATATTGAGTAAGCTAGTGAAAATGTCTAGAGGGGGGTGAATAGACTTTTCAAAAATCTTTCAATATATCAGAATACGAATGCGGAATATCAGAATTAAACAATGAGCCCAATTTAAGTTTATACTCAACTAAATTTGAGAACTCTGTTATGAACACTCTACTAGTCTTGTTCAGTTATGTAATTCAATCAATTAAGCAGTTAATCAATCAAACAACAAATAAAATAGTAAAGTAAATCAAACACAAGATTTATAGTGGTTCGACAACTTGTCTACGTCCACTCTCACAAACCCAGTTGTGATATTCTTATTAACTCGTCCAATGGAGTAATGTGTGTTCTTGTAGCTTTAAGTCCTAAGAAATAAGACTTAGATCTTCTCGATTATATCTCCAGATATATCTTCGATCTTACTAGTGATTTACAAGTATCTAGCAACTTGAAACAGTAAACAAAAATAAAACTTCTCTGTCTTCAGTAGTAGCCTTCTGGATTTCTTCACTTGTCTTCTGGCTTCTTTCTGAATCTTCAAACTCTGAGAGTAATTTGCTTCTTGAATGCTTCGTAAATTCTTCAGTATGTAGAGTTTCAGTAGTCTTGAATCGTTGAATACCATGAGGTATTTATAGACTTCTGATTTCAAGAACTTTCAGTTGTGTAACCAACTTTTCTTGAAAACTAACTCGTAACTATTACTCTTTATCTATCCACGCGTTTCTTCAGTTAATTAGTTATTTCTAACTAACTCTTCAATCTTTATCTTCACACGCGCTTTGAATAACTAACTTCTTTCTTCCTTCACGTTGACTTGTCTTGTTTTGTCTTCACGCACCTGTCTTGTGTAGTTTTGACACTTAGACAAATTATGAGTCTTCTTCTTTACTCTTCTTATCTTGCGCAGTCTTTCTTCTGTAGTAGACTTCAATATAGAACTAATCTAGTCCTATCAACTAATCTAAACAAGACTATTACATTACATTAAACTTTATAAAATAGCTTAGTCAACTTAAGAATCTATACATAGAATACAAGAATATATACGAACAATCATGAGCTTTTATACAACTTGAATAGCTCAGTATAAATCCTATCAATGTATACAAAGTACTTATAATACGTACTTGTCTTATAAACAATTAAACTTTTCTTTTGAAACATAACATGACAATACTTGTCTTGTGAACTAGTACTTGTCTTGTGAACTCTACTGATCTGCTCAAGACGACTTCTTTAACTAGACTAGATCAGTCAACACTTAGAAAATATTCAAGTCTTCTTTTGGCTTATCAAAACTTCATCTTATTTTTTCATCATTTAGGACTTGTATTAGGATTCATATCCCAACAATTTCCCCCTTTTTGATGAAGCCAAAACTACTTGAATCTTTTCTCAATAGTAGACTAGTTAAGTAGTTATCTTGTCTTTTAACATCAAAATAGTACTTTATCTTTTCATTCATTCAAAATAAGATCAGTAGATATTACACGTACTTAATAAAAAAAACTAAGTAAGAAATACTAATCAGTAATATTACCTCCTTCTAGATTAGGAACACAAAAAGCATCGAGGAGTCTTCTGTGTATCACTCTGATATGTTCTTCATCATCGATCTTTTCCTTGTACAATAGCTCTTCTTCAAATTTCTTGATATGATTGAAGTCGATCCTTTTTCCTGAGCTAAGCATTGGAGTATTCCATTTCGGATAGATCGGAACAAGAATATTATAATTCGCAGCAGTAGCTATCCTCATGATAAGATTCCATAGCTTCTGGTCTTGACCTTCCATAAATTTGTCAAACACAGCATAAAGTTCTTCTGAGCTGTCTGAGTCTCCAAACTTACGAATTATCCAATGATCCAACTCCCATTGCAACTTGACTTTGAACCAATCTTCTCGATGTTCTCTGTCAATAAAGTTGTCACTGAATGCATCTTCAACATCATCTAGATTCGCCTTCAACTTCTGCAACCTTCTAATATGTTTTCCAACCTTCTTTTTGCTTGCATAACGAGATTCATCATCAATATCTTCAACTTTCTGCTTTTTCACGATTGCAGTCGTCTCAGCTTCTTTTGGTTCTTCAATCACCAACTTTCTCTTTACTTGTCTGGTCTGAACCTCAGCTTCAGGAGACGCAACACTTTTGCCTTTCAACTGTCTTTTTTGCTCATCTGCTTTAGCTTGCTCAAGATCTGCCTTCTTGACTAGCTTGCCTCTCTTAGGCCTCTTCAGATCTTGCATCACTATGGCAACTTCTTTCATCTCCGGTTCAGCACTAGACTTCGATTTTTCAATTTCAATTCCAGTTTCAACTCTACTCGTCTCTTCCCCCTTTTTGGCTTCATCACTTGCCTTAAGAGTGAAAAGAGAAGTAAAGCGAGTCATCTCTTCTTTTACAGCTTCCTTCATGGCTTCAGCAGCCAACTCAATTTGCCTCTGATGCGTCTTGTCGTGACTCATCTTGTCAAGACGATCAGTAGTCAGCTCTAGCTTCCTTGAACTAGAAATAAGCTCATCTTTAAAGTGAGTAGCAGTCTGCCTGAGCAACCTATTCTGCTCAGTTAACTCTGTAAGAACAACTCTTGAACGCACCAACTGATCTTGTGCTTCACGCCTCTGTTCATCTGCTATCTCAATTTTCACACGGTAGAGTCTTTCCATCTTGCTTGACTCTTCAGCTAGTGATCTAGCAAAGTTGATTGATCTCTTCTCAGAATAGTCAACTTGCCTCTTCAAGAAATCTTCGATTTGGGCATACATCTCTTGTCTGAATGTAGAGTCCATCTTGTTGACTTCACCAACTATCAACTCTCTTGAACTATCCACAAGAGACTTGTTCTGTTCAACCAAAACTTCTTTCAACTTAGAATTCAGGAACATATCAATAGATGACTGAACTACTTCCTTCAAGTCCGTCTTCAACTCATCTAAAAATCCTTCAGGAAATACTTGTTGAGGAGATTGAGTCTCTGTAAATTCATCATCATCTTTGATAGCGATCTCATCCTCATAAAAAATGAATGCTTCTACAAACTCATCATCTTCTTTAGCAAATATGATGGAGTTGTCTTCTTCTTCAGACTGTTCTGGGACATTCTCTATTTCCAATAGAGGTTTTGAAGTCTGAATAGCAGCATCAACAAACTCAACTTTCAACTCTTCTTCCACAAGATCAGTCTGAACTCCGATTTCAAACTTGTCTTGAGAAGACAGCACATTATCAGAAATTTCCAACATCCTCTTCACAAGAGCAGTTAATGCATGGGCTGGGAACAACTCCGAGTGGTCTTTTACTCCACTGTTCTCCTTTTGCTCCATCTCCCAATCTTGAAAATTGGAGATTCCGCCCATTCCAGTGATAACTTCAAATAGATCTTCTGTTGGGGCCTTCTTCAATGCAACCCAAGTGCATATCCTTAGAAGTTTCTCAAATTGCTCCGAAGATGTGTCAATCTCTACTGACTGAAGCATCTTTCTTAAATTGTTGCTAACTTTCGAACGCAGCCTCTTCTCCTTTAGACACATCGGATAATAAACCAGGGATTCGAATCTAATTTCAGAAGGGGTCTGAGCAAGTGGGGTCCTTGTCTCAGTTGTTGCAGTGGCAACTAGTAGAGTTTCTGAAATAGATGGGTTGATGGGTTCAATATTTTCTGTTGAGGTTAAGGGAATTTGGACTGTGGTTTCTGTGGGCTTTGATGTGGCTAGGATTGGTGTGACAACTGTAGAAGTATCAGTTGTATCAAATATAGTAGTGTCTTGGGTTATGTTGGTTCTTAGTGGTTTCACTGCCAACACAGATGAGGTTTTGGGTGCAGGTCTGGCACGAGATCGAAGTGATCTTGCCTTGGTTTTGACGGGGAGAGAGAGAGGTATTGGAAGAGTTCGAGAAGAAGAACCAACCTGTTCAGTCGACTTGTCTAGTGAAGGACTCGACTCGACTCTCACCAGTCGATAGGTTTCGACAACTTCAACACTTGAATCCTCTTTCTCAGACTCCTTATCGGAATGAGTCTCTTCCGAATCACCAGCAGCCTCGAACATGGCCTCCTCTGCCACATACTCAACTAGTCTTCCACTAGTTCCAGCCTCAGCCTCTTTCTCAGATTCTTCACCATCCGACTCGTCTTCCTCGGAACTACACGAGGCGGCCTCAAACATAGCATCTTGAGGGTTAATTTGGACTTGTCTGGGAGCAGCAGTTCTTGCAGCAGCTTGCTTCGCAAGAGCCTCCTTCTTCAAGTAATGCTTAAGGGCATGAAAAGGCAGTAAGACGGGTAGAAGAATGCTAAGTTTGTTTCCGAAGCCTACTGCGGCAGACACCACCCAATCGGCTGAATCGGTGTCAACACGCACGTTCCTTTCAAAATACATCAGTCGATCCGCGAACAACTTGAACCAATTGCCTTCAGTGATGCCGTCAAAGATTGCAGCCATCACTCTCGCCTTTTGCAGTGTAACCGAATCATAGCTTCCTGTGACACAAAGCAACATCTTGCTTGCAATATCAAGAAGGGTCTTGTACTTGTCCAAAAGTTCTTTCTTCTTGACTGCCGGAATCTTTCCATCACGACCCAGCTTCAGCTTCTTTCCTCAAAATATGCTCAGATATCTCACCTCCTGCCGAATAGCATAATTTTCTATGTCAATCGAACCAATTGGCAGCTTCAAGGTCTTGAACACATTATTTCGAGTAAGTTCTACTCGGCTTCCACCAATAAACGATTCAATCGTGTCTCCTCATCTGGTGGCGTTGGCATAGAACTCCAACACTTCTTCCTCTAGCACGACTTCTGGAAATGACTCCAAATATGGTCTCAAACCACATCTGCAACATTTCATCAGAATCTCCTTGTTGTCGTCTGTGTGATTGCCCTTAAAAAACACAGAGCCTTCAACATGCACCTTGTTCTCCGATGTGTACTTGCCAAGATCAAATCTGGCCTGCATGTTAGTTCGGACATCGAAAAGGGATACAATCGACATAGTAGTAGATTTGAGTGAGAACAAACAGTTAGGATTCGCAAGAAATCGATTGCTTTGAGAGTAGGAGAATTAAGAAAACGTGAGAAGAGTAGGGTGCAACTGTTGGGTTTTGTTAGAACTGATTTTTAGAATCAATGGCCAAGATTGAATGAAAGGATCCAACAGTTGGGTCTTTTGAAATTCGGTTACGGAATCGATAATATTATGTGATTTGATATTGTAAGTTTTGGAATCCGCCTTTCTTATGGGTTAGGACATAGGAGTGTACTCATCTGACCTAGGGTAGTAGGGTTTGGCACGAACTGGGTGTATACACCTCATTAACTGGGTGTATACACCTCATTAACTGGGAGTGTATAAATCCAATTCTAGGGTTTTCCAATTTTGACATTATCAAATTACAATAACATCCTTAATTCGTATTGAATAAACACTTAAGATATTTGAATCATAAGAACACTTATCTTGTCTGTTCGAGTCTATCCAGAACAGACGAGTAGACTAATGCGCACCAGACGAGTTCCCCCTTCGACTGTGCTTGTTTATTCTGAATGTCGAACGACTTTATGTACCTATCTTATCTTGTGCGTCGTATGAGTGTAGGTACAAGTAGAGTAGAATAATTAAGATGAATATCAATCTAAAGCAATGGTCAAGGTTTCGAACAAGATGACTTTTAACAAACTTAAGAGTCAACATAAGGATATTTAAGAAATCATAGATTCCCCCTTAAATGGTTATTCCCTTAGTATTACCCTCAACTTTACCAGCTTCCTCATTGGGTTGTTTGGTCATCTAGTCCGACCTTGTATACCTGTCTGTTGAGCGAGTAGACGAGTGCTTTGTTCCAGTGATCTTGTCTCCTTTATTTCTTTGATGTACCTGTCTGGTTAGTACATAGCTATAGGCAAGTAGGGTGTTGGTCCCTGAGACGAGTGTAAGATCAGCTGACTTGATGTCTGCTGATTGTGTGGAAAATAAACTAACTCTTCAAAGTAACTAGTCCGCTGATTTCACTAGGGGCCTAGGACTAGTTAGTCGACTGATTAATTACTTATCGGAGTTAAGTGCGGAATTGTAGTGTGCCCATAAATATTATACTCGTCTATTTAATAAATACAGTGTGTAAAACATTTTATGCACAAATATGTATGAAAAGACTTGAAATGTAAAGTGCAGAAATGTAAATAACACATTGATTTATAGTGGTTCGGATATACGTTCCTACGTCCACTCTCACATCCTAACGTGATGTTTAATCCCTTTAATTTCCACAAATTACAAGGGCCTTGACCTTTATAGTCCCAAGGGTAGGACTTTGAGATCTGAGCCGTCCTAACAGCTGTAGTCTCCACAAGTGATTGTAAGCACTTGCACTTCCCCACAAGTGATTGTAAGCACTTGCACTTGAACTCCACAAGTGATTATAGAGCACTTGGACTCTTTACAGTGATGAACACTCAACTTGGCTTCTAGGGGTTTATGGTAGAAGGTGGGTTTTGTGTATATGAACTAGGTGAGAATTTCCCTTACAATCTGTTTTAGCCTCATGCTAGGATTGGGAAATTCTCTCTAAGCTATGGATATATATGAGTGGTTGCACTGGCTTAGATGGTATGAGTTCACTCACTGGGGATGAGGTGATGCGTGTTGAATCTTCATGAATGATCTTCTTGAGCTCTTCTTATTTCTGGACTTTAAGCACTTTGCTCGACCTCTGCATCTCACACCTCTTCACACACTCCCAATGATGTATGAGCTCATTTATATAGTGTTGATGTTTGAATGTTACCGTTGGATGATAGCAATTCAAATCTCCACTAATTCGGAAATTGCCAATCTCTTGATTTGATATGATTGAATATTACCATTGTCATGTAATTTCAATCATATCTTTGACTTTCCTTTCTTGTGCGTATCTTGTCAATCCTTGACTTCAACTCTGATTGGCCTTCCTTTAATTGAGTAAGAAGACTTCTACTCTGCTGGTAAGAAGACTTCACTCTGCTGGTAAGAAGACTTCTACTCTGCTGATAAGAAGACTTCTCAGCTGCTGTCTTTACTGTGCTGTCTTTACTCAGCTGGTTGTAAGATGACTTCTACTCAGCTGATGTAAGACGACTTCTACTCAGCTGATGTAAGATGACTTCTGGTCTTGGTCTTCTCTTCTCTTCTTGAGCATTGACATGTCTTCTCTTCTAACCAGAGTCCTATCTATTACAAGATGTATAATAAAGTTGTCTATACAATACAACTTATCCTATTACATGATTGATTTGGTTTATCAAAACTAAACTAAGGATATTCATATCCCAACACAGGGTCTAGATCAATTAGTCCTAGACTAATGCATAATTCACGAAAACGAGCCTCAGGTAATGGTTTTGTAAAAATATCAGCTCTTTGAAAGTCAGTATGAATCTTTTCCATGCGAATATCCTTCTTTTATACATGATCACGTATGAAATGATATTTCACATCAACATGCTTACAACGTGTGTGCAAAACAGGATTTTGTGTAATGGCAATGACACTATTACTATCACAGAAGATAGGAACATTTGATTCATATATGTTGTAATCTCTAAGCTGTTGCATGAGCCAAAGTAGTTGACTACAGCAGCTACCAGCAGCCATGTACTCGGCTTCGGTAGTAGAGGTAGCCACACTAGTCTGCTTTTTCGAAAACCATGAAATGAGTTTTGTGCCTAAGAATTGACAAGAACCAGATGTAGATTTCCTATCTATTCTACAGCCCCCAAAATCAGAATCTGAGTAGCCACTTAGAGATAAATCATCATTTGAAGGATACCATATGCCACGATTGATGGTTCCTTTCAAATATTTCAATATCCGTTTAGTGGTTTCCATATGACTCACTTTTGGATTAGCTTGAAAACGAGCACATACGCCAACAGAGAATGCAATATCAGGTCTACTAGCAGTCAAGTACAATAATGAACCAATAAGACCACGATAATAAGTTTGATCAGCACATTTACCATGTTCGTCTGGATCCATTTTGTAAGTAGGTAGCATCGGTACGCCAGTAGACTTGCATGTCTTAATACCATACTTGTCTAATAGATTTCTAGTATACTTTGCTTGATTTATGAAAATCCCTTCAGAGGTCTGTTTTACTTGAAGACCAAGAAAGTAATTCATTTCACCCATCATAGACATCTCAAATTTACTTTGCATGAGTGTTGAAAAACTTTCACTCAGCTTTTTGTTAGGTGAACCAAAAATGATATCATCTACGTAAATTTGGACGAGTAAAATGTCTTTCCGTTCTTGTCTTCTGAACAAGGTTCTATCGACCTTGCCCTTAGTAAAACCATTTTCTAATAGAAAGAGAGAGAGAGTATCATACCATGCTCTTGGAGCTTGCTTTAGTCCATATAAGGCTTTCTTTAATCTGTACACCTGGTTGCCTTTGACTTCGAAACCTGGGGGTTGTTCAACATACACTTCTTCCGCAAGAATACCGTTAAGAAATGCACTTTTGACATCCATTTGATATACAATAAACTTCATGTAAGCAGCATATGCAAGGAACAATCGAATGGCTTCTAGTCTAGCAACAGGAGCATAAGTTTCATCATAGTCTATGCCTTCAGCTTGTGAGTAGCCTTGGGAGACTAGTCTAGCCTTATTACTAACAACAACAACATTCTCATCTTTCTTATTCTTAAAAATCCATCGAGTGCCAACTATATTATGATGTTCCGGCCTGTCGACAAGTTCCCAGACGTCGTTTCGAACAAACTGGTTCAACTCGTCTTGCATAGCGATGATCCAATTACTATCAGCCAATGCATCTTTAACAGTGGTAGGCTCGATAGCAGAGAGGAAACAACACCAGTAAAACATAGTTGGACTAGGCTGTTCTTGCGACTCAAAGAGTTGTTGTCTAGTCTTCACACTAATAGTAGAGTCACCAATGATATTTTCAGTATCATGCGCAGATTTCCATGTTTTTCTATTCTTTACAGGAATACTATCATCATCTACCTCAGGTATAGCATCATGCATATCAACATCATTTGAATCAGCAGATTTAATAGGAGTAGACGAGTCAACTAGAGCAGACATGTCAACTGGTCTAGAAGACTTACCTTGCGCACTTACCTTCTCGTCGTCGTCAGACTCGAGAGCTTTCATGAATGGATTGTAGGCTTGAACGGATTCATATACCTCTGATTCTTTGTCAGATTCGATCGATAGATCAGTCACCTTTTCACTGATCTTGTCGGCATACGAGTCCTGTCGAGATTCATCGAAAACCACATGTGGTGTTTCTTCCACACAAAGAGTTGAGTAGTTGAATACCCTAAATGCTTTTCTAGTCGAGGAGTATCCTAAGAATATCCCCTCGTCTGCTTTAGCATCGAATGCATTCAACTTGATTTTCCCATTGTTATGGATGAAACACTTACAACCAAATATATGGAAATATGAAATTCTGGGTTTTCTACCTTTCCAAACCTCATAGGGTGTCTTGCCTAAGACTTTGTTGATCGCACTTCTGTTCTGTGAGTGGCATGCAGTGTTGATTGCTTCAGCCCAAAACTTTTGAGGAGTTTTGTATTCGGCTAGCATGGTTCTACAGGATTCTTTGAGAGTTCGATTCCTTCTTTCAGCTACACCATTTTGTTGTGGTGTCCTAGAGTGCTGGATACCACGTTTAGCACAAAAATCTTGGATATAGCAATTAATGAACTTAGTTCCCTTGTCACTACGAATCTTGACAATAGACTGGTTCTTCTCAACTTGTAACTTTTTCAACAGATCAGGTAGAAGAGTTTGTGTATCACTCTTCTTGTGTAGGAAGACTACCCAAGTGAACTTAGAATAGTCATCTACAACAACAAGTGTGTACCTTCTACCATTCAAGGTTGGAGGAGTTATTGGACCATGAAGATCCATATGTAGTAGTTCTAGGACTCTACTTGTTGAGAGAGTAGGAATTGACTTAAAGGAACCTTTTACCTGTTTACCTTTCTGACAAGCATTGCATACATGTGATTTGTAATAAACTTCGTTGGGTAAACCTTCCACTAGGTAATCCCTTGCTATCTTATTAATTACCTTAAAGTTCATGTGGCAGAGACGTCTATGCCAAAGCCAGCCGAGCTCTTTAGGGTTCTTAGTAAGTAGACAAGTATCCCTTGGACAACTATTCCAATTCACTATGTACACACTACCTTGTCTTACGCCGACGAGTAGGACGGTATGAGTCCTTTTGTCAATAATCTCGCATTTGCGGCTTTTAAACTGCACTTTGTATCCACGGTCACAAAATTGTGAAACAGATAGTAAATTATATTTCAAACCTTCTACGTATGAGACATCTTGAATCTCTACGTCTCTGTTTCTGATGTAGCCAAATCCTTTAGTGATAGCATTGGAGCTATCACCAAATATCACTTTTGGTCCTTCCTGCTCATGGTAACTCGATAAGAGAGCCTTAGTACCAGTCATGTGGTGCGAACAACCACTATCAATGTACCAAGTTTCTCCTACTGAGCCACCCTTCTTATAAAAGTCGAGTCGACCCTGCAATGAAGATATTCAATAATTTAGGTACCCATTTGTTTATTGGGGTCCTGGGGGTTTAGTCGAGTCAAAGGAATCCAAATATACATTGGAGTCTTGAACAAGTTCGATCTCTTAACCTTTCTCCCATACTTGTTACAAAATAAGACCTTGTTGTCCTTATCTGGCCTATCATTCGATTTCGGGTCTACTCGTCTGAGATAGCCTTTCGACTTAATCTATACTTGAGCAGGCGCTGGTCTATGATAGTCAAAATAGGGCTTGTATGCATTAGGTCCATACAGTTTATAGACGCGTTTGGGTCTTTTCTCACTTATGATATCATATGACAAAGGTGGAGGATATAGGACAGGTTGTGTACGATATTTTGGAGCAACCTGTCTGGGCATAGACGAGTAGAGCTGAGACTGCCTTATGAAAGGAGGTCTAGGCTCTTGTCGTCTAGTCTGTACCTGTATAGTACTTGTCTTCTCAGGATACCAATCCTCGTATCTGACCTGGTTGGGTCGTCCACGATTAGTGGTCCTTTGTTGACTAGTTCTAAACGGAACAGGCTTGTTGTTAACATTCTTTTTACCTCCCTTGGTAATCGGAATGTTAACTCGAGTCTGTTTAGGTACAATGCCTTCAGACTGAGTTCCAATATCGTATATCATTGATCCTTTTCCTTTATCATTAGTCAAAGAACTTGATATGAAAGCAGTAGGGTTCTTAATGACGTGAGTAGACGAGCTAGGTGATTCTGCACCTATACCTGTCTTGTCAGCAGGAGCCCTATACCTATCTGACAGTTCAAGGTTAATCTTAGAAGAGTTAACCAGGTCAGTAAGTTTAAGGTCTAGAGTGACAACCTCAGTCTCTAAGAACTTATTACGTTCTTCAAGCTTTTTGCACTTACTCTTTAAAACATTGAACTCATTTCTCTCAGTAGCATGTGTCTTAAGTAGGTCTTGATATAACCTGTCTGTCAATGCACACTTTTCTTTGAGTTGTCTTAACTCTTCAGTCAAACGTTCATTTAGGACTGTTACATTAGGATCTACTTTAGACTGAGCTTCCTTAAGATCAATGATTTCTTGTTTTAAGGCAATGTTCTCGTCGCTGACTTCAATGAATGCCTGATTAGAAAGTAGGAGGTCTTCTTCATTCACACTAGCAGAGTGATGAAGACTACTCCCTACTTCACTACTGGCAGTAACACTTTCATCAGAATCCGATTCATCACATGATTGAAAAGAAGTAGCAGATGATACCTCTTGGTCGATTTTAGCCATGCAGCATAGACCATCATCTACTATGAAAGCTTCATCGTGATCTCGATCAGACGGGTAGGTAGATGAGGACGATGGCAACTCGTCTGAATCCGAATCAGAGTCATCATTGGCCAACATTGCCTTCTTGCCACAGTTATATCTTCTTTCCCTTCGTGCTTTGCGTTCTTCACGATCATCAGTGCTCAGGTACGGACATTCATAGATGTAGTGACCTGGCTTTTCACAGTTATAGCACAACAGATCATTAGTAGCCTTTTTAATAGGGGAGTGTTGGGAATAAAATGAGATATGTTTTGATCTAATACCAAAACCCCCTGAGACATGCCTAAGTCAAGATGATTATGTTCTAAGAATGTTAGAACATATAGAATAAGGCTAGAAGAGAAGCTGATATGTTAGGCAACTCTTAGTTGTTTAGATGCACAATTTGAGGGGGAACATATACTTTGAAGGCTATCAAGAACAAGTCCCCTCAAGGCTCAAATTCTGGAACAATCACTAAGCCTATTGAAGGCCAAGTATGCTGATCAGGAGAGTTGTCAAGAAGAGTTGTCTCAACACAATTAATCAAGAACAAGTGTACTGAAAGCTTGAGGTCAACCATGCTGAAGAGTTAAAGACAACAAAGCCCTAAAGATCTTCAAAGAATCATGTTAAGATCAATTCTAAGTGAAGCAAAGGGAAAGAGCCAAGTCATCTGAAGAGAGCAAGTCAACCATGCTGATAAGCAAGTCTGCTGATAGTGATAAGGAGAGTTGTCCATTTGATAAGGAATGTTATCCTATCATTGGAACAACCTTCAGAAGCCATGTCCAAGTCTTAACAAGAGAATATTAAAGTCAGACATTGAGAAGAGTGCTGCAGAATGAAGACAAAGTCTATACAGCCGTTTATTTCCCAAAATGAGGACATGTCACTATCAAGATTTTGTCTTCTAAGTTGAAGAACTAAAAGAAAACATTTATGGACTTTTGAGGCTGCCTCTCCAACGGGCAAATCCTTCAATTGTCTATAAATACAGAAGTGTGAAGACCATTTGAAGGCATCCAACTGAACTCAACTTTGACAACTATCCTACAAGCAAGAGTGCTTTCAAAGCTTTCAAAGACTATCTTAGTCTTCATACACTTCTTCTAAGCTGAACCCAATTGTATATCCATACAAAGCTTAGAGAGATATCCTAATCCTTATACACTAATCTTCTTTGTAAAGGATATCTCATTAGTTGGAACCTTACTTCAATCCTTACCCCTTTCAAGTGAGAAAGTGAGAAGGTTGTTGTAGTAGTAGAAGTGGTAGGAGCTGACTGTTGAGAGAAGAACAGTTCAGTTCTGAGTTGAGAAGAGGGTACTAGGACTCTAGACATCCTAGGGATCAATTCACCAAGGAGTGGTGTTCTTGATCAAGTGCACATTGGCACTATAAAACAAGTTAATTCCAAGAGTGAAGGAATTATCCTGTTAAATCAGGGAAAGTGGATGTAGGAGCTTGAGTCTCTGAACCACTATAAACTCTTGTGTTGATTTACTTTCAAAGTACTTTCATACATTCAACACTGCACACAAAACTGATCTTTCAAAGGATACATATTCAAAGACTGTGCAAAACCTACTTGGACAAGTTCCCTGAAAACTGGACTGTATTGACAAAGTGATTTCAGAACTTAAAAGGAGTTTAAACTAAAGGGCCAATCACTAATTCCGCACATATAAATCCATTAGATAGTTATTCAACTAAGTACTCAATAGTACTTAGTAGTTTGATTATCTATAAAGAGTTAATCATCTTCAGCAGAGTTGTCCAAGACAACATTGCTGATCTCTGGTTTGATCAAGTTTGAAAAGAAATTGCATACAAGTGTATTCCCCCCCCATACACTTGTTATATACTCCTTTCAGGACCAACATGTTGGTCCCTGAACGAGTAGTGAATGGGATTAAAGTCTAGAGGGGAGGGGTGAATAGACTTTAAAACTTTTTCAAGAGAGTTGGGAACCTCTTCTGATTGCTATATCAACTGGACTACAAGTCTGCTGGTCCAGATGACTATAGTGATCTGAATGAAGAGGTTATATGCGGAATTATGGTAGGCCTTGATTAGACTCGTTCTTTTAGTTTCTTAAGAAAATGTTAACTTGTTTTGCTTAATGAAAATGCTCAGCTGATGCTGGTTTGAAAGTTATGGCCTTGTTTTGAAGACAATTGCAAATACAGTATGCACTATATAAAGATAAATGAAATGACAGAAATATAAAGTGCAGTAAGTAAATAACACCAGGTTTATAGTGGTTCGGATATACGTTCCTACGTCCACTCTCACGTCTCAACGTGATGTTTAATCCCTTTAATTTACCAAAAATTACAAGGGTCTTGTCCTTTATAGTCCCAAGGATAGGACTTTGAGATCTGAGCCGTCCTAACAGCTACGGTCTCCACAAGTGATTGTAAGCACTTGCACTTTGAGGGGTTCAAAAACTTTAACCTTTCGGTGAGGGTTTGGGGTTTTTGAAGGGTATCCAACTAATGGTTCAAGCTTATAAATTGCTTAACCACTATGCCTAAAACAATGAATATACAATATGAACAGGTTTCAGGTTCTTAGGGGTTGGATTGAAATCACTTAAGAGCTATAGATAATCTAATGGTTTCTGGCTCTTTTGAGAATTCTTAGAACAGTATGGCTTTTTGCTTGATTGCTTGCTTAGCTTGTTGAATTCTCTCGTTGTGACTTCGTGTTTGTGATTTCTCATCCTCTTGTATTTATAGTGGTGATTGCTTGCAACTAGCCGTTGGAGTTGACTAGCCGTTGGGGCAATCTTTCCATGTTGGCTTGATTCCTTGATTCCAGCCGCTTGATTGCTTCAATCCTGGGATCATGTCAATCTTCTAAATAAGGTAGGTCTGCATTTGAATTGTAAGATGACTTTGGAATCAGCCGAGTCCTGGAAGAGCACATAGTCTTCTGATCTGTACTACTAGTCTTCTGACTACTCTTCTGGCCTTAGGTCTTCTGTCTTCTGATATCAGTCGAGTAACACTCTTCTGATCTGGTAATTCTTTGTGCTGCTTTAGGCCATCTTCAATCTTGGACTCCATCAGATAAGTAGGTATACAAGCACCTTAACTTATCTGGTCTTCAAGGATCTTCTACTCTTCTCATCTTGAGGATAGGCATGTAAGCCAGGGCTGTGCTGATCAGCTGATATTAATACAGTTGATCACACAAGACTAGTCTAAGCTGTTTCTATACAAGTCAGCTGATCCTATTACATTTATAAACTCTAAGTGTTTTGGCCATCAAAACTATTCTAACATCAAGTGGGGCTTAGGGTGAATTTATATCCCAACAATTTCCCCCTTTTTGATGAAGCCAAAACTATACTTGATAAGTGCTCTTAATGAAATAAGATAAGAGTTTATAATATTTTAAACTGAAGTATCTGATGAAGACAATGAGAGTTTGTCTTGTAAGCAAAAAGAGCTAGAACTTGAATATATATAGAGCTTTTACAGATTACAAGTAATAGTTTCTTTAAACTTCTAAAGTAGTCTTCATCAGGTCTTCTGATCTTCAAATGCGGTAGGCAAGGTACAGACGAACTCGAACATCTTCCATGTGTTGCACGTCTGTAACATTCTCCTCTTCATAGATTTTATACAAAATCCTTTTGATTTCAATCATGTTGGCTCTTCCTGAGTCCAGAATGGGTGCATCCCATTTGGGTTCTTCAGGTGTTAGGATTCTGCAATTGTCAAGTTCTTTGGCTGTCTTGACAATTTCTTCCCAGAACACTGGATCTTCAAAGGTCATGAACTAATTGAACTGGAAGAACTCATCTTCATAAGTAGGGAGAGGGCCAAATTTCCTTACTATGTGGTGTTGAATTTGCCACTTCTTCTTCAGGAGATACCATCTTGGTAGCTCATCTTGAAGGGCTAAATAATCCACATAATTGCTATCAAACACCAGGACATTGTCTTCTTTTGCTTTGTCCTTGAGTGCTTTCCTGAGTTTGGCAATTTTCCTTTCAAATTTGGCTTTGACAGCCTTCGCATCATCCAGCTTCCTTTGCTTAAGCTCTTGATCTTCAAGCAGCTTCCTTTTCTTCAACTCTAGAGCCTCTTTCTCTTCTGCAGTAGGCTCTGCTAGAGTTGACTTCTTGTTGGACTGAGCTGACTGAGCTTGCTCATCTGCCTTCCTTTTCCTTGTCATTCTCTTCTCAGGAACTTGTTCTACAGGAGCAGTGATCTGTAGAGTCTTGGCAGGAGCTTGAGTGGGTGCTTGGGTATCTTCTTGAGCAATTTCTTTGCCTTTGCCTTGCCTGCTCTTGATTTTGCTTTTTAAACCACCCAAGGTTTCAGTCAAGTCATCTTGTTCTACTACCAGTTCAGCTTGCTGGGCAGTAGACTTCTCTAGAGCCTTTATCAACACATCTTCCCCCTTTTTGGCTTCAGCAAGTGCAGCCGCAAAAGGCTTCATGGCATTCCGAATCTCTACCACTAGGGTCTGCTTTAGGGCCATAGCATTGACTTTGCCAACTTGGGTCAGATGTGATATGCTGTGCTCAAGAACTTCAGCATGAGAATTGGAGGAGGAGGCAGCTTCAAATCTAGTTGTAAGTGTTTCCAATTTGGCTGCTGTCTCCTTCAGTTGAGTCTGCAATTTCTCATTCTCCTCTGCAGCTGCCTTAAGAAGGATTTGACCTTCAGTGGTTCTTGCTTCAGCATCTTTAATTCTTGACTCGTAGGCGGCCTCCAATTGGGAAATATCATCAGCAAACATTTTGGAGACGCCACCTGCTCTTTTCTGAATGGTACTCAAGTACTCTTTAATCTGATGATGAAGTGCCGTACCAAACTTGTCTTCAATGTCAATGATTTGGTCATGGAGACGAGTCTTCTGCTCCCTAACAGCTTTCTCAACATATCTTCCAAGCTGTAGGCCTAAACCTTTCTCAAAGTGCAAGTCTATTGCAGCTTTGACTTGGAAGCAGATGTCTGCTGTATGATCAACAGATTGGGTGGAGGTGGAGGCAGTACCTTGAGGTTTGGGATGAATTATCAATGCTTTGCCTCTTTCTTCAGCTGAAAGATAGTCTTCATTGAGGAATGAGGCAGTGGCCTTAACCAGATGGGTCATGATCTTTTCTCCTTTATCAATGAAGTGAGTCAGGTTATCTGAAGGCATGAAGTGAGCTGGTACCCTGACTACTTCTCTTTCAATATATACCCTGTCAGCTGGTTCAGCTGAGTCTTCTGCAGGGGCTGTTGCAACTGAGGCTTCCACCAAGGCTGGTGCAGCTGAGTCATCCACCTTTGCTTTTTCAGCTGTCTGCTGATCTGATGAGCCTTCTGGGACAGAAACATAAGCAGTTGGGATTCCTAGAATCCGGTTGCAAACTACAGTCAGTGCCTCTGCTGATAGTAGCTGAGCAAAAGATTGAACTTGAGCAACTTCCTTTTGCTCCATTTCCCAATCGAGGAAGTTTTCCTTTCCTCCCATTCCTTCCATGACCTCAAGAAGGTCATCCACATCATCTCTTCTGAGCTCAATCCAAGTACATATCCTAAGTACTTGTTCAAATTGGATTGATTCCTCATCAACACCAGGAGTTGTATTGACTATCTTCATCCTCATTATCTTCTCCCTTGTGCACATAGGATAGTGCACCATTCTGTACTGAGATTGAGAGGGGCCAGCTTGATCCAGGTCTGCTGGTGCCAAGTCTTCTGGAGCAGATGGGACAGTGAGGGTAGGAAATTGGGTAGCTGGGTCATTTTCCTCTGCTGTGTGAGTATCAACAGGGATTTGGGAAGTGATATCTTCTTGTTGGGTAGGGAGGTGAGATTGATCTTAAGTGGGTTGTTCATCAGCAGGGTTTTGAGTCTGCTGGTCTGGTTCTGTTTTTACTTGAAGATCAGTAGATGGTTGAGCTTGATGGTCTTGGTCATTGTTGGTCCCTGAACGAGTAGTGAATGGGATTAAAGTCTAGAGGGGAGGGGTGAATAGACTTTAAAACTTTTTCAAAAGAGTTGGGCACCCCTTCTGATTGCTATGTCAACTGGACTACAAGTCTGCTGGTTCAGATGACTATAGTGATTTGAATGAAGAGATTATATGCGGAATTATGGTAGGCCTTGTTTAGACTCGTTCTTTTAGTTTCTTTTGAAAATGTTAACTTGTTTACTAAATGAAAACCTCAGCTGATGCTGGTTTGAAGGATTGTGGCCTTGTTTTGAAGACAGTTGAAAATACAGTATGCACTATATAAAGATAAATGAAATGACAGAAATATAAAGTGCAGTAAGTAAATAACACCAGGTTTATAGTGGTTCAGATATACGTTCCTACGTCCACTCTCACGTCTCAACGTGATATTTAATCCCTTTAATTTCCCAAAAATTACAAGGGTCTTGTCCTTTATAGTCCCAAGGATAGGACTTTGAGATCTGAGCCGTCCTAACAGCTATGGTCTCCACAAGTGATTGTAAGCACTTGCACTTTGAGGGGTTCAAAAACTTTAACCTTTCGGTGAGGGTTTGAGGTTTTTGAAGGGTATCCAACTAATGGTTCAAGCTTATAGATTTCTTAACCATTATGCCTAAAATAATGAATATACAATATGAACAGGTTTCAGGTTCTTATGGGTTGGATAGAAATCACTTAAGAGCTATGGATATTCTAATGGTTTCTGGCTCTTGGAGAACTCTTAGAACAATATGGCTTTTTGCTTGATTGCTTGCTTAGCCTGTTGAATTCTCTCGTTGTGACTTCTTGTTTGTGATTTCTTATCCTCTTGTATTTATAATGGTGATTGCTTGCAACTAGCCGTTGGAGTTAACTAGCCGTTGGGGCAATCTTTCCATGTTGGCTTGATTCCTTGATTCCACCCGCTTGATTGCTTCAATCCTGGGATCATGTCAATCTTCTAAATAAGGTAGGTCTTCGTTTGAATTGTAAGATGACTTTGGAATCAGCCGAGTCCTGGAAGAGCACATAGTCTTCTGATCTGTACTACTAGTCTTCTGACTACTCTTCTGGCCTTAGGTCTTCTGTCTTCTGATATCAGTCGAGTAACACTCTTCTAATCTGGCAATTCTTTGTGCTGCTTTAGGCCATCTTCAACCTGGGACTCCATCAGATAAGTAGGTATACAAGCACCTTAACTTATCTGGTCTTCAAGGATCTTATAGTCTTCATGTCTTCTACTCTTCTCATCTTGAGGATAGGCATGTAAGCCAGGACTGTCCTATGTGGTATATCCCTCCCTGGAGAATGAAAGAAAGTCCCTCCTCACCTAATCAGCTGATATCAATACAGTTGATCACACAAGACTAGTCTAAGCTGTTTCTATACAAGTCAGCTGATCCTATTACATTTATAAACACTAAGTGTTTTGGCCATCAAAACTATTCTAACATCAAGTGGGGCTTAGGGTGAATTTATATCCCAACAATTTCCCCCTTTTTGATGAAGCTAAAACTATACTTGATAAGTGCTCTTAATGAAATAAGATAAGAGTTTATAACATTTTAAACTGAAGTATCTGATGAAGACAATGAGAGTTTGTCTTGTAAGCAAAAAGAACTAGAACTTGAATATATATAGAGCTTTTACAGATTACAAGTAATAGTTTCTTTAAAGTTCTAAAGTAGTCTTCATCAGGTCTTCTGATCTTCAAATGCGGTAGGCAAGGTACAGACGAGCTCGAACATCTTCCATGTGTTGTACGTCTGTAACATTCTCCTCTTCATAGATTTTATACAAAATCCTTTTGATTTCAATCATGTTGGCTCTTCCTGAGTCCAGAATAGGTGCATCCCATTTAGGTTCTTCAGGAGTTAGGATTTTGCAATTGTCAAGTTCCTTGGCTGTCTTGACAATTTCTTCCCAGAACACTGGATCTTCAATGGTCATGAACTGATTGAACTGGAAGAATTCATCTTCATAAGTAGGGAGAGGGCCAAATTTCCTTACTATGTGGTGTTGAATTTGCCACTTCTTCTTCAGGGGATACCATCTTGGTAGCTCATCTTGAAGGGCTAAATAATCCACATAATTGCTATCAAACACCAGGACCTTGTCTTCTTTTGCTTTGTCCTTGAGTGCTTTCCTGAGTTTGGCAATTTTCCTTTCAAAATTGGCTTTGACAACCTTCGCATCATCCAGCTTCCTTTGCTTAAGCTCTTGAGCTTCAAGCTGCTTTCTTTTCTTCAACTCTAGAGCCTCTTTCTCTTCTGCAGTAGGCTCTGCTGGAGTTGTCTTCTTACTGGACTTAGCTGACTGAGCTTGCTCATCTGCCTTCCTTTTCCTTGTCATTCTTTTCTCAGGAACTTGTTCTACAGGAGCAGTGATCTATAGACTCTTGGCAGGAGCTTGAGTGGGAGCTTGAGTTCCTTCTTGAGCAATTTCTTTGCCTTTGCCTTGCCTGCTCTTAATTTTGCTTCTTATACCACCCAAGGTTTCATTCAGCTCATCTTGAGATACTACCATTACAGCTTGCTGTGCAGTAGACTTCTCCAGAGCTCTTATCAACATATGTTCCCCCTTTTTGGCTTCATCAAGTGCAGCCGCAAAAGGCTTCACGGCATTCATGATTTCCACTTTCAGAGTCTGCTTCAGGGCCATGGCATTAACCTTGCTGACAGCTGTTATGTGAGAGATACTGTACTCCATCACATGAGCAAGTGAGTTGGTGGAGGTGGCAGCTTCGAGCTTTCCTGAAAGTGCTTCCAATCTGGTTGCTGTCTCCTTCAGCTGAGTCTGCAGTTTCTCATTCTCCTCTGCAGCTGCCTAAAGAAGAGTTTGACCTTCATTGGCTCTTGCCTCAGCATCTTTAATTCTTGATTCGTAGGCGGCCTCCAATTGGGAAATCTCATCAGCAAACATCTTGGAGACATCACCTGCTCTTTTCTGAATGGTACTCAAGTACTCTTCTATCTGATGATGAAGTGCCTCATCAAACTTGTCTTCAATGTCAATAATCTGGTCATGAAGATGAGTCTTCTGTTCCCTAACAGCTTTCTCAACATATCTTCCAAGCTGTAGGCCTAAACCTTTCTCAAAGTGCAAGTCCATTGCAGCTTTGACCTGGGAGCAGATGTCTGTTGTATGATCAACATATTGGGTGGAGGTGGAGGCAGTACCTTGAGGTTTGGGATGGACTATCAATGCTTTGCCTCTCTCTTCAGCTGAAAGATAGTCTTCATTAAGGAATGAGGCAGTGGCCTTAACCAGATGGGTCATGATCTTTTCTCCTTTGTCAATGAAGTGAGTCAGGTTTTCTGAAGGCATGAAGTGAGCTGGTACCCTGACTACTTCTCTTTCAAATTCTGCTCTGTCAGCTGGTTCAGTTGAGTCTTCTACGAAGGCTGGTGCAGCTGAGTCGTCCACCTTTGCTTTTTCAGCTGTCTACTGATCTGATGAACCTTCTGGAACAGAGATATCATCAGTGTGGATTCCTAGAATCCTGTTGCAAACTGCAGTCAGTGCCTCGTCTGATAGCAGCTGAGCAAAAGATTGAACCTGAGCAACCTCCTTTTGCTCCATCTCCCAATCGAGGAAATTTTCTTTTCCTCCCATTTCTTCCATGACCTCAAGAAGGTCATCCACATCATCTCTTCTGAGCTCAATCCAAGTACATATCCTAAGTACTTGTTCAAATTGGATTGATTGCTCATCAACACCAGGAGTAGTAGACTTGAGCATGTTGGCTATCTTCATCCTCATTATTTTCTCCCTTGTGCACATAGGATAGTGCACCATGTTGTAGTGAGGCTGAGAAGGGCCTGCTTGAACCAGGTCTGCTGGTGCAAAGTCTTCTGGAGCAGATGGGGCAGTGAGGATAGGGGATTGGGTAGTTGGGGCATTTTCCTCTGCTATGTGAGTATCAGCAGGGGTTTGGGAAGTGAAATCTTCTTGTTGGGTAGGTAGTTGAGATTGATCTTCAGTGGGTTGTTCATCAGCAGGGTTTTGGGTCTGCTGGTCTGGTTCTATGTCTACTTGAAGATCAGTAGATGGTTGAGCTTGATGGTCTTGGACATCTGCTGTATGAATGTCAGCAGGGAATGAGGATGTGATCTGAGTTTGATCATCAGCAGGGGGTGTTAATGTGGTCTGTGGTTGGTTGTCTGCTGTTTGAACATCAGCAGGTGTTGGGATATAAATTCACCCTAAGCCCCACTTGATGTTAGAATAGTTTTGATGGCCAAAACACTTAGAGTTTATAAATGTAATAGGATCAGCTGACTTGTATAGAACAACTTAGACTAGTCTTGTGTGATCAACTGTATTGATATCAGCTGATCAGCACAGTCCTGGCTTACATGCCTATCCTCAAGATGAGAAGAGTAGAAGACATGAAGACTAGAAGATCCTTGAAGACCAGATAAGTTAAGGTGCTTGTATACCTACCTATCTGATGGAGTCCCAGATTGAAGATGGCCTAAAGCAGTACAAAGAATTTCCAGATCAGAAGAGTGTTACTCGTCTGATATCAGAAGACAGAAGACCTAAGGCCAGAAGAGTAGTCAGAAGACTAGAAGTACAGATCAGAAGACTATGTGCTCTTCCAGGACTCGGCTGATTCCTAAGTCATCTTGCAATTCAAACGAAGACCTACCGTATTTAGAAGATTGACATGATCCCAGGATTGAAGCAATCAAGCGGCTGGAATCAAGGAATCAAGCTATTATGGAAAGATTGCTCAAACGGCTAGTCAACTCCAACGGCTAGTTGTAACCAATCTTCATTATAAATACAAGAGGATGAGGAATCACAAAGACAAGAAGTTACAAGAGAGAATTCAAAAGCTAAGCAAGCAATCAAACAAAAGCCATATTGTTCCAAGAGTTCTCCAAGAGCCAGAAATCCATTAGATTATCCATAGCTCTTAAGTGCTTCCTATCCAACCCTTAAGAACCTGAAACCTGTTCATATTGTATATCAATTGTTTTAGGCATAGTGGTTAAGCAAATTATAAGCTTGAACCATTAGTTGGATACATCTCAAAAACCCAAAACCCTCACCGAAAGGTTAAAGTTTTTGAACCCCTCAAAGTGCAAGTGCTTACAATCACTTGTGGAGACCGCAGCTGTTAGGACGGCTCAGATCTCAAAGTCCTAACCTTGGGACTATAAAGGACAAGACCCTTGTAATTTGTGGAAATTAAAGGGATTAAACATCACGTTAGGACGTGAGAGTGGACGTAGGAACGTATATCCGAACCACTATAAATCCGGTGTTATTTACTTTCTGCACTTTACATTTCTGCCTTTACATTCATTATTATATAGTGCATACTGTTATTTCAACACTCTTTAAAACAGGCCATAACTTTCAAACCGGCATCAGCTGAGTATTTTCATTAAGTAGAACAAGTTACAAGAACGAGTCTAAACAAGGGCCACCAAAATTCCGCATACAACCTTAACAATCAGATCACTATAGTCATCTGGACCAGCAGACTTGCAGTCCAGTTGACATAGCAATCAGAAGAGGTTCCCAACTCTGTTTGAAAAAGTTTTAAAGTCTATTCACCCCTCCCCTCTAGACTTTAATCCCATTCACTACTCGTTCAGGGACCAACAGCAGGGTTAGGCTGGGCTTGTTCCTCTGTTGTGTGAGTATCAGCAGGGATTTGGGTATCAGTGTGTGTGGGTTCAGATGGGTTGGAATCATCAGAAGGGTTGAAGGATGAAATATGGGCTATGCTAATGGGAGTAGGGAGCCTAGATTTCTTGGATTTCTTTGTGAAAGAAGAAATGTTCTTCTTTCTCTTCTGACCTTTCGATAACTTGGAAGGTGTGAAAGTGAGAGAAGGATTAGAAGTACCTGCCTTTTTCAAAGGAGAGGCAGTTGGAGTGGCATCTGAATCAGATGGGGAGATGAGCCCTAATCTGATTAGAAATCTTCTTTGTGCTAAGGTCTGATTGTCATCATCATCATCCTCAGCAGCCTTCTTTTGAGCCTCTTCTTTGGATGGCTCCTCTTTTTGTTCTGCAGCAGAGTCATGAGCAGACTCTTCTGCCTCTTCAACTACATCTTTGGAAGATGCTTCAGCCAACAACTTTCTCTTCTCTTCTTTCAACCTTGCTGCCTCAGCAAGAGCTTCCTTTCTCAAATAATACTTGGATGTGTGGAAGGTCTTATGAGGTCTGTTGGTCCTTGGTGGAGTATGACACAAGTGTATGGGGGGGGGAATGCACTTGTGTATGCAAATTCTTTTCTTTTAAAACAAAACTGGTCTTATCAGGCAGGTTATCTCACAACTGGCCTGAGTGTGAACTTTGATAGATACTTGTCCTACTGATTACTATTGAGTGATCAGTTGGCTAAATATCTAAAAGAGTTGCTAAGTGCGAAATGTGGTTGGCTTTTGACTTAAAGAAATACTCCAAGTTAATTTCTGAAAAGACAGTTATCAGGGACTTTGTTCAAAACAGTTTTTCTCACTTACTGAGTTTTGCTTCTTTGAAAATATGATTGAATGTAAGTGCAATAAAGAAAGCAGTAAGTAAATGGCACATAAGTTTATAGTGGTTCAGAGACTCAAGCTCCTACATCCACTTTCCCTGATTGAACAGGATAATTCATTCACAATGGAATTAGCTTGTTTTATAGTGCCAAGGTGCACTGATCAACAACACTCTCTTAGTGTTTTGATCCCTAGGATAATCTGAGTCCTAGTGCTCAATCTCTCTGAGTTAAGATTGTGTTTCACTCTAACAGTCCTTAACTCCTCACTTCTACAACAAACACTCTCTTCACTAAATAAGATAAGGGTTTGAGGTTTGGTTCCAACTAGTAGAGATATCCTTTACAATAAGAACAGTGTAAAGGCTTAGGATATCTCAATGCTAAGCTTTGGATGTTTACAAAGATTGGCTTAGCTAATTGAAGTGATTCAGGAAACTTGGGATTCTGAAGAACAACTTGGTTTCCTTTGAAAGCTTGATGATAGTTTGATAGCTTGTAGTTGGATTGTGAATCCCTTTGATCACTTCTGTATTTTTAGACAAATTTGAACAACTAACCGTTGGAGGGATAGCAATTCAAATATGTCTATTTGCAGCACCATTGAAACGGCTATGAAGCTTGGCATCCTTTTATCCACTGTGTAAAAGGGCTCTTCAATGGTTGCTTGAATGAATGTGTTGACTTCTGAAAAATGCGGCTGAGAAGACTTGTGTCAGATTCCAAATATGCACATCTCCCAAGGTTGATTTGTGGCAAACTCTACACTCAACCAACGGTCAGATGGGACAAGCTCCCTGAACATTCCTCCTTCAATTTAGAATGTTCCAACATTCATTCAATGCTTCACTCTTTAATGCTCTAAGTCTTCAATGCTTGGTTCAGGCATGATTGGCAATAAATGCTTCATTGAATGTGTCTTCTGTTAGCTTTTGACATTCAATGCTCTTGATCATTTGTACTTCAACTGTCTTGATCATTTGCATTTATGAACACAACTTTAATGTTCTTGATCTCTTCAGCTCAGTTGTCCACTTGGTCAATCTGTCTTGAAAGGTCAGCAACTTTGGCTTAGACACTTAACACTTATCATGCTGCCTAACATTCCAGCTTTGGACAACTATCCTGAACACTAAAATCTCACAACATTCCTGAGATTTTTAGACTTAAACATTCTACTTACTCAAGTGTACTGAGACAACTTGCCTGAACTAGACTTGAGCATATCTCAACTAATCTGAACATCATCAATCAGGGGTTTTGGTATCTAGATCGAAATCATTTTATTCCCAACAAGGTCCCATCTTGTATTTCCTTGGGAGCACTTCTGGAAGGATGATGCTCAGCTTATTGACAAAGTTGACTGTTGATGTCACCTTCCATTCTTTTGACTGCAAGTCCAAGGTGACTTTCTTTGCCTCAAGAGCAATTCTATCCAGAAATAGTCCTTGCCAGTCTCCATCAATCTGATCCCAGATTGCAGCCATAACTCTAACCTTCAAAGTGGTAACAGCATCATGACTAAAAGTGTTACCAAGCAACATCTTGCCTGCAATGTCCATCAGGGTTTGAAATTTCGGTTCAAGTTGGGATTTCTTGAGTCCAGAGGCATCAATAGCCTTGATTCTTCCATCAGTAAACAACTCCATATACTCCTTTTCTCTACCCATAATGTAGGTGGAGATGTTTATCTTCCCCCTTGACAAGCCGAAAAGTTCCTAAAGGATTTCCCTTGTTACCTTGACCTTGTGTCCACCCATGACACCTTCAACATAAGATCCCTTCATCACAGCGTTTGAGTAGAAAGCCAACACATCTTGTTCATAAACATTAGTTGGTGCTGCTTCCAGAAAATCACGCAGATTCAGGTTGATGCAGCGAAGAAGGATCTCCTTGTTTTCTGCTGTGTGTTTGCCCTTGAAAAACAGAGCATTCTCTGTGAAAATCTTCCCTTCCTTGGACCATTTGGTTGCATCTAAGGTACCAGTGCTCTTGGTCTTCTCGTCGTAAATTTCAATGATTGCCATAGTAGAGTTTGAGTGTTAGGTTTGGAATGCTTAAGAAAATTTTTCAAGACGAGAGAGATTGAGAGCAATTTGAGATTTGTGAGCGAAAGGGTTTGAGGAATGGTTTAAGGGTTGTATATATACTCCAGCAATTCTTGAGGTGTGATCGATCCAATGGTCAGATTTGGTCTTAATGTGGAGTAGAACCCAAGATTTCCTTCTTTGATTTCGGGCCTTTCTTTAAATTTGCTGGCTGAATTTGCCATGTGGCAATTGTTGATTCGCTGGCAATATGGTAATCAAGTATTAATGACATCATTACTAAAAATAGCCGTTGTGACTAATTTTGTGGCAAGAATTGATCATCAAAGGCCGTTTTCTATAAGTGAATTGCATTCCTTATATAGGCCAATTTCTTTAATTACATTCAGGAATAAATCTAGAATGAATTACATGATCAAAGCTAGTCATTATACTCTAAATTGAAGTGATCTGATCAGCAGAGTGAAGTCATCTGATTTCTTGAAAAGTCTGCTGATTTTTCTTGAAAGTCTCCTGGTCAGCTGAGTTGGTCTTCTGATCATCTAAGTAGAGGATAGGGGTTTGCTGTGATGATCCAACCTGGATGATGAATCTTCCAGCTTTATTGTGAGTGATGATCCAACCTGGTTTGATGGATCTTCCAGCTCTATCTCTGAACCATGTAGGACCATCAAATCAATATGATGATCAGCCTGGATGATATCCCACTGGTTCAGATTGCCCTCACAATCTGATGTTCCTCATGATCAGATGGGTTGTAGCATCTAATGTGTCCTTGTTGAATTTCTTCGCTTCTCTTGAAAGAGAAGGAAGATTGGAAGAGGCTTCAATGGAGTATGAAGAGAGAGCCATGGACTTGGTCTTCTTGATATGTTTTGACATAGTAGCCTTTGATAACAAGCTCTCCATGTAGAACTTCCCCCTGGAGAAGAAGCTCTGCTTGCTTGCTACTTTGTCCTTTGCATCTCTCCTTCCTCTAGTTTTCAACAAGAACGTCTCTCCTTCCTCTAGTTTTCATAGGCATACTTATGTTGGATAAACCAAGTATGCTGATCTGCATCATCTTCATTTTCTGGACAAATCTTCATCTCCTTCACCCAAAACCTTGGTTGAGGGATGATCTCCATTCCATCTCTTCTTTCGATTGTCTCCATACCTGAAACAAGAATAATAGTTAGTGATTTGTGTTCTTAGGTGTTCTCATAACTTCCTCCTTTTATAGGGGTAGAGATGAGGTAGTGGAGTGAAAGTTGACAAAACTATAGAGTTGATGATGAGGTAGTGGAGTGAAAGTTGACAAAACTATAGAGTTGGTAGATCAACAGTGAGATTCTTGATCTAAGGGTTCATATTTAAAGAGATTCAGACTCTATCTTATGGAATGCAGAATTTATAAATTTTGAGCAAGAGTTATTTGAAATCCGTACAGTGCATGCATACTGTTGAGTCGGTGAGGATGGTGTATTAATCCAACCAAGTATAACTCAATAGTATACTGTATGTATGTATATAAATAAAGTATTTTATGAAGAATAGTTTATTATTATACATAGATATACATTGCTTAAGCATGGATCCCAATTAAGAATAAAATAGTTTATTTGGGGTTAGCTTGTCCTTTACCATTTTTGGTTTTGGGATAGTTAGCCTTAGCTGGTACAGATGCCTTTTGGTTCATATTAGGTTCATTGTGTTTAGAACACTCACCCTTTTCATGTGTCTGAGTAGTGCACTTGTTAGGTGTACTACCCCCAGCTGGAGAGGATGTAGATGGGTTGAGTTCATAGCCAAAACCCATCTTATTGCCATTTGATCTATAATACTCAGAGATACTTTCAATAGTAGTAGAAGCTTTATTGAACTCTGATATCTTTTGATTTAGGCATTCCTTCTCCTTTTCTAAGAGCTTGTGTGCTTGGAAGAGGTCATCGAATTTGGATTGTAGTGAACGAAGTTCCTTAGTTTCTAAAGCTTGAGTTTGTAACATCCCCTCATACAACTGAGTTATTGTGGTATTTTCTTCCTTAAGAAGCTCCACTTCTCTGGTCAATCTTTCATTCATTGTGGCCAGCTCAGGGGTGTTATCAAACTTAACCTTTTTCAACTTAGCAATTTCTTTCCTTAGATCCTTATTCTCCTCTTCCACTTATATAAAATCTCTAGTGGCAATATCCAGATCACCTTTTACTTTTCTTAAAGATTGATAATAGGTGTCTTCTGATTCGCCTTCAGATGAGTTTATCTCATCTGATTGTGAAAAAATAGGTGAATGGAAAGTAATAGCATAGAAGTTTACCTCATTTTCACCTATAGCCATCATAGCTAGGTCATCTGAATCATCTGAGAAGATTTGGCAGTCTGGTGATGTAGGGAGTTCATCACTTTGATATTCAGATTCTTCAGTCACCATAGCTTTCTTGTCTGAAGTTCTTCTTGGCCTTCTTTCTTCTTTGTCATCCAAATCCAGCTCAGGACATTCATAGACATAGTGTCCTGGTTTGCGACAGTTGAAGCATGATCCAGGTTTCTGATTTGAGTTGCCTTTCCTTGGAGGAGTGGCATCTCTTCTTCTGGATCCTCGGCTGTCAGATGACTCCACATCCTTTCTAGGATGTCTTTCTGGTGTTCTTTCTCTGGAACCTCTGGAGGGTGAACTTGCTCTTCTATCTTTGTAGTTTCTATAGAATTTTCTATATTTGCTGTTGAGAGTGTTCATCCTTTCGAATCTCTTGATCATAAGAGCCATTTGTTCCTTCAGACTCATGTCTGATCCTTCACAGTCTTCTGTTTTCAGAGAGGCCTTGCCAGATGAGGTACTTGCAGCTTTTGTATTGGCTGCCTTGAAGGCTACAGTCTTGGAGGTAGATGGGGCTGCAGTTGACTCATCACTTCCTGAGTTTTCTTCTCTGTCAAGGTCATATTCATGAGCTTTTAGGTTCTGAAATAGAGTTTGAGTAGACCACTTCTTGATATCTTGGGTAAAGAGTCCAAGATCTTCAAGTTTTTCTCTCTATTTGTATACTTCTTGCCTAGAGATTCAATCTAATTTATGATCTTTGTACATCTATTGTCCAGCTGATCAATAGTTTCTCCTGGATGCATCTTGAGGTGTTCAAACTTCTTGACTGCTGTCGACAATTTGCTTTCCTTGATCAGCTCAGTTCCTTCACAGAGGAGTGCCAATGCCTCCCACATCTCTCTGGCTGACTCACAGTGGATGACCTTTGCAATGTACTCATTTGGAAGAGTTTGCATTATGTAATCTTGAGCAATGCTATCAAGGTTTGATTGCTTTATCTTTTCTGGTGTGAGATCCCTCATAGGCTTGGGAACCAGTTCTCCAACTGGGACTTCTGGATCACCATTTGCAGTGTTGACTGTCATGATGGTGATTGGGCCTTCAGTGATTACAGACCACATCTTGTAGTGGACTGATGTGAGATTCTTCGTCATCCTGATCTTCCAGTAATCATAATCCTCAACTGAAAACTTAGGCAACTTTCGCATGTTAGCACTCATGCTGTATGGATTTTCAAAAACAAGTTTTTCAAAAGATCTGTTCAAGAGGACTACAGAAAGACTCCCTCAAGTCTTCTGATAATCTAGAGACAGTAGTCCGTTAGAACCACTGCTCTGATACCACTTGTTGGTCCCTGAACGAGTAGTGAATGGGTTTAAAGTCTAGAGGGGAGGGGTGAATATACTTTAAAACTTTTTCAAACAGAGTTGGGAACCTCTTCTGATTGCTATGTCAACTGGACTGCAAGTCTGCTGGTCCAGATGACTATAGTGATCCATACTGAGGAGGTTATATGCGGAATTATGGTGGCCCTGGTTTAGACTCGTTCTTGTAACTTGTTTTACTTAATGAAAATACTCAGCTGATGCTGGTTTGAAAGTTATGGCCTTGTTTTGAAGAGTGTTGAAATCACAGTATGCACTATATAATAATGAATGTAAAGGCAGAAATGTAAAGTGCAGAAAGTAAATAACACCGGATTTATAGTGGTTCGGATATACGTTCCTACGTCCACTCTCACTTCCTAACGTGATGTTTAATCCCTTTAATTTCCACAAATTACAAGGGTCTTGACCTTTATAGTCCCAAGGTTAGGACTTTGAGATCTGAGCCGTCCTAACAGCTACGGTCTCCACAAGTGATTGTAAGCACTTGCACTTTAAGGGGTTTCAAAAACTTTAACCTTTCGGTGAGGGTTGGGGTTTTTGAGGTGTATCCAACTAATGGTTCAAGCTTATAATTTGCTTAACCACTATGCCTAAAACAATTGATATACAATATGAACAGGTTTCAGGTTCTTAAGGGTTGGATAGAAATCACTTAAGAGCGATAGATAATCTAATGGTTTCTGGCTCTTTTGAGAATTCTTAGAACTGTATGGCTTTAGCTTTGATTGCTTGCTTGGCTTGTTGAATTCTCTCTTGTGACTTCTTCTTTGTGATTTCTCATCCTCTTGTATTTATAATGGAGATTGGTTGCAACTAGCCGTTGGAGTTGACTAGCCGTTTGAGCAATCTTTCCATAATAGCTTGATTCCTTGATTCCAGCCGCTTGATTGCTTCAATCCTGGGATCATGTCAATCTTCTAAATAAGGTAGGTCTTCGTTTGAATTGCAAGATGACTTAGGAATCAGCCGAGTCCTGGAAGAGCACATAGTCTTCTGATCTGTACTTCTAGTCTTCTGACTACTCTTCTGGCCTTAGGTCTTCTGTCTTCTGATATCAGACGAGTAACACTCTTCTGATCTGGAAATTCTTTGTACTGCTTTTAGGCCATCTTCAATCTGGGACTCCATCAGATAGGTAGGTATACAGGCACCTTAACTTATCTGGTCTTCAAGGATCTTCTAGTCTTCATGTCTTCTACTCTTCTCATCTTGAGGATAGGCATGTAAGCCAGGACTGTGCTGATCAGCTGATATCAATACAGTTGATCACACAAGACTAGTCTAAGCTGTTCTATACAAGTCAGCTGATCCTATTACATTTATAAACTCTAAGTGTTTTGGCCATCAAAACTATTCTAAACATCAAGTGGGGCTTAGGGTGAATTTATATCCCAACACGACAAGTGGTATCAGAGCAGGGGTTCAAAGACCACTGCTTCTGAAAATCCATCTTGGTTTTTCAAAATCACATATTTGGTGTGGTCACTGAACTGATCTATCTGAAATCCTATAAGTTGTTGACTAATTGTTTTTTCTTGAGATATGGCCAATGCTGCTGTTCCACCTCCTGCTGTTCAAGGATTGGACAATATGGCCACAAATCCAGTCAACCACATCTCTCATCACAAACTGCCCATGTTCTCAATAGACAATTATGATTTCTGGAAAATCAGAATGAGGGCTCATCTTGCATCTCTGCATACTGATATGTTGAGGGTGATCACAAGAGGTCCTTTTGTGTTCACTCAAGTAAATCCCAGGGTCACTGAAGCTCAAAGAGCATATGCAAGGGAATTGATTCCCAAAGATGAAGATGATTTCACTGCTGATGAAAAGAGAAAACATAATCTGAATTATCTTGCCATGAACACCCTCTACCAAACAATTCTAGATGCAATAATGGGTAGAGTCTACCACTGCACAACTGCCAAAGAAATTTGGGATACTCTTGCTGAAATGTGTGAGGGTACTGAAAAGATCAAGGAGAATAAGCTCCAAGTGGCAGTGCAGAAATTTGAACAATTCACAATGGAGTCTGAGGAATCCATTGACAAATTTGCTGGTAGATTCACTAATGTGATGAATGAGATCAACTCATTGGGCAAGGTGTACTCTAAAAGAGAAGTTGGACTGAAGATCTTGAGAAGTCTCACTCAAAAGTGGGATGTATATGCTGTCATGATGCAAAATACCAAGGATCTTTCCACCATGCCTATGCAACAAATCTTCTCTGAACTCAAAGCTTATGAGTTCGACCTCAACAGAAGAAAGCCTGTTGAGGAACCTTCAAATCCAACAAAAGGAGTGGCATTCAAAGCCAAAACTGCTGAACCAGAAATGCAGTCCACTCCTAGATCATCAAAGTCATTCTCCAAGACTGAAATGAAGGAGTAACTAGCCTTGATGTCTAGAAGGTTTGAAAAGTTAAACTCAAGGTTTGGTAGATACAAGAAATTCTACCAAGACAGCAAATTCAGGAGAAGGTACAACTCTCCTGAAGCTCAGGCTGAGGTCAAGAAGCCTGAAGAGAAAAGATCAGAGGACAAGTACTCTGATAGGAGAAGGTCCAGTAGAGCTGAACCTTCATCATAAAAAAGAAGAGAAGAACCAAAGAAGGATGATGATGAAGACTTGTGCTATAATTGCAAGAAGAAAGGGCACTTCCAGTATGACTGCCCTGAATTGAGCTCTAAAGAAAGAAGAGAAAGGCAAGCAAAAAGAGACAGAAAGTTCACCAATAGAAAGGCCATGATGGCTGGTGAAGAATCTGATAATGCTGAAAGCTTCAACTCTTCAGATGGACTGTTCTCAAACAGTGATGATGATGATGATGTGTGCAACATGGCTATTGAGGATGATGAGGTATCCTCTACTTCTAGCTCTCCATCATTCATCTCACAAAACACTAGTGAGGTCAACCTGAAACTTTCTCTTGGAAAGTTGATGGAAGATTTCACTATGTTACAAGAATTTCATGATAACTGTGTGAGAGAAAATGAAAGATTGGCAATTGAGCTTGCCAAAAACTCTGAGGTAGTTGTTGATGTCAAATCTACTGAGTTGTGTCAACAAGTCTTGAGAGAGCTTGAGGAATCAAATCTCAGGATAGTTGACCAACAGAAGGAGATTGATGATCAACTTCTCTCTCAGAAGAGAAAAGATTTTGAACTAAAAATTCTAAATGCCAAGTTTGAAAACCTCTCACATGAGTATGATATTCTTAAATCAAGTGAAGAGAGCCTGAAACTAAAGATGTCTGCTCTGAAGAAATCCTCTAGAGCAAGAGAGGAAATTCAGAGTTACCAAAGACCTATGGCTCAAAGAAGTGGATTAGGATTTGATCCATTTGAATCTTCACCTTGTCTTAGTGTTTCTTCTACAAGTAACACTAAGAGAATCTTTGTTAAGTCAGTGGCACAAGCTGAAAATGAAGTAATTCAGCCACTGAACAAAGAAAAGGGCAAAATGGATGATTTGCCTACTCTAGTGCTTCAGGAGACTAGACCAAAACCTAAGGAAATGGCCAAAGCTCCTGAACACAAGAAGAATATTGGTCAGCAGAGTAGACCCAATGGAAGGGCAACTCTTCTGAACAATGTTCAGAGAAGTTATCCAAGGTATAATCAGCCTAGGCCAACTCTACTGAGAAAGCCTCAGCTGACTAGACCTAAGGACAACTATCCTCAAAGGCAAAATAAAATGAGACAACCAAAATCCTTCATGCCAAAGGGTAATGGTCATAAGAAAGCCTTTCCTCAAAGATTCCCTCAAGTAGCACAAAGAACTCATAAGTTCAGGAGATCTGACAACTCTCCTGAAACTTACAGAGTTAACACTTTCACACATACCTTCCCAAAGGCATTTAAGGGGAAGACAGTGTATGTAGATGCTAGAGGAAGACAACTTAGCCACCTTGAATCAATCAGGGTTATTAGGCAAGTTTGGGTTCCTAAAGGTACAGCTAACCTCTCAGGACCCAAAACTCAAAGGGTACCTAAACCTATCTAATTGCAGGTACCAATGGGCCACAAGAAGAGGAGCATGAGTAAAAAGTCAGCATGGTACCTTGACAGTGGATGTTCAAGGCACATGACTGGAAACAAGGAACTCCTCACTGATTTTATTGAAAAAGAAGGCCCAAATGTCACTTTTGGAGACAGCTCACAAGCCACAACAAAAGGTTATGGTACTTTGATGATTGGTAACATCAAAGTATCCAATGTATCTTATGTGGCTGGTCTCAAGTATAATCTCCTAAGTATCAGTCAATTCTGTGATAAAGATTTTAATGTTGAGTTCTCAAGTGGAAAATGCTTAATCAAAGATAAGACTCAACAAACTCTATTGACTGGAACTAGGAAATGAAATGTGTATTTTGCAGACTGGGACAAGTCTACTGATGCTGCATGCTTCATTGCTAAGAGTTCTAGTGAACAAAGTTGGTTATGGCATAAGAGACTAAACCACTTGAACTTCAAAACAATGAACAAAATTGTTAGGAATGCATTAGTTAAAGGACTACCTAATGAGGTTTTCATTAAAGAGCATGTTTGCAAACCATGCCAAGAAGGAAAACAGATTAAAGCCTCATTCAAAGGAAAACCAGTCATCTCCACTGAAAGGGTACTTGAGCTTCTACATATGGACTTATTTGGACCAATTACCCCTGCAAGCATAAATGGCAGAAAATACACATTGGTGGTAGTAGATGACTTCTCTAGGTTCACATGGGTAGTATTTCTCCTTAATAAGAAGGAAACTCAAGTCAAACTGCCTGAACTTTTAAAGAGATTGTCTAATGAGAAAAGCCTTAGCATTATCAAGATAAGATCTGATAAAGGCACTGAGTTCATAAATTCATACATCAATGAGTATTGCACATCTAATGGAATAGCTCATGAAACCTCAGCAGCAAGAACTCCTCAACAAAATGGAGTTGCAGAAAGAAGGAATAGGACTTTAAAAGAAGCTGCTAGAACCTTAATTGCTGATTCAAACTTACCTAAGAGGTTTTGGGCTGAAGCTATAAACACTGCATGACATACTCAAAATAGATGTTTGATCACTAAGGGGCAAGGCAAAACCCCATATGAACTCTGGAAAGGAAGATTGCCTAAAGTGTCATACTTTCACATCTTTGGTTGTAAGTGTTTCATTCACAATAATGGGAAAGAACAGTTGAAAGCCTTTGATAGCAAAGCTAATGAGGGAGTATTCCTTGGATATTCTCAAATCAGTAGAGCTTTCAGAGTCTACAACAAGAAAACCCTTATTGTGGAGGAAACACCTCATGTTGTGTTTGATGAATCTATTCATGAGTTCAGGAATGAGAACTTAGATCCAGAAGAAATCACACAGAAGACAACCAGACTGAGCCTAAAGGACAAACACATTGAATTCATAGATGTTGTCCAAGCCAAACTCCCTTAAAACTTTACTTTGGACAACAATCCTGAAGGCAATCCTCCTGAGGCAAATCCCACTGAAAGGAATGGTGAACTGAATGATCCAATCCCAGTTCACATCCAGGTAACAACTACCAATGAAGAAGCAGTCCCTGCTGAGGTAGTTAATGGATCAAATAATCAAGGGGGAACTCAAAATGTTGAAAATGCCAATGTCCCTGACATTGAGGACAACACCCCTGATTATGATCCTGAATTAGATCCTGCATTCAATTACCCTGAATTTTATGATCAAAATGACTCAACTTCAGTAGAGGACAACTCTACTGAAGAGATCAGAAAAAGAAGGACTTGGTTGTCTGACCATCCTATTGATCTAATACTTGGTGACCCAAGTATAGGAGTCAAAACAAGGAGATTTCATGGTGAAAGTGCTTTATTCTGTTGTTTCTTGTCAGAATAAGAACCAAGTGACATTGAGGAAGCACTTCAAGATGCCAATTGGATCACAGCTATGCAGGAAGAGATGAACCAATTCACCAGAAATGAAGTTTGGGAGCTGGTGGATAGACCTTCACATCAAGATGTTATAGGAACAAAGTGGGTGTTCAAGAACAAGAAGAATGAGAATGATGTGATTGTCAGAAACAAAGCAAGACTAGTGGGAAAGGGCTATTGCCAGCGTGAAGGCATTGACTATGATGAGACATTTGCACCTGTGGCAAGGCTAGAAGCAATAATGCTCTTTCTAGCCTATGCAGCCCACAAGAGGTTCAAAGTGTACCAAATGGATGTCAAGAGTGCCTTTCTGAATGGAGTCTTGAAAGAAGAAGTCTATGTGGAGCAACCACCTGGTTTTGAGATTGGAAATAAAGTTTACAGACTGAAGAAAGCTCTATATGGACTCAAGCAAGCCCCTAGGGCTTGGTATGATACACTGTCACAATTCCTCTTGGATCATGGATTCATCAAGGGAACTGTGGACAGAACACTCTTCAGGATCACTGAAGGAGAGGACATCTTGCTTGTCCAAATTTATGTGGATGACATAATATTTGGATCCCCCAATGAGAAGCTGTGTGAGAAGTTCTCAAAGCTAATGCAAAGCAAGTTTGAGATGTCCATGATGGGGTTGATGAACTTCTTTTTGGGACTTCAAGTCAAACAATCAAAAGAAGGGATCTTCATCAACCAAGCTAAGTACACCAGAGAAATGATCAAAAAGTTTGGGTGTGCAACTAGCAAGCCAGTAAGGATCCCAATGAACACTAATTGGAAGATTGATCCTGATAAGAGTGGTGTTCCAACCAACTCCAATGAGTATAGAGGAATCATTGGTTCACTCCTCTATCTCACTGCCAGCAGACCTGACATCACCTTTGCAGTAGGTGTTTGTGCAAGGTTTCAAGCAAATCCTAAGAAAAGCCATCTTGAGGCTGCAAAGAGGATTTTAAGGTATCTCAAAGGCACTGAGAATCTAGGCCTTTGGTACCCTGTTGATGACAACATTGAGTTAACTGGCTACTCAGATGCTGATTATGGAGGATGTAGAATTGACAGAAAGTCCACTTCAGGGACTTGTCAATTCTTGGGCAACAAACTCATATCATGGTTCTCCAAGAAACAGAACACAGTGGCTACTTCCACCACTGGAGCTGAATATGTTGCAGCTGGAAGTTGTTGTGCTCAAATCCTTTGGTTGAGACAACAACTAAGAGATTACAAAGTCAACTCTACTGAAGTGGCAATATTTTGTGATAACAATAGTGCAATTGAAATATCACATAATCCTGTTTTGCACACAAGATGCAAACATGTGGACATCAAGCATCACTTCATTAGAGATCATGTGGAGAAGAAGCACATAAAGTTGGTCAAGATCCACACAGATCATCAAAAAGCTGATATTCTAACAAAGCCACTTGCAGAGGCAAGGTTTCTGGAGCTATCAGCAGAGTTGGGATTACTTGATCCAGGGAAGCTGGACTAGTAAATCTTTTGAAGTTAATTGGTGTAAGGGGAACTGGAATAGACTTCAGGAGACTTGGTCAAGTCTACTGAAATTCAGAAGAGATGACCTCAGAAGTTCAGGACTCTTGTCCATTGAATCTCAAGACACTTGTCCACATCTTTTCAGGACACTTGTCCAAGTGGGGTCAGATAAGTTGTCTTGGCTATCAAACTATTTTCTTGGTTTGATAAGCACCTAATTTGGGTAATCATTGCCTACCTTGATATCTGTCCCAACTACAGATATCATCTTTATGGGATTTTATTTGTCTCCCACCCAAAAGGTCACTTTCCATGCATTAAATGCCAAGATTTAACTCTTGTTTACATTACACTTTTCAAGCCATGATCTATCTCGAAAACTCCCCAACCATTAACTAATATTAAATAACTTCCACGTTTTGAATAAAACTAATAACTCACTGTTACATTGGTTTTTGACCATTGGATCAAAACTGGCCAACTCCCCTGAAATCAATCCTGGCCGTCCATTTTGATTTGCCATTTTTTACAACCGTTGAAAACTCTCAAAACTCACCAACTCATTGACAAACATTCTTTTTAGAATATTCTCTAGTCTTAAGAACTCCCCACAAACACTTCTTCCCCAAGTATTCGAAACCCTAGCTTTCATCTTCTTCAAACACTCTCAAACTCTCTCAAATTCATTTCTGTATTTTTCAATGGCTCCCAAAGTTAGACCAGAAATGATCATTGATTTCTCCAACCAGGCTCTAGACCTTGATTTTGGTATCCTTTGAACAGCCTTCACTTTGAGCCTATAGTATCCTTTGAAAGTGAAGACCCTGAAATAACTCCAACTCTTAGATGGCTAAGAAGAGCTGGACTCAAGAAGTTCATGGAAGAGAGGCCAAGCTCTTGTCTGGAGAGTTACATGGCAGAGTTCTTTGCTTTCCTCAAGTGGAGAGGTCAGCCTAAAGATGGTGAAGTTGCTACAAGACTTTCTTATGTAGCAGAGGGAGAGGAGGAAGAGAGATTTCACAGGGTGAAATTCTCTGAAGAAGACCTTGAAGGAGCTTTTGGATTGCCTTCAGAGGGAAGGAATCCAGAGTTATATGGTGCTGATCATGAAGAGGAGATAGCACAAGAGTGGCTATTGGTACCAGGTCCCCTCTCTTCAACACAAAACAAGAAGACTCTTAAGCCAAAATTTCTCAATCTTTTTGAGGTAATCACCAAGAGTCTCTTGAGCAATACTGGAAGCCTGGAGCAGGTCAGCCATCCTAGAATCAGAAAGATGGCTGCAGTTATTGATGCTAGTGACAAAGGCATCAAGTTTGATTGGAGGACCTTCATCATGTCTGAAATGATGAAGGAAAAGTCCAAGTTTAAAGTAAAGGCCCACAACAAGGTTGTATTGGAGGGAAAACTCAAGTATTGCACTAGGGCAAGCTTGTTGATTGAGAGATTTTCCCACTATTCACAAATGCAAACTTTTTCAAAGCCCCTCCCTGCCCAGAAGATAATGTTCAGGAAGCTGAGTAAGAAGACTGAGCAAAGGAGGATGCTGTTGGCCAAACCTGCTGAAGAGATGGTTGAAGAGAAGCCAAAATTAAAGAAGAGGACTAAGGCCAGAGTGGCAAAGACAAGGAAAGTGTCTCAAATCCCTTCAGAAGAGAACTCAGGAGCTTCAACTGAGATTGAAGAAGTTGCTGAAGAGGGAGTGAATGTGCCTTCTGACCATTCAGAAGAATTGAGGCTTAAATATAATGAGACTAGATAAAAGTCTAAGGGTGATAAGAGGATCAGGGAAGTTGTCCCTGAGAAGGATGAAGAAGGAAGTGGGAGCAGTAGGGCTAGCAAGAGAAGGGCCAAGCCTACTGAAAAGGTGTTGGAGCTTCAAGAAGAAAAATCTCTCCAACTTGCTCTAAGGGAGAGCAGAGCTGAAAGTAGGACAAAGTCTAAGTCTAGAACCAGTTCTTCTGGTTCTGGTACTCCAGAGTCCAAGGTCCCTGAAGATCAACCTTTAGTGGCCAACATCCCTGAAGCTCAAAATCCTGAACCCAACTCCCCTGAAACCCACATAACCCCAACCAACCAACCTATCACCCCCATCAATCTCACCAAGAGATATTCTCCAGAAGGGAGTGTGCAAAGAAGTGGGATAGATGTGCTAGCAGATTTAGCAGTGGATGAGACAAGGCTGCAATCACCCCTTGACTCATCTATGCTCAACTATTCAAAGTTCTTAGAAGCTGCACTTCATGATCCAACCCCCCTTAGTAAAGCCCCTTCAGATCCATTGCTCTCAAAAGCAACTGAAGTACCTTCAATTGCACCCAACCCTTCTGAAGCCAACATCCCTGAACTAAACCTTCCTGAAGCCACACTAGGAGAAGACAGAGCCAACTCCCCTATAACCGAAAGTCCCCATTCAAGTGGAGATGAGGAGGAGTATACTTATGAAAGTATGCTCAGAGGAGGAGCCAAGGCTACTGTGGACAGTTTGTATCCACAACTTGCTGAATTTCCAAGAATTCAGAAGATGTTCCATGATTTGAGGATGCTTGTGGATGTAAAGGACAAGACCATAATGGATATATCACAAGTCATCCAAGATAAGGGTGCAAACTGGTGGCAAGTGGAGGAAAGCAGATTGCTACACTTTGCTGGAGTATTAAAGACTAGATTCCTCATTGATGAGGAGGTTTTTGCAAAGTTAGCGGAGGATAAGATCATTGAGGAGAAAGAAAGGAAAGCTAAGGGCATCAGACACCCTGATAGTAGCTCAAATGATGATGATTCCCCTGATGATCCCTCAAACCCTTCAAATCCCAACCCTCCTGAAACCCCTCAAGCCAACCTCCCTGATCTTTCTCAACCTAGGCCTTCTGTATCAGGCAGACTTTCAAACCCTCCTAGAACCTATCATAGGAAAGGCGCTGTGTCATCAGAGGTGTTGACCAAGGGTGGTAACACAACCAAAGACACATCTGCCAATGAAGGTTCTTCTGAACCCAAGGCACAGCCTAAAGATGTTGAGGTTCCTACTATAGAGGCTGGTTTGATTAAGGCCTATTCAGTGTCAGGAGATTTGGACATTGATCAGCCCTTAATCATTCAGGATGACTCAGTGGCTGATGAAATAAGCACTGTGATCTCCCCACAACTGCCATCTTTGAACCTTGTTGAAGGTGGAGATGCTGCAGGTCTAGGTGTTGGTGTTGAAAAGGAGAACTTAGATGAAAAATCAGAGGGAGTAGAGGATGAAAGAGAGGTTGTAATCACTAGGATAGTGAGTGTACCAACAAATGAGGGTGATATAAGTGAGGAAGGACAGGCTATTCTTGAAGTCAAATCTGAACTTCAAGAATCCCTTGATGAGAGGAGGCCTAATTCCTTGTGTGAGGAAATTTCTACTGAAGGAAGAAAAAAAGAGTTGAAAATGAGAAGAAGACTGCTGATGTATCAGAGTCTTATGAAAAAGAAATTGAGGGTGATGAGTGTGTTTTTACTAACCCTTTTGATTTGTCTGACATTGCAGGTATAACTTTTGATCAAATCTTTGCAGATGACTTCTTGACAGATGCTCCCATCCAAGTTGATACTGGATTAGCACAAGTTTTGCTTGGGATGCAATCAGCAAAGTTGGACTCCTTGACTCACCAAGTCCAATCAGCTCATGCAGAAACCACTGGAGCTTTGGATGAGCATGGAAGAACTTTAGCATCTGTGTAAATGAGGCTAACAGGCTCTGAGGATGTGGTGCTACCCACATTGGAAGCAAGGATAGGAGAAGTGGAATCTGGTCTTCAAAGCATTTCCACTGAAGTTCAAAAAGCCAAAGCCACCATGGAGTCCATCTCCAAAGAGGTCAAGAAGGATCAGAAGCTGCTGAGAGATAATCACAATGCAAATGTCCAAGCTATCAGACTGACCATTAAGCAAGCTCTTGGCAAGAAAACAGCATTGCAGAAGAAAAGAGCAGAAGCACAAAGGCTTGTTATGGTAAAAGCAGCTTCAGAGAAATTTTCCCAAGAGGTGATGGCCAACATTGCTGAAGGTGCAGTGGCCAACCTCACTGAGCTTCTTAAGTCCCAACTAGATGCATCTCTAAAAGCAAACATGTAAGAGGTTGTCCAACAAAAGATGAAGCCTGTTCTAGCTTTCCTTAGCTTGAGCAGTGATAGGATGCAAAATATACATGATGAGAATGTATATTTGTTGGAGGAGATGAAGTCCCTAACCCAAGCCCAGTCCTTAATGGCTTCTACAATGAGTGAGCTCAAACCTCAGTGTTTTGATGCTGCCGAAAAGGGGGAAAGGGAAAGAGCAAGGGCAAAAGGTGCCTTGGTCATTGGAAGCCCAGTGAAAGGGAAGGACAAAGTTGCTGAAAATAAAGGAAAAGAGCCAGCAGTGCTGAACTTGGAAGATTTAGATGAAGAGGAGAAGTTAGCACTAGCCTTGAAGAACTCAATAGCCTCAGCTCAAGAGGAAAGAGTTAGGCTACAGCAAAGACCAGGAGGAGAGGTGTCTGGTTTGGACAAGGAAGCTGAAGGTGTCCAAACTAGAGGGAAGATCAAGAAGGCTAAGGGAAACAAAAGGAAAGCTGAAACATTTACTGACTTTCCCAACAGCCTTGATCTACCTCCTGAATTTAGAATTGATGATGATGTGCCTATCTCCAAGAAGACCAAAAATGTTGAAAAGGACAAGACTGCTGAAGTGTCCAAGTTTGCTGAAAAGGACAAATCTTCTGAGAAAGAAAAGTCTGCTGAGACTAAGTCCACTG
Source organism: Galeopsis tetrahit (assembly GCA_963675135.1). Taxonomy (NCBI): domain Eukaryota; kingdom Viridiplantae; phylum Streptophyta; class Magnoliopsida; order Lamiales; family Lamiaceae; genus Galeopsis; species Galeopsis tetrahit. The sequence goes on from OY776128.1 coordinate 55,033,922, forward strand.
ATGGTGCCAAAGCTTCTGAAGATGTAGAGGAGCTGTATGAAGAAGGCTTTGGACCATGACCTAAGAAGAAGAAAGTTGTGTTGCTAAATGATCCATAAAAACCGTTTCATGAAGGGTATGGCAAAGACCCTGAAACTCAACAGAAGCTGGCCATGATGAGAGCCCAAGAGAAGATGGATTTGATGGATGAAGCACAAAGAGCAAGAGACAAAAGAAGAGCAGATTTCCAAAAGCCTAGAAGGAAGAGAGCAACTTACAACAAGATGAAGCCACAGCTTTTGATCCCAATGGACACCAAATATCCTCACTTGGATAAATGGGTGCCAATTCAGCTAAATGACTTATGGGAGGAAGCCAAAAGGGAGTTTGTCTATGACTTCTATGTCATTGACAGATAGAATGGAAAAGATGCCAACTCCACTTTTGCTGAGTTCATGATAGAGTATCACAAAGAGCTTTATCAACAACTACTTGCAGCTGCTGATATTGCAAGATTTGAACTCACAGCCCCCAAGCCAATCATATACATGCCTCCAAAGCTTGATGGATGGATTGACCAGTCAAGAATCCTGAAGGAATTCACAGAGATCCTCAAGCTGAACAAGATGGTTCTTGGACCCAAGGGAACAAACCAAGAAGTCATGGATCTGAAAAGAAGAGTGTGGGCACAATATGGGATGGTGTCACCTCCTAAGGATGATCTCTGAAATGGCTAAGTCTTCTGACCTTTTTATGGATGAAAAACTTATCTTACCTGAAGATATGTTTTTAATTGGTCATCTATGCTGAAGTTTGGTCAAGAATGCTGATGTGGTGTGCTTTGATAGTCTGTTTGCTCTGATATGCTTTGGTTGCTCTGACATAAGTTCTGTGCTCTGATACTTGAAGATCTAGATACTTTTAAGTGTTTAGTTGTTTTGCTCTAATACTCTAGATCTTATGTTTAGTATATGCTCTGAATTGTTGTAATGAAATGATCTAATGTAATTGTGTCTTGAATTCATGCTCTGATATGTTAACTTCAACTATCAACATGCTTGTAATGACTTTTAATGAATGATAGTTGAACTTACTTTGAATCAAGAAACATTACTGCAGAAATCTCTCTATGCCTATCTTTGAAACCTATTTGCAACATGAACAGTGAGTACACTAACACATTCTTTTTCAGGATAATTGACCTTAGTCATGTCTTCTGAAGATAAATGTAATAGGTGTAGCCAAGTCACTTTTTCATAAAATGTATAGGTTTTGGCATCATCAAAAAGGGGGAAATTGTTGGGAATAAAATGAGATATGTTTTGATCTAATACCAAAACCCCCTGAGACATGCCTAAGTCAAGATGATTATGTTCTAAGAATGTTAGAACATATAGAATAAGGCTAGAAGAGAAGCTTATATGTTAGGCAGCTCTTAGTTGTTTAGATGCACAATTTGAGGGGGAACATATACTTTGAAGGCTATCAAGAACAAGTCCCCTCAAGGCTCAAATTCTGGAACAATCACTAAGCATATTGAAGGCCAAGTATTCTGATCAGGAGAGTTGTCCAGAAGAGTTGTCTCAGCACAATTAATCAAGAACAAGTGTACTGAAAGCTTGAGGTCAACCATGCTGAAGAGTTAAAGACAACAAAGCCCTAAAGATCTTCAAAGAATCATGCTAAGATCAATTCTAAGTGAAGCAAAGGGAAAGAGCCAAGTCATCTGAAGAGAGCAAGTCAACCATGCTGATAAGAAAGTCTACTGATAGTGATAAAGAGAGTTGTCCATTTGATAAGGAATGTTGTCCTATCATTGGAACAACCTTTAGAAGCCATGTCCAAGTCTTAACAAGAGAATCTTAAAGTCAAACATTGGGAAGAGTGCTGCAGAATGAAGACAAAGTCTATACAGCCGTTTATTTCCCAAAATGAGGACATGTCACTATCAAGATTATGTCTTCTAAGTTGAAGAACTAAAAGAAGACATTTATGGACTTTTGAGGCTGCCTCTCCAACGGGCAAATCCTTCAATTGTCTATAAATACAGAAGTGTGAAGACCATTTGAAGGCATCCAACTGAACTCAACTTTGACAACTATCCTACAAGCAAGGGTGCTTTCAAAGCTTTCAAAGACTATCTTAGTCTTCATACACTTCTTCTAAGCTGAACCCAATTGTATATCCATACAAAGCTTAGAGAGATATCCTAATCCTTATACACTAATCTTCTTTGTAAAGGATATCTCATTAGTTGGAACCTTACTTCAATCCTTACCCCTTTCAGGTGAGAAAGTGAGAAGGTTGTTGTAGTAGTAGAAGTGGTAGGAGCTGACTGTTGAGAGAAGAATAGTTCAGTTCTGAGTTGAGAAGAGGGTACTAGGACTCTAGACATCCTAGGGATCAATTCACCAAGGAGTGGTGTTCTTGATCAAGTGCACCTTGGCACTATAAAACAAGTTAATTCCAAGAGTGAAGGAATTATCCTGTTAAATCAGGGAAAGTGGATGTAGGAGCTTGAGTCTCTGAACCACTATAAACTCTTGGGTTGATTTACTTTCAAAGTACTTTCATACATTCAACACTGCACACAAAACTGATCTTTCAAAGGATACATATTCAAAGACTGTGCAAAACCTACTTGGACAAGTTCCCTGAAAACTGGACTGTATTGACAAAGTGATTTCAGAACTTAAAAGGAGTTTAAACTAAAGGGCCAACCACTAATTCCGCACATATAACTCCATTAGATAGTTATTCAACTAAGTACTCAATAGTACTTAGTAGTTTGATTATCTATAAAGAGTTAATCATCTTCAGCAGAGTTGTCCAAGACAACATTGCTGATCTCTGGTTTGATCAAGTTTGAAAAGAAATTGCATACAAGTGTATTCCCCCCCCCATACACTTGTTATATACTCCTTTCAGGACCAACAAGGAGTTATCCCTTCGCTTATCACGTCTATTTGAACGCTTAATCTTCCTATCATCAGACTCTCTGTCTCGTCTATTACCTTTCGAGACTTCGTCTCTCCTTTCGGACGAGTTTCGGTGTCGTCTGGTCTCAGACGAGTTCTTAGAAACAGACCCTCTATGATCTCTATAGAACTTCTTGTATCTACCAAAACGCTTATTCAGCCTATCAAACTTTCTAACCATGAGGTTCACCTGATCCTTCAGGCTAAGATCAGTATCTAACTCATCTTTCACAGAAGTAGACTTAGTCTTAGACTTAGACTTGCTAATTCTAGAACTCTTGGATGAACTAGACTTGAAGGCAACGTTCTTAGATACAGCATTGTCTCTATCACTACTGGATATGGGTTCATCTTCGTCTAAATCAAACTCATGAGCCTTTAGAGTTTGAAACATAGTTTCTGCAGACCACTCGTCTATGTCTTGAGTATTCTTAACTAGCATTCTCACCATCTTCCATCTAGGATATAGACTTTTAAGAATCCTCAGATTAATTTCACGAGCAGTATAAGATTTTCCCAAAACTTCCAAGTCATTCATTATCTTAGTAAATCGAGTATCCAACTGGTCAATAGTTTCACCAGTTTTCATTTTAAATGATTCAAATCTTTGAACAGCAGTGGAAAGTTTGCTTTCTTTGATCAGGGTAGTCCCTTCACAAATAATAGCTAAATGGTCCCACATATATTTCACAGTTTTGCATTTTAACACTTTTCCTAGATACTCGTTAGGAAGAGTGTGTAAAATTTAATTCTTGGCCAAGCTATCCAAATTATTTTGCCTCATTTCTTCTGAGGTTAGCTCTGACTTGGGTTTTCTGACGAGGACTCCGATGGGTTTGTCCTTGTCTAAGGCAGCAGTATTGGGAACCATCGTGACGATTGGTCCTTCAGTGACGACAGAGATCATTAGGTCGTGAGTGGAGCTGAAAATGGCCTACATCCTCAACTTTCAATAGTCATAGTCTTGAACCTGAAACTTAGGTAACTTGTTAGCACTGATCTCCAGAGACATGATTCCAAGAAGATAAGTATGAGCAGTTTTAGAATCAAGAAACAGATATAACAAGAATATTGATCAAGAACACGTAAGCAAATACAATCTAGGACCAAGACTTCACCCAAGTCTTAAGTCGTTTATCAAGAAACAGCAGTTCGTAAACTACTGCTCTGATACCACTTGTAGGTCCCTAGTTGAGTTTAATATTGAGTAAGCTAGTGAAAATGTCTAGAGGGGGGTGAATAGACTTTTCAAAAATCTTTCAATATATCAGAATACGAATGCGGAATATCAGAATTAAACAATGAGCCCAATTTAAGTTTATACTCAACTAAATTCGAGAACTCTGTTATGAACACTCTACTAGTCTTGTTCAGTTATGTAATTCAATCAATTAAGCAGTTAATCAATCAAACAACAAATAAAACAGTAAAGTAAATCAAACACGAGATTTATAGTGGTTCGACAACTTGTCTACGTCCACTCTCACAAACCCAGTTGTGATATTCTTATTAACTCGTCCAATGGAGTAATGTGTGTTCTTGTAGCTTTAAGTCCCAAGAAATAAGACTTAGATCTTCTCGATTATATCTCCAGATATATCTTCGATCTTACTAGTGATTTACAAGTATCTAGCAACTTGAAACAGTATACAAAAATAAAACTTCTCTGTCTTCAGTAGTAGCCTTCTGGATTTCTTCACTTGTCTTCTGGCTTCTTTCTGAATCTTCAAACTCTGGGAGTGTTGGTCCCTGAGACGAGTGTAAGATCAGCTGACTTGATGTCTGCTGATTGTGTGGAAAATAAACTAACTCTTCAAAGTAACTAGTCCGCTGATTTCACTAGGGGCCTAGGACTAGTTAGTCGACTGATTAATTACTTATCGGAGTTAAGTGCGAAATTGTAGTGTGCCCATAAATATTATACTCGTCTATTTAATAAATACAGTGTGTAAAACAGTTTATGCACAAATATGTATGAAAAGACTTGAAATGTAAAGTGCAGAAATGTAAATAACACATTGATTTATAGTGGTTCGGATATACGTTCCTACGTCCACTCTCACGTCCACACGTGATGTTTAATCCCTTTAATTTACCCAAAATTACAAGGGCCTTGTCCTTTATAGTCCCAAGGGTAGGACTTTGAGATCTGAGCGGTCCTAACGGCTACGGTCTCCACAAGTGATTGTAAGCACTTGCACTTCCCCAACAAGTGATTGTAAGCACTTGCACTTGCACTCCACAAGTGATTATAGAGCACTTGGACTCTTTACAGTGACGAACACTCAACTTGACTTCTAAGGTTTTATGGTAGAAGATGGGTTTTGTGTATATGAACTAGGTGAGAATTTCCCTTACAATCTGTTTTAGCCTCATGCTAGGATTGGGAAATTCTCTCTAAGCTATGGATATATATGAGTGGTTGAACTGGCTTAGATGGTATGAGTTCACTCACTGGGGATGAGGTGATGCGTGTTGAATCTTCATGAATGATCTTCTTGAGCTCTTCTTATTTCTGGACTTTAAGCACTTTGCTCGACCTCTGCATCTCACACCTCTTCACATCTCCCAATGATGTATGAGCTCATTTATATAGTGTTGATGTTTGAATGTTACCGTTGGATGATAGCAATTCAAATCTCCACTAATTGAGGAATTGACAATCTCTTGATTTTGATATGATTGAATATTACCATTGACATGTAATTTCAATCATATCTTTGACTTTCCTTTCTTGTGCACATATCTTGTCAATCCTTGATTTCAGCTGTGATTGGTCTTCCTTTAATTGTGTAAGAAGACTTCTTCTCTGCTGGTAAGAAGACTTCACTCTGCTGGTAAGAAGACTTCACTCTGCTGTTTTTACTCAGCTGACTTTACACAGCTGCTGTTTCTTCTCAGCTGTTGTCTTTACTCTGCTGTCTTTACTCAGCTGGCTTTACACAGCTGCTGTTTCTTCTCAGCTGCTGTCTTTACTCTGCTGTCTTTACTCAGCTGGCTTTACACAGCTGCTGTTTCTTCTCAGTTGCTGTCTCTTCTCCGCTGCTGTCTTTACTCAGCTGGTTGTAAGATGACTTCTACTCAGCTGATGTAAGACGACTTCTACTCAGCTGATGTAAGATGACTTCTGGTCTTGGTCTTCTCTTCTCTTCTTGAGCATTGACATGTCTTCTCTTCTAACCAGAGTCCTATCTATTACAAGATGTATAATAAAGTTGTCTATACAGTACAACTTATCCTATTACATGATTGATTTGGTTTATCAAAACTAAACTAAGGATATTCATATCCCAACAGAGAGTAATTTGCTTCTTGAATGCTTCGTAAATTCTTCAGTATGTAGAGTTTCAGTAGTCTTGAATCGTTGAATACCATGAGGTATTTATAGACTTCTGATTTCAAGAACTTTCAGTTGTGTAACCAACTTTTCTTGAAAACTAACTCGTAACTGTTACTCTTTATCTATCCACGCGTTTCTTCAGTTAATTAGTTATTTCTAACTAACTCTTCAATCTTTATCTTCACACGCGCTTTGAATAACTAACTTCTTTCTTCCTTCACGTTGACTTGTCTTGTCTTGTCTTCACGCACCTGTCTTGTGTAGTTTTGACACTTAGACAAATTCTGAGTCTTCTTCTTTACTCTTCTTGTCTTGCGCAGTCTTTCTTCTGTAGTAGACTTCAATATAGAACTAATCTAGTCCTATCAACTAATCTAAACAAGACTATTACATTACATTAAGCTTTATAAAATAGCTTAGTCAACTTAAGAATCTATACATAGAATACAAGAATATATACGAACAATCATGAGCTTCTATACAACTTGAATAGCTCAGTATAAATCCTATCAATGTATACAAAGTACTTATAATACGTACTTGTCTTATAAACAATTAAACTTTTCTTTTGAAACATAACATGACAATACTTGTCTTGTGAACTAGTACTTGTCTTGTGAACTCTACTGATCTGCTCAAGACGACTTCTTTAACTAGACTAGATCAGTCAACACTTAGAAAATATTCAAGTCTTCTTTTGGCTTATCAAAACTTCATCTTATCTTTTCATCATTTAGGACTTGTATTAGGATTCATATCCCAACAAGATGTTACCTCCTTGAAGTTGAATAGAGTGTGAGCTATGATTCAGCAAGCGTACCTCATATGCTTGTAAGATGGACTGGATCCACGAGTGGTGAGGGAAACAAAAACTGCATCAAAGTTTGCACCTAGACTTCCAAGGATGTACAACACCAATTCATCATCCTTGATTGGTTGTCCAGCATGAAATAATCCATCAGCAATGGATCTCATCTTTAAGATGAAACTATCAATACTTAGATCACCCTTCCTCTGAGTTTGAATTTGTAAGCGAAGTATCATAGCCTTGGCATTCGACTGAGATTGGAATAGCAGCTCAAACACCAACCACAGTTGAAAAGAGTGTTCACAACGACTTACATGGCCAAACATGGATTCAGAGACCGAGCTTAAGAGCCAGCGGAGAAGGAATTGGTCCTTCCTCTGCCATCACTACAAAAAACACCTCAATTAACAACCAATTAGAGACCGTAAAAATGGTCTCTAAATGCATTAGAGACCGTGTTGAGACCGTTTTTGGTTGGTCACCATTAGATTAGTTTTAAATATTTTGAGACCGTTTTCATGTATCGGTCTCAAATTATAGACCGATTTTTTTAGGTCTCTAAATTGTAGCGGTCTACAAACAGTCTTATAAACAATTGGTCGGCCCAAACTTTTTTCGAGCCCTGAGACGGTCTCAAAACGGTCTTTAATTTAGAGATCGCCACATCCGGTATCGAACCCCGACTCACGCGGCCGAACTAAACCCACACCTGACCCGAATCGAACCCACACCCGCCCTGACCCGACCCGAACCCACACCCGACCTGAACCGACACACCCGACCCGACCCCCATACCCACCCACACCCACTTTATTTAAATGACCATTTATTTGGTCTTGGTGGGAATTGATCCCGGGTGGATGGGTGCCCATTACTGGGCACCCACCACTTTGACAAGTAATTGTCTTGTGTAATTTTTAAAATTAATTATAAATATATATTAATTAATTTCTTTATTATATACTCTCTCCATCCCATTATAAATTCCACAATAAGTTTGTCATTCAATTTTTTTTTCATATTATTTTTTATACTTCTCCTTCCCTTTATCAATCACATCACTTATATTTTATTTATAATTTTATTATATTTAATCTCATACTCATCTAATATTTTTTCTCATCAATTTATTTCTCTCATCTTTTAATATTCTAGTATCAATTCTTTCAAACAGAATCTCAAAATAGAAAACCCAAAAATTACCTTAACTTAAATTCAGTGGAGACGATTGATAACCAACAGGCGGCGGCGAAGAGGCGGCATCAGCGATATCTTCTTAAGAATAGGGACGGAGTTGGATTCGTCGCGGCTAGAGCCGGCAATTTGAGCCCGATCCGATGGGCTGGCTCGGTTAACCCGAAACATAGTATGGGATGGGCTCTAAAATTAGAGGCCCATATATAACTGGGCCTATTTGGCCTGACCCGATGGAACCGGTGTACCTAATGGGCTAGGCTGAATTTGGCCCGCTGGCCCATGGACAACCCATTTGGCCCGATCAATATTTTTTCTTTAAACAAATAGATAATTAAAATAAGTAAAGTATTTTATATTTAAATATTATTGTGTTTTTATTTTATTTTGACTTTGAAATTTGAACTTGTGAATTATTTATAATTTTATTTGAAGTTGTTATAGAGTGTAATGTTATACTGATTATGACCGTTTATGAATTATGTATAGTTAATACTTTAGTATTGCATATTTTTAATTATTATTATTTGTATAAATAAAAATTATATGTGAGTATGTGACCAATACAACATTTACATATATAATTTCATGGGCTGGGCTGGGCCGCTAGTCTAGTGGGCTAGGTTGGGCTCACGTTTTATAGGCCTGACAAATTCATGGGCCGGCCTGACCCAACCCACGAACATCGCTTGGCCAGATGGGCCGGGCCGGACGGCCCAATTTGCCAGCTCTTGTCGCTGCAAGAGAGCATTGCGAGGGCCGTGAGAAATTGAATAGGGTGAAAGTGAAAGAGGCGGTACAAATGAACTAGGGTTTATAGACGGGTTACAAACGGGTTTATAAACGGGTTAGAGACCGTATTCACAAAACGGTCTCTAAATGAGCGGTCAAAATAAAATTTGGGAATTGGAATTCTTAATACCAATTAATGCGGTCTCAAAACAAAATTTAAAATCAGAAATTTAATTTCGGGTTAGAGACCGCCAATACGGTCTCTAAACGGTCTGAATACATAAAATTAAAGACTGAAATGAAATCGGTTTCAAAATTCGTAATTTTTTCAAAATGGTCTCAAACTGCAATTTACGATGACCTTAATCCTTAAATATTTTATATTTCTTTAAATATTCTTTAATACTAATCATTATGGGTCAATGTTATTTTGTATTACGTGCAATAATATATCTTACTACATGCAATACTATATGTTACTATATATTATAATGTGGGTTACTTAATCAATAAAAAAAATATAAAAATATAAAAGAATCAATATTACTATATAAAATTGTGTTATTACTACATGTAATAATTTGTTTTACTACATAAAAAATTATATGTTACTACATACTACAGTTTGAATTACTACATTGAATAGACGTTTGTTACTATATGTAACTTTATCAAATGATCTAATATTTTTCGCATCATCCTACAATTTAACATTTTGTATTACAACATGATTATTGTGTTTACTACATTCGATAATATATGTTACTACATATTATAATGTGAGTTACTAAATCAATAAAAACACTAGAAAAAACGTGTTACTAAATAAAAGAATTTGTATTATTATATAAATACTTTGTGTTATTACTACATAAAATAATGTGTATTACTACATATTACAATTTGAATTACTACATTTAATATTCCGCGTTCGACAATAAAATAAAAGATAAAAAAATCACAGAAACGAGTAAAATAAACGGATTAAAAAATTCGAATTAAACTGTCAGTGGGTGTATTTATAAAAAAATGTGTGTGTGAATTAAGTTTGTTGGTGTATTTATAAAAAATGTGTGTTTGAATTATGCTTGTGGGTGTATTTATAAAGAACATGTGTATGAATGACTGAAATGCATATATGCAATATTTCATAGAAGACTAGCCAATATTTATGCAAAAAATGGCATTGTTATTAAAGACATCTTTTCAGTCTTACATTTTCTCTCCTAACAACCTTGAAGAAAGAGAGTTTTTTCAGTCTTCCATTCTCTCTCGTGACAAGAAGAAAGAGCATGGTTACAGGACATTACTAACTTCACTTTTATCTTTCAAACTTGACCGCTTTGAAGAAAGAGTACCGACGAACTATTATTAAAATTCATGTCTTTTAATTTTTATTAGGGTATAGAGCAAATAAAAAGAATTTTTATTGTGTATATACAAGACTTATCACTATTTTCTAAGTAATAGCTTGATAGGATAAATAGATTTTTTTTAAATAAGAATACATTGATTTTGAAATAGAGATATAAATTAAATTTAATTGGTTTAGTCTAGTATGGACTCGAGTGTATGGCATACACTCGAGTTCTATTTTTTTTTTTTCTTTTTTTTTCGCTTTTTTCAATTTTTTTCGCTTTTTCTTGTTTTTTTTTCGGCTTTTTTTTTTATTTTCTCCCGTTTTACCCTTTTTCTTTTTTATTTTGTTAAAAATTTTTAGGGAAGAAGGCTTGAACTATATACCTAACATTAAAAAAAAAAATTTACTCACCATTTAAACCACTAACATATTTGAATAGATATTGACTTTATATATATATATATATTATAATAAAATGATAAAAATGTGTTATAAATAAAAAGTGAAACACAATATTTTTTAAACGTGCAAGTCATTATAATTGAAAAGTGTAATACAATATTAATGAAATGTGTAAATCAATATAACTAAAAAGTATAAGTCATTTAAAACTGAAAAATGCAACACGATATTACTAAAAATGATATCAAACCTGAGACTTTGTACTAATTTAATCATATGGTGACCATTAGGCCACAGCCCAAGTTTTGTTATAGTGTTGTTCTTATTAATTAATAAATGATTACTGGACTCGAGCAGAACTATCCAATTTAATTTTAAAAAAATTATAAATGGATAGATTTTATTGAGGCAAATTTTTTAAAATATTGCAATTTTAAAATCAAATATTGCAATTATGGTAAAAACTAAATTTATTTTCAATTTAAGCATAGTTTTGTTTACACCTACGACTTTTAAAAAATTCGGATTGAATACCCCCAGATTTTAAAAGTCCAACAAAATCTAACAGAATCTCAATTGAATACACCCCCAAAGTGAATATACGTAATTTAAGTGAGTATACATAATTAAGAGCGACAGATGTATAAATTTATAAACGATTTACCAATTTATCATATTTAATAACTAATGTAATAATTTATGTTAATTTATCAATTTATTCCATTCTTATAATAATTATATTACTTAAAATGAATTTTACTTATTTTTAATTAATATACTAAAAAATACTCGTTTCTCAACATATAGGGCATGATTGGTATGGGGTAATGGGCTTAGAATGGAATGAGCATTCATGGACCTATTCCTAATCTCATGATTGGTATGGTTTTTTACACGGAATCGTGATTCCTCGTGGAATGGTGATTCCCAAAAATAAAGAATTCTGATTCCTCTCCATCCCCCTATCTTTACCCATTCCATTCTACGTGAAATCAAATTATTTTTATTTTCTAAAAAAAAAATCATTAAAAAAATATTTTTACAAAATTATCCTTATCAACAATTAAAAAGATTTTCATTAAAAAGTTTTTAACCCACTATTAAATACGATATTCATTAACCTTCTTTAACCTAATTCATCTAAGAGGGAAGGATGCTGAGAAAGAACGCAGAAGAGAAGAACGCTGAGAAAAAAACGCAGAAGAGAAGAACGTCTGAGAAAAAAACGCAGAAGAGAATAACGCTGAGAAAAAAATGCAGAAGAGAAGAACGTTGAACGCTGAGAAAAAAACAAGAACGCTGAGAAAAAACACCGAAGAGAAGAACTAGTCAAAGAATAGTACTGTATTGTTGTTCTATATATATACAGAAGAACTCTCTGTTAAAAACAAGAACGCTGAGAAAAAACGCATAAGAGAAGAACTAGTCAAAGAATAGTATTGTATTGTTGTTCTATATATATACAGAAGAACTCTCTGTTTCGTATATATATATATATATATATATATATATACATATATTAATATATATACTACTGTGTTTCATTTTTGATGTAATATATATATATATATATATATATTTCATGATTATCATTTTTTTTAAATGAACGATTATTTATATTTAATTTTATTATTAAAATAATAGCATATTAATTAATTTAATATGTTTCTATAAAATATGTATAAGGGTATTTTAGTGATTTAAGATAAATTTTTTACATTATTTTGCATTCATTTTATTATACCAATCATGAGAATGGAATCAATCAAGGAATGATTTTTCCATTCCTGGTCAATACCAATCATGAGAATGGCCATTCAGACTTTCATTCCATTCAGACATTCATTCCATTCATAAGTTCATTCCATTCAATCACATTTTCATTCAGTCATACCAATCATGCCCATAGTGTTTAGGATTTAGGGTTTAAGGTTCATGGTTTAGGGTAAAGGGTCTGACTACTTCTTTCAACGTGTACACTTAGACTTCATTAATAAACAAACTTCAAATGTGTATTATGAATTTTTATTCAATATGGTAACTTATCCCCAAATACTCGTTTCTCAACATATATTGTTTACGATTTAGGGAAAATGGTTTGGAGTTTAGGGTAAATGGTTGGGGGTTTGGGGTTTAGGGTTTAAGGTTGTTAAAATAAAATATTTTACACTTAGGGATTAAAAAATTCATAGTTTAACACCAAGGTTGTTAAAATGAAATATTTTAAATTTAGGGATTAAAAAATTCATAATTTTATACTTATGAATTAAAAAATTCATAATTTTAAACCAAGGTTGTTAAAATAAAATATTTTACACTTAGAGATTAGAAAATTCATAATTTTACACCAAGGTTGTTAAAATGAAATATATTACATTTAGGAATTAAAAAAATTCTAATTTTACACCAAGGTTGTTAAAATGAAATATTTTTTACATATAGGGATTAAAAAATTCATAATTTTATAACAAGGTTGTTAAAATGAAATATTTTACACTTAGGGATTAAAAAATTCATAATTTTACACCAAGGTTGTTAAAATAAAATATTTTACACTTAGGGATTAAAAAATTTCTAATTTTACACTAAGTTTGTTAAAATGAAATATTTTACACTTAGGGATTACAAATTCCTAATTTTACACCAATGTTGTTAAATTAAATATCTTACACTTGGGGATTAAAAAATTCCTAATTTTACACTAAAGTTGTTAAAATGAAATATTTACACTTAGGGATTAAAAAATTTATAATTTTACACCAAAGTTGTTAAAATGAAATATTTTACACTTAGGGATTAAAAAATTCATAATTTTACACCAAGGTTGTTAAAATGAAATATTTTACACTTAGGGATTAAAAAAATCGTAATTTTACACCAAGGTTGTTAAAATTAAATATTTTACACTTAGAGATTAAAAAATTCGTAATTTTACACCAAAGTTGTTAAAATGAAATATTTTACTCTTAGGGATTAAAAAAATTCGTAATTTTACACCAATGTTATTAAAATGAAATATTCTACACTTAAAAAAATCATAATTTTACACCAAGGTTGTTAAAATGAAATATTTTACACTTAGGGATTAAAAAAATCATAATTTTACACCAAGGTTGTTAAAATGAAATATTTTACGCTTAAGGATTAAAAAATTCTTAATTTTACACGTTAAAATGAAATATTTGTTAGATTAAGGTTTATTAAAATTAAATTAGTATTTGTTAGATTAAAATTAAAATTCAAACAACTCATCTCTATCAATTCAATTTCAATCAATCTCTCCCCTCTTTCTCTACAACGTTAGTTTCTCTATAATTCTTGAGTATAAATTATTTTGAATTAATTGTAAATTAATTTTTAAATAAAATCTCTACCGATAACGTTTAAATCTAGATGTAATGATGGTCTGCAATAATTATGCGTGTTGAGAGTTAATTGCGTGTGTTGATTGTGGAGAAAGAATGAAAGAGATTAGCATGCGCACCATTAATTAGTAATTAATTCATTTTTTTGTCATTATCTATAATTAACGGTATAACGGTAATTAAGTAATTAATAAAACATTAATTAAATAAAAAAAATATGTATGTACAGAATCTGTACAAACAGCATTATCGTTAAAAAAATTATGAATGCATAGATTTTATTGAAATAAACAATAATTAAATTAAATATTTATGGGAAAAATAGCATTTTTATTAAATATGTTTTTCAGTCTTCCTCTCTCATGTATTCTATAAGGAAAAGTCTTATATGCACCCTACAAACCAAATAAGATTTGGTGCACTCTATTTTGTAACTGTCGTCCTTTTCTCCTTTTTTTTTTTTTTTTTTTTCTTTCTCCTCGCATACGCTTAAGCATAGACCAGAATCAGAAAAAACTTTGAAATATTTTGGTTGAAAAACTCAACCTCTCAATCATGGAGAATCATCAAATTAGGGCTCAATTTCCAAATTTCGCAACTAATGATCCATCCTTCGTCGAACGCGCCGCCAGATTCTCTTGCTTTGCGAACAAGGATTTCACTTAAATTCCCCTCAAATCGGATTCAGGTAAGATTTATAGGGTTTTAGTTGAAGAAAATTGGGACGGAAGTTCGAAATTGGAGCGATTCTCCAGATCTTCAACGCCTGAAAATGGCGATTCAAGGGAGAATCCTTCCATTTCCGAGCAGATCGCAGCGAAATTCATCCCAATTCAATAAAGGGAAAATGAAATCCCAAATGAAAGGAGAAACAATCCCCCTGCTCCAACCCCTGCCAAAGATGTAATCAAACAGAGAGATGTGATTGAATTTAAACCGTTGATATCAGCATATTTTAATTCTTGGTGTTTCTTGACTGCAGGTTTACCAAAGGTGTAATTCTCCCTTAAAAAAGTAGAGTGGTAATTTTGTTATTGAAAAGTGTATTTTTTTTAATTGAAAAGTGGTAATGTTGTTATTGAAAAGTGTATTTTTTTTAATTGAAAAGTGGTAATGTTGTTATTGAAAAGTGTAGTTATTTCTTATTGAAAAGTGATACTTGTTATTATTGAAAAAAATTGGTGTCTGTTATTACTTACTGAAAAGTGAAAAGTGGTGTCTGTTATTACTTAAAAGTGATGTATGTTATTAGTGTAATGTGGTGTTTATTATTACGGTTAATACTTAAAAGTTTTATTCAAAATACTGAAAAGTGGTGATTCTAAATAGTGAAAAGTGGTATATGTTATTACTTAAAAGTGGTGTATGTTATTAGTGTAATGTGGTGTTTATTATTATTGTTAAAAGTACTTCTATTAAATAAAAAAATAGTGAAAAGTGGTGTTTGTTATTACTTAAAAGTGGTGTATGTTATTAGTGTAATGTGGTGACTGTTAATACTTAAAAGTTTTATTCAAAATAATGAAAAGTGGTGATTCAAAATAGTGAAAAGTGGTGATTCAAAATAGTGAAAAGTGGTAATCTCTATTAGTGAAAAATGGTAATCTCTATTAGGTGGTAATCTCTATTAGTGAAATGTGTAATCTCTATTAGTGAAAAATAGTAATCTCTATTAGTGAAAGTGGTAATCTCTATTAGTGAAAAGTGGTAATCTCTGTTTGCTGAAAAGTGTTAATCTTTAATAGATTAATAGAGAAAATTGTTAATCTTTAATAGTGAAAAATGATAATTTGCTGAAAAAATACAAAAGTGGAAATTCTATTACAAAAGTGGAAATTCTGAAAAGTAGTAAAAAAAATTTGCTGAAAAAAATAAAAATTGGAAATTCTGAAAAATAGTAAAAAAATTTGCATATTGACAGAACTCACAGGCACAACATTGTAACCGCTCCGGCAGCAGTTATTTTGTTTAAATTCTTCTCCTTTAGTTAAACTTGACCACCTTCAAGAAAAAGAAAGAACGTGGTTATCTTCCATTCTCTCTTCCAAGTGTTCCATTATCTCTCCTGTAAAAGTTAAACTTGACCACCTTGAAGAAAAAACTGTAAAAAGTTAAACTTGACCACTTTGAAGAAAAAAAGAGCGCTCGTTATCAGCTTCCATGTTACCCACGCTCTATTATTAGAAATTTTTATTAACTTCACTTTTATCTTTCAATGCTAATAAACCATGTATATACTTAAAATTCATGTATTTTAATTTTTATTAGGGTACATTTAATAGAGTAAATAAACATAAGGGTTGGTCTGCTATGGACTCGAGTGCATGTTGTGCACCCTAGTCCATGTTGCACTTTTCGGTTACTGACTTACACTTTTTGGTAAATGGTGTTGCACTTTTCAATTATTAAACTGTATAAGTAATAATTGAAAAGTGCAACACCATGCATTTACCAAAAAGTGTAAGTCAGTAAACTGAAAAGTGCACATAGACTAGGGTGCACAACATGCACTCGAGTGCATACTAGACTTTACCTAAACAACCATAGTTTAATAACATTTATTTTCTGTAAAAATTAAACCATAGTTTTTAATCTACATTTTTTAACTTTATATGACAAATACGTGCATATTTTAGAGCAGTAACAAATTTTGTATGACAGTTAGAAATTTAGAATTTTTTAAATAGTTATAATATTTATAATAATTTTTAGAAGTTGGATATAAGTAGTTGATTGAAGTTGTTGTTATCTTGGGTTAATGAAAGTGAATTTATAACAATGCTGATTTTTTTTTTTTTTGCTTTTTTTGCTACATTTATTTTTTGTAAAAATTAAACTATAATTATTAATCTACGCTATAAGAACATACTCTCACAAATTCTTTTTTTTTTTTTTTTTTTTTTTTTTTTTGCTATTTTTGCTACATTTATTTTTTGTAAAAATTAAACTATAGTTATTAATCTACACTCAGCTATAAGAACATACTGCTTAATCTACAAATTCAAGGACAATCTACCGCTAAATATTTAGAATTTTCTAGATAGTTTTAATATTCCTAAGAAGAATAAAACAAAATTAAATCAAATATAATATAATATAATAAACTATAACTACATAATACAAAATATGAATCACAATTTTTTTTGGTTTTGTTGGACTCGAGTGCCGTAGTCTAAAGAAAAGTGTAAGTTATTAAACTGAAAAGTACAACACAATATTACTAAAACTAAAAATCTTATTATATAGTTTAATAATTGAAAAGTGTAACATCATTTTACCAAATATGTAAGTCAGTAAACTAAAAAGTGCAACATGGACTAGGGTGCACAACATGCACTCGAGTCCATAGCAGACCAACCCAAATTTTTTTAACAAAATTGACCACAGTAGTTTTTTATTTTTTTCAAAATTTTCGAATTTTCAATTTGAAAAAGTTTGAAATAAGGAGAGAGATGGATGAAGGAGGATAAGAAGTAGAGTTAGAAACTTACCACAACAGATGATGAATGAAGGAGAGAGAAGGGAAGATATAATTGTTGAGGAGGACACAACAACGTCGGTCAAACCGGAAAGACTCGTGTCTACCAAGAAGAACTCTGTTTGAAGACAAAATTTGTATTGTCTTGTCTGTCTGAGTATCGTGTTGTAGCGTCAATATCTTCATGTCTGACATAGTCGCATTTAAATTAACCAATTTAATAGTGCGCATTGAAACAGAACTCTTAAATAGTTTAAATTGAAAATAAATTTAGTTTTTATTTAAAAAAATTTGCCCTTAAACTCATATATTATAGTATTAAATTATTTTTTAAATATTAATATTGTATTAAAAAATCAAATGTTGTTTCCATATGAAATATGCATGAAATATTTTATACGCCTAATTTGATAGACAAAAAATATTCATCTAGAGCATTTTTCTAAAATCTAATTCTTCCAACAACTGTATTGTTATTTTTAGGTGGGGTATTAATTTTTTTTATGCTTTATAGTAGAGATTTTAATGCATATGTTGTTATTTTTTAATGAGTTGTTACATAAATTAAATGTGAAAGTTGGACAAAGTTGAATAAGAAAGCAAGAATTTTGAAATGAATAATTTGATAAAGAGGGAATGTAGAAGAGTGATGAAATATAAGTAGTTGATTGAAGTTGTGTTAAGTGAAGTGAATTTATAACAATGTTGTTTTTTTTTTTTGCTACATTTATTTTTTGTAAAAATTAAACTATAGTTATTAATCTACACTCACCTATAAAAACATACTCTCACAAATTTAGAATTTTCTAGATAGTTTTAATATTTATTAACTTTTCAAGGACAATCTACTGTTAAAATTTTAGAATTTTCTAGATAGTTTTAATAATCCAAAGAAGAAGAATAAAACAAAATTAAATCAAATATAATAAACTATAATTACATAATAAAAAATATGAATCACCAATTTTTTTTAACAAAATTGACGACAGTAGTTTTTTATTTTTTCCAAAATTTTCGAATTTTCAATTTGAAATCTTCCAAAAAATTTCGATTTTAAAAATAAAGATTGAAATCTTGAATTTTTCAATATTTTCAAATTAAAAAAAAAAAAAAAGTTGAGAGTGATGAGTATTTTAAAATTTTGAAAGATTTTTTTTTTTTTCAGAATTTTATATTTTTTTAGTATGATTTTATGAAATTTTTGGAAAATAAAAGAAAGAAATAAGAAGAGAGATGGATGAAGGAGTAGAAGAAGTAGAGTTAATAGTCACACCTTAAAACAGAACTCTTAAATAGTCGCAGGGTGTAAACAAAACTATGCTTAAATTGAAAATAAATTTAATTTTTACCATAATTGTAATATTTAAAAAAAGGGAAAATATCAATTTTGGTCACCCAATTTTACCTCTTTTCATATTTGGTCACCCACATTTAGTCACTATCAAAATTGGTCACCTAGTTATTATATTCTATCAAAATATTGATCACTCTGTTAGTCAATCTGTCATTGACTAACGGAGAAAGATTTTTGAGCCGTGAAATTTCTCAAAATCTAAAAGTTAAAAAATTCTCTTGCATCTTCCAGAACTAATGAAACAAACGCAGAAGCAAGAATGAAATATGCGCAAAAATTACCAATATTTACGTTATATTTATAATAGGTCAGAAAGAATTCTGATGTATCTTCTACAACTTGATTCAATCATGTTGTTGGTTTACTTTTTATTTTATAGATAAT
The DNA here is from genome assembly GCA_963675135.1 of Galeopsis tetrahit. Taxonomy (NCBI): domain Eukaryota; kingdom Viridiplantae; phylum Streptophyta; class Magnoliopsida; order Lamiales; family Lamiaceae; genus Galeopsis; species Galeopsis tetrahit. Next base: position 55,053,296 of record OY776128.1, read on the forward strand.
TAGGAAATGAAAAACTCAGGAGATAGAATTCTCAGGAGATAGAATTCATAATTGAGTTAAATAATTATTAAAAACATACAGCAGGTAATCATGGTCATTTTTGCACATTGCTTCTACGTTTGTTTCATTAGTTCTAGGAGATGGATGAGAATTTTTTAATCGATTTTGAGAAATTTCACGGCTCAAAACTCTTTCTCCGTTACTCAATGAGTGACTGACTAAATGTGGGTGACCAAATAAGAAAAGAGGTAAAACTGGGTGACCAAAATTGATATTTTCCCTTTAAAAAAATTTGCCCTTAAACTCATATATTATAATAAGTGAGTGACTGACTAAATGTGGTTGACCAAATAAGAAAAGAGGTAAAACTGGGTGACCAAAATTATATTTTCCCTTTAAAAAAATTTGCCCTTAAACTCATATATTATAGTATTAAATTATTTTTTAAATATTAATATATATATATATATATATATATATAACTAGTGTAAGACCCGCGTACTACGCGGGTTTGAAATAAGTATATTTTATTAATTTTTAACCTAATTTAATTTTATATAATTTTATTAGAGTGTTTTTTTTAATTCAATTTTCTTACAATTCACTGAATTTGAAAATCCTTATCAATATTGTCACCAATGGAAAACTCATCTTCATCCAACTTTCTGTTATATCGTGTAGTAACTTCTACACACTCGATATCTTCGTTGTCATTTATTGACGAAATAGTCTTACTCTTAAATAAAGTATAATTAAAAAAATTAATTCAATTTTTTATAAAATAGATATATTAAAAGAACTAAAATAAAAAAATTGGTAAAAAATATTATTACCTTTCCTTCCGAAATAGGAGATACCTTTGAAGAAGTTACCTTTGAAAAATCATTATTGGCTTCAATTTTTTTAATTAATTCTTCATCTGAAGATGACTTTACAATGGTGTATACCGTGTAGTTATTTCTCAAGTTGAATAATGAAATATGGATTCGGAAAATGAATTTCTTGCCCAACAACATTTCAAGTTCTGATTGCATTTTGTCATCTAGATCTTTCTTAAATTTGAAATAAGTATATTGTTAAAATTATACTAAAAAAGTACATTAAAATTCTGAAAAAAAATAGATCAATTGAGTAAGAATGTCGGTTGTTGTTTTAGGAAAAAAAATCAAATCTTTGTTGTAGTAATTTTAGGAATAAGATTAAATTTATTTAGATATTATTAAGATAGAATTATTTAGATATTATTAAGATAGATTAAATTTATTTAAGTTAAATTTATAAAAATTAAAGTCAAAATACACATATTAAATTTTTGGATTTATAAAAAATCAAAATTTATTGTTGGAGTAATTTTAGGAATAAGATTAAAATTAAATTTATTTAAATATTATTAAGATATATTTATTTAAATATTATTAATATAGATTTGGTTGAAATTATAAAATATTATTGTTGGAGTAATTTTAGAGGAAAAAAATCAAATCTTATTGTTAGAGTAATTTATTTAAGTTAGATTTATAAAAATTAAAGTCAAAATTTTAAATTTTTAAATTTATAGTTGGAGTAATTTTAGGATTAAGATTAAAATTAAATTTATTTAAATATTATTAAGATAAATTAAATAGGAAAAAAAATCAAATCTTATTGTTGGAGTAATTTTAGGAATAAGATTAAAATTAAATTTATTTAGATATTATTAAGATATAATTATTTAGATATTATTAAGATAGATTAAATTTATTTAAGTTAAATTTATAAAAATTAAAGTCAAAATACATCGTGCATATTAAATTTTTGGATTTATAAAAAATCAAAATTTATTGTTGGAGTAATTTTAGGAATAAGATTAAAATTAAATTTACTTAGATATTATTAACATAGATTTATTTAAATATTATTAATATAGATTTGGTTGAAATTATAAAATATTATTGTTGAAGTAATTTTAGGGAAAAAAAATCAAATCTTATTGTTGGAGTAATTTATTTAAGTTAGATTTATAAAAATTAAAGTCAAAATACATCGTGCATATTAAATTTTTGAATTTATAAAAAATCAAATTTTATTGTTTGAGTAATTTTAGGAATAAGATTAAAATTAGATTTATTTAGATATTATTAAGATAGATTTATTTAAATATTATTAAGATAGATTTGGTTGAAATTAATTATAAAATATTATTGTTTGTTGGAGTAATTTTAGAAAAAAAAGTCATTAGAGTAATTTTAGGAATAAAATTAAAATTAAATTTATTTAAATATTATTAATGTTTTTATTTAAGTGAAAGATATACACAAATAAAGTTCTTTAGCTTAATTTATTTTTATAGTATTGTGTAATACCCAAGCATAAGGAAAAGTAAAATTTCGGGGAAAAATAAAATTTCGTGAGAATTGGATTTGTTGGATTTCTATTGAGTAGACAATCTTCAAATTTTCAAAATCCAAAATCTTCAATAAATTGATTATAATCAATGGATGAGATAAAAAATAAAATTGAGAATGAATGAGAAATTAGGGATTTTGAGAAGAGATGAGGGATTTATATAATTAAGAAGAAATATACATAAATTTAATCTTATTCACAATCTTCAAAGTCACAATCTCACAACATAAATTACAAAAAATTCAAATGTAAGAAATATACATAAATTACAAAAATCTTCAATCTTCAAAATTTCTTCACAATCTTTAAATATCATCGATCGAGTAGACGAATTGTTGGATTTCTATTTCTTCACAATCTTCAAAGTCACAATCTTTAAACCATGATATCATTGAGAAGAGGAAAGACAAATTGTTGGATTTTTATTGAGTAGACAATCTTCAAATTTTCAAAATTCAATGGATTTCTATTGAGTAGACAATTTTCAAATTTTCAAAATCTAAAATCTCATGAGATAAAAAATAAATTACAAACAATCTTCACAATCTTTAAATATCATCGATCGAGTAGACCAATTGTTGGATTTCTATTTCTTCACAATCTTCAAAGTCACAATCTTTAAACCATGATATCATTGAGTAGAGGAAAGACAAATTGTTGGATTTTTATTGAGTAGACAATCTTCAAATTTTCAAAATTCAATGGATTTCTATTGAGTAGACAATTTTCAAATTTTCAAAATCTAAAATCTCCAATTAGATGAGATAAAAAATAAATTACAAACAATCTTTATACATAAATTACAAAAATCTTCAATCTTCAAAATTTCTTCACAATCTTTAAATATCATTGATCGAGTAGACGAATTGTTGAATTTTCAAAATTCAATGGATTTCTATTGAGTAGACAATCTTCAAATTTTCAAAATCTAAAATCTCCAATTAGATGAGATAAAAAATAAATTCAAAATCTTCCAATTATAATCAATGGATGAGATAAAAAATACATCTTCAAAGTCACAATCTTTAAACCATGATATCATTGAGTAGAGGAAAGACAAATTGTTGGATTTTTATTGAGTAGACAATCTTCAAATTTTCAAAATTCAAAATAAATTCAAAATCTTCCATAAATTGATTATAATCAATGGATGAGATAAAAAATACATCTTCAAAGTCACAATCTTTAAACCATGATATCATTGAGTAGAGGAAAGACAAATTGTTGAATTTTTATTGAGTAGACAATCTTCAAATTTTCAAAATTCAATAAATTGTTTATAATCAATGGATGAAATAAAAAATAAAATTGAGAATGAATGAGAAATTAGGAATTTTGAGAAGAGATGAGGGATTTATATAGAAAATAAGATTAAGAATGTAGGGTCAAGATTAAGTTTTAAAATGAATGGATGAGATTAAAAGAAAAGTGTAGAATGAATGAGAATTCAGGGATTTTGAAATAGAGTGATTTGAGAAGAGAGAGGTTGAGATAGACCAATGAATAAGCGACACGTGGCTGTAAAAATGTTTGCAAATATATATAATAATAATATAATAATAATAATAAAGAAATAAGATTAAGAATGTAGGGTCAAGATTAAGTTTTAAAATGAATGGATGAGATTAAAAGAAAAGTGTAGAATGAATGAGAATTCAGGGATTTTGAAATAGAGTGATTTGAGAAGAGAGAGGTTGAGATAGACCAATGAATAAGCGACACGTGGCTGTAAAAAATGTTTGCAAATATATATAATAATAATAATAATAAAGAAATAAGATTAAGAATGTAGGGTCAAGATTAAGTTTTAAAATGAATGGATGAGATTAAAAGAAAAGTGTAGAATGAATGAGAATTCATTTTGAAATAGAGTGATTTGAGAAGAGAGAGGTTGAGATAGACCAATGAATAAGCGACACGTGGCTGTAAAAAAATGTTTGCAAATATATATAATAAAGATAACTCTCTTTTTTTTATTTTATTTTGAAGAAAGGCGTCGCTGTTGTAATTATTGTTAGTGGGCCCAACTGTTCTAATTCTAGATTTGTATCAATTTTAAATTATACAGTATAACTCCTGAAGTCTATCTTTATTCGCAGCAATTAAAATATTTAAAATACACAACTTATTTTTGGGTATTTTATAATTTAAAAGAAATAAATATTTTGGTGGCATTCTTTTATGAGTATTATTGTTTGAATAGTTTAACATTGTTTAATTAGTTATCCGAATTAAATCTGTTTTATTTAAGAATATTTTATTTAATTACATTTCTTAAAATTTTAATCTACTATAAATACCTATAAATCTTATAATATATATAAGTATAAATTTTATAACATAAAATTAAATTATAATCTACTTAAATTTTAAAACAAACCCAAATGATTATAAGTATTAAAATTTTAATTATTAAAAAAAACATTTGTAATCAACCATACTCCTATAGATTTTAATTATTAAAAAAAGTATTTGTAATTACTTTATGTATATCTGACTATTTTGTACATATACTTTTATTTTCCAAGATCATATATATATTTTAATTATAAGTTAAAATTTATATGAGATAGTTTCATAGATCTTATTTCGTAAATTTGAATTTTAATTAATTGCTTTGTTTTGTTAGGAACTTTCATCTTTTCATTTAGATGTTTTATAAAAAAAAATCTATTTCATTTTTTTGATACATTGTGGTTCCACCTCTTTTACTCATAATTTCTTTTACACTCCATTTCATTTACTCTCTTTAATTATATCAATTTTTACTACACCTAATTTTAGATTAATGTTCTTCAAATTCTTTGATAATTAGCCGTTAGACGTATGGAGTAATATTTCATCAATAATTATAAGTGAAAATAGATTAAAAAAAGATGTAATTGAAACTTCATTGACCTAGAGGAGCATAATGTAGAAGAGAGTGATGAAATTTTGTGAAATGTCCCATTATAATTTCAAAAATATAGAATATTAAGAATAAATTAATAATATTTGATAGAGATAAATTAAATTAAATTATTTAAAAAAATTATGAATGAATAGATTTTATTGAAATAAACAATAATTAAATTAAATATTTATGGAAAAATAGCATTTTTATTAAATATGACTTTTTTAGTCTTCCTCTCTCATGTATTTTATAAAAGTTAAACTTGACCACCTTGAAGACCTTGAAGAAAGAAAGAGTGTGGTTATCAGGAGAGCTGGCAAATCGGGCCGCCCGGCCCAACCCAGCCCAGCCCATCGGGCCAAGTGATGTTCGTGGGCTAGGCCGGGCCGGCCCATGAACTGGTCGGGCCTATAAAATTGGAGCCCAGCCTAGCCCATCTGGGCTACTGGGCTAGCGGGCCAGCGCAGCCCATTATATAATTTTTTTTTAAAAAAAAAAATTCTTGCAAAAATTATATATTACTCCCTCCGTCCATGAAATGTAGTCTCATTTGCCTCATATTATTTGTCCACTAAATGTAGTTCCATACACTATGGAAACCATCACCCCCAACCATCACTTAATTACTCAATTTGCCATCAACTTTATTCACACACAATCACTTTATTCACAATAGACCTACCTTTTTCTTAAAACTTGTGTCCACCCTCTATGGGATTACATTTGGTGGATGAAGGGAGTAACTAGTAACTACACATAATTTATAAACGATCATAACCATTATTGCATTAATGTACACTGCAAGTCCCACCCCATGAGATAAAAAAAATATTTCTAGCAAAAACTATACTTAGTATATATAAATTTATTATGTATTGATCACATTCTCACATATATTTTTTATTTATACAAATAATTACAATAAAAAATATACATTACTAATATACTCCATTAATTATACATAATTTATAAACGGACATAACTAGTACGGAGTATAACATTACACTATATATCAAGTTCAAATAGAATTATAAATAATTCATAAGTTCAAATTTTAAAGTCAAAATAAAATCAATAACATAATAATAATATTTAAGTATAGAGTATTGTAATAATTTTAATTGTTTATTTACCATAAAAAAAATTGATCGGGCCATTTGGGCTGCCCATGGGCCACTGGGCCAAAATCAGCCTAGCCCATTAGGCCCATCGGGCCTATCGGGTCGGGCCAAATAGGCCCAGTTTTATATGGCCCTATAATTTTAGAGCCCAGCCCATACTGGGCTTCGGGTTGGCCGGGCCGGCCCATCGGGTCGGGCCCAAATTGCCGGCTCTAGTTATCAGTGTTCATTCTCTCTTTTGAGTATTTCATTATCTCTCCTGTAAAAGTTAAACTTGACAACTTTGAAAGAAATGTAAAAGTTAAACTTGACCACTTTGAAGAAAGAAAGTGCGTGGTTATTAGCTTCCATTCTCTCTTCTATAAAAGTTAAATTTGACCATCTTGAAGAAAGCAATGTATATACTTAAAATTCATGTCTTTTAATTTTTATTAAGATACATTTAATAGAGTAAATAAACAGTAGACCATAGTTTAATAACATTTATTTTCTGTAAAAATTAAACCATAGTTCTTAATCTATACTGAATTAAGAACACACCCTCACAAGAATCGAGTTAATTCGAGTTATATCTAGGAAATATGAATTTTTGAACTTTATGTGACAAATACATGCATATTTTGTAGCAGTAACAAATTTTATATGACAACTTACTGTTAGAAATTTAGAATTTTCTAAATAGTTATAATATTTATAATAATTTTTAGAAGTTGGATATAAGTAGTTGATTGAAGTTGTGTTATCTTGGGTTAGTGAAGTGAATTTATAACAATGCTGTTTTTTTTTTTTTTTTTTTTTTTTTTTTTTTTTTTGCTATTTTTGATACATTTATTTTTTGTAAAAATTAAACTATACTTATTAATCTACATTCAACTATAAGAACATACTCAAGGACAATCTATTGTTAAAATTTTAGAATTTTCTAGATAGTTTTAATATTTCTAAGAAGAATAAAACAAAATTAAATCAAATATAATATAATATAATATAATAAACTATAACTAAATACAAAATATGAATCACAAATTTTTTTTAACAAAATTGACGACAGTAGTTTTTTATTTTTTCCAAAATTTTCGAATTTTCAGTTTGAAATCTTCCAAAAAAATTGATTTTAAAAATAAAGATTGAAATCTTGAATTTTCCAAAATTTTCAAATTAAAAAAAATACTGATCACTCTCAACTTTTTTTTTCTTCAGAATTTTATATTTTTTTGGTACGATTTTATGAAATTTTGGAAAAATAAAAGAAAGAAATAAGAAGAGAGATGAATGAAAGATGACAAGAATTAGAGTTAGAAAACTTACGAATGAATGAAGGAGAGAGAAGGGAGGAGGGAAAATATAATTGTTGAGGAGGACACACAACGGTCAAAGCGGAAAGACTCGCGTCTACCAGAGAACTTTGCTTGAAGTCAAAATTTGTATTGTCTTGTCAAGCATGATGTTGAGTGTCGTGTTGTCTCATGTCTATCATAGTCGCACTTGGAAGAAGGAACTCTATTAAAGATAAAATTGAAAATATTTATAAATTTTTTTCTGTTATTTAAATTAACCAATTTAATAAACAGAACTCTTAAATAATTGCAGGGTGTAAACAGAACTATGCTTAAATTGAAAATAAATTTAGTTTTTACGTAATTGCAATATTTGATTTCAAAATTGCAATATTTAAAAAAAATTGCCCTTAAACTCATATATTATAGTATTAAATTATTTTTTAAATATTAATATTGTATTAAAAAATCAAATGTTGTTTCCATATGAAATATGCATGAAATATTTTATACGTCTAATTTGGAAGACAAAAAATATTCATACCTAGAACATTTTTCTAAAATCGAATTCTTCCAAAAAGTGTTATTTTTAGGTGGGGTATTAATTTTTTTTTATGCTTTATAGTAGAAATTTTAATACATATGTTATTTTTTATTGAGTCTTTACCTAAATTAAATGTGAAAGTTGACAAAGTTGAATAAGAACGCAAATTTTTTGAAATGAATAATTTGATAAAGAGGGAATGTAGAAGAGTGATGAAATTTTGTGAAATGTCCCATTATAATTTCAAAAATATAGAATATTAAAAATAAATTAATAATATTTGATAGAGATAAATTAAATTAAATTATTTAAAAAAATTATGGATGGATAGATTTTATTAAAATAAACAATAATTAAATTAAATATTTATGGAAAAAATAGCATTTTTATTAAATATGTCTTTTCCGTCTTCCTCTCTCCTGTATTCTATGGAAAAAAGAGCGTGCTTGTCTTCTATTCTCTCTCCCATACCCACAGTCTATTTATTGGACCTCACTTTTATCTTTCAGTACTAATAAACAATGTATATACTTAAAATTCATGTCTTATACTTAAAATTCATGTCTTTTAATTTTTATTAGGGTACATTTAATAGAGCAAATTAACATAATTTTTGTTGCGTATATAGATTTTTCACTATTTCCTAAATAATAGCGTGATGGTATTTTTCCAAAATATTTTGAATCAATTAACTCAAATAAATTTGGTAATTAAAATTTAAATAAATCAACACTCTTTGATTATTATCATCCATCATCAAAAAATCACGCCCATATCTCTCTCCTATTCCTATATTTTCTCCAACGGTCAAACCCTGATTATGGAGATTGGAAGTTCCGTTTCGCGGCGAACAAGAAGCCGCTTCGAAGCCTTTCTCCGAAGTTGCATAAACCCAAACCCAAACCTCAATCAACATACCAATGGACAACACTCCTCCGTTGATTATAATGAGAGTTCTGAAACAGAGGACACTTTTCCAGTGTCCGACGATGAAGATGTTGAAGAGTCGAAAGGGTGGAGAAAGGGTGTGAGGCGAAACAGAAACAGGAAAAAGGCGCGTGTTATTACAGAAGATGAAATGGAATGTATGTTGGAGGAGGATTGGAGATTGAAGGACAGAGATTTTGTCAGAAAGTGTGTTGATTCTGGTGGTGGAGTTAATCGTCCTCTTACTGTCGCTGAATGTCGTTTCAAGTTTGAAGATGGAGATTTGTGTACAGTGAAAACAGGGTGGGACAAGGAAATGGATTCTCTGTTTCGCAATTAAATTGGGGCTTAATCCAATCTCAACGTGCATCATTCTCTGCCATTGTAAGTACCATTTCATACACTATTTTTTATTCAATATTAGTTGCAAAATATGACTACATTTTTGTGTATAGAGTATGTTTACCACCCATCAGTGACTCGTTTACACGACGGTTTTGTGAACAGAATGATGATGAAAGTAGCGTGTCTGAAGATGTTGAGGAATTTCCAAAGGATCGTTGTGATCGAGAAGACCATGATCCTATTCTTGATGAACAGATTGGAATCCTCTGCAACTTTTGTTCAATCATTTTGCTCGATATAAAACACGTTTTACCGCCTTTTGTAAGTTTATAAAACACGTTTTTCACTTCATCTATCATTTTCTGTTTACTTATGAAATTTGATGATAATCTTGCAGCATGTAAAAACCCCTGACAAACACTACCATACCAAATTCTACCATGAATCAGACAAATCCAAATCCACCAATCATCAATTTGAGTTTCATACCTTAGATTCTGGCAATTTGGAGACATGCATTCAGTCTACAGCAGGCACAGTTTTTGATCTGATCCCTGATTCAAGTAAGAAACTCTACCCTCATCAGCTGGAGGGGTTCGAATTCTTGTGGCGAAACATAGCCGGAGATATTCGCCTCAAGAATCTCCAGCGCCTCCCCTCAAACGGGGGTCGTGGATGCATAATCTCCCACGCTCCTGGGACAGGCAAAACCCGTCTAACCATCGTGTTTCTCCAAACACTCATGGAACTGTACCCGAATTGTCGCCCTGTGATCATAGCGCCGCGTGGCATGCTTCTATCGTGGGAGCAAGAGCTCAACAAATGGAACGTCGGGATAAACTTCCATAATCTGAATGAGACGAAGCTAACGGATCCAGAATACGAAACTCTGGTCGAAGTTGTTGGAACAAAGAGTTGTAAGAAGAGTACTGATTTGATTAGGTATATAAAGTTGTTGTCTTGGATGAAAGGTGGGGGTATACTCGGAGTAGCTTATCGTTTGTTCGAGGGATTGGCAGGGGAAAGCGCGGGAAAATTCAAGAAAGTGTTGCTAGAGTCACCCGGGGTGATTGTGATGGATGAAGGTCATACGCCGAGGAATGATCAAAGCCTAATGTGGAAGGCGTTGACGAAGGTGAGGACGTGTAGGCGGGTGATTTTATCAGGGACGCCGTTTCAGAACAATTTTACAGAGCTTTACAACACCTTGTGTCTTGTGAACCCGAGTTTTTGTAGCCAGATTAGGTCTAGGAGAAGACCGGGGAGGCGAGGGAGATTTAGTGGAGACGAGTGGGGAGTTCTTACGGATTCGATCAATAGAAATAGTGTGAATGACGATGGATTGCTGAAGCTTCGTTCGATGATCAAGGCGTTTGTTCATGTTCATAGAGGAAGCATACTTGAGAAGACTCTGCCCGGGTTGAGGGATTGTTTGGTAATTTTAAAACCAACTGATTTGCAGATGAAATTATTGCAACGCATCGTTGGTGTCGACAATTTTCTCGAGCAGAGTAACTTAGCGTCGCTTATCTCAGTCCACCCGTCTCTTGTGTCCAAGAGACCGGAGTTTTCTGATCATGAAAAGATGTTAAAGTCCCTGAAATCGGACCCCAATGCTGGAGTGAAGACTAGGTTTTTGATGAAGTTGATTCGTCTCTCGACCAGTCTCAACGAAAAAGTGTTGATTTTTAGCGAGTTTATCCCGCCTTTGAACCGCATCAAGAAGTTGTTGAAGTCGAATTTCAAATGGAATGAAGGGCGGGAAGTAATGTACATGGATGGGAACATTAAGTTGGAGGAACGACAACGTTTGATCTACGATTTTAACAACAAGAAAGGCAAGGCTAAGGTGATGTTGGCATCTCAACGAGCTTGCTCGGAAGGAATAAACCTAGTCGGGGCTTCACGGGTCGTGCTGCTCGACGTTGCATGGAATCCTTCGGTTGAAAGGCAGGCGATATGTAGGGCGTATAGGCTAGGTCAAGAAAGGATGGTGTATGTTTATCATTTGGTTACGTCGATGGAGGTGAATAAGTACGAGAGGCAGGCGGAGAAGGAGAGGATTTCCGAGCTGATATTTAGTGCCGGAGGAGGTGGTGGTGGCGGCGGAGCGGTGGTGGAAGATCGAGTGTTGGAAGCTATTGTTAGGCAAGAAAAGGACAAGAGTAGCAGCATGTTTGAGAGGATTGTTCATCAGCCTAAGGAATCTGATTTGGTGAATTCTTTTGGTTTTGTTGATCTTGATTAGTGGAATCATTTTATGGAAATAGTATTATGATTAGATTTGGTGTTTAATTTTGTTTTTATAAACTCAATTATTGATGAATTTAATGTTTTGAAAAGTCTGGTGAAATACAATTTCAGTGAACATTGAAAATACTTTGTTAAGTATAAATTTATTGTAATTTATTTCACTTTTTAGTAGCCTACGAGTACTTATCAATTTCTGATTATACATAGTATAAATTGCTTTGCTAGTTCATTGTTAATGTCTTGCCTTTATTTTTAATGCTTCATTATTACAGCTTATTAGTTAAATCAAAATGATTACTCCCTCCATTTTAAAATGATAGTCTATTATTTCATTAATGGCACTAAATTTTCTATTTTAATAATATGATATTTTGTTTTGTATGTGTAACTAGGGTTGTTAAACGAACCGAGCTGTTCGAGCCCGGCTCGTTTATTAAATGAACCAAGCTCGACTCATTAGGCTCAATATCTAATTTTTTTTCTTTTAATTCCATTAGGCTCGACTCGACAAGCTCGTTAGACTCGTTAACGAGTCGAGCTGAGCTCATTTCTTAGCTCGTCAATGTTATCGAGCCGAGCTCGAACCTCAAATACTTGTGTAACCATTTAAAGGGAAAAGAACTTCTCTATATTTGAGTTAACCTGATTTTTTTCAAATATCATTGTTTTTTTTTTTTTTTTTGACAAGTTCAAATATCATTGTTGTTAGTTAATACAAAGTTTATTATTTAAAGAGTGACATTTCACATGTATAAGAGTTATACCCAAAAAAAAAAAAAAGTTGATATAAACTCGAGTTCATTAGCAAAATACCAAATCAACTCTGCATTTCATGTGAATTTGCCATCATTTCATGGTCCCCCATAATCTCATCTATCAACTCTGCTATAGGCTTGTCTGCACTATTCGGAACGAGGGCCGCGAACACGGGAGCCTCCAGACCTGCACAGAAAGCATCAAAAATCACAGATTCTGCCAAAACATGCAACCTAGTCTTAAAACATGGACTTAACTATTTGTTCCTTTGTTTTTTGTTAAGTTAAGAAAGTTAATAGTGTTTGAATATTCATTACCACTCTCTGGGAATGCGTCGATGAACATCATCATCTCCTCTCCATTGAGACCAGATAGGAAGCAAATTCGTGGAACTGATTTCGCAACCTGCAGATGTCAGGTTAATTTTTAAGAAAGGCATTCGCCTGATCATGATCAAATTCGTATCTCCCATTCAGTTTTACTCACATCACAAAACTTAGAACAGTCCCTTAACCTTAAAAACGAAAGCTTTGTGGACTATTATTCTTAACCTTAAGAAGTGCTTTTTTTTAAAAAGATGATTGAGATCAAGCTGCAGCTCAGATTGGCATGAGAAAAAACTGAAACTAGCCCAAAGAGCATAAAGCAATTGGCTAAATTTAAGCAAATGTACAAAAAATAAGTATAAGTTGAGTATATTCGTGTTAGGTTATTTCTTATAGATGGTTAAAGAATGCATCTCAAGACCCTTCAGAGATATAACCTTCGATGCTTCGAGATTTGATTGTTTAGTGTTCATGGCTTCCCAGAGCGAACGGTTAATCATGTCTTCAGTGCAAAAAATAACCTGCACAACCATTGAAATTACGGGCTTAAGACATGAAAACAAAGTTTCTCTGAACTGTCTAGATCTTGCAATAATAACAAGCCCCTCATTTGGAGGATCGAAAAATGATGGAGAGAAACCAAGACGAGCCTGTAATAGATGAAAACTCAATGAGCTAATAATTTCAAGAATGAGCCCATGTTTGTACAATCATTCATGAGGTTATTCACTTGAAAGTTTGTAAAGATTACCTATACAAGTGACCATCACTCTCATTTTGAACTAATTCTAGACGAACTTTTAGTGGATTTGAAATCTACTCAAATAATGGATGGACTTGAAATCAATTCATTTCATATCCCTCTATCCAAATGCAACCTAAAAGTATTCGATCAAATAAAAGTGGTGATATTTACCTCGATAAATTCGCCATCTAACTCCTTCAGCAGTTGTTGTATCTGTAGGAGGATAAAATGTTAAGGACAGCTGGAATTCACATATGCATTATTTCAAGTTCTACCTCTACCTAATACTACACTGAGCAAACTACGAGAGCCATGGTAAGAATCACTGCAGTTTAACCAATGAAGTTCCTAAGTAATACCACGCGAAGAAACGACTAGAAATATGATTATATAGCAAAACCGAAAACTAGAGAAATGATACAAGGAACACGAGTAGACCTTTGCCGCCTCTTCAATTTGGAAACCGAGTAGCAATAAGGCCTGAAAGAAATGCACAATAGTGAAAACTTCAATCAATCTTTTGTTGTTTTGGGACTTAAGCAATGTAAAAACAAATGGCATAGAACTAACCAGAACTTACAGGTGGACCATAATTCGGATCCTCGGAATTCAAAGGAACAAACTTGGAGTCCTCAATCAGTTCAGAAGGAAGATCTGTTACAAGACATTGAAAGCAAATTCTGAATATTGGGAAAACTATTCCACATCTGAAATTAAAAATTCTTCTACTTCAGACATTTAACACATATTGTATGATCTATCATTGCTTTACTTGGTGCCTAATGTCTCTGCCTAATCAGATTTCACTATCTATATCAATACATACTTTAATTTCTGCAAAATGTTATAAAGACAAGGATAATCATGGAGTAAAAAAAATTGAAACTTTCTGAAGTACCAATTAAGTATAAACAAGAATAGCCCCAAGAAAACAACTACACCCAACAAATATCAGTAATTCTGTCACAAATAGTTCAATTTTTGGAAGCCCAGATGAACAAAACAATCAATGAGTAGTAAGAATACATGATGAAAGCATAATCAAAGAAATAACATTTGTGAGAGAGAGGGACCTTGAGAAGAAGCTCTTGGAATTGTGCAGTGCAGTTTGAGGTTGAAATGAGAAGTAGATGGAGAAGAGGTGGGAATGCATGGTGTTTTAGGCTTGTCAAGAAAAAAAGAGTGAAATTTAAATTGGGAGACCAGAAATTGGTTGGAAATTAGTGAAGAAGCCATAGCCACACTCTCTTCTATCTTCTCCCTCAGACTGTGTTTGGTTTGGGATTAGCCTCGGATTTGGATGGGTCATCCCCAATCCCATCACTCTCCATCCAAATACTCATTCATTCCTATAATACATCTATATACTTATTTTTATACAATCACATTACTCTTTTTTTTTCTTTTAATCACTCATTCTCTCTTCTACTTTTCTTCCACACATTTATTCTCCCTCCTACTTTTCTTCCACACATTTATTCTCTCTTCTACTTTCTTCCACACATTTATTCTCTCTCCTACTTGATTTGACATAAAGTTCTCCATCCACACCTATTTTTCAGTCTCAATCCAAACACAATTTTTATTCAATTACTATTCATGAATTAACCCCATTCATATTTTTCCAATCTACATCCCCATCTCATTCACCACCATCCCTAACCAAACAGCACCTCAGGGATTATCTTCACTCACAAATAAAAACAAAATCACCTTAAAAAAAAAAAATCTGTAATTTTACTCCAATTCATTCAATTCTACCCAACAAAAGTTTATCTATTTATTTATTGTGAAAAAAATAGTAAATTTTTTATTTAAAAATAATAGGGATGTCTCATCGTTTTTGTTTAAGATTTTGAACAAATGCAAAAATAAAAGGAGTATATGTGATAATTTGTCACGCTAAAATATATACCACCGGCCAATTTATTTTGTCACGTTTATATTTTTAGCTTGAACTCAACAAAACAAATAAAATAAAATAGAGACATAGGAGTATTGAACAGTGTGCTGCATAAACAAGAGAAGAGAGTAATAATTTGTCATGAATCGGACACTATATGGGAAACTTAATCATTTTGTATCTTCTATTGTAGAGATGTAAACACACACTCATCTAATAATTGTAAAGAAATAAATACAAAACAAAATGTATTTCATATATGGAGTGTTACAATGCTAAAAGAGTCTAATCTATATTTATAGACTAAGTAACAACTAGTAGTTACTAACTAACCACTAACTATTCAAATTAACTAACAAAAGGAAATTACAAAAGGAAACAATACATGTTTATTGTGTTTAGTATAAGCACACTACTTTATATTACCTTTTACACCCCCCTAAAATGAGGGTGGATGTCAATCAATCTCATTTTGACAATGTGAGTGATGATCAATCTCCAAACGTCGAGAATCGACCGAAAACAACACAAAAATCCACCAGCCACATATGCTTCATTCTTGAGCACTTGTTGATGAAGGTACTTTGCACAGAATTTGGCAACTACCTTACCTCCATGTCCATCATAGACACCAATAATCGAATTCATCCAATCCGTGGTGAGAATTCCACAAATATTCCAAAAAAAATGGAATCGTGATAAACACGAAAAATCGATTTCAAATCAACATGAAATCAAATATAAAACTCGCGAGGATATAACTCTCAAAGAAATGAGTATTAAACTCAAGAAACTCAAAGAAGAATTCGAATCAAGATAAAATCGAATCCAAAAATTCACGAGCATAAAACCCGTAAAAAATAATCTCGAAAAGAGAAAAAAAATAGAAATCCAAATCCATCAAAGATTTGGTAGAAATGAGTATAAAACTCAAGAAATTCGGAAATTCATTCATACCGAATTGCGGAAACATATCTAGATCGACAAACTTGTTTAATCGATCATAAATTAATCCATACATAGCTCTGATACCATGTAGAGATGTAAACAAATAATTGTAAAGAAGGAAATACAAAACAAAATGTATTTCATATATGGAGTGTTACAATGTTTACAATGTTAAAATGCATAAGGAATACAAAAGAGTCTAATCTATATTTATAGACTAAGTAACAACTACTGTAGTAGTTACTAACTAACCACTAACTATTCAAATTAACTAACAAAAGGAAGTTACAAAAGGAAAGAAAACAATACATGTTTATTGTGTTTTAGTATAAGCACACCACTTTATATTACCCTTTACAGCTATCAAAAAAAAAAAAAAATCATTTTGTCTCTATCTAGAATATTAAAAGCTGGCTAGGGGCAGCTATACAAAATGCTATTACCACACCAATTATAGTCGTGAATATACTAGTAAATCACATCCATTCAAATATGCAATCTCCCTTACAAAATAATACTCCTCCCATCTTGCAATTATTTACATATTTATCTCCATTGGATGTCTTTTAATAATGTACTTAGAGACAATGTATACATATATCAAGATTAATAAAATAATCTAAAGATTATGGAGAATATTAATTAAGATATTATAGATTCTTTTTACATTGTACTAATTTATAAGATTATGTAGAGTATTAATTTAGACATAAAATATTCCCCTCCCATCTTGCAAATTTTTTTTTATAAGATTTGATTTGTTATTATATGTACAAGAAACATCATATATAATATATATATATGATCGGTAAAGTCCACTATGCACTCGAGTGCATGTTATGCACCCTAGTCCATGTTGCACTTTTCAGTTTTACTGACTTACACTTTTGGGTAAATGGTGTTGCACTTTTTAATTATAACTAAAAATATTATTATACAGTTTAATAATTGAAAAAGTGCAACAACATTTACTAAAAAGTGTAAATCAGTAAAACTGAAAAGTGCAACATGGACCATACCAGACCAACCCATATATGATCACATCAATAACATTATTCATCCATTATATATAAATATTATCGGTCCATCAAAATATGTATTTTATGTTTTTTTGTACATAATATGGCCGGATTTTTCGGCCACCACTTTTTCTTATTTCTTTCTCCATCTATGAGCAACCATCCACTCGCTTTATAACAATGACTTCAATTTTCAATTCGCCCTTTCTTACTCTCTTTTTCATGGCTTTAATTGTGCATTCTCCTCATTTTACCCTCGTTGTCTTTTTCTTATATACAACCCTTTTATTCTCTACGAATTCTCCCCAATTTCCTCCTTTACCATCACCCGAAGTTATCTCTTCAATTGATCGCTCGTCAATATTGTCATTGTTCTCATGTCAACCGTCATCCTAAATTATATTTTATACCCCTCCCTCTCTGCAGCTCTCTCATAATCCAACCTATTTGTCCAATTCTTATTGTCCTCCCATCGTAGTGGAGTCTAGACTCTAACAAACACATATTTTTTCTCTACCTCTTTAGTTATTTTTTTTTCATCTCCCGTATCTCATGTTATTCACTCAAACGACAACTTGTTCTCGCTCTCTTCCTTCTTATTATCCTCCTCCTCTTCATTCCCATTGATCTACTTTCTCATGGTATTTTTACTCAATTTCCTCTCCTTTCTTTCTCCTGGTTCTCCTCGTTGGGAAACTTCTCCTACTCCTCCTTTTCTTCACCTCGATTCTCATCCTCATTTTCTCTTCCATCTTAAGGACAAGTTGTCGTCCTCTCTCGTGACTCTTTTTCCTCGTTTTCTACTTTTTTTCGTTGTCACATATCTAATACAATAATATTGATGTTTCATCATATCCTTTCATGTCTCGTTCTCACTAAGTCCTTATCGTCTTATGAGTTTGATTTCTTTTGTTCCAAGATTATTGTATCTACATATCCTCTTGAGAGATATTGTATTTATATCTAAAGTTGTGAAAATTAACAAAATAATCTAAAAGATTATAGAGAAGATTAGTCAAGATATTGTACAATAGATTATTTTCACATTGTATTTTATATTTATTTCCTTATAAGATTTGATTTCTTACTTTTTTTTTTTTTTTGATTACAAGTTAAATACTCATCCCTTTTTTTCCCCTCCCCATGACTCGAACCCAGGACCTAAGGCCTAGGTAGTGGTGCTCTAACCACTTGAGCTATCCCACTTTGTCAATTTGATTTCTTACTATTTGTAAAAGAAATGTCATGTATATATACATATTATTTGTGCACCAAAATATGTCTTCTATGTCTTTTTCACATATTTTTTTTGTGAACTCGAGTTCAAGTAAATTCTCCTTTTTGCTGTTATTATTTTTCATATTTTTACAATAACAACAATTTATATGCACAATAGTAATATGTATAAAATTAATAATCATAAATACAATAATGATACTTGAAAGAAAAATAAATTCACATAAAGCTTTGTCAATAATAATTTGCACACTAGAAAAGTAGTATACTCTTCACAGACTTCAGTCCCATATTTATAATTTATCAACTTTATATATAAACTAGTCCTATGCCCGCGTTTTACGCGGGTCGATTTATTAAAATAATAATTTTAAATATTTTTATAATTTTTTATTGTTATAGTTTGTGGAAGTTATTATTATTTTTTAAATATATTTATAATGTATGTATTTCTATAAATTATTAATTTATAATTATTATATATTGTAATTTTTTTAATATATGAATAACTTATGCATTAATAAAATTATGACAGTTATGTATTGTAATATTTTTAACGTATTCAAGAGTGGATTGTTATAAAAATAATTTGTTATATTGAGAAAAACATGGGTTATTCAAAACTTATAATTAAAATAAATAAAAGAGTTAAACTTGTAGTAAAATGATTTATTGGTTTATAAGATAATTATTTAAATTCAAATGGTTGTATTTCTTCACACTCAATATATTAAAAAAAAAAAAACTTATAAAATTTAAGATCCAACATGTATAAGTAATTTTATAAGTAAAATAAAACACGAATATTCCCCTTATAATAAGGAATTATAAGTTCAACATTAAAAAAATTACATCTTAATCAAACTTAACAAAAATGGTCCAAATTTAAAAAAAAATAGATATTTCTTTCTCCTTCATTATCCACATATTCATTTTCATCAAGTGCTAAAATAAAGAGAAAAAATATAACAAATTATTAAAAATTATTAAACTATGAAATATTAAAACGATCTAATAATAAAGTACTAAAAAAATATAACCAATTTTTTTTTTAATTTGATACTTTGATATTGGAGAATGAGCATCTAGAACATTAAAGAGATAAAGATAACAAATTATTAAAAAGGATTAATCTATAAAATATTAAAATGATCTATTAATAAAGTACTGGAGTATTAAATTATAAATATAAGTACTTTATTCTGCTAAAAAAAACAATTAATGATTAAAACATAACCTAACCTAGGATAACAATGCATTGCATAAAACAATCAAAATAAATTCGATAAAAAAAAAATAGTAAAACTTGTTATCATTGCTGAAAATTTCAACAAATTCTTCAGAAATCTATCTCGTCAGGCAAAGTATTGAAAAAGTTATTCTCCGACAAAATCAACTCAACCTCAGCTTCAAATCTCACCTTAAAAAATCTTGAAGGTAAAATATAGGTAATTTTTGAATTGTCTAAATCAAGATAATACAGAAAAAAGATATGAAAAATCACAAATATTTACTTAGAAAACAGATATGAAAAATCACAAATATTTACTTACACAACTCGGATTTAGCAAAACAAAAATAATGATATTGATTTGGTTGAAATGAAAGTAGAAGAGATTTAGCAAAATAAAAACAATGATATTCATTAGAGAAAATTTATGTAAAAAAAAAAAAGTATTCTGGGAAAATAAAATTCAAAACGAAGATGAGAATATTTTTGCAAAAAAAAAAATTGTAATTTACATGAAAAATTGTAATCTGGAAAAATAAAAAATTGAAAAAAATTTTGAAAAAAAAAAGTGTAATCTGGGAAATTAAAATTTCTGCAAAAAAAAATAAAAAATAAAATTGTAATCTAGAAACAAAAATAATGATATTGATTATAGAAAATTTCTGCTGCAAAACAAAAACAAAATTTCTTCAAATTTTTTTTTATGCAAAACAAAAACAAAAAATATGAGAATGGTTGAAATGAAAGTAGAAGAGATATAGGAGATGATTTATATAGAATACTCCGTAGAAGATTACGTTTTTTTTTTAATTTAAATTTTGAAAGATTTGGTTAAATTTGGGAGAGAATAAAGGGGTTTTATTTTGACCATAATTAATCTAAATTAGTTATTAATAATTAAGACACGTGATTAGGGGATATTCAAATTTAAGTAGATATTCCATATAATAATTGATTAGAGAAAAAAATTCAACAAAAACAATATATTGATTGGAGAGAACAAAATCTGCAAAACAAAAAATATATATATATTGTTTAGAGAAAATTCTGCAAAACTTTGAGATGCAAAACTTTAGAGAGAACAAAATTCTGGAAAACAAAAAACAATATATATTAATTAGAGAAAATTCTGCAAAACAAAATGATTAGAGAAAAAAATTCTACAAAACAAAATATTGATTGGAGAGAACAAAATTCTGCAAAACAAACCGTAAAACTAAACTTTTAGAGAGAACAAAATTCTGCAAAACAAAAAATTGATTAGAGAAAATTATGCAAAACTTTAGAGAGAACAAAATTCTAAAAAAAATATATATTGATTAGAGAAAATTCTGCAGAACTTTATTTAGAGAGAACAAAATTCTGAAAAACAAAAAACAATATATATTAATTAGAGAAAATTCTGCAAAACAAAATGATTAGAAATATCTATAAAGAATACAGTAAAAAAGTTATAAAATTTTATATACAATATAGTATATACAAAAAAAAGTACTATATAAATTGAAGGAAAATTCTCAAATGCAAAAAAACCCTAGCTAAGCGCCGCATCTACCGATCTCTCTGTGATTTATTAACAATCAAGACATACACTATGCCCATGGCCTCGTCAGTACTACAAATCACGCTGGATTCAAGGCAATGTGGATTTCATCTTTGCTAATGTGGGTTAAATTATTATGTAAATTGCGATCCCAATTCTTTCTATTTCCTTCCCAATTTAAAAGCTGCAGAAAAAGAGAAGGAAGAATAACCTCTCTCTTCCCCTTCCTTCTCAAATCCTTTGTTTATAGTGTTCTTTTTTTGCTTATAAAAACTGTAGTTATTTCTTATTGAAAAGTGGTAATTGTTGTTAATAAAAGTGTAGTTATTTGTTATTGAAAAGTGGAAAAGTAGTGTTATTCTTATTATTGAAACATAATAGATTTTATTATTGAAAAGTGTAATTCTTATTAAAAAGTGGTAGACATTTTAACTCAAAAGTGTAATTCTTATTATTGAAAAGTGGAAGATATTTTAACTGAAAAGTGTAATTTTTATTATTGAAAAGTGGTACATTTCTTATTATTTAGAAGTGATAGATATTTTAATTGAAAAGTGTAATTCTTATTATTGAAAAGGGAGGCACATTTTAACTGAAAAGTGTAATTTTTATTATTGAAAAGTGGGTGGAAGATATTTTAACCAAAAAGTATAATTTTTATTATTGAAAAGTGCCAGATATTTTAATTGAAAAGTGTAATTCTCATTATTGAAAAGTAGGGGACATTTTAACTGAAAAGTGTAATTTTTATTATTGAAAAGTGGGTGGAAGATATTTTAACCAAAAAGTATAATTTTTATTATTGAAAAGTGGTAGATATTTTAATTGAAAAGTGTAATTTTAATTATTGAAAAGTGAGAAAAAAAATGGTGTATTGGTGTTAAAAAATTAAATTGTGCTGTTAAAAATAAAAATGGTGTATTGGTGTTAAAAAATTAAATTGTAAAAGTATAATTTTTATTATTGAAAAGTGTAGATATTTTAATTGAAAAGTGAGAAAAAAAATGGTGTATTGGTGTTAAAAAATTAAATTGTGCTGTTAAAAATAAAAATGGTGTATTGGGTGTATTGGTGTTAAAAAATTAAAAAATAAAAATGGTGTATTGGTGTTAAAAAATTAAATTGTAAAATAGTGTAAAAATGGTGTATTGGTGTTAAAAAATTAAATTGTAAAATAGTGTAAAAATGGTGTATTGGTGTTAAAAAATTAAATTGTAAAATAGTGTACTATGCTGGTCTCGAACCCATGACCTTGTACAAATTTAAAGTTTCTATAACCATTAGAACAAAAGTTATTTTGTTTAAAAATTCGCTTTGACTACCCTAAATTGAATTGACAACCTAAATTGAATTGACAATTTCACCTATTAAATATTTTGTTTCGACATCAGTGTTGTTTTGAAATTGAAGTCTGTAAAGATTATTGGTGGACAGTAAACTCACAGAATTCAAGCCTATGAAAAAATTCTGTATAATATAACTAACGCCTTCTCGAACGGTATTCTCAAATTTCCATATTAGAAATTTTCGAACAGTCGCCTTAATTAAAAAATGGGTAAAAACGTGAACCCTCATTTAAATTTAAATAAGATATTAAAAAAAATCATTTGTAATTTTATTAAAAACTGATTGATAAAAAAAATCAGTATAATAGAAACTCGCCGATTATCGTAAGAGAAAGAGATGGAAAATAGTGGAATTAAGTGAAGCAAACAAATGATTTAGGTCTCGGTTTTATAGTAAGAATTATAATTTGAATGTACGATAATTAAGGTTTGAATGTACGATAAAGGTGAAACAAATTTCCATATTAGAAATTTTCGAACAGTCGCCTTAATTAAAAAATGGGTAAAAACGTGAACCCTCATTTAAATTTAAATAAGATATTAAAAAAAATCATTTGTAATTTTATTAAAAACTGATTGATAAAAAAAATCAGTATAATATAAACTCGCCGATTATCGTAAGAGAAAGAGATGGAAAATAGTGGAATTAAGTGAAGCAAACAAATGATTTAGGTCTCGGTTTTATAGTAAGAATTATAATTTGAATGTACGATAATTAAGGTTTGAATGTACGATAAAGGTGAAACAAATTTCCATATTAGAAATTTTCGAACAGTCGCCTTAATTAAAAAATGGGTAAAAACGTGAACCCTCATTTAAATTTAAATAAGATATTAAAAAAAATCATTTGTAATTTTATTAAAAACTGATTGATAAAAAAAATCAGTATAATAGAAACTCGCCGATTATCGTAAGAGAAAGAGATGGAAAATAGTGGAATTAAGTGAAGCAAACAAATGATTTAGGTCTCGGTTTTATAGTAAGAATTATAATTTGAATGTACGATAATTAAGGTTTGAATGTACGATAAAGGTGGAAGGTGGAGGAAAATCTTAAATTTTGAATACTCAAAATTGAATTTGTTAAACAAATTTTTTGAGAAGTTCTGCAGTATATATGATACTAGTGCAGTACCCGCGTACTACGCGGGGATTAAAAAAATTCAAACACTTTATTTAAAAGAATTAATTTAAATTAATTATAGTATTTTTTTGATTTAGATGTATAATAACAATAACTTATTATCAACATTAATTATAAATTATTTAAAAAAAATTAAAAAAGTAATAAATAAAAAAATTAATATTTGGAGTAATGTGTGATATTATATATAAAAAATTTGCTCATTCATAATATCATGAATTATTGAAATGTAATAGATTAATTAAATTAAATCGAGGAATGTACTTTTAAATAATATTTTATTAAAATTATCTTCAACTTTCTTTAATTTTTTATAAAGTTATTACCATGCACCTATTTTAGTTTTCTGTTTCTTTAGAAAATTTGCATAATAAATTTAGGGTTATAGAAATTGCAAATTTCAACAATTATACAAATTTAATAGGACAGCTAATGTTTTTTTCTTCTCGTTGTTAATAACTCGGTGAAAGTTACAAATAATAACAGTTAAACTAAGAAAAAAAAAATATGGTTCACAGAGAAATGTAGAAATTACAAATAATACTCTGTAACAATTAAATCAATAAAAAAAGAATATAGGGCCAGATTTAGGAGAGACCATATCTCCAGCTGCAATCTTCACAATCAATTAAACTGAAAATTGAAACGGAAAAAAAAAATAAGATTTTGGAATATAATGTCATATATTGAATCACGAAAAAAAAATTAAGTATAAATTGAGAGAATGTTAACCCACCAAACTCAACTATTTCTAAAACTCTCTATCCGGAAAGATTATTCCCTTAGCATCATCTCTGATTAGCATCATCATCTTTGAATAGGCTGCATATAATGAAAAATAAAATAAAAAATATTGCATCAGATACTTTTTTAAAAAATTAAATTTTAATAAAGATAACATCTCACGAATAATGTACTTACCAAAATCATAAAACTTGAAATAATGTATCCATATGAAAAAATGGTCGATATAAAATATTTTAATTGGAAAATTTCAAATTTGATCTTATACAAAAAGTCCATATTGAGGCCTGGAATCCTAATCAATACTAATAGGAATCAAAATACTCAAATTCGTACGTACTCAAAATTCTCAAATAATTTGTAAAAAATATTTTTTTTATCTTAAGATCAAGACTAGAAGCCAGACAAAGAGCAAAACATTAATAAGTACGTCAGATTTATCACAATTTATATGGAAAAAAACTGAGAGAGAATGTAAAAGAAAACTGATAGAGAATTTGTCACAATTTATATGGAGAAAGAACTGAGAGAGAATGTAAAAGAAAACTGATAGAGAATTTTGAGATATATTGAAATATGTATATATAGAAAATCATAAATTAAATAAAAAAAAATATAAATTGAAAGATAGAATGTTAACCAAACTCACCAATTTCTAAAATTCATAATGGAGAGAGGAACTGGGAGAGACATAAAAAGAAAAGTCTGAAAAAAAAATCAGAAATAATGTACGAACATCATAAAACAGAAAGTCGCCAACGCAGAAAATTGCAAAACAGAAGAAGAAAAGTCTGGAAAAAAATCAAAAATAATGTACTAACATCATAAAACACAGAAAGTCGCCAACCGCAGAAAATTGCAAAACAGTAATATATAAAAAAAAATTCAACATCTTTACAATGTATATATTTCACAGTTTTTTTTATCCTACGTGGCTTTCTCTCCTCATTTTATTTTGAAATTCTGAGTCGGTTTTTTTTATAGTTTTTTTTTTTCTTTTGCAGATTTTTATTTAAATGCTTTTGACAAATTTTTTTTTTTAAATTCTGCATTCCTATTATTTTGTATTTTTATATTTTTTTTTGTAACCGTTTTAATTTTAGATAAGAATTTGTTCATTCTTAATATTCTCCACTTTTATTCTGTCTCTTCTTCCTCCCTACATTCTCTTTCAGTTTCTCTCTCAATTCTTCGATATAAATGGTGTCTGTTTTGCTCATCTCTATTTTCTCTGTTGCCGACTTCCTGGTTTTATGATCCGCCCTCTTCTTCTTCTGTGCTTTTTCTGCTGTCTCTCAGTTCCTCTCTACATTCAACCTCTTCTGTTTTGGTATATTTTCTCTCAGTTCTTACTAGATATAAATTAGACCAAAATCTGAGGTATGTATTAATATGTTTTGGTTTCAGTATTAGAGGTGATGCTAGGGGATGATTTTATTTTGGATAACGTTGAGTTTGGTTCTCTTTTAATTTATATATTTTTTTTTATTATTCAATTTCTCGATATAAATTGTGTTAAATCTGACGTATTTATTAATGTATATGTACATTATTTGTGATTTTTTTTAGTAATTCAATATAGATTTTTTTTATAAGCCCATAAATTCCAAAATCTTATTTTTGTTTTGTGCATAAT
Organism: Galeopsis tetrahit; assembly: GCA_963675135.1. Lineage (NCBI taxonomy): Eukaryota > Viridiplantae > Streptophyta > Magnoliopsida > Lamiales > Lamiaceae > Galeopsis > Galeopsis tetrahit. The sequence goes on from OY776128.1 coordinate 55,079,617, forward strand.
TTTTTTATGTTCCTTTTTTTTATTGGTTTAAAATTGTTATTATTTTTAGTTTTATACATTTCTTTACGAACAATAATATTTTTTTTTCTGGGTTTAATTGTTATTATTAATAGCTTCCACATTTTTTTACATCTTAAATGGAAAAAGCAAAGTTTTACTGACTCATATAAGAGGGTATTGAATTATCAACAAGAAGAAAAAAAAAAAACATTAGTTGTCCTATTGAATTTTTATGATTGTTGAGATTTTTTGCAATTCATATGACCCTAAATTTATTATGAAAAATTAATCTAAATATCACATATTACTCCAAATGTTAATATTTTTCTTAATTACCTTCTTAATTTTTTCACAGTTTTTCTCTAATCTTTTTATTTTGAAATTCTGAATTTGTATGAGTCGGTTTTTTTCTGTATTTTTTTTTTTTTTTGCGGATTTTTATTTAAATGCTTTTTTACATTTTTTTTTTAAAATTCTGCATTCCTATTATTTTGTATTTTTATTTTATATTTTTTTTGTAACCACTTTAATTTTGGATAAGAATCTGTCCATTCTTAATATTCTTATTTTCTTCGTTGGCAGAATTCCTGTTTTATGATTTCCTGTGTTTTATGATGTTTAATCACATCTTCTTATTCTGTATATTCTCTAAGTTTCTCTCTACAAAATGTATCTATATTTACAAGATATGAATAAATATTTACATCAAATATTCTAAAAGATAAGGATAAATCATAATATTAAAAGATACAAATCTTTATAATATTATATTCCTAATACGCCCCCTCAAGATGGAGCACCGTATGAGAGTCCAATCTTGGTCATAAGTAGTTGCAGTCGAGCACGAGGTAATGGCTTGGTGAGAGCATCAGCAAGTTGGTCTGCAGACTAAACATGTGAGACTCTAAGCTGAGATGTCTTGATCAAATCTCGAACAAAATGAAAATCAATTGCAATATGCTTCATTCGAGAGTGAAAGACAAGATTTGAACAGAGATAAGTGGCCCCAATATTATCACAGTAGATAACAGGAAGAGTCGGAACTGAGAAACACAATTCATGAAATAAGAACTTTAACCATTGAACTTCAGAGGCAGCGGAGGCAATGGCACGATACTCGGCTTCCGTGGAAGAACGAGCAACTGATTTTTGTTTCTTTGAAGACCATGAAATAGGATTAGCCCCAAGAAATACAATGTAAGCACTTGTAGAAGTACGATCATCACTGTTGCCGGCCCAATCAGCATCAGTAAAACAATGTAGAGATGAGGAAGGTTCAGGTTTCAAGGTTATTCCTACATCTCGAGTCCCATTTAAATAACGAAGAAGACGTTTAACTGCACCCCAATGAGTAGTGGTTGAAGCATGCATAAACTGAGATAACTTGTGAACAGCAAATGCAATATCAGGTCTGGTGAGTTGGAGATATTGAAGACTACCGAGTACTTGACGAAATTGAGTGGCATCAGCAGGAGGTGTCCCATCCAAAAGAGTGAGATGAGCTGAGGTGGATAGTGGTGTCTGAACTGGTTTGGAGGTGATCATGTTATACCGAGTAAGGAGATCAACCACATACTTTCGTTGGGAAAGAAAGCATGATTTCTTGGTACGAAGAACTTCCACACCTAGGAAGTAGGAAAGGGGGCCCAAATCTTTCACTGAAAATTTTGTACCAAGGTCCGTAGCCACTCGAGTGAGGAAGGGAATATTATTTCCTGTGAGAATCAGATCATCAACATACACAAGGAAATATGCAATAACACCAGATTTATTGTACACAAAAAGAGACTCATCAGACTTTGTGTGAATAAATCCAATCCCTTCCAAGAACGTCCTAAGAGCATAATACCAAGTACGAGGTGCTTGTTTTAAACCATAAATGGACTTATGCAGTTTACAAACATAGGACGAAAAAGTTTTATCAACAAAACCAGGCGGTTGTGCCATGTAGACTGTGTCAGACAGGGTACCATGAAGAAAAGCATTATTCACATCAAACTGTTGAAGGGGTCAATTTCGAGTAACTGCAATACTGAGAACAGCTCGAACAGTTGAAGGTTTGACAACAGGACTGAAGGTTTCAAAGAAATCAACACCCGGACGCTGATGAAAACCTTTGGCCACAAGGCGTGCTTTAAATTTATCTAGGGACCCATCAGGCTTGCGTTTGATGCGAAAGACCCACTTGGAGCCAACTATATTTTGAGTCTCATCAGGGGGAACCAAATCCCAAGTTCCATTCCTGAGAAGAGCATCAAACTCGGAGGACATGGCTTCCCTCCACCGTTCATCTTTCAAGGCCTGGGAAACACAACTTGGTTCAGTATCAGAAGGTAAAGTCGATGTAAGACAATACCTTGAATTGGGCTTGAAGATCTTGTTTTGAGACCGAGTGACCATACTGGATCTGTGCAAGGCCGGAGGTGGTGAAGGTGGTGCGGGGGGTCGCGGAGGAGCGTTTGGCGGCACAAGAGCAGCTGGAGGCTGGATAGGGTGGGCGAGAGGTGGGTTTTCGGTATTTGGGGTGATGGGGGTGTATTTATCATTTCGGGGGGTGCATTGGGATTTTGGGTCGGAGCAGTGGGTGTATTTATCGAAACAGGAGGTGTGTTCAGCGGAACAGTGGGTGTAACAGGGGGAGGGGGTGCATTTATCAATTCGGTGGGTGTATCAGGAGTGTGGGGTGTATATATCAGTTCTGGGGGTGTAACTGTCAGATCAGTGGGTGCAGGAGGTGTATCTACCAGAACAGTGGGTGAGTCAGAAACTGAATTGATTTTGGTAAAGGGAAAGGTGTGTTCAACAAACTGAACATGGCGAGAGGTATATATTTTGTGGGTGGTAAGATCTAGGCATAGATAGACACTTTGAGTGATGGAATATCCAATGAAACCTGAACCTTCCTCATCTCTACATTGTTTTACTGATGTTGATTGGGCCGGCAACAGTGATGATCGTACTTCTACAAGTGCTTATATTGTATGTAGTGTCAGAGGGAGTGCATAGATGATGGGGGTGTATTTACCAGAGTTGGGGGTGCATGTAGAAGGGGAGTGGTGGATCTGGCCCATCTGACCTATTTGTGCAGCAAGGGAGGAGGAATTAATTTGGAAGGGAGTGATTAAAGATTGAAGAGGAGTGGGGAAGAAGACAAAGCTTCTTGGGAACCGTGGGTTTGTTCGGTGATGGAACCGAACGACGGCTAAGGATGGATCGGGGCGTGAGCCAATTGACTCGTTGATACCATATAGAGAAACAATGAATAGGGAAATTATAATTTCATTAAGTGAATTTAAAGTGTTTACAAGAGAGGTATTTATAGATACAAAATGTATCTATATTTACCAAGATATGAATAAATATTTACATCAAATATTCTAAAAGATAAGGATAAATCATAATATTAAAAGATACAAATCTTTATAATATTATATTCCTAATACAGGCATCTTCTTCTTTGGAATATTCTCTCTTCTCTCACTTTTTCTATACATTCTCCGCCACGCAATGTATTAATGTTTTGACGGACTTCCTATTTTATTATCTGAGCATTTTTTTAATTTTTTTAATTTTTTTTTTTTCATTATATGCAGGTGATGCTAAGGCGGTGATTTCTTGGATAATGAGTTTTAGGGATCGTTGAGTTTGGTTCCTTCTCAATTTATATATATATATATATTTTATTATTCAATCTCTCGATATAAATTGTGCTAATGTATATATTAATGTTTTACTGGATTTCTGTTTTATAATGTTGGTATGTGATGATTTTTTTTAGTAATTCAATATATGATTTTTTTATAAGTACATACATTCCAAAATCTTATTTTTCTTTTCAGTTTCAATTTTCTTTATTGTGCATAATTTTTGGTTTAAAATTGTTATTATTTGTAGCTTTACATTTCTTTACTAACAATAACTTTTTTTTTCCTGATTTAATTGTTATTATTCGTAGCTTCCACATTTTTTTTACAACTCAGATGTTAAAAGTTTTATTGACTAATGAAATCGAGGGTATCGAATTATCAACATGGAGAAGAAAAGACAATAGTTGTCCTATTGAATTTTTATGATTGTTGAGATTTACAATTCCTATAACCCTAAATTTATTATGAAAAATTTCTAAAGTCCAATTTATCAACGTATGATAATGAATGAGAAAATTAAAATATGTGCATCGTAATAAGTTCATAAAAAATTAAAGAAAGTTGAAGAGTATTTTAATAAAAGTTTATTTAAAAGTACATTGCTCAAATTAATTTAATTAATCTAAATATCACAAATTACTCCGAATGTTAATTTTTTATTAATTACCTTTTTTATTATTTTATTAATTATAAAATAAGTTATAATTAATGTTGATAATAAGTTATTGTTATTATACATATAAATTATAAAATCAATTAAAAAAATTACTATAATTAATTTAAATTAATCATTTAAATAAAGTGTTTTTTTTATCCCGCGTAGTACACGGGCACTAGTAATTTATATGAAAGATCTGAACTGAGAGAGTGTAGAGGGAAAGAAGAAGCGGAATACAAATAAGGAATATTAGGAATGATCTGTTTTTTATCCAAAACGAAAGAGGTTACAAAAAAAATCAAATATAAAAATATCATAAAAAATACAAATTAATAGAAAAAAAAATGCAAAAAAAAGAGGCGGTCTCGGTTTTATAGTAAGAATTATAATTTGAATGTACGATAATTAAGGTTTGAATGTACGATAATTATGGTGGAAGGTGGAGGAAAATCTTAAATTTGAATACTTGAATTTGTTAAACAAATTTTTCGAGAAGTTCTACAGTATATATGATATTTAATTTAATATTTAATATAAAAATAACTAATTTATATTTATAAATTTTATTATTCAAAATAATATTGAAGTGATTATTCTAAAGTTTTGAAAATAAAAAAATTAATAAAAAGTGAAATTAATGAGAAAAAAGAGATTTTGAAATGGAGAAATTTGAGAAAAAATAGATTGGGATAGACCAATTACTTTGCAACACGTGGCTCTTAAAATGTTTGCAAATATATGATAAAATATATTAAGATTAAGAAATTAAGAATTAAGATAAGATTAAGATTTGAAATGGAAGAATTTGAAGGGGAGAGAGATTAAAAATAATAATTATAATTTTGAGATTAAAATAAGAAAAATAGATTTTTTTAATCAGAATGACTGTGAGAATGCAGGATTTTGAAATAGAGTGAAGTGAGAGATTGTGTAGAGAGATAGAATTGTGACACGTGTCCCATTATATTCTCACAAATATAGAGTATTAAGATAAGATAAGATTTTACAGTACAACTGAATCAGTAGATTTTATCTTTCAAAATAAATTATATTTTCTCTTCTATATTTAAATAAAAGATTTTTTGATCTACAATATATAGGATAAATCGAGGCCCATGGAATAATTAACTAACTCCCAATATTGTGATATCTTAACAAATTATGTTGAATTAATAACTCTCAATAATATACCATATATATAACCTAAAATAACAACAATTATTAATTTTTTATTTAACTACATTTAATTTACTTTACTCCATTTTTTCAATTCTGCAATTATTTTATAGAATCTAATGTTCATATTAATGATGAGTCTTGCAAAAAAAAAAAAATACAAAAATTAAGGATATTAAAATACACACAATTTTTACATTCATAAAAAAATTAATAAACATTAGTGATACAAAAATTAAGAATAAAACAAAAATGTTACACCAAATACATATTTATAGACTTGTAACAATAATCTAATACAAATCTTCAAACCTTCAAATAACTTTAATCTAATACAAATTTTCAAACATTCAAAATACCATATCTTTAAAATAACTATTCAACGTCTTCAAAGAAACTCTTTAATTTCTGATATAAATCTTCAAACCTTTAAGATCTTCATCGAGTATATTATAATCTCACAATCTAAAAAAATGCTGAAATCTTAAGTCTTGAAGAACAAAAATAAAAATGGATAACTAAACTATATATAACCAACAAAAAAAAAAATACAAAAATACAGAATATATTATTATGAAAATCTAGATAATTATATTTTAAATAAAAAATATAACAATAAAAATACATAATATATTATAATGAAATAGATAACAATTGAATCATACAAAAAAATGAATAAAATTGTGAAGATATCCTACTGCCTAATTCTATTTCAAATATAACAATAAAAATATAAAAAAAATACAGAATATATTATAATAAAGTCTAGATAATTCTATTTCAAATAAAAAAAATAACAATTAAAATATAAAATATATTATAATAAAATGGATAACAATTGAATCGTGCCAAAAAAAAAAGAATAAAATTGTGAAGATATCTTACTGCCTAATTCTATTTCAAATAAAAAAAATAACAATATAAAAATACAAAAATACAGTAGAATATAGTATAATGAAAATGGATAACAATTGAATCATACTTAAAAAAAAAAAAAAAAAAAAAGTGTGAAGAAATCTTACTGCCGAAAAAAAAGAGTAAAAGTGTGAAGAAATCTTACTGAATCGTACCCAAAAAAAAATAATTGTGAAGATATCCTACTGCCTAATTCTATTTCAAATAAAAAAAATAACAATAAATAGCAAAAAAAAAATAAAATTATATTAATACAAAACATTATAAATACATAAATAATCTCTTCAATTTCTAATATAACTATTCATTGAATAAAATGAAAGATTTGATGGATTGAAATGAGAAGAAATGTGTTGATATTTATAGAGTACAAATAATCGGCAGTTGAGATGTTTGCGTATGAAGAAATTCAGTTTCATTTAAATTTTAATATTCAAAAGTAATTTGAGAAAAAATTGATTGCGATAGACCAATCATTTTGTGACATGTGGCACATGTTTGCAAATATATGATATAATTAAGATTAAGATTAAAATTTTGAAATTGACGAATTTGAAGGAGAGAGAGATTAAAAATAATAATTATAATTTAAAATTTTGAATTATAATTTTGAGATTAAAATAGGAAAATCGATTTTTTTAATCAGAATGCCTGAGAATGCAGGGATTTTGAAATAGACGATTTTGGTGAAGAGAAATTGTTTAGAGTGATAGAATTGTGACACGTGTCCCATTATATTCTCACAAATATAAAGTATTAAGATTAAGATTTAATCGAAGTGGTTCCACACATAAATTTAATCAACCTCGTTTTTTTCATTTTATGTGTAAAGATAGATGAAATTGTCCCTCAAAATAACTCATTTCTTTATTTTCTTAATTTTGTGTGTGCGACTCAGGGGTGCCAATGAAAATGGCAATAGATGGAGCATATTTTTATAAAGACAAATTTTGTATGCTAATGAATGTATACAATTTTTTTTTTTGTATGTATAATATTCAAATTTAAATTTAAAAAAAAATTGTAATTTAGTTGCACAAATTATGCCGTACAATTGAGCATATTTCCTTATATATAAAACAATTTATGGATTTATTTTATTATTATTATTATTCTTGGCCTCTTTAAGAGGGGAAAGGGCAATTCGGTCTTAACAACAATTGTTCTGGCATTAGCAATCGGAGTTGTAGATGAACACGCCTTTCTCCGAAAGATAATACTCATCTGAAACAAAAGGGGCCAAAATCTTGGGTAATTTTTTTGTAAGTTCTTGAAACTCTTTCTTTCAATCCCCGATTGTTACATTGATTTATCAGTATTGTCTGCAATTATGTGTCTGTATGCATTTGTTTATCCGTTCTTTGATTATTAATGAGTTAAAGATTGCATTGTGAGAAGGGGGCTCGCTTTGATTTTCTATTTTTCGAGCCAAGTTGTTGAAACTTGAAAGTTTTCTTGAGGAATCTTTTCTAATAGCAAAGAGATAATTTTTTATTTTTCGTGAATTGCCATTGATATTAGCATACTTTATCTCTGTTAAACCGACTTGTTGTTCAAAAATCTGATGGGCTCAAGAGCTTTGACTTTAAGCATTGAATCAAGGGGGTTTCATTTGGATATCTGCAGTTAAATCAAAGCCCTAATCACAGGGGAAATTTTAATTTTATATCAGAGAATTGGGGAGATTGCTTAATTGTTCCAGCCTGGGCTTTGAATTTACAGATTTTAACTTCTTTTTTTCATTTCTGAGGAAAGAGTTGACTCATCAATCTTTTTTTTGCAGGAATCTTTGTTTTAGATTGGATGCAACTCTGCAAAATAAGTTCATCACTGGATGCATGATCTATGTTCAAGTAAGATGTGGCTTGAACTCGTTTTTCCCTAAAGAAATTGTTGGTTTTTTTTATCTCATGGAGAATGGATAGATATGATATGAGATTTTGGTGCTATCAAGAAAATAGATAAAACACTGCCCTTTCATTGTTATCAAGTTCCTCACTTCAATTTCTTCAATTTGTAAAATCTAAGTTATTTTCCGAGTAAATTAGTCTGGCAGTTGGATTTTGAATATTGATATGGGCTGTGACGATATTCTTGTGTTCACCTATTTGTTTGCTGATCAAGAATATCGAATAGGTCAGTTGATGTTTCGTTTTCCTGCAATGTTGCTATCTTAAAGAATCCAAATGTCTATTGTTTCAATGGGGGTGTTTGCAAAAAGTCATGATATTGAGGAAGTGATTTAATTTAGTGATTATGAGAAAAATTGCTTAATCGTAATTTAATAAAATGTAACTTATTGACAATGTTATAATGTGAAATTTTGATGAGAATAATGTGTACATATATTTTTTTATATAATAATGTTAATCGGGTCCCCCTACCGAAATTTTTTGGGTCCGTCACTGCTCACCGTATAGAGTTTAGGGTTAGTGTTCGATTACTCGTTTTAATGTGTTGATTCAATTAAATTAATTTTCAATGTGTTCATTACATTGAAATTCAATAGTGTACATTTAGTGTTCGACTACTCGTTTCTCACTGTATAAGGTTTACGGTAAAGTATTTGATTACTCGTTTCAATGTGTTGATTCCATTAAATTAATTTACAATGTGTTCATTACATTGAAATTCAATAGTGTACACTTAGTGTTTGACTACTCGTTTCTCACCGTATAAGGTTTACGGTAAAGTATTTGATTACTCGTTTCAATGTGTTGATTCCATTAAATTAATTTACAATGTGTTCATTACATTGAAATTCAATAGTGTACACTTAGTGTACGACTATTCGTTTCTCACCGTATAAGGTTTACGACAAAGTATTCGATTACTCGTTTCAATGTGTTGATTCCATTAAATTAATTTTCAATGTGTTCATTACATTAAAATTCAATAATGTACACTTGGTATCCGACTATTTGTTTCTCACCGTATAGAGCTAGTGTTTGATTACTCGTTTCAATGTGTTGATTCTATTAAATTAAAATAATTAATTTTTTCCCTATATGGTATTGATTAAATTAAAATCCACCATATTGATTAAATTAAAATCTAATATTTAGTTTCCTTAAGAATATACGTTGATTAAATTAAAATTCATTAAATTAATTTCAAGAAAACTTCAACTCAATTTACGGTTACGAAAGTATTTTCTGTCCATAGATATAAACTAGTACGCCAGATCAGAAAAAAAAACGAAAGTATTTTCTGTCCATAGATATAAACTAGTACGCCAGATCAGAAAAAAAAAAAAATACGAAGTTGGATAGCTCAAGTGGTTAGAGCAATTTAATGTAATTAAAAAAAAAAGATCAGAAAAAAAAAAAAAAAATTGTAGAAAGAGAGAGAAAAAAAAAAGAATTTTAAAATTAAATGAAAAAAAAACAGTTACATAAAAAAAAAATTGAGATGTCACGTAAGATAGAGTAGATTCAAAATTAGTATATAAGGGTAGATTTGAATGTTTATAATAAACAATGGTGAAAAAATTGTAGAAAATGAATTTTAATGAGTTCTCCCCAATAAAACTCCCGTATTATGAGTAATAAAAGTGCAAGTAAAAAAATAATAAAAAAATTAACACCAGAAAATAATAAAAAAATTAATTCATCCAACACAAGTACTCCATTAATTTATCTAGAATATGATAAAGAATTCAATACCATTAATTAGGCGTGAATAGATTTTGCCGTATATATCCATACATATTTCTTATCTATGATTTCAATTCTTTCCAATTTGATGAATAAAAAAAAAAAAAAGTTTGATGAATGACATATTAAGTATACATATTTCTTATTTTCTACTGAGTTACCTCAAAATTGTAGTCACTCTCTATTAGAAAATAAAATAAAAAATACGGTAGGAAGAGAGAGAAAAAGAAAAGAATTTTAAAATTAAATGAATTAACTGAAAAAAAAAAAGTAAGATAGAGTCAGAATTAGTATATAATGGTAAATTTGAATGTTTATAATAACCAAGGGAATTTTTTTGTTTTAGTCCTATAAGTGTGAGATATTCCAAAAAAAATTCTTTACGTTTCAATTTTAATCATTTTTTACTTCAATTTTAATCCTTTATGTTTTGAAGGAATTATAATTGACTAATTTGGTGCCACATGTATTAAAAAATGCCACATCACTATCTCTCCTTTATATATATTTTAAAAAATAGAATTAATAACACCCCATAACTAAATAATATTTACATAAATAAAGAGTAAAATAATTTTAAAAAATAACTTCAAAAAATCTGAAAAAAAAAATGTAATGAAAATTTAAAAGTATTTTAAAAAACTAACTAAATATTTAAAAATAATTAATTTACATAAAGTAATTAATATTTTTGAAAAAAATCTTAAAAAATTAAATAGAATCTGAAATTAAAAAATAAATCATCAAAATAAAATTCAAAATATTGAATTTTTTTAATAAAACGTTAAAAAAAAAAGGTAAATTAAAAAAATCAATAAAAAAGTAAGATTTAATTTTTTATTTTATTTTCTTAATATTTATTATTGATTGAATTGATTTTTCTTTCATTTTTTTATCTTATTTTGTTTTTTTTAATCGAATCATTAATTGGTATTTTTAATTTAATTATTTTATAAATGGGAAAATATCAATTTTGGTCACCCAGTGTAGATGTTGTTAATCCTTAAATGCCTTAACATTATCAACAACATCTTAATTTGACCTTCCGAGATTTTTTCTAAGTCTTTTCTGAAATGCTACATTAAATGTTGATCTAAATGTTGTCGCATTTCTGGCAGGATCTAGAAGCTTCTACAAGGATCTGGAACCTGGAAGATTCCAGAACATTGAAGAACATGCTAGAACGGCCTGGAACCATTTAGAACGACCTGGAGCATTCAAGAAGGATCTAGAAAGATCATGGAAGTTGAGTTCCTCAAAAATAGGATCTCATTGTGGAAGCCTCTAGAATCAGCACCCTACTACTATAAATACCGATGGAAGGCTTCTCAAATCAGTGTACTCTATTCGATCAATTTCCTAGACCGAGCGTATATCCCTGTTAGGAATTGTGGCCAATAGTTTTACCTTTTAGTTCATACGTTCGTATCCTACCCGTATGGCTGTGTGTCTTCTTATCTATTGAGAGTGTAATCATTAGATAGACTAGGCATTTCGACAGTGTATACCTTATACACTTAGTTCGTTTTTAGAACAAGGCACCTGCCTCGTTTGTAGTTTCTGTTGTGAATGTTAATGCTGTAACATTTCACACAACATTTGTACTTGAAGATAAGTATTGAATTTCGCCGTAAGGCTAGCATAGATTTTTATTTATAAAATCTATGTTAAAAATTATTTCCATTGTGTCACGTTTGTTTTTAGTGTTTCAAGTCTTCCGCTGTGTCAATCTTAATTTCTGATATTCTGTTAGAGTCAGTGTTGTACAATTTGTCACAACATTTAGTACAACATTATTCTACTTAAACTTAAACACTTCATACACACCACACTTTCAGTTGGTATCAGAGCCGATACCTGACGACACTAGGTTAGATCTTTGGTCAAGTGTGTTTTTAGTGTAGGTTAGCAATGGAAACACATCACATATCCACGGCACTTAGGCCACCCGTTTTAGATGGATCGAATTATGCTTATTGGAAGCCTAAGATGCGTATGTACATCAAGTCAGTTGATGAACGTGCTTGGAGGACTGTACTTACAGGTTGGGAAGCTCCAAAAAGACCAGCAGACGCAGATGGTGAAATCTAACTCAAGAGAGAAGTTGACTGGACGGCTGATGAAATAACAACAACAAGCTACAATTCTAAAGCTTTAAATGCTATTTTTACTTCTGTTGATGTTTCAATGTTTAAAATTATATCTAACTGTTCTAATTCTAAAGATGCATGGGACAGGTTGCAAGAGCATTGTGAGGGTTCAAAAAGTGTTCGAAGGACTAAACTTCGAATGTTGGGGACAAAATTTGAGAATCTTCGAATGAAAGAAGATGAAACAATTACAGCCTACAATGAAAGGTTAAGTGAGATTATCAATGAATCACATTCTCTTGGTGACCCTATTTCTAATGTTAGAGTAGTTCATAAGATATTAAGATCTGTTCCTAAAAGATTTGATGCTAAAATTTGTGCTATTGAAGAGGCAAAAGACACAGATAAGTTAAGTCAAAATGGTGAGTATTCTTAAAACACATGAAATAAACACTAATCAAGATGATGAAGCTAATGCTGATAAGAAAGTTGTGGTTTTTAAAGGGGAAACATCAAACACTTCTGAAGCTCAACCCATCATTACTGAAGTTGACTCTGATGAAGAATTGCTTGATGTATGCCTCAAAAATCCTAACAACGTTGCCTTGCTCACTAAGCACTTTAATAAGTTTCTTAAGAAATCTGTGAATAAATCTAGAAACATTCAGCCTAAGATTCAAATCAATACATCAACACCTCAACCAAAAAGGAGGAAAGGTCAATTCACACCAAGACCATCAAAGAGTGAAGGTAAACCAAGGTATGATCCTGAATTTAGAAAATCAGTTCAATTCAATGCTTGTTCTGGTTATGGCCATTATGCAAATGAATGTGCCAACACTAGACTTAAGCAAAAGCTGAACTTTAGTGCTACCTTGAGTGATGAATCTGATGATGATGATCTTGATGAGTTAAATCAGAATGAATATTCTAATTTTACCAGAATTGATTATAATGATTCCTCAGATGATGATCTGGATGAAACAGATTCTGATGCTGTACCTGATGCTTCAACATCTACAGCAACATCAGAACAGAGTCACCCAGATTTGAACTGTTTTAATGGTTTGGTTGATGATGCAGGAAAAAGGACTGATGACAATGAACACCAAAAGCTGTTAGATGAGTGGAACAATCAGAAACTCACTCTTAATTCCTTGAATAAAGAGAATGAGGATCTGAAAGACACAATCACCAAGCTAGAAGTTATCCTTACCAAAAGAGATCTGGAAATCTGTAACTTAAAGGAGAAATTGATAAACTCCACTTTATGTTTCAAGAAATATTCCAAGAGTGCTTCTGAGGTAAATAATGCTATAGTTACTGGTAAGTCTAATACTCATGGTTTAGGTTATGATGGTACTACTGCTTCTATTTCTGATAAATTTAGAAAACCTGTGAAATTTGTGAAGGCAAATGTTGTCACATCTGATGCAACATCTGCACAATCAGATCCTCACAAGGTTAAAAGGAAGTATATCTGTCATTACTGTTCCAAAGTTGGTCATATTCGCCCTTACTTTATAAAATTGTTTGAAGAACAGAAGACTTTGAAAATGCTGCATAAAAAACTGTCACATTCTGGTAAACAGTTTATGAAATCTGCATGGAAACCAAAAACTACCTGTAATGTTGCTCATACCTCCTTAAAAGCATGTCTACCTGATTCATGGTATTTTGATAGTGGTTGTTCTAGACATATGACAGGTCGTACTGATTTCTTATCTGATTATGTGACCTTGAATAGTGGTAATGTTACATATGGTGGAGGTTCTAAAGGAAAGATTCTTGGTAAAGGAACTTTGAATGTTGAAGGTTTTCCTGAGCTTAAAAATGATTTACATTTTGATGGCTTGTTTGCTGATTTGATTAGAATTAGTCAACTTTGTGATGATAATTTTCATGTAAAATTTGACAAAGAGTCATGTGTATGTTCTTAATAAAGATGAAAATTGTCTAGGGTAGTAGATAATTGTTATCTTATTGGAACAAATGTGTGTAATTTGTCAAAGAATGATGAAAATGTCTTATTGCATCAAAAAATTGGGACATGCACATTATAGATCAGTGAAGAGACTAATCAAAGTAGATGCAGTGAAAAGGATTACCAAAACAGAAGTTTCAGAGTACTACTGTATGTGGACTATGCCAGAAAGGTAAGCAGGTAAGAGTGTTGCATAAAATGCTGTCACATTGTTCTACACATCAATGTTTTGAATTGTTTTGCACATGGATTTTAATTGGTCCTATGAAAACTGAAAGCATTGAAGACAAAATATATTATTTAGTTGTGGTAGATGATTTTTCTATATATACCTGAATTGAGTCTTTAAGAGACAAATCTGAAGCATTTGCTGCATTTAAAATTCTTTATTAGAGGTTCAAAAATGTGTTTAACTTGAAAGTTGGCCGTATTAGAACTGATCATGGTAGGGAATTTGAAAACAGCATGTTTAATGATTTTTGTGATAAAAAGGGTATCTTGCAAGAATATTCATCTCCTAAAACTCCACAACAAAATGGAATTGTTGAAAGAAAGAATAGAACTTTACAAGAAATGGCTAGAGTTATGCTAACATCCAAATGTCTTGCTAAGAAATTTTGGGGGGAAGCATTGAATACTGCATGTCATGTTATTAATATGGTTTTTATTCGTTTTGGCACAAGTCAAACACCATATGAGATTTTGAACAACAGAAAACCAAGTGTGAAATATTTTCATGTATTTGGTTGTGTGTGTTATATTCTGAATGATAGGGATCAACTTCATAAGTTTGATTCTAAAAGTGATAAAGGTTTCTTTTTAGGCTATTCTAGAAATAGTAAAGCTTATAGAGTATATAACCTTAGAACTAACACTGTTCAAGAATCTGTAAATTTTGTGTTTGATGATGATAAAGGTCTTACAGATGACAAAGATGAAGAAGATGTATCACAGGTTACTGACACTTCTGAGAATACACTAAAGTCTGAAAATGTTGCACCAAATGTTAACACATCTGGGTCAACATCTACAGAACAGTCAGTTGTAACTTCACAGAATGACCAGTACATCCCCAAAACGAATCCTTCTTCAAGAATAGGTAAAAGTCATCCTTCTGACCAGATCATAGGCGATGCTACAGTTGGAGTGCAAACAAGAGGAAGAGTAAGATCAAACAAGGTAGATGTGGTAAGAACAATATGCATGTCTTCTATGTGTAACATTGTAAATGCTGAATGCTATTTATCTGAAATTGAACCTAAGAGTGCTAAAGAAGCCTTAACTGATGAAAACTGGATTAATGCTATGCATGAAGAACTTGGTCAGTTTGAAAGAAATGAAGTATGGACACTTGTTCCAAGACCTAGTCATACTAATGTCATTGGAACAAAGTGGATATTCAAGAATAAAACTGATGAATCTGGTAATATTGTTAGAAACAAGGCTAGGTTAGTAGCACAAGGTTACACCCAAGTTGAAGGAGTTGATTTTGATGAGACTTTTGCACCTGTTGCTAGGATAGAATCTATTAGATTGTTGCTAGCTATTGCATGTTTTATTGATATTAAACTTCATCAAATGGATGTAAAGGCTGCATTTCTAAATGGCATTTTGAATGAAGAAGCATATGTTGAACAACCTATAGGATTTGAAGATCCACAATATCCTGATCATGTATATAAACTTAAGAAAGCATTGGATGGTCTTAAACAAGATCCTAGAGCATGGTATGGTAGGCTTACTGACTTTCTTTTGGAATATGGATTTATTAGAGGAGAAGCTGATAGAACTTTGTTCATTAAGCACACTGAAGGAGATTTACTTATTGCTCAAATATATGTTGATGACATTGTGTTTGGTTCTACTTGTTATAAAATGTTGAGTAACTTTGTTGAGGCAATGACTGCAACATTTGAAATGAGTATGGTTGGAGACTTGAACTATTTTCTAGGTCTTCAAATCAAACAGTGCAATGGTGGTATTTTCTTCTCCCAGAGTAAGTATGCTAAGAACTTGGTTAAAAGATTTGGTCTTGAGAATTCAAAACCATTGAAAACTCCTATGGGATCCACTTTGAAACTTTGCAAAGACAGTGCTGGAACAGATGTTGATCCAACACTTTACAGATCCATGATAGGTAGTTTACTGTATTTAACCTCTAGTAGACCAGATATTATGTACAATGTGTGTGTTTGTGCTAGGTAACAAGCAAATCCAAAGGAATCACACCTGAATGCTGTGAAGAGAATCATCAAGTATGTTTCAGGTACAAGTGACCTTGGAATCTGGTATACTAAGGACACCAACAACATATTGATTGGCTATAGTGATGCTGATTGGGCTGGAGACATAGATGATAGAAAGAGTACGAGTGGAGGATGTTTCTACATGGGAAACAATCTTGTATCATGGCACAGCAAGAAACAGAATTGTGTTTCACAATCCACTGCAGAATCTGAGTATATTGCTGCTGGAAGCTGTTGCACACAACTCTTGTGGATGAGCAAGATGTTCCATGACTATGGTATTGAGAATGGTATACTTACTATCTTTTGTGATAATACTAGTGCCATTAACATTTCTAAAAATCCTGTACAACACTCACTCACAAAGCACATTAGCATAAGACACCATTTTATGAGAGATTTAGTAGAGAAGAATATTGTTAAGTTGGAGTATGTACCTACTGAAAAACAGAATGCTGATATTTTTACAAAAGCCTTAGACCATGAGAGATTCTCTATCTTGAGGAAATCTCTTGGCATGAGCACTATCTGAAAAGAATTTGGATGGATGTTGTCACAAATGCGTTAGCATTTGGGACAACATCATGGGTTGTATAAATTTTATAAGTTGAATTTATTTCTTACTTAGTTAAATAATTCCTTTGTAAAATATCTACGAATCTAAGAACCTTGGAGTGCAAAAATAAACGTCTTACACCTCTCAAATGCATAAAAATGAGAATGTTATTAGCATACTAAAAGATGTACCAAATCACTGAGTAACTATGGAGCACGGAGTTCGCTACTACGATGTCTTCTTTTCAAAAGGTGATATTTGGTAAAAACATCAACATATTTGTAATCCATTAAGTAAGTATGGGGCACGGAGTTCGCTACTACGATGTACTCTACAGGAACAATGGATCAATACAAATTAGATGCTATAACACAAAAAGAAAAAATATGGTGCAACACAAATGAAGCAAATTCATGTAAAAACCGTGTTGAGGTGTTTGTAACAGTTTTGAGCACAACATTGCCTGATTCGAATTTATTTTTATCTGTTGTAATTATTTAATTATTTATTGAGATTCATTTTATTTATTTAATTAATTACTGACCCAAATCTATTTTTTTTCAGATTATGCGAATTTAATTCTGGAAGCTTCTTTAATTTTAATTAATTTAATTAATTAATTTTTCCACTAATTAACCATGATCTAGGTTGTGGCTAAAAATGTGGAGCACTATCGAAAATTCTAGATTAATTCTTCTGTTTTATTTTCTTATCTCCAACTACATTATTCTCTCTATAAATATCGAACATAAGATGCCATTTATTTGCTAATTGTGATTTTTGATTTTGTTGAGTACTAAGTTTGAAGAAATTGTTTTTTGGCCGTGTATCTCTCAAAGTTTGTGTATACACTCCTCAAACCTATCTTGAAAATCCAACTGTCCCTTAAATGGCTGGAAACCAACCTCAATCCCACTCATAATCTCACTCTGATTCGAAAAATTCATCTCACTCTCACACAAATTCTCTCGAAATACTTGCTTCCATGGCTTCACAAAACTCTACCGCTTCAAATGCTGACTCGAATGTCTCTGCAACACCATCAACAACCATCCCCACTCCTCAAACTGCTCCTCAAACAAACTTCCCTCAAGATGCAACCGTTGAACAGGTCATTAGGGCTATCGAAGAGATGTCTGATACTCTTCGAACTACAGGTCATCTGCCTGTGATGACTTTTGGAGATATCACTGTGGATATCTCGAGCTATTTGGCTGATCAAACCGCCCAGATGGCTTCTGCTTCAAAAAGCCCCAAATCACCCACTGTTCACGAAACGCAACCTGAGAATGTTGAAGCTTCTGTTGAAGAAGAAGCCACTGCCACGTCTGACCCTGAAGACGTAGAAATGGAGGATGCAAACATTTCTGAAGGTACAAACTCTTCACTCTCTGTTTCAGATGAGTCTGCCCCCATTCCTCTCAAGAAGAATGCACAAAAAGGGAAAAGACAGAGAAGCCCTGTACAAAGAAGGAGGAGATCAAACCGCGTTTTTACTCGTGTGGATTATTCTGAATCCATGAGGAAAAAGAAGAAGGCTGGAGCTGATGCTGGTGAACCCATCCAAGTGTTCACAGATTCTGAAGATCAAGCTCCTGTTGTTGTTGAGAAACCCAAGAAAGCTAAGATTGTTGTTGCTGATAAATCCAAAAAGAAGGCTGTTGCTGAAGAGAAAGGGAAAGGAAAGTCTGTTGCTGAACCAAAAGGCAAAGAAAAGATGATCATTGAAGATGAACCAGCTGAATCAGAGTCCAATCCTGATTCTGAAAGATGCTTGAGAGACATTCTGAAGTCTCTTAAGAAAAATGCTGAGCACTATGCTGCTGCAAAGGAAGCTACACCAGAACCTGAAGATGGTGGCAGTGGGGATAGCTCTTCCAGTGCAGCAAGCAGCCCTAAACAGAGCTCTGCTAAAAGCTCTACACCAAGCTCAGATGACCTTGCTTCTGAAGAGGAAGGTATTTCTGATTCTATTGAAACTCTAGAGAATAGATTGGCCATTTATTCTAAGAGAAAACTGCTTATAGAGAAAAGGATCAATATACTTGATTTTGATAGTAAAGGCATGGTTAGGTTCTTGGAAGAAAGGAATTTGATGCATGCTGTGAACTTTGGTGAATCTTTCTTGACAAATTGGGCATATGAATTCTATGCATGTATGAAAAAGAGCACTGGTAGGAGATCTTCTAAGTGGTATGGGACTGTTAATTTTAGGGGGAGGGATGTACCTTTTACTCCTGAATTGATAAATGAGTTTTTGGAAATTCCCAATGTTGAGGTTGATGAAGAACCTGACATGGATGTGGTCATTTCTGCTATAACTGCTGGTAGGGTAGTTAAATGGACTAGACAGATGCTAGCCAAAGACCTCACTTCCCTACACTCTGTGTTATACAAACTCATTATCTACAATTGGATTCCCACCACAAATACTACCAAGATCACTAAGGATCAAGCTGTTTTGATATATAGGATTTCTGTGCTTAAGAAGTTCAATTTGGGTCTTACAATTTTCAAACATATGATGAGATTTACTGGGAGAGTTTCTGAAAAAGGCAATTTACCCTATCCTATTCTGATTTCTAACTACTTGAGGCATCATGACTTTGTTGCCAAGAACACTGATGTGTTGAGGGGGAGAGTTCCATTATTGGCCATAGCTCCTGCCTTACTCACTGGGGATAGAGTTATTGATTTACCTTTGATTGCTCCTGGTACTGAACATCAGCAAAGACCCTCTACTGCTCAACCAGAACCTTCCAGACCCTCTACTACTGATCATCCTGAATCTTCCAGACCAAGACACAGAAATGCAACCCCAAATGTTGAGAACATCCGTATCAACATTTCTGGTAATGTATATCTTTCACAGGAATTCATCAAACTCCAACTCCAACACTTGCAGGAAACAATAGATGAACTCCAGTTCCTGAAGGACAGGTGGACCAACCTACTTTCACCTACAACAGGGGGAGTACCACCACCATCCAACTCTAATGTGGTCATTGAGGAGATAAATGATGAAGGAGTTCCAGCTGCTGCTGATGCTGGTGATGGACCTGATGCTGGAGGTGATGCTGCTGTTACTGATGTAGTTGCACAGCTTGCATCTACTTATTTTGTTGATGAAGGAGATGATGATGATGCTGCTGAGATGGACACCTTGTATGGTGATCTTCCTGGAGGAAGTTGCTAGACAGGGGGAGATCTGAATTCCACAATGGCTATGGTGCAGGAAGATGATGCTGCAGCTGTTACCACAGCAATATAAGCCATTTATTCAGTTCAACCTTTGTAATTAATGTTTAAGTTTGAAATTCTGAAATTCTGATACACTTGTTATTTATTTTCTAGATGGTAGGATGTTTATTATTGCAACTTGCTTAATTATGGTTCCACTTGATATTTGTTTACTGCTTTGCTTAATTTGTTTGCAGATTATCATGTGTCTACTATTGCAGGTTGTATATAGTGTAGTTTCTGTTTTGTTTATATTTTGTTTCTTAGTTTGTTGCTCTGATTTTTTGTTTTTTGTTAGTGTCTTACTTAGATTCTAAGTTAATTTCTTCCAGTTTAACTTATGATCTTAGTAAAGTTACTTATGTTGTGAATAAGTGTAGTGTTTATACTTGTTCTATTTTGGATAAAATTTATCTTGATCTTATGGCACGGATCATTGTAAAATTATCCTTGATCTTCATTTGATTTGATCCAACGGTTACAACAGGTATTGTCTTGACTAGTGCTTAGCAATGATGTTAACCTCAACAAAGTACATAATACTGAGTATGTATAGAAATATATGTGCATCAGGTGTGTTGTAGTCGAAAGGTCAAATTGGGGGAGATTGTAGATGTTGTTAATCCTTAAATGCCTTAACATTATCAACAACATCTTAATTTGACCTTCCGAGATTTTTTCTAAGTCTTTTCTGAAATGCTACATTAAATGTTGATCTAAATGTTGTCGCATTTCTGGCAGGATCTAGAAGCTTCTACAAGGATCTGGAACCTGGAAGATTCCAGAACATTGAAGAACATGCTAGAACGGCCTGGAACCATTTAGAACGACCTGCAGCATTCAAGAAGGATCTAGAAAGATCATGGAAGTTGAGTTCCTAAAAAATAGGATCTCATTGTGGAAGCCTCTAGAATCAGCACCCCACTACTATAAATACCGATGGAAGGCTTCTCAAATCAGTGTACTCTATTCGATCAATTTCCTAGACCGAGCGTATATCCCTGTTAGGAATTGTGGCCAGTAGTTTTACCTTTTAGTTCATACGTTCATATCCCACCCGTATGGCTGTGTGTCTTCTTATCTATTGAGAGTGTAATCATTAGATAGACTAGGCATTTCGACAGTGTATACCTTATACACTTAGTTCGTTTTTAGAACAAGGCACCTGCCTCGTTTGTAGTTTCTATTGTGAATGTTAATGCTGTAACATTTCACACAACATTTGTACTTGAAGATAAGTATTGAATTTCGCCGTAAGGCTAGCATAGATTTTTATTTATAAAATCTATGTTAAAAATTATTTCTATTGTGTCACGTTTGTTTTTAGTGTTTCAAGTCTTCCACTGTGTCAATCTTAATTTCTGATATTCTGTTAGAGTCAGTGTTGTACAATTTGTCACAACATTTAGTACAACATTATTCTACTTAAACTTAAACACTTCATACACACCACACTTTCACCCAGTTTTACCTCTTTTCATATTTGGTCACCCTCATTTAGTGAGGTATCAAAATTGGTCACCCAGTTATTATATTCTATCAAAATTGATCACTCTGTTAGTCAATCTGTCATTGACTAACAGAGAAAGAGTTTTGAGCCGTGAAATTTCTCAAAACCTAAGGTTAAAAAATTCTCATGCATCTTCCAGAACTAATGAAACAAACGAGAAGCAAGAATGAAACATGGTAAAAAATTACCTGTTGGTCCCTGAACGAGTAGTGAATGGGTTTAAAGTCTAGAGGGGAGGGGTGAATAGACTTTAAAACTTTTTCAAACAGAGTTGGGAACCTCTTCTGATTGCTATGTCAACTGGACTGCAAGTCTGCTGGTCCAGATGACTATAGTGATCTGACTGAGGAGGTTATATGCGGAATTATGGTGGCCCTGGTTTAGACTCGTTCTTGTAACTTGTTTTACTTAATGAAAATACTCAGCTGATGCTGGTTTGAAAGTTATGGCCTTGTTTTGAAGAGTGTTGAAATCACAGTATGCACTATATAATAATGAATGTAAAGGCAGAAATGTAAAGTGCAGAAAGTAAATAACACCGGATTTATAGTGGTTCGGATATACGTTCCTACGTCCACTCTCACGTCCTAACGTGATGTTTAATCCCTTTAATTTCCACAAATTACAAGGGTCTTGACCTTTATAGTCCCAAGGTTAGGACTTTGAGATCTGAGCCGTCCTAACAGCTACGGTCTCCACAAGTGATTGTAAGCACTTGCACTTTAAGGGGTTTCAAAAACTTTAACCTTTCGGTGAGGGTTTGGGGTTTTTGAGGTGTATCCAACTAATGGTTCAAGCTTATAATTTGCTTAACCACTATGCCTAAAACAATTGATATACAATATGAACAGGTTTCAGGTTCTTAAGGGTTGGATAGAGATCACTTAAGAGCTATAGATAATCTAATGGTTTCTGGCTCTTTTGAGAATTCTTAGAACTGTATGGCTTTAGCTTTGATTGCTTGCTTGGCTTGTTGAATTCTCTCTTGTGACTCCTTTTTTTTGTGATTTCTCATCCTCTTGTATTTATAATGGAGATTGGTTGCAACTAGCCGTTGGAGTTGACTAGCCGTTTGAGCAATCTTTCCATAATAGCTTGATTCCTTGATTCCAGCCGCTTGATTGCTTCAATCCTGGGATCATGTCAATCTTCTAAATAAGGTAGGTCTTCGTTTGAATTGCAAGATGACTTAGGAATCAGCCGAGTCCTGGAAGAGCACATAGTCTTCTGATCTGTACTTCTAGTCTTCTGACTACTCTTCTGGCCTTAGGTCTTCTGTCTTCTGATATCAGACGAGTAACACTCTTCTGATCTGGAAATTCTTTGTACTGCTTTTAGGCCATCTTCAATCTGGGACTCCATCAGATAGGTAGGTATACAAGCACCTTAACTTATCTGGTCTTCAAGGATCTTCTAGTCTTCATGTCTTCTACTCTTCTCATCTTGAGGATAGGCATGTAAGCCAGGACTGTGCTGATCAGCTGATATCAATACAGTTGATCACACAAGACTAGTCTAAGCTGTTCTATACAAGTCAGCTGATCCTATTACATTTATAAACTCTAAGTGTTTTGGCCATCAAAACTATTCTAACATTAAGTGGGGCTTAGGATGAATTTATATCCCAACAATTTCCCCCTTTTTGATGAAGCCAAAACTATACTTGATAAATGCTCTTAATGAAATAAGATAAGAGTTTATAACATGCTAAGACTGAAGCATCTGATGAAGACAATGAGAGTTTGTCTTGTAAGCAAAAAGAACTAGAACTTGAATATAGATAGAACTTTTACAGATTACAAGTAATAGTTTCTTTAAACTTCTAAGCTGGTCTTCATCAGGTCTTCTGATCTTCAAATGCGGTAGGCAAGGTACAGACGAGCTCGAACTTCTTCCATGTGCTGTACATCTGTAACATTCTCCTCTTCATAGATCTTGTACAGAATCTTCTTGATTTCTATCATGTTGGCTCTTCTTGAATCCAGAAGGGGTGCATCCCATTTGGGTTCTTCAGGAGTTAGGATTCTGCAGTTGTCAAGTCCTTTGGCTGTCTTGACAATTTCTTCCCAGAACTCTGGATCTTCAATGTTCATGAACTGGGAGAATTGAAGAAATTCTTCTTCATAAGAAGGGAGAGGGCCAAATTTCCTTACTATGTGGTGTTGAATTTGCCACTTCTTTTTCAGGGGATACCATCTTGGTAGCTCATCTTGAAGGGCTAAGTAATCCACATAATTGCTGTCAAACACTAGGACACTGTCTTCTTGTGCTTTGTCCTTCATTGCTTTCCTGAGTTTGGCAATCCTTCTTTCAAATTTGGCTTTGACTGCCTTCGCATCATTCAGCTTCTTTTGCTTAAGCTCTTGAGCTTCAAGCAATTTCTTTTTCTTCAACTCTAGAGCCTCTTTCTCTTCTGCAGTAGGCTCTGCTGGAGCTGATTTCTTGCTGGTCTGAGCTGACAGAGCTTGCTCATCTGCCTTTCTTTTCCTTGTCATTCTCTTTTCAGAAACTTGTTCTACAGGAGCAGTGATCTGTAGACTCTTGGCAGGAGCTTGAGTGGGTGCTTGAGTATCTTCTAGAGCAATTTCTTTGTCTTTGCCTTGCCTGTTCTTGATTTTGCTCTTTAAACCACCCAAGGTTTCATGATTTCCACTTTCAGAGTTTGTTTCAGTGCCATGGCATTGACCTTGGCAACTTGGGTCAGATGGGTTATGCTGTGCTCTAGAACTTCAGCATGTGAATTGGAGGAGGAGGCAGCTTCAAATCTAGTTGTAAGAGCTTCCAACTTGGCTGCTGTTTCCTTCAGCCGAGTCTGCAGTTTCTCATTCTCATCTGCAGCTGTTTTAAGAAGAGCTTGTCCTTCAGTGGCTCTTGCTTCAGCATCCTCAATTCTTGTCTTGTAGGTGGTCTCCATGCGGTGCATCTCTTCAGTGTAAAGATCAGCAAACCTTTTGGAGGTGTCGGCTGATAACTTCTGATAGGTACTCAAGTATTCTCCTATCTGCTGATGAAGTGCTTCACCAAACTTGTCTTCAACATCAAGAACCTGGTCATGAAGACGAGTCTTCTGTTCCCTTGCAGCTTTCTCAACATATCTTCCTAGCTGCAGGCCTAAACCTTTCTCAAAGTGCAAGTCTATTGCAGCTTTGACCTGGGAGCAGAGGTCTGCTGTAAGGTCAACAGATGGGGTAGAGGTAGAGGGTGTACCCTGAGGCTTTGGATGAACAATAATTGCTTTGCCTCTTTCTTCGGCTGATAGGTACTCCTCATTGAGGTAGCAGGTAGTGGCCTTAGTCAGATGGGTCATGATTCGTCTGCCTGCATCCTCTTGATTGTCAATGAAGTGAGTCAGATCGTCTGAAGGTTTGAAGTGAGCTGGTATTCTGACTACTTCTCTTTCAATCTCTTCTTTGTCAACTGGTGCAGTTGAGTCTTCAGCAGGGGCAGCTGAGTCTTCCACCAAGGCTGGTGCAGCTGATTCCTTCATCTTTGCTTGTTCAGCTGTCTGCTGATCCGATGAACCTACTGGGATAGGGACATCAGCAGTGGAGACTCCTAGGATCCGGTTGCAGACTGCAGTTAGTGCCTCATCTGATAGCAGCTGAGCAAAGGATTGAACTTGAGCAACTTCCTTTTGCTCCATCTCCCGGTCGAGGAAGTGTTCCTTTCCTCCCATTCCTTCCATGACATCAAGAAAGTCATCTACATCATCTCGTCTCAGCTCAATCCAAGTGCATACCCTAAGCACTTGTTCAAACTGGATTGAAGTCTCATCAACTCCAGGGATGGTGGTCTTGAGCAGGTTGGCTATCTTCATCCTCATTATCTTTTCTGTTTGGCACATGGGGTAGTGCACCATTCTGAACTGAGGTTGAGAAGGACCAGGTTGAACCAGGTCTTCTGGTGCCAAGTCTTCTGGAGCAGAAGGGACAATGATGGTAGGGGTTTGGGTAGTTGGGGCATTTACCTCTGCTGTGTGAGTATCAGCAGGGATTTGGGAAGTGATTTCTTCTTGTTGGGTAGGAGGTTGGGATTGATCTTCAGTAATTTGTTCATCAGCAGGGTTATGGGTCTGCTGGTCTGGTTCAGTTTCTTCTTGAAGATCAGTAGGTGTTTGAGCTTGATGATCTTGGACATTTGCTGTTTGAATATCAGCAAGGATTGTGGATATAATCTGAGTTTGATCATCAGCAGGTTGTGTGGGGGTGGTCTGAGGTTGGTTGTCTGCTGTTTGAACATCAGCAGGGTTAGGCTGGGCTTGTTCCTCTGCTGTGTGAGTATCAGCAGGGATTTGGGCATCAGTGTGTGAGGGTTCAGATGGGTTGGTATCATCAGAAGGGTTGAAGGATGAAATAGGGGCTATGCTCATTGGATTAGGGAGCCTGGATTTCTTGGCTTTCTTTGTGAAAGAAGAAGTGTTCTTCTTTCTCTTCTGACCCTTTGATTGTTTAGAAGGTGTGAAAGTGAGAGAGGGGTTAGAAGTACCTGCCTTTTTCAAAGGAGAGGCAGTGGGAGTGACATCTGAATCAGATGGGGAGATGAGCCCTGATCTGATCAGATATCTTCTTTGTGCTAAGGTCTGATTGTCATCATCATCCTCTTCAGCAACCTTCTTTTGAGCCTCTTCTTTCGATGGCTCCTCTTCTTCTTCAGCAGCAGAGTTATGAGTGGACTCTTCTTCCTTTTCAATAACATCTGCTTCTTCCTCTCTTCTTTCAACCTTGCTGCCTCAGCAAGAGCGTCCTTCCTTAAATAATATTTGGAGATGTGGAAGGTCTTATGAGGTCCCATCTTGTACTTTCTTGGGAGTACTTCTGGAAGGATGATACTCAGCTTGTTGACAAAGCTGACAGTAGAGGTCACCTTCCATTCTCTTGATTGAAGGTCCAAAGTCACCTTCTTGGCTTCAAGAGCAATTCTGTCCAAGAAAAGCCCATGCCAGTCTCCATCAATCTGATCCCAGATTGCAGCCATAACTCTAACCTTTAGAGTAGTAACAGCATCATGACTGAATGTGTTACCTAGCAACATCTTGCCTGCTATATCCATCAGGGTTTGGAACTTAGGTTCTAATTGGGATTTCTTGAGTCCAGAGGCATCAGCAGCCTTGATTCTCCCATCAGTGAACATCTCCATGTATTCTTTCTCCTTATTCATGATGTAGGTGGAGATATTGATCTTCCCCCTTGACAAACCAAACAGTTCCTGAAGGATTTCCCTTGTTACCTTGACCTTGTGTCCACCCATGACACTTTCAACATACGATCCCTTCATCACAGCGTTTGCATAGAAAGCTAGCACATCTTGTTCATAAACGTTGGTGGGTGCTGCTTCCAGAAACTCTCGCAGGTTGAGGTTGATGCAACGGAGAAGGATTTCCTTGTTTGCAGCTGTGTGTTTGCCTTTGAAAAACAGAGCATTCTCTGTGAACATCTTCCCTTCCTTGGACCACTTTGCAGCATCCAAGGTGCCAGTGCTCTTGGTCTTCTCGTCGTAAATTTCAATGATTGCCATAGTAGAGTTTAAGTGTTTAGGTTTTGAGAGCTTGAAAGAAATTTACAGAACGAGAGAGTATTGAGAGCAATAGGGTATTGTGAGCGAAAGGGTTTGGAAGAGTTTTAAGGGTGTGTATATATACTCCAACAAATCTTGATCTAACGGTCAGATTTGGGTTAATTGTGGAGTAGAGCCCAAGATTTTCCTTTGATTTTGGGCCTTCCTTTAAATTTGCCGGCTGAATTTGCCATGTGGCAACAGTTGATTTGCTGGCAATTTGGTAATTGAGTATTAATGACATCATTACCAAAAATAGCCGTTGTGACTAATTTTGTGGCAAGAATTGATCATCAAGGCCGTTTTTTATAAGTGAATTGCATTCCTTATATAGGCCAATTTGTTTGATTACATTCAGGAATAAATCTAGAATGAATTACATGATCAAAGATAGTCATTAAACTCAAAAATCAAGTGATCTGATCGGCAGAGTGAAGTCTTCTGATTTCCTGAAAAGGTCTGCTGATTTCTCTTGGAAGTCTTCTGGTCAGCTGAGTTGGTCTTCTGATCAGCTGAGTGGAGGATTGAGATTTGCTGAGTAAATCTTCTGTGCTTTGAAGGTCCAACTTGGCTTGATGGATCCTTCATTGTTGCTGTGATGATCCAACCTGGATGATGGATCTTCCAGCTTTATTGTGAGTGGTGATCCAACCTGGTTTGATGGATCTTCCAGCTCTATCTCTGAATCAAGTAGGACCATCAAATCAATATGTAGATGATCAGCCTGGATGATATCCCACTGGTTCAGGTTGCCCTTACCATCTGATGTTCCTCATCATCAGATGGGTTGTAGCATCAAATGTGTCCTAATTGAATCTCTTCGCTACTCTTGAAAGAGAAGAAAGATTGGAAGAGGCTTCAATGGAGTCGAAGAGAGGGCCATGGACTCAGCCTTCATGTTCTGTTTAGACACAATAGCTTTTGATAACAAGCTCTCCATGTAGAACTTCCCCCTGGAGAAGAAGCTCTGCTTGTTTGCTACTCTGTCCTCTGCATCTCTCTTTCCTCTAGTTTTCAATAAGGACTTCTCTCTTTCCTCTAGTTTTCATAGACATACTTATGTTGGTTAAACCAAGTATGCTGATCTGCATCATCTTCATCTTCTGGACAAATCTTCATCTCCTTCACCCAAGACTTTGGTTGAAGAATGATCTCCATTCCATCTTTTCTTTCAATCTTCTCCATACCTGAAACAAAAATTGTAGTTGGTGATTTGTGTTCTTAGGTGTTCTCATAACTTCCTCCTTTTATAGGGGTAGAAATGAGGTAGTGGAGTGAAAGATGACAAAACTATAGAGTTGATAGGTCTGTATTTATGAAAAGTTACTTCTTAAGATCAACAATGAGATTCTTGATCTAAGGGTTCACATTTAAAGATATTCAGACTTTATCTTATGGAATGCAGAATTTATAAATTTTGAGCAAGAGTTATTTGAAATCCGTACTGTGCATGCATACTGTTGAGTCGGTGGTGTATTAATCCAACCAAGTATAACTCAATAGTACACTGTATTTATGTATATAAATAAAGTATTTTATGAAGAATAGTTTATTATTATACATAGTATACATTGCTGGGAATAAAGAGATCAAATAACTTTGTTCAAGTCTGCTATATATATATATGATATGATATGCAATGCAGATTTTAGAGTATTTCATCAAGGATTCTTAAGGTATCATTGATTCCCCCTTGATTAGATGACTCTAAGTTTTCCCTCAGCTTTATTTGTCTTCATTGGGAAAGAACTTACCTGAAGATGAGGGTGTCTATTCACCTCATCCGATCCTCCTAGTCTGCTGCACTTGGGTCAGCTGAGGTTTTCAGCTGATCTTTCCTTCTTCATGTGCTTGGGTCCAGGAGTCCTAAGCTGTAACATAGGATTTTGAACCTTTCTTCAGCTAGGGGCTTAGTCAAGATGTCTGCTCTTTGGATATCTGTGTGAATTTTCTCCATCTTGATGTCCTTCTTTTCAAGGTGGTCTCTTATGAAGTGGTGTCGAATGTCGACATGCTTGCACCTTGTGTGGAGGACTGGATTTTGAGTGATGGCAATGGCACTGCTGCTATCACAATAAATAGGGACTTCTCTTGCCTCTACATTGTAATCCTCGAGTTGTTGAACTAGCCAGAGCAGCTGACTACAACAACTACCAGCTGCCATGTATTCTGCTTCAGTGGTGGAGGTTGCAACTGAGGTTTGCTTCTTAGAGAACCATGATATCAGCTTGTTGCCTAGAAATTGACAGGTTCCAGATGTGGATTTCCTATCAATTCTACATCCTCCATAGTCTGAGTCAGAATAACCACTCAATTCTAGATTGTCATCAGCAGGGTACCATAGTCCTAGGTTGACTGTTCCTTTTAGGTACTTGAGAATCTTCCTTGCTGCTTCTAGATGACTTTGCTTTGGGTTTGCTTGAAACCTAGCACATACTCCTACAGCAAATGTTATGTCTGGTCTGCTAGCTGTAAGATATAGTAGAGATCCAATCAGTGCTCTATATTCAGCTTGTTCAACTGCCTTCCCAGACTCATCTGGTTCCATTTTGAAAGATGTCATCATTGGAATCCTTGCAGTCTTGCTTTGTAGGGCTTTGAATCTTTCTAATAGGCTCTTGGTATACTTGGACTGGTTGATGAAGATCCCTTCTGAACTCTGCTTGACTTGAAGTCCTAGAAAATAATTCATCTCACCCATCATGCTCATTTCAAACTTTCCTTGCATAAGTTCAGAGAACTTCTTGCACATCTCTTGATTGGGTGATCCAAATATAATATCATCTACATATATTTGCACCATTAGAATGTCTTCTCCTTCTTGTATTCTGAAAAGAGTTCTATCTACTTTGCCTTTTGTATATCCATTGTCAAGTAGGAATTGTGACAATGTGTCATACCAAGCTCTGGGGGCTTGTTTTAGACCATAGAGAGCCTTCTTCAGTCGATATACTTGATCACCTTTTTCAAAACCTGGAGGCTGCTCTACATATACTTCTTCTACCAGAATACCATTTAGAAAAGCACTCTTGACATCCATTTGATATACCTTGAAGCCCATATATGATGCATAAGCTAGAAACAGTCGTATGGCTTCTAATCTGGCTACTGTAGCAAAGGTTTCATCATAGTCAATCCCTTCAGATTGAGAGTATCCTTTTGCAACTAGCCTAGCCTTATTTCTAGTTATCACATCATTTTCGTCCTTCTTGTTCTTGAATACCCACTTTGTTCCTACTACATTGTGGTTTTCAGGACGATCTACCAATTCCCAGACTTCATTTTTTTCGAATTGGTTTAGTTCTTCTTGCATAGCAGTGATCCAATTGCTATCTGTCATTGCTTCTTCTATATCAGCTGGTTCAATGTTGGATAGGAAAGCACACCAGCAGAACATAGATGATTGTGAGTTCTGATTCAGTTGTCTTCTTGTCTTGACACCTGAGTCAGCTCCTCCTAAGATGAGGTTTGATGGATGGTTGTTTCTCCATGTATGCCTCACAGGAGTATCTGCATTGGATGAGCTTGGATTCTCATCTGATCTAGTGCCATCAGGAGGGCTGACTTGATTAGGTCGATCATCATCTGTATCTTGAGTGTCAAAGAGATCATTCCCCCTGGCATTTGGGATTGGTGCATCTTGATTCTGGTCAGCTTGTCCTGCTTGAGTTTGAGATCTAGTGACAGGTCTATGAGGCTTATCCTCCTCTGGTTCTTCAGGGAAAGGTTCATTGACTTCAATGAACTCATCTGGTTTGGACTTGATCACTAGATGTCTCATCTGATCTGCAGCTGAGTTTGTTTCTACTGCATTCTTTTCACAAGATTCATAAAAAACAACATGAGGTGTTTCTTCCACAAGAAGGGTTCGTTTGTTGAGTACTCTAAATGCTTTGCTAGTTGAGGAGTATCCTAAAAATATCCCCTCATCTGCTTTGGCATCAAAAGCATTCAACTTACTCTTCCCATTGTTGTGAATGAAACACTTACAACCAAATATATGAAAGTAAGATACTCTAGGTTTTCTACCTTTCCATAGTTCATATGGGGTTTTCTCATGTATTTTATGAATACCTGACCTGTTTTGAGTGTGACAAGCTGTGTTGATGGCTTCTGCCCATAGCTTCTTGGGAGTGGAGAATTCAGCAAGGAGTGTTCTGGCAGCTTCTTTGAGTGTTCTGACTCTTCTTTCAGCTACACCATTCTGTTGTGGTGTTCTTGCTGCACTTGTCTCATGCTGAATACCATTAGAAGTACAATAGGCAATAATATAAGAGTTAATGAATTCAGTGCCTTTGTCACTTCTAATTTTCACAATTGGTTCTCCTTTCTCTACTTGGATCCTCTTCAATAGTTCAGGGAGCTTCTGCTGTGTTTCACTCTTCTTGTATAAGAAGATAACCCAAGTAAACTTGGAATAATCATCTACAACAATAAGAGTGTACTTCCTCCCTGATAGAGTGGTTGGAGTGATTGGTCCAAAGAGATCCATGTGAAGCAGTTCAAGAACTCTGCTGGTTGATGCTGTCTTCTTGGTCTTGAAGGAGACCTTTGTTTGCTTTCCTTGTTGACATGCATCACACACCTGATCTTTACAGTAGAGTTCATTAGGCAGACCATCAACTAAGGATTCCCTTGCTAACTTGTTCATAGTCTTAAAGTTCAGATGACTAAGACGTTTGTGCCATAGCCAGTTGACATCTTTAGGGCTCTTCACAAGCAGACATGTATCCTTAGGACAGCTGTTCCAATTTGCAAGATACATACTTCCCTTTCTAGATCCTGTTAGAAGGTTTTGTTTTGTTCTCTTATCACTTATGAGACACTCATCTTTAGAGAATTTGACTGAGTAACCAGTGTCACAAAAGTGAGAAACAGATAATAAATTAAACTTAAGACCTTCTACATATGATACATCATGTACCTCAATGTCACCATTTTTAAGGGTGCCATATCCTTTTGTGTTACCATGCGCGTTATCACCAAAGAAGACTTTTGGACCTTTCTTTTCTATGTAGTTGGTCAGCAGGGCTTTGGTTCCTGTCATGTGAGTTGAGCATCCACTATCTATGTACCAAGTTTCTCCTGCTAGACCTCCTCTTCTGTATAGGTCCCTCCTTTCCTGCAAGAAAAGTTAAGTCTTAGGTACCCATTTTGTTTTGGGTCCTTGGGTGTTAGTACTACCCTTGGGAACCCACATATACATTGGTCGTTTGAACAACCTTGAGCACTTGAGTTGTTTCCCTCGGGCATCACAGAACCAAATCTTACCAGTCAGCACCTTGGACTGATCTGATTTGTCCTTAGTGTCAGCTAAGTAATAGTCAAATGGTTTCCCTTTATAGGAGTGTACATACATGATCTTTTGACTAGTTACATTCGGCCTGGGTGCATTAGCTGGTCGATGCACACGATTATATGGACCATACTCTTCTGTTCTCACAATATCATAAGAGATAGGGGGTGCAAAGAGAACAAATTTGTTTGAAGAAGACTTCTTCTTCTTGGCTGGAGCAGCATACAGCTGAGACTGTCTCAGCCGAGATGGTCTAGGCTGTTTGCTGTTCCTCTGTACAGGCTTGGGGTTAGCTTGTCCTTTACCATTTTTGGTTTTGGGATAGTTAGCCTTAGCTGGTACAGATGCCTTTTGGTTCATATTAGGTTCATTGTGTTTAGAACACTCACCCTTTTCATGTGTCTGAGTAGTGCACTTGTTAGGTGTACTACCCCCAGCTGGAGAGGATGTAGATGGGTTGAGTTCATAGCCAAAACCCATCTTATTGCCATTTGATCTATAATACTCAGAGATACTTTCAATAGTAGTAGAGGCTTTATTGAACTCTGATATCTTTTGATTTAGGCATTCCTTCTCCTTTTCTAAGAGCTTATGTGCTTGGAAGAGGTCATCGAATTTGGATTGTAGTGAACGAAGTTCCTTAGTTTCTAAAGCTTGAGTTTGTAACATCCCCTCATACAACTGAGTTATTGTGGTATTTTCTTCCTTAAGAAGCTCCACTTCTCTGGTCAATCTTTCATTCATTGTGGCCAGCTCAGGGGTGTTATCAAACTTAACCTTTTTCAACTTAGCAATTTCTTTCCTTAGATCCTTATTCTCCTCTTCCACTTCTATAAAAGCTCTAGTGGCAATATCCAGATCACCTTTTACTTTTCTTAAAGATTGATAATAGGTGTCTTCTGATTCGCCTTCAGATGAGTTTATCTCATCTGATTGTGAAAAAATAGGTGAATGGAAAGTAGTAGCATAAGAGTTTACCTCATTTTCACCTATAGCCATCATAGCTAGGTCATCTGAATCATCTGAGAAGATTTGGCAGTCTGGTGATGTAGGGAGTTCATCACTTTGATATTCAGATTCTTCAGTCACCATAGCTTTCTTGTCTGAAGTTCTTCTTGGCCTTCTTTCTTCTTTGTCATCCAAATCCAGCTCAGGACATTCATAGACACAGTGTCCTGGTTTGCGACAGTTGAAGCATGATCCAGGTTTCTGATTTGAGTTGCCTTTCCTTGGAGGAGTGGCATCTCTTCTTCTGGATCCTCGGCTGTCAGATGACTCCACATCCTTTCTAGGATGTCTTTCTGGTGTTCTTTCTCTGGAACCTCTGGAGGGTGAACTTGCTCTTCTATCTTTGTAGTTTCTATAGAATTTTCTATATTTGCTGTTGAGAGTGTTCATCCTTTCGAATCTCTTGATCATAAGAGCCATTTGTTCCTTCAGACTCATGTCTGATCCTTCACAGTCTTCTGTTTTCAGAGAGGCCTTGCCAGATGAGGTACTTGCAGCTTTTGTATTGGCTGCCTTGAAGGCTACAGTCTTGGAGGTAGATGGGGCTGCAGTTGACTCATCACTTCCTGAGTTTTCTTCTCTGTCAAGGTCATATTCATGAGCTTTTAGGTTCTGAAATAGAGTTTGAGTAGACCACTTCTTGATATCTTGAGTATCTTTGATGATGGTCTTCTTGAGTTTCCATCTCTTGGGTAAAGAGTCCAAGATCTTCAAGTTTTTCTCTCTATTTGTATACTTCTTGCCTAGAGATTCAATCTCATTTATGATCTTTGTACATCTATTGTCCAGCTGATCAATAGTTTCTCCTGGATGCATCTTGAGGTGTTCAAACTTCTTGACTGCTGTCGACAATTTGCTTTCCTTGATCAGCTCAGTTCCTTCACAGAGGAGTGCCAATGCCTCCCACATCTCTCTGGCTGACTCACAGTGGATGACCTTTGCAATGTACTCATTTGGAAGAGTTTGCATTATGTAATCTTGAGCAATGCTATCAAGGTTTGATTGCTTCATCTCTTCTGGTGTGAGATCCCTCATAGGCTTGGGAACCAGTTCTCCAACTGGGACTTCTGGATCACCATTTGCAGTGTTGACTGTCATGATGGTGATTGGGCCTTCAGTGATTACAGACCACATCTTGTAGTGGACTGATGTGAGGTTCTTCCTCATCCTGATCTTCCAGTAATCATAATCCTCAACTGAAAACTTAGGCAACTTTCGCATGTTAGCACTCATGCTGTATGGATTTTCAAAAACAAGTTTTTCAAAAGATCTGTTCAAGAGGACTACAGAAAGACTCCCTCAAGTCTTCTGATAATCTAGAGACAGTAGTCCGTTAGAACCACTGCTCTGATACCACTTGTTGGTCCCTGAACGAGTAGTGAATGGGTTTAAAGTCTAGAGGGGAGGGGTGAATAGACTTTAAAACTTTTTCAAACAGAGTTGGGAACCTCTTCTGATTGCTATGTCAACTGGACTGCAAGTCTGCTGGTCCAGATGACTATAGTGATCTGACTGAGGAGGTTATATGCGGAATTACGGTGGCCCTGGTTTAGACTCGTTCTTGTAACTTGTTTTACTTAATGAAAATACTCAGCTGATGCTGGTTTGAAAGTTATGGCCTTGTTTTGAAGAGTATTGAAATCACAGTATGCACTATATAATAATGAATGTAAAGGCAGAAATGTAAAGTGCAGAAAGTAAATAACACCGGATTTATAGTGGTTCGGATATACGTTCCTACGTCCACTCTCACGTCCTAACGTGATGTTTAATCCCTTTAATTTCCACAAATTACAAGGGTCTTGACCTTTATAGTCCCAAGGTTAGGACTTTGAGATCTGAGCCGTCCTAACAGCTACGGTCTCCACAAGTGATTGTAAGCACTTGCACTTTAAGGGGTTTCAAAAACTTTAACCTTTCGGTGAGGGTTTGGGGTTTTTGAGGTGTATCCAACTAATGGTTCAAGTTTATAATTTGCTTAACCACTATGCCTAAAACAATTGATATACAATATGAACAGGTTTCAGGTTCTTAAGGGTTGGATAGAGATCACTTAAGAGCTATAGATAATCTAATGGTTTCTGGCTCTTTTGAGAATTCTTAGAACTGTATGGCTTTAGCTTTGATTGCTTGCTTGGCTTGTTGAATTCTCTCTTGTGACTCCTTTTTTTGTGATTTCTCATCCTCTTGTATTTATAATGGAGATTGGTTGCAACTAGCCGTTGGAGTTGACTAGCCGTTTGAGCAATCTTTCCATAATAGCTTGATTCCTTGATTCCAGCCGCTTGATTGCTTCAATCCTGGGATCATGTCAATCTTCTAAATAAGGTAGGTCTTCGTTTGAATTGCAAGATGACTTAGGAATCAGCCGAGTCCTGGAAGAGCACATAGTCTTTTGATCTGTACTTCTAGTCTTCTGACTACTCTTCTGGCCTTAGGTCTTCTGTCTTCTGTCTTCTGATATCAGACGAGTAACACTCTTCTGATCTGGAAATTCTTTGTACTGCTTTTAGGCCATCTTCAATCTGAGACTCCATCAGATAGGTAGGTATACAAGCACCTTAACTTATCTGGTCTTCAAGGATCTTCTAGTCTTCATGTCTTCTACTCTTCTCATCTTGAGGATAGGCATGTAAGCCAGGACTGTGCTGATCAGCTGATATCAATACAGTTGATCACACAAGACTAGTCTAAGCTGTTCTATACAAGTCAGCTGATCCTATTACATTTATAAACTCTAAGTGTTTTGGCCATCAAAACTATTCTAACATTAAGTGGGGCTTAGGATGAATTTATATCCCAACATTACCAATATTTATATTATATTTATAATAGGTCAATTCTGATGCATCTTCTAGAACGTGATTCAATCAACATGTTGCTGGTTTACTTTTTATTTTATAAATAATTAGGAAATGAGAAACTCAGGAGATATAAATTTATTTCAATTAATTTCAAATGCCCAATTGTTTGACTAACATTTCAAGAAATCTGCGATAATGATCTTAATAGAAAAATATTTAGAATTAAAAATAAGTTTATGAAATTTTCTTGAATGGATAATCACAGAAGGTCCAATCACCATTATGACAGTCAACACTGCAAATGGTGATCCAGAAGTTCCAGTTGGAGAACTGGTTCCCAAGCCCATGAAGGACCTCACACCAGAAGAGATGAAGCAGTCAAACCTTGACAGCATTGCTCAAGATTACATCATGCAAACTCTCCCAAATGAGTACATTGCAAAGGTAATCCACTGTGAGTCAGCCAGAGAAATGTGGGAGGCATTGGCACTCCTCTGTGAAGGAACTGAGCTGATCAAGGAAAGCAAATTGTCAACAGCAGTCAAGAAGTTTGAGCACCTCAAGATGCAGCCAGAAGAAACTATTGACCAGCTGGATAATAGATGTACAAAGATCATAAATGAGATTGAATCTCTAGGCAAGAAGTATACAAATAGAGAGAAAAACTTGAAGATCTTGGACTCTTTACCCAAGAGATGGAAACTCAAGAAGACCATCATCAAAGATACTCAAGATATCAAGAAGTGGTCTACTCAAACTCTATTTCAGAACCTAAAAGCTCATGAATATGACCTTGACAGAGAAGAAAACTCAGGAAGTGATGAGCCAACTGCAGCCCCATCTACCTCCAAAACTGTAGCCTTCAAGGCAGCCAATACAAAAGCTGCAAGTACCTCATCTGGCAAGACCTCACTGAAAACAGAAGACTTTGAAGGATCAGACATGAGTCTGAAAGAACAAATGGCTCTTATGATCAAGAGATTTGAAAGGATGAACACTCTCAACAACAAATATAGAAAATTCTATAGAAACTTCAAAGATAAAAGAGCCAGTTCACCCTCCAGAGGTTCCAGAGAAAGAACACCAGAAAGACATCCTAGAAAGGATGTGGAGTCATCTAACAGCCGAGGATCCAGAAGAAGAGATGCCACTCCTCCAAGGAAAGGCAACTCAAATCAGATATCTGGATCATGCTTCAATTGTGGCAAACCAGGACATTATGTCTATGAATGCCCTGAGCTGGATTTGGATGACAAAGAGGAAAGAAGGCCAAGAAGAAATTCAGACAAGAAAGCTATGGTGACTGAAGAATCTGAATATCATAGTGATGAACTCCCTACATCACCAGATTGTCAAATCTTCTCAGATGATTCAGATGATCTAGCTATGATGGCCATAGGTGAAAATGAGGTAAATTCCTATACTACTACTTTCCACTCACCTATTTTTTCACAAACAGATGAGATAAACTCATCTGAAGGCGAATCAGAAGACACCTATTATCAATCTTTAAGAAAGGTAAAAGGTGATCTGGATATTGCCACT
Organism: Galeopsis tetrahit; assembly: GCA_963675135.1. NCBI lineage: Eukaryota > Viridiplantae > Streptophyta > Magnoliopsida > Lamiales > Lamiaceae > Galeopsis > Galeopsis tetrahit. The sequence goes on from OY776128.1 coordinate 55,117,501, forward strand.
AGAGCTTTTATAGAGGTGGAAGAGGAGAACAAGGATCTAAGGAAAGAAATTGCTAAGTTGAAAAAGACTAAGTTTGATAACACCCCTGAGTTGGTCACAATGAATGAAAGATTGACCTGAGAAGTGGAACTTCTTAAGGAAGAAAATACCACAATATCTCAGTTGTATGAGGGGATGTTAGAAACTCAAACTTTAGAAACTAAGGAATTTCGTTCACTACAATCCAAGTTCGATGATCTCTTCCAAGCACACAAGCTCTTAGAAAAGGAGAAGGAATGCCTAAATCAGAAGATATCAGAGTTCAATAAAGCCTCTACTACTATTGAAAGTATCTCTGAATATTATAGATCAAATGGCAATAAGATGGGTTTTGGCTATGAACTTAATCCATCTACATCCTCTCCAGCTGGGGGTAGTACACCTAACAAGTGCACTACTCAGACACATGAAAAGGGTGAGTGTTCTAAACACAATGAACCTAATATGAACCAAAAGGCATCTGTACCAGCTAAGGCTAACTATCCCAAAACCAAAAATGGTAAAGGACAAGCTAACCCCAAGCCTGTACAGAGGAACAACAAACAGCCTAGACCATCTCATTTGAGACAGTCTCAGCTGTATGCTGCTACAGCTAAGAAGAAGAAGTCCTCTTCCAACAAATCTGTTCTCTTTGCACCCCCTATCTCTTATGATATTGTGAGAACAGAAGAGTATGGTCCATATAATCGTGTGCATCGTCCAGCTAATGCACCCAGGCCGAATGTAACTAGTCAAAAGATCATGTATGTACACTCCTATAAAGGAAAACCATTTGACTACTACTTAGCTGACACAAACAACAAATCAGACCAGTCCAAGGTGTTAACTGGTAAGATTTGGTTCTGTGATGCCCGAGGGAAACAACTCAAGTGCTCAAGGTTGTTCAAACGACCAATGTATATGTGGGTTCCCAAGGGTAGTACTAACACCCAAGGACCCAAGACAAAATGGGTACCTAAGACTTAACTTTTCTTGCAGGAAAGGAGGGACCTATACAAAAGAGGAGGTCTAGCAGGAGAAACTTGGTATATAGATAGTGGATACTCAACTCACATGACAGGAACCAAAGCCCTGCTGACCAACTACATAGAGAAGAAAGGTCCAAAAGTCTTCTTTGGTGATAACGCGCACGGTAACACAAAAGGATATGGCACCCTTAAAAATGGTGACATTGAGGTACATGATGTATCATATGTAGAGGGTTTAAAGTTTAATTTATTATCTGTTTCTCATTTTTGTGACACTGGTTACTCAGTAAAATTCTCTAAAGATGAGTGTCTCATAAGTGATAAAAGAACAAAGCAAAACCTTCTAACAGGATCTAGAAAGGGAAGTATGTATCTTGCAAATTGGAACAGCTGTCCTAAGGATACATGTCTGCTTGTGAAGAGCCCTAAAGATGTCAGCTGGCTATGGCACAAACGCCTTAGTCATTTGAACTTTAAGACTATGAACAAGTTAGCAATGGAATCCTTAGTTGATGGTCTGCCTAATGAACTCTACAGTAAAGATCAGGCATGTGATGCATGTCAACAAGGAAAGCAAACAAGGGTCTCCTTCAAGACCAAGAAGACAGCATCAACCAGCAGAGTTCTTGAATTGCTTCACATGGATCTCTTTGGACCAATCACACCAACCACTCTAACAGGGAGGAAGTACACTCTTATTGTTGTAGATGACTATTCCAAGTTTACTTGGGTTATCTTCTTATACAAGAAGAGTGAAACACAGCAGAAGCTCCCTGAACTATTGAAGAGGATCCAAGTAGAGAAAGGAGAACCAATTGTGAAAATTAGAAGTGACAAAGGCACTGAATTTATTAACTCTTATATTATTGCCTATTGTACTTCTAATGGTATTCAGCATGAGACAAGTGCAACAAGAACACCACAGCAGAATGGTGTAGCTGAAAGAAGAGTCAGAACACTCAAAGAAGCTGCAAGAACACTACTTGCTGAATTCTCCACTCCTAAGAAGCTATGGGCAGAAGCCATCAACACAGCTTGTCACACTCAAAATAGGTCAGGTATTCACAAAATTCATGAGAAAACCCCATATGAACTGTGGAAAGGAAGAAAACCTAGAGTATCTTACTTTCATATATTTGGTTGTAAGTGTTTCATTCACAACAATGGGAAGAGTAAGTTGAATGCCTTTGATGCCAAAGCAGATGAGGGGATATTCTTAGGATACTCCTCTACTAGCAAAGCATTTAGAGTACTCAACAAACGAACCCTTCTTGTGGAAGAAACACCTCATGTTGTTTTTGATGAATCTTGTGAAAAGAATGCAGTAGAAACAAACTCACCTGCAGATCAGATGAGACAGCTAGTGATCAAGTCCAGACCAGATGAGTTCATTGAAGTCAATGAACCTTTCCCTGAAGAACCAGAGAAAGATAAGCCTCATAGACCTGTCACTAGATCTCAAACTCAAGCAGAGCAAGCTGACCAGAATCAAGATGCACCAATCCCAAATGCAAGGGGGAATGATCTCTTTGACACACAGGATACAGATGATGATCGACCAAATCAAGTCAACCCCCCTGATGGCACTAGAACAGATGAGAATCCAAGCTCATCTAATGCAGATACTCATGTGAGGCATACATGGAGAAACAATCATCCATCAAACCTCATCTTAGGAGGAGCAGACTCTGGTGTCAAGACCAGAAGACAACTGAATCCGAACTCCCAATCATCTATGTTCTGCTGGTGTGCCTCCCTGTCCAACATTGAACCAGCTGACATAGAAGAAGCAATAACAGATAGCAATTGGATCACTGCTATGCAAGAAGAACTAAACTAATTCGAAAGAAATGAAGTTTGGGAATTGGTAGATCGTCCTGAAAATAACAATGTAGTAGGAACAAAGTGGGTATTCAAGAATAAAAAGGACGAAAATGATGTGATAACTAGAAATAAAGCAAGGCTAGTTGCAAAAGGATATTCACAATCTGAAGGGATTGACTATGATGAAACTTTTGCTCCAGTAGCCAGATTAGAAGCCATTCGACTGTTTCTTGCTTATGCATCATATATGGGCTTCAAGGTATATCAAATGGATGTCAAGAGTGCTTTTCTAAATGGTATTCTGGTAGAAGAAGTGTATGTAGAGCAGCCTCCAGGATTTGAAAAAGGAGATCAAGTATATCGTCTGAAGAAGGCTCTCTATGGTCTAAAGCAAGCCCCTAGAGCTTGGTATGACACATTGTCACAATTCCTACTTGACAATGGATATACAAAAGGCAAAGTTGATAGAACTCTTTTCAGAATACAAGAAGGAGAAGACATTCTAATGGTGCAAATATATGTAGATGATATTATATTTGGATCACCCAATCAAGAGATGTGCAAAAAGTTCTCTGAACTTATGCAAGGAAAGTTTGAAATGAGCATGATGGGTGAGATGAACTATTTCCTAGGACTTCAAGTCAAGCAGAGTCCAGAAGGGATCTTCATCAACCAGTCCAAGTATACCAAAAGCATATTAGAAAGATTCAAAGCTCTACAAAGCAAGACTGCAAGGATTCCAATGATGACATCTTTCAAAATGGAACCAGATGAGTCTGGAAAGGCAGTTGATCAAGCTGAATATAGAGCACTGATTGGATCTCTACTATACCTTACAGCTAGCAGACCAGATATAACATTTGCTGTCGGAGTATGTGCTAGGTTTCAAGCAAACCCAAAGCAAAGTCATCTAGAAGCAGCAAGGAAGATTCTCAAGTACCTAAAAGGATCAGTCAATCTAGGACTATGGTACCCTGCTGATGACAATCTAGAATTGAGTGGTTATTCTGACTCAGACTATGGAGGATGTAGAATTGATAGGAAATCCACATCTGGAACCTGTCAATTCCTAGGCAACAAGTTAATATCATGGTTCTCTAAGAAGCAAACTTCAGTTGCAACCTCCACCACTGAAGCAGAATATATGGCAGCTGGAAGTTGTTGTAGTCAGCTGCTCTGGCTAGTCCAACAACTCAAGGATTACAATGTAGAGGCAAGAGAAGTCCCTATATATTGTGATAGCAGCAGTGCCATTGCCATCACTCAAAATCCAGTCCTCCACACAAGGTGCAAGCATGTCGACATTCGACACCACTTCATAAGAGACCACTTTGAAAAGAAGGACATCAAGATGGAGAAAATTCACACAGATATCCAAAGAGCAGACATCTTGACTAAGCCCCTAGCTGAAGAACGATTTAAGACCCTATGCTACAGCTTAGGACTCCTGGATCCAAGCACATGAAGAACAGATATCAGCTGAAGACCTCAGCTGATACAATTGCAGCAGACTAGGAGGATCAGATGAGGTGAATAGACACCCTCATCTTCAGGTAAGTTCATTCCCGATGAAGACAAATAAAGCTGAGGGAAAACATAAAGTCATTTAATCAAGGGGGAATCAATGATACCTTAAGAATCTTTGATGAAATACTCTACAATCTGCATTGAATATTATATATATATATTCAGAAGACATGAACAAAGTTAATTGGGATCAATGCTTAAGCAATGTATATCTATGTTGTTGGTCCCTGAACGAGTAGTGAATGGGATTAAAGTCTAGAGGGGAAGGGTGAATAGACTTTAAAACTTTTTCAAACAGAGTTGGGAACCTCTTCTGATTGCTATGTCAACTGGACTGCAAGTCTGCTGGTCCAGATGACTATAGTGATCTGATTGTTAAGGTTGTATGCGGAATTTTGGTGGCCCTTGTTTAGACTCGTTCTTGTAACTTGTTCTACTTAATGAAAATACTCAGCTGATGCCGGTTTGAAAGTTATGGCCTGTTTTAAAGAGTGTTGAAATAACAGTATGCACTATATAATAATGAATGTAAAGGCAGAAATGTAAAGTGCAGAAAGTAAATAACACCGGATTTATAGTGGTTCGGATATACGTTCCTACGTCCACTCTCACGTCCTAACGTGATGTTTAATCCCTTTAATTTCCACAAATTACAAGGGTCTTGTCCTTTATAGTCCCAAGGTTAGGACTTTGAGATCTGAGCCGTCCTAACAGCTGCGGTCTCCACAAGTGATTGTAAGCACTTGCACTTTGAGGGGTTCAAAAACTTTAACCTTTCGGTGAGGGTTTTGGGGTTTTTGAGATGTATCCAACTAATGGTTCAAGCTTATAATTTGCTTAACCACTATGCCTAAAACAATTGATATACACTATGAACAGGTTTCAGGTTCTTAAGGGTTGGATAGGAAGCACTTAAGAGCTATGGATAATTTAATGGATTTCTGGCTCTTGGAGAACTCTTGGAACAGTATGGCTTTTGCTTGATTGCTTGCTTAGCTTTTGAATTCTCTCTTGTGACTTCCTTGTTCTTTGTGATTCCTCATCCTCTTGTATTTATAATGAAGATTGGTTACAACTAGCCGTTGGAGTTGACTAGCCGTTTGAGCAATCTTTCCATAATAGCTTGATTCCTTGATTCCAGCCGCTTGATTGCTTCAATCCTGGGATCATGTCAATCTTCTAAATAAGGTAGGTCTTCGTTTGAATTGCAAGATGACTTAGGAATCAGCCGATTCCTGGAAGAGCACATAGTCTTCTGATCTGTACTTCTAGTCTTCTGACTACTCTTCTGGCCTTAGGTCTTCTGTCTTCTGATATCAGACGAGTAACACTCTTCTGATCTGGAAATTCTTTGTACTGCTTTAGGCCATCTTCAATCTGGGACTCCATCAGATAGGTAGGTATACAAGCACCTTAACTTATCTGGTCTTCAAGGATCTTCTAGTCTTCATGTCTTCTACTCTTCTCATCTTGAGGATAGGCATGTAAGCCAGGACTGTGCTGATCAGCTGATATCAATACAGTTGATCACACAAGACTAGTCTAAGCTGTTCTATACAAGTCAGCTGATCCTATTACATTTATAAACTCTAAGTGTTTTGGCCATCAAAACTATTCTAACATCAAGTGGGGCTTAGGGTGAATTTATATCCCAACAATTTCCCCCCTTTTGATGAAGCCAAAACTATACTTGATAAATGCTCTTAATGAAATAAGATAAGAGTTTATAATATGCTAAAACTGAAGTATCTGATGAAGACAATGAGAGTTTGTCTTGTAAGCAAAAAGAACTAGAACTTGAATATAGATAGAACTTTTACAGATTACAAGTAATAGTTTCTTTAAACTTCTAATGTAGTCTTCATCAGGTCTTCTGTTCTTTAAATGCGGTAAGCCAGGTACAGACGAGCTCGAACTTCTTCCATGTGCTGCATGTCTGTAACATTCTCCTCTTCATAAATCTTGTACAGAATCTTCTTGATTTCAATCATGTTGACTCTTCCTGAGTCCAGAAGGGGTGGATCCCATTTGGGTTCTTCAGGAGTTAGGATTCTGCAGTTGTCAAGTCCTTTGGCTGTCTTGACAATTACTTCCCAGAACTCTGGATCTTCAAAGTTCATGAACTGGGAGAATTGGAGAAATTCTTCTTCATAAGTAGGAAGAGGGCCAAATTTCCTTACTATGTGGTGTTGAATTTGCCACTTCTTCTTCAGAGGATACCATCTTGGTAGCTCATCTTGAAGGGCTAAGTAGTCCACATAATTGCTATCAAACACCAGGACCTTGTCTTCTTGTGCTTTCCTGAGTTTGGCAATTCTTCTTTCAAATTTGGCTTTGACTGCCTTCGCATCATTCAGCTTCTTTTGCTTAAGCTCTTGAGCTTCAAGCAACTTCTTCTTCTTCAACTCTAGAGCCTCCTTCTCTTCTGCAGTAGGCTCTGCTGGAGTTGGCTTCTTGCTGGTCTGAGCTTGCTCATCTGCCTTTCTTTTCCTTGTCATTCTCTTTTCAGGGACTTGTTCTTCAGAAGCAGTGATCTGAAGAGTTTTGGCAGGAGCCTGAGTGGGTGCTTGGGTATCTCCTTGAGCAATTTCTTTGCCTTTGCCTTGCCTGTTCTTGATTTTGCTCTTTAAACCACCCAAGGTTTCAGTCAAGTCATCTTGTGCTACTACCAGTTCAGCTTGCTGGGCAGTAGACTTCTCTAGAGCCTTTATCAACACATCTTCCCCCTTTTTGGCTTCAGCAAGTGCAGCCGCAAAAGGCTTCATGGCATTCAGAATTTCCACCGTCAGAGTCTGCTTTAGAGCCATGGCATTGGCTTTGCCAATGTGGGTCAGATGAGTTATGCTGTGCTCAAGAACTTCAGCATGAGAATTGGACGAGGAGGCAGCTTCAAATCTAGCTGTAAGTGCTTCCAACTTGGCTGCTGTCTCCTTCAGCTGAGTCTGCAATTTTTCATTTTCCTCTGCAGCTGATTTAAGGAGAGCTTGTCCTTCAGTGGCTCTTGCTTCAGCATCCTCAATTCTTTGCTTGTAGGTGGTCTCCATGCGGTGCATCTCATCAGTGTAAAGATCAGCAAACCTTTTGGAGGTGTCAGCTGACAACTTTTGATAGGTACTTAAGTATTCTCTTATCTGCTGATGGAGTGCTTCACCAAACTTGTCTTCAATGTCAAGGATTTGGTCACGAAGACGGGTCTTCTGTTCCCTTGCAGCTTTCTCAACATATCTACCTAGCTGCAGGCCTAAGCCTTTCTCAAAGTGCAAGTCTATTGCAGCTTTGACCTGGGAGCAGATGTCTGCTGTATGGTCAACAGATGGGGTAGAAGTAGAGGGTGTACCTTGAGGCTTTGGATGAACAATTACTGCTTTGCCTCTTTCTTCAGCTGATAGGTACTCCTCATTGAGGAAGCAGGTAGTGGCCTTGGTCAGATGGGTCATCATTCGTCTGCCTGGATCCTCTTGATTTTCAATGAAGTGAGTCAGTTCGTCTGAAGGTCTGAAGTGAGCTGGTATTCTGACTACTTCTCTTTCAAATTCTTCTTTGTCAGCTGGTGCAGCTGAGTCTTGAGCAGGGGCAGCTGAGTCGTCCACCAAGGCTGGTGCAGCTGATTTCTTCATCTGTGCTTGTTCAGCTGTCTGCTGATCTGATGAGTCTTCTGGGATAGAGACATCAGCAGTGGGGATTCCTAGAATCCGGTTGCAAACTGTAGTCAGTGCCTCGTCTGATAGCAGTTGAGCATAAGAACGAACTTGAGCAACTTCCTTTTGCTCCATTTCCCAGTCGAGGAAGTTTTCCTTTCCTCCCATTCCTTCAATGACATCAAGAAGGTCATCCACATCATCTCTTCTGAGCTCAATCCAAGTGCATATCCTAAGCACTTGCTCAAACTGGATTGAATTCTCATCAACTCCAGGGATAGTGGACTTGAGCAGGTTGCCTATCTTCATCCTCATTATCTTCTCCGTTGTACACATGGGGTAGTGAACCATCTTGAATTGAGGTTGAGAAGGGCCAGCTTCATCCAGGGCTACTGGTGCTAAGTCTTCTGGAGCAGTTGGGGCAGAGAGGATAGGAGATTGGGTAGCTGGGGTATGTTCCTTTGCTGTGTGAGTATCAACAGGGATTTGGGGAGTGATTTCTTCTACAGTGGTTTGTTCATCAGCAGGGTTTTGAGTCTGCTGGTCTGGTTCAGTTCCTTCTTGAAGATCAGTGGGTGTTTGAGCTTGATGATCCTGATCATGTGCTGTTTGAATGTCAGCAAGGATTGTGGATATAATCTGAGTTTGATCATCAGCAGGTTGTGTGGAGGTGGTCTGAGGTTGTTTGTCTGCTGTTTGAACATCAGCAGGGATTTGGTTTTCAGTGTTTGGGGGTTCAGATGGGTTGGAATCATCAGAAGGGTTGAAGGATGAAATAGGGGCTATGCTCATGGGAGTAGGGAGCCTGGATTTCTTGGATTTCTTTGTGAAAGAAGAAGTGTTCTTCTTTCTCTTCTGACCCTTTGACAACTTGGAAGGAGTGAAGGTGAGAGAGGGGTTAGAAGTACCTACCTTCTTCAAGGGAGAGGCAGTTGGAGTGACATCTGAATCAGATGGGGAGATGAGCCCTGATCTGATCAGATATCTTCTTTGTGCTAAGGTCTGATTGTCATCATCATCCTCAGCAGCCTTCTTTTGAGCCTCTTCTTTGGATGGCTCCTCTTCTTCTTCTGCAGCAGAGTCTTGAGTAGACTCTTCTGCCTCTTCAACTGCATATTTGGAAGGTGCTTCAGCCAACAACTTCCTCTTCTCCTCTTTCAACCTTGCTGCCTCAGCAAGAGCATCCTTCCTCAAGTAATATTTGGAGATGTGGAAGGTCTTGTGAGGTCCCATCTTGTATTTTCTGGGGAGTATTTCTGGAAGAATGATACTCAGCTTGTTGACAAAGCTGACAGTAGAGGTCACCTTCCATTCTCTAGATTGAAGGTCTAAGGTTACCTTCTTGGCTTCAAGAGCAATTCTGTCCAAAAAGAGTCCTTGCCAATCTCCATCAATCTGATCCCAGATTGCTGCCATAACTCGAACTTTCAGAGTGGTAACAGCATCATGACTGAAAGTGTTACCAAGCAGCATCTTGCCTGCTATATCCATTAGGGTTTGAAACTTAGGTTCCAATTGAGATTTCTTCAGTCCGGAGGCATCTTCAGCCTTGATTTGACCACCAGTGAACATCTCCATGTATTCTTTCTCCTTACCCATGATGTAGGTGGAGATATTGATCTTCCCCCTTGTCAAACCGAACAGTTCTTGGAGGATTTCCCTTGTTACTTTGACCTTGTGTCCACCCATGACACTTTCAACGTGAGAACCCTTCATCACAGCATTGGAGTAGAAAGTCAGCACATCTTGTTCATACACATTCGTGGGTGCTGCTTCCAGAAAATCTCGAAGGTTGAGGTTGATGCAGCGAAGAAGGATTTCCTTGTTTGCAGCTGTGTGTTTGCCTTTGAAAAACAGAGCATTCTCTGTGAACATCTTCCCTTCCTTGGACCATTTTGCAGCATCCAAGGTGCCAGTGCCCTTGGTCTTCTCGTCGTAAATCTCAATGATTGCCATAGTAGTGTTTGAGTGTTAGGTTTTGAGAGCTTGAAAGAAATTTGCAGGACGAGAGAGTATTGAGAGCAAAAGTGAATTGTAAGCGAAAGGGTTTGGGAGAGGTTTAAGGGTGTGTATATATATACTCCAACAATTCTTGATCTAACGGTCAGATTTGGATTTAATTGTGGAGTAGAGCCCAAGATTTTCCTTCTTTGATTTTGGGCTGTCTTTAAATTTGCCGGCTGAATTTGCCATGTGGCAACTGTTGATTTGCTGGCAATTTGGTAATTGAGTATTAATGACATCATTACCAAAAATAGCCGTTGTGACTAATTTTGTGGCAAGAATTGATCATCAAAGCCGTTTTTTATAAGAGAATTGCATTCCTTATATAAGCCAATTTGTTTAATTACATTCAGGAATAAATCTAAAATGAATTACATGATCAAAGATAGTCATTTAAACTCAAAAATCAAGTGATTTGATCAGCAGAGTGATGTCTTCTGATTTCTTGAAAATGTCTGCTGATTTCTCTTGGAAGTCTTCTGGTCAGCTGAGTAGGTCTTCTGATCAGCTGAGTGGAGGTTTGAGATTTGCTGAGTAAATCTTCTGTGCTTTGAAGGTCCAACTTGGCTTGATGGATCCTTCATTGTTGCTGTGATGATCCAACCTGGATGATGGATCTTCCAGCTTTATTGTGAGTGGTGATCCAACCTGGTTTGATGGATCTTCCAACTCTGTCATCTGATGTTCCTCATCATCAGCTGGGTTGTAGCATCAAATGTGTCCTAATTGAATCTCTTCGCTACTCTTGAAAGAGAAGGAAGATTGGAAGAGGCTTCAATGGAGTCGAAGAGAGAGCCATGGACTCAGCCTTCATGTTCTGTTTAGACACAATAGCTTTTGATAACAAGCTCTCCATGTAGAACTTCCCCCTGGAGAAGAAGCTCTGCTTGTTTGCTACTCTGTCCTCTGCATCTCTCTTTCCTCTAGTTTTCAATAGGCATACTCATGTTGAGTAGGCCAAGTATGTTGATCTGCATCATCTTCATCTTCTGGACAAATCTTCATCTCCTTCACCCAAGACTTTGGTTGAAGAATGATCTCCATTCCATCTTTTCTTTCGATCTTCTCCATACCTGAAACAAAAATTATAGTTGGTGATTTGTGTTCTTAGGTGTTCTCATAACTTCCTCCTTTTATAGGGGTAGAAATGAGGTAGTGGAGTGAAAGATGACAAAATTATAGAGTTGATAGGTCTGAATTTCTGAAAAGTTACTTCTTAAGATCAACAATGAGATTCTTGATCTAAGGGTTCACATTTAAAGAGATTCAGACTCTATCTTATGGAATGCAGAATTTATAAATTTTGAGCAAGAGTTATTTGAAATTCGTACAGTGCATGCATACTGTTGAGTCGGTGAGGATGTCGTATTAAACCCTGCAGGTGGATTTAATCCGTACGACAACAAGGTTGAGTGGTACTTCTCAAGGAATTATAGAAATTAATTATTTAAAGAAGTCAGAAGCTTTAATAATTAATGGACGTGCGATATCTTAAACACGGGGAATTATAAAGTCTAATAGAAGCCCTGATTCAGTTCGGGATAGGACGGGAGTGCAACATTAATTCTCTAGTGGAATGAATTAATGTTCTCGGGCCAAATTATATGTTCTGGGCTGAACATAAGAGTATTTGGGCCTGTAAGAAGCCCAAACCCTATACCTTCTAATGGATCCCTAGTCTGGCCCATGAACTTATGGAGATTATAAATAGGAGCCTCAAAATAGTTTTGAAACCCTAGTACACACGAAATTGAGAAAACGGCTAGGGTTTCAAGGAGACGAACTAAAGGCAGCCTTCTCCACGTTTGATAGCGCGCCGTCCACCCGGTGTTCGAACAAGGTTGGGAGACAGACTAGAAGATCCGTAGATTGGAATCAACGCCTCGATCTTCAAAGGTAACAGATCTAAACTATGCTTTAGATGCATGCTGTTTATGTTTCAATTCGTTTTATACGTTTGGTACCCAACAACGAACCTGGTGACGGACCGCCTTCGCCGGCGTGTTCCAGCAATTGGTATCAGAGCCTGGATTCATGGATTGTTGGATCTGCCTGAAACGTATGATTGTATGATTCAATTTATTTTGTTTCATGTATGTATGCGTTTCTGTTGGATATGTTTTTTTTCTTCTATCGCAACCCTAGTGTTATGTAATTGTTTTTCCCACCAGATAATAAGTGTGGGTAGTATAGGACTATTTCATAGATTACTGTAGTAGGGTTTTGCTCGTTTATATTGTAATTTTTGATCGTGAGAACGGGCGGTGTCGATGGAAGATCTGAAAACAGTAATCTGAGTTTTTCGGGTTATGGCTTGGACGGTGAAAACTGTTTTGGCCATAACTTTTGACTCGGGTGTCCATTTTCAGCCCACAAGACCTTTTCGGAAACGTCTCGACGAGATCTATAGGAATCGTTGCTACGCCGCGACGATGAGTGGCGAGGCCTAATTCAAAAGCCTCGATGAAGTTTTCGGCCAGTTTTTGTCGGTGGACGAGAATTCGAGTTTTTTGCATTGCGTGAGAGGCCGATGTGAGGCATCCGTCCGCGCCACTGGTTTTATCATTGTAATAGCTTATAATAGGCTGTTTTTGATAGGTTTTCAAGGGGTTGCGATAGATGTGAATTTATTTATTTTTTGCCTATGTTTATCGCATCTTGTATTGTTATGCCATGCATGTGTTACTTTTTGTTAATTTGCTATGCCAATGAATAATCTTCATGTTAAAATGACTAAGTGAGATAATTGAATTTTAATTAATTTATAGGCCTCCACAATTGGTCTTTAAGTAAGGTGTATGTTGCTCGTGGGACCTTGGGAGTCTTCCCCTAACGGGTGCAACATTCACGAGCTTACTAGTTAAGACTTCTAATAAAACTGTTTTAATCTTTAGATGAAGTGTGTGATCTTCCCTAACGGATGTGTCATCCATGAGTTCATCAGTAAAGAATAATTCAAGATAACTGTTGTTAAATTGTGGTCATCACTTAGCTGTGAATTTGAATATAACCCCCCAACGGGGTCACTGTTCCAGTTCACATGGCCAGTTAAAGTTCGACTGTTAATTTCATTCGTCATAAGGATAAGTTGACGTGATATTGAAATTAAAGACTGAATGTCTGGTCGATGAATACATGTGTAAACGACCACCCTAACGTGGCTTGCATATGTGTTTGTTGGGCTGTTGGAGGTTGTGTTGAATATTGGTTTTGAAGGTTTCCAATGTTTTATGCTTCAATCTTATGTGATTTATTGCTTGCATTTTATTTATTTCAGATACATTATGGTGACATTCAACCCACTTATGGTTATCTTAAATCAAAATAAGCTAATTGGTCAAAATTACTTGGATTGGAAAAGAAATTTGGACATTGTCCTAGTTGCTGATGAGTACAAGTTTGTGCTCGATACACCTGCTCCTGCCCCTTTGGGAGCCGAATCTACTGAAGAGCAAAGGGAGGCTCATAAGAAGTGGCACAAGGCTGATGAGATGGCTCGTTGTTACATTTTGGCCTCGATGTCAAATATTTTACAACAGCAGCATCAAACTATGCCTACTGCCGCAACTATGATGTTGAGCCTCAAAGAGCTTTTTGGTGAGAAAGATAGGGCTGCCCGCTTTGAGGCTATGAGGAAGATCATGTCAACCTCTATGCCAGAGGGAGCGTCCGTGAGGGACCACGGTCTCAAGATGATGGAATATCTGAATGAGATTGAGGTCCTCGGAGGGTTAATCGATAATGACACCAAGATCGATATGATCCTACACTCGCTCCCAAAGTCTTTTGAGAACTTTCGTGTAAACGCGATCATGATTTAGAAGGATTATACTTTAACCGAGCTTCTTACGGAATTGGTCGCGGTGGAGGGTCTCATGGGTAAACGACCACAAGCCAATGTTACTGTTCAGGCTGGAACTTCTTCGTCTAATGGCAAGAAGAAGAAAAAACCTTTACAGAAAAAGGGTGGTGGTGAAAGCAGTGGGAGCAAGAAACTAGCACCTTCTGGTGGCGTGAAAAAGCCTAAGGGAAAATGTTTCAAGTGCAACAAGACGGGACATTGGAAGTCTGATTGTCCTCTCCTCAAAAAGGACAACTCTGGTACGTCTCTCGCTTTAGTTGTTGAAACATGTTTTGCGGCTTGTTCTGCCTTTTCTTGGGTAGTAGATACAGGAGCCACTGACCATGTTTGTTACACCTTGCAGGGGTTTCTGCAGACAAGGGAACTGAGTGAGGGCGAGATTACTATTAGTTTGGGCAATGCTGCGATAGTATCAGTGGTTGCAGTGGGAGACGTGCACTTATATTTTTCTAATTCTGTTTTAGTATTAAAGAACGTTTTATACGTGCCGAATTTTCGGAGAAATTTAATTTCTGTTTCGAAGTTATTTTTGGATGGATGCTCAGTTGTTTTTAATGACGATGTTGTTATTATGAGAAATGACTCTTTAATCTGTTCTGGCACGTTAGAAAACAATCTTTATACTATTACGTGTGCATATCATACTGTGACTGAAGCTCATTCATCATCATCATTAAATAAGAGAAAGGAACCTTCTAAGTTGAATCAAACATACCTTTGGCATCTAAGATTGGGTCATGTCAACCTAAGAAGGATTCAAAGACTAGTAAGTAGTGGGTTTTTGGAGTCTCCCCAAGTGGAACCATTCTCAGTCTGCGAATCCTGTTTGGAAGGCAAGATGACCTCGAGGCCTTTTAAAGCCAAGGGTAATGTGCTAATGATGTGTTGGAATTGATTCCCTCTGATTTGTGCGGGCCTATGACTGTTCAAGCTAGAGGAGGCTTTGAGTACTTCGTCACTTTCATTGACGATTACTCAAGATATGGATACATCTACCTGATGCGCAACAAGTCTGAATGCTTTGGCAAGTTCAAAGAATTTAAGGCAGAAGTGGAGAACCGTCATGGTAAGAGTATCAAGTCACTGCGTTCTGATCGTGGTGGCGAGTACCTTAGCAATGAATTTAGGCAATACTTATTAGAGAACGGGATTAGATCCCAGCTCTCCGCGCCTGGTACTCCGCAACAGAATGGCGTGGCTGAGAGAAGGAATATGACTCTATTAGATATGGTGAGATCGATGATGAGTTATGCTTCATTACCTACCTCTTTTTGGGGTTATGCCTTAGAAACAGCAGCGTACCTTCTAAATTATGTACCTTCTAAAGTGGTTCCAAAAACCCCGATGGAATTGTGGTCTGGGCGAAAGCCTAGTCTAAACCACATTCGGATTTGGGGTTGTCCAGCACATGTGCTGAACAAGGAAGCTGATAAGTTGGCACCTAGAACTGAAGTACGGTTGTTTGTAGGATACCCTAAGGGAACGAGAGGTGGTTATTTTTATAGTCCTAATGATCAGAGGGTGGTGGTGAGTACCAATGCCCGATTTTTAGAAGAAGACTATATGAATGAGCATAAGTCCAATACTGAGATCATTCTAAATGAGTTGAGAGGAGACAATGGCACACCGAGTGTGCAAGAGGAAATACCACAAGAGACTGCACAACGTGGCGACTCTGATGAACCTTTGTATACATTGCCTCGTCGTAGTGGGAGGGTTGTTCGCCAACCTGATCGTTTCATGTTTGTGGGAGAGTCTATTGACTTGATTCCAAGCGATGAACATGATGATAACGACCCCTGGACATATAAAGAGGCAATCAAAGACAAAGATGCAGAGTCTTGGCACAAGTCCATGGATTCAGAAATTGAATCTATGGATGCTATGGAAGTGTATGACCTAAGTGAACTTCCCCACGACAAGAAAGTTGTTGGGTGTAAGTGGGTCTACAGACGTAAGAGAGGGTCTGATGGGCAGATTACTGCTTTTAAGGCACGGTTGGTGGCAAAGGGTTTTACCCAGAAAGAAGGAATCGACTATGACGAGACCTTCTCACCAGTAGCCATGCTAAAATCAATCCGGATTCTCTTATCCATAGCTAATCACATGAACTATGAGATTTGGCAAATGGATGTCAAGACAGCTTTCCTTAATGGAAATTTGGATAAGGACATCTATATGCAGCAACCCGAGGGTTATGTGAAGAAAGGCCAACAGCATCTAGTCTGGAAACTGAAAAAGTCTCTTTATGGGCTAAAATAAGCTTCCAGGTCTTGGAACATTCGTTTTGATGAGGTGATCAAATCTTTTGGATTTGAACAATGTCAAAATGAAAGTTGTGTGTACAGGAAGAGTGACAGAGACGTAGTGGTATTCTTAGTACTATACGTAGATGATATTCTTCTTATTGGCAACAATGTGAAAGTATTATCAGACGTAAAGGTGTGGCTTTCAGAACAGTTTCAAATGAAGGATATGGGAGAAGCATCGTACATTCTTGGTATTAAGGTCACTCGTGATCGAAAAAATAGAATGTTGTGTTTATCTCAAGCGTCTTACATTGATACCGTGATTGCTCGTTTTGGCATGCAGAAATCCAAGAAGGGTGTACTACCTTTCAGACATGGAGGCCCTCTATCTAAAGATATGTGTCCTAAGACACAGAAGGAGATAGAGGAGATGGCTAAGGTTCCTTATGCTTCGGCTGAAGGAAGCCTTATGTATGCGATGCTGTGTACGAGGCCTGATATTTTCTATGCAGTCGGCATGGTAGCAAGATATCAGTCTAACCCTGGTCAAGGACACTGGACTGCTGTTAAGCATATTCTCAAGTACTTGAAAAAGACTCGAGATTATATGCTAGTATACCAGTCAAATAGTTTGATTCCTTTGGGTTATACCGATTCAGATTTCCAAGCTGATCGAGATGAACGGAAGTCAACCTCGGGTTATGTGTTTATGCTGGGAGGCGCAGCCATATCTTGGAGAAGTGTGAAGCAGAAATACATCGCGGACTCCACTATGGAAGCCGAGTACGTAGCTGCCTCAGAGGCCGCAAAGGAGGCTGTCTGGCTGCGTAATTTCTTTCTGGAATTAGGGGTATCTCAGAGTATGCCGATGTGTATCACTGTTTATTGTGATAACGCAGGTGCAGTGGCAAACTCGAAAGAACCTAGAGACCACAGAGCAAGTAAACACATAGAGCGAAAGTACCACATTATACGAGATATCGTAAATCGAGGAGACGTGGCTGTAGCTAAGATTGCGTCGTTGGATAACTTGGCTGATCCTTTCACAAAGACGCTGGCAATAAAAGTCTTTGAGAAACATGTAGAGGGTCTTGGTTTACGATGTATTACAAGCTAGACTTTGAGTATAAGTGGGAGAAATGTTGATGTCTTTATGTGTATACTAAAAGTTAAGCTTTAGTATAAGTGGGAGATTGTTGGTGTATACTGTAAAGCAAACTTTTAGTGGGCTTTTGTGACGTATATTCGATTTCCTTTTATCTGAAATAAATGGTTTTTCACATTATTGCATTCTTTGTGATTACTTGTATGTCTGCTTATCTTGCATTGTAGACGATGTGGTGGGTTTGTAGTCACACAGAAGATCACATTGTCAGTCCCTTGTAAGATATAAACAGTATTCACAACTGAGATAGTGACGCAGCGCAAGCTTCAATCTTATCAACGATCAAGAACAACGAACACATAAATCGAAGAGACGATAATAAACCGAAGGGACGAGAATAAACCGAAGGGACAAAACCATCTATTTTATTAATCAATTCAACTCCCTAATAACATTCTAAAACTCGTCTATTTATAATATGAAATATACTTGGAGAATAAGAAACATATAAATATTAAATATAATAAAATCAAAACAAATCTCCTAAATATAAGCATAAATATCTAATTAAATATTTGATATTGATTTCCATCAATATCTCCATCATTCTCCTCTTCTTGAAGATGATTCGCCCTCGAATCATGTTGGTTCTCATCGGAAAGGTACGAAGACGAGTGTAACTTCCATCATCATTGGTAAAAACCACAAAATAATTATTCTCAATCTCCATATTAGGATGAACATCCTCGACTACAAAAATATTTTTCTTCTTCGTTTCCTCATAAAAAATTGGTGGTCCATAATCTTCATCAAAATATTCATCGAATATTGGTGGTCCATCATAACTACAAACTTCATCAAAATATTTATCAAAAATTTGTGGTCCATCATAACCACAATTTTCATCAAAATATTCATCGAACATTGGTGGTTCATCATACGATGATTGCTCATCACGAATAGTATCGTAAGCCGGTTGAAATCTCGGAACCATCATCGAGAATCGTACCTAGTCTCTGATACCAACTGATGCAGCGCAAGCCTCGATCTTATCAACGATCAAGAACAACGAACACATAAATCGAAGAGACGATAATAAACCGAAGGGACGAGAATAAACCGAATGGACAAAACCATCTATTTTATTAATCAATTCAACTCCCTAATAACATTCTAAAACTCGTCTATTTATAATATGAAATATACTTGGAGAATAAGAAACATATAAATATTAAATATAATAAAATCAAAACAAATCTCCTAAATATAAGCATAAATATCTAATTAAATATTTGATATTGATTTCCATCAATATCTCCATCAGATAGTTATGGACAAAACTATTGGTTTAAGTTGTAGTATAAACTTGTTAGTGGTTTGTCTTGGCCATTAGTTTATACTAGTGCGCAGAGGCGTATTGAATGGATCACAGATAAGACATGTTCTTCTGTTCTGACTGTTATGAAGAACTAGAGGTCTTGGTGACTTTTATGATTCTTAACCCTAAGTGTGATATTTAGACGTGTGGGGTGCTTGTTCACTACTTTGATGTACCATAGGTGAGAATCTTGGTAGATTCTTCACGCTCCGTATTTTGGGTAGTAGCATCACTCGCATGATGTCTACTTATTGGCATTAGGGCACCGTGTCCTGTACATCCAGGCTGATTATGTCCCCTTGAGGAAACTCATAAAGGATTGTCGTATTAAACCCTGCAGGTGGATTTAATCCGTACGACAACAAGGTTGAGTGGTACTACTCAAGGAATTATAGAAATTAATTATTTAAAGAAGTCAGAAGCTTTAATAATTAATGGACGTGCGATATCTTAAACACGGGGAATTATAAAGTATAATAGAAGCCCTGATTCAGTTCGGGATAGGACGGGAGTGCAACATTAATTCTCTAGTGGAATGAATTAATGTTCTCGGGCCAAATTATATGTTTTGGGCTGAACATAAGAGTATTTGGGCCTGTAAGAAGCCCAAACCCTATACCTTCTAATGGATCCCTAGTCTGGCCCATGAACTTATGGAGATTATAAATAGGAGCCTCAAAATAGTTTTGAAACCCTAGTACACACGAAATTGAGAAAACGGCTAGGGTTTCAAGGAGACGAACTAAAGGCAGCCTTCTCCACGTTTGATAGCGCGCCGTCCACCCGGTGTTCGAACAAGGTTGGGAGACAGACTAGAAGATCCGTAGATTGGAATCAACGCCTCGATCTTCAAAGGTAACAGATCTAAACTATGCTTTAGATGCATGCTGTTTATGTTTCAATTCGTTTTATACGTTTGGTACCCAACAACGAACCTGGTGACGGACCGCCTTCGCCGGCGTGTTCCAGCAGCTTAAGCTCTTGAGCTTCAAGCAACTTCTTTTTCTTCAACTCTAGAGCCTCTTTCTCTTCTGCAGTAGGCTCTGCTGGAGCTGACTTCTTACTGGTCTGAGCTGACTGAGCTTGCTCATCTGCCTTCCTTTTCCTTGTCATTCTTTTCTCAGGGACTTGTTCTTCAGAAGCAGTGATCTGAAGAGTCTTGGCAGGAGCTTGAGTGGGTGCTTGGGTATCTTCTTGAGCAATTTCTTTGTCTTTGCCTTGCCTGTTCTTGATTTTGCTCTTTAAACCACCCAAGGTTTCAGTCAAGTCATCTTGTGTTACTACCAGTTCAGCTTGCTGGGCAGTAGACTTCTCTAGAGCCTTTATCAACACATCTTCCCCCTTGTTGGCTTCAGCAAGTGCAGCCGCAAAAGGTACCATAGCATTTCGAATCGCTACCATCAGGGTCTGTTTTAGAGCCATGGCATTAACTTTTTTAACCTGGGTCAGATGTGATATGCTGTGTTCAAGAACCTCAGCATGAGAATTGGAGGAGGAGGCAGCTTCAAGTCTATTTGTAAGTGTTTCCAGCTTGGCTGCTGTCTCCTTCAGCTGAGTCTGCAGTTTTTCATTCTCCTCTGCAGCTGCCTTAAGAAGGTTTTGACCTTCAGCAGTTCTTGCTTCAGCATCTTTAACTCTTGACTCGTAGGCGGCCTCCATTTGGGAGATCTCATCAGCAAACATTGTGGAAAGTCAGCTGTTCTTTTCTGAATGAGAGTCATGTAATCTCCAATCTGATCATGGAGTGCCTCACCAAATTTGTCCTCGATGTCAAGGATTTGGTCATTAAGACGAGTCCTCTGCTCCCTAACAGCTTTTTCAACATATCTTCCAAGCTGTAGACCTAAACCTTTTTCAAAGTGCAAGTCTATTGCAACTTTGACTTGGGAGCAGATGTCTGCTGTGCGATCAACAGATGGAGTAGAAGTAGAGGTTGTACCTTGAGGCTTTGGATAAACAATTATTGCTTTGCCTCTTTCTTCAGCTGAAAGATATTCTTCATTGAGGAATGTGGAAGTGGCCTTAACCAGATGTGTCATGATCTTCTCTCCTTTATCAATGAAGTGAGACAGGTCAGCTGTTGGCATGAAGTGAGCTGGTACTTTGACTACTTCTCTTTCAATCTCTTCTTTGTCAGCTGGTGCAGCTGAGTCTTCTGCAGGTGCAGCTGAGTCTTCTGCAGGGGCAGGTGCAACTGAGTCATCTACCAATGTCGATCCAGCTGTCTGCTGATCTGATGAGTCTTCTGGGTTAGAGACATCAACAGTGGGGATTTCTAGAATCCGGTTGCAAACTGCAGTCAGTGCCTCGTCTGATAGCAGCTGAGCAAAAGATCGAACTTGAGCAACTTCCTTTTGCTCCATTTTCCAGTCGAGGAAGTTTTCCTTTCCTCCCATTCCTTCCATGACTTCAAGAAGGACATCTACATCATCTCTTCTGAGCTCAATCCAAGTGCATATCCTAAGCACTTGTTCAAACTGGATTGACTCCTCATCAACTCCAGGTGTAGTAGATTTGAGCAGATTGGCTATCTTCATCCTCATTATCTTCTCTTTTGTGCACATAGGGTAGTGCACCATTCTGAACTGAGGTTGAGAGGGGCCAGCTTGATCCATGTCTGCTGGTGCCATGTCTTCTGGAACAGATGGGGCAGTGATGGTAGGAGGTTAGGTAGCTGGGGCATTTTCCTCTGCTGTGTGAGTATCAGTAGGGATTTGGGAAGTGATATCCTCTTGTTGGGTAGGAAGTTGGGATTGATCTTCAGTGATTTGTTCATCAGCAGGGTTTTGGGTCTGCTGGTCTGGTTCAGTTTCTACTTGAAGATCAGTAGATGGTTGAGCTTGAAGATCTTGGACATCTGCTGTTTGAATGTCAGCAGGGGTTGAGGATGTGATCTGAATTTGATCATCAGCAGGGAGTGTGGAGGTGGTCTGTGTTTGGTTGTCTGTTGTTTGAACATCAGCAGGGGTAGGCAATTGTGGTTCAAGGGTTAGTTGAGGCTGAGTTTGTTCCTCTGTTGTGTGAGTATCAGCAGGGATTTGGGTATCAGTGTTTGAAGGTTCAGATGGGTTGGACTCATCAGAAGGGTTGAAGGATGATATAGGGGCTATGCTCATTGGAGTAGGGAGCCTGGATTTCTTGGTTTTCTTCGTGAAAGAAGAAGTGTTCTTCTTTCTCTTCTGACCCTTTGATAGTTTAGAAGGTGTGAAAGTGAGAGAGGGATTAGAAGTACCTGCCTTTTTCAAAGGAGAGGCAGTGGGAGTGGCATCTGAATCAGATGGGGAGATGAGCCCTGATCTGATCAGAAATCTTCTTTGTGCTAAGGTCTGATTGTCATCATCATCATCCTCAGCAGCCTTCTTTTGAGCCTCTTCTTTGGATGGCTCCTCTTCTTTTTCAGGAGCAGAGTCATGAGCAGACTCTTCTGCCTCTTCAACAACATCTTTGGAAGATGCTTCAGCTAACAACTTCCTCCTCTCTTCTTTCAACCTTGCTGCCTCAGCAAGAGCTTCCTTCCTCAAATAATACTTGGAGATGTGGAAGGTCTTATGAGGTCCCATCTTGTACTTCTTTGGGAGAATATCTGGAAGGATGATACTCAGCTTGTTGACAAAGCTGACTGTAGCTGTTACCTTCCATTCTCTTGACTGTAAGTCCAAAGTGACTTTCTTTGCCTCAAGAGAAATTCTATCTAAGAATAGTCCTTGCCAGTCTCCATCAATCTGATCCCAGATTGCAGCCATAACCCTAACCTTTAGAGTAGTAATAGCATCATGACTGAATGTGTTACCAAGCAACATCTTGCCTGCAATGTCCATTAGGGTTTGAAACTTAGGTTCAAGTTGGGATTTCTTGAGCCCAGTGGCATCAATAGCCTTTATTCTTCCATCAGTAAATATCTCCATATACTCCTTTTCTCTACCCATAATGTAGGTGGAGATATTTACATTCCCCCTTGACAAGCCAAACAATTCCTGAAGAATTTCCCTTGTTACCTTGACCTTGTGTCCACCCATGACACTTTCGACATAAGATCCCTTCATCACAGCGTTTGCATAGAAAGCCAGCACATCTTGTTCATAAACATTGGTGGGTGCTGCTTCCAAAAAGTCTCGCAGGCTGAGGTTGATGCAGCAAAGAAGGATCTCTTTGTTTTCTGCTTTGTGTTTGCCCTTGAAAAACAGAGCATTCTCTATGAACATCTTCCCTTCCTTGGACCACTTTGCAGCATCCAAGGTGCCAATGCTCTTGGTCTTCTCGTCGTAAATTTCAATGATTGCCATAGTAGAGTTTGAGTGTTAGGTTTTGAGAGCTTGAAAGAAATTTGCAGAACGAGAGAGTATTGAGAGCAATTGAGTAATGTGAGCGAAAGGGTTTGGAAGAGGTTTAAGGGTGTGTATATATACTCCAACAATTCTTGATCTAACGGTCAGATTTGGGTTTAATTGTGGAGTAGAGCCCAAGATTTCCTTCTTTGATTTCGAGCCATTCCTTAAATTTGCCGGCTGAATTTGCCATGTGGCAACAGTTGATTTGCTGGCAATTTGGTAATTGAGTATTAATGACATCATTACCAAAAATAGACGTTGAGACTAATTTTGTGGCAAGAATTGATCATCAAGGCCGTTTTTTATAAGTGAATTACATTCCTTATATAGGCCAATTTCTTTAATTACATTCAGGAATAAATCTAGAATGAATTACATGATCAAAGATAGTCATTAAACTCTAAAATCAAGTGATCTGATCAGCAGAGTGAGGTCTTCTGATTTCTTCAAAAAGTTTGCTGATTTTCCTTGAGAGGCTTCTGGTCAGCTGAGTTGGTCTTCTGATCAGCTGAGTAGAGGATAGGGGTTTGTTGAGTAAGTCTTCTGTGCTTTGAAGGTCCAACCTGGTTTGATGGATCCTTCAGTGCTGCTGTGATGATCCAACCTGGATGATGGATCTTCCAGCTTTATTGTGAGTGGTGATCCAATCTGGTTTGATGGATCTTCCAGCTCTACCTCTGAACCATGTAGGACCATCAAATCAATATGATGATCAGCTTGGATGATATCCCACTGGTTCAGATTGCCCTCACCATCTGATGTTCCTCATCATCAGATGGGTTGTAGCATCTAAAGTGTTCTTGTTGAATCTCTTCGCTTCTCTTGAAAGGGAAGGAAGATTGGAAGAGGCTTCAATGGAGTGTGAAGAGAGAGACATGGACTTGGTCTTCATGTTCTGTTTAGACACAGTAGCCTTTGATAACAAGCTCTCCATGTAGAACTTCCCCCTGGAGAAGAAGCTCTGCTTGCTTACTACTTTGTCCTCTGCATCTCTTATTCCTCTAGTTTTCAACAAGAACGTCTCTCCTTCCTCTAGTTTTCATGGGCATACTCATGTTGAGTAAGCCAAGTATGCTGATCTGCATCATCTTGATCTTCTGGACAAATCTTCATCTCCTTCACCCATGACCTTGGTTGAAGGATGATCTCCATTCCACCTCTTCTTTCGATTGTCTCCATACCTGAAAGAAAAATAATAGTTAGTGATTTGTGTTCTTAGGTGTTCTCATAACTTCCTCCTTTTATAGGGGTAGAAATGAGGTAGTGGAGTGAAAGATGACAAAACTATAGAGTTGATAGGTCTGAATTTCTGAAAAGTTACTTCTTAAGATCAACAATGAGATTCTTGATCCAAGGGTTCACATTTAAAGATATTCAGACTTTATCTTATGGAATGCAGAAATTATAAATTTTGAGCAAGAGTTATTTGAAATCCGTACAGTGCATGCATACTGTTGAGTCGGTGAGGATGGTGTATTAATCCAACCAAGTGTAACTCAATAGTATACTGTATATATGTATATGAATAAAGTATTTTATGAAGAATAGTTTACTAATATACATAGTTATACATTGCTTAGGGTAAATATGTCAAGTAACTTTGTTCAAGTCTGCTGGATATATATATATATATGTAATATGCAGTGCAGATTTTAGAGTATTTCATCAAGGATTCTTAAGGTATCATTGATTCCCCCTTGATTAGATAACTCTAAGTGTTCCCTCAGCTTTATTTGTCTTCAACGGGAGAGCACTTACCTAAAGATGAGGGTGTCTATTCACCTCATCTGATCCTCCTAGTCTGCTGCAATTGTATCAGCTGAGGTCTTCAGCTGATCTTTGCTCTTCATGTGCTTGGATCCAGGAGTCCTAAGCTGTAGCATAGGGTCTTGAATCTTTCTTCAGCTAGGGGCTTAGTCAAGATGTCTGCTCTTTGGATATCTGTGTGAATTTTCTCCATCTTGATGTCCTTCTTTTCAAGGTGGTCTCTTATGAAGTGGTGTCGAATGTCGACATGCTTGCACCTTGTGTGGAGGACTGGATTTTGAGTGATGGCAATGGCACTGCTGCTATCACAATAGATAGGGACTTCTCTTGCCTATACATTGTAATCCTTGAGTTGTTGAACTAGCCAGAGCAACTGACTACAACAACTACCAGCTGCCATGTATTCTGCTTCAGTGGTGGAGGTTGCAACTGAGGTTTGCTTCTTGGAGAACCATGAAATCAACTTGTTGCCTAGGAATTGACAGGTTCCAGATGTGGATTTCCTATCAATTCTACATCCTCCATAGTCTGAGTCAGAATAGCCACTTAATTCTATATTGTCATCAGCAGGGTACCATAGTCCTAGATTGACTGTTCCTTTTAGGTACTTGAGAATCTTCCTTGCTGCTTCTAGATGACTTTGCTTTGGGTTTGCTTGAAACCTAGCACATACTCCTACAACAAATGTTATGTCTGGTCTGCTGGCTGTAAGGTATAGTAGAGATCCAATCAATGCTCTATATTCAGCTTGATCAACTGCCTTTCCAGACTCATCTGGTTCCATTTTGAAAGATGTCATCATTTGAGTCCTTGCAGTCTTGCTTTGTAGAGCTTTGAATCTTTCTAATAGGCTTTTGGTATACTTGGACTGGTTGATGAAGATCCCTTCTGGACTCTGCTTGACTTGAAGTCCTAGGAAGTAATTCATCTCACCCATCATGCTCATTTCAAATTTTCCTTGCATGAGTTCAAAGAACTTTTTGCACATCTCTTGATTGGGTGATCCAAATATAATGTCATCTACATATATTTGAACCATTAGAA
This sequence comes from Galeopsis tetrahit, assembly GCA_963675135.1. Lineage (NCBI taxonomy): Eukaryota > Viridiplantae > Streptophyta > Magnoliopsida > Lamiales > Lamiaceae > Galeopsis > Galeopsis tetrahit. The sequence goes on from OY776128.1 coordinate 55,143,234, forward strand.
TGTCTTCTCCTTCTTGTATTCTGAAAAGAGTTCTGTCCACTTTGCCTTTTGTATATCCATTGTCAAGTAGGAATTGTGACAATGTGTCATACCAAGCTCTAGGGGCTTGCTTTAGACCATAGAGAGCCTTCTTCAGTCGATATACTTGATCACCTTTTTCAAATCCTGGAGGCTGCTCTACATATACTTCTTCTACCAGAATACCATTTAGAAAAGCACTATTAACATCCATTTGATATACCTTGAAGCCCATATATGATGCATAAGCTAGAAATAGTCGAATAGCTTCTAATCTGGCTACTGGAGCAAATGTTTCATCATAGTCAATCCCTTCAGATTGTGAATATCCTTTTGCAACTAGCCTTGCCTTATTTCTAGTTATCACATCATTTTCGTCCTTTTTGTTCTTGAATACCCACTTTGTTCCTACTACATTGTGGTTTTCAGGACGATCTACCAATTCCCAGACTTCATTTCTTTCGAATTGGTTTAGTTCTTCTTGCATAGCAGTGATCCAATTGCTATCTGTCATTGCTTCTTCTATGTCAGCTGGTTCAATGTTGGATAGGAAGGCACACCAGCAGAACATAGATGATTGTGAGTTCTGATTCAGTTGTCTTCTAGTCTTGACACCTGAGTCTGCTCCTCCTATGATGAGGTTTGATGGATGATTGTTTCTCCATGTATGCCTCATAGGAGTATCTGCATTGGATGAGCTTGGATTCTCATCTGATCTAGTGCCATCAGGAGGGTTGACTTGATTAGGTCGATCATCATCTGTATCTTGTGTGTCAAAGAGATCATTCCCCCTGGCATTAGGGATTGTTGCATCTTGATTCTGGTCAGCTTGTCCTGCTTGAGTTTGAGATCTAGTGACAGGTCTATGAGGCTTATCCTCCTCTGGTTCTTCAGGGAAAGGTTCATTGACTTCAATGAACTCATCTGGTTTGTACTTGATCACTAGATGTCTCATCTGATCTGCAGCTGAGTTTGTTTCTACTGCACTCTTTTCACAAGATTCATCAAAAACAACATGAGGTGTTTCTTCCACAAGAAGGGTTCGTTTGTTGAGTACTCTAAATGCTTTGCTAGTAGAGGAGTATCCTAAGAATATCCCCTCATCTGCTTTGGCATCAAAGGCATTCAACTTACTCTTCCCATTGTTGTGAATGAAACACTTGCAACCAAATATATGAAAGTAAGATACTCTAGGTTTTCTTCCTTTCCACAGTTCATATGGGGTTTTCTCATGAATTTTGTGAATACCTGACCTGTTTTGAGTGTGACAAGTTGTGTTGATGGCTTCTGCCCATAGCTTCTTAGGAGTGGAGAATTCAGCAAGGAGTGTTCTGGCAGCTTCTTTGAGTGTTCTAACTCTTCTTTCAGCTACACCATTCTGTTGTGGTGTTCTTGCTGCACTTGTCTACACCATTAGAAGTACAATAGGCAATAATATAAGAGTTAATGAATTCAGTGCCTTTGTCACTTCTAATTTTCACAATTTGTTCTCCTTTCTCTACTGGGATTCTATTCAATAGTTCAGGGAGCTTCTGTTGTGTTTCACTCTTCTTGTATAAGAAGATAACCCAAGTAAACTTGGAATAGTCATCTACAACAATAAGAGTGTACTTCCTCCCTGTTAGAGTGGTTGGAGTGATTGGTCCAAAGAGATCCATGTGAAGCAATTCAAGAACACTGTTGGTTGATGCTGTCTTCTTGGTCTTGAAGGAGACCTTTGTTTGCTTTCCTTGTTGACATGCATCACATACCTGATCTTTACAGTAGAGTTCATTAGGCAGACCATCAACTAAGGATTCCCTTGCTAGCTTGTTCATAGTCTTAAAGTTCAGATGACTAAGGCGTTTGTGCCATAGCCAGCTGACATCTTTAGGGCTCTTCACAAGCAGACATGTATCCTTAGGACAGCTGTTCCAATTTGCAAGATACATACTTCCCTTTCTAGATCATGTTAGAAGGTTTTGTTTTGTTCTTTTATCACTTATGAGACACTCATCTTTAGAGAATTTAACAGAGTAACCAGTGTCACAAAAATGAGAAACAGATAATAAATTAAATTTAAGTCCTTCTACATATGATACATCATGTACCTTAATGTCACCATTTTTAAGGGTGCCATATCCTTTTGTGTTACCATGCGCGTTATCACCAAAGAAGACTTTTGGACCTTTCTTCTTTATGTAGTTGGTCAGCAGGGCTTTGGTTCTTGTCATGTGAGTTGAACATCCACTATCTATGTACCATGTTTCTCCTGCTAGACCTCCTCTTCTGTATAGGTCCCTCCTTTCCTGCAAGACAGGTTAAGTCTTAGGTACCCATTTTGTTTTGGGTCCTTGGGTGTTAGTACTACCCTTGGGAACCCACATATACATTGGTCGTTTGAACAACCTTGAGCACTTGAGTTGTTTCCCTCGGGCATCACAGAACCAAATCTTACCAGTTAGCACCTTGGACTGATCTGATTTGTTCTTTGTGTCAGCTAAGTAATAGTCAAATGGTTTCCCTTTATAGGAGTGTACATACATGATCTTTTGACTAGTTACATTCGGCTTGGGTGCATTAGCTGGACGATGCACACAATTATATGGACCATACTCTTCTGTTCTCACAATATCATAAGAGATAGGGGTGCAAAGAGAACAGATTTGTTGGAAGAAGACTTCTTCTTCTTGGCTGGAGCAGCATACAGCTGAGACTGTCTCAAGCGAGATGGTCTAGGCTGTTTGTTGTTCCTCTGTACAGGTTTGGGGTTAGCTTATCGTCTACCCTTTTTGGTTTTGGGATAATTAGCCTTAGCTGGTACAGATGCCTTTTGGTTCATATTAGGTTCATTGTGTTTAGAACACTCACCCTTTTCATGTGTCTGAGTAGTGCACTTGTTAGGTGTACTACCCCCAGCTGGAGAGGATGTAGATGGATTAAGTTCATAACCAAAACCCATCTTATTGCCATTTGATCTATAATACTCAGAGATACTTTTAATAGTTGTGGAAGCTTTATTGAACTCTGATATCTTTTGATTTAGGCATTCCTTCTCCTTTTCTAAGAGCTTGTGTGCTTGGAAGAGGTCATCGAACTTGGATTGTAGTGAACGAAATTCCTTAGTTTCTAAAGCTTGAGTTTCTAACATCCCCTCATACAACTGAGTTATTGTGGTATTTTCTTCCTTAAGAAGTTCCACTTCTCTGGTCAATCTTTCATTCATTGTGACCAACTCAGGGGTGTTATCAAACTTAGTATTTTTTAACTTAGTAATTTCTTTCCTTAGATCCTTGTTCTCCTCTTCCACTTCTATAAAAGCTCTAGTGGCAATATCCAGATCACCTTTTACCTTTCTTAAAGATTGATAATAGGTGTCTTCTGATTCGCCTTCAGATGAGTTTATCTCATCTGATTGTGAAAAAATAGGTGAATGGAAAGTAGTAGTATAGGAATTTACCTCATTTTCACCTATGGCCATCATAGCTAGATCATCTGAATCATCTGAGAAGATTTGACAGTCTGGTGATGTAGGGAGTTCATCACTTTGATATTCAGATTCTTCAGTCACCATTGCTTGCTTGTCTGAATTTCTTCTGTCTCTTCTTGGCCTTCTTTCTTCTTTGTCATCTAAATTCAGCTCAGGACATTCATAGACATAATGTCCTGGTTTGCGACAATTGAAGCATGATCCAGATTTCTGATTTGAGTTGCCTTTCCTTGGAGGAGTGGCATCTCTTCTTCTAGATCCTCGGCTGTCAGATGACTCCACATCCTTTCTAGGATGTTTTTCTGGTGTTCTTTCTCTAGAACCTCTGAAGGGTGAACTTGCTCTTCTATCTTTGTAGTTTCAATAGAATTTTCTATATTTGCTGTTGAGAGTGTTCATCCTTTCGAATCTCTTGATCATAAGAGCCATTTGCTCTTTCAGACTCATGTCTGATCCTTCAAAGTCTTCTGTTTTCAGAGAGGTCTTGCCAGATGATGTATTTGCAGCTTTTGTATTGGCTGCCTTGAAGGCTACAGTCTTTGAGGTAGATGGAGTTGCAGTTGGCTCATCACTTCCTGAGTTTTCTTCTCTTTCCAGATCATATTCATGGGCTTTTAGGTTCTGAAATAGAGTTTGAGCAGACCACTTCTTGATATCTTGGGTATCTTTGATGATGGTCTTCTTGAGTCTCCATTTCTTGGTTAGAGAGTCTAAGATCTTTAGGTTTTTCTCTCTATTTGTATATTTCTTGCCCAGAGATTCTATCTCATTGATGATCTTGGTAAATCTATTGTCTAGCTGATCAATAGACTCTTCTGGTTGCATCTTGAAGTGTTCGAACTTCTTGACTGTTGTAGACAACTTGGATTCCTTGATTAGCTCAGTTCCTTCACAGAGAAGTGTCAATGCTTCCCACATCTCTCTGGCTGACTCACAGTGGATTACCTTTGCAATGTACTCATTTGGAAGAGTTTGCATTATGTAATCTTGAGCAATGCTATCAAGATTTGATTGCTTCATCTCTTCTGGTGTGAGATCCTTCATCGGCTTGGGAACAAGTTCTCCAACTGGAACTTCTGGATCACCATTTGCAGTGTTGACTGTCATAATGGTGATTGGACCTTCTGTGATTACAGACCACATCTTGTAGTGGACTGAAGTGAGATTCTTCCTCATCCTGATCTTCCAGTAATCATAATCCTCAACTGAAAACTAAGGCAACTTTCGCATATTAGCACTCATGCTGTATGAGTTTTCAAAAACAAGTTTTTCAAAAGAATAGATCTGTTCAAGAGGACTACAGAAAGACTCCCTCAAGTCTTCTGATAATCTAGAGACAGTAGTCCGTTAGAACCACTGCTCTGATACCACTTGTTGGTCCCTGAACGAGTAGTGAATGGGATTAAAGTCTAGAGGGGAGGGGTGAATAGACTTTAAAACTTTTTCAAGAGAGTTGGGAACCTCTTCTGATTGCTATGTCAACTGGACTACAAGTCTGCTGGTCCAGATGACTATAGTGATCTGATAGAAGAGGTTATATGCGGAATTATGGTAGGCCTTGTTTAGACTCGTTCTTTAAATTTCTTATGAAAGTGTTAACTTGTTTTGCTTTATGAAAGTACTCAGCTGATGCTGGTTTGAAAGTTATGGCCTTGTTTTGAAGACAGTTGAAAATACAGTATGCACTATATAAAAATATATGTAACGGCAGAAATGTAAAGTGTAGAAGGTAAATGACACCAGATTTATAGTGGTTCGGATATACGTTCCTACGTCCACTCTCACGTCCACACGTGATGTTTAATCCCTTTAATTTACCACAAATTACAAGGGTCTTGACCTTTATAGTCCCAAGGATAGGACTTTGAGATCTGAGCCGTCCTAACAGCTACGGTCTCCACAAGTGATTGTAAGCACTTGCACTTTAAGGGGTTCAAAAACTTTAACCTTTCGGTGAGGGTTTGGGGTTTTTGAAGTGTATCCAACTAATGGTTCAAGCTTATAATTTTCTTAACCACTATGCCTAAAACAATGATTATACAATATGAACAGGTTTCAGGTTCTTATGGGTTGGATAGAAATCACTTAAGAGCTATAGATATACTAATGGTTTTCTGGCTCTTGGAGAACTCTTAGAACAGTATGGTTATTTGCTTGATTGCTTGCTTAGCTTGTGAATTCTCTCTTGTGACTTTCTTTATTGTGATTTCTCATCCTCTTGTATTTATAATGGTGATTGCTTGCAACTAGCCGTTGGAGTTAACTAGCCGTTGAGGCAATCTTTCCATAATGGCTTGATTCCTTGATTCCAGCCGCTTGATTGCTTCAATCCTGGGATCATGTCAATCTTCTATATAAGGTAGGTCTTCGTTTGAATTGCAGGATGACTTTGGCATCAGCCGAGTCCTGGAAGAGCACATAGTCTTCTGATCTGTACTTCTAGTCTTCTGACTACTCTTCTGGCCTTAGGTCTTCTGTCTTCTGATATCAGCAGAGTAACACTCTTCTGATCTGGTAATTCTTTGTACTGCTTTAGGCCATCTTCAATCTGGGACTCCGTCAGATAAGTAGGTATACAAGCACCTTAACTTATCTGGTCTTCAAGGATCTCCTAGTCTTCATGTCTTCTACTCTTCTCATCTTGAGGATATGCATGTAAGCCAGGACTGTGCTGATCAGCTGATATCAATACAGTTGATCACACAAGACTAGTCTAAGCTGTTCTATACAAGTCAGCTAATCCTATTACATTTATAAACTCTAAGTGTTTTGGCCATCAAAGCTATTCTAACATCAAGTGGGGCTTAGGGTGAATTTATATCCCAACATTTATCCATCCACGCGTTTCTCTAGTTAATTAGTTATTCCATAACTAACTCTTCAAACTTTATCTTCACACGCGTTTTTGTAACTAACTTCTTTCTTCTTCTTCTTCTTCTTGTTGACTTGTCTTGTCTTGTTGTCCACCTGTCTTGTTTCAACACTTAGACAAATTCTGAGTCTTCTTCTTACTCTTCTTGTCTTGCGCAGGTCTTCTTCTGTAGACTTCATAATATAGAACTAATCTAGTCCTAACAAGACTATTACATTTACATTAAGCTTTATAAAATAACTTAGTCAACTTAAGAATCTATACATCAATACAAATACGAAATGAAACAACATGAGCTTCTATACATCATTAATATAGCTCAGTAAACAACTTAACAATTATATAACAAAGTACTTATAATACGTACTTGTCTTTTAAACAATTAAACTTTTCTTTTGAAACATAACTTGACAATACTTGTCTTGTGAACTATCACTTGTCTTGTGAACTCTACTGATCTGCTCAAGATGACTTCTTTAACTAGACTAGATCAGTCAACACTTAGAAAATATTCAAGTCTACTTTTGGCTTATCAAAACTCATCTTATCTTTTCATCATTTAGGACTTGCCTTTTTGATGAAGCCAAAACTACTTGAATCTTTTCATAATAGTAGACTAGTTAAGTAGTTATCTTGTCTTTAACATCAAAAGTATTTATCTTTTCATTCATTCACAATAAGATCAGTAGATATTACACATACTAAATCAAAATAGAAAATACTAAGTAAAGAAATTACACTTAGTCAGTGATGTTACCTCCTTCTAGATTAGGAACACAAAAAGCATCGAGGAGTCTTCTATGGATTACTGCGATATGTTCTTCATTGTCGATCTTCTCCTTATCCAGCAGATCTTCTTCAAACTTCTTGATATGGTTGAAGTCGATTCTCTTGCCTGAGCTAAGCATAGGAGTAGTCCATTTCGGATAGATCGGCACCAATATGTTAAAGTTCACAGCAGCAACTATCCTCATGATCAGATTCCACAACTTCAAATCTTGAACTTCCATAAATTTGTCAAACACAGCATAAAGTTCTTCAGTGTTGTCTGCATCACCAAACTTTCTAATGATCCAGTGATCCAACTCCCATTGTAACTTGACTTTGAACCAATCTTCACGATGTTCTTTGTCAATGAAGTTATCAATGTAAGCATCTTCAACTTGATCTTGATCAGCCTTCAACTTCTGCAATCTTCTAATATGCTTGCCGACTTTCTTCTTGCTAGCATAGTGAGATTCATCATCAATCTTCTCAACTATCTTTTGCTTCTTTACGATTGCAGTCGTTCCAGCTTCTTCTGGTTCTTCAATGATAAGCTTTCTCTTAGTCTGTCTGATCTGAACTTCAACTTCAGGCAGAGCAACACCTTTGCCCTTCACCTGTCTCTTCTGCTCATCTGCCTTAGCTTGTTCAAGATCTGCTTTCTTGACTAGCTTTCCTCTCTTAGGCCTCTTCAAATCTTGCATAATTATAGCAGCTTCTTTCATTTCCGGTTCAGCACTAGACTTTGACTTTTCTTCAACTCTACTCGTCTCTTCCCCCTTTTTGGCTTCATCGCTTGCCTTAAGAGTGAATAGACTAGTAAAGCGAGATATCTCTTCTTTCAACGCTTCTTTCATGGCTTCAGCAGCTAACTCGATTTGCCTCTGATGCATCTTGTCGTGACTCATCTTGTCAAGACGATCAGTAGTCAGCTCTAGCTTCCTTGAACTTGAAATAAGCTCATCCTTAAAGGGAGTAGCAGTCTGTCTTAGCAGCCTGTTATTTTCAGTTAGCTCTGTAAGAACAGCTCTTGAACGCACCAATTGATCTTGTGTTTCACACATCTGCTCATCTACTATCTCAATCTTTACTCGATACAAACGTTCCATCTTGCCAGACTCTTCAACCAATGATCTAGCAAAGTTGATCGAACGCCTCTCTGAATAATCAATTTGCCTTTTCAAGAATTCTTCGATTTGAGCATACATTTCTTGTCTGAAGGTTGAGTCCATCTTGTTGACTTCTCTAACTATCAATTCTCTGGAACTGTCTACAAGAGACTGATTATGTTCCACAAGGACATCTTTCAACTTGGAGTTTAAGAACTCATCTATCGAAGATTGAACCACATTTTTCAAGTCTGTCTTCAATCCTTCTAAGAAACCTTCTGGAAACACTTGAGAATCTTGAACAACAACAAACTCATTATCATCTTTAATAACGATCTCATCTTCATCAAAGACAAAAACTTCCACAAATTCACCATCTTCTTTAGCGAATAAGAACGAGTTGTCTTCTTCTTCAGGTTGTTCTGAGACATTCTCCAATTCTAGCAATGGCTCAGATGTCTGAATACCAGCATCAACGAATTCAGCCTTCAATTCCTCTTCCACAAGGTCAGTTTGAACTCCAACTTCAAACTTGTCTTGAGAAGACAACACATCATCTGAAACTTTCAACATCCTTTTCACAAGAGCGGTTAAGGCATGAGCTGGGAACAATTCTGAGTGGTCTTTGACTCCACTATTATCCTTCTGTTCCATCTCCCAATCTTGAAAATTGGAAATTCCGCCCATTCCAACAATTACTTTGAACAGATCTTCCGTTGGGGCCTTCTTCAATGCAACCCACGTGCATATCCTCAGAAGTTTCTCAAATTGCTCAGAAGACGAGTCGATCTCGACTAACGGAAACATCTTTCTCAAATTGTTGCTAACTTTCGAACGCAGCCTCTTCTCCCTTAAACACATAGGATAATAAACTAGGGATTCAAATCTAGTTTCGGAAGGGGTCTGAGCAAGTGGGGTCCTTATCTCAGTTGTTGCAGTGGCAACTGGAGTAGTTTCCGAAATAGATGGGTTTTTGGGTTCAACATTTTCTGTTGAGGTTGAGGGAATTTGGATTGTGGTTTCTGTGGGCTTTGATGTGTCTTGGATTGGTTTGACAACTGTAGGAGTATCAGTTGTGTCAAATATAGTAGTGTCTTGGGTTATGTTGGCTCTTAGTGGTTGCACTGCCAACACAGATGAGGTTTTGGGTGCAGGTCTGGCACGAGATCGGAGTGATCTTGCCTTGGTTTTGACAGGGAGAGAAAGAGGAATTGAAAGAGTTCTAGAAGAAGTACCAACCTTTTTAGCAGTCGACTTGTCTGGCGAAGGACTCGACTCGACTCTCACCAGTCGATAGGTTTCAGCGACTTCCGCACTTGTCTCCTCCTCTTTCTCCGACTCCTTATCAGATTGAGTCTCTTCCGAGTCTTCTGCAGCCTCAAACATAGCTTCCTCTGCCACATACTGAACTAGTCTCCCACTAGTTCCAGCTTCAGCCTCATCACCAGATTTTTCACCATCATCCGACTCATCTTCCTCAGCACTAGACGAGGCGGCCTCAAACATAGCATCTTGAGGATTGATCTGAATTTGCTTGGGTGCAGCAGCTTGCTTTGCCAAAGCCTCCTTCTTCAGATAGTGCTTCAACGCATGGAACGGCTTGCCCTTGCTCCAACTTGTCTTGTTCGGCAGCAAGACAGGTAGAAGAATCCTAAGTTTGTTTCCAAAGCTGACTGCAGCAGACACCATCCAATTCCTTGTGTCGGTGTCAACACGAACATTTCGTTCGAAATACATCAAACGATCTGCGAATAACTTGAACCAATTGCCTTCAGTGATGCCGTCATAAATCGCGGCCATCACTCTCGCCTTCTGGAGAGTTACGGAATCATAACTTCCAGTGACTCCAAGCAGCATCTTACTTGAGATGTCAAGTAGAGTTCGATATTTCTCCAAAAGCTCCTTCTTCTTCACAGCTGGGACTTTGCCATCTCGATTCAATCTCAACTTCTTACCACAGAAAATGCTGAGATACCTTAATTCTTGTCCGATAGCATAGTTCTCCACATCGATTGTACCCGTAGGTAGTTTCAACGTTTCGAACACATTGTCTCGAGTAAGTTCTACTCGGCTTCCACCAACGAATGATTCAATCGAGTCTCCTCTTCTGGTGGCGTTGGCATAGAATTCCAACACCTCTTCTTCCAAGACGACCTCTGGAAATGCCTCCAAATAAGGTCTCAACCTGCATCGGCAACATTTTGTTAGGATCTCCTTGTTGTCGTCTGTGTGATTGCCCTTGAAAAACACAGAGCCTTCCACATGCACCTTGCCCTCCGATGCATACTTGCGAAGATCAAATCTGGCCTGCATGTTAGTTCTAACATCGAATAGAGATACTATCGACATAGTAGTAGGATTATATGAGGATAAATAGTTAGGATTATGCAATGGATTGGAGTTCTTAAGAGTAGAAAGGTTAAGAATGCGTAAGGAGAGAAGAGTGGACGGCCAAGATTGAATGCTTTGATCTAACTTGAATTTCGAATCGACGGCCAAGATTGAATGCTTTGATCTAACGGTTGTGGCCTTTGGAATTCAGTTACAGAATCGAGAATATTACGTGATTTGATATTGTAAATTTTGTAATCCGCCTTTCCTATTGGTTAGGACAGAGGAGTGTACTGATCTGACCTAGGGTAGTAGGGTTTGGCGCGAACTGGGTGTATACACCTCATTAAAAGGGAGTGTATAAATCCAATTATAGGGTTTTCCAATTTTTACATTATCAAATTACATTAATACCCTTAATTCGTATTGATTAAACACTTAGAATGTTTGAATCATATGAACACTTATCTTGTCTGTTCGAGTCTATCCAGAACAGACGAGTAGACTAATGCGCACCAGACGAGTTCCCCCTTCGACTGTGCTTGTCTATTCTGAATGTCGAACGACTTAATGTACCTATTTTATCTTGTGCAACGTATGAGTGTAGGTACAAGTAGAGTAGAATAAATAAGATGAATATCAATCTAAAGCAATAGTCAAGGTTTCGAACAAGATGACTTTTAACAGACTTAAGAGTCAACATAAGAATATTTAAGAAATCATAGATTCCTCCTTAAATGTTTATTCCCTTAGTGTTACCCTCAGCTTTACCAGCTTCCTCATCGAGTTGTTTGGTCATCTTGTCTGACCTTGTATACCTGTCTGTTGAGCGAGTAGACGAGTGCTCTGTTTCAGTGGCCTTGTCTCCTTATTTCTATGATGTACCTGTCTGGTTAGTATGCAGCTATAGGCAAGTAGGGTCTAGATCAATTAGTCCTAGACTAATGCATAATTCACGAAAATGGGCCTTAGGTAATGGTTTTGTGAAAATATCAGCTCTTTGAAAATCAGTATGAATCTTTTCCATGCGAATATCCTTCTTTTCTACATGATCACGTATGAAATGATGCTTCACATCAACATGCTTACAACGTGTGTGCAAAACAGGATTTTGTGTAATGGCAATGACACTATTACTATCACATAAAATAGGAACATTTGATTCATATATATTGTAATCTCTAAGTTTTTGCATGAGCCAAAGTAGTTGACTACAGCAGCTACCAGCAGCCATGTACTCGGCTTCGGTAGTAGAGGTAGCCACACTAGTCTGCTTTTTTGAAAACCATGAAATGAGTTTTGTGCCTAAGAATTGACAAGATCCAGATGTAGATTTCCTATCTATTCTACAGCCACCAAAATCAGAATCTGAGTAGCCACTTAGAGATAAAACATCATTTGAAGGATACCATATACCACGATTGATGGTTCCTTTCAAATATTTCAATATCCGTTTAGTGGTTTCCATATGACTCTCTTTTGTATTAGCTTGAAATCGAGCACATACGCCAACAGAAAATGCATTATCAGGTCTACTAGCAGTCAAGTACAGTAATGAACCAATAAGGCCACGATAATATGTTTGATCCGCACACTTACCATGTTTGTTGGTCCTTGGTGGAGTATGACACAAGTGTATGGGGGGGGGGGGGAATGCACTTGTGTATGCAATTTCTTTTCTTTTCAAACAAACTGATCTTATCAGGCAAGTTGTCTCACAACAAGTCTGAGTGTGAACTTTGATAGATACTTGTCCTACTGACTACTATTAAGTGATCAGTTGGCTAAATATCTAAAAGAGTTGCTAAGTGCGGAATGTGGTTGGCCTTTGACTCAAAGAAATACTCCAAGTTGATTTCTGAAAAACACAGTTATCAGGGACTTTGTCCAAAACAGTTTTTCTTAACTTACTGAGTTTTGCTCTTTGAAATATGATTGAATGTAAGTGCAATAATAAAGGCAGTAAGTAAATGGCACACAATTTATAGTGGTTCAGAGACTCAAGCTCCTACATCCACTTTCCCTGATTGAACAGGATAATTCCTTAACAATGGAATTAGCTTGTTTTATAGTGCCAAGGTGCACTGATCAACAACACTCTCTTAGTGCTTTGATCCCTAGGATAATCTGAGTCCTAGTGCTCAATCTCTCTGAGTTAAGACTGTGTTTCACAATAACAGTCCTTAACTCCTCACTTCTTACAACAAACACTCCTTCACTTAATGAGGTAAGGGTTTGAGGTTTGGTTCCAACTAGTAGAGATATCCTTTACAATAAGAACAGTGTAAAGGCTTAGGATATCTCAATGCTAAGCTTTGGATGTTTACAAAGATTGGCTTAGCTATTTGAAGTGATCAGGAAACTTGGGATTCTAAAGAACAGCTTTGGTTTCCTTTGATTGCTTGATGATAGTTTGATAGCAAGTAGTTGGATGATTGAATCCTTTGATCACTTCTGTATTTATAGGTAAATTTGAACAACTAACCGTTGGAGGGATAGTAATTCAAACATGTCTATTTGCAGCACCATTGAAACGGTTATGAAGCTTGGCATCCTTTTATCCACTGTGTAAAAGCCTCTTCAATGGTAGCTTGAATGAATGTGTTGACTTCTGAAAAATGCGGCTGAGATGACTTGTGTCAGATTCCAAATATGCACATTTCCCAAGGTTGATTTATGGCAAACTCTACACTCAACCAACGGTCAGATGGGACAACTCCCCTGAACATTCCTGCTGCAACTTTAGAATGTTCCAACATTCATTCAATGCTTCTATCTTTAATTCTCTAAGTCTTCAATACTTGGTTCAGGCTTGATTGGAATAAATGCTTCAATAAATGTGTCTTCTGTGAGCCTAGCATTCAAAGCTCTTGATCA